>JAVUPR010000273.1:0-1244832 GCA_036785695.1 Gentiana straminea
GTCGCCTTGTTGGACGCACGTCCGGGTTCCGTAATTTCTCTTAACTTGATTTTTAATGCTTTATTTGACTTGGATACTTTCATACGAGCTTCGTGGCTAATTTCTTTTACGTAGATGTTCGAACGTGCATGTTTACATCTTTCCATCTACGAATCCATGTTAAGTAATTGATTTATTTTTATATACATGATTCATCCATGCATGTTATAGCTAATGTCGGTTCTCGTATGCTATAACTCGTTCTTAGTGTTATTTAGAAGCTAATGTCGGTTTCCGTATGCTACATATCGTTGTGATGAATCTTGTGAGCGTTAAGACTTATGTGCTTTCTTTTTATTTTTGTAACTCATATGGGTAGCTACTGTCGGTTTTCCGTTGCTACCATCTTTGGCTTATGAGTTATATTTGTTTAGTATAGCTACCGTTGGTTTTCCATAATGCTATCACCTCTTGACGAGTCTTAAGGCGCGTCTACACCGCATGTAATGAATAGTATCGTCGTTTATCGTAAACTATCATTATTTGGTAGACGTTTATTACATACATGTTTCGTTGCAAATAAATGGGCTAGTTTTCTTTCTTTTATTTTCCGTTATTTTTGCATACCATTTAGATGCATATCACTTAGGTGCATTTCATCTAGTTGCATTTGTTTTTCTATTTTTTTCTTTTATTCTTTTTAGAGTGTAGTTACTGTCGGTTTCCGTAATACTACCTCGTTTTTTTTCCATGATGGTTACTGTTGGTTTTCCATATGCCATCATTATTTTATTATTGCATATCATGTAGATTGCATTGTAATATATTTTCATGTAGTTGCACTTAGCCCTATCGTTTTGTAATGTTCCATGTATATGTCCATCCTTATATGAGCTTAATCGAAAAAAATCTCTATGACTTCTTTTCCATGTGTTTTACATGTATAACCCTTGTTCCCCGAGATGTTTCGTGTTTTTCAAGTGGTGCGGGTACCATTCATCGTCGTTTTTGTCAAGCTACTTTGGAAGTCGTTCGGAAAAGGACTCCATATGACATCACCATTGTTGTCCTCTTGACCACTCTTCGAATCAATACCAAATCGGCTAAGTCCCTAAATTTTTATTTCGTACAACTTGAGGACAAGTTGCAATCTAAGTGTGGGGGAGGGGAATGATCGATATGTATCTACACTCATTTGCTTTATTCTATGCGAAAATGAGCTAAATTTTCAAAATTTTTTGTTTTGTCCCGAGTGAGCATTGCATGTCTTTATTTGAGTTTTATATCATTGATGCGTTATTTTGCATATTTAGTAAATTTAGTTGTTTCACCCAACACTATTTTTCACATGCCATAGTGAATGATGAGCTATAAAATATAAAGCTATACCCTTTTTGGATTAGTGATTTTTGATTTTCTTATAAGTCGTGTACTTAGTGCTAACGTATATATCGTGAGATTTATAATAGTTTATGTTTAGATCCGCAGTATGATATACCGTGAATATCGAAGGTTTGAATGTGATAAGTAAAACGTAACTAAAGTCTTTGAAAAAATAATAATAATGAATAAATTGTTTACTTGAGGTGTTATGCTCGGTGGTCATTAGAAAAAAAATAATTTTTACCATGCTAGCCGAAATCTCTAAGTAATCACATAAATAAATGGGTGTGTCGAAAGCTAGTCGATGATTGGAGTGAGGTAGGGCATTATCACGAAATGTCCTATACCACTATGATGACTAAAAGCTCACGACGGTTAGAAGAAGCTAACCTATGATTTGAGTAAGGTAGGGTGTTATCCCGAAACATCCTATTCTACTATGACGGGAAAGAGCTCATTCTAATGTGCGTATAAAAGTGAAAGAAAAAAAAATTAATTAAAGACTTGGTTATCGTTAATCTTATACCTAGTATAAACTAAAAGATATGCTGTAGGGATTATCCTCTGAGTATGTCGAAAAGGTCCTAGATGTATTCTATCATATTTTTCAGGATATATCACGTTTTGTAGGGTACATCTTGTAAGTGTCATTTGTCTCTAGTTGAAGGGGGGTATTAGCTAGTTTTGCTTGAATCAATTTCAAGTGTGGATTTAGTGGAAATTTATTATGGCTATGCACACACACTTGGGCGAACCTCTAAACTATTGAATATGTTTTATTTGCTAAGATGTTTATTTATCTCGAGCTATGTTATTGTTTTGTTTTGCTCGGGACGAGCAAAAAGCTAAGTGTGGGGGTATTGTTTAGGGTCAAATTGTATGATTTTTAACGATATATTTTCTATCAATTTCCCCCATATATGGATGTTTTCCATAGAAATCGAGCGTTATATTGAAATATTGAGTAAATGATGTTTTTAAGAGTTAAATTGCAAAACGTAACGAATTATGTGCTTAAATGATGAATTTATATTATTTTGGAATTATGTTACGCTTTGGTATGTTTGATCCTCTTGTAGATACTCATTGATGATGGAAAAGATGATTTTAGAGAGCTAAATTCGAAGTTGGAAAGAGCTAAAGAGATTTATGGAAGATTGGAAGATTAAGGAAAGAAATCAAGATTGTGATCTTCAGCTGGATCAAGGCGTCCAAAGAAGTGAAGCGGCGTCCACCGGAGCGAAGTCGGATCGAGAGTTCAGAAACTTACCGGACGGGCGTCCAAGGCTTGAATGATCACCCCATGTGCTTAGCTTGCAAGGAAAAATATCTTGGATATTTTCTACCCCAAACTTGGTGATTAAGGCTTTCAAAATATCCTGTGTAACAACACGTTTTGGAGTCCTAAAATATGGATTTTGAAGGATGGAAGAATATGCCACAAGCTTACAAAATCAACGGATCATTTTTCCAACGCACTTCTACCGTAACCTGTTTTCGATGGAAATTTTACCCGACTTAGAGACATTTTCAGGGGAAGAGTTCTTGACGAAAGTTGTAGATACTAAAATGAGCTTTCCAACGCATTTTGAATCACGTCAATCGGAGGTCTACAACTCAAGTTATGATTTTTTCTTCCAAACAGCTGAAATTTGGCTCATTTCCTTGCATGTTACCTTCAATGATGGCAAAGATTCCTCCCCAACAAACTCCACATGCTTGTAACTAACTCTTGCATGACTCATCACCCCTACCCACCATCTCCTACCCACCATATCCTAACAAACTAACAAACTCATCATTACATCCTAACAAACTTCTAACCAACTTCTCACCTCCCTCAAATGCTACCTCCCTTATACACCTCCCTCAAATGATACCTCCCTTATACACCTCCCATTATATATACACACCTCCATCACCACAAAAAATACACACTACCATTCACCAAAAAAAAAGAGGCAGCCGCACTTCTGAGGGGTTTCAAGGCCGATCACCCGAGCCTTGTGCTCGGGTGATCCGGGTTAGATTAGGATGTTTTTTTTTTTCTCGTTTTTTTTTCATCGTTGATGCTTGAAGATCAACCCTTGTATGAACTATGTGAGTTTAATCTCTTTTTAATTTATTCAATCTCTAGTTTATTTTTATGATCTTTAATTTATTTTGTATCCTTGTATGATTATGATGCTATTGTGTGAACTATATCGAGAGATTGTTTACTAATCGTTGTCTAACGTCGATGAGAATCGTTGTTAGGCTAGATCACCATAGAAAGATAGGATCTTTAATCGTTAATTCGTGACAAGTTAATCGGTTAATTATCTAGGTTGTTAGATTCTAAAATACGAGAGTTAACTTGAATCTACACCTTCGTTTTGTATGGAATATTGGTCTCAACATTCGGAAGAGGAGAGATCGATAATTGAATTCACTAAGGAATTAGGAATTCATAGCTTGAGAAACGGATTCACTAAGAGATTAGGAATTTGTATCTCGTGTAAAGGTGAAACCACAATTTGAATTAAAATCATGAGATGAACTAGGATTGAGATCACTTAGTTTGTATTCTGTTTGATCCCATGTATTTTTAGCTTAGGTCGTTTTTATTGTTCTTAGCTTAGATTTATCTTATTTGTTCTATGTTTGTTTTTCCTTTATTTGTTTTCTTGAGTGATAATTTAGAGGAATTAATAAAATTAGATTCAACAGCCCAATTCCCTGTGGATCGACCCCTTACTCATTACGCTTTACTAGCAATTACCCGATATTCGGTCGGTTAGGAGTTAGTTTGCATATATGTTAGGGTTTTATAAATTGTTTTTGTTTAGTGATGCAAAATCCTCCGAACAAAAATGGCGCCGTTGCCGGGGAATCGATGTTTTGTTGAATTTAGTTGAGTTAATTTCTCTATTTTGTTACGATTTATTTTCTTTCAATAAAAGTAGCGTTAAACAAATTGAGAGTTTTTATTTTTGCCGTGTTTTGATGACCGTTGGGTTAAGAATGTGCAAAAAGTTTTTTACTCGATTTGTGAAACGTGAAGTGTAATCTAATCTTAACCTTGTGTGCTCTATGCTAAAATTTGATGTGGCTGCTGTGATGTATGATTTGTTTGGGTTGATGATCACCGTGTTTTTCCCGCATTTCGTACTTCGTTGCAAAATTCGATGCTTGGACGGGCGTCCAAGTAAGTGAACGCTCGTCCAGCCCCTAACATGCGGGTGAACGAGCGTCCGGATTGTTGAACGGCCGTCCCGTGCAAAAAAGTATCAACTCGTTCGTTCGTTTTCAAGAACCGGACGGGCGTCGTCTTCACCGAACGCCCGTCCGATCTCGTTTTCATGGCAAACGAGCGTTCGCCTTGTTGGACGCACGTCCGGTTCCAGAATTTCTCTTAACTTGATTTTTAATGCTTTATTTGACTTGGATACTTTCATACGAGCTTCTGTGGCTAATTTCTTTTACGTAGATGTTACGAACGTGCATGTTTACATCTTTCCATCTACGAATCCATGTTAAGTAATTGATTTATTTTTATATACATGATTCATCCATGCATGTTATAGCTAATGTCGGTTCTCGTATGCTATAATCGTTCTTAGTGTTATTTAGAAGCTAATGTCGGTTTCCGTATGCTACATATCGTTGTGATGAATCTTGTGAGCGTTAAGACTTATGTGCTTTCTTTTTATTTTTGTAACTCATATGGGTAGCTACTGTCGGTTTTCCGTTGCTACCATCTTTGGCTTATGAGTTATATTTGTTTAGTATAGCTACTGTTGGTTTTCCATAATGCTATCACCTCTTGACGAGTCTTAAGGCGCGTCTACACTGCATGTAATGAATAGTACTGTCGTTTATCGTAAACTATCATTATTTGGTAGACGTTTATTACATACATGTTTCGTTGCAAATAAATGGGCTAGTTTTCTTTCTTTTATTTTCCGTTATTTTTGCATACCATTTAGATGCATATCACTTAGGTGCATTTCATCTAGTTGCATTTGTTTTTCTATTTTTTTTCTTTTATTCTTTTTAGAGTGTAGTTACTGTCGGTTTCCGTAATACTACCTCGTTTTTTTTCCATGATGGTTACTGTTGGTTTTCCATATGCCATCATTATTTTATTATTGCATATCATGTAGATTGCATTGTAATATATTTTCATGTAGTTGCACTTAGCCCTACTGTTTTGTAATGTTCCATGTATATGTCCATCCTTATATGAGCTTAATCGAAAAAAATCTCTATGACTTCTTTTCCATGTGTTTTACATGTATAACCCTTGTTCCCCGAGATGTTTCGTGTTTTTCAAGTGGTGCGGGTACCATTCATCGTCGTTTTTGTCAAGCTACTTTGGAAGTCGTTGCCGGAAAAGGACTCCATATGACATCACCATTGTTGTCCTCTTCACCACTCTTCGAATCAATACCAAATCGCCTAAGTCCCTAAATTTTTATTTCGTACAACTTGAGGACAAGTTGCAATCTAAGTGTGGGGGAGGGGAATGATCGATATGTATCTACACTCATTTGCTTTATTCTATGCGAAAATGAGCTAAATTTTCAAAATTTTTTGTTTTGTCCCGAGTGAGCATTGCATGTCTTTATTTGAGTTTTATATCATTGATGCGTTATTTTGCATATTTAGTAAATTTAGTTGTTTCACCCAACACTATTTTTCACATGCCATAGTGAATGATGAGCTATAAAATATAAAGCTATACCCTTTTTGGATTAGTGATTTTTGATTTTCTTATAAGTCGTGTACTTAGTGCTAACGTATATATCGTGAGATTTATAATAGTTTATGTTTAGATCCGCAGTATGATATACTGTGAATATCTGAAGGTTTGAATGTGATAAGTAAAACGTAACTAAAGTCTTTGAAAAAATAATAATAATGAATAAATTGTTTACTTGAGGTGTTATGCTCAGTGGTCATTAGAAAAAAAATAATTTTTACCACTGCTAGCCAGAAATCTCTAAGTAATCACATAAATAAATGGGTGTGTCGAAAGCTAGTCGATGATTGGAGTGAGGTAGGGCATTATCACGAAATGTCCTATACCACTATGATGACTAAAAGCTCACGACAGTTAGAAGAAGCTAACCTATGATTTGAGTAAGGTAGGGTGTTATCCCGAAACATCCTATTCTACTATGACGGGAAAGAGCTCATTCTAATGTGCGTATAAAAGTGAAAGAAAAAAAAAATTTAATTAAAGACTTGGTTATCGTTAATCTTATACCTAGTATAAACTAAAAGATATCTTGTAGGATTATCCTCTCGAGTATGTCGAAAAGGTCCTAGATGTATTCTATCATATTTTTCGGGATATATCACGTTTTGTAGGGTACATCTTGTAAGTGTCATTTGTCTCTAGTTGAAGGGGGTATTAGCTAGTTTTGCTTGAATCAATTTCAAGTGTGGATTTAGTGGAAATTTATTATGGCTATGCACACACACTTGGGCGAACCTCTAAACTATTGAATATGTTTTATTTGCTAAGATGTTTATTTATCTCGAGCTATGTTATTGTTTTGTTTTGCTCGGGACGAGCAAAAAGCTAAGTGTGGGGGTATTGTTTAGGGTCAAATTGTATGATTTTTAACGATATATTTTCTATCAATTTCCCCCCATATATGGATGTTTTCCATAGAAATCGAGCGTTATATTGAAATATTGAGTAAATGATGTTTTTAAGAGTTAAATTGCAAAACGTAACGAATTATGTGCTTAAATGATGAATTTATATTATTTTGGAATTATGTTACGCTTTGGTATGTTTGATCCTCTTGTAGATACTCATTGATGATGGAAAAGATGATTTTAGAGAGCTAAATTCGAAGTTGGAAAGAGCTAAAGAGATTTATGGAAGATTGGAAGATTAAGGAAAGAAATCAAGATTGTGATCTTCACTGGATCAAGGCGTCCAAAGAAGTGAACCGGCGTCCACCGGAGCGAAGTCAGATCAGAGAGTTCAGAAACTTACCGGACGGGCGTCCAAGGCTTGAATGATCACCCCATGTGCTTAGCTTGCAAGGAAAAATATCTTGGATATTTTCTACCCCAAACTTGGTGATTAAGGCTTTCAAAATATCCTATGTAACAACACGTTTTGGAGTCCTAAAATATGGATTTTGAAGGATGGAAGAATATGCCACAAGCTTACAAAATCAACGGATCATTTTTCCAACGCACTTCTACCGTAACCTGTTTTCGATGGAAATTTTACCCGACTTAGAGACATTTTCAGGGGAAGAGTTCTTGACGAAAGTTGTAGATACTAAAATGAGCTTTCCAACGCATTTTGAATCACGTCAATCGGAGGTCTACAACTCAAGTTATGATTTTTTCTTCCAAACAGCTGAAATTTGGCTCATTTCCTTGCATGTTACCTTCAATGATGGCAAAGATTCCTCCCCAACAAACTCCACATGCTTGTAACTAACTCTTGCATGACTCATCACCCCTACCCACCATCTCCTACCCACCATATCCTAACAAACTAACAAACTCATCATTACATCCTAACAAACTTCTAACCAACTTCTCACCTCCCTCAAATGCTACCTCCCTTATACACCTCCCTCAAATGATACCTCCCTTATACACCTCCCATTATATATACACACCTCCATCACCACAAAAAATACACACTACCATTCACCAAAAAAAAAGAGACAGCCGCACTTCTGAGGGGTTCAAGGCCGATCACCCGAGCCTTGTGCTCGGGTGATCCGGGTTAGATTAGGATGTTTTTTTCTCTTTTTTTTTTTCATCGTTGATGCTTGAAGATCAACCCTTGTATGAACTATGTGAGTTTAATCTCTTTTTAATTTATTCAATCTCTAGTTTATTTTTATGATCTTTAATTTATTTTGTATCCTTGTATGATTATGATGCTATTGTGTGAACTATATCGAGAGATTGTTTACTAATCGTTGTCTAACGTCGATGAGAATCGTTGTTAGGCTAGATCACCATAGAAAGATAGGATCTTTAATCGTTAATTCGTGACAAGTTAATCGGTTAATTATCTAGGTTGTTAGATTCTAAAATACGAGAGTTAACTTGAATCTACACCTTCGTTTTGTATGGAATATTGGTCTCAACATTCGGAAGAGGAGAGATCGATAATTGAATTCACTAAGGAATTAGGAATTCATAGCTTGAGAAACGGATTCACTAAGAGATTAGGAATTTGTATCTCGTGTAAAGGTGAAACCACAATTTGAATTAAAATCATGAGATGAACTAGGATTGAGATCACTTAGTTTGTATTCGTTTGATCCCATGTATTTTTAGCTTAGGTCGTTTTTATTGTTCTTAGCTTAGATTTATCTTATTTGTTCTATGTTTGTTTTTCCTTTATTTGTTTTCTTGAGTGATAATTTAGAGGAATTAATAAAATTAGATTCAATGTACCCAATTCCCCGTGGATCGACCCCTTACTCATTACGCTTTACTAGCAATTACCCGATATTCGGTCGGTTAGGAGTTAGTTTGCATATATGTTAGGGTTTTATAAATTGTTTTTGTTTAGTGATGCAAAATCCTCCGAACAATAACACGAGCCACAAACTGCTCCGATCCATAGTCTCCGCCATGAACATTATCATACACATCAAGGCGTTAACTCCCACAATGAAGCCCTATATAAAGGTTCATCATCCTCATTTTCAAGAACTGCGTTCAGCTTGACCCTTCCATATTGGGCACATAGGTAGTCATTACTGGCACAACCATTTCCTATCAACAAATTCATGAAATTGCTAGTTGGATCATTATTTTGAGGTTCAATTACCCACATAACAACACGATATTGGCCCGGACAATTTACAACATCGTCAAGTGGCACTGAAAAGAGGGTCTGGGAGTGTACCCTTCAGAAAACCTTGTATGTGTTTACAACATCTGGCCATGAGACCTAAAAAAGAACAATAGTCGAAGAGCCTCATGTGGAGGACACAAAGGAAGAAGGTACCACCCCCATGCGCACGCTAATTCAGGCCGAAAGAAGCATTATTTTGATGATAACTGATGGATCTATGTCATCACATAGTCAATGTGGAAGAATGAGAGAAATTATAATATTGCTCGAGCTGAGAAGAAAACCAAATGAATGGGAAAGGTCACATACAGTCCAAAAGATCTACTCCCTTTAGTAACTTGCAATGAAGGTTTGGTAATTGAGGCTATAGTTCATATACATCTTGTCAAACGCATTTGTGTGAATACTGGAAATGCAGTCAACATCCTCTATTACAGCGTCTTTCCATCCATACAACTTGCATAAAAAATTCTCATACAATTATTAAATTCCTTATTTGGGTTCACAAGTCCACCAACACGATCTTTAGGTATGGTTTGATAGAACACAACCTTTCGCAAAGAACCACAGAGCAGGACTCTGATGGTGGAGTATGACGGTTGAAAGCTCATCAACCTTAAATATCATTGTTGGAAGGCTCGCTTCGAACGAGCTGAGGGCCGTTATATTTCTCTCCCATATTACCATGAAGTTCCCCACTTTGGAAGGAACAACATAAATAAGAAGCAATGTCAAAGCAGTCAGGAGCTGCTACACAACCGGCATTAAAAAGAAGAAGGAAATTAGCCAGTTCTGCAAGATCGAGGATCTCCTTCCAGCGGCCGAGGAGCACCTAGGGTCCGAAGTGTTGAAATAGTGTCTTAAACCCGATCGGGTTAGACCGGATCAGACCGGGTCGGATCATTTCTACTATTTCTTTATGTTTATGCATATGATAAATGGCTTTTCTGTTGTCATATATTTGTTCTTTTAAAGAACCAATTGTGAATTGTTATATGATAACGTCCTTTGTATTAAACTGTGATAGAGAAATCATGATAGGCGATTATGGTTGATGAGATCTCTAATCACTTTCATAAGTTTGATACTTAAATGTCTCTAGGCTGATGCACTATTAAACAAGGCATTGATAGTACAAACAGACTAGCACGTATTAGATGTCTTCTGTCTTTAAGGGCAGGGATAGATCTTGTCTATCGAAGTGTAGAGACACTTGGACTGTACGTGGATGTGTATTAGAGAATGCGTACATTAGACTGACCCAATTACACAGTTAAGTGTCACACTATGTGGCGGTTGTGTAATTATCCTTAGGATTGGATTCTACATGGAATCACGGTGTGGATTGTCATGCTTTGACACTATTGAGATTTCCCCTAGCCACGGGGTGATCATGCTGTAGTGATTGGGTGTGATACTGAAGCATGCGGAGTATACATGTTTGCTCGTCTGGGAATCGCGTACCCTATCAGTGGGGGTGAATATCCGAAAGGGCATTCTTATAAGGAATGTCTTACTCTCGTGAATCTTTGTAAAGTGGAAGTAAACGAGTTACTTCGAGAGAGCATGATATGCAGATTATAAGATACAGTTGTTGATGCTTGACACTCGACGTACGACCGTATGGATATTATTACAGCGATATGATTGTATTTACACGGTAACTGTTTCACATGAAAGGTAGTAGTCATTGCATTTGACTCTTCCGATGATTGGGGGTCACGGTGTGTTGCTAGACGCTATCCCGTGATCGTTAGGTATGAAGGGTATTTTCGTAATTTGCACTTTATGCCTACGGCCAACATATTCGGAAGCCTATCGGGTCACACACATATGAACATCAAGTCAGATTAAAATGTGGTTATAGTTGATAACCAAGTAAGGAAAGAATTTATCCATACTATAAAGGTTATAGTGGTAAATTAACATGGTGCTATTTATTTATTATGAATAAATATAATACAAGATATTAATTATGTTGATTAATTAAATATACATATAATGTATGTGTATGTGTCAAAAATATATATGTATATGATACACATGTATTTTGCAAATTAATTAATCATAGCATTATATTAATTAAAGAATATTCCGGATTCCAACTAATTTGGATAAGGGGCGCAGGTTTCTTGTGTATAAGATACACTTGGATTGTGCAATTTAATTAATAAGATTGCCATAATATTAATATTAGATATTAATTGATTTTTGGAAAATAGATTTATGATAATAAGATAAATATACTCAATATAAGATATTGACAATATATTTGAAATATTTAATATAAGATATTGAATATTAAATGAGATAAATCAATCAAATGTATTTTCCTTATTTTATTAGGAAAAAAGTTTTTTTTCTCCTCAATCTACTAGGAAGCTTCTCCCAATCAGATTGGGATATGAAAGTGGCGCCCCAACACTTATTTAAGGGAGGCTTGGCTAACTCTTTTGAACATCACAATTCCATGAGACTAATAGTTTCTTGTGAAAAATAGAAAGCTTCTTAAAGAGAGATTTTAGAGAGAGAAAAAGTCGGTCTAGCAACCGAGTTTTTCTGGTAGCAATCCATGATGGGATTCCGGCGAGGTGTTCGTGTGGATCACCGGTAGAGGCCAAACACTTGGGCAGCTTCGTGCAGAAACTACAACCGTAGACAAAGCGTTGATCCAATTGGATCAACCAAGGTATTCTTTTGTCTACTTCTTTTATACTTGTTGCTTAAACGAAGTCGATTTTGGGAAAAAAGAAATCAAAATTTTGAATTCCATTGCGCGTCCGCGTTGATTTCCTAACACGAAGATCCCATGGAAAGTGTGAGCTTATGGGCGTAAAAGCCAAACCAGATGATACATACGGGTCATGGATCCCCGCATCGGAAAAAGGAAAGACTAATAAACTTATTACAAGTGTTTGCCGAGATATTCGCCTGTGTGTAGCCGCAGACATGCCAGTAATATCAACTGACCTACCGGTTCACAAACTTAATGTGGATCTTGAATGCAAGCCAATTCGGCAAAAGAAACGACACTTTGCCTCAGAGAGAAACGGAGCGGTAAAGAAAGACGTGGTAGAGTTACTAGAGGATAAAATGGTGAATATATATTAGGTAAATCCAACTTTCCATCCTTTATATTTGCATAGTAATTCAATCATTGTTAAATCCAGTTTTATGCTCTATTTTATGATTTTAAGTCTACTCTTTCAGCTTCTTGAAACAGGGAGCATTAAGTTCACTAATGGTTCTTCAAGAGATACAAATTCCAATCATTTAACACTGCTTTGTTAACATCCCATAATGAATACTTTGATGTCTGAATTTCTATCTATGACATTTCCTATTTTTGACTTTCTATGTCGTAAATCCATATTTAGAATCAAACTTAGAGCTTGAACCTTCAGATTCTGCAAAAATCTTCTTAATACCATAAAATATATTCCTTCGTTTTTTTTAGCTCTCAAATTTTTTAAAAAAAAAAACTGTCATTTTTTGGATGAACCTTTTTTTTTTTAGCTTAAGATTAGTCATTTTTTGGATGAACATGATCAATTATTTTTTTTTCTTCTAAATGTGACAGTTAAAAAAACGGAGGAAATACCATATATCCATAATAATCCGGTAAACAAGGGAGGATATATGATAAAAGAAAGCCAGCTGGAACTCCATGAGTCGGACACGCCGGACTCATGCATCGTGCGTCCTTCACGCGTGATTCGTGAGTTTGTCACGCGGGACTCATGCGTGGCTTCTGCTGGATAAAATATTTTTGGGGAAAATCAAAATTTATTGAACCCGGCGCATGATGCATGCACAACCGACGTAAATATACTTTTCAAATTATTTAACAAATTGTTAACTTTTCAAACATAATTTCTCGAGTTTCCAATATAATATTAACTTATATTTAATAAATAAAATGAAATTAATGTCTCAAAAGTTGAGATAATATTCTTAGTCAAAATAAGGCTTCTTACCACCAAAATGGAAATGAAGAAACTAGGCACTTAAGTCCCCGGGACATGGCCTAGTGGTAAAGGGCTTGAGTGTTGTAATAACAGGTGGACCAGGAGCTGGAGTGTGAATGTTCGATTCCCGTAGAGGGACGACTTTTTTTAGTATCATGGTATAAATGCAGCCCTTGACTCTGAGTCACTAGATTACCTGATTAATATCTCCACTTATTTCGTGGGACATGGGAGTGAGAACCCTTTTGGTTAGAATTTAATCGTTTTTTTTTAAAGAAACAAGCACTTAAATGACTTTGACAACTTTTCATATTATACTTACAAAACAATATAAATACCCTTTCACTTAAATAATGTCTCAATCGATCACATACATTTCAAAAACAAATTAGGTTTTTGTCCATAAGGACAGAATAATTTGATTATTAGGATTCAAGTAAACTAAATATTAATTAAGACAAAACATATGTATTTTCCCCAATATACCCTTTTTCTTTGATCCATAACCATGCTCTCATTTTATGCTTCTCTGTAAACCTCCCTCATTCATATCCCCTGCACCCCCACCCCAAATCTCTCCGGCAATGGCTTCTAGGGTTCGATTGAACCTCCACGGCGGCAGCTCCTCCTCCAAAATCAACCCCAATTTCAACGTCTTCTCCACCTCATCAACCAGAATCTCACATGGTGAATTTCATTGTTGGAAAGATCACATAGCCACACGTATCTCGTGAAGGCTTCAAAGCTGTGATTTCTTTTTGGATTATTTGCAACCGAATCATCTTGATTATGGAAGACATTTGTAGCTATGGATTCGCAGCTCTTCATTTCGATGCTGGCTTGATGATTCTATGGTCAAAATCGGAGATTTATCGGAGAAGGTGAAAGGGAGGTGGGAGGCCGGAGAAGAGAGAATTGCTCACAAGAGATTCGCCGGAACGAGATTTTTTTTTGCCGCGTAAAAAGAGAAGCAGTATCGGGGAAGATTTGTAAAAGAAAAAAAAACGATGGAGAGGGAGGAGGCTTGGAGAAAAAAAAAAAAGATGAGGGAGGGGAGGAAAAAAATCTTGTCAAAAAAGAGGAAAGGAGATGATTTGGGGCAGTCGGAGAAGAAGGGTTGCTGCCGGAGAAGATTGAGTTGCCGGAGCGCAGGTACAGGTCAGGAATTGGTTACAGAAGTGTACAGGCCGGTCGGAGGAGACAAGGCTGCCGGTCCATGCTTCTTTGTTCACCAATTTGATTCTCTGATTTTGTCCATTGATTGATTTATTCACTGCTTCTTCTTTCGTTCAATTTCGAATCAAATCCCCGCAACCAAATCCTTACGATTTTGGAAGGTTGTGATTTCGAGTAACGGCAACACGAATTCTTCATGGTACGGGTCGCGGATTCTTCACGATTTGATGTCGCCACCGAGGTAACACCACCGCAAAGCAACTCGTTGGGGGCGTTTGGGGCCGAATATAAAGCAACGAGTTGGTTCGCCGGAGGGTTTGGTTGGAGAAGGACCGGCGGGGTGGAGTGGTGGAGTCCGATGAAGTGGCCATGGCGCAAAAGAGAGGAATAAGCGAGGGGATCGTTATTACATTTTTTTTGATGTACTTTATATATTTTATGTACATTACTTATTTGTTTATTGCCCGTTACTACATTTTACGGGTACATTACTATTATTTATTTTTAGTCTCGTTACTACTTGTTTTTAGGATGTTACGACATCTTACGGATCTATTACGACTTGTTTATTGGCCGTTACTATATTTTACGGGTGTTATTACTGTTTTAAGATCGTTACTACTTGTTTTTAGATCGTTACTTCTTTTTCATTGGGTGTTACGATTTTTTTCGAAATTTACTACTGTTTTTTTAAATGTTATTCTTATTTTTCATTGGATGTTACGACATTTTATGTGTTGTTACTACTTCTTCCTTGACTGTTACTATTAAAATTATAAAGGGATATTTTTGTCACTATATTAGCAATTTGTCCTTACTAATATTTGATTTTAAAATTTGTCCTTCTGGGCCCATTTATCAATTTTTTTTTTGTCATTCGAGCCCCTTCCCAAAAAAAATATCCCTCTACTTGCTAGTACTCAAATCAATCTCTACTTCTACAATCACTTGTTTTTCCGGCAACTCCAACGGCGGAGCCACCACAATCACTTCACTTCATTACGACATCATTAAAACACATATTTTGAAGAAACTCGATGCCCCAACTCTTGCCGCCACTAGCTGTGCTTCTCCCCAGTCCCCATTCCCCAACTTCAGATTCTCCGTTCTGAAGAAAAGCTTTGGAAAGATATCTGCAACACCACTTTTCCGTCCACCGCCGATCCTCGGGTTCAAAACATTATTTCTAGCTTATCCTCTGGCCACCGGTCGTTTTTCTCTGAAGAGTCAAAAGAAGAGCTCAGAGGGAACAGAGGAATTGATTTCTGCAATTGATGTTCATTGGGGTGATCAATTGGTGTACTCAAAAGTGGTGGTCAACGAGACGTTGACCGTCTGGTTTACGTCGTCTCCGTTCAGGGTTGACTTGGTTGACCGGAAGGAATTCCTTCCATGACCGGTGACGTTCGACGGTGAGGAGAGAGAAGTGATGAAGACTTTTGAACGGGAACTGAAGCTGAGCTTGATTATAATCGTCCCCACAAAAAAACGAGCTGTAAATTTATCTAGTCAATCGCCGGTGGAGGTCCAGCAACATTGGTTGTCTGGCGACATAGATATAAAATGTTAATACTCCCTCCCTTCCTAATTATATGTCGCAAATGTTAAAATCAAAATTTCCTTTTCATATTTCGTAGTTACATTTTTAATACATATTTTAACACTCTTCCGTTTTTCTATAGTAGCAAAATACACGTGTTCCGTACGTCTTTTGATTAAATGAGAGAAATTGACATAGATGATATTTTACAAATGTTGATTAGATATGTCATGTCTTTATGTGCTACCAATAGTTAAATAAATGTGTTAAGAGAAGCATATCTACGTGTTTACATGGATAACTATGATATAAACATGCATATTTATGGTTATTCTTAAAACAATCGAAAAGGAATGATCGAAATATTTTGTTAATCATTTTGAAAACACTTGGACCAAGCACCTCTTTTAATATTTTAGTAAGAAAAAAATGCAAAAGCATAGTGGCATTTAGTTAAATTAAGTTATTTTGTTAACTATGATGTTGTCTGTAAAATTATTGGACAGTGGCAATGATGTTGTAGTGACATTTTACATTTTGAATAGTATAAAGAAAATTTATTAATATCCAGTTGTCATTTTGTTATGTTACTACATACACAATATCATTTCATAGTTGTTAACTTTTTTTGTTCTATGTTATTTTTTTTCTTCCCAAATACGTTGTCATTGTTTTAAATACGCTGTAACTACACTATGTCAATGCGACATGCTTCTACGTACACAATGAGATTTCATAGTTACCACATAAGTTATTTAATTCTAAATGCACTTTTTTCCTTAGCATTGTGCTATGCACAATGACACACGATGTTAATGTTTTTGCTGCTATCAATGTCACTGCACCCTACCAATGTCACTACAAAATGATGATGCAGAAAGCAAGTCCATCGTCTACATTCTGCCACTGTATATGGTTACTGCACAGTCAAAATATTACTGCATATGTAAATGTTGATGTCACAATACAGAGACATTGCAAAAGCAATCACAATCGCTATTAATGTGTTATGCATATGTAAAGGTTGATGTGAGTCGCTGCATAAGTAGTGGCAATTTCTTTTAACTGAAATGATTCTTCGAATTTTAGAAATTATGACAGAAGAGTATCAAGTGTGATATCATATCAAAATAAATAGGAAGGAAACATATGAATTATAATGATTGGAGGTTTGGATCAAAAGTTATGGTCATTTCAAAATTTGGGTAGGAAAAACATAAAATTCAATTTTTTCCAGAGAAAAAGGGGTATTTTGAAGAAATTGGTATAAAACTGAAAAGAATCAACTGTTTTATTATTATTTCATAATGATTATCCACTGTTACATTTTGGTATTTATACTAATTGATAGCTCAGAGACTGTTCAGAATATTCCATGGAATATTCTGGTCAACGGGGAATATTCCCAGAATATTCCTAGTCAAAAATGGAATATTCTATGGATATTCTATCCAATGTAAACAACCAAACTTGTGGCGCAAGTTGTACTCTTCCCTTCAATATGTACTCTTTTCTTCGTTTTCGTTTTATACTTTATCACCCCCGCAATTTGGACCTGGAGTATATGGAGTAAAGACCGAGGTGTTGAGAGAGTTGACCGAAGCGTGGACCATCAAGAGGCTTAGTGAATATATCTCGCTAATTGTTGTTGAGTAGGTATAGAGCGAGGGACGAGAAGTCCAGCTTGGAATTTATCGCGCACAATAAGACAGTCTAGTTCTATGTGTTTTGTGCTTTTGTGAAATACGGGATTTTCAACTATGTGACACGCACTCTGGTTGTCACAAAATAACGGAATTGGAAGCTGTGGCGTAATACCCAAATCAGACAAAATAAACACCAGCCATTGCAATTCACAAGAGGTGGCGGTGAGAGCTCGATACTCAGCCTCCGCCGAGCTTCTGGAAACCGTGCTTTGCTTTTTAGCTTTCCATGAAATGAGAGATCGACCCAGAAATATACACCATCCAGTAATAGATCGTCGCGTGTCTGGGCACCCAGCCCAATCGGAATCGGAGTAAGCGGCAACACTGAACGAAGAGATTCGGGGTTGGTCGAACTTGGCAGATTCAGGTGGATAAAGCAATCCTTGCCCTGGAGAGTTCTTCAAGAAACGTAAAAGACGTGTAGCAGCTTGTTGGTGGTTAATGGTTGGGCAATCAAGAAATTGAGATAATTCTTTGGACGGCATAGCTAATATCCTGGCCGAGTGAAGGTTAGGTATATCAATTTCCCAATCAAACTTCTATATCGAGTATTATCTCACAAAGAATGGAGAATCATTCGAGCTAATTTACCGCTTTGGTGATTATAGGGGTTGAAGCCTGGTTTTCAAGCAAGAAGCCCGTATTCGGAGAGGAGATCCAACGTGTACTTGCGTTGAGACGGGGTGATGCCCTTAGTGCTTCGTGCAACTTCTACCCCCAAAAAGTAATGTAACTTGCCCAAATCTTTAATCTTGAATTCTCGGTCTAGATGTGTTTTGATTTCTTGAATTAGGATCGAGGTTGGGTCCTGTTAATATGATGTCGTCAACATAAACAAGGAGAGCCACAAAAGTATCATGATTTCCAGTAGTGAATAGGCTGTAATTAGAGGTGGCCAAACCGAAACCGGAACCGGCGGTTTTTGAACCGGCGGTTCGTCAAACCGGCGGTTCAAAAACCGCCGGTTTGTGTTATTGGTAACCGGAACCGGAACCGGAACCGCCGGTTCAAACCGGATGACCGGAAGCGGGTAAAACCGGCCGGAACCGGAACCGGAACCGCCGGTTTAACCGGCCCAACAGTTTTTTTTTTTTTTTTTTTTTTTTTTTTTTTTTTTTTTGTGGATGCGGCAATAAAAACAATTTAAATAAATAAACCATAAAACTATAAAAAAAAAACCTAAAAAATTATATACAAACCTAAAAAATTATAAACCTAAAAAATACTATAAAATTATATACTAACCTTAAAAAAACCATATACAAACCTAAAAAATTATATGAAACTATGTAATACAAACACATAAGATTACTATAAAATACTACAATAACAAACTATAAAAAAAACTATAACAAACTATAAAAAAAACTATAAGAAACTATAAAACAACATTTATAATCAAAGTATACTTAAAACCTACTTAAATAACTATAAAAATCATTACAACAAACTATAAAAGACTAAAAATATAAACAATTAGAACTACATTCGCTTTGATTTTTTTTATATGTGTTGTGCCTCCGACAC
Organism: Gentiana straminea; assembly: GCA_036785695.1. Taxonomy (NCBI): domain Eukaryota; kingdom Viridiplantae; phylum Streptophyta; class Magnoliopsida; order Gentianales; family Gentianaceae; genus Gentiana; species Gentiana straminea. The sequence goes on from JAVUPR010000273.1 coordinate 19,117, forward strand.
GATTACACATAAAAAATACGTAGACAACCGAATTACCGGTACAAGCGTTGAAAAGATAACACAATTTACATATAAGAAAAACAACATAATTTTTTAAAATAACATTATTTACATATAAATAAAATAACACAATATTAATATTATTTTTAAAACCGAATAGAAATCTATTTAAAATAATATATATATTACATTCGCTTTAATAATTATAATTAAAATAATAATAATTTGTTATTTTAGTGAAAATAATAAGTGTTATATAAAAATGAAAAGAAAAAAAAATGAAATTTTAAAACCGTGGCCGGAACCGTGATCTGAACCGGGAGCAAACCGGGAGCAAACCGGAACCGGCCCAAACCGGCAACCGGCGGTTTTGAACAGTAAACCGCCGGTTTTTCAAACCAGCGGTTCGTCAAACCGGCGGTTCGTCAAACCTTCAAACCGGCGGTTAGAAAAACCGGCGGTTACACCATTTGGCTACCTCTAGCTGTAATCACTTTTTGATTGATGAAACCCCAGGGAAAGTAGGTAAGATGTCAACCTTGCATTCCATTGACGGCCTGCTTGTTTGAGGCCGTAGAGGGATTTCTTGAGCTTGCATACTGCATTAGGTACATGGGTATGGTACCCTGGTGGGGTTTTCATTAAACTTTCTCAGATAAATCCCCATGTGGGTATGCATTATTGATATCGACTTGTTCTAGATGCCAGTTGGTTGCAGCTGCTACTGCCATTAGAATCCGCACTGTTATGAGTTTAGCAACTGGAACATAAGTGTCATTGTAGTCAATTCCCAGTTGTTGAGTGTACCCTTTTGCAACTAGACGAGCCTTGTAACGTTCCACATTCCCATTTGGAAGGTATTTGATTTTGTATACCCACCTACATCCAATAGGTGTTTTCCTTTAGGCAATGACACAATCTCCCAAGTCTGTGTATTTTGGAGTGCTTCAATTTCTGCATTCATAGCATCCCTCCATTTGGAATCTGTTACAGCTTGCTGATAGGTGACTGGTTCACCTGCAACATCCACACTCAAAGCAAATGTTTTATAGTTAGGTGCAAGTTGATCATATGACATGTAGTCTTGGATAGGATACTTAGGATTGGAAGAGGCTAGGTTACAGACATAATCTTGTAAGTATGTGGGTGGTTTAATGCTTCTGGTAGATCTTCTGGTGGAAACAGTTGGTTGATTGATGGAATACTGAGCTGTGTCATGTGAGGAAGAGGATACAGGGGGTGAATTTAGGGAATTTGTGGAATTAGGAGAGCTATTGTTTGATGTACTTTGGTGAACTGGTGATGATTCAGGTGGAATGGAAGAATGTGGTGAATCTGTTGGATTTGATGATGTGGTGTTGGTGGGTGTGGAGAAAAGATCAAAGGGGAGATGCATTTGGTTTGCAGGTAGAGGAAAAGAATAAGAGATAGGATTAGGTACTCTGGACTGTGTGGTGAGGAATGGAAAGATGTCCTCATGGAATAGAACATTCCTGGATATGAAAATGCCTTTGGTTTCTAGGTTAAGGAGTATATATCCCTTAACATTAGGTGGATATCCTAGGAATACACATGGTATGCTTCTATTGTCAAACTTGGTTCTATTAACAGTGGAACTTGTAGCAAAAGCAAGACATCCAAAGACTCTAAGATTGGAGTAGGATGGCGGTTTGAGATGTAATCTTTGGTAGGGTGTTTGGTGCTGGATTTTTGGAGAAGGTGTTAGATTAATCAAGGTAACAGAATGTTTGACACAAAACCCCCAGTAAATCAAAGGTATGTTGCACTGTATTTTCAGTGCCCTAGCAACATTGAGGATATGTTGATGCTTTCTCTCCACTATGCCATTCTGTTCTGGGGTATGGACACAAGATTTTTGATGAATGATGCCATTGATATCATAAAATTCTGGCAGTTTAAATTCTAAACCATTATCGATCTTATGGTCTTGATTTTCTGTCAAGCGAGTTTTCACAAAGGCATAGAATTGTTTTATTATGGTAGGTACTTGGGATTTTGCCTTAAGAAGGTAGATCCAAGTGTATCTTGTGTGATCATCTACTATAGTTAGAAAGTAGGTCTCATTGTACACAGTGGCCTTTTTGTATGGTCCCCATATATCTTGATGTATAAGGTCAAAAGCATGAAGAGCCATAGAATTACTTAATGGAAATGAAAGTTTTCTTTGCTTTGCAAGATAACAGACAGTGCATTTGCCACTTTCAAAAGAACATACATTTGGTTCTATAAGCCTTACATCATTGACCACTTTATTTGACATGTGCCCTAACCTAAGATGCCAAACATAAGCATCTGGCCTACCAGAAATATTTACAGACTTAACATGGTTTGATGTAGACATAGAGGTTGATGGAGGTTGAGAGTCATTATAAGTCGGGTAGTAGAGGCCATGGCAATGTCTAGCGATCCAATCTTCTTCTTGGTCATAAGATCCCGAATGAAGCAATAGTTAGGAGTGAAAAGAACAGATAAACTGCTGCTGTGTAAAAGTTTACTGAGTGAAAGTAGATTGTGCTTGAATGTAGGTATGTATAAAACATCTAATAAGGTGAGTTCAGGGGTGAGTTTTATCATTCCTTTATGTGTGGCATTAGTCTGATTTCTATTAGGTAATGTGACTTTGGTGTGAGGAATAGCAACATAAGAAGAAAAAAGGTTAAGAGAACATGCTATATGATCGGATGCACCCGAATCTATGATCCTTGTTTTGATTTTGGTTTGTGCAAACTCACCAAGACACTTACCAAGAAATGTTGGAGATCCAAAATTAGCACTTAGCACAAGTGGCTTGATTAACCGGATGTTCTGTTTCATTTTGATTTCCACCGGTTGGCACATGTAGTAGATTTCTCAATTCTTCCAACTGTTCTGTGTGAACATATTTGCAACATATTGATTGCCGATTCTCGTTATAGTATCTTTCCTCGGCATCTACTTGATTTGTCGTAATTCGCCTCCTCCTCTACCGGTACCAAAATTATTTCGCCTCTTCCCCTTCCTCCCGGGGGAAACCATGCTTATGATAGCATCTATCTTCGGTGTGTCCTTGTCTTCCACAAAAAGTGCATTGAAAGTTTCGTTCTTTGGACATAGGTCTCTTTGGATATTGAGCATTTCCACTTAGAAGGATTATTCGATTGAATTGATTACCGATTGTCCATACACATTACTCCTTTGAGCAGCCATAACAGGATTATCAATTCTGTCTGGATGTCCTAAACAATAACTCAACTGCCTCTCATGCTTGACTGCCATGCCAAAAACATGGTTGATTGGAGGTAAGGGATGCATTAGCATAACTTGTGCTTTCACAGGAGCAAAGCTATCAGTCAAACCTTTCAAAAACCTGATAGCACATTCTGATTCAAAATAATCTCTATACACTTTCACAGCACCACAGTTGCACACAGGATTGCAAGTGCAATTAGTATAGGGTCTGATTATTAACAACTCCTCCCATAGGATTTTCAATTTGGTGTAATAATCAGTGACAGATAGATCATTTTGCTTTACAGAATTTACCTCCTCTAATAAATCTGATAATCTGAAATGATCACCATGAGAAAATCTCTCTTGTAGATCTATCCAGATTTCCCTTGCCGAATTGAGCCACATGACACCGTGTGCTATCGAACCGTAAACCGAGTTTAGGATCCATGACACCACCATCTTTGTTGCATTGTTCCCGAGCATGGTGTTCGGCACCATCGGCTTGAGGTACTTGGAGATTTCCATCTATAAAAGCAAGTTTATTCTTGGAAAGCAGGGCCATACGCATTGATCTTGCCCAGGCATGATAGTTGCTGCCATTTAATGGTGGTTGAACTAATACTAATGATGGATTCTCATTTGGATGCAGGTAGTAAGGACTTAATGGAACAATTTGCTGCTGATTTGGTTGTGCCATTGCTGCAAGATGAAGGAGGAACCAAGGGCCAATCAGGATCAAGTGACCCGCTCCGATACCATGAAGAAATTGGTATAAAACTGAAAAGAATCAACTGTTTTATTATTATTTCATAATGATTATTCACTGTTACATTTTGGTATTTATACTAATTGATAGCTAAGAGACTGTTCAGAATATTCCATGGAATATTCTGGTCAACGGGGAATATTCCCAGAATATTCCTAGTCAAAAATGGAATATTCTATGGATATTCTATCCAATGTAAACAACCAAACTTGTGGCGCAAGTTGTACTCTTCCCTTCAATATGTACTCTTTTGCTGGCTGTTTCTGTTTTATACTTTATCATATTTCTCCTTAAAAAAAGAAAAAGAGGCATTTAGATTAAAAAAAATTGTGTTGGATTGTCTTTGATGACTTTTAAGGGGCGCTACGCTAAATCCACCATTTCCTTAAGGGTATATTAGTTTATGTTTATTTTAAAAAAATTGTTGTGGTGTCCATAATATTTTTAGTGAAGTGCCCTTAAAGGCACCGATGTGTTTGTCATCAAGGAAAAGTAGCGCATGTCCTAAATACCAATGTTTACACTTTTTCTTACGTTCTTTTAGGTTTATCTCCTTTTTGTTTTGTTTTTAATTGGTATGAATTGGAAGGTTATCCTTATATTCATTTTCCTAAGTTTATCGCCCTTCTATCATGAGTTTAATCTGTAATGTAACATATGCTTAGAATCCTATGCTTGGCTTTTTTTAGTGTCTTAGCTTTATCTTTCTTTAGTTTAATCGAGAAGAATATCTTTCAAAAGTTTGTTTAGTATTTTTCTAAAATTGTTTAACATATCTTTCATTAGTTTAATTTAATATTTATGTATGTAATAAAATCTTTATGTTTATCGGCAGAATTATTATTTCCCGGATCTTATCCTTGTTTTTATTCTTCTTTTGCAATTAAGAGTATAAATTATGTTTAGTATTGTTTAATTGTATTTAATAGCGTGTTTGAATAAATATTGTTTTATTCATGCCATGTGATTTCATATTACTTTTTTTTAATTTAGTATAATCCAGAAGTTAGTAAGTAAATCTTTTGCTTATCCTTTTATTTTTTTAATAAACGAAACACATCCTAGACTAATTAAAAGAAAAAGTTTTACATTGTCGCATTTTCTTATAGCATAACACGCAGCCGAAACACAGTTATGCCTTTTTAAAACCTATATTTCGCAAGCCCGATTTGGGAAAATCCAAAAATGCATAGGAAAGAGTATAATACACTGCGCCTCCATAAAAATAAAATCGTCAAAGGAAAAAACATTTGTATTCCAATGCTTAACAACAAAGCTGATGACCATGTGATGAGTAGAATATAAACAATATGATTTCCAAAACCTATGTTTGGCAACTTGATTTGGGAAAATCCAAAACATAGGAAATAGTATAATACACCGCGCCTCCATAAAAATAAAATCGCTAAAGGAAAAAACATTTGTATTCCAATGCTTAAAAACAAAGCTGACCATGTGATGAGTAGAATATAAACAATATGATTTCCATGGATCTTCTGAAGTCATATTCCATGTGATTTTTCCATGAATTCATTTTTCATTTCTTTAATTTAATTTGATCAGTATGTTTATGTAATTAATTTGTGATAGAATAATCACGGTTAAATATAAATTTGCATAGTTGAAAAAACAGGTTGATAGAAATAAAAATTTTGTCTGACCATTTATCCAACATATACAAAGATAAACATACTTCATCTTATCAATGTCACGTTATCATTATTTTGAATATACAGTATATAAACATTTATTGAAAAACACTCGCAATTTTAATTATGAAGAAATGCTTAACATGATGATTCCTTTTATATAAAGTGTTTCGCTCTTTTAATTTTAGCATTGATTATATGAAATAAAATAGAATATAGATAATATAATCACTATTGACCTATTAAATTTTAAATGGGGGAAGGGGCCACAAGGATGATGACCAAAATAGTAACAACCAACCTTAACCGGCAGAGTACCGGGTCGGAAGCACTATAGTGGAGAGCAATGTCGTATCCCACGAGGAATCAATCGAATACCAAAGTCATTCTCATACTTAGTTTAGGCTAATCAAGTTTATTCAGGTTTTGATTATGCTAAAACGATATTTAAACTAGAGATAAAGAGAGATAGAGGCATAGCCAAATCATGATTCAATTGATTACTTTCGCCCCTCTAATCGATTAACTCGGAATGGGATTAACCAACCTACCAACCTAACACTTATATCGACTCATTCATGGGTGCAAACTCCTAAGCTAGTGTGAGACGCCATGCGACAATTAAACACCCTTTGCCCGGTTCAACAGTCCGCCTTTAAGAATTTAATTGACCGAAACAAGATTAACGCGCTAGAGTTGCCCGATTTCACAATCGATTGAACCTCACTCCCTAATCAATCTAAACAACTCAGTTGATTATAAAGAATGATCTCAAAACCCCTTTTCCCACACCCCTTCTCAACATACATTTATAAAAGTGGTGTGTTTACTAGGTGTACAGTCTAATTCAAGCATTGATAACAAGTTTTAAGACATGAATTCGTCAATATAACAACAATTAAGCACTACCCATTCCCAATTTCATCAATTAGAGGGTGATTTCTTCAATTTTCACATAATTTGGCTATGAAATGTTTAGCTACTCATAATAAAACTAAAAACAACAATCAAAGATAGAATTAAAGCCATAAATGAAATAGAAATTGAAATTGATTACCAAAATCGTAGATAATCGGAGTTTACATCAAGCTTTTTCAACACCCATATCAATTGGTGAAGAAGAAGACCCAAAATGAGAAAATCCAAGAGTAGAGAAGAAAATTTAGCTAAAATCTAAGCTAGATTGTGCTTAATTTAAGTAGAATATGATGTAAGAGTGAATCTAGGGGTGAAGAAGGGAAGGGATTCGACTTAGAGATGAAAATGTGTAAAAATCGAAGTGTAAAAGTGTCTAGATAATCCCCAAAAAATCTGTGCAAGTGGTATTTATATTCCCCAAAAATGTGCAGGAAAAGCCATTTTGGCGTGCCCCAAAACTGCTTCAGTGACTCTGGAAACTATCTGTTCCAACTTGGTGCGCCCCAAACATTTTAGCGCGCCCCAAAACTGTTTCTGTGGTTCTGAGCCTTTCTGTTCAACTTTGGCGTGCGCCAAACTCCTCCAGGGGCTAAATTACAATTTTCGTCCTCTAACTAGACACGTTTTTCGATTTTGGTCCTGGTTTTTCTCCGGCGACAATTTTAGTCCTGTAAGTGGTCTTTTTTTTACAAAAATAGTCCTGAACGCCTGAAAGACCACTTACAGGACTAAAATTGGTCTTTTCCGGCGACAATTTTAGTCCTGTAAATGGTCTTTCCGGCGACAATTTTAGTCCTGTAAGTGGTCTTTCCGGCGTTCAGGACTATTTTTGCAAAAAAAAAAAAAACAACTTACAGGACTAAAATTGTCGCCGGAGAAAAAACAGGACCAAAATCGAAAATGTGTTTAGTTAGAGGACCAAAATTGTAATTTAGCCCTCCTCCAGGCCCCGATTTCTTCACTTTTCTCTATTTTCTTCCATCTCCAACCATTGGTTTCATCTTTATATGCTCCATGCCTTGTCTCACGGGCTTACGAGCACCTAGATCTTGCGTCACAACATCTAACACAAACCGAGCATAATTCCACAAGATAGATAGGGGCTCGAAAAGGGCAAAAAAAACATCGTAAAATGCCGAGATTTTCCATCTATATGACGGTTTAAATAAATCTAATTTTTAAATAAATGAAACACACGCATTAAAGATAACATATTCGTTATCTATTGTACGGGCAAACTAAAAGGCTGTGTTGCACTTTTTTTATTTTGGTTTTTTCTATTTATTGTTGTCGTTGATCTTAGAAGTGTTTCACACATTAAAGGTAACATATTAGTTATCTTAATGCAAGTTTTTTTTATATAGTTATTACCTTTTCTTATAATGATTATTACAGATTTAATGAAATAAATTAATTAAGAAGAAACACCTTTTGGGAGAAACAAGCTCACACTTTTAATATAGTAGAGGTAGAGATTACTTTTCAACTTTCTATGTTTATTTAACCAATCAATCTTTTATATTCATTACATCACTACAATTTCCAAGATTTTTTTTATTACTCATTTTCTTAATATGTGTGTTTTTTCTCAAATACGACATATAATTAGGAATAGAGGGAGTAATATTCTACTTCCCCATTAGCTTAAGCTTTTGAGGGTGATGGTTCAACATAGTATAAGAGCAGAAAGTCTTGAGTTCAAACCCCGTTTCCAGCTGTAATATCCCGAACTTTGGGAAATGGCAGACGTGTCAATTTGTATAGTTTGGTATATTATGTTTATTTAATTTATGGATTTAAGTGTATTATATGTATGAATATTCGAAATACATATATATATTTAAGTGTGGTTTAAGTTGCAATTAATGGAAATAAAAGGAGTTGTGGCAATAAAGATTAATGGAGGTTATATTTGGGGAATTAACTCCCCATTAAGTCAGAAGTTTCCAAATTGTAATCAGAAAATTCACGTCCAAACTCAACACAACGTTGAGAGCAAACAAAAAAGGTCAAATAGACTTTCTTCGATTTCTCACAAGTTAATCAACGGATTTCAGAATCGTTTAGAGGAATAGAATCAGCGGAAGAAGGGCTTCGTGGTGATACTAAAAGTTTAGAGTTTTGAGAAGGTAAGAATTTAGCCCTAATCTTGGTTTCACCAAGAGATGGTCTTGTTTCAAGGTTTCGTTCGGTTTGATTCGTAGTTCTTTTGGTTTAGAGGCTTGTGATCCTCAATTAATCTAAATTTAATTGTGAACAAATAGGTTTTGGTTGAAGTTTGAGGAAGTGCTGCAGGTTTTGTCTTGGAGTTTGTTTTGAACAAGTAAGAGGCTCTTCCTAATGTTTAATTAAAGTTTTATGATGTTAAGGTTGCGTTTTGTGTATGATTTGTGGTTAGAATTCATTATGTTGTTGTTGTTGTAATACGACGTGTTATAGCATGTTTAGAACCTATTTTGATGCCTTTTGAATGTATATTTTGATGTTAAACTTGGTTGGGTTTGAGTAGAAATAGATAGAGTGCAGAAAATTGATTATAGTTCAGTCTGGTTCATTTTGGCGCCCCCAACATGTTTGGCGCCCCCCAGACCTGTTTCAGAGAGTTCTGTGAACTCTCTGATGCATTTTTGGCGCGTCCCAACATGTTTGGCGCCCCCAAACCTGAATAGAGAGTTTAGTGAAGTTTCTGAAGCAGTTTTGGCGCCCCTCAACACTGTTTAAATGTTATTTTGAGTGTTTTATGCTACGAGATAAGTTCTAAATGTTATCTCTTGATCTAATAACAATAAATGAACATGAACAAGCCTGGATTAAACTTCTGATGCGTTTAGTTCCGGCACCGAATGTACTCTTCAAGGGAGTTGAAGTTTGGGACCGTCAGAAGAGTATGAAAGGCTTGTGCTTTGATGAATTAGAATTCATCAATGTGTGTGTAGGTGCTAGGGCTTGTCCGTGTCTAGGGGTCTAAGTAAGAGAGTTGTATATGTGAGGGAGCTTATTTGAAGATACTTAGGTGGCTAGTTAACAACATAATAACAAACATAATTGTGTAGTTAAAAGATTAAACATCAACCCATTCTTGTTAAGGCAGAAGTCTATATCGTGATGTGTGGGCGTTCTGAAATTGGATTACTTCGTAAGTCTTTGGACCCTACGTATAGACCTGGCCAAGACAAACCGGAACCGGCGGTTTGGTCAACCGCCGGTTTGTGGAACCGCCGGTTGGAGATTTTTGGAACCGGACCGGCCGGAACCGGCCGGAACCGAACCGGAACCGGAACCGGCCCAACGGCTATAATTTGCAACGGCTCTTTTTTTATTTATTTATTTAATTTATAATTTTCTTCCAAACACCTCAAAAAATTTCCTATAAATACTACCCCTTTTCATTTCAAAAATCTTACACCAATCTCTACATCTCAATTCTTACATCTTCTACTCAATTTTTACATCTTCTACTCATTTCTTTAATTATCAAGTTTGTTTAGTTGTTAAAAACAACAATCAAATTTACTTTACGATAACGATTTTTGAAGTTGTTCTGATTTAATCGTTTCTTCAATACGGTTTTAGTTATAAGTAAATTTAGTTTTGTATTTTATTCAACTAATTTTTTTACAAGTGTAAAAAAAAATTCAATTTTATAATCAAATTTACTTTACTAGACCGAAATTTGAAGTTGTTCTGATTTAATCGTTATTTCAATTCAGTTTTAGTTATAAGTAAAATTGGTTAGTTAAATTAAAATTTTTTATAACCGTTATATTTAATTTAGATTTAAATCAAATTTACTTTACTTAAAAAAAAAATTATAACCGTTATATTAAATTATATTTGACTTCTAACCGTTATATTTAATTTAGATTTAAATCAAATTTACTTTACTTAATTTTTATTATAACCGTTATATTTAATTTAGATTTTTTTACAATGTCAAGAAGAGGTGCATCAACACAAGGCAATCGAAATGTTACTTTCCGTGATGACACGGTTGTGCCGGAATCGGATGATCTTGCTGGTGGCTATAGACCCCAATATTATACAGACCCTGTCACCGGTAATCACATTTCGATTCCTCAGTTCGACACACCTTCAGGTTACAATCAAGATGATTTTGATAGTCATTACGACGATATAATGTCTCAACCTGGAAATTTTAACATAAACCTTAACGAAGGTGAAGATAATGATGAAGTCGACGTTGATGATGATCAGATGTATTTCCGAATGCTTCCTATCCTAGACAAGGACGTTGTAGGAGTCGGCGTGGTGCTAGTGCTAGTGCTAGTGCTAGTGCTGATCCTACTCCTACTCCCGAGTCAGTCGATTTAGATGGCGGTGAAAGTACCCGATCCACAGCACAAGAAAAAAGGTTAACATCGAGAATTTTTACGGATTTTTTCACAAAGGTTCCTCGGACTGATGAAATCGCATTAGCTAACCCCGGAGAGTATTTCTTCGGGGTGTGCAATTTTTGTGGCAAAAAATACCAATTTAAACATGCCGGTGGTTATGGAACGATGCGAGGTCAAATTTTAAGTAAACACCCGGAAAAATTGGAAGACAACGCTTCTCAAACCCAGCTAAACATGCCGAGCTCCAGCGGAGGTAACACTAATCCACTCTTTATTTACACTCGTGATAACTGTAGAGAGCTAACCACGGATCTTATTGCGGGGAAGGGTCTTCCTTTTAGCTTTCCTAAGAATCCTATTTTCGAAAGTTACGTACAAGGGGCTTTGCAGCCGGCTTTTACTCGTATCCCTCGTGCAACGGTTACTAGGGATTTCAAAAATAAATTTATTAAACGACATAATATTATTATAGAAAGTTTGAAGAAAAATAAATTCCGAATATGTGTATGAGCCGATATTTGGGAGGATAGGAGGACGAACAATTTTTATTTGGGCGTGTCGGGTCACTGGATTGACAACACTTGGATTGTCCAAAAAAGGTTACTTCCTTTTCGTTTATTTAACGAGACTCATACTCCTTCTAACCTTGCATCTTTATTAGTTGATATTTTTGAGGAATACGATTTAAAAGGTAAAGTTTTTTCTATTGCGTTTGACAATGCTTCAAACAACACTGCTTCTATTCCCGACTTATCCCGATATTGTGAACCTCTTTGTAACGGTCAATTTTTTCATGTTAGATGTTTATGCCATATTTTTAATTTATGTGTAAAGGATGGTCTAAAAGTTTTTGACCATAATATTAATGCGATAAAAACTGCGATTTCACATATTTTAGGTAGAAATATTCTTGTTAGTAAGTGATATAAATTTCTTAAAGAGAAAGGTCATCACCAAGTCAAATTGCCGCAAGATGTACCGCATAGGTGGAACACGACTTATGATCTTTGGAAAAAAACAAACAAAACTAAAAATACCTTTTGTGAATTTTTAAGTGAACACTGTCCGAGCGAATATCGTTTGTATCCCTCTATTTGGACTTCATGCAAGAAACTGATGGATGTTTTTGAAATATTCAAAAAAATTACAATATTGTTTTCAAAATGTTATCAACCCACAACACATTTAGTCTTGCCGGCTTGTGTAGAAATAACAGCCGAGTTTGAAACCATGGAACACGACGCAGAATTATTTCAATGTTTAGTGCCGATGAAGGAGAAATGGAATAAATACATGTTGTATATTCCGACACTTATCTCATTTCTTCTATGCTTGACCCACTTATAAGACTAGTAGGTGTGTCTAACATGTTAGGTGCTTACTATGATACTTTGTCTGTTACTCATAATGTGCCCCCGGTAGATTTTACAGTTGAAGTAGTTAGACTAGAGAATTAATTTAACGCGTTGTATGTTGAACATGAGCATATGTATGGATTGAGAAACGACGCGGTTCCCAATCCAATCCATCCGCGGGGACTTCAAAAAGTTCTGGATAAAATGAATTCGAAACGACAGAAGGGAGCGACATCGTCATCCGATCAACGTAGAAAGATATCCATATTTCTAAACACAACATTTGAAGGCTGTGAAACCGAATCCTACGATTTCGAGTTCGACTTATTGAAGTGGTGGAAGAGACATGTTAAAGAATTTCCAGTTCTAGCAATGATGGCGGTCGAGTTTTTAAGTTGCCCTGTTTCGACCGTCACAGTTGAACGAACTTTCAGCATGGCATGATATGTGCTTACCAATAAAAGTATCGCTTCATCCCACCACTTTAGAGAAGCAAATGATTTGTCAAGGTTGGGTATAAGCCGAGAAGAGGGTGCAAGACATTGAGTCAGAAGATGAGGAGTCACAGTTCGAAGGCGGTGACACTGAAACTTCAGGAGGAACAAGCGCTCGAAATACCGACATCGATTAAAGGTACGCAATTTATATCTTACTTATATATTTGTTACAAATCATAGAACAACTATAAAAGATGAAAAAAACCTATTAAAAATAACTATAAAAAACCTACTAATAAAAACTAAAAAAAAAAACTATAGAAAACTATTAAAAAAACCATAAAAAAAAACCCCGATAGAAACTATAAAAACCTATTAAAAATAACTAAAAAATACCTACTACTTTAAACTAAAAAAATAACTATAGAAAACTATTAAAAAACCATAAAAACCATATACAAACCTAAAAAATTATATGAAACTATATAATACAAACACATAAGAATACTATAAAAGACTACAATAAAACAAACATTTAAAAAAAGTAGATTTTTGTCCAGAAGGACAAAATTATAATAAAATCGGGATAGAAGGAAACTGTAATTTAATAAGGACAAAAGTAACAATTATGATGTAACAAATATGAAGTAACAAATGTGGAATAGAGTAAATATGAAGTAACAATTGTGAAACACAAAGTAACATTAACACGTGAAGCAACATTTTTAAAGTAACAATTGTGATTTTTGTCCTTTATAATCATTAAAATGTTACTTTTGTGCTTCCAGACTCATTTATTAATTATTTTGTCCTTGTGGACCCTTCCCCCTAAAAAAAGACTATAAAGAATACAAAAAACAATAAAAACCTATAAAAAACCATAACAACACTACACAAAAATAAAAAAAAAATATAAGAAACTATAAAAAAAACTATAATAGACTATAAAACAACATTTATAATCAACTATATACTTAAAACCTACTCAAAAAACTTATAAAAAAACAATAATAAAATAACTAAAAAAATGTATGAAAAAAACTATATACTTAAAATCGACTCATAAAACTTATAAAAAAAAACTGTAAAAGACTTTAAAAAAAACAATAATATAAATAACTATAAAAATTTATGAAAAAAACTATAAAAGACTAAAAAAAACAATAAGATAAAAGACTAAAAAATAAACAATAAGAACTACGTTAGCTTTGATTTTTTTATGTGTTGTGCCTCTGACACGATTACATGTAAAAGATACGTAGGAAACCGAATTACAGGTACAAGCGTTGAAAAAATAACACAATTTACATATAAGAAAAACAACACAATATATCTCACGTAATATTTAATAAAACAACATTTATAATTAACGTATACTTAAAACCGACTCAATATCCTTATAACAAAAACTATAAAAGACTTAAAAAATACCAAAAATAAAAATAACAATAAAAATCTTTACAACAAGCTATAAAAGACTAAAAAATAAACAATAAGAACTACGTTCGCTTTGATTTTTTTATATGTGTTGTGTCTCCGACACGATTAAATATAAGAAATACGTAGGCAACCGAATTACCGGTACAAGCGTTGAAAAAATAACATAATTTACATATAAGAAAAACAACACAATATATCTCACGTAATATTTAATAAAACAACATTTATAATCAACGTACGTATACTTAAAACCGATTCAAAAAACTTGTAACAAAAACTATAAAAGACCTTAAAAAAACAATAATAAAAATAACTATAAAAATCTTTACAACAAACTATAAAAGACTAAAAAATAAACAATAAGAACTACGTTCGCTTTGATTTTTTTATGTGTTGTGCCTCCGACACGATTACATATAAAAAATACGTAGGCAACCGAATTACCAGTGCAAGCGTTGAAAAAATAACATAATTTTTCAAAATATCATTATTTACATATAAATAATAAAATAACACAATATTAATATTATATTTAAAATCGAATAGAAAACTATTTATATATTACATTCGCTTTAGTAATTATAGTGAAAAGAATAATAATTTGTTATTGTAGTGAAAATAATAAGTATTATATGAAAATGAATTTTTTTTTTTTATGAAATTTTAAAATCGTGGCCTGAACCGTGATCTGAACCGGGAGCAAACTGGGTGAACCGTGAACCGGCACAAACCGGCAACCGGCGGTTTTGAGCCTCCAACCGCCGGTTCGTCAAACCGCCCCAAACCGGAACTGTTCAAAACCGCCGGTTCCGGTTCCGGTCCGGTCCGGTTGCTCCATTTGGCCGGGTCTACCTACGTACGGAGGAACACCACCCCGTAAGTCCGAGACCCTACGTACGGAGGGACTCCGCCGAGCGTGTACACTATCGGGCTTTCCCCCGTGGATATTGGTGCGATCCGCCAATATGTTGCAAACGATATCTTGTGGTGGATTTCACTATGCGTAGTGCCCTTGAATGATGATGTAACAAAGATAAGCTAGGCTAGAAACCAATAGTCATGACATGTTGATGAGCATGAAGTGAACCCTGTAGAGTTGAGTCGGCTACATAAAGATAACTTGTTAATAACCAATGAACCTTTCGTTGTAAGACTTAGTTATACTTTAGCTTCTTACTCTTGCTAATTACTTTGTACTTACCTCAATTGCATGTTTGTTGTATGCTAGTGGGGTGAGAAGACGAACATGTTGAACATGTGTAGGATGACGACTTTGGGTACGACGTTTGAGCTCAAGTTTCACTTGATGTTTATTGTTTCTTTTATTATAAAATGTATCAGACTATGTTGTATCTTTATTTTTAGACTTATGTAATATTAGTATTGTACTTTTCTTTAGACTTCGTACTTTGTAACTTTTGGAAATTCGTTGTTGTAAGTTACCTTTCTATCTTTAGTATGTGTGGAGTTCCTGTTCTTAGTAGCATTTATTATGGTTTGCCGAGTCATTTTAGCTTCCGTTTGCTAAACTCGATACGACGTAGTAGAGGCTTACATATAATATTGAATTTATTTAATATTATATGTGCCGAGCGTTTCGTTTCCGGATAAGGACTCGGTATCCGGGAGCGGTGCGTTACACCAGCACAATTTAAAAAAAAAAAACCAAGTGCTGAGCCTCTCTCTTCTTACATGCCCACATTTCCCAAAAAAAAAAAAAAAACAAATCAAGTGTTGGGCCTCTCTCCCATCTTATAGGCTCACACTTGAGGGGGCGTATTGAGATATAAAATGTTAATTATCTACCTCCCCATCAGTTTAAGCTCCCACACTTTCGGGGGCGTATTGAGATATAAAATGTTAATTATCTACCTCCCCATCAGTTTAAGCTTTTCGGAGATATGGTAGTTCAACATCAGCTTAAGTTTTGGGAGAGATGGTAGTTCAACATAATATCGGAGCAGAAGGTCCTGAGTTCAAACACCGCTCCAAACATAATTTTCCGAAAAAAATATCAAGTGTTGGGCTCTTTAAAAATACAATAAGCCACACTTGAGGGGGCGTGATGAAATATAAAATGTTAATTATCTACCTCCCCAATGACTTAAGATTTTGGGAGAGATGGTAGTTCAATACGTTACGGCGGTGGTGCCCGGCACCGGAGTTAAGTATGGGGGCAACGAAGGAGGAGAAGCGCACGCGAGGGAGATAAGCATGCAAGTGGAGGACATATGTCATTCAACCACATTTTCTTAATCCGCATGAAAATATCCAAAATGACTTATGTTTTGGACGAAGAGAGTATAAAGTAACTATTTTATTGGTCACCAATGTCATGCCAATTTGGGTGTGTTAATGTACCAATTTTAATAAAGATGTTCATTGACAATCAGGACCATGTGTTATTTTCATGTATCAGTACTATAATTTAAGAACTTCATTCGGTTTTTTTTAAACATTTTTAGCTTAAGACATCAAGTTTAAAGGTAAAAAGTGTAGCCTTTTGGTTGTTTCACTTCCATGTTCGATTAATAAATCGTGTTCTTCGTAGGACTGATGTTAGGACGCAATTTATAATTGTTGAACTAATGTGGACAACCACGGCATACATTTAAGGTTTGCCATTGTGTTCAGACATCTCCTCCTCTAGCCGCCCCTAAGGGCAAAACTGGCGGATCCTTCAGAGTTTTGACAAGTATCATTTTAAACGTCCCTTTTTCTCTCTTATCTTTTCCATGCATCTTTATCTGAATTTGCTTATGTGCTAAGTAATGTCGTCTTTGTCAAATTTGTACCTGCTATCGCGTTGTTTAACACGAGAGTGTCCAGCTCTTTTATCTCTCGCCATTTGGTTCGTAAGTTGATGTGTGTTCTTGACATTTTTATCCTCCTTTGGTCATCTCTACACCATCGGATGCCTATACTCAAGTTGATGAGGTGGTACCTAACAACAAAGTCTATGTTGGCAAGAAGAGAGTGATGTTGACCTGATAGATTTGGACGCTTTTTATCCGGATGTTACACTGTCATGTGCATATAAATTGTCAAGCTAGGAAAGTGTTCTTTCTTTCACATTACAATCAGAAGTTGCCTTTCAGATGAATCTTTTTGAGTTTAAGCCGATAATACCAATCATCTCAGCCTTGGAAGCTACATAAGCGTTGTTGGAAGGTTCTCAGATGTTTTGGTCATCGTAGTGAGTGCTAAGGATGGATATAATCCCAGGCAAGGGTTGAAGTTGGAAGATGTCCGAGTGGCTCGGGAGTTCCCTGAAGTGTTTCTAGAGGATTTAGCTGGAAACATCCTTAACCGGGAAATATAGTTTCATATTGATCTAGTTCTTGATGTTAAGCTATTCTCCAAGAAGCCGTACATAACAGCCCCAACAAAGTTCAAAGAATTGAAAGAGCCATTAGAGCATATGTATGAAAATAAGACAATTCAACCACACACATTGCCATAGGGTGTGTGCCAATGTTGTTTGTGAAAAACAAAGATGGCACCGTGAGGATGTGTTGATTATAGAGAGTTGAAAGTCTTCTATTTATTTTAGCATGCAAATCAAATCAGATGTGCAAGCGGATCTCTCAGAAAATTTAAATATTCCTCTTAGACATGGAATTGGAAAGTACTTAGGCCTATCTTTTGTCATTGGCATAAATAAAAAAGAAAAAATTTCCTATATCAAAGAAAGCGTGCAAAAAAATTGAATGGTTGGAAGATTAAGTTCCTTTTCCTACTGGAAAGGAGGTTCAGATTAAATCTGACGTGCAAGCTCTTCCTAAGACTTTTATTCTAGATTTTGAAAATTAACTAGACAATTTTATTGGAATTCCAGTGGCGACAAGGATAAAATTCATTGGAAATCTTGGAGTACTTGTTGTAAAAAGAAAGCAGATGGAGGGCTTGGCTTTAGAGACTTTGGGTGTTTCAATTTGGACCTCTTAGATAAGCATATGACATGGGTATGTCCATTTACTCACCACGTGACGCTTATCAGATCTAATTGGGTCACCTCAACAAGTGGGCCTATTTGGGCCCAGCTCATTATCGAGCCTCAATTAGCATAGTCCGCTCCAGCATAGCTCAGGTCACGCTCCAGCATTGCGCATAAAGCCGCATATCACACTCCTAAGTAATCAATTGACATGAGACATGTCGTCCTTTGTCCGATATGTCGTACGTCGTCCTCTGTCTCTCATAGCCGACATAGTGCAGGTTCACCTCGGTCATCTTGAATTATTCAGTGCAGGTCATCCCTGATTTCAGACATCAATGATGGGCACCCCGAAAAACTTATTACAAGAGTTTGCTGAAATATTTTTCTGGTTAACCGCAGTCCGCAGACATGCCTGGAATATCAAGTGACCCGGCATTTCACAAAATTAATGTGGATCATGAATGCAAGCCAGTTCCGCAACGCCACTTAGAGAAACGAAGCGGTAAAGAAAGATGTGGTAAAGTTACTAGAGAATAAATGGTGAATATATATTAGGTAAATCCAACTTTCCATCCTTTATTATTGCATAGTCATTCAATGAGTGTTAAATCCAGTTTTATTCTCTATTTAATGACTTTCAGTCTACTCTTTCAGCTTCTTGAAATATATAGGGAGCATTAAGTTCACTAATAGTTTTTCGGGTTTATTGTCAAAAAGGACATTTTGAACATAGAAATATGCAAATAGGATAGTGGAATATTTTTCTGGGTAAAAAAGACATATCCTTATTCCTCTATGATAGTGAAACATTAGATTTGTGGTCAGTTCCACTGCAGCAAACAGTGGATTTGGGGTTTTGAACAGTGGATTTGTCCTTATCACCCTATTTATATTTTCACTGTCCTGATTCTTATTTTCCCCGTTGTTTTTTTGTTCTTTTAAACCACTCCCCCTAGTTCTTCAAGAGAAACAAATTCCAATCTTTTTTTTTGAAGGGCAAATTCCAATCATTTAACCTAGCTATCTTGATTAATCTATAACAGTGTTTCGTTAATATCATCCCATAATGAAGACTTTGACATTCCTATTTTTGACTTTCTATGTCGTAAATCCTTATTAAGAATCAAATTTAGAGCTTGAACCTTCAGATTCTGCAAAAATCTTCGTAACACCATAAAATATACCATATATCCATAATAATCCGGTAAGCACTTTATAGGGAGAACAAATGTTAAATGTTTTCCGTCTATGCATATCTCATAATATTCATGTCCGTAATTTTTGATTTATTTTAAACAACAATGATAAGATTTATTATTAAAAGAAAGGCAACAAGATTCTGAATATTCATGTTTGTATAACTTCCCTTGCTACGATACTGATTGAACAAAGACTACATGAATCAATTAAACGTTGAGGATGATTCAATCACTCAGACCTCAAACAATCACAATGTTATTTTAAATACTAACAACACACATAATGGTATGTTTCTTAGGAGAGAATGGAATGGATTTGAATGTGTATGATTATGAGATAATGGAATTAAATGAAATTTTATTCCAATGAAATGAAAAATTTTCATTATCATTTCTTCCAAAAATGGATGGAATGTGACAAAATAAAATGAGAATAGACAAAACACGTGTGTAATAGGGTAAGAGTGGGTGGGTGGGTGGATAGGGTAGGTGATGAAGTAGCATAGGTAGGGTGGGTAGGGTAGGGTAGGGCAGGTAGGGTGAGGTAAGGTATGGTGGGTGATGGTGAAGTAGAGTAGGTGGTGGGGTAATATAGGTTGGAAGCGTATGGTAGTGAGATAGAGTAGGGTAGGATAAGGTGGGGTGGTGGGTAAGGTAGGGTAGAGTGGGGTGGTGGGTAGGGTATGGCAAGGTAGAGTAGGGTGGGGTTATGGGTAAGGTAGGGTAGATGTAGTGGGGGTAAGGTAAGGTAGGCAGATAGGGTAAGGTAGGTTGGGGTGGTGGTAGGGTAGGGTAGGATGTGGTGGTGGGTAAGGAAGGGTAGGGTTGGGTGGCAGGTAGGGTAGGGTAGGGTGGCGGGTAGGGTAGAGTACGGTGGGGTGGTGGGTAAGGTACGGTAGGGTGGTGTGGTGGGTAAAATAATTGTTGTATTTTGTAAACATGAAGCACGTGAAACAAATCAAATTATCTTTTTTTTGTAGTAACAAAATCTTCAATTACATTTCTCAGGTCCTTAGGTTTGAGTGGTTCAGTGGCTTGGTAGTTGTGGATAAGAAACGTACACTGCTTTTTGCTCTATAATAATGACACAAATGTTTTTTTAAAGTACACTGCTTCTTGCTCAATAATCATGGCGCAATATATGTTCAAGTATTTGATTGTGTAAACTTATGATTGATGTTGTGTATGATCCGGGTTTTTACTTATGGACAAGACATATAATTTGATTTTCTTTTATTATCCCTTACCGGTTGCAATGAAAAACATGTTTATGCATTTAGAATTTCTTTTACTACACGAAATAATGATGTTCAACAGTCCCGTGCAATGCACGGGTTTATGACTAGTTTATATATAAGTAACATAAGTCAAATCAGTTCAAAAAAATACTAAGACTAGTATCCAACAACATATTATAAATGTCAAAAATAATAAAATTATTGAATTTGTACAGGGAAAATAACAATAGTTGAAACAAAAACATCACACACAACTACAAAACAACGGAATCGTAACCAACAATATCAAAAGATTGCGAAACACCGATCAACAACATAACTATAGTAACAAGAAAACAAATTGATCATGCAAAAAATATATGTGCATGTCTAGATGCAAAATCATCAATTATAGTATCAAGTTTAATATTTCCAACATATCTTTCGATCAGTTCATGGGCCCTGAGCTGTCAACTAGGGCATATTTTTCATCAGTGTCATTACTTTACAAGAGTTTAACGGTAAATTCATATAACATTACAACAATAAATAAAAACAAATATGTTAAGATCAACAATTGAACTAGTATCAATAAGAGTATATAACCACTGCTTATCTACTAGATTAGTTTACATTATTGTTAAAGATGTAATTTTGGGCTTTACTAATATTTTGGGCCCTGGGCGGTCGCCCATCTCGCCCGCCCCCAGGGCTAGCCCTGCCTATGTCATGTGATATCCCACATTGGAAATGGGGGAAGCACATCACCACCATATAAGTGTGAGACATAACGGTCTTGTCAACTTGGAATAGCCCTTTTAGACCAAGCGAGGATGACGGTCTAAGCAACTGACCGGACCATTTATGACTCATTTAGCGCTACCAAACCCGGGGTCTGGGGGCGTTACAGAATGGTATTGGAGCTGACTATCAGACGGATCTAAATGCCACACGCCACCTCTAGACAAACCAAAGTGCTACAGGACAACTCTAGAGTCCTCTGGTAGAGACGAACTGTGACAAGTCCACAGGAACAAGTCTTGGCCGTCTGGCCTAGGACGCCAGTCCCTTATAAGGGGGGAGAATGTTATATCCCACATTGGAAGTGAGAGAAACACATCACCACCATATAAGTGTGAGACATAAATGTCTTGTCAACTCGGGTTAGCCTTTTTAGACCTAGCGAGGACGACGGTCTAAGCAGTTGACCTGACCATTTATGACTCATTTAGCGCTATCAGGTCTGGGTCTGGGGGTGTTATACTTCATATAACTAGTATATGGAGAGCATGATCGTGTCCACATGGAACACTTGATTTGTTTCTCTTAAAATTATCAATTGACCAAATATTGGGATTTTTAATTAGATTAAAAGGTTGAAATTAAGTAAGAGAAAGATTCCAGTTAAGATATTATTTCAACCTCTATTTTCTCAACTGATCATAGATGCAAATATCACTCGTTAAGTCATTGATAAACTGGTTATAGTTACCAACATGCACCAAGTAACCAATCTCTAGTAATTTTGATAATCATTTTATGGTCACTAATTATCACCTAACCGAAAGACACTGCCAGACACAATCATAGGAGTTTGGTGTTCCGACAGCATTAAAATCCGGGAAACTAAAATTCTGAATAATAACGAACACGCGGGTTTATTTTAATTCACATTATTCATTTTCATTATAGCGGATTATACGTGCTGTGAACCAGCAAAATCATATCATAGACACATATCATTTATTTAAATTTTTTTAACCCACCCCCCATTTCATTAATTTAACTTATAAAAAATACACTTTTTCTCTCATCCACTATTTTAAACGTTTATATCACTCGGTCAAAAACTCCAAAAATGATAATTTTACCTCCCATTTTTTTAATATTTTCATGCTCTTTTTTTAGGATGACAATAACCATATTCCAACCTAATTTTTGAAATTTATTGTCGAAATTCACCGATTCATTACTGAAAATCAGTGAATTTTGACAGTAAATCCCATGAATAATGATATCAAATGAGGCCCCAAAACAAAGAGGGTGAAAAAACATACAAATTGGTGAAATCTTTATCAATTTTAGAGATCTAGATAATTCTTCGCGGGTTTGTGTGCATACCCAAATATAAATCCATTGTCCTGTTTGCTTATTTCTATTTTCATATTGTGTTTTTCCACAATAAAGTCCAAAAAGTAAGGATTTTGTTTTTACAATAAAGTAAGGAAATGTTTAGTGATTTATTTTAGGGGAATTATGGAGAAAGACAAAAATATTTTCTAAATTAATTAATATGACACTTTTTTTTTTAAAATTTTTGCATAACGGACAAGATTATTATTGTTTATTTAAAAAAACAAGGCGCCTTTTTTTTAATAAGAAAAAGCACACTTTCTTTTTCATCCATCATTTTTAAACACTTCTATCTTTTGATCTACAACTCCCAACTTGAAAAAAATTTAACCAATCTTTTTTATTTTTTCATGCCCTTTATTTTGAGACCACATCCACCATATTCCGACGTAATTTATGAAAATCCACTGTAGAAATTCACTGTTTTTCAGGATTCACTAGCGAGATCCACCGAGTTAATTTCGACAGTGAATCTCAAGAAAAACGATGTAATGATATCGAACCAAGTCTCAAAATGAAGGGAATGAAAAAAATAAAAAAAAATCAGTGAAATTTTCATCACGTTTGGTGTAACGCCCCGTTCCCGGACACCGAGTCCTTATCCGGAAATCGAAACGTTCGGCACGCATAATATTAAATAAATAATATTACACGTAAGCCTCTACTACGTCGTATCAAATAAAAGCAAACGGAAGCTAAAAAGACTCGGGTAATTTTTTTCAAACATCTCAGAATAGAAATTCAAGAACTAGAGAAGGAAATGTAAAGTTATTACATCCGAAACAAAACCAACGAATCCCAAAACAGTACGAATTCCAAAGTACTAAAAGTAAACTACAAAATCCAATAATAATCCAAATCTAGGAAATAAATAAAGAAATGAATAATAATTAATCAAAGTCTTCAACTCCGGCGTCCTCAAACGTCGTCATCAAAGTTCTCCTCGAACTCATCATTTACCTGTTCGTCTTCTCTCCCCCAAACACATAAATAAACATGCATTTGAGGTAAGTACAATGTACAAAGTAAGAAGTAGAAGCTACAATATGATTAAGGTTTATTATTAAAAGATTTGCCTTACTGAGACCGACTCGATCTAGGGTTCACTACATGCCCATCGACACGTCGTGACTATACGTTTCTAACTTAGCTTATCTTTGTTACATCATTACTCAAGGACACAATGCATGGTGAAAATTCCACCACGAGATGTACTTGCCAACTACGGTGATTAGCACGGGTAGTCCCGGGATCTCCCCGGTATGCATATACGTTCGATGGATTTCCTCCACTACCCTTGACCTTTTGAGCCGTAGCGTTGTCCACCCTTTATGAACGTATCACATCGCCGATTTGAATCGGTGCCTAACCAAGAATAGATGACGTTTTAGCTTTTACTACACTTATGTAATTATTAATGTGAATTAACTAGTCACCAAAGTGTTTTCGAATAATACTCACCTAATCACTCTACTCCCTCACTTAGACAACTAGACATCACATCCTATCAATTACACGGACAATGATGAACCCTAGTTCATCAAAGCACAAGCCCTTTCATGCCCTTCCGACGGATCCGAACTTCAACTCCCTTTAAGAGTACATTCGGTGTTTTAAGCGAACGAATCGAAACTCAATCGGGGCTTGTTCATATTCAATTAATGTTATTTAATCATGAATTAAGGTTTAAAATTCAAAACATAGCTTAAAACAACATTACATAGAAAGCGGGGCAATGCGTGCGCATTACTGCGGAATGCGTGCGCATCCCTCTTCGCACTTATTCTAAGCAATCCTGCATCGGGAATGCGGGCGTATTGCTAGCCAATGCGTACACATCCTACGCGAGAAAAAGCCCTAAAACCTCGTTCTTCAACCCTTAACGATCTCTTCGGAATCTAAACATCTTGCACATGAATTATAGCGAAAAACGGTAGAAAACATGTCTTTTAAGATCCAAAACAAAACTTAATCCTTAAACATCATCTAAGCTTAAAACTTGATGCAATATGCATCCAAAACATGATCTATTCTACTCTAAACCACAATTAGATTGTAGGAAGAGTCGCTTACCTTTAGCAAGCTTATTCCAACGACAAAACTCGTAGAAAACACGGCTAAAACCGATCTTTCTCTTATCAAAGCTTCACTTTACGCAATCAAAACGTTGCCTTCTTCACAACGATTCCGGCGCTCTACTACGATCCGAAAACCGTCAAGAATTGCTTTAACGACCGATTGAAAAACTCTCCCTAATTTTTGGCTCACACACGCGAGAGAGTATATGGAGGTGGAGAAAAATCGATTTCTAATAGGTTATAAGAATTGTGGGGATTTATTCTCCTTAAATAGAAAATCCCAAAAAAAAAGATAGAGATCTTATTATCTTCCTTTATAATAAGATAAATCCCAAAAAAAAAGGATAAAGATCTTATTATCTTCCTTTATAATAAGATAAATCCCAAAAAAAGGATAAAGATCTTATTATCTTCCTTTATAATAAGATAAATCCCAAAAAAAGATAAAGATCTTATTATCTTCCTTTATAATAAGATAAATCCCAAAAAAAGGATAAAGATCTTATTATCTTCCTTTATAATAAGATAAATCCCAAAAAAAAAGATAAAGATCTTATTATCTTCCTTTATAATAAGATAAATCCCAAAAAAAGGATAAAGATCTTATTATCTTCCTTAACTATATACATATATATATTTCGAAATATACATATATAATTTAACAAATACTTAAACTCCGAATAAAAGGAACCGAACCCAATATTTCGTTTTCGCAAAATGACACGTCTGCCCTTTCCCGAAAATCGGAGTATTACATTCTTCCCCCTTAAAGGAGTTTCGTCCTCGAAACTTAAAACATACCACGGTAAGTCCATAAAATGCGGGAACTCGCCGATCATATCGTCCTCAACTTCCCAAGTAGCTTCATCCGGTGAATGATTGCTCCATTGCACCGAACTAAAGGAATCAACCGTCTCTTAATCATCTTTTCCTTCCGGTCCAAAATTCGGTCGGTGTCTCATCGTACGAAAGATTATCCCGGAGACCCTCCGGATCAACGGTAGTCTCAATATCCGTCTTGGTCAAACACTTCTTTAACATTGAGACATGAAACACGTTGTGGACTCTCGACATGGATTTCGGTAACTTGAGTACGTAAGCCAAAGGTCCAATTCTTTCTAGAATCTCAAAAGGTCCAACGTACCTAGGGCTTAGCTTTCCTTTTTGTCCAAAACGTTTCACTCCCTTCATTGGTGAAGCTCGTAGGTAAACTCTTTCACCAACTTCAAACTCAAGAGGTCTCCTTCTAACATCCGCCCAACTCTTGTCTATCTTGAGCCGCCTTCGATTCTTCTTGACCAAATTTGAACCCTTTCTTTAGCTTGCTCAACCAATTCGGCCCGGTGATTTGTCTTTCCCCGACTTCATCCCAAAACGGCGGTGTTCTACATCTTCTTCCATATAATGCTTCAAACGGTGGCATGCCAATACTTGCATGATAACCGTTGTTGTAAGCAAACTCCGCTACCGGTAGGTAATCATCCTATGATCCACCTACTTCCAACACACAAGCTCTCAACATATCTTCAAGTGTTTGGATGGTTCTCTCAGATTTTCCATCTGTCTGAGGATGAAAGGCCGTACTCAAATCCAACTTGGTTCCAAAAGCTGCTTGTAAACTTTTCCAAAACCGACTGACGAACCTCGAATCACGATCCGAAACTATCGAGATAGGTACTCCGTGTAACTTCACTATATTATCCAAGTATAGTGTCGTCATTTTCTTCAAGGGCATATCGACCTTATATGGTAAGAAATGAGCGGATTTGGTCAATCTATCCACAATCACCCAAATCGCATCATTACCGCCTCTCGTCTTAGGTAAACCGGTGATAAAGTCCATAGTGATCTTATCCCACTTCCATTACGGGATATCCAATGGCTTAAGCATTCCTCCCGGTCTTCTATGTTCCGCTTTAACCTTCTGGCAAGTATCACACTCTGCAACGAACTTGGCTATCTCCAGTTTCATCGAGGGCCACCAAAACCTTTCCTTCAAGTCTCTGTACATTTTAGTAGCTCCTGGATGAGCTGCGAAAGCAATCCTATGTGCCTCTTCCATGACTCCTGTCTTAAATCACCAACCTTAGGCACACACAAACGATCCCGGTACCAAAGATTGCCATTCTTATCTAACACATATCCAACCGTAGGCTTTTCCCTTGCAACTCGCTTCAAGTCAACCAACACCGGGTCTTCATCTTGCTTTTCCCGAATGTCATCCATCAACTCGGACCTTGCTAACAATGGTGCCATAAAGCGTCGGTCTTCAATCGATCAAAGCTTCGGATTCTCAACCCATCTAACCTTTACGCAACGTCTTCAACACTCGATACGCAAACAACGGTTTTACGCTCAAGGCATCGCCACTACATTTGCTTTACCCGGATGATACTTGAATCTCCAAGTCATAATCCTTTACGAACTCCGGCCATCTCCTTTTTCTCATATTCAGATTTTCCTGGGTAAAGAAATACTTCAAACTCTTGTGATCGGTGAAGATCGGCCTTAACTCCATACGGGTAGTGCCTCCAAGTCTTTAGGGCAAACACTACCGCGCCAACTCTAAGTCATGTGTTGGGTAATTCTTCTCATGCACCTTCAAGCTGTCGGGATGCATAAGCAATTACCTTCCCTCCCCGCATCAACACACAACCTAAACCTTGTCCCGAAGCATCCGTGTAGACATCATAATTATCAAAGATCTCCGGAACTCGCCAAAGCGGGGGCCGTAGTCAACCTCTTTTTCAACGTCCGAAAAGCATCTTCACACTCACCGGTCCACTCGAACTTCACATCCTTTTGAGTGAGCCGGGTAAGTGGTGTAGCTATCTTTGAGAAGTCTTGTACAAACTTCCTATAATAGCTTGACCAAACCGAGAAAACTTCTAACCTCGAAACGGTAGTCGGTCCGGACCACTTCTCAACCGCTTCAATCTTCGCGGGATCAACCTTAATGCCATCTCCGAAATGACATGACCCAAGAAACTCACTTGATTCAACCAAAAGTCGCACTTCGAGAACTTGGCATACAAGCTGGTTCTCCTTTAATGTATCCAAGCACTATCCTTAAGTGTTCTTCATGTTCCTTCTCATCCTTAGAGTATACAAGGATGTCATCTATGAACACTATCACAAACTTATCCAAGTATGGCATGAAAACACGTTGCATTAAATCCATAAATGCAGATGGGGCATTAGTGAGTCCAAAAGGCATAACTAAGAACTCATAATGTCCATACCTCGT
This sequence comes from Gentiana straminea, assembly GCA_036785695.1. Taxonomy (NCBI): domain Eukaryota; kingdom Viridiplantae; phylum Streptophyta; class Magnoliopsida; order Gentianales; family Gentianaceae; genus Gentiana; species Gentiana straminea. The sequence continues at coordinate 47,082 of JAVUPR010000273.1, forward strand.
CTTGAAAAGTTTGTCTTTGGTATATCTACGCTACCTTGATCTTCAATCGGTGGTATCCCGATCTAAGATCAATCTTAGAAAACACTCTCTTGCCTTGCAAGCGGTTAAACAAATCATCAATCCTCGGCAAAGGGTATTTATTCTTGATGGTCGGATTATTCAACGCTCGATAGTCTATGCACATCCTCATGCTACCATCTTTCTTCTTAACAAACAACACGGGGCTCCCCAAGGCGAAGTACTAGGCTGAATTATATTCCTCTCAAGCATATCCTTGAGCTGTGCTTTCAACTCCTTCAATTCGGCCGGTGCCATTCTATAGGGTGCCTTAGCAACCGGTGCCGCTCCGGCATCAACTTGATCTCGAATTCTATCTCTCTATCCGGCATGTTTCCCGGTAACTCTTCCGGAAACACTTCGGGGTATTCCTTGACTACGGGGTCTCCTCTAACTTAGGTTTTACCTCGCTCCACATCAAGCTGCGTACAACAAGTAGCCTTCACAACCTTTCGACAAGCCCTTATAGCCTTAACCGGCGAAATTATAGGGTGACGCTTCTTACTAGGCTTGTAAATGTTACCTTGATAAGTCTTATCGATTTTCCCGGTATCTTAAAGGTCACTCTCTTTTCTCTACAATCCAAGTGGACGAAATTCTCGGATAGCCAATCTATTCCAAGAATCACATCAAAATACGAAAAGTCCAAAACCGTAAAGTCACTCTTGCAACAATACTTTCCAACTCGAACCTCTACCAGGGGTATCAACTTGGTTACCTTAGTCACCTTCCCTAAAGGTGTTGTTATCTCCAAAGTATTTCTTAAAGGTTCCATTGGCAAGTTAAGCTTCTTAGCTATCTTAGTTGACACAAAAGTATTAGACGCTCCCGTATCAAACAACGCCGTAATCGCTAAGTTGTCTAATATTATTGTACCTAGGATGTAAATTCATTTATTTAAATACAAATACAACATGATTTAAATCGTGCTATAAAAGTACTCAAATAAATTAAATTAAACAAAAAGGTACACGAAATAACATTATCGTCCGGTTCTCGCTATCTCGGCATCCACCGCAAAGACTCGGGCGGGCGACTTGGGCCGCCTTTCCCACTTCCTTGCTTCGGAATATTCGAACTCCCCTTCGTGGGACACATCTTGGCAAAATGTCCTAAATCTCCACGGTAGTAGCGACCTCCCGTATTAGCCTTACACTCACCCGAGTGATTCTGTTGCACTTAGAGCATAAAGGTGCTCCGGTGGGTGGCTTACTGTTGTAGGGGCCGTTGTCTTCTTGAAATTTTGTTGGGGTGCTCCCCGGCTATTGCCCCGGCTTGTTCCAAAATTCCTCTTGCTCCCGATAACAACGGTGGCCTTCTTCCCGAATGTCTCAACCTCTAAGGCCTTATTCAACAACTCGGCCATGTTCTTGGCCGTGAAACCCAACATGCCGGATGTATCGATACGATAACCCTTCCTTGTATAGGGCCATCTTCCTCTCTTCTACCTTCATCAACTCGGGGTAGAATCTTCCCAATTCGTTAAACTTGTTGGTGTATTGTGATACCGTCATGTAATTACCTTGCTTATGCTTTAGAAATTGACTTGCCATGTCCGTCCGCACTTTATTCTTTGGAAAATACTCATTATAGAACATTGCCTTAAAGCTTTCCCAATCCGTCACTTTACCATTCTTGCTACGTATAGCATCTATCCATGCTTCAAATTTGCACCCAAAAGGAAACTAACCGCCAAGCTTGTGCCATCTCGGTCTCGGGGACATGTATGTTCCTACATGCCTTCTCAAAACTCCTTATCCACTCTTCGGCCTTCGAATGCTCGACATTCCCAAAGAAGTCTTGAACTTTGTTCCTCCTTAATCTCGTATACCGGTCAATCGGTGGTGCTTGCTCGGGTGCCGGTCTAAGCTGGTGGGGCTTGTGGATAAGCTGGAGGGTATTCAAAAGGTATCTCTTCTTTGTTGAAGCGGGGTTGATGTAAACCGTAGGGTGGGTAACCAAGACCTTGTTGATGGTCAAAACGGGGTGGAGGTGGTACGGTAGGTCGGGGAGTATGACCCACTGGAGGAGGGTAAAAGGTCGATCTTTGGCGATGAGAAAACACTTGGTGGAGAAGGGTAGCTCACTGGCGGGGGATAGATACTAGTTCTTTGGGGGTACGTAGGCGGTGGAATATCTCCCACTACGGTGACTCGTATAGGTGCTTCTCCTGGTTCTCCATAGATGTAGTTGTACCTTGGTGGAGGGTGACTTGCGGTGGCGGTACTAAACCCTTTGGAACGTCACTTACCAAGGAAAAGCGAACCGAAATTCCCACATGCCATTGTGGGTGTTGCTCCGATGAGGTCGCGGTGACAAACTCCGCCGAGATCGTGGTGTAGGGGTTGCGGTATGAGGGGGTGGAGTGGGGCTCGGGTGAGGTGAAGGATTACGCCTCACGAAACCGCCTCTCGGCTGGCGGCGTAGGACTCTCTCGACGTACTCACGAAGCACGCACCCGCTCCGGTTCTCGTGAACACCATCCCGATGATCAACGAAAACCAAATCGTTACTAAGAGGTCTAAAGAGAACTTATCTTAATAGAAAGAAAGCCTAAAAGACGCTTCTCTCTGATACCAACTGTAACGCCCCGTTCCCGGACACCGAGTCCTTATCCGGAAATCAAAACGTTCGGCACGCATAATATTAAATAAATAATATTACACGTAAGCCTCTACTATGTCGTATCAAATAAAAGCAAACGGAAGCTAAAAAGACTCGGGTAATTTTTTTCAAACATCTCAGAATAGAAATTCAAGAACTAGAGAAGGAAATGTAAAGTTATTACATCCGAAACAAAACCAACGAATCCCAAAACAGTACGAATTCCAAAGTACTAAAAGTAAACTACAAAATCCAATAATAATCCAAATCTAGGAAATAAATAAAGAAATGAATAATAATTAATCAAAGTCTTCAACTCCGGTGTCCTCAAACGTCGTCATCAAAGTTCTCCTCGAACTCATCATTTACTGTTCGTCTTCTCTCCCCCAAACACATAAATAAACATGCATTTGAGGTAAGTACAATGTACAAAGTAAGAAGTAGAAGCTACAATATGATTAAGGTTTATTATTAAAAGATTTGCCTTGCGAGACCGACTCGATCTAGGGTTCACTACATGCCCATCGACACGTCGTGACTATACGTTTCTAACTTAGCTTATCTTTGTTACATCATTACTCAAGGACACAATGCATGGTGAAAATTCCACCACGAGATGTACTTGCCAACTACGGTGATTAGCACCGGTAGTCCCGGGATCTCCCCGGTATGCATATACGTTCGATGGATTTCCTCCACTACCCTTGACCTTTTGAGCCGTAGCGTTGTCCACCTTTTATGAACGTATCACATCGCCGATTTGAATCGGTGCCTAACCAAGAATAGATGACGTTTTAGCTTTTACTACACTTATGTAATTATTAATGTGAATTAACTAGTCACCAAAGTGTTTTCGAATAATACTCACCTAATCACTCTACTCCTCACTTAGACAACTAGACATCACATCCTATCAATTACACGAGACAATGATGAACCCTAGTTCATCAAAGCACAAGCCCTTTCATGCCCTTCCGACGGATCCGAACTTCAACTCCCTTTAAGAGTACATTCGGTGTTTTAAGCGAACGAATCGAAACTCAATCGGGGCTTGTTCATATTCAATTAATGTTATTTAATCATGAATTAAGGTTTAAAATTCAAAACATAGCTTAAAACAACATTACATAGAAACTGGGGCAATGCGTGCGCATTACTCTGGAATGCGTGCGCATCCTGCTGCACTTATTCTAAGCAATCCTGCATCAGGAATGCAGGCGTATTGCTAGCCAATGCGTACACATCCTACGCAGAAAAAGCCCTAAAACCTATTCTTCAACCCTTAACGATCTCTACTGGAATCTAAACATATTGCACATGAATTATAGCAGAAAAACAGTAGAAAACATGTCTTTTAAGATCCAAAACAAAACTTAATCCTTAAACATCATCTAAGCTTAAAACTTGATGCAATATGCATCCAAAACATGATCTATTCTACTCTAAACCACAATTAGATTGTAGGAAGAGTCGCTTACCTTTAGCAAGCTTATTCCAACGACAAAACTCGGAGAAACGACGGCTAAAACCGATCTTTCTCTTATCAAAGCTTCGACTTTTACGCAATCAAAACGTTGCCTTCTTCACAACGATTCCGGCGCTCTACTACGATCCGAAAACCGTCAAGAATTGCTTTAATGACCGATTGAAAAACTCTCGGCCCTAATTTTTGGCTCACACACGCGAGAGAGTATATGGAGGTGGAGAAAAATCGATTTCTAATAGGTTATAAGAATTGTGGGGATTTATTCTCCTTAAATAGAAAATCCCAAAAAAAAAGATAGAGATCTTATTATCTTCCTTTATAATAAGATAAATCCCAAAAAAAAAAGGATAAAGATCTTATTATCTTCCTTTATAATAAGATAAATCCCAAAAAAAGGATAAAGATCTTATTATCTTCCTTTATAATAAGATAAATCCCAAAAAAAAGATAAAGATCTTATTATCTTCCTTTATAATAAGATAAATCCCAAAAAAAGGATAAAGATCTTATTATCTTCCTTTATAATAATATAAATCCCAAAAAAAAGATAAAGATCTTATTATCTTCCTTTATAATAAGATAAATCCCAAAAAAAGGATAAAGATCTTATTATCTTCCTTAACTATATACATATATATATTTCGAAATATACATATATAATTTAACAAATACTTAAACTCCGAATAAAAGGAACCGAACCCAATATTTCGTTTTCGCAAAATGACACGTCTGCCCTTTCCCGAAAATCGGAATATTACATTTGGAGATATCGATTAAAAGATATGAGTATTTGATAATGGAGAAGGAAAGAGAAAAAAAAAGAAGAAGAAGGAGGAGGAATAAGCGTGATTTTTTCCCCCTTTAAGGTATAAAAATTGTACATTTTGTCATTCTCTCAATAAAAAATATTTGGATGTCCTATTACTTAGTAATATTTCAAAATGTGTCATTTTTCCTAATTCTCAATTTATTTTAAATACGTTACATCTAGAGGATAAAGGGTCCCGATCGACCAATATATTAATCTAGGACCCCATTGTACTGGGCCCACACTGATAGGACGAGTGATGATTCATACTCATAAGAAAATGGGTAGGTGGTTGTTTTTGTTGAGGGGAAAAAATGCATAACAAACGCTTGGAAAATTTGTGCATCTCTTCAGTGTGCACACAAAACCCCGTGAACCTAATGTTGACTTCAATTACTTGTTTTAATTAGAATCCTCAAACTCGTTAATTTAAAGGAGGAATGAGGGAGAATGACGAAATATTTCTTGATTGAGTAGAAGGACGTCTTTTGAAACTTTTACATAAAAAATAAAACTATTTATCTACTTGTCGAAATTCACTTTTATTTGAAATTCAACGTTTAAATTCATTTGTCGAAATTCACTCTCGAAATTCACTAATTTTCAAAATTCATTGTCGAAAGTCACCGATTTTCGGGATTCATTGTTGAAATTCGCGATTTCGGGATTCATTTGGGGATATTCATTTGTTTGTCCTTCTCGTTATAAAAATTATGCGGTTGTCATTCTCCTTATAAAAAATATGTAGTTGTCGTATTCTTAAAAATATTTAGATTGTGTCGTTATCCTAATTACCCATAATTTAAATAGGTGTTTGAACTATAATTTTGGGGCGTATGAATTTGAAAAACATTTAGTTACAAAAATATATATATATATATATATATATATATATATATATATATATATATATATATATATGGCATTAACGATATTAATTTTGTCAAAGTTTAAATTTTACAATGGTTGTTACAACAACAACAAAAAAAAAAAAAAAAAAAAAAAAAAAAAAAAAAACAACAACAACAATAATAAGGGAGATGCCTTCAGAAAGAATAAAAAAGCAAAAAAAAAAAAAAAAAAAAAAAAAAAAAGACAAAGAAAAGCTTACATGCTCATATTTGTTTAACAAAAAAAGACATTCCAATGCATTTTTGTACCAAAATATGCACCTAATCATTATAATTCTTACATCATAATTCATATTTGTGTCCTCTTTATTTTGATATATATTCCATTTGATAATATTCCGATGTAATTTCTCAAATCACGATTTTTTTTTCTTTTGCAACAATAACATGTAATACAGTGACAACCCGTAGTGACATCGATCTTACATGAATACAATGGCATACCACAATATCACTTTGATCTCCACTTTTTTTCCCAATGAGTGTCAAAGCACAATGTCACCAGTTGTTGCTCTGCTTGCTCAAACATTAACGCCTTCAGTTTTTGCCCTATCTTGTTGCCATATGTTGTCACTGCACTCGGTCACACACCTTGTTGAGTTATATGAAGTCAAAGATGTACTAACAGTCCAAAATATAATTCATCCTACAAGTTTTCACACAGATTAATAAAATGGTTGAATGTCATAAATTTGAAAGTTAAATGTCTGAAACATATCTTGACTATCATTAATGCAATAGTTGTTAGGTAATGAAAGTGGTTGGATTGATAATAAATTAGGAGTAAGATAGAGTAAAGGTAATAAACGTTGCACTAGTAATGTTAAATGACTTATATTATGAGACAAATAAAAAATAGGGTTTATTGTTAATATAGAACAATTTGAATATAGAAATATGCAAAATGACAGTGGAATATTTTTTGAGTAAAAATGACATGTCATTATTCCACTGTGATTTAAATTCATTCGTATTCAATTACAAAAACGAATATATCTTTTGATTTGATTGTCGAAATATAGTGATTCTTTCATCACATTTTTCCTTTTTTCGTCCTCTTTATTTAGACATCTCATTTGATATTTTTTTCAACGTTATTTTCGAAGTCATTTTTGTGAAAAACACATAAACAGTGGAATAGTGAAACATTGAATTTGAAGTCAGTTCCACTGCAGCAAACAGTGGATTTGGGATTATGAACAGTAGATTTGTCTTTATCACCCAATTTATATTTTCACTGTTTTGATTCCATTTTTTTTTGTCATTTTAAACCACTTCCCCTAAAAAAAATATAGAATGACTTTTATTTTGGAACGAAGTCAGTACTAAACAATTTATCAGTGCAATTATTTGGGACTAAATCATTTGTCATTGCAATTATTTGGGACTGAATCATTTGTCACTGCAAACTATCATTGTATCAAACACAACATCTTGTTATTAAAGAACATTGTTTTTATGCAAATCCGATTTTTTTAGCCGCAATTAATTTCCATGCTCTAATGTAGTAATTTTTACATAAATCGCATTGTGACTGCGTTTGTCACTTTTATTTTTACCGTTACAATCCTTAGTGGCGCCACTCCGACAAAGAAAAATACTCCATCCGTCCCGTAATATAAGTCTTTTTAACTTTTTTTTGGTGTCCCAAAATATAAGTCTTTCTCACATTTCGATACAAAATTAATGCATTGTTTTCACTTTCACACTAAACAATACAATACAATATTATAAGCCACTCCCAAAAAACAATATAATATTTTGCATTGAAATATTAAAAAGTAACTCATTTATGATTTTTCTTAATCTGTGTAAAAGATTCAAAATGACTTATAATACGGGACGGAGGGAGTAACAAAAAAGGAAAAAAAAAAAAAAAACAAACAAGCACCGCTCTAACCTTTATATATATAGACTGACAAGTGACACTGGTTGCACGTCTCATTCTCTTTTTATCTACAACTCTTCTCACTGATAAAAAAAACAGTTTTAGGCGGTGGACTCACTGGTTGAAGACTTGAAGGTGTGTTGTTCATTGGTACAGCTGATCGAGCAACTGAATTTGTGCGTATCTGAGCAAAATCATATATCTCAGTTTCATGTTTTTTTTTTTTTTTTTTTTTTTTGTTGTTGTTGTTGTTGTTGTTTTCTTTCTTTCTCTTTTCATCTTCTGTTGTTGTTGTTTGTTTGTTTGTTTTTTTTTAAAGGTTCATTTGTTGCTGATTCGGCAACCTGACGTCACAATCTGAGAAAAATCATCCTCCCTCGTCTAGATTTTAATGCGCGGTAACAAGATCTCTCTCGCACACTCAATCACTTCAAAAATTAAATAAAAAATCACAATCTTCAAACTACATTTTTCATTGAATCAACTAGTTGGGCAAGAAAATGAACCTTCCTTTTCCCTTCAAATGGCCATGGCCTTGCGCTTGCACAATCCCTAAGACCGTGTCCTTCCGAGCCACCAATGACATTTTTAAGACAGATAGCTCTGCTTATCTCGACGCTTATAATTCTAACGAATTTGTCAAAGAAGGGTGCGAAGAAGAAGATGATGATTCCATAGAGACAATGATACGAGGTTTAAGGTCAGATAGACTGTTTTTTGAGCCAGAAAACAAGAGCATTGTTAAAGAGAGCGGTTTACAATTTACGGAAAGTTTAGCATTAATGACAGTGGTGAATTCGAATGACCCTTTGGCTGATTTCAAGAAATCAATGGAAGAAATGGTGGAAGCTCATGGATTGAAGGATTGGGAGTATCTTGAAGATCTTTTGACTTGCTATTTGAATGTCAACTGCGAAAGCAATCATGAGTATATTGTTGAAGCTTTTGTTGACTTTGTTGAAATTTACAGATTAAAGCTAATGAGCCATGAACATTCATAAGAAAATTGAAAAAAATCATAAAAGCGGAAAAAATAAGAACGAATATGATTTCTCATTATTAATTGCTTGATTTGTGGGTTGAATTTGCTTTTGCTTCAAATTCTTCTTTGTATGCCCTTTCTTTTTTTGCTAGATTTGTTATATCGTTAAAGTTTTCCCAAATCGGGTATTTGCAATGTATCACCTACAATATTAAGATACAATCTCTCATCTCACAACCTAGGTTTTGGGATGAAACTCTCATCTTATATGAGTTTGGGCCTAGAATTTCTATATGGTATCAGAGCAACCCATTTATTGTGCAAGTGGTTGGGCCAGTCTCTTTATAGACACACACTTGAGGATGCGTGTTAAAGTTGTTCCACATTGGGCACTTGCTATGTATTACCCATCATATTACGAGATAAATTTCCCTCACCTCACAACCAAGGTTTTGGGAATGATCGACGCTCCTTCTCTTTTACAGAGTCTTCAAATTTACTATATCCATGTTGCTTTGTTGACAATATTTCGATTGAGCAAAGAGGTGTATTTCTTGTTATTTTACATCAAGTGATCTTTTTCTGACAAGAAATTTATATCCCAAAATCTTTGACATGATTCATTGATCTCTTCAATTTGCATGACATAGTTCTCTCCTTGAAAGCCTAATATGTTAACAAGAAAAACTTCTCATTGAATAAATTTACATTTCAAGTTAGCATAATAACTATTTGCCAACAGTAGATCCCTCAACCGTTTGCTCATTTGTTTCTAGGGGGAATAAGGGAGAATATTTCATCAATTGAGTAGAAAGATAATCTTTTGAAACTTTTGCATAAATGACGAAACTATTTATCCACTGTCGAAATTCACTTATATTCGAAATTCACTGTTTAAATTCACTGTCGAAATTCAATGTCGAAATTTACTAATTTTCAAAATTCATTGTCGAAATTCACTGATTTTCGGGGTTCACTGTCGAAATTCACTGATTTCCGGATTCACTGGGGAGATTCACTGATTTTCGGGATTCACTGTTTGTCCTTCTCACTATAAAAATTATGCAGTTGTCCTTCTACCTATAAAAAATATGTAGTTGTCCTGTTACTTAAAAATATTCCAGATTGTATCCTTATTTCTAATTTCTCATTGTTTCTATGTCATTATATAAAAGCTTGTTACTCTAGATTCCGTGGAGATGTTAGAAAGTTTGATTTATTACCTATATTGATTTATTAAACTTTTATTAAAGAGATGGGGTCTTTGTGTGTGTGTGTGTGAGATATGGGGGTGTACATTGGAAAAATTGCAACACTGGCCTGATAACTTTGCGGTGGTACCAATTTTCGTCTCATACGACTCTAATTTAGCAAAATTAGTCTCATAACTTTGGGATTAGACCAATTTTGGTCTCATGCGATTTTAATTAACAATTTTGGATTATGTGAGCCAGGATAATACTTGCGTTGATACTGATTTCCCGGTCCACGATTATGACCCAAATAGCTAGCTCGCCTTTTCCTCAGAACCAACTACATTAGCCGCTTAAACTTGAGCTACTATCGCTAAGCCTCAGCCTTGCTCAAGCGGTCTCCAATATTATCAACTTTCATCATCAACAAAGCCAACGGTTCGAGACTTGAGAATCATGCGCTATTGCAGCCACTGACTCAACACTCGCCTTCTCATCTCCACTGACTACTTAAGGCAGTCTTCTCCACTTTCTCACGGGCTCATAAAGGCACCACCACTTTGCATCGAGTCTAACTTTATCATTCACGCTCAGTGCATTATAAAACGTCTACATCTGTAACCAAAGTGCTATCTCATGGTGTGGTCACTTACGTAACGCATCCTTGAAGCGTTCCCAAGTCTTGTCAAATGATTCGTCAGAAACCTGCTTAAAGTTCATAATCACGACCCTTAACTTGTGAGTCTTGCTAGAAGGAAATTGTGAGGCATGGTGCATGGAAAAACAATAATGTATTGAGTCTTGCGGCATGATCAATGCGGGTTCTCATTTGAAGGAGAAGGACACAAGTTGTCAACATGAGAAGATAATGGGATATGCGCTGCGCCCTTCGTAGCTTGTGCGTATGAGGGAGGTGGAGATAGGGTGGTCGACGGGGGGGGGGGGGTGGGGAAGGACCCATTGTTAATTGTTCGTTGAATTTATTATGAGATGTCAAAAGTGTATATAAAAAAAAAACTTAAAGACATAATACCATTCTTATATACCCATATTTTCTTAACAAAACCAATATTAATAATGAAAGCATGCTCTAATATTTAAATATTATTTTAAGCACACATATGTTATGTTGAGCAATGATAGTGACACAACGGGTGACACAACCAAATCTCTTACCCTTGATTTTAATGAGTCTACATCACAATCACTTGAGACTCATCAAAATCAATGATAAATGATTAAGTTATATCACCCGTTGTATCAATTTGGTTGTATCGCTGTCATTACCCATGTTACGAATTGCTTACTTGTTTCATACTTGTCATTAGTCATACTAATAAATCCAGAAAATTTTAAGTACAATCTCAGTGATTTTTTTAAATGCGTTACTTCTAAAGGGTATAGGCCCCTGGCCGATATATTAATCGAGGACCCTATTGTACTGGGCCCACACTGATAGGATTATGCTTATAAGAAAAAGAGAATTAGGGATAATAACAGCTTTTGGAATATTTTTGAGTAACATGACAACTCAATATTTTTTATAGGGTGAATGACAAATCCTATAATTTTTATAGCCTAAAAGACAAAATCCAAAAAAGAAAAAATTAAAAAAAATCCGACGCGCGGCTTACCATCTCCAGTTTTTAATTTGTTTTCCTCCTCGAATTTCAAACACCCATATCTTTTGATCTAGATATCCAAACACGATAAAAATTTCATTGAATTTTTTATTTTTTTATTCTCTTCGTTTTGAGACTTGGTTTGATATAATTACATCGTTTTTCGTGAGATTCACTGTCGAAATTCACTCAGTGAATCTCCCCAGTGAATCATGAAAATCAGTGAATTCCGAATAACAGTGAATTTCGAATAATAGTGAATTTCGACAACGGATTTTCTGAAATCACGTCGGAATATGTTGAATGTGGTCTCAAAATAAAAAGAATCAAAAAATAAAAAAATTGGTGAAAGAATTTTTAAATTTGGAGTTCTAGATTGAGATAATGAGTGTTTAAAAAAAATAGGTGAGAGAAAGTGTATTGATTTTTTTTGAGAAAAATGGCGCCTAACTATTAAAAAAATAAAATATAATAGTTTTGTCATTTATACAAAATTTTCAAAAAGTTATAAATCTCCTTAATTGACGAAATTTTAGTCTCCTTCTCTCCCATTCTCCTATAAGAAAATGGGGATGTGGTTGCTTTTTTTTTTTTTTTTTTTTTTTTTCCCTTAAAGCCCCCGTATCCGGAATTCGCTGGTCCGATTAATTCGGAGTTTGGCTCGTGTCGTGCTGCAGAGTCTGACTCTTACTCAGGGGTAAGGCCTGACCAAGAGCTCTTTCAACATGGTGTCTCAGAGAAGAATCGAACCGATGACCTACCTAACCATTCTCAAGTCACTTACCACTTGCGCCAAACTACTTGGTTAACTAACGATGCATAACTAACTATGGTTGCTCTTTGCTGAGAGAAAAGATGCATAACTAACAATTTGAATATTTTTTTCATATCTTGAATATGCACACAAAAATCCTGAACCAATGTTTGACTTCGGTTACTTGTATTAATTAGAATCACCGAACTCATTAATTTAAATAAATGTTCGAACTATAATTTTGAGGCATATGAATTTCAAAAGGTTTTTTTTTTCTTATGAAATTAACAAAACTTGGCCAAAATTTAAATTTTACAATGGTTATAAACAACAACAACATTCAAAACGACCAAAAATCAACAAAAAAATTGTTATAACATACCGTCAAAGATTGAAACTCAGATTGCAATAATCAAGAGTAAATAAGAAAAAATAAATTACACAAGAAACAATAACACATGATTTAACGTGGTTTCCGGATATGTATCGATTAGTCCACGGGCAGAAACGAGGAGATTATATTATCACTGGAGATTTTACAGACTTCTGCAATTGAATTAAGCTACAATAGATGTGTATTTATAGTCACAAAATCCTAGACCTAGCTGCCATAACGACATACTAGCAGATTGACTAAAATACCCCAAAATTAACCTAAACAGATATGGAAAACCCATGCAGACGCATTCACTAAGAAAATGTTGAGAACGACTCAGCTTAGCAAACACTAGACTCGGCAGTTGATCAGACTCTACAATCACCAGACTTAGGTTGATCAGACTGCAGACTGCACAACTGACTCCACCTTGCTGACTAACGGGCTTCCACACAGATTCAGCTCAGTAGATACATCCCGCTGACCCACAAACTCAGTTGCATAGTTCATGTCACCATTACAAATCTCCATCTTGACTTGAACTTGCAGATTGACATAACCAGATGTACTGTACTGAATCTCCTATTTCTTTAGATTTAACAGCTTCAGATGTGATTCCTCTAAATGAGAAACCAACTTTAGATGAGAAACACCTAGATTTAGATGAGATTCTCCACTGTTAACAGATTTAGACTTGATTGACTTGAGAGTAGATGTGATAAACATATTCAGACTTGATCACCATACAAGATGTGATTACCAGATTCAGACTTGATCATCTCAACTGAGCACACTCAGCCGAGTTCTTTAGATTCAACTTCAATCAAACGGATTCAGATTTAGATTCAAAGCTGACCAGCTGTGAACACCATAGACGTCAGGTGAGACTTCTCTAGACAAAACTTAACTCCAAATGAGAACTTCACCTCAAACAAGAATCTCCCCGATCAGATGAGATTCTTATTCATATGTGTTCACTAGAATTGAGCTAAGACCACTCATTCGAACATATCAGACTTGTCTTACTCAGCTGACTTCACTCAACTAAGTCTTATGACACGGATGCGAGAACCATGTAGATATGTTCAACAGATTCGGCAGACTTCACTCTGCCAACAAATGGATTCGGCTGACTCTTCACTTAGCCTACTTCCCAGACTTGAACACTCTACCCAGCTGACCATCACTCAACTAGTGCCAGGTCAGTTGACCTCACTCAGCCAGGGGTTCCACCATATTTAGCTCTTGATTCTTCAGGTTCAGATGCACAACCAAGTGCCTTATTTTGACTGTCTCAGCTGAGTTTTGCAGACTCGGCTGAGTGGACCTAAAGTTCCACATGATTGTCAACACTCCAGATTCAGATTCAGACAAAATTTTCATTAGGGCCTTTCGAGCACCCTTCTTGAATGTCTTTTTTCTAGAATTTCCTTTCCTTTTGTAACTACCAGTAGCAACCAGACTAGCATCCTGATTGTCTGTACATGTGCCGTCCGTATTATGCCTTAGCTCTCAATTATGGATAGATGACCTAACATCCTCCAATGACACTGTGTCTCTTCCAACAATAAAAGACTGCACAAAATTCTCGTATGATGCTGGCAGTGATACCAACAAAATTAGATCTGTATCCCCATCTTCGATCTTAACACCAATACTCCTCAAATCAAGCAATATTGTGTTCATCTTGTCCAGATGATCTCTGAGAGGCATTCCTTCATGCATCTTTAAACTGAACAGACGGTGCTTCAACAACAACTTGTTGGTCAACAATTTGTCATATACAGTCTCTCAAGCTTCATCCACAGCCCGGCTGTTGAACCCTCTTCAGCAACTTCAGTGATAACATCATCAGATAAGCAATACAAAATCATTTAATGTGCTTTCTCCTACAGGTTGGCCATCTATGTAGTGCTTCCTTCTGCCTACTTTGATATGGCCATCTATGTAGTGCTTCCTTCAGCCTACTTTGACAATGGAGCCCAGAGCCCTAACTTCTTCAGCAGTGCACGCATCTTGATCTGCCACAGACTGAAATTGTTCATTCTTCTGAATTTATCAATATCTACATATAACCCAGACATCGTCACCTCGTCGGAAAACTAGCGTTGATCCCAAAACCTAGTGTCAATTGAGACCTTGGTGCCGATCAACCTTGCTCGAGCTGATTTCGGATTCCCTAAAAACCTTTGCTTTGATACCAAATTTCTATAACGGACCGTAATTAAGGGATTGAAACTTAGATTGCAATAATCAAGAAAAACAAGAAATAACAAATCACACAAGAAACGAGAACACATGATTTAACGTGGTTTCCGGCAATGTGTCGACTAGTCTACGGGAAAAAACGAGGAGATTATATTATCACCGGAGATTTTACAGAATTTTGCAATTGAATTAGGCAACAGATGTGTACTTATAGTCACAAAATCCTAGACCTAGCCGTTATATTGACATACTAGCAAATTGACTAAAATATCCTAGAATTAACCTATACAGAAACGGAAAACTCATGCAGACGTGTTCACCAAGAAAATGCTGAGAACGACTCAACTTAGCAAACACCAGACTCAACAGTTGATCAGACTCAATAGTCACTAGACTCAGCAGTTGATGAGAGTGCTGACTACATAGCTGACTCCATCTTGCTGACTAGTGGCCTTCCACACAAATTCAGCTCAGCAGATACATCCGCATGACCCACAAACTCAGTTGCATAGTTCATGTCATCATTACATAAATAATAAAAGACGTTATGCTCATATTTTCTTTAGCTACTGTAATTCCTTCTTAATTAGGAAAATTCGAATAGATATTACACAATTTTATTAGTTTGAAATGTAATTTTCTTATTAGTTCAGTACTGCAATTGTAAGTCTCCACATAGTTGAATGAATTTTTGCTCCCATCTCCTTATTTCTGGTACATATTGTTAGATAGAAAATGGACCACTAAGCAGCGATTCAGAGGGTGCCTACTAAGAAGCGATCATTGCCTCAATATTCGGTTCAGATGTCTATTCCAGATGTCCGAAGATGGTGTCTACTAAGTAGCGATCATTGTCATAATATTCGGTTCCCTTAAGAAAAACTTTCCCCCCAACATCTATTTCCCATTCAGTTTCAGCAACCTCGATATCCCTTAAGACACAGCAGCAGAAAATGGTTCATTGATCTTTTCAAGCTCATTGATAGCCCCAATGACAGAAGATTTAGAGTCAAGAACTGGAAATGTATTGCTTCGGAGGCAATTCTCAAGTGATTAGCTTGAGATGGACAGTATCTACTAATCATCACGGCCCACAACAGAAGTTATTAAAACAATAAATTCGAGAATTATCGTATTCAAGGATTGGTTATGAATGAAAAAACTGATTTGGGTATGAAAATGCAATATTGAGTAATATTGTTTCAAGTACTTTCTCTATTTGCTTAATGATAATCTGCCAATTGAGCATCTATCAACTATTTACTCTCTTTAGACTTGATAAATTACGATCTCTTTCAAAATCTCAAGTTGATTGGAAAATGACTAATTTGGTTATTCAAACAAGTGCCCCGTCACGTGTGGGTCTAAAAAACCCTAGCCAACATACAAGGCATGCAATTACTGCAAAGGCAAATACAGAAGCATAACAAAGGTGCAGATATATGTGAGGAAATAAAGCGATTAACGTATCGGAATATAAAATTTTACTTCCTTTTAACATATATGATCGACATTGATTTGTTCCGTCGAAATATGAGAGTAAAGATTAGAACTTTACTGGTTTATCTAAACGATCGAAGCTTAACCTAGCTCCCGGTCGATGGTTCAAGCACAACGCCGCCCAAATATTCGGTCTCTAGCGGTAATCAACACGAACAACCACCGGAATCCTCGAAGCACTGCTACTTGGAAAGCCCGACTCTTGGTCGACTTTTCTTCTCTCTTTGGAAGCTCTCTTTTTTACTTCTGAATTTTCAAGTAATATCGTGATACAAAAGAGTTTGGTATATCTTCCCTTAAATAGAGGAGCGAGACGCCACCTCCAAGACCTAATAAAATAAAATAAAATGAAATAATAATTATAAAGTTGAAATGCTGTATTGAAATTTGTGTAGATAAAAAATGATTGATGAGAGAAATTTTAATGAAATATTATATTAATAAAGTAATTATTGAATAGTGTAGTGAGTGAATAAAATGAAGGGGGGAGGGGCCATAAGGACAAAAATTAACAGAAATAGGTCTGGAAGGACATTTTCTATTTTCAAAGATTATAAAGGACAAAAACAAATCTTTTGGACAAAAATACCCATTCACAGTAACATTCATCCAGATGCAACAATATTCATGAATCATCAAGTAACATTCACAGTAACATTCATCCAGATGCAAGAACATTCATGAATCATCGAGTAACTCATCCAGATGCAAGAACATTCATGAATCATCAAGTAACATTCACACTAACATTCATCCAGATACAATAACATTCATGAATCATCAAGTAACATTAATGAATCATCAAGTAACATTCATCCAGATGCAAGAACATTCATAAATTCATGAGTCATCAAGTAACCTTTGCACACGATCGACTAAACAAGCAAGTATCATTCATCCACATCATACCGTAACATTGATCGGCACATAGTAACATTTACCGTTTCGTGTAGTGAATCCCAAATCCCAAATTCTCAAAAAAAAAAAAAAAAAAAAAAAAAAAGCTTCAAATCGCAACTTCCTAAAGTTTCTTAACAAAAAAAAAAAAAAAAAAAACTCGCTCGCAAATCCGCAACCGCCTAAAGTTTCTCAACCAAAAAAAAAAAAAAAAAAAAAAAAAAAAAAAACCGCCGCAAATCCGCAACTTCCGGCCGAGTTGAATTAGCAAGCGGCGGGCAATGGACCGAGTTTGGATGAGGGAAGAAGTTTATTGGCAATGGACCGAGTTTGGATGAGGGAAGAAGTTCACCACTCCTCCTCCACCCCAAATCCGGCAAACCATTGAAGTCGAGGTTGACAGAGGACGAAGAAAGAGAGGGAGAGATCTCCGACGAAGAAATATGGTCGTCGCTTCATCTCCGATCAATTTCTTAAACTCCGCCGCCACTCTAAGCCGGCTTCGAACCGTAACGATTTGATCCGTCCTTCCACCGCAAAAATCCGATCAAATTCGGCCGTCGTTTCATCGCTCCGCCCACTGTCCAACCGAGTCCAATTTCCGGCCAAATCACGGTGGGCAATGGACTGAGTTTGGATGAGGGAAGTGGCGGCTGTGGTGTGAATTTGTGGTTTGAGATTTGATCGAACCAGGATGAGGGAGATATAAGAATTGGAAAAGGGGTATATCGGTAACTTTACAAATGTTTTGTCCTAATTAATCTCTATTGTACTTGGAGCCGGATAAATTAATTAATATGTCCTTCTCGGCAAAAAACTATAAAATGAATTGATTAATATTATTTTATTTGTTGATGGTGAAATGATTGATGAGAGAATTTATAATAAAATAAATAAAATAATGGTAAAAGGATCCAACCCAACCCGAAACCAAACAAGACTAATGAGTTTGGGTTTTGCTTCCTTTAAGAAGGGGAGTGAGGCGCCACTTCCTAGACCTAGTGGGCTTGGGTTTTGATTATCATAAATACGGGAGTGAGGCACCACCTCCAACACCTAATGAGCTTGGATTTTGCTTTTTGATCTGGAGTAGAGAATAAGAATCCATTTATCTAATAAAACAAGGATTAAGGATTTTAAATAAATAATCCTTTATTTAAGTATATGCCATTTAATTCATATCAAATATTGATTTATGATATTAATATTATTTATTCACGATAAATAATACAAATATTAATTACACAACAACACATTGTAGCAATCATAATAAAATCATATTTGGCTATCGTATAACGTAATTTAATTCAAGAGAATTATTCGTATGTGTGTGATCCGATAGGTTTTTGAATATGTTGGACGTAAGTATAAAGTGTATTTTTGAAAATATCCTTCATACTTAATGATCGTGACTGACATCAAGCAATGTGTCGCAACTACGATCATTGGAAGAGTCATATGCTATGACTACAATATTTCTTGTGAAATGGTTACCATGTCATAGAATCCTTTCGCATACGCAATATTCATACAGTCGTTACTCGAGTGTCGATGAATCAACGAATGTATCTTATAATCTGAATATTATATTCTCTCTATGTAACACTTTACTTCTGCTTTGCAAAGACTTTCGAGAATAAAAATTTCTTATAAGAAGGCCCTTTCGGATGTAAATTTCTACCATTAGGAAACATGAATTCCGGACGAATGTTATAAATCCTATGTATGCTTCAATATCACACTCAATCACTACCGCATGATTGCCCCGTGTCTAGGGGAAATTTTAATAGCGCCAAAGCATGACAATCTGCCCCGCGATATTATGACGACTCAGGTCCAAGGATAATTTACGCAAACACCACATAAATGTGACACTTAATAAAGTAAGCTGATCAATCTAACGTACGCATTCCCCAATACACGTCCAAATACAGTCCAACTATCCATACACTTTGATAGAAGGGATCTATCACTATTTTTTCACAAGATAGAAGACATTCAATATGTGCTACTCTAACTGTACTATTAATGTCATATTTAACAACACATATGACTAGCGCTATTTAACTTTAAATTAAACCATTTACCGTGATTCGATATCCTATCAACTATAATCACCATTATGATTTTTCTCTCACGGTTTAATCATAAGAACATTGATATATACAATATTAAAATTGGTTTGCTGAACAAACAATTGTAAATAATAGAAATGTCATTTATTATATGTATAAAGTAATAAACATATAAACGGGGAGACTCTTGAAACAATACGGCACGTGGTATTTGAGTGTGAGATGGCAGACATGATCTGGAGGGTGTCGCCATTTCACGGCATCTTACAGCATTTTCACTCTGCCTCCTTTGCAGAGTTCTTTATGAGACTGATTGAGGAACAGGGTGTTCAGGATGCGGTGCGATTCGTGTGTCTTATTTGGAGGATCTAGAAGGCACGCTGTTATGCTGTGTTTGATGATTAGGCGGTCTATGTCTCAGTGGTATGCATGCAATCTTTAGCTGCTTCGGCTGAGTATAAGGATGCTATGGAGAGCATTCGGGTACAGGCTCGAGACTATCACCTACCGGATAGATGGATGAAGCCTATGACATATGTGGTGAAAAGTAATGTCGACGCATCCGTTACTGAGGCATGTGCGGGTATATGAGTTATTTTCCGTGACTCGCATGGATCAGTCCTTCATTCCTTTGCTTGTCATTTCGATCCAAGCGACCCGGTTGAGTATATGGAGCTTAAGGCTATTTCCTTGGTCATGGTAGAGGCAGAATACTTAGGGATTCAGCAGCTCAAGGTGGAGAGTGACTGTTTAGCGTGCATATCGTGACTTCGACAGCCAGGAGTGGACCTCACAGCTTTGGGCAGCTTAGTTCAGGATTGTTTGGCTCATGTGCCTAGCTTTACTTTTGTTTCCTTTTCTTTCATTCGACGTGTGGGGAATATCCATGCACATCTTTTAGCTAGACATGAATTGTCTGTTACTGCTCGGACACTCTGAGGTTCTTCGTCCCCAGATGACGTTCTTGCCGCTTGTTTGACGGATATTGCTTAATAAAATTCTTTGTTCCCTCAAAATAAACATATAAACGTAGTTGAAATTATCCGATACGGTAGGATCCGATCCAAACCTATTGATTTTATGCCAATACACTATATAGCAATCTTTACATACAGTTGCAGAGCAGCAACAACCTTATTTTTTTATATATAGGGTAACAATTTTTGATCCCATTGTATAGATATGAAAAAACAAATGATTTAAGTCCACAAATACAACAATGTCCATAATTACATAGTTTTATTTCATCATTAATACATTTTGCGTACACTTTAGAGTACTTCCCTTCTGCTGATAGACTCAAAACACCATTAAAGAGTCCTTAATGTTGTAACCCATTTTTTCCAAGTTTTCAGGCACAACAAATTTAATCATTGTTGGTGGCCCAAAAGCTAAGGCTAGGGTTTTATCTGAAAGCTGAAGCATTTATATGTTCTCTCGGTATATGTTTTCTGTAATTAATCCCACACTATAATCCCACACTTTAGCTGTACTCTATGCATCGATTTCGGACATCGTGTGAAACCGAAGTCTTGGACACTAGTTTACATGGGATCTTTTGGTTTGGAATTAGGGCAACATTACTTATAGTATTAGGTCCAGTTTCACTAATTGTTGCTAAATATAGAAGTTTGGCAAAATTAGGATTTTAGTCCTCTAACTTGGCCTATTTTGGATTTTAGTCCTGCTCCTGCTCCGGTGAGGAAAATGGTCCTCTAAGTTGGTTTTTTTTTAGATTTTAGTCCTATCCGCCGGAAATAGGTGATTGGCACCGGAATCTTTAAAAAACGCTTACGTGGCAGCCTAGTTAGAGGACTATTTTTAAAAATTCCGGTGCCCAATCAGCTATTTCTGGCGGATAGGACTAAAATCCAAAAAAAAAAGCAATTTTAGAGGACCATTTTCCTCACCGGAGCAAGAGCAGGACTAAAATCCAAAATAGACCAAGTTAGAGGACTAAAATCCTAATTTTGCCATAGAAGTTTTGATGATCCATGGACACTACGTACATTTGGAGATGAAGAATCTGATCCATACACTGATGTTACCAACTCCCAAAATTCTAAAACCCTTTAAGAGACTTAATTTTGGCCTTATCCGAATGTATCGCGTCGAAATCATCTTCGGTGCAATCTGTCGTCCCGGCATTGATAAGGATACTATCGGCACCTCCCGGCTGTTGGAGGAGGAAATCGGTGCAATCATAGATATGACCATGGACAATGATCCAAGCAGATTGTAGTGGATTGTGTTTCTTGACATCTGATAATTGGTATGTTTTCACCTTGAACCAGCAATTGTTCATCATTTCCTGTACATATATATATATATATACACCATATATATCAGTTAAATTAATTAATATAGGATTAATTTTCATGTATTCCCTTTGAACGCAATAAGCAACCGACAGAATCAAAGACCACTAATGGTAATTAATCAGCAACAGTTGGGAAATAATAGGCTTAGCGTAACGGAATTTAAAATTTATTTTTTTACAATGGATTGATTTTATTTTATACTATCGAATGTAAATATAACCGATACATACCTGTCGAACACGAGTAGATCTGAATCAGATCTGAATTTCTACGATATCTATCAAAGCCCGGCTGCACAAGGGTCCAACCTCTAAAGGGTCCAGCCTCTAATAGTAATCGCGTCCACGCGAGTAATTTATCAGATCTTATCACAATTATAGATAAAAAAAATCAGAGACTGCTGAATCACAGCTTTTTGAAAAACAAGAGAGACTATTTCTCTAATAAGGATTTTGCCTTAAATATATATCGAAAGGCAATAGCCAGCACATGGTTTTAAAATAGGGGAAATGAGGGAGAATGACAGAAAAATTTCATCAATTGAGTAGAAGGACAGTCTTTTAAAACTTTTGCATAAAGGACAAAACTATTTATCCACTGTCGAAATTCACTGTTTAAATTCACTGCCGAAATTCACTGTCGAAATTCACTAATTTTCAAAATTCATTGTCGAAAGTCACTGATTTTCAGGATTCACTGTCGAAATTCACTGATTTCGGGATTCACTGGGGAGATTCACTGATTTTCGGGATTCACTGTTTGTCCTTCACGCTATAAAAATTATGCAGTTGTCCTTCTCCCTATAAAAAATATGTAGTCATGTCCGTTATTTAAAAATATTCAGATTGTGTCCTTATCCCTAATTATCCTTTTAAAATATACGTGTAGCATTCACAAAGTGTTGGTCCCTTGAAAAGGCTTTGGTTAAGTTTAGAGGGGGGGGGGGGGGGGGGGGGTGAATAAACTTAACACTTAAAACTTTTGGAGTTAACAAACTCAAAGAACTTTAGCGACTCGTCGATGCTCGCAGTCCGTCGATCGTTGACTTTACTGAATTTGTCGCAGCGGAATATATTTAAATTAAGCCTTATTACTTGTTGTTAAAATATGATACCAAGTATTAGATACTCAGTAGTGTATGTGTGTGATTCAGTTGCTAGTTCAAGTACGGTGATGTGTTAAATATACTAAATGCGTAAAGTAAGTAGGCAATTTTTATAGTGGTTCTAGGTGGTGTAATCATGTCGGTCCACTCTTCTCCCGTGATGTTGGAGGTAATTCACTAGAGATTCTTGAGGTAGCGAGTTACAAAAATCCCTAAGTTGCTTGTCCTTCACCAATAACTATGACTTCACAAACCGAACACTTGGAACAGTAGGATTGTCGCTCTAAAGTCTTCCACTGGTCCTTGAAGGGTAGGATTGCCTCTTCACCAGCTCCACCACAAACAACAGTCCTTGACACCTAAAGATGCTTCTCTGTCTTCAGCAAATTTCTTATAAAAGAAAGTTTGAATCAAGTAAGTGATTCAGCTTTTAGCAGCTTGATCAGGATGATATGATCAGCAGCTTGAGGTCTTCAAATGTGTAACTTGATGTAGCTTGAAAGCAGATTACACTTGAAGATTTTTATTGGATCAGTAGCTTTATGCTCAGTAGGGTCATCAGGGTGTTTTATCAATTTAAATCTGATAGCTCAAGATAGATCCTTATTTTCATCAATGTTCATCGCTTGTATATGAATTTGGAGTCCTCTATTTATAGGTAGGAATCCTTGTGACTTATGTTTGAAATTTAAACATAGCCGTTTCAGATTTGTCCCATTTGACTTGCTTTCGTCATCGTTCATAATCGACACTTTCGTCGATTGCTTTTTGACAAAGTGTTCGCCTCGTCCACCCTTTGACTTGTATTCATTGGATAAAGCTCTGTTTCTTTCCAACGTCCCTTTAATCTTAACTATTGATTTGTTTGATAAAATCAGAGGTTGTTAGCTGTCCCTTTCTTTGTAATCTTCCAATGTAACCTTTGAATAATCCGAAATATACATCAGCAGGTTCATGTGAATGTAAGTCCATTTGAAATGCATATCATCAAATTACTGTTCCAAGGTTGCTGTGTTTATAAAAACACTTCAGCTGACTTCTCTTATATCTAACTTTTTATTATTAAGTTAGATTACACCATTTTGAATATAACTAAGTTCCAATCACCACTTAACTTGTGGAACTTAGACCTTGTACACAAGGTATATGTAATCAGTTTAGGTCATCACAGACTTCCCTAAATTCTGATTCCATATCCTTGACTTTAAATACTAAGTTTGATCCCTTAGCCTTCAGTAACCGTATATAATATTATGACGACCTTTGGTCAAGGACAATTATACAACTGTCACATAATGACACTTATTAAATAAGTAGGGACAAATTTTACAATACAAATGTTGTATAAAGGTTGTAACAAGTGGTATACATTAACCATTCATTTCTAACCTCTCACACACGATAAATGTGTATTATGTGAAAGAGAGTACAAATGAAAGGCTCTAAAGTATGTCCTTGGTACAACCTTCCTACAACCGTTGCACCATAAAATTTCTCACGGGGAGGTCAATCCAAAGTACATATTTGTAAATTGTAATACACGTCCACGTATTTGTTTAAGTGTCAATGCACTTTAAAATATGAGATATATCACTGTTTTCATAAGACATCTGATATAAGCTAGTTGTAACACCCCGAATTTTCAGAAAGGGTAAAATGGTAATTGGGTATGTGTACTATGACCTAATTATTATTTAACCTATTTATTTAATTAAAAGGATTTATTTTAATGGATTTTAATTAATGGGTATAAAAAGAAAATAACCCCTTATTTCTCATTTACATATTTCACGGCAATTATCCTGAGAATAAGAGGGGGTGACGCACGAAAGAAAAAAAAATTCGGTCGCCGTTTTCCATATTCGGAGTTTAACGGTTGGTTTTCGAGGCAGACCATAGTAGAAGAAATTGATCACCGCGAGGAGGCGATCGTTTCGATACCAACCGTTCCTTTTTCGGTAAGTTTTCCTTCCTAGCCCTAATTATAGATCCGTTCGTTCTTGAGTAAATCTGAGATTTTGGTAATTTAGAGGATTGACTAATCGTAGCTTGACGTTTATTTATCGTAGGTTGATCGTAGAAATTGTGCAATCAAAAGATTCAAGTTTTTACTTTTGGTATTACTTTCGAAATACCAAAGGTAAGAGGGCGTTCTTCTAAACGGATTTTAGGTGTTCGTATTTAATTATGTGTTTATTTACATATTATTATTTCTGTTCTTGTTGGTTATATATACGTTTGTTACCTTATTAATTTATCGTTGATATACTTTTTATATTGCCTGGTGGATCACCTCGCCGGAAGAAAAGAAAAAAAAAGGACATGATACTGATTGATGGTATGTTTCCGAAGCTGTTGCCGGAGGAAGAAAATGTAAAATATAAAAGATAATAGAAGGGGAAATGTGGGTTATATCACGGTAAAAGTGTACTATGTTAATTTTATGATTTTACGTGTACTACACGATACAATGTGGTTTGTATGTTCTTATGGAACATTATAGGCTAAATTACAATTTTGGTCCTCTAACTAGACACCTTTTTCGATTTTGGTCCTGATTTTTCTCCGGCGACAATTTTAGTCCTGTAAGTGGTCTTTGTTTTGCAAAAATAGTCCTGAACGCCGGAAGACCACTTACAGGACTAAAATTGTCGCCGGAAAAACCACTTACATGACTAAAATTGTGGCCGGAAAAGACTAATTTTAGTCCTGTAAGTGGTCTTTCCGGCGTTCAGGACTATTTTTGCAAAAAAAGACCACTTACAGGACTAAAATTGTTGCCGGAGAAAAACCAGGACCAAAATCGAAAAAGGTGTCTAGTTAGAGGACCAAAATTGTAATTTTGCCGAACATTATATGTTAATTTGCAATGTCTAACATCGACTTCTGGTAGCCTTGGTTCTGCACCACAATTAAGACCCTCTGCGGGGAGAAGGTGGGAGCACCGGAATGCGTTGTTTAGGCCTTGTGGGACATTGACTTAGTAGTCATTGATCCTTTTACAATGTGCTAGATAGCATAATTAGATGTCTAGGACTAGAAGTCCTTAGAAGCCTTTTTATGTGAATGAACCAGGTGGTTAGAACTTAACTCGTAAATACATATGTGGTTGTTTAAAAGCTAAAACGTCAATATCATTGGTGAGGCACATTTTTGATATCGAAGCATGGGACGCTTACTACTCCTACGGGACAACGTGTAACTCCCACATGGAACACGAGTCCATGCCCCCAGAGCGGTGCAAACCATGTTATGGTGCATTTTCACCATGCGTAGTGTCATTTGGTATTGATGTAACAAACCTTATTTGTGTGCTGATATACTACGGAGCTTGTAGAGGGTGAGAGAACTCTACTATTACAACCTATATGGTAGTGATTGTAGACGATGCCATGTTATATGTTTCTACCTTTATTGCTATTTAATGTACCGTTTCTTCTACCCTTTACTAAGTCCGTAAGTACTTACCCCTCTTCTCTCTTTTGTTCCAACCCCGAGAAGGTGGTTGACAGGATGATGATGATTTGGTTATGACGATGGAGTTGATTGAGTTGACGCTTGAGCTCTAAAGTTACGATGACTTGGACATTTATCTTAAGCACTTTTAGTCATTCAGTTTTGAGACATAGACTTAGTACCGTTTCCGTTTCATTTGGGATGTAATGAGTCAAACAACATTTATTTCGTTGTTTTGTCATTTCAGTTTTTTTAGACGTAGATTTTGGGACTTGGTGATCCTTTTGATTGTCGTTTGACTTTCTTTTCCGAGTAAGCTTTTAGATTTAATTTATTCCGCTTTTACTCTGATTGATTGTGAGAGGCTTATGTATATATTAATTTTGATTTATTAAAAGTTAATATATGCATGCCGGGCGTTCGTGACGGATAAGTACTCGGTATCAGGAACGGGGCGTCACACTAGTCTAATTAACCGTATTAATAATGTCTTCTTTATTTATACATACAACTAGAGATATTTGAGAATTAAATCATTTGTATTGAATCAAGATCTCATCAATCATAATCTCATATTGTGATTTCTTTATCACGATTTAATTTTAGAGACACTATTATATATTATTTAGATTTTTGTCCAGAAGGACAAAATTATCAAAAAATCGGGATAGAAGGAAACTGTAATTTAATAAGGACAAAAGTAACAATTATGAAGTAACAAATATGAAGTAACAAATGTGGAATAGGGTAAATATGAAGTAACAATTGTGAAACACAAAGTAACATTAACACGTGAAGTAACAATTTTAAAGTAACAATTGTGATTTTTGTCTTTTATAATCATGAAAATGTTACTTTTGTCCTTCCAGACCCATTTATTAATTTTTTTGTCCTTGTGGCCCATTCCCCCTATATTATTTGTTAGTCCATTAAATGAACCAGTACGTAATAACATAAATGTCCTTTAATATAATTATAAACGTAGAAGTGTAGAAGAAGTGATCCGATCCGATCGAATCATGTTCAATCCGATTAGATTTGGGACACTCTACTAACAACAACATGAGACATATTTGGGGCTCTCCTACTAAACACAAACCATACACTAAACTGCGATAAATGGGTGGAAGACCGATTTTCTTGCCTTCTGATATTTCTGCTTCCACATCTAGTGGGTTAACCTTAATAAATTATTTAGTTTTTATTTGTAAGAACTCTCCCTATGCTCCCTTCTTCATTCACAATGCATATAACACGCACAAAGCATTCAACTTTTCCTTAACCAAATGTGACTTAGTTAGCAGATACTTGTATTTCTTGAAAGTTGAAGACCACCATACTTTTTAAATATATATATTTTTAAGTTTACAAATACACACACATGGAGAAAAATTAGGCCGAAAACTATGAGCTACCTTACATAGAGAAGGGATAACGATGGAAATACCTATCCAGATCCATATAAATTGATATGCCAAGAACAATAATCTTTCGGCAATTGAAAACGGTATGTGCAAACTCAAGCCATGCAATCAATCCTTTGTAATAAGACACAAAAGCATATTTTTTTGTGAATATATTTCTTAGAGAGAAGGGTCGCAGAGAAAAAGAGAATGAGACCTGCAACCATGTCACTTGTATCCCTATATAAAGGTTAGAGCGGTGCCTGTTTTTTTTTTTTTTTTGGTTCTTTTTGGGAGCGGGACCACCGTGGATTTTTACTGGAGAAAATAGTGACACAACACAGTGACAACATTTTTATGTGTGCGTTACTACATTAGAGCATTGACATTGTGACTTTAAAAAAAAGTGGATTTATACAAAAAAAGTAGTTTAATTAATACATGATACTGCATTTGATACAGTGACAGTCTACAGTGACAAATGATTTAACAATATAACTGCAATCACAAATGATTTAGTACTTTTTTTTTTAATACAACTCATCAAACAACGTGACAAAATGCAGTAACAATATGAAGGAACAAAATACAATAGAAATCGAAGGCATTCATATTCATCAGGCCGAGCAGCAACAAGCATTATAGACACCATGGTTTGTTACTGTAAAAAACCGAGACGGTCCAAAGTGACACTATGGTTCGCCACAATATTCATGTAAGCTGTCACTACGGTCCGTCACTGTATTGCACGTTATTGCAAAAAAAATCATGATTCGAGAAATTTTGCTAGAAGTGTATTGAATTGAATATCAAGTAAAGAGGATGAAAGAATATGAGTTATGGTCTAAGAATAATGGTGATTGTGGGTCTAGATCAAAATATAGGAACGTTTGAAAAATTGCATAAAAAGAGAAACTAGTAATATTTAGTTTTTATCGGCAAAAAAATGTATTTTTGTATGAAAATGCGTTGATTTGTCTTTTTTGCAAAAGTAAATAGGAAAATTTGTATAAAGGGAATGTGACGTTTCTTTTTTAGTGAAATGGGTGCAAATTTTTCAAAATTTATAATAAGGGCATAAGGAAATTTTAATATTACTATAAGGAGCCCAAAACCCTTTATAATAATTTTTTTAAAACTTTTTTACACCATTTTTAATGGAAAAAATAAATATTCAAATAAAACTATTATAATAATAAAAATACCAAAATAATAAATTAATTGTTTTAATGTCATAAAAAATGAAATTATTTTCATATAACTAAGTCTTTTCAACATTCACACGCCTAAAAAATTATAGTTCAAACATTTATCTAAATTAATGAGTTCAATGTTTCTAATTAATATGGGTAACTGAGGTCAAACATCAGCTTCACGGTTTTGTGTGCATACTCAAGAGATTGCACAAATTTTCAAAGCGTTTGTTATGCATCTTTTCTCTCAACAAAAAACCACCACCTACATTTTTTTTCTTATAAGCATGCATCGTCAGGGAAATTATTGTGTGGTGAGGAAATTTAGAGGTGAAATGACGGGTGAAACGATTATAACCACACAGTTTAAATATATAATTAGAGTGTGTGGTTGTGGTGTCTCCACAACGGTGTCTCCACACGTGTGGAGACACCGCACAAGTATCTCCCGCATCATCATTCATCCTATCAGTATGGGTCCGGTACAATAGGGTCCTAGGTTAATATATCTGTTGGGGCCTATGCCCTCTGGAAGTAACGCATCTGAAAGGATTTATTGTTAAAAAATACAAATTGAAATAAGAAATATGTAAACATGACAGTGGAATATTTTATTGAATAAAAATGACAAGTGTTTATTCAACTACATTTAAATTTTTTTTATATTCAATTATGAAAATGAATATATCTTTTGATCTAAACGTCAAAAGATCATATTCTTTCACTATATTTTTCATTTTCCCGTCCTCTTTATTCAGACATCCCATTTGATATTATTCCGATGTCATTCATTTTTGTAAAATACAACAAAACAGAGGAAAAATCAATTTGAAGTCAATTGCACTATAGCGAACAATGGATTTGGGGTAGCGAACTATTAATAATATATGCTAACAATGGGATCAAACTTTGTTACCCTACATATCAAAATAAGGTTGTTGCTACTCTGCAATAGTATGTATATATTTGTCTACTTGTTATTCTTCTGCATTTGCCTTTGCAATATAATTGCATGCCTATGTTGGCTGGGGTTTCTTACCCCCACATTTGACGGGACACGCTGAAGTATTTGAATAATGAAGTTAGTCATTTCCGGATCAACTTGATATCTATATCTATATCTATATCTATATCTATATATATTAGAAATGATGATTTAACCCGATTACCCGGGATTTCGCCCCAAAACCCACTTTTTGACCCGTAAAAGGAAATACAAAAGAAACGGAATGCCTCCTTAAAAAAACACGGGCCTCCGTATCAATAGAACCACCTCAACCTTTTCTGTTAAAAAAAAGACTTTTCTTTATTTCAAATTTCTGAACTACTTCTTAATCATCATCCTTAAATGAAAATAACCATAAGATCATGTACGAAATGGGGCAGATGTTCTAAACGTTAGGTACGGATGGAGACGAAAAAGTTTTGTCATCGGAGGTCGGTTCTATTCTGATTTTCCTTGGTTCCGAAACCTTGCCGACGGCACAGAAGCGGATAATGACCGAGATTGACATTGACGGCGAAATGTTCATCCATTGAAGGAGTTTGAGGCCGTTATTTCACTACCGGAGGGAAGGAAGCTAAAGAAAAGAAAATTCGCAAATTGTTAAAAAAAATGAATGATTTTGTCTCTTAATTTTTAAACCTAACCCTCTTTAGCTTTTGTAGCATTCCCTAGCTTCTTTCATCGACTTGAGCGATTAAAGATTCCTGTAAAAATCATTCCTTATCTTTAACTTTTTTATTTTTTTATTTAATCCAATTCCCGATTAACAACTTAATATCTCATGTTATTTTATTTGATTTCCATATCTTCATGTTTTTTCCTATTAATTTGTTTTGTAGCCCCTTACCATGATTGGAGATTTGAAGAGTAAAGCAAATATGAATCTTCGAGGATGACGAGGTACAATAAGAAATCCACAATTACTTCCACGCTTAATTGAAAAAAAAAATTTTAGATTTGTATATTTTGTTTTTTTATACTATTTTTTTATACTCTTATTAATGTGTAAAATACATCTTTGAATTTAGATGATCAAGCTAATTCATGAGGATTTGAAAGATTACACTAAATACTTTGAAGGAAGTAATAAGTTTTTTTTTCCCTTTTTTTTTGTTCTGAGATG
Organism: Gentiana straminea; assembly: GCA_036785695.1. Classification (NCBI taxonomy): domain Eukaryota; kingdom Viridiplantae; phylum Streptophyta; class Magnoliopsida; order Gentianales; family Gentianaceae; genus Gentiana; species Gentiana straminea. Next base: position 78,050 of record JAVUPR010000273.1, read on the forward strand.
TGATTGAGGAATGATACTAGATGCTCTATGTTGTCCGAAAATGCAATCAACGGGAAGAGGATTAAGGCGTTTAACGAGATGATTAGATCATTTTATGTTCTTGTCTCTCAATCCTTAACAATTAAATTAGGTACCGGCGCAACCAACTCACAGCTTTATTTCTGTTTTTTATCACTAAGGTTGATGCTGAAAACATGAGCATCAACATTGTATCAAAGATAGTTTTGACGGAAGGGATCGATTTGCTCTTTGTTTGGCACATCAGAGGAAATTCATTAGATTTGTAAGCAAATTTTGTGTGGTTTTTTCTACTAACCAACGTTTTAACTGTACCCCAGGCATTCTTCTACTGATGGAAGTGTTGAGACAAATATGAGTGAAGCCTTGCATTTGCATTTCTTAACGGAAACTAAGCAAGTTGTTTTGGGATTACGAAAGAAGATTGGCTTAGACATGGTATGTAGGAATGTAATTTTTTTATATAAAAAAATATAACTTTATTGCTACTGATGTTTGAATGCAATCAAAATTTCTGATGCTAAACATAAAAAGGTTGAATGTCAATTAGGTGTCAAATTTAGAATTCGGGTTTTGAGTACCATCATTTTAAGGAAATTGAGAAAAAATGTGGTAACTTTTCTCATTTTTCTGTAATTAAGTTTGGTTTGCTTGACAAGGAAACTAATAGGATAGTCTCACGGCAATCAATTTGTGTTGGGTGGAAAATTAGCATGTTAGTGTTTCTTTGTGAAAAGTACTTATGCTATTTATTTTTGGTAACTTTCCAACTTACATTTGACAATGTAAGTCATGCCAATGTAAGCATAGCATAAGTATCTGCCTCAAATTTTCTTTACACAATTATTGGATTTTAAATATGTTCTTTATTTTGATTTCATGCGTTAGTCTGCCCTAAATTTTTATTGCATGTTTCTGTAACCCTCTTAAATTGGTTGCCTTTTCCCATGCTACGACAATTCTTGAACAATATACAATCCAGGACCTACCTGATTTCTGGTGGGAAACAGAGCCTGCAGAGTGGGAGGAGAACTGGAACATCAGGAATGCATCGGAAGCATCTTTCCCAAAAGAGGAAATGAAGCCTTGCTTCGTAGTTATTGACAAAGCTGGTCGTGATCCTATTTTAGTTAACCCAAAAAAATAAATCCTTTTCTTATACTTCATTTACAGTTTCAAAACCCCCACCACGTCTGGGTAGGTGATGAATGTCCATTTTTTTTGTTTATTATTAGTTTTTGATGCAGTTTATATTGCAGTATTTCAGAAATTGTTCATCATTTACAAGGCCAATGGTATAGGGCTTCTTAAGTGAGTCCAGTGTTATATTGTTTATATAAAATAATCTAATTATATGTATGTTTTTGCTGGTAGCAAATTGTAGAACTCATTCCAAGTTGTTTGTTTGGGAACATGACCTCAGGGAAGACAAGTCACAAGTGTTATATGTTGTGATATCAATCACGTTTCTTTCTCCATACCTCTATCCATCTAATTCGCAGGTGTTTCAGGATTTGCAATGGAACTCTTTTATTCAACAATTTGATTCCAAAGCTAAAGCCACGCATAGCAAGCAAAATTAACTTTGGTTTTTCCCCTGACTTACTGCTTATTTTGATCAATGGATAGGTGATGTGACATTGTCTTTTAATATTCAGCATGTTGCGATGATTTCTGTGGTTAGAAAAATGAGCACACCTCTGAATCAGTTTCAAAGTCTGTACAACGTCGTTTTGAAAACATCGATCTCATGCTGCCCACTGCCCGCTGCTTCCGCCACACCATGTAATTTTTGAATTAATTGTTTTTTGGGCCATCATCTATATTATAGACTCACATATATTTAATCTCCCCTGCCGTGCATCGCACGGGTAAAAGGCTAGTTATGATATACTAATAAGAGATAAAATCACCACATAGATAAGAATGTGTTCAAATAAAGAGATAATGTTGTTATGTCAAATAGATATACAATTTAAATGTTAGTTTATTTCATCTTTAAAATTTTTTATCTTTAAAGCTAGAAATTTAGTATAAATACCCATTGTAATTCTACAATTTAAGTATCAATAAAACAACAATCTTTCCTGATATTCTGATTTTGTTCATGGTATCAGAGCAAGGGGCGGGGTTCATATGCCTTAACATTAGTGAACCCTCGCCCGATCCTCTTTCGCTACGTCTCTGGTCTTATCCATAACTTCCGCTTCTTAAACACAACTCATTTATTATCCATCAAATTGCATGATCAAAATGTCCCGAATGCATTTCATCCAAACTTGAGTTCTGCACCTAAATAAACTAATTCCTTCTGAGAGTCATATTTGTGTCATTCACCTTGCAAGCCAAAAAAAAAAAAAAAAAACCTCCCGATTCGACTCCATTCCATGTCGCACCGCCGGATCTCCATTCATCCAAACCTCATTTTCCGGTCATTCCAAATGTTGTCCATTCAACAAACACAATTACATTTGCATCCATCATCTTTTTTTTCCCACTATATAATTTAATTGAAACCCTTTCCAGTTTCCAATAGTTTAATTTCTCATTCCTCTGCTATCTTTCACCAATATTTATGTATTTCTTTCAAAGTCCGTTGCATTTATCAAATGTTACGCACATCATAGTTGGCAAATTTCCACCATTGCATTGTCTGTTTATGTCCAGCATATCATTGTTTGTTTTTTATTTCCCTCAGATTATCTCTTTCAGCCAGATATCCACCATGCAAACTCCGTAACACCCATTGTGATATTTCCAGCGATATCATATTATGAAACAAATCGTAATTTATCAAGTTAAAAAAAGTAAACAGTTGATAAATGCTATATTGGCAGAATATCATTAAGCAAATGAAGAAAGTACTTGAACCGATATTACTCAATATTGCATGTGTTAACCAAATCCGTTTTTTTAGTTGTAACCAATCCTTGAATACAAGAAGGATCGAATTTATTGTTTTAAAAACTTCGGTTGTGGGCCATGATGTTTAGTAACTATTGTCCATCTTGGGCTAAAGACTTGGGAATTGCTGACTGTAAATCTTATGTCATTGCGTCTATCAATGAGCTTGAAAAGATCGATGAACCCCTTTATGCCTCGTGTTCTAGGGGATATCGAGGTTGTTGAAATTGAATGCGAAGTAGATGTTGAAACTGGAAGGCTTTACATGATTGGGGGCATGTTTTGCTTCCCTTGGGTACCTAATATTGGGGGTGATAACTTTTATGAAAGAGATAGTTTTTGAGAAAACTTAAAGCTTTCATTGATAATGTAGGCATATAAATACAAGTAGTAAATAACTAACTACTAAGCCACTTCCTATAAAGTAAGAAACATGGGATCATGGCTATAAATAAAAAATAACTACTCTAGTAATGGGAAACATGCAAAAATGAGAAATAACATGGGCGACATAGCCTTAGGTAATAAAAACTTAATTAACATAATTTTTCTAACTCATTCCTTTAATCTGAGCTAACAGTTGATTACTTCACACATTACCAGCTTGTCTCTAAGCTTCAGAGATTGATCCATTTTCAGTCTTTTAGTCATTATATCAGCCGGCTGATCTTCACTTCTGCAATGTATAAGTTCAATGACCCCTTCTTCACATAGATCTCTCAGAAAACGGTACATTACATCTATATGCTTGCTTCTGTTGTGTAAGACTGGATTCTTGGATAACTTAATGGTGGAATTGTTATCACAATATATGAAGTTTCCAGTCCACTGAGCTACCCCCAGAACTTACAGCATTCTTCTCGACTAGATAAGTTGACATGAGCAGTGTGTGCTGCTACAAACTCTGCTTATGTTGTGGATAGAGTGACTATTGGTTGCTTCTTTGAAGACCAGTTGATAACACTTGTTCCATACATAAACAAAAAACTAGAAGTACTCTTCCTGTCATCAACATCTCATGCATAATCACTGTCTGAATATCCAGTCAGTTGAGCCTTCCTTGCTGAACCATACTTGATGCCAAGATTGATGGTTCCATTTAGGTATCTTATGATCCTCTTTACATAGTTTAAGTGATCTGCTGAGGGTGACTCCATGTATCTTTTTGCCACACTTACAACATACATGATGTCGGGTCTGGTTGCTGTCAAATAAAGAAGGCATCCTATCATCTATTTGTATAAGGTGGGATTCACCTTACCACCTATTCCTTCTTTGTTGAGTTTCATACCAGCTTCACAAGGTGTTAGTGTTGGGTTGATGTCCTTCATTCCAAACCTGTTGAGGATTTCAGGTACATACTTCCTTTCAGAAACAAATATACTTGACTCAGTCTGGTGAACTTCAATGCCTAAGAAATATTGCATTAGTCCCATGTCAGTCATGCTGAATTTGGTCTTTATTACTTCCTTAAACTCAGTTATCATGCTGAGTTCACTGCTGGTAAAAATACGATCATTCACATACATACAAGCCATCAAAATCCTTCCCTTGGAGTTAACTTTCACATACAAGGTAGGTTCATATAGACACCTTGTGAAACCATCATGCACAAAATAAGAATCAATACAACTGAACCAAGCCCTTGGGGCTTGCTTGAGTCCATATAGAGCTTTGTTAAGCCTATACACTTTGTTTTCTGCTTCATTCATCACATTACCTTGTGGTTGATCAACATATACTTCTTCCTGCAGCTGACCATTCAAAAATGCTGACTTCACATCCATTTGATGTATCCAATGGTTTTGGGCAGCCAAGGATAGTACAAATCTGATAGTATCCATCCTTGTTATTGGGGCAAACATTTCATTGTAGTCAATCCCATATTCTTGTTTGTACCCTTTGGCCACTAATCTGGCCTTATATTTGCTCACATTACCATCTTCATTCAGATTTGTCTTGAAGATCCACTTGACACCAATAGTTTTGTGTCCTTTTGGAAAATCTGTGAGGATCCAAGTCTGATTTCTTTCAATGGCCATGATTTCTTCATCCATAGCATGCTTCCATTTGCTGTCTTTTGTTGCCACATCATAAGTGATTGGATCATCACTAATAAAGCATAACAGATAGTCTCCCCTATTTGTGATAAACCTGATACCTCAAAATCTATCATCCAGACTGCCTTTTCTTGGTTCTATGAGGTCTTGCTGCTGAACACTCAGATGTTGTTTCATGATTTGGGTCTGCTGAACCCTCAACGACATTGTCTTGGGTCTGCTGAGCTTATGGCAGATCCTGAGTCTGCTGAACCTATGGCAGATCCTCATTTAATTCTTCATCTACCAGAATATGAAGTGGATGGAACTGAGCATTGTTTGCTTCCGAATTCCAGGTGTTCAGCTCATCAAACACCACATCTCTATTGATCACTATCTTCTTGGTTATAGGATTAAACAACTTAAATGCCTTGGACTTTTCACTGATCCCCAAGAAAACACATTGCTCCCTTTTATCGCCAAGTTTCTTCTGTTTGCATCTGGAATATAAGCATAAGCAATGCATCCAATAACATTTAAGTGACTTATAGATGGTTTGATTGAGCTCTATGCTTCTTCTGGTGTCATGTTTTGAATAGAGAATGTTGGACATCTGTTCAGAATATGAGCACTCCAACTTACAGCCTCAGCCTAGAATCTCTTAGGTACATTTCCATATGCCAGGATGCTCCTCACCTTATTCAGAATTGTCCTATTCTTCCTCTTAGACACACCAATTTACTGTGGTGTGTATGCTGCTGTCAATTCCCTTATAATTCCACTATTGGTGCGAAATTATTCAAACTCAGCAGAGAAAAATTCTCCTCCTCTATCTGTTCTCAGACACTTGACATTTTGACCTATCTTCTTTTCTCTTAGTAGTTTGAAATTATTGAATGCATTCAAGGCTTCAAATTTTTCTTGCAAGAATTCAACCCAAGTTTTTCTTGAAAAATCATCAGTAAATGTAATAAAGTATCTCTTACCTCCATTACATGATGGATTGATTGGCCCACACAAGTCAGAATGGATGAGTTCCAACACTTGTTTTGCCCTTCAAGATTTTCCTTTTGGGAAAAGATGTCTATGTTTCTTTCCTTTAATGCACTCTTCACATACTTGTTGAGGAGTCTGAATTTGAGAAAGCCCTTTAACCATTTCCTTCTGAAGAGTTTTCAGACCACCAAAGTTGAGATGTCCATACCTGTAGTGCCATAACCAAGATGTGTCTTTCAGTTCTGTCATAAGACATGCTTGTGGCTCCTTGATTTCTAAATAAAACAATTTGTTGGCATTCATGGGAACTCTAGCTATAATTCCCTTGCTTGAATCCTTGATTTCACACTCCTTATTCTTCAAAATAATATCATATCCCTTTTCTTGTAGCTATCCCACACTTAAAAGATTGCACTTCAGACCATGAACATATAAAACACTAGAGATTGTTTCAGATGTTCCATTTTTGGATCTGATGCATATATTTCCTTTCCCCTTAACACTAAGTGAGGAATTATCTCCAAACTTCACCTTTGAATGGTAGGATTCATCCAAATAAGAGAATGATGCTTTATTACCACACATATGATTAGTGCATCATGTGTCTACATACCATACTTGGGGGGTCTTGAAGTCTGTTCATGCTGTGTAGTCATCAGCAGGGTCTCATCCTCCTCATTGTCAGCAAAGTGAGAGCTCTGCTGAGTCCCCTTCTTCTTGTCTGCTGGAAATTTGGTGTAGCACTCTGAACGGTAGTGTCCAAACTTATGACACCTAAAGCATTCAATGTTCTTCTTGTTTGCTATTGTACCTCTTCCCTCTCCATTCTTGGATGACTGAGAATTGTCCCTGTTGTCAAATCCCTGGATGTTCTCCATCTACCTCTTCCTCTGCCCCTACCATTGCCCCTATAATTGTTGTCAGAGGCAGTGGTCTTCAAGGACTGCTCTTCATTTGATGCTGCTAAGCCTTTCTTCATCTTCTGTTCATGAACTTGCAATGAACTTTGCAATTCATCAAGAGACAGTGCATTAATGTCTTTAGATTCCTCAATAGAGCACACCATATAATCAAATTTTAAGGTTAGAGACCTCAAATATTCTCCACAATTGCTACATCTTCCATCTTTTCACCAATAAATCTCATTTTATTGTAGATTTCCATGGTTCTGGCACAATAAGTTGAGACAGATTCACCCACCTTCTTTTGTAAGGTTTCAAAATATCTTCTTAGGGTGTGTAATTATGATCTCTTCACTCTAGCATTTCCTTGATACTTCCTCTACATAGAGTCCCAGATATCCTTTGATGATTCCTTGCTGAGAATGGTCTCCAAGATAGCTCTATCTATTGCTTAAAACAGATAGTTCTTGGCCTTCAGATCTTTGAGCTTTTTGCTCTCAAAATCTACTCTCTGAGCCTCAGTTGGGGGTGGATTTGCTGCTGGTTCAACCACTCATTGTTCAATAATGGTCCAATACTCCTTAGAATGCATAAAGTTCTTCATCAACATGATCCAGTGATCATAATGTTGTCCATCAAACCCGGGGATGGAAGCTTGAACAAAATTTGTTTCGGCCATGGATCTTTCTCCAACTGCTGTTGAGAATATGGCTCTGATACCATTGATAAATTTTATGGAAGAGATAGTTTTTCGAAAAACTTAAATCTTTCATTGATAATGTAGGCATATAAATACAAGTAAATAACTAACCACTAAGCCACTTCCTATAAAGTAGGAAACATAGGAACACAATTCTTTTATCTTGGGGCATCATGATTTGCTGCTCGGGGGAACCCAAAACATAAAAACTATGGAAAATACATTTCCAGATCCATACAATTTGATATGCCAAGAACAATAATTTATCTTCAATTGAATACAACATGTGCAAAATCAACCTTTGCAATCTATTCATTGTACTCAACCTTAAGCCACAAAAGCATATCGGCTACTCCTTTATATGATTCCTTTAGTATAAATACGTGAATATTGATCGGCCTTTTCTAAGTGTCCTAAATCGTCAGCAAGTATACCAGGTCAATTGTAGCCTAGAATTTGCGAGTCAATGTTAATAGAGATCAAAGTCAACATGGATAATGATGGATTTCAAAGAAGAGATAAAGATGATATTGTCAAGGATAAATTAGTAGTTTGAAATAAAATATTTTAAGTTGTTAGATTAAATAGATTCAAATTATATTTTGTTATTATTTATCTTTAATAGTCCTTATCTTTTGGACTATTTTTAGTATAAATATCAGTGTAATTCAACCAGATGAATCAATTCAATAAAACACCAGCCTTTTCTTCCGTCTGCATATTCTGATTTTCTTTATGGTATCAGAGACAGGGACGGGGGTTCGAGCGCCTTAACACTAGTGAACCCCGCCCGATCCCTTTTTCCGCTTTCAAACCTCAAAAAAAATTTAAAATTAGCCGAACCCATGAATCTGCTTTGAGCAGCCGATATTTTCTGCATGCATAATTGTTTCTTCTTTCTTATACATTCGCATATTTGCTTTTTAAATACGGAGGCATCATTGTTGCATTTCCCTTTTTTCCCTCAAACATCAATATCATATTAAGAGTGATTTCGTGTTCTTATTAAACAATCCCTATGATTTTCTTCTGGCATCTATTCTAACGGTTTATTCAGATTCAACAATGATGACAGATCCCTCAGACAATGCAAATAGAAAGTATGGTTGCAGTGCAAATGGTAAAGTATGATTGTAGTCATCAAACAAAATTGTAAGGAATTTTTTTTCTTGACAACAAAAAGAAAGAACCACAGACTAAGAGCCAAGAGCCAGGAGCTACAAGCTGTGGGTATTAAAAAAAAAAAGGCCATATCGTCTTTTTCGTTGACAAGCAAACGTTGCCTTCAACCCGGCAACGTTTGAGAGAGGATACTAGAAGATAAAATCATTGAGTAATTCAAAGAGAAAAACAATGTCATTTGAAAAGATAGAGAGTTGTTGAAATAAATCAAGTGATAGGATTTATGTTTATCTTTTCATTTAAATTATCTTAGGATAATATGTAGGTTTTATCTTCATATTTAAATCTAGTATTTATTTCATTTCTCTCATATATAAAGAGAATGATTGTATTCATTTTGCATCATTCAAAAAAAAAAACCAGTCTTTCCTTCCGTCTGGGTATTCTGCTTTTCTTTAACACAGACGGAAGAAAAGACTGGTGTTTTATTGAATTGATTCATCTGGTTGAATTACACTGATATTTATACTAAAAATAGTCCAAAAGATAAGGACTATTAAAGATAAATAATAACAAAATATAATTTGAATCTATTTAATCTAACAACTTAAAATATTTTATTTCAAACTACTAATTTATCCTTGACAATATCATCTTTATCTCTTCTTTGAAATCCATCATTATCCATGTTGACTTTGATCTCTATTACCCTCCCTCAAACGTTGCCGGGGTTGGAGGCAACGTTTGCTGTGTCAACAAACAAAGAAGACGATACAATTTTTTGACATCCACGGCAATTAGCTCCTGGCTCTTTTGACTCCTGGCTCTTGGCTCTTTTGACTCCTGGCTCTTGGCTTTTCACCTGTGGTGTATTTTGGTTTTTTTGTTTTGTCGAAAAATCTTCTCAATTTTCTCTGATGATGACGACAAACATGCTCTAACTTTTGCACCGTCCGATATGGGGGGATTTGTCTTCATTGTGATTATTGTCTTAGATCTGTAATATTTTTTTTTTGTTTCTTAATCGCACCTAAAAAAAATAGACATAGACATTGAATGGATGTAAAATAAAAATATAAGATGATATATGTCAAAATGTTTATTTATTAAATTAAAAAAAATATAGACTCCAAAATATAAAAATGAAACTGGAAAGGCATTGAAAGTGAAGGAAGCTTTGGAGTGGAAGGCCGGGTAACGATTCGGCTGTATTGGTGTTCTTTTTCATGGCTAAGTGAAGCAAATGGCAAGGGTGTTCGAAAGTAGAGGAACATAGAGATACGCATTTTGCAAAAAACCTTGATTAATGCAGTACCCTTTTTTTTTTAAAATTTTTAACTGGTCTTTATTGAAAAAAAATGAAATTTTGTGTAAGACACGTGAAAGTGGTGATTGATGCGGAAGGAGAAAAAATGCAGCAATGGATGCGGAAATTATTTTGGGTTGCTTCACATGCTAATGATTTAAGAACGCGGAAGAGGATCGGGCGAGGGTTTACCAATGTTAAGGCACTCGAACCCCCGCCCCTGTCTCTGATACCATAAAGAAAAACAGAATACCCAGACGGAAGGAAAGAGTGGTTTTTTTTTTTTTGAATGATGCAAAATGAATACAATCATTCTCTTTATATATGAGAGAAATGAAATAAATACTAGATTTAAATATGAAGATAAAACATAAATATTATCCTAAGATAATTTAGTATAAATATCAGTGTAATTCAACCAGATGAATCAATTCAATAAAACACCAGTCTTTTCTTCCGTCTGCGTATTCTGATTTTCTTTAAATGTCAAATCCACAAGGATGGAGGTTAAGTACCGAGTGATTCCCTTAAAAAAAAGTGTACTGAGTGATTGTATTCTTCCGGTCCAAGTCAAAAAATACTTGAAATTTAATTAATAACAAGAAATGATTAAAAGGTTGTGAAAATTTGTGTAAAAGAGTAAGCCAAGATAATGCAAGTTCAAGTTGTTATCCTCTATAATTCATTGAAATGACATTTACCTTCCAACCATCTAGTGATGACCTTGTGTTAAGTTAATGGTGTAAAACTATAATCTAATGATTATCCACTTTAGGTGTACAATAATCACACTATGCTTCTTCCACGTCCTAACAGTGATTAGGTCCTAAATGAATTGGCATGAATAAGCTCTAAGGTCGCATAGAACTAGTAGAAAATCAAATTCTGTTTATGGTGGATGTTAACTTTCGGTCTCTTTGTTTATTTTCCCACATTAAGAATCTTCTCTCAATCTCATATGAGAGAGAGTGTGTGTGTGTGTGTGCGAGTTCTACATTCAAGCAAGTCAACTTTCACATTTCTTCGTTACACACAAACCATGATGCATGTTTTGCCTAACCTATGTTTTTCCTAGCAACTTTTTTTAGCAAGTTGTTGCTAGTTGAACGAGAGGTAAAACTATACCAAAAATTGTATAGTTAATTAAAGGAAATACTGAACATGAAACTATCATGACCCAAACTTCAAAGGAAACAACAATAACATAGAAACAAATGAGCAAACAACCGAGGGATCTATTATTGGGAGATAGTTATTACACAAACTAGAAAAGTAAGTTCAGTAGGCTTCTCTTGTTAACATATTAGACTTTTAAAGATAGCAACGAATCATGCAAATTGAAGTGATCAGTGAATCTTGTCAAATATTTTGGGATATAAATTTCTTTTCAGAAAAAAGATCACATGATGTACAATAATTTCCACCATGGTGCCAGAGATTTAGAATTTCAGGCCCGGTTCCGAAGATTTAAAATTTTCACCCCAGTGCCGAAGAACTGTAATTTTAACCCCGGTGCCGGAGAATTGAAATTTTCACCCGGTGCCGGAGAATTGAATATTCGCATGGTGCGAAGGAAAATTTAAACTTCTTGAATTACCGTCTTTCTCAAAATCTTAAGAAAATGATGAAATAGATAATTAATATTTTATATACTTCAACACATGGGCGGCTCGAAAGCTAAGGAAATGGGTCACTTGACCCCCTAAAATAAAAAAAGAAAAATTAATTTCTATGTATTTTTTAAGAATTATATGCTTACTATGGAACATTTGGAAGTCAAGAAATTGTTGGGTTTTTGAAAGGCAAAAAACGCCGAGTCAATCTATTATTACACACTCGATCTCAGAAGAAGATATGTATTTTTCCGCGTGCCAGGCAAGCTTGAATTGCAGCCAATCAATCCCTCACGAAGTTATTTGGAAGCCACCCTCATCAGAAGTTCTAAAGTTCAATGTAGATGAGGCGATAGGATAAGGAAAGATAGCGATAGGGGGCCTTTTGAGAAATAGCCAAGGAAAAATCATTAGAAGCTTTTCGAAATCTTTGGATAGTGGGGGGAGATGCTCTAGTTTGAGAGGCTCTAGCCATTTACAACACGATGGTTCTCGATCTCACTTGGGGGTTCTTTAGAGTGACTTTCGAAGGTGATTCTTCGATCATAAACCATAGGCTAGAACAACACGTGGAAGATTTTTCTTATGTGGGGAGCATCATAGAGGATTTCTGAACTCTAGCGCCTGCTTTTGTTGTGTTATCCTTTTATTTCGTCAAACGGCAAGACAATGTGCCTGCCCATTTGTTAGCTAAGGAAGACCTCCGTCCTTCAGGATGTGTGGAATGGGGCTCCTCCCCCCTTCTCATGTAATTTGTGCATGTATGACAGACGTTGAGTAATAAAATCCCTTGAGTTCTCAAAAAAAAATTTATATGCTAATATCTACTAACTAGCCCGCTAGTTTTTTTTAAAAAAATATTGACTCTTGACCCGTAATCAAACTCGGATTTTTAAAATTAATATTGCAATACGATGTGTCGTTCTCGATCCCCGACCCGTGTCCAAGAATTCCTGCAGTCGCCCCCTGCTTCAACACCCACCATCAAGTTTGACTTATTATATAGTTTTGTGAGGCCCAATAGTTGAAACAAATATTTATTGTTTTAGGGAAAAAAATAATCTTTGTACAAAAGTTTGAACTTATGTCATTATGCTCTGATGCTATGTTGAATAATATATCTTTCAAAAGCTTATATTGAGGATGTTGTCAACTAACATTTTATACTCCCTCCGTTTATTTTTATCTGTTGCAGAGAGAAAAATCACACAGATTAAGAAAATAATTAATATGTCTAAAATATAGTATTGAAAATGTATTTTTTTTATTGGAGATGTAAATACTTTGTTGGTAAAAAAGTTTTTAGTATTGGAAATGTATTTTTTTATTGGAGATGTAAATACTTTACTGGTAAAGGAGGAAAAAAATAATAAATGATGCATTAGAAATTTAAAATGACAGATAAATAAAAACAGAGTAAATTCTGAAATGTGATAGATAAAAAAGACGGAGGGGTTATAAAATTTCAAGACTGATTATGCTAAAAGATTGTCGGATCTGGAAAAATGCGACAGGGAGTACCGAATGCATCTGATTCCTTGAAAAGCTAAAAAAATACTCCCTCCGTCCCATTTTATTTGTCATGTTTGACTTTTCACACAGATTAAGAAAAGTGTAGTTAATGCTTTGAATCACATTAAATAATCCAATATTTTTACACTTATGCCCTTTAAGTTGTTGTTGGAGCATTTAATGCTACACACTTTTTATTGTAAATATTGTAAAGGTGAATGGTATTTGAAGAAATTTAACAATTAATGCACAAAGTGGACACTTATTTTGGGATAAACCAAAAAGGAAACATGGACAAATAAAATGGGACGGAGGGAGTAGTAATTATAAGTTAATAAAGAAAGGGAATTACAATCATTAATCCAAATAATGTTCAATTAGAGGAGCCGCAGCAGGGTGCGTTCATACTAGCACTAATGGACCGGATCCCATCAGAACTCTGAAGTTAAGCGTGCTTGGGCGAGAGTAGTACTAGGATGGGTGACCCTCTAAGAAGTCTTCGTGTTGCACCCCTCTTTTTTTAAGGAGGCAGGGTCATGCTTCGTCAACGTCTTTTGGTATAAGTGGAGGGCCAAGATACGACATGTGCGAACCTTATTTTTAAATTAATATAAAAGGCTTCGTTTAAAAAAAAAAAAGAGGAGCCGGAGCATCCCGGATTTATTTGTTTATTTAAATAACCAGCAAAATTAAAAAGATAAAAATATTTTTTAAAACTCACGATCCTTGACTACAATAAGAATCACATTAATTATTTTTAACAACTTTGGTTGTTCCATTAATACTGTCCTTAAACAACTTCGGTTGTGGGCAGTGCTGTTTAGTAAATAATGTCCATCTCAGACTAATGACTTGAGAATCGCCTCGGTAGCAATACAGTGCCCTAACGAGCTTGCTGTTGACTGTAAATCTTCTATCATTGGGGCTATCAATGAGCTTGAAAAGATCGATGAACCCCTTTCTGCCGCCGTGCCTTAATGGATATCAAGGTTTCTGAAACTGAATGGGAGATAGATGTTGAAACTGAAAAGCTTTGTATGATCGAGGATAGCCGCACTGATTGGTACGGAAACTAGAATGGAATCCACGACAACCAAGGAAATCTCCTCAAACATATGTATAATTGCAGCACTGAACAAATAAGAGTACTACAATGTGCCCTGAACCTATCCGTAAGACAAATTTTGTATACAAGAACTGGATTTGGGGTTCTCCAACTACAATAGTCCTTGTAAAAAATTGCAATAAATGGATGGATGGCCGGTTTTCTCACCACCTGATTTTTCTGCATCCACACCTGCACAGAAGCTCACTCTAAAACAATAAGTGTTTCTAATCTAGTGAGTTAATTTTATAACTTTTGAGAACTTTTTTTATTCATTTTAAAAATACACACACAAACAAAAATTAGGCCAAAAACTACGAGCTACCTTACATAGAAGAGGGAATAACAATGAAAAATACCTATCCAGATCCATATAAATTGATATGCCAAGAACAACGATCTTTCTGCAATTGCAAATAGTGGATGCAAACTCAGCCTTTGCGATCTATCCATTGTACGAAGACACATAACCTTATTTTTTTTACATGTATTTCTTAGAGAGAAGAGTTGTAGAGAAAAGAGAATGTGGCCTGCAACCAGTGTCACTTGTAGGCCTATATAAAGGCTCGAGCGGTGTCTTTTTACTTTTTTGGAGTGGGGCCACCGTGGATGTTTACCGTAAAGAAGGGTAACACATCGCAGTGAAAATATTTCTAATAACGAATGTTAAAAAAGATAAAAATTAAGTAGTAATTGACATTTAATCCAGTGGATTGAAAATAATATCAAAAATGACAAATTTTCATTCCACTGGACGATTATGCCCTTTAGTCATTTTTTGTTTTTGTCTGTGTTTTAATGTATTTGTTTGGTAGTGGATTTGTTTGATATTAAAAGGTTTCAGTGAACAGGTTTTAGTGGATTTGTTTGGTAGTGAATTTGAAGTCGTTAAATGTGGCAAGAGTAATTTCGTCATTTCAGATATATTTTGCCCTTTTTCTCTCCATTTTTCACTTCCTACGTATTTTTTTTTTATAACAATTTCTCATCTATTTTTGTCATTTATAACCAATATCCCAAAAATATATAGTAAAGCAAATAAAGTTAAGTTTTTCATTTTTTTTGGTTTGTTCGGGGGGCTGAGTTGATTTATGTTCCTAGACACACTTGGTGGATGGATTCTGATACAACTATTTACTTAAGTGTGAATATGCAGAGTAACCAGCATTATCGATCACCAGATGATGTTGAAAGATATATCTTTGTGGGTGATGCTAATACGGTAAAGTTTCAGGCCATCCAGAAACTAGATTGTTACTGAAGATTGAACATATTCTAGACTTGGAAGAGACCTATCAGGCCATCTTTATGGCGGAATTCGGTTTTTCATTTCGTGATTGGACAAATTAGGTCATCTTGTTCAATTATGGTGATACTTTTAGTCTTTTTCAGTATTCAGATCAAATATGTTCAAATCATAAAGGCTTTTAGTGATAATCTGTATTTGGTGGATACTATTGCATCCTTAATAAAACTCTGCATTTAGTTTTTATGGCACAAATCAAAGTCAACTAATGATGGTTCCTATATGGTTTGACATTAGCATTTAAGGAAAATTTCTCGAAAGAGAATATAAAGGCTTGTGTCAGATGGAACATTTGGTCCCACTCTGCATTTAGTTTTCATGGCACAAATCAAAGTCAACTAATGATGGTTCCTATATGGTTTGGCATTCGCATTTAAGAAAAATTTCTCGAAAGAAAAATATGAAGGCTTGTGTCAGATGGAACATTTGGTCCCTTTGATATGTCAGATGGTATTGTCTACGTAGGTTGTATTAAGGGGTAAAACAAACCCATATAAGGATATTATGTGTTGATTCTATGAGTACGTCTTATAATTGATATATATGGTCACTCGCTGTCTATTACCTATGGTATCTTGGAATGGTCAACAATGTAAAATATCAAATTCATAAACAAATTATTCAAGTTTCAATTGCCTTTTGTGAAAATTAAAGTTAGCAGCTTACACAATAAATTGAATACCTATTATAACAGTAACCAAAACTCCATATGAATTTTTCGGTATGGGTGCAAACCCGGCAATAAGTGTCTTCATATTGGAGGTTGTCCAACTAAGGTTAGGTCTTACGGGGCAAAAGAAATAAATTTGGATTCATGATAGGTTAACTGTTATTTTATAGGGTATGTTAAATAATTCGGGGGGCGGCGGGGGGGGGGGGGGGGGGGGGGGGGGGGGGGAGCTTAAGTTCTATGATCCTACTTTCAGATTTTTTCTTTAGACGGGAACATCAAAGTTCTTTGAGGATATTGAGTTTGGGGAGAAGATAAGGTATGGAATATTTTCTTTAAAGAAGATCCTACCATGAATCTCCCTACAGTGGCAGTTGGTAACAATTTGTTTTCCCAAATGGGATGTATACTATTGCCAAATACGGTTTATGACAATATTATTGAACTTCAAATTAGGAAACCTCAACATCCTTAAGAACCTATATAGGAGCAACATGAGCATATGAGGTACCACATGAGAAATCAGTGGCAACACAACCTAGGCACTCTACTAGAGATGAGGTCAACAATTCAGGATGATTATATTGTTTACCTCCTTGAGCATAAGGATCATGCCATTATAGAGGATGATCCGGTAACCGTTCGCCAAGACTTGAAAAGCTCCAACTCTCATAAGTGGATTAAGGTTATGCAAAATGAGACGAAGTCCATGAAAGAAAATGGCATTTGGAATCTTCTACCATTCCTTGAGGATCGAAACCCATTGGTTGTAAATGAACATTTAAGTGTTGAAATAGTGTCCTAAAACCAATCGGGTTGGACTGGATCCGACCGGATCGGATCATTTGTACTATTTCTTTATATTTATACATATATTAAATGAATATTCTTATTATATATGTGTTCGTTTAACGGACCAATTATGATATTTTTACATGATGACATATCTAGTGTCGAATTGTGAAAGAGAACTCGTGATAGTGATTATGGATGATGAGATCTCGACTCACTTTAAAAGGTTTGATACTTAAATGTCTCTAGTCTTATATGCTATTAAACAGTACATTAATAGTACGATTAGACTAGCACGTATTAGATATCTTCTATCTTATTGAAGATGAGGATATATCTCGTCTATCAAAGTTAGGACACTTGGACTGTACGTGGACGTGTATTAGAGAATGCGTACATTAGACTGACCCACTTACTTTATTAAGTGTCGCACTATGTGGTAGTTGTGTAATTATCCTAAGACCGGAGTCTTCATGGCATCACAATATGGATTGTCATACTTTGACACTATTGAGGTTTCTCCTAGACATGTGGTGATCATGCGGTAGTGATTGGGTGTGATACTGAAGCATGCGTATGATTCATGTTGCTCGTCCGGAAATCGCGTATTCTACGAATAAGAGTAAATATCCGAAAGGGCCTTCTTATAAGGATTATCTTACTCTCATGAATCTTTGTAAAGTGGAAGTAAACGAGTTACTTCGAGAGAGAGTGATATCCAGATTATAAGATACGGTCGTTAATGTATTGACACCCGAGATACAACTGTATGGATATTGTAACATCGATAGGATTCTATTTACACGGTAACTGTTTCACGTGAAAGGTAGTAGTCATTGCATTTGACTCTTCCGATGATTGGGGGTCATGGCGTGTTGCTAGACGCTATCCATGATTGTTAGGTATGAAGGGCATTTTCGTAATTGTACTTTGTGTCTACGGCCAACATATTCGGAAGCCTATCGGGTCACACACATAAGAATGTCTAGCCGGACTAAAATGAGGTTATAGTGATAACCAAATAAGGAAAGTTTTATCTCGACTATAAAGTGTTATAGTGGTAAATTAATATGGTGGTATTTATTTATTAAGAATAAATTAAATACTAGATATTAATTATGTTGATTAATTAAATATACATATTTTAATATGTATGGGGCGAAATATGTATGTGTATATGATACACATGTATTTTCTAAATTAATTAATCATAGTATTATATTAATTAATTAAGAATATTCCGGATGCCAATTTATGGCTATATGGGGCGCAAATTTTAGTGTATAAGATACACTTGAATTTTGCAAATTAATTAATAGTATTATCATATATTAATATTAGATATTAATAAGTATAGATTAGCACATATGTGTAAATTGATTTTTGGTAAATACATTAAAGATATTTTCAATATAAGATATTGTCAATATATATCCTGTAAATATTTAATATAAGATATTGAGTATTTAATGAGATAAATCTAGAATATCTATTTTCTTTATTTTACTAGTAAAAGGTTTTTTTCTCCTTACTCCACCCAGAAGCTTTTCCCAATCAGATTGGGAGACTACATAGGGCGCACCTTTCACTATATATATGTAGTGGGTGTCAAGCTCTTTTGTATTATCACAATTAGAATAGTTCTAATTTACTAGAAAATAAGAGAGCTTCCTAGAGAGAGTTTTTGAGAGAGATAAAAGGCCAGTCTAGCAACCGGGTTTTTCTAGTAGCAGTCCACTGGTGGATGCTAGCGGGTTGTTCGTGTGGACTAGCGGTAGAGGCCGAACACTTTGGCGGCTTCGTACAGAAACTACAACCGTAGACAAAGCGACGATCTATTTTAGATCATCCAAGGTATTCTCTTAGTCTACTTCTTTTATGCTTGTTGCTTAAACGAAGTCGATCCTGGCTAAAAGGAAATTAAATTTTAAATTCCACTGCGTTCCCGCGTAGATTTCCTAACATTAAGACCATGAGGGGTTCAGATGGAAATGTAGAAAGATATAAGGTTTGTCTTGTCATTAAGAGCTTTACTCAAAAGGAGCATATATTAGAAAATGATTTTTCTCTGGTTTCTTTGAAAGTTTATTTCATGATAATTATGGCTTTACCTGCTCATATGGAATATGAGTTACATTAGATGGATGTAAAGACAATGTTTATCAGTTGTGACATTGATGGAACATTGATTTGGTGCTGCCAGAAACTTTGAATTTGGTGATGCAAAGAATATGGTTTGCAAACTAAAGAAATCCATCTACAGACTCAAACGGTTTTCCCATCAATGGTATGTTAGACTTCATCAAATTATTGTCTCATTTGGTTTTGAGTCAAATTCTATTGATGAATATATCTACCATAAGTTCAGTGGGAGTAGGTTCATACCAGTAACTGTCTATGATAACCAGTAACGATATATGTCTATGATAATTAGTAACGATATATGTTTTGGGTGTGAAACTAATTAAATCCTTTCTCTCGTTCGGTTGTGAGTTGAAAGATTTAGGTGACGTTAATTCAGTTTCAGGATCCATGTATATCGGGATTATTTTTGAGGTATTATTTGATCATTACAAACAAACTATATCGTCCTCACCTGTTCCCTTCAATCCTGCCAGTTCTGTATCCTCATCTCCCTCATCTAATTCCCCACACTCTTCCCCATCTCCACCACCACCCACAGCCAATCAACATCCCATGCAAACAAGGACCAAAAGTGGCCTTTTTAAACCTAAAACCTATTCCTACCTTGCCTCTAAAGACTCTGCCCATTGCCAACTAGAACCTACAAGAGCATCAGAAGCCATTGCATCTCCTCAGTGGCATGGTGCAATGAAGGATGAGTTTAAAGCACTTAAGATGGGTTCGAATTAACGATAAACCATTGTTATGAAGGAATAAGAGATCATAATTTAGATTATGCCTTCTCAAACGATGATCTACTTGGTTCCACAACGCTAAAATGAAGCTCTTCGAATCGCAATCACAAACCACAAATGACTTGCTTGAAAAGTAAAAATGTTTTCAAACGTAATGATCAAAAGTACGCAAAAATTTTCATATTGTGCAATTGCGAAATTATAGAACTATGATTATGATTATTCGGATGTATTTTATATTTGGTAAGTTATGGGGCGTAGTTGGAATTTTATGGGATGTAGGGTTCTCTATTGATGTATAAATATTCAATGTAACGGTGAATGAAATCAATGAAAATTATTCGAGTGATTAAATTTGTCATGGTACCGGAGCCACGTTGATCCGTTAATTGAAAAAAAAAAAAAATTTAAATATGCAACAGGAACGAATTGGGTCGTCTTCTTCGGCGGGACTTCTCACCATGACTGACGGTGGACAACAGGAGAAGAAGGTATACTTAGATCACAATTTCCTTCAACATACCTGCCTAGGTGACAGCTTCATTCCAAATCAGGATGAACAAGCCTGCTTCAAAATTCAGGCCAATATTCAACTAGATTCTGTCCATGTTGCCGCAGCAGATTCGAACGCTTATCAGAATTCAAAAGCTGGAAACCCAGAATATTAATTTTGCAATTATTGTAGACATGATGAACAGACCTGTATCGACGTCCATGGCTGCCCCGATCGGTGGTGTGACCGGTCGGAGGGGGGGCTGTCACATAGGTCATGGCAACGGAGAAGGTGAACGTGCAGGAGCAGAAAATTCGGCTCCTTCGGGCCAACTTGATCACAGCTCGGTTCGGGTGAACAAGGCAATTGTGGTCTCTCCGAACCGCAATTCCGGCGGAATGAATTTGCACGGAACATCCGAACATGGTGGTTTTTCCAATTTAACATCGGTACAGTGCAGGGGCGGATCCAGCCTACCCAGGGGGGTCACGTGACCCCACTGGATTTTAAATTTTTTTTTTATTTTTTAGTATTAAAACTATGTAGTTTTGTTGTTAAAAAGTGTCGTTTTGTCGATAAAAATTGATGTTTAAGACTCCGGTGACCCCACTGGAATTTTTTTGGGATAAAAGATGTAGTTTTAGACTCCGGTGAAACCACTGGAATAAATTCCTGGATCCGCCACTGGTACAGTGGCAGGGCATACTCGACCTCTTGAATCTTGCCAAAACTAAGGATCGTTTAACAGATGATTGTTCGTCGATAATTGATACTGAGGTTACTCATCACGTGACCGGTATGTTGGGTAATTTAGTGAATGTACGGGTGATTGAAAAATGCCCGGTGGGACTTCCGGATGGTCGAACCTCTCATGCCACACATGAAGGAACTATTATTCTGTCCGGTGGATTAAAACTGGAAAATGTTCTTTATGTGCCCAATTTGGTTTGAAATTTATTATCCGTAACACGCTTTAGATGCATTTGATTGTCAGATTCAACTCAATTCCACATTGTGTGTTATGCAGGACCGAACGACGAGGAGGCTGATTAGAGTGGGTGAGCGCGGAGATGGACTTTTCTTTTTCCAAGGAGTTCCACGTTTGAAGGTTATGGCTATTTGTGGGAGAGATTCCTTGGATCTATGGCATAGACGGTTGGGTCATCCTTAAGAGAAAGTACGGAAACAACTTCTCATGGTAAGTGAGTCGAGTTCGTTGAATAAAGATGGGTGTGACACTTGTTTTCGGGCTAAACAACCTTGGGAAAGTTTCCCACATAGTGATAGTCGGGCTAGTAGAATTTTTGAACTTGTGCATTGTGACTTGTGGGGACCGTATGCGACATCTTCTACATGCGGGGCCTCTTATTTTTTGACGATTGTGGACTATTACTCTCGTTCTGTGTGGGTGTATTTACTATATAACAAATGGGGTGTTGAGACATTTTTTTGAATTTTATGGCATTGATTGATCGTCAATTTAGTGGGAAAATTCTATGTGTTCGGAGTGACAATAGGACGGAATTTAAACGATTGCTTCCACATTTTCAAAAAGTAGGAATAATTTTTAAACATCCTGTGTGAGAACCCCTCAGCAAAATGGTAGAGTCGAGAGAAAACATGAACATATTTTGAATGTCCCTAGAGCTTTGAGGTTTGAGGGACACCTTCCTCTTAAATTTTGGGGGGAGTGTGTCATGGAAGCTTGTTATTTAATTAATCGGACCCCGTCAAGTGTTTTGAACTATAAGACACCGTATGAATGTTTGTTTGGTAAATCCCCGAGCCTTTATGCCTTGAGAGTTTTTGGATGCTTGTGTTATGCACACAATTTACGACATAAAGGAGATAAATTTGAGAGTAGGAGTCGAAAGTGTGTGTTTTTGGGATATCCCTTTGCTAAAAAGGGATGGACACTCATGGATTTGGAAACGGAAGAAATATTTGTTTTGAGGGATGTGAATTTTTTTGAACATGTTTTTCCTATAAGCGAGTCACAAAATCTTACTTTTCCTTTGATTACTTTTCCCGAGGTTGATGGTGATGATTTTTATATGGATGTTAGTGATACGATTGTGGGGCCGCCTCTACCTAGTGGGGATCTGATCGCGTGTAAGTCACTAACGTCGATATTACTAGCAAGAATACTAGGTACATCGTAGTATAGTAAATGCCACAGAGACGATGCAACTCTAAGTATAAACGATTCTAACCTAATTAATAAACAACATAGAGGCGGCCATGGACCAACAATAACATAAAACAAACTTGGTATTTCTCCCCCGCTTCTCACCGATCTACTAACTTGGATTAGTTAATCGTTACGTTTACTTCCCCACATAATTTCCTTAAATTAATCGCGAGCTCTCGTTTTAATTATCATTATCAGCTACGGCTGCAACTCCTACTCCTATCTACTCCGACAATGGTAGTAGACAATCTATACGCAAGCTACCCTCCTTAATTGGTCCGTAATAGCCATACGAATAAAGAACTAGAATTGCCGATATCGAGCGATAACTCATACCGCTAACCCGCCTAGACAGCTGTCGACATTGCTCAGCACGTTCCTAGGGTCCATTCAAGACTATGTCCAAACATAGCACTTCCCTATTCGTATTTCATGCCAGTTTACGATTACAATAAGCAGATTGGCCAGATCTAACCTACTGTTAATTAAACTTGTCGATCAACGTAGCTGTAGTGAATCCCAGTTTTAGGTTTTCAAAATATTGCCTCGGTAAACCGGTATAGACCGCTGGTTTACCGGGGTTAGCTTTTCCTATCCCTAGATCTACATTGCTCAATTACGATTATTCTAAATAAATTATGGGGTCTTTAAACGTGCAGATTAACTAAAACACATAAATACGAACAGATCTACCATATTGAAGACAAAAAGGAACGTTCAAAGCTTCATACTTTCAACAATGGAGATCTAGCTCGATCTACTCAAGCTAGAGATGGTAGCAAAGGGAGGAAACCAGAAATAACTCTTCAAAAGCTTGAATAACTTTATTAGGAAAAGGTTGTGAAGTACCACTTTTAATCTAAAATGGGAAAAAAGGACAAGAAAAAAAGATTGTGGTTGAGAAGGACAAAAACGCGTCTGTTACTACATGTGTTACTACATGTGGTTGTAGCAACATGTAGTAACACATGTAGTAACAGGTGCGTTTTTGTCCTTCTCAACCACTATCTTTTTTTCTTGTCATTTTTTCCCATTTTGTATATTATTTTGTCCTTCTAGCCCGCGACCCCTAACTTTATTTCATCAAATTATGTAATGTAATATGCAAAACTTAAGAAAAATTATACAATAATCTGTTAATGCGGCCTTATATAGATACAATGACCGACTTATGACTCTCTAAAACCCTAACCGACCTAGTTAAAGGCGGCAGAATCAATTTCGTGTTCCATAAGTCCTCGGTTTACCGGACCTAGCCCTCGGTAAACCGGGCCGACTTTTCTTCTTTTTCTTCAGCAGACTTCTTCTTGGACTTTAACCATTTGGCCCAATATATTTCTTTCGGTCCAGATCCACTCTCTAATGCTCCAGATTCGGTACATCCTTTAAAACACGCAAAACGAGACAAAATAGTACCAAATCTTTAGGAAAATAACATATATGCATAATTACGATCCTGGAAACACTCACATAGCATTTAACATATATTCCATATAATAACGAGCCTATATATCCTCTCTTGAGCAGAATCCGGGGTAAATACTTGTATAATTATTGGTACCATTTAGAGCGTTATCAGGATCCCGTAGACACTAATATTGGGGGGTGACGCAACCTAGTGAGGGAGTTGATGGATTACTGACAGATGGGGTAGTTGTGAGTGAGCAGTCGTTTGGAGACACAACAGAGTTGGGCAGAGGGAAACGTACAAAAGTCCCTAATTCGAGATATCGCGAGTACGTGACACATACGGCAGTGGATAAGAAAAGTCCTTCCGTGCACTCCACCAGTCCATCGTCCACCTCAGGTAGTTTATATCCTCTTATGCATTTTGTGGATTATTCTTGTTTTTCTGACGCGCACAGGAGATATCTAGCCAATGTGACTGCAGGAAATCCACCCCGATCTTTTAAAGAGGCAGTCAAATCCGAGGGTTGAAGGAAAGCTATGGCAGAAGAAATACACGCCTTGGAGGAACAAGGCACGTGGGTATTATAGGAATTGCCTCCTGGAAAGAAGGCCCTGAGGAGCAAATGGGTCTACACAGAAAAATACGATGAGCATGGTAATCTCTGACGCTTAAAATCAAGGTTGGTGGCATTTGGTAATCACCAGGTAGAGGGGGTTGATTACAATGAGACTTTTGCCCCTGTGGCGAAGATGGTGACGATCCGCGCGTTCCTGGCAGTCGTGGCGGTTAGAAATTGGGATATTCATCAGATGGATGTCAATAATGCATTTTTGCATGGGGATCTAGATGAGGAGATTTATATGACAATTCCATCGGGTTTTGAAAACAAACAGCGGAATCTGGTATGCCGCATGCATAAGTCCCTTTATGGGTTGAAGCAGGCACCCCGATGCTGGTTTGCTAAGTTAGCCTCGGCTTTGAAGGACTATGGCTTCCTTCTATCCTACTCAGATTATTGTTAAGGGTCAATTTGTAGTGTTTTATAAGGATATATTTTATATCAATATTCCCCATATATGGATGTTTTTCGTAGAATTCGAGCTTATAATCGATTAATTGAGCAAATGACGTTTTGAATAGTTAAAATGCAAAATCGAGTAAATATCGTGGTTTTATTATCTATTTTGTATGGTTTTACGTTTTGCTCGGTTTTGTCATCTTTTAGGTGCACAAATGTGGAATGGAAGAGGTCTAAATGATGTTTGATTGAAGATTAAAGTGGAAAGAAAGAGATACAAGAGGATGAAGATGAAATAAAGCTTGGGAAAATCCCGAAAACGACTCGTAATACGACGGGCTAATCAAAAAGGCGTTTTCTGAAGAAGAGTCCTTAATGAAAGTTGTAGAGTTTTCCGAGAGCTTTTTTATGACATTCGGATCATAATTTTTAGAGGCCTACAACTCAAGATATGAATTTTAGAAGTTTTATTCCAATAAATTCCAACACAGCCGACTTAACCCAGCCGACCTAAACCTCTATATAAACAGCCGCATGATCAACCCTAATTTGACAAAATTCATTCAGCCGCATTATTCACAGCAGCAGAGGCCAACTTGGCTTTTCAAGGCCGGTCACCCGAGACTTGTGCTCGGGTGATCCGGGTTAGATTAGGATGTCGTTTTTCTTCCGTTTTCGATTCATGGATTCAATCGTGTACCAAACTACGTGAGTTTATTTATTTAATTTATTCAGTCCTTATTCGTTTTTTTTATTATCTTTAATTGATTTTGTATCTTTCTTTGATTATGATGCTATGTGTGAACTTTATCGAAAGATTAGTTTGCTATTGATATGTTTACAACATACGGAAGTTGCGTAGACTAGATCACCATAGAAAGATAGAATCTTTAATCATTAATTATGTGACAAATTAATTGGTTAATTATCTAGGTTGTTAGATTCTAAAATACGAGAGTTAACCTGAATCTACACCGAGTTTTGTTTGGTAAATCGATCTCAACATTCGGAAGATGAGAGATTGATAAATTGGACACACTAAGGAATTAGGAATCCATAGCTTGAGAAATAGATTCACTAAGGAATTAGGGATTTGTATCTCATGTAAAGGTGAAACCACAATTTGAATTAAAATCATGAGATGAACTAGGATTGAAATCACTTGGTTTGTGCACTGTTTGATCCCATGTATCTTTAGTTTAGTTTAGGTTGTGTTATTTTATTTCGTAGGTTAGATTTATTTTATTTGTTCTTTCGTTTATTCGTTTTTCCTAAGTAACAATTGAAAGGAATTAATGAAATTAGATTCAACATCCCAATTCCCTGTGGATCGACCCCTTACTCACTTCGCTCTACTATCAATTACCCGGTATTCGGCCGGTTAGGAGTTAGTTTTGCATGGTAGTTAGGGTTTATAAATTTTCTTTTGTTTAATGATGCAAAATCCCTCCAACAGAAGTGGGGCCGTTGCCGGGGAATAGGTGTCATGTTGAATCTAGTTAAGTTAGTTCTCAATTTTGTTACGTTTCGTTTTTCGTTTTCAATAAAAGTAGCGTTTAATAGATTGAGATTTTTTATTTTGCCGTCTTTCGATGACTGTAGGGTTAAGAATGTGCAAAAGTTTTTTACTCATCTGTTTTACGTGAAGTTTGTGTTTAGTTGTTACCTAGTCTAACCCATGTGCTAAAATTTATCTGTGGCTGCTGTCTGTGCTCTATGTTGTGTTTATAAGATTTAGGGTTTCTGTGTCTCTCCTGCATTGTCTGTGCAAATTCGTTGTATGGACGAGCGTTCAGGTAAGTGAACGCCCGTCCAGTTCATAATCTGTAGGTGAACGCACGTCTGGTATGTTGGACGTTCGTCCGTCCCGAAACGTATTAACTTTGCTCTGGTTTCAAGAATCAGACGGGCGTCTGACTCACTGAACGCCCGTCCGACTTGTTTTTATTGCAAACGAGCGTCTGAACTATTGAACGCTCGTCCGGCAGTCCAGGTTCCAAAATTTTTATTTATTTGATTTTTAATGCTTTATTTGACTTGGATGTTTTTAATCTGAGCTTCTGTGGCTGATTAATTTTACGTAGATGTTCTGAACTTGCATATTCATATCTTTCCATCTACGAATCCATGTTAAGTAATTGATCTATTTTTACATACATGATTCATCTATGCAAGTTATAGTTACTGTCGGTTCTCGTATGCTATAACTGGTCTTATTGTTATTTAGTAGCGAATGTCGGTTTCCGTATGCTACATACCGCTGTGATGAATCTTGTGAGTTTTGAGACTTATGTGCTTCCTTGTTATTTTTATAACTCATTTGGGTAGTAATGCTTGTCGGTTTTCCGTTGCTACGATGGAAACCTTATGAGTTATATCGTTTAGTATAGCTAACTCGTTGGTTTTCCATAATGCTATCACCTTTGACGAGTCTTAAAGCGCATCTACACCGCATGTAATGAACAAGATCTTGTCGTTTATCGTAACCTGTCATTATCGGTAGACGTTTATTATATACATGTCATGTTGCAAATGAGTGGGCTAGTTTTCTTTCTTTTATTTTCTTTTATTTTTGCATATCATTCGATGCATATCATTTAGTTGCATGTCATCTAGTTGCATTGTTTTTCTATTTTTCTTTTATTTTTCTTGAGTGTAGTTAACTCGTCGGTTTCCGTAATACTACCTCATTTTTATTTTAGTTTCGCATAGGCCGTAGTCACCGTAGAGTTGTCGGGGTCAACTTGCTCGGCTGAGCACTCGTCGAATTTATTTTTTTTATTTATTTTATTTTTAGGATTGCATATCATGTAGATTGCATTGTAGTATATTTTCATATAGTTGCACCTAGCCTACGACTTTGTAGTATTTCATGTATAGTATTCAATCTTTAGTTGAGCTTAAGTTGAAAAATCTCTATGATCCTTTTCTTCATGTGCTTTATATATGTAATCTTTTCTTTTTCCCCGAAGACTCTTTTTGCACTAATTAAGTCAGCAGGATACTTTCTATAGCTATTGTGCACTTTCACGATGAATTCAGTTTACCTGTAATGCTCCACGATCATCGAGCTATGCAGCAATTTTGGTTTTTACCGATTTTTCCGGAATTGCCAGCATCCAATCAGCTAAGTTCTCTAATTTATTATTTCTGCACAACTTGAGGACAAGTTGCAATCTAAGTGTGGGGGAGAGGATGGTTTATATGTATCTATGAGTCGTTTGCTCAATTTCTATTATATTTCTATGAAAAGTGCTTAATTTTAAAAATTTTGTTTTGTCCCGAGTGATCATTGCATGTCTTTGTTCGATGTTTATAATCATTGGTGCATTATTCTGTATATTTAGTAATTTTAGTTGTTTCACCCGACACTCTTTTTCACATGCCATAGTAAATGATGAGCTAAATGTTGAAAGCCTACCCCATTTTAGTTGGAGATTTTTGATGATTATAGCATGTTTCTTTGCTTATGTACAATTCTTGAAAAGTTTAGTAGTTTGTATTCTAGGATTAAAGTATGACATACTGTGAATATCCGTAAGTTTGAATGTGATAAGTGAAACGTGATTAAGTCTTTGCAATAGTAATAAATTGTTTACTTGAGGTGTTATGCTCAGTGGTCCGTGCTACTAGAAAATAATCTTTTCCACTGCCAGCCAGAAATCTCTAAGTAAAACATAATTGTAATTGTGTGTGTCGGAAGCTAGTCGATGATTGGGGTGAGGTAGGGTATACCACGTATGTCCTATTCCACTATGATGACCAAAAGCTCACGACAGTCAGGAAAAGTTGCCTTATGATTTGAGTAAGGTAGGGGATTATCTCGAAATGTCCTATTCTGCTATGAGGGCAATAGCTCATTCTGATGTGCGTATAAATGAGAAATAGTTAAATCAACTTGCATAAGAAGTGGTATGAATTAAATGAAAGACTTAGTTATCGTATACCTTATCCCCAGTATAAACTGAAAGATATGTTGTAGGGATTATCCTCTAAGTATGTCGGAAATGTTTTGAATACTCCCTATTATTATTTTTCGGGATATGTATGTTTTGTAAAGTGCCTGTTATAATTTTTGAATATTTCTAACTTAGATGGGAAACCGGGCTAGTTTTGGTTTGAATAACTTTCAAATTGTGGAACTTAGTGGAAGTTTATTATGGCTATGCACACACTACACGGGTGAACTTCTAAGTTATTGAATATACTTCATATTTGTATGGATGTTTATTTGTCTCGAGCTTGACTTTGTTTTGTTTTGCTCGGGACGAGCAAAAGATAAGTGTGGGGGAGTTGTTAAGGGTCAATTTGTAGTGTTTTATAAGGATATATTTTATATCAATATTCCCCATATATGGATGTTTTTCGTAGAATTCGAGCTTATAATCGATTAATTGAGCAAATGACGTTTTGAATAGTTAAAATGCAAAATCGAGTAAATATCGTGGTTTTATTATCTATTTTGTATGGTTTTACGTTTTGCTCGGTTTTGTCATCTTTTAGGTGCACAAATGTGGAATGGAAGAGGTCTAAATGATGTTTGATTGAAGATTAAAGTGAAAAGAAAGAGATACAAGAGGATGAAGATGAAATAAAGCTTGGGAAAATCCCGAAAACGACTCGTAATACGACGGGCTAATCAAAAAGGCGTTTTCGAAGAAGAGTCCTGAATGAAAGTTGTAGAGTTTTCCGAGAGCTTTTTTATGACATTCGGATCATAATTTTTAGAGGCCTACAACTCAAGATATGAATTTTAGAAGTTTTATTCCAATAAATTCCAACACGGCCGACTTAACCCGGCCGACGACCTAAACCTCTATATAAACAGCCGCATGATCAACCCTAATTTGACACAATTCATTCAGCCGCATTATTCACAGCAGCAGTGGCAACTTGGCTTTTCAAGGCCGGTCACCCGAGCCTTGTGCTCGGGTGATCCGGGTTAGATTAGGATGTCGTTTTTCTTCCGTTTTCGATTCATGGATTCAATCGTGTACCAAACTACGTGAGTTTATTTATTTAATTTATTCAGTCCTTATTCGTTTTTTTTATTATCTTTAATTGATTTTGTATCTTTCTTTGATTATGATGCTATGTGTGAACTTTATCGAAAGATTAGTTTGCTATTGATATGTTTACAACATACGGAAGTTGCGTAGACTAGATCACCATAGAAAGATAGGATCTTTAATCATTAATTATGTGACAAATTAATTGGTTAATTATCTAGGTTGTTAGATTCTAAAATACGAGAGTTAACCTGAATCTACACCGAGTTTTGTTTGGTAAATCGATCTCAACATTCGGAAGATGAGAGATTGATAAATTGGACTCACTAAGGAATTAGGAATCCATAGCTTGAGAAATAGATTCACTAAGGAATTAGGGATTTGTATCTCGTGTAAAGGTGAAACCACAATTTGAATTAAAATCATGAGATGAACTAGGATTGAAATCACTTGGTTTGTGCCTTCGTTTGATCCCATGTATCTTTAGTTTAGTTTAGGTTGTGTTATTTTATTTCGTAGGTTAGATTTATTTTATTTGTTCTTTCGTTTATTCGTTTTTCCTAAGTAACAATTGAAAGGAATTAATGAAATTAGATTCAACATCCCAATTCCCTGTGGATCGACCCCTTACTCACTTCGCTCTACTATCAATTACCCGGTATTCGGCCGGTTAGGAGTTAGTTTTGCATGGTAGTTAGGGTTTATAAATTTTCTTTTGTTTAATGATGCAAAATCCCTCCAACAATTATTATTTATTCACTCTTCTTCATGGGGATATACGGATTAATGTTTTGGTATTTGTCGATGATATGATTCTTGCTGGGAATGATGCTACTGCACTGCAAGTGTTCAAAAATTACTTGGGAACCTATTTTTAAATGAACCATTTGGGGCGTTTGAAATATTTTCTTGGGTTGGAAGTTGCCAGAAGCTCACAAGGCATATTCTTATCCCAACGGAAGTACGCGTTGGACATTATCTCAAAAACGGGGCTATTAGGTGCTCGGCCAGCCGAGTTTCCCATGGAGCAAAATCATCACTTGGCGACTGCTGAGGGTGCTGTGTTGGATGACCCTAGCAAATACAGGTGATTATTGGGTCGACTCATTTACTTGGGAGTCACACGTCCTGACTTGGCATACTCTGTTCATATTCTCTCTCAGTTTATACAGGAGCCGCGAGTTGAACTTTGGGATGCTGCGTTGCGAGTTGTTCGCTACTTGAAGAAGAATCCAGGTCAGGGCATTCTGTTGCGGGCAGATAGCCCATTACGCTTGGAGGGGTGGTGTGACTCGGATTGGGCAAGTTGCCCGGTCACACGTCGTTTCTTGAGTGGATGGTTCGTGTTGCTTGGGACCTCTCCGGTCTCGTGGGAGACTAAGAAACAACGAGACGGTGCCCCGCTCGTCTGCGAAGCGGAATATCGCTCCATGGCCGCCATTACATGTGAGTTAAAATGGCTTTTGCAACTTCTTGATGACTTAAGGGTACGAATTCCCATGGGTATAATACTACATTGTGATAGTCAAGCTGCGCTACATATTGCTCAGAATCCGGTTTTTCATGAGCGGACCAAAAAGCGGCAGACTGCCATTTTGTACGGGATGCGATTACGGAGGGTCTCATAGCTCCTGCGTATGTGCCTACACAGGAGCAGCTGGCAGATATTTTCACAAAAGCATTAGGGAAACAACCGTTTGAATTATTGCTCCGCAAGTTGGGCGTTCAGGATTTTCACGCTCCAACTTGAGGGGGGTGGGTATTGGGGGAATTATAGAACTATGATTATGATTATTCGGATGTATTTTATATTTGGTAAGTTGGGGGGCGTAGTTGGAATTTTATGGGATGTAGGTTTTCTTATATTGATGTGTAAATAAATATCCAATGTAATGGTGAGTGAAAGAAATGAAAATTATTCGAGGGATTAAATTTGTCATGCGCTATTACAATCTGTATTATGCCTTACAATTATAATGCTAAAACCGACCTAGACTCTAATAAAGGAGTTTCCATAACTAATTAGCCGACTTAGGGCATCAATTAATCTCCTTTCTGGGATGCCGGCAAACTTCTATGCCGATGGTCTGGTGGTTGGAAGGCCAATCTTCTACTCCCTCCGTCTCATTTATTTGTCATGTTTGACTTTTTAAAGAGATTTTGACTAGCGTATTTAATTCTTTGAATCTCATTAAATGATCAAATATTTTTACATTTATGTCATTTAAGTAATACTTTATCATATATAAAAATATTGGATCATTTAATGAGATTCAAAGAATTAAATACGCTAGTCAAAATCTCTTTGAAAAGTCAAACATGACAATAAAATGAGACGGATGGAGTAATTCATTAGCTCATTCCGGATCATATTACCAAATTAAAATATTCTTTGGCATACAAGATCTGCCAAAACCTTTTCTTGGCGACGAATTCTATGGAATTTTTTTTATTATTATCTCCTTTTAGTGTCATGTCCCGAGGTTAAAATTAGAAAGACGACTGAAGAATGCATTGGTGCCCGTTAAATATGAGTTGTTAGCCGTTAGTGATGTCATATGTTATGTCATTACTTTATGTCTATTTTCTATTATTCGAGTATGTTGTATTATTGCCCAAGTAGTGAAGGGCTATATAATTTAGAGATATAAACATGGGTATCATTATGATGATGATTAATGAAATATCTTCCTAATTTCTCTTCTATTCTCTTCTTGTGTTCTCTCTTCTACTTCTTCCCCAATTTCCCATTTCAATCTTCTTCACTTTCTGCTTAATTTCTAGAATTTGTAGCTCAGATCATGACATTTAGCTTTCACACATCAGGCGAATTACTATGATACACATTTTGGAGCATCAAACGCGTTTAATACTTTGTTGATCAAAAGAAAAAAAATTAGGATACTATTAAATATATCGTTGATTAAAATGATTTTCATATATTCATGTAGAAGTACTCTAAAAAATTGTTCGACTACCCTTGTAAGTTAACGAAGATGTCATTATTGTTGAAACAACTTGCTCTATTTTTTAAAAATTTTTTTGGAAGGGAACTTACTCTAGTTTCTGAAAAAAAAAAAAAAAAAAAAAAAAAATACAAGTTGCTCATTTGACCAATAAGACAATTTTGTGATCATTACAACAAAACCACCAAGACAAAATCAGACGACCCGCTGCTAAACCCCAAAATATATAGGCCAACACAGAGGATATGTTACAGAATACCTAAAGTATCGAAAGAAATTAAGAGAACATAATATTTTCCGTTGATTAATTGTGCAATGTACAACTGATCGATCGACATATTATCGAATTATATAAAATATTAATTATCTGCATAAAGTTTTAAGAGGCATGGTAGTTTGACATGATATCAGAGCACGATATTATCCCGAATTCAAACCGTTCTGCAAATATTTTTGTTAGAAAATATGACTTGACCTCTCATTTAGAGCTACGTACTAAGCGGAGCTGTGTACTAAGCTGAGCAAAATCAGTTGAGCAATGTCAGCTTTGAGCAAAAAAGTCAGTTTTGACAAAGTGAGTTTTGGCAAAAGTCGGTTTTGGCAAAAGTCGGCTTTGCGCAAAGTCAGCAGAGCAAAAGCCAGCATGGTTACATCTGGTGGAGTTAGTTGAAGCTGATTTCACATCTGGGGTATTTTAGTCAATCTTCTAGTATGTTTTTATGCCGGCTAGGTCTAGGGTTTTGTGACTATAAATACATGTCTGTTGTAACCTAGAACATTTGCAGCAGCAGCAGGAGCAATTGCATATGCAATTACCGAGTCTGTAAAATCTCCAGTGATAATATATTCTCCTCTTCCTGCCCGGGGAGTAGTCGGCATATTGTCGGAAACCACGTTAAATTGTGTCCTGTGTGATTTTGCTTTCTCTATTATTCTTGATTATTGCAATCCGTTTTTGATCCCTGGCGGTCATGTTTTAACAATAATTGTACAATTTATAAAGCTTCAAGTGTTGTGCCTTGTCAAACCTTAATATAGGCATTGTTTGTCCCGAGATAAGACTTGCAACAAGTTTAGGGGAGGGGGTGAATGAATGAACTTAATTGTTTGGATTTTAAATCTTTTTAACTGTTAGGAAATCACTAGTTTAACGTAGCGGAATTTAAAATTTGATTTCCCTTTTCTAGATCATTCTTCGTTTAATGCAATAAACACGTTAAGTAGTTTGACGGTTATACCTTGATGATCTACTAGATCGTCGCTTTGACCGTCAACAGAGAGTAGTTCAATGCGCAAGCCGTCCACGCGTCCGGCCTCTATCGCTAATCCACACGAACCCCTTGCCGGAATCCTCCTTGGATTGCTATCGAAAAACTCCGGCCGCTAGACCGGACATTTTCTTCCTCACAAACTCACTATGGAAGGCTCTCTATTTTACACAAGAATTATGAACTCTTGCAATTGTGATGTACAAAAGAGCTTGACACCCACCTCCTATATATAGTGGTTGGGGCGCCCCATATGGTGTGGAGGAGAAGAAAACCTTTTTCCAATAAAATAAGGAAAATCAACTAGATTGATTTATCTCTTTAATTATAATTTATTTTGCCAATATCTTATATTGATTATAATTATCTTATTACCATAAAACTATTTTTCAAAATCAATTAATATCTTATATTAATATTATGGTAATCTTATTAATTAAAGTGCACAATCCAAGTGTATCTTACACACTTAAGAATGGCGCCCCATCAGTCAACTAATTGACTTCCGGAATATTCTTTAATTAATATAATTTGTATATAATTAATATCTTGTATTTTATTTATTCATAATAAATAAATACTACCATATTAATTTACCACTATAACCTTTATAGTCTAGAGATAAACTTTCCTTATTTGGTTATCAACTATAACTGCATTTTAATCCGAATAGGTTGGCCGTAGACACAAAGTGCAATTTACTAAAATGCCCTTCATACCTAACGATCACGGGATAGCGTCTAGCAACACACCGTGACCCCTAATTATCGGAAGAGTCAAAAGCAATGACTACTACCTTTCATGTGGAACAGTTACCGTGTAACTTACAATCCTATCGCTGTAATAATATCCATACGATCGTATCTCGAGTGTCAATACATTAACGATCGTATCTTATAATCGGATATCATGCTCTCTCGGAATAACACATTTACTCCCACTTTGCAAAGATTCTCGAGAGCTAGACATTCCTTATAAGAAGGCCATTTCGGATATTCGATCCCAATCATAGGATACGCGATTCCCGGACGACCAATCATGTATACTCCGCATGCTTCAATATCATACCCAATCACTACCGCATGATCGCCCCGTGGTTAGGAGAAATCTCAATAGTGTCAAAGCATGACAATCCACACCGTGATGCCATGAAGACTCCGGTCAAAAGGATAATTACACAACCGCCACATAGTGTGACACTTAATGTAAGTGGGTCAGTCTAACGTACGCATTCTCTAATACACGTCCACGTGCGGTCCAAGTGTCTCTCTACACTTCGATAGACGAGATCTATCCCCGCCTTCTAAAAGATAGAAGACATCCAATACGTGCTTAGTCGATTATACTATCAATGTCCCATTTGATAATATATAAGACTAGAGACATTTAAGTACCAACCTTGTTATAGTGATTAGAGATCTCATCAACCATAATCACTATCACGGTTTCTCTATCATGATTGATACTAGGGACGTTACTATATATACACAACAAATAATATGAAGATAAACAATATATAATAACATAAGTGCTTTTATTAATCATAATAAAGTTATTACATGAACTAAATAGACTGTAAACGACCCGACCCGGTCGGATCCGGTCCAACCCGATTGGGTTTAGGACACCTTTCCAACATTAACAACTTTTAACTTGATTAAACTTATCAGATTAAGTGCAGCGGAATAGAGTCATTTTAATCTACTGTTTTCAAAGTATGAATGTTGAATGTGTTCTAAGCTGAAAGTAAATTGCATAAAGTGATGAACACAATGTTTATAGTGGTTCATGGTGGTGTAATCCCTTAGTCCACTTTTCTCCTGTGGTGAGAGAAGAATTCACTATTGTTTTGTTACACCGTTATAACTTACAACAGTGATGATAGTCTTATGTAACTCGTAGCTGCTTCACTATCAATACTTCACACCCTGCTGATTCTTCACTGATTACCTCTAATGTTCTTTCGAGGTAGTCTTCAACTGCTATCACAAACTCAACTCATTGACAGCTTCATTGCTTTAGGTGATATCACATCAAGTGGAGTCAGTTGAAGCTGAGTTCACATCTAGGGTATTTTAGTCAATCTGCTAGTATGTCTTTATGACAGCTAGGTCTAGGGTTTTATGTTGAAATAGTGTCCTAAACCCAATCGGGTTGGACCGGATCCGACCGGGTCGGATTATTTCTACTATTTCTTTATGTTTACACATATATTAAATGACTTTTATGTTGTCATATATTTGTTCTTTTAAAGAACCACCTGTGAATTGTTATATGATAACGTCCTTAGTATTAATCTGTGATAGAGAAACCATGATAGGCGATTATGGTTGATGAGATCTCTAATCACTTTAATATATAGGTTTGGTACTTAAATGTCTCTAGGCTGATGTACTATTAAACAAGGCATTCATAGTACGAACATGCTAGCACATATTAGATGTCTTCTATCTTTAAGGACATGGATAGATATCGTCTATCGAAGTGTAGGGACACTTGGATTGTACGTGGACGTGTATTAGAGAATGCATACGTTAGACTGACCCACTTACACTGTTAAGTGTCACACTATGTGACGGTTGTGTAAT
Source organism: Gentiana straminea (assembly GCA_036785695.1). NCBI lineage: Eukaryota > Viridiplantae > Streptophyta > Magnoliopsida > Gentianales > Gentianaceae > Gentiana > Gentiana straminea. The sequence continues at coordinate 114,858 of JAVUPR010000273.1, forward strand.
TATCCTTAGGACCGGAGTCTACATGGCATCACGGTGTGGATTGTCATGCTTTGACACTATTGAGGTTTCCCCTAGCCATGGGGAAATCTTGCAGTAGTGATTAGGTGTGATACTGAAGCATGCGGAGTCTACATGTTTGGTCGTCCGGAAATCGCGTACCCTATTAGTAGGGCGAACATCCGAAAGGGCCTTCTTATAAGGAATGTCTTACTCTCATGAATCTTTGCAAAGTGGAAGTAAATGACTTACTTCGAGCGAGCATGATATCCAGATTATAAGATACGCTCGTTGATGTTTTGACACTCGACTAACGACCGTATGGATATTATTACAGTGATAGGATTGTAAGTTACACGATAACAGTTTCACATGAAAGGTAGTAGTCATTGTATTTGACTCTTCCGATGATTGAGGGTCACGATGTGTTGCTAGATGCTATCCCGTGATCGTTAGGCATGAAGGGCATTTTTGTAATTTGCACTTTGTGTCTACGGCCAACTTATTCGGAAGCCTATCGGGTCGTACACATAAGAACATCTAGCCGGATTAAAATGTGGTTATAGTTGATAACTAAATAAGGAAGGAATTTATCTCACGACTATAAAGGTTATAGTGGTAAATTAATACGGTGGTATTTATTTATTATGAATAAATATAATACAAGATATTAATAAAGTTGATTAATTAAATATACATATGATGCATATATGTATGTCGAAATTATATGTATATATGATACACATGTATTTTGCAAATTAATTAATCATAGTATTATATTAATTAAACAATATTCCGGATGCAATATTTGGCATAAAGGGACGCAGTTTAGTAGTGTATTGGATACATTTGAGTTGTGCAATTTAATTAAAAAGATTATCATAATATTAATTTTGGATATTAATTGATTTTTGAAAAATAGATTTATGGTAATAAGATAAAGATATATTCAATATAAGATATTATCAATATATGTCTTGGAAATATATTTAATATAAGATATTGAATATTAAATTAGATAAATCAATCAAAATGATTTTCCTTATTTTATTAGAAAAATGTTTTTTTCTCCACAATCTACTAGAAAGCTAATCCCAATCAGATTGGGAATCACTAGGGGCGCAAGTCACCTTATAAATAGGGAGGCTTGGCTAGCTTTTTTGTACATCACAATTCCAAGAGGTAATAATTCTTGTGAAAATTAGAGAGCTTCTTAGAGAGAAGTTTTAGAGAGAAAAAGTCGGTCTAGCAGCCGAGTTTTTCTGGTAGCAATCCATGATGGGATTCCGGCGAGATGTTTGTGTGGATCACCGGTAGAGGAGGAACACTTGGGCGGCTTCGTGCAGAAACTACAACCGTAGACAAAGCGCCGATCCAATTGGATCAACCAAGGTAATCTTTTGTCTACTTCCTTTATGCTTGTTGCTTAAACAAAATCGATCTTGGGTAAAAGAAAATCAAAATTTTGAATTCCGCTGCGTTCCCGTATAGATTCCCTAACATTTTTGACTATAAATACACGTCTATTGTAACCTAAAACATTTTCAGCAGTAGCAGGAGCAATTGCGTATGCAATTGCGGAGTCTGTAAAATCTCCAGTGATAATATATTCTACTCTTTCTGCCCGGGGAGTAGCCGGCATATTTTCGGAAACCACGTTAAATTCTGTGTTATTGTTTCTTGTGTGATTTATGATTTCTCGTTTATTCTTGATTATTGCAATCCGATTTTGATCCCTGACGGGGTCCTGTTTTAACAATTATTGTACAATTTATAAAGCTTCAAGTGTTGTGCCTCGTCAAACCTTAATATAGGCATTGTTGGCCCCGAGGTCAAACATGCAACAAGTTAAAGGGGAAGGGGTGAATGAATGAACTTAAATGTTTGGATTTTAAATCTTTTTAACAACTTTTAACTTAATTAAACTAATCAGATTAAGTGCAGCGGAATAGAGTCATTTTAATCTACTGTTTTCAAAGTATGAATTTTGAATGTGTTATAAGCTGAAAGTAAATTGCATAAAGTATATACAGAAAGTGCGATTACAAGGTTTATAGTGGTTCAGGGTGGTGTAATCCCTTAGTCCACTTTTCCTTCTGTGGTGAGAGAAGAATTCACTGTTGTTTTGTTACACCGTTACAACTTACAACATTGATGATAGTCTTATGTAACTCGCATCTACTCCACTATCAATACTTCACACCCTGCTGATTCTTCACTGATTACCTCTGATGTTCCTTCGAGGTAGTCTTTAACCGCTATCACAAACTCAACTCATTGACAGCTTCACTGCTTTAGGTGATATCACTGTCCTTGTCTACCTCAACAGCCTCACATATTAACTCATTTTTGATTGAATTAAGTTGGAGTGAAAGTTGGATCAAAAAGTTGATCCTGTTTGATCTTTTTTGGATTTGACTTTGAAGTTCAGGATTTGCTCAATATTCAAGAGTAGCTCTAGATGATTTCTGTTTGATCTATTGATTTTACTAAGTCTTGAATTTCTGGATTTAGCTTTTGAATGCCTTAGAATCTCAGTAAGTATTCCCTTAGTGTGTTTTGAATGGCATGAGTGTCGAATGGCATGAATCAAAACAATAACATAGTTCTGTAGTGAGGACGAATGGTCCCTTATATGAGAGTCCGGCATGGAGGGGTTGATTGTGGATCCATGATTTTGTGGTATGTGATTGAGGGACCATTATGATGCTATCGTAAAGCAGTCATGGCTCCATTAGGCTAATATAAATGGATGAAATCAACCATGGGATCATGGCGGTTAATGCAGATCAATTGTGGAATGTTGTCATTTAATGACTCATAATCGTTTTTCAAGCTCAGGGACGATATGTTCCATTAATGAGTGACCTGGATGAACATGTCATCAGGTCGGGTACGTGGGACCGTAGCCACCATGTGTGCCGGCTATCGGGAGTTGCGGGTAGCATGTACGGAAATGAGATGATGCTTGCTGAGTCTGAACTAAAACGAGGTGACGACTTGAACTCTCAGGTCGACCGGAATAATGTCAAAACCCTGAACGTAGCCTTCAAGCAAGGGGCCCAAATGTGGCTAAGTCTAGGCCGGCCCATTTGCTGATATATCCCGATAAATGTCTTAGAAGTGCCACGTGTATTTATCATAAATATAATTTTGAAATTCCACGTGTCCAAGTGTGTTAGTCCATTTACTACCTCCGGGCTAAAATATAAGTCATCCTAACTTTTTTACTTTGGTCACATAATATAAGTCATCCACAATACCAAGAGAGCATTAATGAATATTTTTCCTTATCTTACCCTTAATTTATATCAATCCAACCATTTTATTTACTCCACAATTGTTGCATTTATGATAGTCAAGGGGTGTATTAGACATTTTATCCATACATTAATTACATTTAACTACTTTCTTAATCAATGTGAAAATTCTAGGATGATTTATATTTTGGACCGGATGTGTATTTCATAACTATTTTTGATATGATTGTTGTATGGGTGTTACCAATTGTTTACAACTCAGGTACTACACCTAGTTTAACAAGTTGGTCCGTTCCAACAAGGAAAAAAAATATTGGATGATTTATTGATGATTAAAGTTTTGTTTGCTACTCCTTATATATATATATATATATATATATATATATATATATATATATATATATATATATATATATATATATATATATATATATATATATATATATATATATAAAGTTGGTATGCAGGTGTCTCATTGAATTCTTCAATCTCCCAAAGAAAACAGCCTCCTCCTCCTGCAACTAAATCATTTTCCAACCGGAAAAATGGCTTTCAAAGGGCATTTCGAGGTTACAACAAAGAAGATCAACGTGGTGGCACCCGATGTTCCAATTCAAGAACATTGGCTACCCTTATCAAATCTTGATTTGTTGTTGCCTTCGATTTACCCGACTTCATTCTATTGTTATACGAAGCCTACTGATGATATGAAATACACATACGACTCCATGGTTAACGTTCTTAAGAAGGCGTTGGCTAAAACATTGGTGCCTTTCTACCCTCTTGCAGGAGAAATGGTGCAAAATGTTTTTGGAGAACCTGAAATTCATTGCAACAGCAGAGGCGTCGACTTCATCGAAGCATATGCAGATATAGAGCTCAGGGAACTTAACTTCTATAATCCAGATGAGAGCATTGGAGGCAAGTTCGTTCCACCATTGCATCATGGCATCTATGTTGTCCAGGTATATATGGATATGTTCAAAGATGAGAAAACATGTTAGCATTTTACTAGCAAAATTGCAATTTTAGTCCTGTAAGTTGTTAAGTTTTTGGTTTTAGTCCTGTTTTTACTCTGATCAAAACTTTAGTCCTGTAAGTTGGTATTTTCTTTTTTTTTTTGCAATACTGGTCCTTTCTCGTCGGAAAATGCCGACAAGACACAAAATCCGGCCAAAATGACTTAAATTGCACTAACAACTTGCCAATTCATGCATTTTTGTCCATGTACGCAAATTTTGAAGGACAAATTTCTAATGTGCCAGCTTAGAGGACTAAAATTTAAATTTTGTGTTTGTGCAATATATTAACACATAAATTTTACTATATGTGTAGTGAGGATGAAACCAGGCTTTACAACGTATCATTTCACCACAAACAAAAGCTCATATATATATACTAGTATCTATACACCGTGCATAATGCACGGTGCATACCCATTCCAGATTAGTATCTATCATGTTGGTGTGTCTTTATGTGCTATGTAGTGTGAATCAACAATTAAAAGTAACGATAAAAACTCAACTAAAAAACATACATATATAAAATTATAAATAATATTTTTGAAGCACAATATAATTGTGACTGGAAACATACATAAACAAGGGTTGGAAATCGAAGGGGTATTGTGTGGGTGGTTAAATGAAGGGGTAGTGTTTATTTAGCTTAGATACAATGATATGAATCCAACCCCATTCCGTATTAATGGTGTATTTTGGCTACAACACATTCATCTTTTTACTAAAAACAAGCCGTTAACAGTTAACATACATTAATACCACATTGTCATAAGGTTGGTCCTCATTACAAAAGAGCTGATAAAAGATAATGGACGACCATTGAAATATTTAAAAAACCAAAAGGGGAAACAAAATAAAAATAAGTACACAGTCTAAAAACACAAAGATGAGAATAAGACCGGAAAAAGGGGAAAAAAATCTGGGAAAAAACCATAGACCAAAGGAAAAAGCCGGCACACAAAATATATAAAAGTAAAAGAACGAAGACGAAAAAGAATAATAAATACACACAAAAAGATAAGATTACCCCAAATGATATCATGCATTCATGTCAATCATGACAAGTATTTCAATTGTCACGATTCAAGAAGACAAGTTAGGTGATTACTTCTTGCAGGTGCCGGATCCTCTCTATTCTTAAGCAGGAGCTTTGCAGCACCGTGTAGGGAAACCATGTCCATCTGAATGCCATTTTAGAACAGAAAACAAAATGTTAACGGTCATGATACATTGGTGGAAATAAAAAATTCCAGATAAAAATGGTTGAGAAGTTTCATTTACATCTAGGCAAACAAAAAGCTTTACGAAATTTTGGGTTAGTAAAGCCAAGGACTTCTCTTTCCTGTTTTCTGCAGAAGTTTACAGGGTTAGACCATTACTTCCATATAAATTAGTGGAAAACATAACAATGCCATAGAGTAGGATATACCAAATATTGAAGAGACTGATTTTTTCACATGTGAACTCGAATCTGCATTTTCGTCCGGGTTGGAGTACCCATCATCCTCGTCGTCATTAGAATTCTGCAAAATTGCTTGTAAATTAACAGAGGGAAACACAAGAAACAGACATTTTTTGCTTCTTCATTTGTATCTAAGAAAGGGTTAAAAGTCATTCTCCATTTCAGGAAACTTATAGTATTACCTTAGTTGAAGAACTTCCATCATCAGAATTTGGATCAATCTTTAAGCCTTCTTTCTAGATTATTATCAACATGATAAACTAAATTATGCAATGCATTTCTATGTTATCAACATAAATAAACCAAAAAGCAATAAAATCACCTTCAGAGCTTCCAAAGTAGCAGGAATTGCCTTAAATCCATTTCAAGTATACCGGTTTTTTGCTTTCCTTGACAGGACCTGAAACAAATCCATAGCTAAATTTCACATCAGTATCAAGTCACAATCCAAAAAAAGGTATAAATTTCTTACACCAACACTCTCCAAGACTTTCACTATGTCATAGATCCGCCTTCTCTCCACACCTACATTACTCCCACATTTAATCAACCAATATAATTTACTATAAACAGAAACACCAATATCATGTTAACAAAATCAAACACCTAGCTAATCGTGATGCAGCATCGTCCAACCCTATTGATTCCACACCTTCTTTATGATACAAACTCAGAAAACTACAGAATCATGAAATCAGAATACTCAAAGCAATTGACAATTAAGAAGAAAAAAAACAAGATCCACCTAAGCATAGATAAAGGTAATCACTTGGAGCATAAAAGGCCGAGAGACTTCTGTTTCCGGGTATAAGTCTTTCTAGATCCAGGTTCCTGTGAATGTTGTGTCCTTCGTGTTTCCGGTTATAAATTGTTCTAGAATGTCATTTCCTTCGTGTTGAAAACAAAATTTCTGTACAATAGAAAAAACGACACCGATTCGCAAAACCTACTATATATATCTATCGTTGTTGTGTAATCATTCAAATAAAGCAATTATTACTAAAATACACAAAAGCAAAAACATGCTCCATTGTATAAATAATTCTAACTTTGTCTTGGAAAAAGCCTTCTTTGGTCTGCAAAAAAGAACAGTTGTAATGTTCAAGTCAATCCTTGCTAAGTGCTAGAGAAAAGCAAAATAAGTCGTCAAAATGTATCAGTAAAAAGTAAACAGGCAAAGAACAAAAAAACACACTCTATTAAAAGCCAAAGCACAAAATTGAAGTTTGTGCAAAGGATGGTCTTGTGTCTGTAAATCCAACAACCATAAACAGCATGAAAGACTTGACAAACATGATACATATTATATAAGAACTAATATTCATGTATTTCTTTTTTAATAAAGAAACGACTCCAAAAAAAGCGTGGATACAACCGGAGAATTATGAAGCAATTTTGCAACATTCTTACCGTGCCTCTAAAAATCATTATTGCACGCGAATGGATGTTACGCTGCAGTGAAACCGAGGCGGAATGCATTGTTTACCCACAATGAAAATATAATAAGCTTCGGTAGGTATGTTGAACCCGCAAAGAAGGTCATTACTGTAAGATATGAATGGTGAATTTTACAGTTATACAAATGAATATGGAATGTTTAGAGAAGGATGAGTACCTTTTGTAATTCTTTATTTGTGTGTTTATGGACATATTGGTTGAAGAATAAGGAATGCTCACTGGACTGACGTGTTTTGCTTTGTAGTGTGTATATTATATGACAGTAAAGGTGAAGTAGAATTAGAATCGATACAAACAAGTACAACCTAAAAATGTTTGAGAGCTGGCTCAATAGGGGGACAAAGGGAGGCGAATTTTCATTTGATGTGTGTTCGAACGTTGGTAGAAACCCCACATGGCGTAACACCATGAGTTTCCCCTTGCTTTGTATAAGATATTAGGACAGCAGGAAACGTATTACCAGGAACATTGGGTGCAAACTGGAATGTGTTCTACCTGCCATCAAGATTCCAGACCTATGGTATTCTAGAGGCTGAAAATTCTCCATCTTTCATTTAGGATGGTGACTTCTTTCATTCTAAAGTGGATTTTTAGGCATTTATTTACTACATTGTCACAACCCCATAATGTAGAATAGTACAAATAGAAAGAATCATGGTGAGGTGGCAATCGAAGCAGTACTAAGATGGAACAGTAACGGCCAAATACGACGCATGTATGGACAGTAAAGAAGAAAGTCAGTCTAGAGAATTAAAAAGAACTCTGTGGATTAGGCCTTAAATATGAAGAATAATTGTCATGAATTAGGCTCAGATGTGCAGCATATTCGTATTTCGAAATGAAGAACCAAGTGAACTGGTTGCAAATCGGTAAGTTACCTATTTGCCATCCAAGCTACTGGTTGACATCATTCTAGAACAAACTGCAATAATTTTTTTTGAATACATTATCATCATAGCCTCATTAGCGCCGACTCTAAAAAAGCCAATTAATTGGTAGTTTGATGCAGTGCAAACAATGCTTCCACATTGTTAGTATGCCATGCTCTTACACCTGTACCATCCGGTTCTAAAAGTAAGGAACTTTACTTGTCATCCACGACAAATGCAGTAGCAAGGGTGAAGGTCCTTCAAGCACAAACTTGGAAAGTAAATTTGAAATATACTTTCCAGAATGTGTTTCATGAAGACGTGCCTTTGCTCATTTACAGAAGAACAGCAAGCAACTGCATGTAACAGATCAAGTGATAGAAAAGACGAAGAACATCTAAGACCCACTTTATTAACGCCACAATTTTTCAGTTGTTCAATACAACTCACACCCTGTTCACAACCCCCCTAAACAACCACGTATATAAAGTCAACAATTTCAACCATTATATTTAATAACAAAACCCACAAAGAAATATTCTGGAATTTAAATACATGCCAACGGTAGACAAAACTTTACCTCGTCATGACAAGTAAGGAGATTTGCATCATCATCTTCGACGGCACTACCTTTTACCAGTTAAACCTCTGTTTTCATTCTATCAACAAGAAACTCCACCATTTTTATTTATTTTTTTTGTATTTTTTTTAAACTCAACATTAGTACCACAAAGAGCCAATACCCTCAATAAAAGGTTATCAATCTACTAAATGACAATTCAATTAAAAATGAAATAAAATATAACTAACGATTTGTTGTCATGAGCTTCAAAGTTCAAACGCTTCTTCTGACCATGCTACGATTGAAGAGGAGCTCCGATCTGCAAAAAAAGATTAATAACAAAATAAAAAAAGATTAAATCAAAAGTGCAAAATTCATTATTAAATGAACCATTGATCATTCAAACTAATGATTTAAAAAATAAAATGACTGCCTTTGATTTCTGGTATTCATTTAGCATAAACCGTTAATAACATTACCTTTTCATCACTATAAATTGACAGCATAAGATAAGAAATAAAAAACGCAATTAACAGATTTGATTCAAAATTAAAGCAACAGCTTTGAGTTTAGCAAATTAAGTACATACTTAAAAGGTTTAATCACAAATATTATCCGATTTAACTCGGATTAACAGAGCATAAGAGAAAGGTTTAACCTTTTACTTGAAAATGATAAAAGAGGAAAGATATTACCGGATTGAGGTTAGTTGATGTTGATAGAACATCATAGGCCTCAGATTTTGTCCTCATCGGCCTCAGCAAAGTCTTTTTCATCACCGAAAAGCTTCAAAGATCGAAGCTTTTTGGACTGGAGTTGCAAAGCCTTCCACAGATCTTTTAAGCATTTCCGGCAAGCTAGGGTTGCTTTACCATCTTCTTGTCAGTCCAGATCATCGAAGCTTCTCGCTTTGTAGTTCCAGAAGAATAGAGAGCAGGAGTCGAAAATAGTATAAGAAAGAGGGTAGCTTTTCTGGAGATGAAGAAATAGAGGGAACCAATTTGCATATAGAGAAGAAAGAAATCAGAGGACTGCCAAAGGGAGCAAGAGAAGGGAGATTTATTTTATGGAAATGGGTTGAAGAAATTTCTGGGGAAAAGAAAGATAATGGAAGGATTTCTAAAAGAGAAAGAAGAACAGACGTTTTGGGTTAGAGCAATAAAGAGTGGGAAGAAACGAAAGAGACAGGGGCAGGTGAAAAGATAAAGGGGAGGTGGAGACGTGGAGTAAAGGTGGCAGTTTCCTAGAAACTTCTCTCGGTAGTATCAGGCAAAATACAAGGGGCGGCAAAATACAAAAGGGCAAAAAAAAAAAAAAAAAAAAAAAAAAACGGTAAAAGTAAAATAAAAAAAAAAAATTTAAGGCCGGACCAATAGGGAGTCGCCACGTGGCAGCTCCACAAGAGGCGCCCCTTCTCCTTTATTAGATATATATATATATATATATATATATATATATATATATATATATATATATATATGTGTGTGTGTGTGTGTGTGTGTATAGAAAAATTGCATTTATAGAGCAGTAAAATTGCTAAGATGAAACATTGAGGATATCGTGTAAAAACCATGAAACAAAATAAAAATGTCCTACTCCTAATGAAATCGGCTCGGTTTGATCGATTTTGAAAATTAAAATAAAAACAAAATTCTTTCATGGCGGTTTTGGTTAGGTATTACAATATAGTAAAATCATCTAATTAATTGTAGAGTTTCCTTGACACACTTGAAGGGAAATTGGAATTTTCGTTCGATAACTTTTACCGTTTTCGATTTTAGTCGTGTTTTTTCTTTCCGCGAGAATTTTAGTCTTGTATCTTTTAAAAACATTGCGAAAATGGTCGTATCAGCCGGAAAAGTGTTGGACGGACTCATTTTTCGGCAAAATTTCTTTGACGATGTGGGTACGCGACATAACGCCGACGCGCGTGGCCACTTGGAGGTTGCGCATCGGCGTTATGTGGCAGCCACATCAACATATTTTTCCGGAAAATGAGTCCAGTCAGCCCACATCAACATATTTTTCCGGAAAATGAGTCCAGTTAGCTTTTCCGGCTAGACATGACCATTTTTGCAACTTTTTTACAAGATACAGAACTAAAATTCTCGCTGGAGTAAAAACAGGACTTAAATCGAAAACGGGTAAAGTTATCGGACGAAAATTCCAATTTTCCCACACAATTGATATATGATGATGATATTTACTTTCGCCGCAGGCTACTGAACTAAAATGCGGAGGGATAGTGGTGGGGTTTGCTACGGATCATCGAGTAAGTGATGCGTACTCTATCCAGATGTTTCTTCAGTCATGGATTGAATCTGCTCAAGAAAAACTTTTTTCTCGTATCCCTTCGTTCCGGCGGTCTTTACTCTTTCCGGTGTATCCTGGTCGTCATGATTCTCTGGTTAAAGACCTCTACGTGCCTGTCTCGCCCTTGCTTCTATCTTCACAACATGATATTGCAGAAGATCAGGCAATCAGCCGCATCTACTACATTGAGGGTGAGGAAATTGGAAAACTTCAATCAATGGCTAACAACAACAACGAAGAAGAAGAACAAAATAGCGTGATGAAGAAGAAAATATCCAAGTTTGTGGCTTTTTCTGCCTTTCTCTGGAAGACCCTTGCTGCAAGAAGTGCCGCCAATCTCAACCACGAAAAAAATTGTAGGCTTGGGGTTGTTGTTGATGGGAGAACAAGATTGGGAGCCGGTGATCAAAACAAACTAAAATCTATGCAATCATATTACGGGAATGTAGTTTCGGTTCCTTTTTGTGAGAAGAAATGTGAACAACTTCAGGAGAAGCCATTGAGCCTAGTTTCGAAAGAGGTTCACGATTTTCTTGTGGTTTCTGCTACAATGGACCATTTTCTCGGATTGCTAGATTTCGTAGAGGCGCATCGACCCGAGCCGGTTCTGGCAAAGATATATGCTAGTACTAGAGTTCAAACGGAAGGACCGGCGGTAGTGGTTTCAGCTGGACACCAATTTCCAGTTGCAGAGATGGATTTTGGATGGGGACCTTCAAGGTTTTCATCTAACAATTTTACATGGGGAGGACAATCGGGTTATGTCGGGACGATGCCGAGTATAGTTGGGAATGGAGATTGGATTGCTTACATGCATTTGCTCAAAGAACAGTTGGATTTTCTTGAGACTCATGCTGCTCATGTTTTCAAGCCATTGACTTCTACCTATCTCAAGTTATCCTCATCAGCTTAACTTTTCCATGTCGATTGGATTAGGTTCATTAAATTCCAGCCAACCGCTTTATCTTTCTTGATTTTCAAGGTGGTCTTTTTTTTTTTTTTTTTTTTTTTTTTTTTTTGAAAGCGTATCCGAACCCGTGTCCGACTAATTCGGAGTTCGGTCCGTGTTGTGCTGCAAGTCGACTCTTACTCGGGGGTAGGCGCATTAAGAAGGCTTTTTCGATAAGGCGCGCCGAACGAGAATCGAACCGGTGGCCTCTCTAGGAACATTCTCAAGTCACTTACCACTGGAAAAGTGGGCTACTTGGTTTGGTCTTTTTTATTTTATTTTAATGTATTTGAATAAAGTTCTACATTTACTTAATTTGTGGTTCAACTTATAATCAATTTCGGCATCTGTACCATGCTTTTGAATTATTTAATGTGTTTGACACCTTGTCCATAATTTGCTTATATTTATTACATTGTAAAATACAAAAATTAAAACGAATACAACATGAGACATTGGGAATGCGCTCGATGGAAATGCTTTTAGTATATTAAAGCATATACATAAAAAGAAAAAATTGAGTTCGTTTTAATTAATGTATAATCTTTGTACTTATTATGTGCATGTAATGTAGTTGTCGGCAAACCGGGGTGTGCTTCGGTGCAATCTCCGGTGAAACGACAATATTGAATTTGAGCGGGTATTTCGGGAGAGTAAACAGTCCATTGCGTTCCACGACTTTCCTTAAAGATTCCCATCTTTAAGTCATTATTTCTTAAAAAGGTTAAACTCTAACGCCCGAGGTCCCCACTCGCCCGTCCCGCGAGAATAAGTGGAGATGTTAATCGGGGCCCTGCTAGTTCCGAGTCGATGGGCGCCTTTTACCAAGAAAGCGAAAGAAGTCATCCCTTTACGGGATTCGAACCTCCACACTCCAGCCTCCCGACCCAAACATTTGTCATCCTTACTGAAGTTATTATTCAAGCAGTTTGTAGTAGTGTGCTCACCGAACTATCTGAAATTATTCCCACTTAGAAAAGATAAGATCCAGAATAATGTTTACTAGATTGTGATTGAGGTTACATAAAGGACACACATGTGACATGTGTCACTCATACATAGTACCACGTATGTAACACACAAATCTATAATAGATTCTACACTCTTGGATATTACATATTGACCATGAACATTCACTAACAAATTATGATACTCTAACACCCCTCAAACTAAATGTGGATGATGTTCTACATTGAGTTTGGCTCGAAATGGAACAAAATTTGTAGTAGATAAAGCCTTGTTAAAATATCGACGGGGCCGATCATAGGAGGTATGTAGTCAACCACCAACTCTCCTCGAGGACTTGATCCCTCACATAATGAACATCAATTTCAATGTGCTTGGTCCGAGCATGAAACACGGATTACGTGCCAAGGAGTTTGCACGATATTATCACGAGACATTGCTTGGTGGGGAGCCGAGTTGTAAACCAAGTTCTTTCGAAGTGACTTGAGCCGTGTGATCTCTCGCCTTTGCATTAGCTAAACTTACGTATTCGACTCGTGCTTGACCTAGATACAACTTGTTATTTTTTTGGAGCTCCGTGTGACCAAGGAATCACCAATATACATACAATGACCGCCACGGACCTCCGTCATACTTGCAACATCCCAGGTCCGCATCACTATATCCAGGTGAGTGTAAGTTGAGCATCCGTATATGCGGTGAGGTAAGATCGCCCTTTGTGATTTGAAATGCAATCCAAATTCTATAGTCCCTTTTAGGTATCTCAAAACTCTTTTCAGTGCCTGCCGGTGTACATCCCTAGGAGAGTGCATAAATTGACTCAAGGTGTTGACAGCAAAGGCTATATCTGGCCTTGGGAAAGTGAAGTATTGAAGGGCTCCTATCACACTTCTGTATAGAGATGGATCTTTCATAGGAATTCCTTCATCTGGCAAAAAGGACTTTGTTACCATAGGAGTGGGGCATGGTGCAACATTTTCCAGGTTCAACCTATGAATCAACTGTTTAAGGTAGTGTTAATAATATCCCACTGGTATCTCTGTGAGCTTCCACTCCTAGGAAATGACTGAGTTGTCCAAGATCTTTCAGAGGAAACCTACTGTTCAAATGTTGAATGAATCTTTGTATTGCTTCAGTACTGTTGCCAGTGATGAGAAATTCATCAACATAAACCAATACATATCGTAATGTGTGATTGTGTCTCATGATGAATAAAGAAGTATCTGATACAGACTGAGTGAATCCCCAATTAATCAGCTGATTCTTGAGTTCATCAAACCAGGCCCTGGGGGCCTGCTTTAAACCATACAATGCCTTCTTCTAGGGGCAGACATGATCAGGTTTGTTGGCATCAATGAATCCTTCAGGCTATGGCATAAACACAGATTCATACAGTCTTCCATTTAGGAAGGCATTGTTGATGTCCACTTGATGTATACCCCAGTTCAAGGAAGCAGTAATAGCTAAAATAACTCTGATTGTTCCTACCTTTGCCACAGGACTGAAGGTTTCTGTGTAATCAATTCCTTCTTTTTGATTGAACCCCTTGGCAACCAATCTTGCCTTATATTTTAACACACTTCCATATGGTCTTAGCTTTGTTTTGTAGATCCATCTGTTTCCCACCAAGTTTTGAGATGGATGGTGAGGTACTAACTCCAGGTCAAATTTTAGGAGAGAGCAAGATATTCTTCTTGCATGGTTTTTGTGCCATTTGGGATCTGCTAGGGCCTGCTGGACAGTTGCAGGTTCTAAAATATCATCTAACTCCAAAGTAGTCATCGATCGAACATCTTCTTAGGTCCGGTTATTCCACTCTTAGACCTAGTACGTATTTGATGCCTTGGTGGTGGTGATGGTGATGATGAGGAGTCACCGGAATTTGTGAAGGAGACTACGAGTGTGATGGTGAGAAAGATGCGGGTGGTATAGGAGACTCGGGTGTGATGTTGAGGCGGCGGTAGATCTTTGCGAGCGGTAGATGGTGGTGATGCGGATGGTGAAGATGACCGCTCATCATGATCGGTGTGATGTCTAGAGAGTGTACTTCGGAGAGTTACCCCGTACTGTGTGTCGACAAAGTATGATAACTAGGACAAGGAAGCACACCATTAGAAACAACTGTCTGGGATGATCCAGTGGCGTACTAGTTGGATGCATAGATTTATAAGGGAATTCTGACTCATTAAACTTAACATGGACAGTGATGTATATTCTACCATTTGTATCCATACATTTATGACCCTTGTGTGTGTGACTAAGACCAAGATACACATATTTCTGAGTGTGGTACTGAAACTTGTGAGTGTGATATGGTCTGAGATAGGGATAGCAGGTGCACCCAAAGGTTTTGATCATGTTAAGTGCAGGCTCCTTTTTATAGATGATTTCAAATGGTGACTTGTGATGTACACAGGTGTAGGCAAAATGTTGATAATAGACATAGCATGATGGAAAGCATCCTACCAGTATTTTAGAGGCAAAGATGATTGAGCCAAGAGAATTAAAACAGACTCTACTATGTGTCTGTGTTTCCTCTCTGCCCTGCCATTTTGTTCATGAATGTGTGGGCATGGATGTCTGAATTTGATTCCATGGGGGTGTTGGGATAGATTGCTCACACTCTTAATGTATAAGAAATAAAGTAGCGCCTTTACTGACACCAATTGGTTCGTTGTACTAAAACCAATTGGTGTCAGTAAAGGCGCTAACGCTGTTTTTTAAACGTCATGTGTCACTTACGTTTTTTTCATTAAAAATAATCATTGTACTTGAAGTAATTTTTTGATTGTTTGAAATAATCGTGGTGTCAAAAATAAAAGTGTTATGCCAATGCAATCATTTTTTGTTGTAACATATACTTTAGTGGCTCATATTAGGTGGGATGTAAGTCTAATTATCTAGTGGACTGATGAGTTGACAGTCTGGATATACATACTACATAGAAAAAAATAAAACGGGCTGGGTGGGCTTAGCCCCCCTTAGCCCATAGTCTACCTCCGTCCTTGAACACTACTAATGCAGAGGCGTTCTTCGAGCAAACACGTTGAAAGCTGCCACCGATTCTGCACCGCCGTTCTACGAGGTGGACGGATGTAGAGGCGTTCTTCGAGTTTACAGAGATTGCGATTGAAATTGATGTTCAATTCAGCTTTATCTTATATCAAGGATATTTTAATCCGAACTAAATTATTTTGTCCTTATTGCAACAACAAAAAAATGACAGTGAATTAAAATTTATATACAGGAAGAAAGTGGACTAAAACCTAATTTTCTGTTTTTCAGAATACATATTTTAAGGTATTTTACGATAATAATGATGTACATGCATGATTTAATACAAATCCTAATCCGATTCAAAATTATATTTTATTTATATGTACATGCATGATTTTATACAAATCCTATTTCCTTAAAAAATTTCATGAATTCCGCGTAGCAAACCAAATAGTTTCGGAAAATATTCGTATAAATATCATCTGCTACTTTCTCAAAATTCTCATCTCGCAACTGCTGTCTTTTAAAAAACAAAAATTCTAGTTATTTCGTCTATTTTTCTCACGGATCAAGAGGTATTGACGATTTCTATCGATCGAGCTATTTGATTTACTGTGCTCTTTATGTTCTTATTTGATGTATGATTTGAATGTTGTGATTTATACATCATGATCTTTGCTTAACTCATTACCTTTTGACCGATTTAACATTCTTAGATTCTTGATTAGGTTGTTTTGGATGTGTTTTTTTTTTTTTTCTTTCTCCGAATCAAAGATTTTATTTTGCGATGACAGTGAAGGCGGTGTGGTTTTGCAGATCATAAGAATTTATCGTGTTTTTTCTCCCGGATAATGGGTTCAGTCTGGACGATTCGTTGAGCCATCTTTTTTTGCCTTTTAAATTTCTTGTGTATTAATCAGTTAATTGTCTATTTGTTTTGCATCATTGATTTATAGAATATGCTGTGTAGGAAATCAATGTGTCTAATATTCTTAGAGCTTCTTTGATTATTTATTTGGTCTGTGTACAGATTTTGGTATTCCTGATACTGTTTGATTGTTGAACTGCACTGGAGTGTAATTTCTATTATTTTTGCCTGTATTTTTCTATTTGATTTCTGACTGCATGTGCTAAATTAATGAGAAGTTCAATTTTATCAATCTATACTTTCAAGTAAGTAGTGGTTAATTTCTATGGATTTTTGTCCTTCCAACTGTTTTCAGAAACACAAATTTGTCCTCTGTCTGTAAGAGGAATAGTTTTTTTCTCATTGATTCCCTATTACATTAGTCAGGGAAATAAATTTGCTGATTAAATTTTATATCTTCTGTGTACAAAGTCAATTGAATTTCTTTCTTTTTTCCTGTTTTTTATGGTCCTTAAGTGGCTGTATTCATGTTTATATCCTCTGCATTTGGCATTGGGTAGTAATCTTGTTTCTCTGGCATGTATTGTTTTTGGAGTCCCATAGTAATACGTATTGTGTCGTTTCTTAATGCAGTCATGGCTGGCCAAGCACCTGAAGGTTCTCAATTTGATGCTCGTCAATTCGACGCCAAAATGAATGAACTGTAAGCTCTGTTCTTCTGATACTTACCACAGTGGATTTGATTGTGGCATATTTACATGTTTGGAGCCTTTAATGGCACCACTCACAATATACCGTGGCACCACATTTGACAGTATAAAGTAGATTATACAATCTAAAATCGACTTTTTAAGGTCGAATGTTTGTGCTGTCATAGTAACATTTGTGTGCTTCCACTAACAATCAATATAAAAAGTGATTGATTTGAAAAGTATTACGGTGGTTGTCATTCTCCGTTTTTGGTCGTGTGCAGGCTTACTGCTGAAGGACAAGATTTCTTTGCAACATATGATGAAGTTTTTGACAGTTTTGATGCCATGGGATTGCAGGAAAATCTTCTAAGGGGTATTTATGCTTATGGTAAGATGCTGTCACTGTGGAGTTCTTAGTATTATATTCCTTTTTTTAGTTTTTTTTTTTAAAACATATATCCCTTTATCAGAATCATCATTTTTTTCGATGTTAACTTGTATTATTGTCACATCCCTCTTGTTAAGACCACTTAAGCTGTCATATTTTGGTAAATAGCGTATTGTGTACTATTTAGCGACTTTTTAGTACCCTGTCCAGGTTGGTATTTTGCATTTGTTTCCTAGAACTCACAAGTCACAACTTGTTTGTTGCTTCCTATGGTTTACTGATGATTGTACACACAATTGCAGCTTATATGCATGTTAACTGTTCCTTGTTCTTAAGGATACTATTGTACTTTTCTTGCTTAGGTTTTGAGAAGCCTTCTGCTATACAGCAAAGGGGTATTGTTCCCTTCACCAAAGGGCTTGATGTCATCCAGCAAGCTCAATCTGGAACTGGAAAAACCGCAACTTTCTGTTCTGGGATCCTTCAGCAACTCAATTATAACTTGCTTGAATGTCAAGCTCTCGTTCTTGCTCCTACCCGTGAACTTGCTCAGCAAATTGAGAAGGTTATGAGAGCTCTTGGAGACTATCTTGGTGTGAAAGTTCATGCTTGCGTAGGAGGTACGAGTGTACGTGAAGATCAGCGTATTCTTTCAAGTGGAGTTCATGTAGTGGTCGGTACTCCTGGACGTGTTTTTGACATGTTGAGGAGACAATCCCTTCGCTCTGATCACATCAGGATGTTTGTATTGGATGAAGCTGATGAAATGCTTTCAAGAGGCTTTAAGGATCAGGTTCGCATTTTTCTGTGCTACGTTTCGTTTATTTTTGCCCTGATTGTGTTTATGATTTCCTTTTTGCACTCGAAATGCACATTTTCATAGTCCTCTTAAAAAAGTTTATAATTTGTTTTTAGGGATGACACTTTTGGTCCCTGATCTTTTCATACTGTATATGAACTTGTGCTTATCTTCCATACTGATTGTCTTCACCCAACTATATATACATTTTTATTACACTTTTAGGACACTTAACGTATCTGACCTGCAGACTAACGTCTGACCTAAGTATCGGATCAGTCAAGTGTCAAACAAGTGTAACAAAAATGTTTAGTTAGGGGTGGAATTCGTCATTATGAAAGATTAGAGCTAATTCACAGACAATGAAAGGGTCCAAAAGTGTCATTCTCCCCCTTTTTTTTCTTATTGTTTTGCAACCAATAGTATGGCGACACATGGCTAATACTATAACGTCTGACTGTTGGACTTTGCAACTTAGTGCTTCTGTAAAGTGCCATAAAAGTGTAACAAAAATGTATAGTTGAGGGTGAAAACTGTGATTATAGAAGATAGGGGCTAGTTCAAGGACCATGAAAACAGATAGGGGACCAAAAGGGTATATTTATCCTTTAGGTGTTAATCATGGCTCTATTTGATGGATTGACCTGTTTTTTTTGCTAAAGTTTCTTTGTTTACAGCTTCCCTTTTGTGTGTTTCATATATCTGATCCTCTTTTATTTTATTTTATTTCTCTTTTTTCTGGGGGTCCTAAATCCTAATTGAGTGCTTTATTTTCAGATATATGACATATTCCAGCTGTTGCCATCTAAGATTCAAGTTGGTGTGTTCTCAGCAACAATGCCCCCAGAGGCCCTTGAAATCACCAGGAAGTTCATGAACAAGCCTGTACGTATTCTCGTGAAACGCGACGAGCTTACTCTCGAGGGTATCAAACAATTCTACGTCAATTGTGATAAAGAAGACTATAAGCTCGAAACACTCTGTGACCTTTACGAAACCCTTGCCATCACCCAAAGTGTTATCTTTGTCAACACGAGGCGTAAGGTTGACTGGTTGACCGACAAAATGCGAAGCCGTGACCATACTGTCTCAGCCACACATGGAGACATGGACCAGAACACTAGAGACATCATCATGAGGGAGTTCCGGTCTGGTTCTTCCCGTGTGCTCATCACGACTGATCTTCTGGCTCGTGGTATCGATGTTCAGCAGGTTTCGTTGGTGATTAACTACGATCTCCCAACCCAACCGGAGAACTACTTGCATCGTATCGGTCGTAGCGGACGGTTCGGGAGGAAAGGTGTTGCTATCAACTTTGTGACACAAGAAGATGAGAGAATGCTATTTGATATACAGAAGTTTTATAATGTTGTTATTGAGGAGCTTCCAGCTAATGTTGGTGATCTCCTTTAAGTTGGTTTAGCTAGAGGGCAAGGTATTTATTTATTTCTTTATTTATATATCCATTTTTAGTTATTAAATGTTTACTATTAAACTTTGATTTGGGAGATGTTAATCCCTTGATATGTTGAGGGATTCTCAGAACTAAGTTTGGTTTATGTTGGAATTTACTTTCACAATTTTGCTGCTGGTTAGTGGTCATGTCATGTGTTGTTAAAATGAATTAATATTAATTTATTTATTTTTTTGAAAAAAAAAATATTTTTCCTGCATTTGTGATCCATAAAACATTTTTGTTGTATTTAGTTTTTTTTATTTAGCTACCAATATTATTGATAATTATGAATATTATGTAAAATTGCTCATTTGTGAAGTGAATGATATCACTCACTATTTTGCTGAATGTGTTGCATAATACAATTCCAGGAATATCTGATATTTTGCCAGCTTTATAAGTGTTATTATGGGCAGTGTCATTTTCTGAATACGGCAATTTAATTAAAGTTTGAAGAGCATAATTTTATCTAAAATAAGGTACCTTGTGTTCTTTATCATTGTGTCGTAAACATGTTTTCTTGCATTTCCGTTCAAACGATGCTAGGCTAAAGTTTTCGTAAACCAAAATCATGTAGAGATTAATTCAAACTGATGTAATTTATATTCGTATGTGAAGTAAGAAAATCAAATACATGCCTCGTATCTGCCGGCACAACGGTGGTCTAATTACTTGAAAACCAAATTAACTGATCTCCCCATTAATTGAGTAGAATTAGAGCTTTTATGTATAAATCATCGGATCTAATTACTTGATAGACCGGGGGAGATTAATTGGAGCATGGTCTGATTAGCTTTTCTTTGAATTGGTACTTTGAATTACTAGAATTTGTGTTTTAGTTTCCTTAGTAGGTTAGATATCTTCATTTTCACTTTGATCTTGGTCAAAGACCACGTAGGCGAAATTAGGATTTTAGTCGCCTAGCTTGCTTTATTTTGGATTTTAGTCTTTATTCACTTTCTTCAGGTGAGGAAAATGGTCCTCTAAGTTGGTTTTTTTGGATTTTAGTCTATCGCGGAAATATTTGATTGGGCGTGAATCTTTAAAAACGTTTACGTGGCAGCCTAGTTAGAGGACTATTTTTAAAAATTCGCGTCTAATCGTCAATTCCGGCGGATAGGACTAAAATCCAAAAAAAGCCAACTTAGAGGACTATTTTCCTCGGAGCGAGAGCGGGACTAAAATCCAAAATAGGTCAAGTTAGAGGACTAAAATCCTAATTTTGCCACCACTTGTGTTATTAATTCTAGTTTATTAGTTTCGTTTATACTTGTTGAGATCAACCTCAACTCGCGGTGATTGGTCTAAGTACTCTTGCTAGTAACTTGTATATGTAACAAAACCAGTGTAATCATATCATCAAGTATGTGATTTCCATTATATATATATATATATATATATATATATATTAGTCTTTCATAACATTTCCATCATCTTCAACAAGACACAAAGCACAACAGATCATAAAACGTCGTGATTGACCTCTCGATTGAATCACCACACAGACAGACACAGTCTTTGCTAGTTGCAGACGCCTTTGACGTCTTCTCCTGGAGCTGAAGAGAAAAAACAAGAGCAATCGGGACCGCCCCGGTTTTCACATGTGGGCTGATCGGAGCAGGTCCCTGAACAGGACGGAACACTTAAGATTTTCCTGATTAATACATTATTGACTGGTGCTTCATCAGATAGTAATAGTTGATTGCTGTTGTTGCCCTTAGCTCCAACTAAATAATGAAGAATTTTTGCAAAAATGTTAGCAGCATTAATTTAAAAAAAAAAGTAATTAAACAGCTTTACGTTAATTAAAAACAAAATTGTGTAGAAAAATTAAGGTAAATTATTCAGGGTAACCTGCTATGATGAAAATGACAAAGGCAAGCAGGTAGACATTCTTAGCCATCTTAAAGTGTATTGATCAGATAAGATATCTTCAGCGAAAATTGTAGAAGTAAATTTTTTTTTTTTTTTTTTTTTTGTGCATTTGATTATCTAAAAAGATGCACAATTTATAGTAATAAACTCAGTTACTTGGTCCTTCCAATCTGTTGAATCTGTCAACCAAAAAAAAAAAAAAAAAAAACTTATATGAATATTGACACAAACACCAACACAAAAGAGAAACAGTGTTTTATACTTGTATACTTATTTTTATCTATAAGATAAAATGAAGATGATACGAAATTCGGTTGATTTTTTTCTTAAAGTCCGAATGAAATTAGATGAATTTTGTTATTTTTCTCCAAACGGATTCACAAGGAACAAACAAAAACATGACTGGTAAACCAATTCAAACTTCACACATAAAGCCTAAAGGCGAATATACTTGATCATAATGTAACACCCAGACCCCAGCCGGACGGCGCTAAATTAAACATAAATGATCCGGTCAATTATTTATTATAGTCGCCGTTTGGTCTAAAAATTGCTAAGGGTTAACAGTTAACAAGACCTTTTTGTCTCAAATTTATATGAGGGGTGAGCGGCTACTACTTTACATATGTGGGACTTTACAAGAAACTAGAATGATCAAAGAAGGTTAATGTCGAATTCGAATTAGAAAAACAGTATCAAACTAAGAAAACTAACAAGTAATTTGGTAGTGTGATATGGGGCTAATTGTAACACCTTAATTACCCTAGGTCTGGTAGCGTTAAATGAGTCATAAAGGATCCGGTCAACTCCTTAGACCGTCATACTCGTTTGGTCTAAAAGGCTAACCCGAGTTGACAAAATATTTATGTCTCACACTTATATGAGATTGATTTTTTGGGAATTATCTCTTATTTTATGGCAAATATCTTTTTCTTATGAGAATAGGTAATTGTGGTGTGAAAATGATAACTCTCTCTTGACTAGTTATTTTCCTATATAATGAGAGTTTCTCCCAACACAATAGCACATTACAATTTGCGCCACTTTTCACCAAATAGAAGAGAAAAATCAGTTTCATGTTCTAGTCATTAAGAGAAGAAAAACCTAGGGTTTTTCTTGAGCATATTCGAGGAGGTTCTACGGCGAGGATCGACGTCCACCAGTCGTCACTAGGAGATACAATCCGGAAGGCTGCGGCTTCTACCCTTTGTCGCTGCATTCCCTCTCCTTTTGGGTAAATCTTTAACCTTCTCATAGTTATGTTAATTATTTATGTGTATCATATCATGGTAAAATCGCATGTGAATTTATTTGTGGCTTCCGCTGTGCATGATCGAGCGTCTCGATCGGTGCTGTGAATCAGATCTGACGATCCAATTATGGATCGGATCCGGATTCGGGTTTCTGTATTTCCAGCATGTGGTATCGAAGTGAGATTAAAGCGATTGTGCGATCTTGATTGCATAATAATTAATTAATAAGAAGTTATGTTTTTATATAAATGCATGGTTGAATGATTTGGTTGACGAGATGGATTGGGGTTGGTACTTGTTTACCGTTAGATCTATTGTAAACCCAAATTTTTAAAGGGTATAGGAAATTATGTAATTTATTGGTTGTACTTTAATTTCCTAGTAGCTAGAAAAATTATGGAAAAGTCTGCGGCCCCTGTTGTATTTATTTATTTTTTGAAGAAGATCATCAACCTGAAGCAGCGTCCTAGTGTTCAAGGCGCTACATCAGCAAGGTGAAGACGCGAGTTCGAATCCCCCTTCCCCCATGACGCGAACCCAGGTTGCAACGGTAGAAGGAGGAGGCCTGCACCAACTCAGCTGGAGCAATTTTTGGTAAAGGAACGGAGCAGAAAGTTTATATATCGGCAATTAGTAAACTTTTGAACGTAGGGTTTATTTATTTATTTATTTTATAGATTAGATACGGGGTACCAACGGTCAATCTCAGTGGTTTATTTTTCGCATTTATTTTCTTTTGTGATTATTTATGTGATATAACCATGCCATTGATTGAGCTAAAATTCACCCCAACAAAAACAATTTGTAAAGACTCGAAACCGTGGACAAACTAACTCTCTAACCGGCAGTGTACCGGGTCGATTGCTAGAATAGCTACAGGAGTACGAGGTCGAACCCAAGGGAAAAGTGTTTGTGAATACCAAAGCAAACTTCAAACTTAGTCTAGGAAAATTGATGGTTGAAAAGGTTTATACAACTACAACGACATTAAAGCGATTAGTAACGAAGTTTAACTAATGGAGAGGGACATAGCCGAACCATGATCAAAGTAGCTAGTTTCAACCCTAAGGATAGACAAAACCGGGAGTGTGCATTAAAACAAACGAACTCTTGCAAACGATCTCACGGGTGCGTGCTCCTAATTCTGGTGCTAAGATCTGAACAACTCTCTTTTAACACCCTATGCCATGTTAACTACCCTTCCCTTTAGAAGATTCACTAACAAGACATGATACGCACTAGAGCCGCTTAAACGTTAAAATGAGTAACCTCACTTTGGGCCCGGGCTTAACAACTAAGCCGGGTCTACTCCGCGATCTTAGAACCCCTTTTTCCCACATCTCTCTATCTGAAGAACTATTTAGATTGATGTGTGTGACTTTGACCTAGGTAGCTAATCTAGCCCAAATCCGTTATAACAAGTTCTAAGACGTGAAATATGCAAGATACAACAATAAAAAGCACCACACACTCCCAATTTCATCACCTCAAGGGTGATTTCACCAAATTTCACATGATTCGACTATGAAAAGGGATTAGCTACTCATTATACTAATCAAAACATACATAAAACAGTAAATGAAAGCCATAATAAGTAAAAGAGAAGAGAACTTTACCATTAATTTGAAGAAATTCGAGTTTGAGATCCAAAAGTACAAAATAAAGAACTAATTAAAAGGTGGATGCTTTGAAGTTGGAATGAGAATTTGAGCTTGGAAATAGAATAATTAAGCTATGTTTATGCTAATCTATGCTAAGAGAATGTGGAATAATTCATTACAAAATTCGTGCTAAAGAGTGGGTATAGTTTTACTAAGAAATGGGGGAATCTCCCATGAAATTAGATGGAAATGGGTATTTATAGGGGCAAAAATCTACAGAAAATGGCCCCAAACGCGCGTTTGAGAGGTTCCCAAACGCGCGTTTCGGTTCATGTACTCGCTGTTCAAAAATTAGCAGTTGAAACGCGCGTTTGAGATTTGGCAGTTTTCTGGCTGCAGTAAAACCATGATATCTTCGCGTGTAGAACTCCGATTTGAGTGATTTAAAATGCGTTGGAAAGATCTTTCAATTATCTACAACTTTCATGAAGAGTCCATGACCATAAAATGCCTCCATCATAGGTCAAATTGCTGATAAACAGAACGTAGCGTGAAGATACCAACTATTTTTCTTCCTTTTCTTCATTTTTCTTCTTCCTTGGCTCATTCTTGCACCTTGATCATACTTCTCATCATAAATCTTCGCCTTCCGGGTTATCGTGACACCTAGACCCTACAATCTCATGAACGAACAACACACACAAACGATTCCGGAGGGTAAAAGTGCTCGGGAATGGGTTAATATCACTAAAAAGAGGTAGTAAATTAAACCATCAAAGTGACGGATTTACTCCCCGTGCTATAAACTCACGATATTACCGAAAACGGTCTAAAAACACCGAGAATGTGCTAAAAGTGGGATAAACGGGGGTGGAAAATGCACCGGAATCACGTAAAGTTGACTCCCATCGCCCATTCACCATATTCATGAATTCCACTCAGCATATGCATACATGTAGAAAATTAATATTGACATTAATTAGACATGTATGAACACGATAATTAATTTAGATTAAAAATAAATTAAATTAATTAAAGGAAACAGAATTTTATCGGGATATAAAATTCACATTATAAACTTAATTTGGGATTATGAATCCTTCGGGGTTTGGGTTATGTAGTGTCTACATAAATTAGAATTTTGATAATCAAAAATTGGAAAATCATGAAAAATTGGACCCCAACTAGACGGTATTTGGAACCGATAAGTTAGTGATTGTTTTTTATTTTATTTATTATTGTTGTTCGATTTATTGGAAAATTTCTACAATCCTAAAACTTTTATCATCACAAATTAGGATCATAAAATTCTTTGTGAATTTTATTCATGTAGTGTCTACACAAAGGAATTTTAATCTATAAAAATTGGAGGATCGTGGATATAGTGACACTAGTTAGACGGTATTTGGAACCGATGAACTAGTGGGAGGATAATATTAAATATTCATGATCCATTGTTTTTTGGATTATTAGAAAATTCTGAAGATCCTAATAAGGCTACCTAATTTTCAAAATAACAAGTGGGAGCGGGGAAGGTGACAACCGACCCCTCGGCCTCTACTGTTGACGCAAGCACGTGAGAGAATGGTGACGTCTCATGCCGCTTTGATTTTGGCCCCCTAAGCATGACCTTCACCGCTATCAAAATGCATGGCTTGGTCTCCGAAAGGATAGGATTTTGGGTACTCATCGAGTCACTGACCGACCCTAAGGCAGCATACTCGGGGCATGCTTTGAGATTTGTGAAACAGTAGGTCACACTCGCGAGGATATTGTTGGAAATATCTTGGCTGAAAAGGAATGTAATCAGCAATTAAATAGAGATGTCCGATTCTCAGTTTTATTATTGAGAGAGATCGTCTCAACTTAATCGTCACCTCTTTGACTTACCCTAAGACGGCACTGTAGGTGTGAGATTAAGTCCTTGGAATGGTAGGGTAAACTACATGCATGACATCACGTTTACTATTCCTAAAATCATATTAGTAGTGGTGTATGATTTGATTTATTTCTGTTATTTTTATTCTACAGCATAATGTCTTCTCAAGAAACAAATCTGCTAAATGAAAATTTGACCGGAAACAACTTTAACAAGTGGAAAAGTAACATGAATGTTGCGCTCATCTTCGAAAACGTTAAGTTTGTCCTGTCTGAGGCTTGTCCGCCGACTCCTCCCATGAATGCTTCACGAGCTATAAGCGATGACCATAAGCGATGGGTGGAGGTGGACAATAAGGCTCGTGGCGTAATCGGCCTCCAAGTCGGAGATCATAAGGACCAAGCATGAGAACATGAAGAATGCGCGAGAAATCATGGACCCTCTTATTTCCATGTTTGGTGCCCCATCTGATCAAGCAAGACATGAGTCTGTCAAGTTAGCCATAAATGCCAAAATGAGGAAAGGTCGGTCGGTAATCGCTCATGTGATGAACATTATTAACTACTTTTTGATCTTTGAGACTCGAGAGCTCTAGATTTGACGATGCAACTCAAGTGAGTATGATCATAGAATCACTTCACTTGAGTTCCTCCATTTCAAGAGTAACTATGTCATAAACAAACTCAAATTTGATCGATTCGGTTGATTAATGAAGCGCAAGTGTTCGAAGCTATCTCCTGCAGGGGAAGCCGGGAATGGGAAGTAAAGGCCGAGGCCTAGTGGTGAAGCTAAAGCATCGAGCTCGGACTCGGAGTCGAGAATAAGCCTAAGGAAAAGCGAGGCAAAAACCTAAACGTGAAGAGAGTCGTGCGAAGCTAATGAAGAAGAAGGCTAAAAAGGCAACTTCCAAGCCCAAGGGGAAATATTTCAAGCGATGTAGTTTATATTCGTATGTGAAGTAAGAAAATCAAATACATGCCTCGTATCTGCCGGCACAACGGTGGTCTTGCGACGGCTAGCCGGCGGATTAGGGTTTTGAATGCGGTCGTTACGCTTTCTTTTAATTCTAGTTATCGTTGTCTTGAATGCCGTGTCTAAAATACGGTCAATTTTGCACATGCTTTCTTAAATTATTTCTATGGAAGCTGTCCATTGAAGAAATAATTAGGACACGAATAACTAGATTGTCATCTAGGGTGGATCACGTGAGTGAGGTTTTTCATACTTGAATGTGCGTCCTATAAAGTTAGTTAAGGGATGCTGTTTTTGTTGAGTTTAGTCATGCCCGGATAAACCTTTGAATATATTGAACGGGGTTCCAATGTCATGTCCGAGAATTAGTAACCAAATTAACTGATCTCCCCATTAATTGAGTAGAATTAGAGCTTTTATGTATAAATCATCGGATCTAATTACTTGATAGACCGGGGGAGATTAATTGGAGCATGGTCTGATTAGCTTTTCTTTGAATTGGTACTTTGAATTACTTGAATTTGTGTTTTAATTTCCTTAGTAGGTTAGATATCTTCATTTTCACTTTGATCTTTGTCAAAGACCACTTGTGTGTTATTAATTCTAGTTTATTAGTTTCGTTTATACTTGTTGAGATCAACCTCAACTCACGATGATTGGGCTAGTACTCTTGCTAGTAACTTATGTATATGTATCAAAACCAATGTAATCATATCATCAAGTATGTGATTAACATTATTATTATATATATATATATATATATATATATATATATATATATATATATATATATATATATATATATATTAGTCTTTCATAACATTTCCATCATCTTCAACAAGACACAAAGCACAACAGAACATAAAACGTCGTGATTGACCTCTCGATCGAATCACCACACTGACAGACACAGTCTTTGCTAGATGCAGACGCCTTCGACGTCTGCTGTGGCACCTGGAGGGAATAAACAAATGCATTCCCCTTTCTTCACATGTGGCCGGATTGGTGCAGGTCCCTGAACAGGGCACATCACTTAAGATTTTCCTGATTAATACATTATTGACTGGTGCTTCATCAGATAATAATAGTTGATTGCTGTTGTTGCCCTTAGCTCCAACTAATTAATGAAGAATTTTAGCAAAAATGTTAGCAGCATTAATCAAACAAAAAGTAATTAAACAGCATCACATTTAATTAAAAACAAAATTGTGTAGACAAATTAAAGTATATTAATTAAGGGTAACCTGCTATGATGAAAATGACAAAGGCAAGCAGGTAGACATTCTTAGCCATCTCAGCCATCTTTAAGTGTATTGATCAGATAAGATATCTTCAGCAAAAATTGTAGAAGTAAATTTTTATTTTTTTTTTTGTGCATTTGATTATCTAAAAAGATGCACAATTTATATTAATAAACTCAGTTACTTGGTCCTTCCATCTGTTAAATCTGTCAACCAAAAAAAAAAAAAAAAAACTTATATGAATGTTGACATAAACACTAACACAAAAGAGAAACAGTGTTTTATACTTGTATACTTATTTTTATCTGTAAGATTTTTATCTATAAGATAAAAATGAAGATGATACGAGATTCGGTTGATTTTTTTCTTAAAGTCCTAAGGAAATTTGATGAATTTTGTTAATTTTTTCCAAAGGGATTGACAAGGACCAAACAAAAACATGACTGGTAAACCAAATCAAACTTCACCTATAAAGCCTAAAGGTGAATATACTTTTGCTCATAAGAAACAAGAATGATCAAAGAAGGTTAATGTCGAATTAGGAAAACCGTATCAAACTTAATCAGAAAATTAACAAGTATTTTGGTAGTGTGGTATGGGGGAAAAGCTGTTTTTGAAAACTTTTGTATAAAGGAAAAGCTATTTATTTTATTTTTTTTTATTTTTATTTCTGGCGCATGTTATGTATAAAAAAAAAAGCAACACATTATCTCTCTCAAATCATTTTTTTAAACACTCATATCTCACAATCTAAAACTCCAAATTTGAAAATTCTTTCACCAAATTTTTTATTTTTTCATGCTCTTTATTTTGAGACAACATTCAACATATTCCGACATTATTTAGGAAAATCCGCTGTCAAAATTCACTATTGTTCGAAATTCACTGATTTTCGGGATTCACTGAGTGGATTTCGACAGCGAATCTCACGAAAAACGATGTAATGATATTGAACCAAATCTCAAAACACCAAAAATATACATGTTCTATAGTTTTTTTGAGTCAATAAGACCAAGGTTACATCTTCGGGTTTACACGGGGTATTATTTTATTATGATTGCAGTCAAATATGTCTACCAAGCTAGCCCTCGGGTATACGCGGGGTATTCTCTAATTATGGTTGCAGTCAAACATGTCTACCAAGCTAGCCCCCCGGAAGTGGTGTTTTCACATGCCTCGAGAAAAGCTTGACATTGGATGCAGGGGCGGAACTAGTAGTAGTGTTGGGGGGTCTCAAGCCCCCCCCAAATTGTCACAAGCCTCCTCCCATATAGTCCTAAGCCCCCCTCAAATTTTTATTATTGTATTAGTAGTAGTGTTAATATTAATATGTTATGTGTCTTTTTCTTGAACAAAAGACTTTATATCCTAGTGGTTTAAGAACAAACCCATTTTAGTCTCCATAATTCTAGGTTGTAAGTTCAAATCTCACTACCAATATTTTTTAATTTTTTTTTTAGGCTTTGCGAGTGTATATACAAACCACCCCGAAAATTTTTACTGGTTCCGCCACTGATTGGATGAAGCCTTGAAGTATAAGAGTTGAGGATGTTGAGTTTTCAGGAAAAAAGTAGATCTAGTCTTAAATCAATGCTTGGAATCAACTTTGGATGCATTTTCATGAAGAAAGACTTCACCTTCTTGAGGGAGATTTTCCATTGAAGCTTCAACTCGATGTTTGATGCAAGTTTTGAACTTAGGAACTTAGGATTATTTATTGCTTCTTTCTGGGTAATTTTATTTCATGTTACTTTTAATTTAATTTAACTTTCCTTGTAATAATGGAATCCATTATTGACAATTTGGGTTTCATAGACATCTCCATTACTTAGGATTATGTGAACATTCCTTGATTTCATCGTAATTTTTGCTCTGATTGTTTTTATAACTTCCTTTTTCTCTCGAAATGCACATTTTCATTAGTCCAAAACATTTTCAACAACGTCTTTAAGGGAAAATGACACTTTTATTCCTTTGTTTTTTCGTTGTCAATGAACTAGCTCTCACAAAATTAGGATTTTAGTCACTGAAACATATTTTGGATTTTAGTCTGCTTTCGCTCCAGGTGAGGAAAATGGTCCTCTAACTTTTTTTTTTTTGGAAAATAGCCTATCCGCCGGAAATAGGCGATTGGGCCGGAATCTTTAAAAAACGCTTACGTGGCGACCACTAGGTACACACATTGAATCTACGTGGCTATGGACCCCATTTTACTTTAAATAAAGTATTTCTCCTTCTAATTTCTCCCAATTTCATCCCTCAAAATCTAATCCCTAATTAATTTGCAATTTGCAATTTGAAATTCTTTGAGATAGGCGATGAATCATTTGCAATTTGGAATTGGAAGTTCTACAAAAGAAATAGCACCAAAGTTCATAATATCTCTACATCGTCATTGTTTCCGGCGGAAAATGCGGCACCACCACAACCTTCTTATCCGGATATACCATTCTTGCCGAAGTTTCGACCGGAGCATAACCGGGAAATACAAGCAACACCACCTCCACCTTCGCACGAAAATGCTAGTCCGGTTTCAACTATCAAGAAACCAAAAAGCAAAATACTTGCTATTAGAATGTCAATTGAGAATGTTATTTCAAGAATTTTGTAAGCGGGATTAGCATTTTCTTCTTTTATAAGCAAAAGATTAAAGATTCGAGATGAATCCCAAAAGAAAATTGGAGGAAATTGGAAGGAGAAATCATTTTTTAAAGTAAAATGGGATCCACATGCACATAGGATTCAATGTGGCCGCGTAGTGGCTGCCACGTAAACGTTTTTCAAAGATTCCGGTGCCCAGTCATCTATTTCCGGAGGATAGGACTATTTTTCCACAAAAAAACAAGTTAGAGGACTATTTTCCTCACCGGAGCGAGGAGCGGGGACTAAAATCAAAGTAGGTAAATTACGGGACTAAAATCCTAATTTTGCCAACTAGCTCTTATATATCTTCCATAATGATAATTTCACCCCCTAAGTAGGCAATTATATTACACATTTAAGATATTCCCCCAGCGAGGTATGTGGTAGGTCTGAATGGTCATAAAGGATCCGATCAATTGTTTAGACCATCGTCAATGCTTGTTGACTAGAGATTTATGTCTCACACTGATATGCGGTGAGAATTCTACTACTTTAACTATGTGGAGCATTACATCCAGGATCTATGTTTAGAGGGACGTAAATTGCAGTCAAGCGTAGGGCGAACACTGTAGGCTGTCCTAAGATTTTTATCTAGGGGCCCAATTCTTAAGTAAAATCTCACGGAAAATGCGTTTTAAAAAAGTCAAGGAGAAAAATAAATAAGAACGTTGTAATCGGTTTAAATTCCGGTGTGTGTATTTTAGGGGGTTGGATCCTCTGTTGTAGTGGAACAACACAACATGCGTTGTGACAATAGAGAAGGAGGGTAGAAAGGGTATTTCACGTGAAAAACCAAAAAAAAAAAAACATTAAAGTCTCATTTCAACACACAGTAGGGGCACCAATACTGCAGAAGATCCTAATTGGTATTTTAGTAGTTTCACATAAACTTAGAAGAGACTCACCTTCCTTGGCCCTATTTATATTGTCCATTCTAGCTATTATTATTTGAAATGTTAAGTAACACAAGTCTTTGAATTCTTTTAAAATACCCATGATAAAACGAATAGAGATGATGAATATCATTGATTGTTTCAGATCTTGATTAAATTCAAAGTAATTAGGTATAATAATTGTAAATGCAAATGAATTTTACAGATCATATAAGAAAGATTTTTTTTTTCTTTTGTCGTGAAATAAGTTAATACTAATAGATACTAAAGTTTAGTAAAACAGTAAACAAAGAGTGCAAAAACCCATGGCTCAGATCGAACTTTAGACGTTACCCAAAGAAAAAACGAATAGAGATGCCGAATATCATTGATTGTTTCAGATCTTGATTAAATACAAAATAATTAGGTATAAGAATTGTAAATGCAAATGAATTTTACGGATCATATAAGAAAAAGTTTTAAATAAAAAAAAAACAACCACACCACAGTAAACAAAGAGTGCAAAAACCCGTCCCAGGGATATAACTTGGGTTAGCGAAGAGGTTTGGGTGCGTAGTCTTTCCTCCTAGGAAGGTTAGAGGTTCGATTCGCGGTGGGCGAATTATTTCTCTTGCGTAATAAAGGCAAGCCCGACGATTCGAGCTGCGGGGGATGCGATTAACATTCTACACTCATCACGTGGGACGAGGGAGTGGGGACTCCGTGATTAGGGTTTAACCATTAAGAGAAGCTAGATTGAATGTTTTGTTTTAAAGAGACTGATAATGTCGAAATTATCTGGGGTGTTCAGCGGTGAATATGTGGTGGATATCTAGCAACAAGGATGATGTAACGGTGGTGGCTCATGGTGGAGCTGTGAGAAAATGTGGTGGTGAGTGTGGTGATGCAAAGTAAGTAAAGAGAGAGCAATCAATTGGGCAGAGTTTTGCCTTATTTTGTATATTATGAGCTTGGTCCGTAATTTATACATGGAGCCCTATTTATAGGGTGAGAACCGAATAAGTTCAACATAATTACAACTAAGGACATGGTACAACTAAATCTGCGGTAGATGGTCGGGCCGCGACAGGGTGATGGCGGCGCGGATCCGGGGGCTTGCACTGTATGACCTCAATCGGCTGATTGTGTCGTCGGTCTCTGCTCTCCATATGTGGGGAGGGATGGATCTCTGGCGGATCCGTCACTCTTGTGTTTGGGCAAGTTGGACATCTTTCTGTCTTACTCACCATGGGCTCGCTTTGGAGGCCCATCATGGGAATAAGAGTGAGTCTTGCGTGTGAGTCTTGCGTGTGAGCCTTGCGGCGCGTTGGCCTACCGTCCCCCGTTTGTACATCCTCGAGGATCCTCCGGGTTAGTATGCGGGTTCATGGGCCGGATGGCGAGCCGGCCTATCAATGGCCCCCTACTCCGTACCCGTGACATCTCGAGGTGTCGGGTAGGAAGTAAGTTCGCTACACACGGCGTCTTCTAGGCTAGTCGTTAATCACATTAGGTTATCATTCGAGCTCGCGAAATCACATATTCGGGCATAGCGCCTTATCGCCACGAGGCGGCTTTGATGGGCGGATAGCCTTAGTTGATTAAAGTTGTTTTGGGCAGGTAGCCTTAACTTCATGAGGTGGCTTAATGGGCGAATAGCCTTAGCCGTTTGAAGTCGTTTTGGGCGGATGAACTTGACTTCGTGAGGTGGCTCTAATGGGTGGATAGCTTGAGCCGTTTTGAAGTTACAGTTGGGCGGATAGCCTTAACATCATGTGATTTGGCGTTCCGGAATCTTTGGTCCCTAGCCGATTTGAAGTTATCATTGGGCGGATAGCCTTAACTTCATATGATTTGGCTTATCTGGGCTCTTAGCCTCTAGCCGATTTGAAGTTATAATTAGGCGGATAGCCTTAACTTCATATGACTTGGCTTATCTGGGCTCTTAGCCTCTAGCCGATTTGAAGTTATGATTGGGCAGATAGCCTTAACTTTATATGATTTGGCTTATCAGGGCTCTTAGCCTCTAGCCGATTTTGAAGTCCTCAGAATCATGAGGTCGACTTAGCTGTGTTGCGCGATCCTGCAGACATGCGGATCGGAACAAATTTGTCGGCTCAACTTTCCCCAGCGGGCTTGCCATGCTGCCTATAAATGATATGACAACTGACGTGACATGATCTGTTCTCCCATTGGCTGTGATGTTTAAGATACCGTGTCGAGACGGCGTTAATCCCGTTTCTTGTGTCGTAATGATGGCAATCTCGAAATTCAAAATTTGGAATTCCCGCTCTTGATCTCATCCGTCAGATCATTGTCACTGTGGCCGTTGGATCCGCACCTCCATGCCTATATAAAGGGGGCGGATCTCAGACCTAAACATTTTTTGAATCTTCAACTTCTTTGGCAATCGGCTATCAGTGGTTTTCTGGTGGAATTTCTCCGACGAGGCGGTTCCCGGTGGAATTTTGAGGGCTTGCTTCACTTTTTCCAATTTTCTTCGCACTTCATGTTGATTATCAGGTAAAGTTGCTCTCTTTTTCTTGATTCCTCATGATTTCGTAGATTACATCGCATGTGCTCTTTACTGTTTTCTTGAAACACGGTGCGTCTTGAATTTTTCTGGGTTTGAATTTATGGTAGTTTGTGTTAGGTGTAGTGCCCGAAAGACAATTTGTGTAATTGTTTTTAATAATGGATGACAGAATTTATCTCACCTTATTACTTGTTTTGTGCTTGTAAGTAATACACCGCTACGCAAACCCTAAGTATATACGTATGTAACCACTTAACTCGGTGTATGGATTACACGTGAGGATTTGAGTTAGTGGAGATATGCTTAAAGCTGTTAGTCCGTGGTGAACTTAATCGAGTTTAGGGTCTCTTGATTAAAACACCAATAATGCGCCAGAACACCTTAGGGTGTGATAGTCGATCCGGGTTGTCGGTAGAGGGTACTACGTGGGGCATTTATATATGATGGCATTCATATAGAATTTGGACCGATTTAATGCGAATTTCTCGATATAATTCCGTAATCGAGGAATCTTATTAAATCATTAGATGATCATATATGGATCAACCTTAATCCTGAGGTGATCACAGGGTGTTGCTTATCTCGGGGTAGTGTTTGATGTGTTAGTTACGGTTCACTTGAATATGTGTTCCAAGCCACTTCTCATTGGCACTATCTCCTGATGAGTGAGTAGTTCTGATTTTCACAGACATGGAATCCATTCCTTCCTGTGGAAGTAGAGAGACAGTCCC
The DNA here is from genome assembly GCA_036785695.1 of Gentiana straminea. Classification (NCBI taxonomy): domain Eukaryota; kingdom Viridiplantae; phylum Streptophyta; class Magnoliopsida; order Gentianales; family Gentianaceae; genus Gentiana; species Gentiana straminea. Next base: position 150,516 of record JAVUPR010000273.1, read on the forward strand.
CTTATTTGTTAGCCCCGAGAAAGTGATCGATCCCGGGAGTTCACATTTGACTAATTAGCTACTAGTCAGATATGTGTACTAATTGATCATCAGGGGGTTAATGGTAAATAAGGATAAGATATTCTGAGTCGGATTCACGGAGACTTCCCACTCAGAATGGACAGTCTATGGAGGGTTAATCCATATGTAGTGATTATATCAATGGACGCTTATTCACTCTACATGGGTCGAGTATAAGTATACATCTATAATCGGTAGAGTTCAGTTTCGGGTTTATGGTGGCGTGATGCCGGAATTAATAATTAATGTACTTATTCTGTTCAATGAATAATTAATTATTGGAGCTACTGGTTATAGGTCCATGGTCCCCGATGTGGCTTCTATAATTCGGAATGATATTCTTGTTATTTGGGCCTCAGTGATAATTAATTGGCTGGGCTAATTAATTGATATGCATGGATATTATTTAGTTGGACTAAATAATATAATACACATAAAGACATTTTATGGGCTTAATAAACCTAATATGTGGCGCCAATGTGAGTGTTATTTAATTAGAGAGAAATTAGTTTTCTTGGATAATTATTTAACATGTGATTTATCATTTATTTGTTAAAAGATAATTCATGGAATATTAGATAATAATATGATTTATCCTAATTTGTTTGGGATAATTATGTTATTTATCTTTTATTTGAAATAAGGATTAATTTAATAATTATCTCTTAATTATTAAGTCCTTGGAGGACAAGGATTACTCTCCTATATAAAGAGAGTTCTCTCAAGCCTTAAGCATTGGCAAATTTCGACTTGACCACATAAAAAGAGAGAAAAAAATTAGTTTTTCTTGTCCGGGGTTTTAGAAGAAAAAAACTCTAAGTTTTTCTTGGTGTTGCATATCAAGGAGGTTCGTGTATCAAGAAGGGTGTCCACTAACCGCCGTTTGGAGAACACATCGGAAGATCAAGGCGTCTCTTCCCGATATTGGTAACATGATCTTAACCCCCTTGTAGTAGTTTAAGTCCTTTAATTATGTGTTATAATATATGAATCGTGATCCATCCGCTGCGCATAGATCTAATTCGTTTAGATCTAAGATCCTACTTCCTTCAGTTTAAACTTCATTCTTGTTCTTAAGATTCTTCAGAATTCGGTAGTCTGTTTTTACTGTTGTGGCCTCTAATTTTGTCCATGTATTGTAGCTTCCTAGTTTGGATATTCTTTCAGTGTCTTTGCCCCCAGTTTCTGGGGATTTCATGCATCTGAATGTGAAACGAAAAGGCGGGGTGTCGAGATGAGTGGTTCATCTTGGCCCGACTTCGATTGTTCTAGGTGATGGCTTATCCGCCTCGTCCTTTTGGTTTTGCAGGATGTCTCGAAGTGGTGATGATGAAAACGTCGGCGTTCACGGCTACGCCTCTGGTAAAGATGAGGAGGCAAGCTTTAGTCGTACGGCAAGCGTTAGTGAGGAGATGATTCTGGTGTGACCTGAACCATCACAAGGTGGACGCCGCAAACCTACTGTTCGCAGGGTGATCACGGAGCGGGGTAAATCTTCTAAAAGGACTACGCTTAGAGGCCTCAAAGATGCTACTAGGGCTCCGGATTCTACACGAAAGGTCGCTGCTGGCAAATGCGGTGACGGGGGGGTGCGAAAAGGAATAAGACCATCAGGCCTAACAACCCTGAGGCCGCGGAGGAGGAAAAGTCGGGGGGGCTGCCATGGACAGGGAAATTGAGAGCCAATGGCCTGAGGTCCGGAAGGGTCTTGCCGCCTCGGGGACCTTTACCAGTTATTACATTTCCCCGCTTCACTAGTTTTCATGGTAGTACTGTCGCGGGCTCTGATCAAGCGGTAGAGCACCTAGAGTCTGGTGATTCTGTTTCGGACACTGATCGGGCCGGCCAGCGGTTGGAGACAGATGGCCTCATATTATTTTATGACCATCTTGTGGCGGGGTTGCATCCGCCCTTTGATCCTTTCTTTGTTGAAGTGATAGATAGGCTGGCCGCCTTGCTTTGCGATTTTGTCCTGAGGGCGGTGAAGATAATTTTGGCCTTCCTTATTTTGTGCCGGATGCCGAAACACGAGCCTTCCCTCCCCGTTTTCCTGAAATTTTATACTTTTGGGTAGGTTGTGATGAACGACTCCTTCGATACCCGCAACCTATTGTTGGTCCGGGCCAAAGTCAACGTGTGTCGTCTATTTTATTGGCTCCCAGGAAAAGTGAGGGACTGGGAGCAACGTGGTTTGATCGTCGAATCCGCCGTGGGTTGGCCTTAACCCAAATTTGAGGTGCGGCCAGAAAAGAGATTGAACTCCATCACCGTTCCTAAGACACTCGAGGCCTGTGAGCAGGATCTAGTCGACAGGATTTATGACCTTCTTAGATGGGACGGTGTGAGTCAGGAGAGGGTGTTTAGTTGGAGATCTTTAATCGTGTGTTTTTGTCGGATACGACGGTCAAAAAAAAAAAAAAACCGGATGGAATATATAATGAAAAGCAATCTAATCCTATCCAAAAAGAAAAAGTTTTAAGAATTTTCCATTGCAAATTAGGACTTTTAGGTTGTAGAATCAATATTATAGTATAGTTTTAGATGCAAACTATTCTTCACGAGCACTAAACAGCTATGCCGACAAGCAAGGACGCCGGACATACAACGACGGCAAGCCGGAAAAGACAGCTTCCGGCGGCGGAAATTCAGGATCATCTGAACATCCATAAGATCAAACGGTGCAAAATCTCTACAATCCAGTTGGCAGAGGACTTGCTATACGAAATACTTGTTAGGCTGCCGGTGAAGTCTCTGATCCGATTTCGTCTCGTATCTAAAGGTATGCGTAGAATGATTGATACCCCATTTTTCGCCAAAAATCATTTTAATCATCGATGTGTAAACGAAAGATCCCTCTCGGATGATGATTATGCCGTCATACTCGAACAATCCAATGGTTGCTTGTTATCAGTGAATTTTTCCAAGGATAATCTGAATTGTGCTAATGCAATAAAGCTTGATTTTACTTTTCGTAAAAAGGGCATGTTTCTAATTGGTTGCTGCAATGGAGTTTTTTGTTTAAAGAAGAGGAAAGCAGAAACCTATGTTTTATGGAACCCCTCTAATGGCACTTTCCATAAGGTTCAATGCCCCAAATTACCCCCTGAAACCAACATCACAGACGAATCAATTGGTTATGACTATGTTAACGATGATTACAAAATAGCCCTAGTCAGAGATAAAACAAGTGTAGAAGTTTACAGCTTTAGAAAACATTCATGGAGGACATTCATTGAAATTCTTCCTCCCATCAGAGAAGGTGTTTGTGTCAATGGTGTCATGCATTGGTTGTCGGCTAGTCGTAGGTGTATTGCGGCGTTTGATTTCGTGACTGAAACCTTTAGATCATTACCTTTACCCCAAGAAGCTACACAGCTTGAATTGAGAGCTCATCATTTGAAGGATTTGGGGGGTCGTTTATGCGTCGCTACTAGTCCGTCTGTTGATTTTGCTGCATATACTGTTTGGGTGATGGAACAGTACGGAGTTGAAAGATCTTGGACTAAACTATACAATATTAGCAACGTACCGTTCTATTATTTTCCTAACCGGGAAAGGCGATTGCTTTGTAACTCTGGATGGTTGACTTGGTGGGATCCTCAAGACAACTCCTATGAGAGAATTAGATTTCCAGGGTCAACTGTAGAACAACCTAGGCACTGTCTGGCGCACGTCTATGTAAGGAACCTCTTGTAAGACTTGATCGAGTTTTATTTAGTGAGTTTGTTTATCACTAAAAAGAATATATCTATGTTATATATAGGTTGTTTTTTTTGTTCTTTCTTGCTTGATTAGAGGTGGTATGCTGTTTTTCGGATCGTGGGGTCTTTGTCTTTCTTTCCTACTATCTTGAGTTTCTCCCACATTGTGTTTACCGGATTTAGGTCTTGAGGAGGCAGAGTCATGTTTCTGATGATGTCTGTATAGGGGAGGGCTACAATATAAGCCCTGTTGAAAATGGTGTTGAGAATTCAAATTGCAAACATCATTTGTTACTTTGATACAAATTTTCACTTATGTACTTTTCATTTTGAAATTCTTTATTTGAATGCTATGATTGTAGTTTTATTTGCTATGTTTATCCTTGAGGACAAGAAATTAAAAATTCTCACCTTGTATAAAACTTAGCATCCCTGGCTATGATGGGATATGGATTTGAATTTCCATTTTACACCTCTAATTGATTTAAAGATTTAAAGGGAGAATTCCAGATGATAAAGATGCTCAGCCTTATGATATTCACAATTTTTTCTCAATGGAGTCCTCCGTTTTAATTTATCCGATTTAATTATTAAAAAGGGGTAGAGGGCCAAAAGGATAAGTTCTTAAAGAATATGAGAAATTAAAAACATACATATTAAAAAAAAATTATTTAATTTTTAACAATAAAATGACTAACAATATCATCGGATATAATTAAGAATGTAACGTACATTTTTATCTCTCATATTGCAATAAAAATGAGTAAAATAAATAGAAGAAAAATAAACAAAGAAATTTGACAATTGTATCAGATAAACGGAACGGAGCTAGGGAGTAGTATTTTATTAAATGCTATCGGACATAGAAAAATACAGAACGGAGTTAGGGAGTAGTATTTTAATAAATGCTACCGGACAAAGAAAAGTACAAAACAATAGTCAAGGTCGACGTAGTTTGTTTAATATTTTCATTATTTTTTTCTTTAAATAGTTAAACCCTAACCATGAGGGTTCTCATTACGTTGTCGATGGGATTGGGGAATGTGTTAATCGGAGTAGCACAATAAATTTCGAGAATCATAGGTTTGTTATTATACCAAAGAACTAAAAGCACAATTCAGATGAGGTGTTGCGTTTCAGGAAGGTATACCTCAATTCAAATAAGGTATCTTTCGCCTATAATAGGAATTGGCTGCAAGCACGAAAATTACATTAGTCAAAAGCATCATCGGTACGTTTTTTAGTGTCGAGGGTTTGATCAAACGAGTCGCGTTAGATACAGACTCCTTCATTGTATCCTGGAAGAGATTATTTTTGATTCCCGTGTGACGTCTAGAAAAGGACGAAACATCCCTTAACAAACAATACTATGAACGTGCTTTGGAGATTCAGTATTATCAATTCATCTTATGTGTTAATTTTTTCCAAAAATACCCTTTCCGTTCTAAAATAATTGATGCAATTGAAACATTATCATTTCCATTGCAACATTTATTATCTTTTTTCTTGTTTTACCCTTATTTACTGATATGAGAAATAAAAAAGAAGTTGCATTAGTTATATCCAAAGATTTTTTAGTCATTTCATTGTAAAAGTCAATGAAATAACTCACATCCTTATTAGGCGTGATTTTGATAACTACATCGGGTAAATTAGAACAGATGGAGTATCTGCAACATGTTAATAATTATAAGCATTCGATAATCCTAAAAACATGATATCTACTAATATATTACATCATTAGATCCACAACTTTCATATTACATTTTATAACATACTTTGACAACATACGCAACTTTTGATCATTTGAAACATGTTTCATTTTTAACACATGGAATCATTGATTTTAGACCTAAAACATTATCTTTATCATTTTAAGACATGAATAAATGCATCATACTAATGAATTAAACAAGTATGAAACTTCAATTCACCGACATGGTAATTATAACACCAACAACATGCATATTAAGGCCAGTGGACATTCGCACACTCAGAATGTGGTTTTATGAAGTCCGGTACACATACTATATTTAGTTTCTTTCAAGAACATGTATAGGACGTCAATACAACAATCTGTACAAGCATATAAGTCACATAAACACATAAAATGCACATAAAAAATGATTCATAGAGTCTTTACCTTGATTCCTAGAAGATTTACTGCAATCGAAACAGGCTGGAGAAAGAGAATTTACTGCTTCAGAAATGCGGATTTCTTGCCTTGGTGTTTGAGAGAATTGAGAGAGGATGAAGTTCATGATTGAAAGTACGTGAGGTGAATAAAATGAATAATTAATTGTCAATTAAGACACAATATGGAAGATGTCAGGCAAAAAGACATAAGAAAAGATGTTTGTCAAAAAAGACAGAAAGTGAAAGTGAATTTCGCTTGGTTTTGTGACATTTTTTGACAAACATTTTTTTATATGTTCTTTTTGTTTGACATCTTCCATATTTTGTTTTTCCGACAAAAACCCCTAAAATGAAGGGTTGGAACTCGTTTTTAAGCTTGTTGGGGGTTGGAGAAGTTGAAGAACAACGACCGAGAGGTTGTAAAATATAGAGGTGGAATTTTTTGATACGAATTCCACCACCCATTGGTGAAAAGCTAGTGCTAAGCCGGTAGCCACCGGACTTTTGGACCCACCGGTATCATTTATTGAGAGATGACACTTTTTATTATGTCACAGGGATTCGAAAATAACGTAAACTATCAAATTAGATTAGAGGTGTTGGAAAGTGATGATATGGTGGTACAAAAATTTGGTAGGAGCTACCGTAAAATTACTTTTGAACACAATTTTTTTATTGGTTGCTCAAGACATTAAATAGGATTTAATCTGGATAATTATAAAATTTTTGTTTAACCAATGACTCACCTCCTTTGCTCACGAGCTGTCTTAGCTTTGTCTTAGATTCTTCAACATGTTTTAACGTTTTAAGTAATTGAAATTGATGACAAATTAAAGAAAGAAATGATTTGGATAACACGTCAAAACGACAAAAGATAATTGAGCTACAATAAATTACCGGTAACGTTGATAAAAGTTTATTATTTTATAATTTAAATTAAATTATACCTGTTTTAACCCCTAATGGATGGAATTTAACTGTTTAACACTTGAAAATTAACAAAAATAAGCACAATGCAGTCAATGCTTTATTATTTTTGTATTCTTAGTTCTTACTTTATTATTATTTTTCATTTTTCCATATTTCTTACGGAGTACATATGGTAGCTATCTTTCAAAAAAAAAAAAAAAAAAAAAAAATTGAGATATATTACATGTGATCTCTAAAGCAAGTATATTTTATATTTTGTCATTAGTCTATTTTAATTTCCTTATATTTTTAGAACGATTATTCTAGAATTATATTTAGTCTCATATAATGTCCATGTAATGATATTATCACAATCGCGCGGACACGTAGAACGTGTCACACCCATGAGTGGATCTATGTGTTTTGGGAGGGTGTAACCCAACTGAAATTCAAGATTTTTTGTTAAAGAAATCAGTTTTAGTTTCGGTGATCCAGTAAAACAAATTTTTGTATAAATAATATAGTTTTAGACTCCGATAACCCTAACGATAACAAATTCATGAATCCGTCAATCACACCAAAACATGGAAGTTGAAATGCTGGTAAGAGATCTAATCCGAGTTCGGTTCGGATTGTGCTTACGGAGTCTGACTCTCGAAGTAAGGTATGACCCAAAAGACCTTTCAGCATTACGTTTTAAAGAGATCGAACCGATGATCTTCCTACTATTTGATTATTATAGGCCTTTCTTTCAACAAAAAAAAGAAAGAAATTAATTAATTAAAAAAAAATTTAGACAGAGTGATTACATAGTAACGTATGTGTATAAAATAATTGTGTTCATACTAAACCACTCCTTAAAAAGCCAGACTCTCAGCTCCCAGAAACTCATTCTTTCCTCCCTCTTCTTTCTCTCTTCACCACCGTTCATGGCGGACTACAACCGGTCAAACTCATATTCTTACTCCGATGATCGGATGCAGGTCGACGTCTACCGTGGACGTTACGGGCCGAGATTCCGTTCATCCAGACCCGACGATCAGAAGATGCATAGCTACTCCGATGGGTCAAGCTATCCTAATGATAACTACTTCAGATCATACAGCGTCTCGCACGCCGAACTTCCACCGCCGCCGGCGACGGCGATAGCGGTGACGCAGTGGAAGCTGAAGAAAGGGAAAAGCACAAGCGGGTCGATTTCGAAAAGTTGGAGCTTTAATGATCCGGAGGCCCAGAGAAGGAAGAGAGTTGCTGGGTATAAAGTTTATTCTGTTGAAGGAAAAGTCAAAGGTAGTTTCAGGAGGAGTTTCAGGTGGGTTAAAAATAAGTATATTCAAGTTGTTGATGGGTGGTGGTGATTTGGATTTTTATCGAAAGATGAAAAAAAATGTTACTGTCACGACAAAATAGTCACGTACGCACATCAATCAATATGTAATCATAGATCGTAATGATCCAATTGTGGAAAAATGTGTTATGTCACTTGTTAAACGGGCGGATCCACCTACATGATCGGTGCGGCCGCCCTAGTGAAATATTATATATATATTGTATTAAATTTGAAGGGAAGAGTTTTTTTTTTTTTTTTTGGGTTCTTTTTTGTTATGTATGTTCGGTAATAAGATCCTACAATGATGCCATTTTCTAGATTTGTTATGATTTGTTGTGATTATTTTACCATGATGATCTCTACTTTCATATCCTACGAGATGAATGTAGATATTAATCATGTAATATAATAATGATTCAGAGTCATTCACTCGATAGTATACTAAAGAATTGAAAGAAGTCTTTTTTATGGAGTATGAATATCCAACTTAAGGTTGAGCTGCCTTTCTAAAACATCGAAACCCTTTATCCCTAGATCATGTTCCGGGACGTGATTATTTTGTTGTTGTTATGATCGGAGGTTCTATTGATGAGGAGAGTTATGGTATAACGGTCTCACGTACGGTGTCTCAATTAAGTGGATGATTGTGATGCGTCCAAATCATTCAAACACACCACTACAGTGTGTGTGAAAAGATGGATAAGAATTCATCATAACTCTTTATTTGATACACCGCATGAATCGTCATTGTACTATAACTTTTCTCCTAATTGAGGGCAAGTTTTTCTCTATAGTGTCTGCACATGTAAGACCTTTCACAAGGTAGATTTACAATTGAGCATATGTAAGTGTGTGGAGTAGAAGATTTTTCAATTATGTATTTAAATGCGGAGATACCATATAAAAACTATTGATTGGAGTAAAATGAAATTTACACCGTATATTTACAATTCAGCATAGGTAAGTGTATAGTGTAGATTTTTTCATTCAGTATTTACATATGGAAATACCATATAAAAACTAGCGTGTTAATGAAAAAATATTTACACCTTATATTTACAATTCATCATTTGTAAATATGTACTCTCTCTCTCTGCTATATATATATATATATATATATATATATATATATATATATATATATATATATATATATATATATATATATATATCTCCATAATGTGTAGTCTAGATATCTTCGTTATGTGTATGATTGAAATTGTATTCTCGGTGACACATGTCATGCTCTTTTAGGGTTGTTACAATTTGGATTAAACTTGTTTTTTATCGATGTATTTAATGTCACGTATCGCCTTTTTCATATTTTCATTAGATAAAAATAAAATTTGTTATTATAGAGTTTTCGCAATAAAAGATTTCGATTATAAATATATATTTATATAGAAATGTTAGGATACCCCAAACCAAAAAAGAAATGTTAGGATACTTACCAAATTCATAAGGACCACATGTTGATGCATGATTATCTATCGATGTAATTTTGGGCATTATTGTGGGTGGGGTACTTTCGTGTGTTTGTTAATATATATTTATTGTATGTCGGTATATTAAACATGTAAGATTTATATTTTATTTTGGGTAGTTGGCTTTTTTAAAGGAAAAAAAATACTAGAAAACTAGAGTATACAATAACAAGATAAATTATTTGACTTTTTTATTTATTTATAGTATCTCATACATCCAACAGTTCATTACACGTATGAATCTTCATCTTCATTATTTCAACTACGGAAAATTTTGCTGCAAAGACTCAATATTAGAACAGGTGTCGGATTACTATCACATGTACAAAAAGATAAAACTGTTTTGTCTCCTTATACACCTGTCAGTCATCCAAAGATCAACTCTAATAGGAATTCTTGCATGAGAATGTTGGACCGGAAAAATGTTGTTTTGTTTCTTTAATTAACAATAATGCCTATATTAACATGTGTAAATTATGTTGGAGATAATTAGGCTTGAAGCCCAATAACGTTTATTAATTAGTTAATAAACGGTCCATTTTGGGGTTAATTTCGGATAAGCCTCGTTAAAATTTATCGAGAGCTTAGAGTATCATTGAAATCTACGTAACACATAGATAATGACGGGTTTTGAATCACTTGATTTGGACATCAGATAAATGAAAAAGTAATACTCAAAATAGGAGGTGTAACGCGTCGATTTCAACGAATCGGTCCATTTGTTAATCCCAGCCCATTAAAAATACCTAATAATGTAGACTTGTTCCGAAGCACAAGTCGTGCCTTACCAATTTCCGAACATTGGAAAGGGTTGTTCAACGTGGATAATGGAGGCCACGGTGGTTATTGGCTCTCCTATATATTCTCCCGTTGATTGGAAATTCAACACATAGAACTTAGAAGTACTACACACAAATTATCATTTCATTTAGCAGTAGTTTTGTGCATTGTTGAAGAGATCAAAACACCGTAGAATTCGGCGCTGTTCAAAGTTCGAAGTGCCACCTCCTAGAACAGGTAAACCGTTGTATCCTGAGAAACAATTGCTATTACCATGAGCACCATACGGGAACAAATTGTCTTAAGTAAATAGTGATTTCACTCGTCTCGGTTGTCTTTCAATTTTCGTTTTATTTTTTTGCAACTTTGTAATTGCAGCATCTCTTGAATGATATGAATAAATTATTGTTGTTCTACTGTGTAATTTCTTTTTAGCACATACAGTAGTATGCTTTCCAACAAATTATTTATACACTTATAATTTTCGTTTTAATTCAAGCAGTTTCTTGACATCTTATATTATATTTTAGAGTAAAAAACTGTCAATTGACCCGTTTTTCTCGATTGACCCGTTTTTGACCCGTCTCTTCGACACACTCCTCCGTTTTCTCCTTCATTTACGCTCGCAAACTCCCCAAAATCACTACTCCCTCAATATCCAAACAGAAACAAAAACTCATAACAGCTGATCCTCAGTATCCAAATCTCATCCTCTAAAATTTCTGCTCATCAGTTTCGGTAGATCCTTCTTTGAATTTCAAACGTCATATCCAAATCTCAACGTATCAATTTATTGTCCTTCACTTATTTAGTCTTTTTATTTCTCCTAATGACTTCATCCACCTATCACTTCCCCACCACCCCATCAGCCCTGTTCGTGCTATCTCATGAGTCATGTGAAGTTGGGCCGTGAAAAGGAGGGGGCGGTGGCCATAGAAATTGGCTGGGAAGTTTTTTTTTTTTTTTTTTTTTTATAGAAGAAGATGGGAAGAACGATGGGAGAATCTGGACCAAGATCGAAGGAAATAAATTGCAGAAAAGGCTTTTTTTTTTTTTTTTTTTTTTTTATAAAGAAGAAGAGCATGAGAACGACAATCTGGGAAAGAAAAGAAAGAATCTGGGACCGTGAATAGATTGAAAGAAAGTGGAGAAAAAAAATAAAGAATAGAGAAATGCAGGCAATCGGTAAGTTTTTTTTTTATTTCTTTTATTTTAGAAGAAGATGGGAAGAACGATGGGAGACTCAAATCTGAGGCAATTTCCAGATGAATTGAAGGTAATTGGTAAACGAAAAGATTCAGTTAAAAATTTCTACATTTTAAGTTTCTATCTGCTATGATCCTTTTTACTAATAATCCGGCTCTTTCCTCCAACCGCTGGTCAATTTTTTTTTTTGTTTGTATGGTTTTAGGTTTGTGTTGATCTATTAGAGTGTGGGAGTGTATGGAAGGGAATTATGGATTGGTATTCCTCGATTTGGAAGGGAATTATGGATTGGTATTCCTCGATTTTGTTCTTACCATGCTTTCCCTTTCATCAGTTTATTTATTTATTTTCAGTTCATGTTACTAATTATTCGTTGATCTTTAGTGATTCACATTTCTCTATTTACCTCTCGATTAATCGTTTCCTCAATTGAAGAAGTTTTTCCAGCGATTTTGTAGGTTTTAAGGCCATCGTTTGTGGTGGTTTTTGTCATGCATTTCCTGGTGTACATCTTCCTGGCTTTTGGTATATCTTTCTATCTCATTCTAACTTTTTTGCATTTTCTGACAATTCGTAAAAAATGTTTGATAAGAGTCCTCTAAATGAGGAAAGATTACACTTTTTGGGATTCGACTTTCATTAATTTTTATATGTCTATTCATAGTAATTTTTATGGCTAAGATTGGTTTCGTTTATTGGAGTTTTACGGAGGGTCTTTCAAATGAAAGAACAATGCAAACATATGATAATGTAGGTGACAGTTGTTGGTATTACAAGACGTCTGGAACTGAATCAGTTATTGCAGCATGATTGTTGCCTGTTTTCATTATCCGAAGTAGTTCGGGCTTGAAACTATTACATGTCATGCTTGAATAGCCGGGTACGGTGATGATGTTGTAGATTACGATGTGGACATCGGATAATATGAAGTTGCCAAAGATTGTGTTATGCACCAAGGGCCTTGCAACCCGTTGAAAGCATTGATTCCTACTCTTTGTGTTGTTTCGATTATGGATCAATATTTATTTAACATCAATGTCATTCACATACTTATCGCCTATAGAACTTCATAAGTTAATAGTTGGAATCATGTTCTAAATTGTTCAATTGTATTAATTGAGCCATTTTATATCTCTTTGTGTGGCTTTCTTCATGTCTTTTTGTTTACTAATGCGAGAGAGCCACAATTGTGTTAACGGGACTCATATCATATATGGATCCATGTTCTTCTGTGCCATACGGGAAGGTACGTGTAAGAAGAAAGACAAGACGGAGGATAAGCAATAGCAAAGGACATTACACAAGTTCTCATGAACGTATGGCTTTCCTTATGTTCTTATGATTGTTGTGTTCATGGAGTATTGGTTTGACTCGCCGTTGATGATTGTTTTATTCGAGCGTTATATCGTGATGACTCCATAGCTCCCGAGGTTGTGATCGGTTATGTAAATGTTGTGTTTTATATATAGTACGCTTTACATGAATTGGACGTGTGGTGCTTTGGTCTTTCTTTATTTACGCACATTTTGGAGCAGTTTGTTTGGCATGTTATACGGTGAGCTCTTTTGGTATTTTGGAAGGAGCACCTTATTTTGTGAACTTTAATTTGAAAGTGTGGGTTTCTTTTAATTTTTTTTTCTTCACCTTATTTTGTGAACTTTTTTTTTTTTTGGTCCGAAAAAGAAGTTTTTTTCGATGATGGTTGATTAGGTAAACCATATGGGCTCAAGTGTGTCGATCTTTAGTCATTGTATATATTGCATTTTGTATAGATTGTCTTTCGTAATCGATTGAGGACCGATGTTTAATGGATGGATATAAGTTACGGTTAATCAAACGGGTATTCGTTGTAGCGACTTGGTGAGCCACATTTTCATGTTAAGAGAAATTTATGAGTGAATTAGATGTTGCTTGACAAAATACTTGAATTTGTTAGTTGGAGGGCATGATCTTGCTAGCTCTTCATGTGCTTTCATTGTCAAGTTTCTTGCTGAGTTGCCTGACATTTATCAAGGTATTTACAGGGGTAAGGCTTAATAAATTTCTCATATCTATATATACAAATTAGTTTAATATATATTCATCTCTCGAATTCATGCATTTTTCATAGTTTTTCCATTTATCTTTGTTTTGATTTGTATTGTACAATTGGGCAGATTGAGTATGAAATAATGAATGCAAACCGTGCGCGGTTATGGATGAGCAGATGCTGGATGTCGCTAAAAACAAAGGTATCGGTGTCCGGTTTCCGTTTGTTTTCTTCGACATTTTGTTTTTTTTGATGTCTATATATCATTTTATTTTCTTTGATGTATATTCATCACTTTGTTTTCTTTAATGTATTTGTATCAGTTTGTGTTCTTCGCTTTGTTTCCTATACTCGGGCTTAGGTCATGGGCACACCGGGGTATATATGGCCGGTGGTGGTGATAGAAGTGGTTGGAAGGGGAAGACGGAGCAGCCGAGTGCCTTGGCTTTCGAATTTTTTTATTCTTTTTCACGATCATTTGTTTGGTTTGCGATGCTTACGATGTATCTCTTATTTCCTCAAATGTGGAATGAATCACATGATGATGCCAATGTTTCTATGAGCTTTTCCATTAACCACTATTAATCACAAATTTGTGTCATTTGATTGATTAATTATACTTGCACTCCAGTTTCGGTCATTCTTCTGATACGGAAGTGTTAACAACTAGAGCTGAAGCCTCTAATCCTCGCTGCATTTTGAAGATTCATGGAATTATTTACAAACAGATTGGTAAGCAAGACGTTTTTTCTCCGGAGAATTGAAATAGTGAATCTTTCAATTTGTTTTGCTTCAGTCTGACAACTGATAGCTTTTGTTTGAATTAGGTTTGCACTTAAGTATCTTAAAACATTTTTCTTCAGCAGCAGAAAGCTCACGTTAATACAAGGACAGTTGAAGATCAAGCTATATAATGGCAAATAGTCACAGTTCGGTGCACAAGTCAAGGTAGATTTAAGTGATTTTTAACGAGAGTTGTTTCAATTAACCTTTGCAAGACACTTGTTTTATGTTTTTGTTTACAACACTTTTTTACCGGCAAAATTTGTCTTTCAATTTGCATTCGCTTCTGAAAAAGCAATTGCAGCTTGGAGACAACTTCGCGGAGCAATCAAGTCGCAAATCGGTGAGTTGATTTTTTTCCCTATACATTTTAATTCAATGCAAATATATGATACTTTTCTTGGTGCTATGTTTTTCTTTATTGTCGTAATGTGATAATTGATAACAGATCATAGTACTTTCTCTTAATTCTTTCACTAATAATAAGATGGTGTGAAGGGTGTTTGCATTTCGTTCTTTCTTTGGTAGTTCATCTCTTAGTACATACTGATGCTTTCCTTTTTAATTAACTATGTTTTATCTTACCCTGTTGGTGATTTGTAGATCTTTCAGAAGTTTGAATGTTGTTACTATGAATTTTGTGTTTATGTTGCAGTGTAATCACGACTGGTCTGTTCAGAATGAAATTCAGCAAGCAGCTAATAAATCCATGCTTTTCATGAATCATTTGCTTCAGCAACTAATGGCGTCTATTTTGATTTCTTTTGGTCCATGTTGTATTTTAATATTCAGTGGGTATTCCCAACAATCTAATATCATTAAATCATACATTTCAGTTTCAAACAGAACAAATTCCTTTTCACATATGTTGTCGTTTTTCTATTCTAATTTTCAGGTTTTACATTTTTCCGTGCATCGCACGGGTTCCCTACTAGTAGGGAAATAAAACGAAAAGAATTGAAGGTGTTTTAAAGGAAAAAAATTGAAATAAAAGAAATGATTATGATATTCATCGAAATTGTTTGGATTTACCATAGAAATAAAATAAAATATATGCATGTAAAATCATTTTTTTTAAATAACCGAAAAAAATGTAACAGATGAATTCTTAATTGATTTTCAACTGCATATTATAATAATTGAAATGACTAACAATAGTGGCATGGCCGTCCCTATGTCATTTGGGACCCTAAGCCATTTTTTTAAAGGCCATGATTATTGTCATTTTAATTATTAATAAATATATAGACAAAACAAATTTTTGGGTAGAAAAAAATATCGCTTAAACATATGTGTTTTTTTTATTTATCATTTTATTGGCGAAGAATATCAATTAAACTTGTGTAGTCGACGTCATTTACCAAAATTTTTTGATTGAAATTATCACCAAACCGTTTATTATTTCTTATTGATGTTGTTGAGGAACGTAAAAAATGAGTAATATGATTTGAGTGTTAGATAGATAGACAGACACATAAATGGATGGATAAAGAAAAGTCAAATAAATGCCCTAAAGTCATTAGGGAGATTTTTATTTTTTTTTAAACCGGTTATACCAAGTGCATTAATATATTTATATATTTCTGTTTTCCTTAACATAATAGGAGTGTGTATAGTGAAAATGAAAGTAAAAATACATATCATAATGCTTCACACTTCCTACAACCGTTATACCATATGAACTATCAATTTACATTGTTTTGATCGACATAATGGGATGGCTGTAGGATTTTTGATATTAATTAGGGATCATAAATCTGTCAATTCTTTTTCCTCTATCACATATATATTTGTATATTTTATTTTATACTTGTAATTATTGGTTAAAACATAAAACAATAGGTCAATATATAAAAATAAGCAGTCAATTTCACATTTATTATAAAAAAATCTACTATTTATACATAAGAAAATTATTTTAGGGTTTGGCTGCCCCCACCCCCTCACAAGGGTGGAGCCGCCCCTGATAGACATGATTTAACACATGTGTTGTAACATGATTCATCCCTACCAAATCTATAGCCACTTCTAAGTGTACAGGATTCTGAGCATTCCTCATAACACTCAATTATATCTTCATTAAACTTGAGATTTGCAATTCCATTTTCTTCTTCTGTTGAATTTGCAGTGGTAATCATCACAAGCATTAGCAAACCTATGATAATCTTGGTCATTGTTGCAAAAACTTGTCTTAATTATGTAGCAAAGATGTTTCTCCTTGAAAATCCTCAAAACACAAGATTTTAATTTATATATCTTTTGGTTTTGGTTGTATATATATAAAAGTATTTGTATTAAATTCTTGCAAAATTAAATGTGGATAATGGAATGTTATAAAACAATGTATTTATGGTATTGAATGCATTGAAGATACTACTATATAGCAAAAGATAGAATGAATTTATTAATTTATAACAAGGTCAAAGGATAAGTTTTAGTGACTACCATCTTCATCTTATTGTCCTAATATCATTTTCAAGCATATGGTAATTAATCTTTTGTGTTTTAACAGATCTTTTTTAATAACAAATTGGTCTTCACTTTTAAAATAGTGATCGTGAAGGTATTTAAATTCGTTTTGATCACTTTTAATTATATTTGTTGAATTATCATCTCTTTCAAAAAAATTTAAAGAATATGTGGTAATTCAACATAGTATCAGAACCAATGTCGGACCCTGAAATTTTTTCAGTGGGGGCTACATTCAAAAAAAAAGTTGAAAAAAATATGCAATAGCCAAATTTCAAACCCACGACCTTAGGATATGTATTCAACCTTCCAATCGGTTGAAATTTAAATAGAATTACATTAAGAATTTGCCGAAATAATATACATACACAATTTTAATATTATTAGTGAGGTATATTAGTAAGCTTCGTAGGAAATTTGAGTGTGGCCCACGCACCCACTCCTACCGTCTTTGGGTCCGCCCGTGATCAGAACGGGATATGCTGAATTTATACCCTAATCTAAACATGCATTATACCGCCAAAACAGAAAAGAAAATATGTTTCAAGTGTACGGTGCCTCTAAGCCCACATTTGCGAGACGTGATAAAAGACGTATTTTAGAAAGATGTTAATTCAACAGAATTGGTGGGTTGATTGCATTTTAGACATTCTATACAACATACTACATAGAAAACAAAATTTAAAATCTTTGACCAAACTATGAGATCAACTTTATCAGTGTTGTTTGACATCGTTTGTTGTATTAAACGTGAATGGATGATGCCTAGGGCTAAGTGGAATCCTTTTTATAGGTTTTCCTAGGACCTAGGTCGGTCTAGTATTTTGGGGCTCAAGAAAAGATAAAATGAAAATGAAAAGGGAAAAGATATTTTAAAATGACAAAAATACACTTACGATGAAAGGAGATGTTGTACATAAACATCCAACAAAACATAAACATTTTGTACGTAATTGACAATTATACATTTGCATACAACAAATCGTGTAAACCTACCATTTTCGGTAAAAGAAAAACTCATACTCTAATTATAATTACATTTGATTTATTTATAAGTGCCGTCAACTCAAATGTTTGTTTATACAAAGGTACGGATGCCATGCACCGTTGAATTACGGTCTCTCCACATATTGGAGGTAGATAAATGGAAAACAATGTTTGCAAGAGATTTGAACTCATAACATCCTTATCTCAAATCATTTAAATTATTATTTCTTCAAAAAATTTAAGTTTATAGAGAGATAAATAATCAACATATTATATACTTCAAATGTACTGTGATTTGTTTCCTTAGCTTTAGTTTTCTTATTAAAATTCAACCATATATATAATGAGAAATAATCTCATCATGTCCTCCTTATAAACGAACAACATAATCATTTGGTTTTTACATATTAAAAATGTTTTAGATACGTATTGTGGATTCAAATCATCTACTTCACCGGGGCGTATATTAGAGCAACTAAGGGTTTGAGAATTGTGAGATCATATCCCACAGAGCCTATAATCAGAACCGACATTGAGATGATCAACCATGTCATAAGCAACACAAGTCTATTTTGGACAACTCAACATGTACCATAAACAATCATTCAAGCACCAAGAGATTCTCAAGCTCGGTGTATATAGTTATTTCTACCAGCATGCATCGAGTCTGACTGGATTAAGGTCGTTACTTATAAACTTAACCTTATTCATTATAGGGCATATCCCCACCATTCAACAACACGATTATTTATTATGAGCCACGACAAACACATCTTAACAGCTCTCCAAACCATGACCATACTCCTCTTCATGACAGAGTGCAATTGTTGATATGAATAGTTTATAGGGGAAACGACAATTTACCCCGTGTGGTTTGCATATGCATTAAGTCTTTACTCCCCTATGGTATATTAAAATATGTTATACCTTTTGTGGTTTAACATATAAGGACTTTACTCCCCGATTAATATATGTGTTTCACTTGTTATTAAACGCTTTACGACCTAATTGATCTTCGGGTAAGAGACAAAACTCGAATTCCAAAGCCTATGACTGTTTGAAACATTTATATAGGTTTATCATAACTTCCGTGTCGGTTTTTCTTTTCTTTAAGCAAAAAATAGAAGATACCCTTATAAATTAAAATATGTTTCGAAGGTTTCACATAAATATTCGGGTTTCCCAGGGTCAATCTTGAAATATATAAAATACAATATATTTTATATGTTAATGTCAATTAAAAAATATCAACATGGGAGGATTATTCATGTACTACTTTAATGTGAAAAATACCAAAAAACGGTGAATACAGCAAGGATCAGAGAAGGCATGTGGGTGCCAATTTGAAGCAAAGATTTAGGAACAAAAATTTCATTTTGGAATTAAAATCGATGATGCTATAAGAAAGAAACTTTGAAGACAAAATCAATGTTTAGCTGAAAATAAAGAAGAAGAAGAAGAAAGCTAGAATTCTCACAAAAGGCAGAGGGGCAAAATGTGGGAGTCGATCTGCCTAACCATAGCAGCTACCGCCGGCAATAACATCGGCAAAGTCCTTCAGAAAAAGGGCACCCTCATTTTGCCTCCTCTTTCGTTCAAGCTCAAGGTAGATTCATTCTTTTTTTTTTTTCGCTGGTAAAAGATGAAGCGGATTCAATTCCATTTTCTTTGCTTTGTTGGATGATTTTGATGATATGTTATTGTTTTGATTAATGTTGTAGAAAATTGGGAAGGTAATTTGAAGTCCTGAATTTTGTCTGGGAGGTGTTGTGATTTTGGGGGCATTCGAAAAAAAAAACTTAAATTAGGTTAAACATGATTTTTTTCTCTTTTCTTTCTTGGCTTAATCGCTTTAATGATTTTGATTTGTAATGTTGGCATTTGTTATTCTTAAAACCAGGGCATTTTTCGTATTCGAAATCATTTAGTAGCTAACTATATATGATTAATGATATCTAACTTAACCAATCACTTGCTCGAAATCTTGCAATGTCTAACTGTTGTTACTGCGAAGAATGGTCTCATTATTGGAAATATTGAATTATGCTCCTGTAATTGTCCATACAAAGGTAAAAATTAAGTTTCAACCGTGGTTGCGTATAACGTTTATTTGACTTTTTGCAGGTGATAAGAGCTTATGCTTTCAACAAACCTTGGATTTCAGGTTTTCTAATGGACATTTTTGGAGCTCTATTAATGTTACGGGCAATATCTCAAGCTCCTGTACGCTATCAAATCCTTTTTCATATCTGCTGAACAGTTTTTTTGTGGGGAGGGGGGATGTTTTAAGTTGACAATGTTACAGAGTATATAGTAGAAATAATGCGTTGGGAACAAAGAAAATGAGAAAGTATTGAGTTTTACGGTTTTGGTGTTAACTTGTAGCCAACTGTTGTTTCAGGTATCCGTCATTCAACCAGTATCTGGATGTGGACTAGCTATTCTTTCGGTTTTTTCACATTTCTATCTCAAAGAAATCATGAATGTTATTGACTGGGTAGGGATTGTTTTGGCTGGCATCGGCACCATAGGTAATGTAAGTTGAAATATGTTGCCTTTATACTGCTGTGTTTACTAATTATATTTTAGTTGGTTTCGGTATAATCCCTGATTCGTGCATGTCCTTGTCTTTGGAGACAGGGGCGGTTTGGTAATTTCAGACTCTCTGGAGTTCTGGCTTATGCATGACCATACCATCTCAATCATGACTTTCATTTTCATTTACAGGGGTTGGTGCCGGAGGGGAGGAACAAAAGGTCTCATCAATATCGATATTCCAGCTTCCATGGTTGGCGTTTGTAGTTGCAATTTTATTTGTAGGTACCATACACCATGCACCTTTGATATTTTTTTTGGTGTGTTTCTTGGTATTCATCTCCAAAGAAAATAAAAAAAATTCTTTTGAATGGTTACCATTCGGCCTGTGCTTGTTTTCACGTGTTCTCTATATATGTTTCAGCTGTCTTGTGGTTGTGTTCGTCATTGATTTTTGTTTAATGTTATAAACGTATGAAGTGCACTTCTCCTTTATAATTTAAGATTTTTAGTGACACGGTAACTTATAAGAGATTTTGAGTTCAATCCCTACAGGTCATTATGCTTCATCACTAACAAGTTTTGTTTTGTAATCTTTGTATCACTTGAAATTAGCACATTGGTTATGATACGTGTACGTGTGTGTGTGTGTGTGTGTGTGTATTTGTTTCATTGTGAACCTTCTTCATGCTATCAATTAGCAGAAAAGTTCTTCCAAAGAGGAATGAAAGTTGAATAACTTACACCTCCTGATCCTAGGTCCTTCTTAATGGATGGCTCCGGATCTACAGACGTCAGAGAAGAGAACAGGAATTGGTAATCCTCATGCTCTATTCTCATTTATTGTTTGCCTCTAATCGCTAGTACTCCATCTGTCCCTGAATGTAAGTCGTTTTAAGACTTTTCTTTGTCTCTTAATGTAAGTCGTTTACAATTTTTCCTCATCTTAGCCTTAATTTATATCCATCAAGCCACTTATTCTTACTTACAAACGATTGCATTAATGATAGTGAAAGGGTATATTAGATATTATAGTCTAAAGTTTACGACAGTTGACCATCTTATTAATCCACATGGAAACACCAAAACGTCATATATTTAGGGACGGATTGAGTAGTTTTTTTAATTTATTATTCAACTGATTAAGTTTGTAATAATTGAAGTAAATTATCTGAGAAAGCTACAAGTTTTGGCTGGCCTAGGAATTTTTAAAGGGCTGCAAATAATCCGTGTTTGGAAAATTTGCGAGTTTCCAAACTTTATTTTGTAGCTTTAGGCAAGGAAATGGAAGATCATAAAATTTTCCCAAATAACTCAACCATTTTCTCAATTTGTATTTTGAGCAGTTTAAATTTTTATCTTTTCTTTTGATAGAACTCTCCTTTAACTGAATGGAGTTTTTTCTGTATGCAGATGCAGTATGAAGTTGTTGAAGAGATAATATACGGCCTGGAATCCGGCATTTTATTTGGGTACTGCGTCATTGTTCTTGCACTGTCTTATCCAAACATTTAAGACACTTAAAGAGCACAGGGTAGTCCCCACCCCCACCCCCACCCCCACAAACCCACAGGGTAGTTTGAGTGGTTTTCTCAGACTCACTTGAACATTAGCATTTTGTTTGCAGGATATCATCAGTAATATCAAAAATGGGTTTTGTATTCGTGGAACGCGGGTATTCCAACCTTCTGCTTCCCATCTGTATTTCGTTAAGCATCTGCTGCAGTGCTTCTGGATTTGTATGCCAGGTATTTTCAGAATTGGAGCATTTTTATTCCTTTTTTTGTTGTTGTTTCTTTCTCTTAGTTTTTTGCCGTTAAAGTGACAGAACTCCCATGCAAGTTTACAGGGCACTGTCAGAATCCCTTAGACAATGGCACAATGCCATTTACCCTGCAATTTCCGGGTGGTGACTTCATATGTGAAGTTACAAAATACACGTCAAAACACGACGTATCTCTGCACACATGCTTTTTACATTGTACTAGCACGTATGCACGATGAAACATATATTTCAGTATATACTATTTGGAGAAAATTTCAATGAAAGTACAACCGTTGTAGCAATTCTTGTACTGATTGGATGGCTATGATGCATCCAACTCACCCATACACACACTCCTGTCATGTGATATACTACAAAGTAAAAGTAGTTACATCATGTCCATATACTTTATACGACGGTTGTATCTTATTGAGGATCATGATGCCTTTGGACTGGTATATAGTGGAGTTACACCCTTTATCCTTGTATGTTTAATGAATATACATTAAGGTTCGTTTTTTTTTTTATACTTGAAATAGACTCGAGGATTGAAGCATGGAAGGGCAATAGTAGTATCAACATGTGCATCAGTAGCATCAATAGTGACAGGTGTACTTGCCGGTATGCTTGTTTTGGGTGAACAACTCCCTTCCGCACCCCTTGCTCGTCTGTCCCTCTTACTTGGATGGTAAGTAATTCCGTACACCTCCTACATTCCAAACGCACGTGTGTGTGTATATATACATATATATATATAGACACACACACACACATTGTTTTTACAAAAAACGGTGTATGACACATTAGTGAACTTTACAGTCAACACGCTGGATCTCTAAAATACAGTCTGTAAAAAATTTCGCATATCACACATATATACGCATACTGATATATATGGCACATTGCTCTGTTGACTATTATAGCGGATGCCCTTTTTGTTTCTGCGTAGTGATGTTCGATGAGTGGTGGTTGATTGATTTCGATGTGGTGCCATGCTAGAAACACTCGGGTGCTAGTAAAGGCGGCCTAAATTTAACCCCTTGAGATTCCATCATAGATCTCTAAAATGCATAATCTGTAAAATTTACCCTACATGCAGCCAGCCTATTTCACACATAGTTATTATTTAGATAGAGATTTTACTACATTTCACTTTGCATAAAGATTCTGTAGAACGGGGAAAAAGTGGTGTTTGAGTCGTAAAATAAAGAATCCGTCCGTGATTGATGCAGGATGTTCATCATAGGAGGTGTGATTCTCCTTGTTGCATCGACTCGAGTTGCGAGAATCCTTCCGCGTCCATGGAGACGTTTCGTAAGAAACAATGCCTCTGACAGAATTAGCCACGGGCTCCGGCATTCCAGCTCGGTTCGTTCCAGAGACGCAAGTCCAAGCACTGTCATCCAAGCTAGTACATTGCATCATTTGATTGCAAATCCCTCTAACAAAGCCAAATCTTAATTCGGCTGTCGAAAAAAAAAAAAATTTCACTGCAGATGCAATTTTAGTGTAAATGTTGATTGATATGATATGGATGCCATTATGTAATTACTTTTACACCCTCTCGATGTTATGCAATAGCAGTGTAGTGTTGAAGGTACAGTGCTGAGACATTGGGTCAAAGTTAACATAGGGAAGAAGAGATTATGCTAAAGTGTTATGACTTCTTGACAATGGACCCCTTTACCCTCCCCCCGGCCCCCCCCCCCCCCCACCCCCACCCTTGCCCCCCTCCCTTTTCATTCTTTTTATGAGATTCACATATAGATGAACTATCATGTCATTTATAAATTGTAAGTTGGTTGAAACATGTCCATCTTGTTTGTGTTTATTTTGCTATGAAACATCAACGAGGCCCTTTCAGGGGCGTCCCTATGTAATGGACGTCTCTGTGTAATCGGGGTCCGAAGCTAAAATTATGACAAAAGATTTCTTAAAATTTTACGGTGTAACAATTATTTTTGATGCATATTAGATGAAGATGTTTTAAAAAAAAAAAAAGTATATGAATTAGTTAATTTTGTTAATTGAATATATGTATTAATTTTTGTCATACAAGTATGTATAAAAAAAAGTGCAAATTAGTTATAAGGCCGTCGTTAGAGAATTAATGATCATTTAGGACACTCCGAAATCTTATTTAGTTATAAGGACATTCTAATTTTAAGAAGGAAACTTATTTAGTTATAAGAACATTCTAATTTCAAATGGATAAAGAAGAAAAAGGAAGGAAGAAGAAAAAAAAAAAAAAAAAAAAAGATGAAGCGCTAGAAAAAAAAAAAAAAAAAAAAAAAACGCTGGAATAAAAGAAAAATAAAACGCTGGGAAGGAAAAAAAAAACGCTGGAAGAAAAAAAAAAAAAAAAAGATGAAGATTGGAGCCTGATGTTTTTTTTTTTTTTTTTTTTTTAAGATGCAGTGACATTGATGTCTGAAGCAGTGACATTGATGATTTTAGCAGTGACATTGATGTCTGAAGCAGTGACATTGATGACTTATGCAGTGACATTGATGACTTATGCAGTGACATTGATGTCTGATACAAGGACATTGATGACTTATGCGGTGACATTGATGTTTGATGCATGGACATTGATGTCTACATTGATGTCCGATGCAGTGACATTGATGAATGATGCAGGGACATTAAGCTAAACAAGATCGTCAAATGATTCAAGATCGTGTTAAAGAATTGAGGGATTCCACAATGAATCCAATTATCAGGAGGGCACAAACAACGTTTGGCCATTACAAGAGTCATAGTGAAGAGTCTTTGTAGTTTCACCAAACTTGTAATTCTATCCATATTAAAAGCTCCACATTTGGAGAAATGCAAAATAAGAGCAGAGCTGACTGATGCAATTGTTAGGTTTTATGTAGTGACATTGACGACTTATGCAGTGACATTGATGTCTGATGCAGTGACATTGATGACTTTTGCAGTGACATTGATGTCTGAAGCAGTGACATTGATGTCGATGCAGGACATTGATGACTTTTGCAGTGACATTGATGTCTGAAGCAATGACATTGATGACTGTATTTACAATTAGATAATTGATGCAATGATATTGATGTCACCGCATATACAACTTGATACACACATCTGATAACTTTGTAAAGTAACTTTATTTCTTTGTTATCTTTAAATATTTGATTGATGTTGGTTTATTTGATTAGTGTTGGTTTAAATTTTCGATAACTTTGTAAAATAACTGTATTTCTTTTTTTTTTTTTTTGGTTTAAATGCATATTTTTACAACCAAATGTATGCATAAATTGTTACAATAACACGTCACTGCATAAATCATTACAATAACACGTCAGTGCATAATTCGATACAATAAGACATCACCGCATAGATCGCTACAATAAGAAGTCACCGCATAAATCGCTACAACGAGACGTCATTGCATAAATAGCTACAATGAGATGTCACCGATCAAGGTTGTCAATGGATCGCAGCGGTCAATACATCATGGTAGCCAATGAATCGCGGCGGTGAATGCATCGGGGTGGTTAATGGATCCCGGTGGCCAATGCATCCGGGTAGGTGGTCAATGCATGACGGTTCACGTCGATTTTTATGAAGAAAAAAAATTGATTTTATGAAATTTATTCGGAAAAATATCAAATTTGATTTTAGAATAAAGAAGACGAAAAAATATGAATTTTAGTGAAAAAATTATGATGATCCGAGTTTTAGATCAAAATATATGACATTTATAATATGGTTAATTAAAATATTTATAAAAAAAAAAAAAAAACTCATTCAGCGCTTCTTTTTTTTTAACTCATTCAGCGCTTCTTCTTCTTTTCTTCCCATTTTTTTTTTCCTTCTTCCTCTTTATCCACTGAAATTAGAATGTCCTTATAACTAAATAAGATTTCGGAGTGTCATTCTATTATCCCTAATAAGTTGAAAATTAGCCCTTTTAAATAATTGGCCCTAAAAAAAATGAACTTAAAATGCAGTTATACTAGAATATAAAAATGAATGCCCTTAAAATATGGATTTTGCCTAGTTGCACTACCCAAAGGGCACCTCTGGTCCTTTGAATTGAGAGTCTGAGACCAATACACTAAACAAACACATCCACAACACAAATACACCTACTCCCCTGTATAAAAATTGACTTCCAAAATATATTATTCTGCAAATCTAGTCATAATTTATGATGTCAGATTAGCTGTAATCTTTTTTATTTTATTACATGTTGCATGCGTAGCATTTTAATTTATCCGCACTTTATTTGCACCATGATTACTCTATCGGTGTACTACTCTCTCTCTATATATATATAGAAATACTACGGTACGAGTAAATAATACAAAAGAAGCTGACGGTCAGGTTAACCGTTATATCAATATTAAAATAATAGCAACCGTTTGATCAATTTGACGCACTGTAGCTTATTGTGTACCATAATAGTCATGATTTTGTAGAAGTCGGTTTTATAGCTAAAAATCGACTTTCTCAAAATCGATTACGAATGTCGGTTTTTTGCTCCAAAATCGACTTTCAGGTGCGGATCTAGCATCTTCCCATTAAGAACCGATAATTTTTTTTAGTATTAAAACGATGTAGTTTTATCGTTAAAGAATATAATTTTAGATTCGATAACTCATTAGAACAAATTTTTAAATCCACGTTTACCGACTTTCAAAATATCGATTTTGTGAAAAGGGCGTAATGACGGGTTGGATGCAAATAATTGCCTCTTAATTTATTCCCATACCCTCAAAAAAAAAAAAAAAAAAATTATTCCCATAATAATAGTAATAGAATGTGAGGTTGAAATGCACGAGGAGAGACTAATGTAATCCGTGTTTTTTCTCAACACCTTCCCTTCACATTCAATGAAGTCCCCCAACTGCACAGCCCCCATGGCCCATAGTTTCGTACTGCAGTACGTGTTTATTTTTATTGTTTTGCATAAATTTCATCTTCCAATTTTCAACCATTACTACTTTGACCATTCAAGATTCAAAGCGTAGACTATTGTGTGTATATATATGTACAATCTCTTAAGTGATGAGAGCAGCATTCTTTAGCTAAAAATAGCAGAAGAAAAATTCATACTTTAATTTTTCTCCAATTGTAACTTCTACAAGCGGATTGAAAAAAAAAAACAGAGATAAAGAAGAGATCTTGAAGAACATTTTTAGCTCCATTTGGCATTTCTAGGTACTGGGCCTTCATTTGATTTTTGTTTTTAACTTTTTTTTCTTTTTTTTTTTTTGTTTGGAATCTGCTTTTGGGCATTTCTGCATTCTTGAATATATTGAGTAATCTGCAGGTTTTTTTGGTGTGTCGGTGAGTGGGGGGGGGGGGGGGGGGGTCTGGGGGTGGTCTGGGGGTGGTGGGATTGTGTGGCCAAGATTCCTACTTCATCTCTTGAAATGGATATTTGAACATCTGGGTGCTTCACTTTTTTCTTTATTCGGAAATAAAAATATGTTCTTGCGTTAATTGGTCTATTTTGTACATCTGAATTCGTCATACCATTTTTCTTTCAGAGTGTAAAAATGGAAAATTTTACATTGACCAAAAGGGATGCCTTGAAATCTTCTTTTGTGTGTGACTGTGTGTATATGTGTGTCTTTTTTTATATTTTTTTTTAATGCTTTAGTTTGATTTTGATCCTTAAAACTCACTAGAACTTCTTTCTTGGTGATTTATCAGGCATATTTTGTTGAGTTGGTTTGAATGAAGACATCTCTTTCATTGGTATATCCAACATGGAATGATTTAGCAGACAACAACATTTTAAGTTTGTCTGAAACAGCAGAACAACTTATGATTAGATCACTAAGCTTTGGAGAAAAAGATGTAGAATTTGTTCTTAGATCACTTAGCTTCAAGACAACAGATTCACAACTTTCATCTGAAACCCCAAAACCTCTTACTGATCATTCAATGCCCCCTTCTGAAAATCTTCCCAAATCGAGACACGAAAAACCGCGTATACAACCTCTGATATTACCTTCTCCTAGTCCTAGACCTATAACCAATCTTGATGTAGCAGCAACAAAGCTTCAAAAAGTGTACAAGAGTTATCGAACTAGACGAAACCTAGCAGATTGTGCAGTAGTGGTTGAAGAACTATGGTGGAAGGTCTTAGATTTCGAGGAACTGAACCGAACTTCGGTTACGTTTTTCAACATCAACAAACACGAAACCGCTGCGTCCCGTTGGATACGTGCACGTACTAAAGCTGCTAAAGTAGGTAAAGGATTGTTAAAAGACGAAAAAGCGCAGAAGTTAGCTTTACAACATTGGCTCGAAGCTATTGACCCGAGACATCGTTATGGACATAACCTACATTTTTACTATGATATTTGGTCTGATAGCAAAAGTGCACAGCCTTTCTTTTATTGGTTAGATGTTGGTGATGGTAAAGAGATAAACCTCGAAATGTGTTCGAGAATCAATCTTCAACACCAATGCATCAAATACCTCGGACCTAAAGAACGCGAATCTTATGAAGTGATTGTTGAAGATGGGAAGTTAGTATATAAACAATGTGGCATTCTTTTAAACACAGAGGAAGGTTCTAAGTGGATCTTTGTCCTTAGCACGTCGAGAAATCTCTACGTCGGACAAAAAAAGAAAGGCGTTTTTCAACACTCTAGTTTTCTTTCGGGTGGAGCTACTAGTGCAGCTGGTAGACTTGTTGCTCATGATGGCATTCTTGAGGTATATATATATATATATATTCTATGCATTATTTTGGCCTAATGACGCAGTTATGTGGTTAATCTTGCATGCTTAATCGTGTTTGTTAATCGTTTTTACAGGCGATATGGCCTTATAGTGGACACTATCATCCAACAGAAGATAATTTCAAGGAATTCATCAGTTTTCTTGAGGAACACAATGTAGATTTGACAAATGTTAAGGTAATAATTAATATTCATTAATTACCTTTGATTTTACATGAATTTACTTGTTTAAACTAGATTACTAACTATTTGATATCAATACAGAGATGCGCGGTTGATGATGATACGTACTCCTCTAAATCGGTTGAGGCTAATGAGAAAGAATCTGCAGATTTCTCTGAAATTCAGAAAGTATTCAACGACGCGTCTACTAATCAAGAACCGAAATTTGACCTTGCTAAGCATTTGTCTTGTAAATGGACAAGTGGAGTTGGTCCTCGAATTGGATGTGTTCGTGATTACCCGATTGAACTTCAATCCCAGGCGATGGAGAAAGTGAATTTATCGCCAAAGAACATTCCGGGCTCTTCTAGAAGTTGTGTACCTATACCTTCACCACGACCAAGTCCTAGGGTTCGTATGTCACCTAGGCTTGCATATATGGGAATCCCTAGCCCTAGGGTCACAGCAGTTTCAACTTAAAAACGTCGTGCATGTTTTAATTTTCTTGAATCCCTCGGAGCTGTTTTTTTCGTTCATAAAGGTTCGAACTCGAGACCTTGTGGATGTTAGTAGGGCATTTCTTTTCTTGGATTGGTTCTTTTATGGATGCCATGTAATAGTCTGCAAA
This sequence comes from Gentiana straminea, assembly GCA_036785695.1. Classification (NCBI taxonomy): domain Eukaryota; kingdom Viridiplantae; phylum Streptophyta; class Magnoliopsida; order Gentianales; family Gentianaceae; genus Gentiana; species Gentiana straminea. Next base: position 180,205 of record JAVUPR010000273.1, read on the forward strand.
AAAGGCATGACAAATTCCTTTATTAATTGATTCTTTATTTGTAATAACTGAAATAAGATTTGTAGATAATAGTGTTTTTTTTTGGGGTTGCCATTAATAAAGTTTCAAAATGAATTAAAGATAATATGCAGATGCTTTGTGTATACTCTTTAGCTAGAAAATTTGAGATTTGAGTGTAAGATTTATCAGAGTACTGTCTTAGTGGTAAAATATACCTAAAACTTAAGGGTTCTTTTAAGGGCACCTCACTAAATTTACCATTGTTCTTGAGAAAAGGGCACTTCAATACATACATATTTTCACACCTTGACGTGGTGGCCCGTCAAACCCTCCATATACACTAACATAAGGATCATTCTTTAGAAGATGGGAAGGGAACGGATCAACCAAAATCTTAGCCGATTCCTATTCTGATAGGAATTCGTGAATCTATTATTGTTTCCGATGACATACCAGATAAATGTCGGTACCCGACAATCAGAATACCCAAATGTTCAAGATCCGGTCATGTAGGGAGAAAATATCCCAAGAATGCCTTTCTTTTATTATTTATTTTTATATATAGCTTTTCCATACACTTTATGAAACAAAAAATTACATACACACCGGTTTATTTATAAATTAAAATGAATATCATATGAGGACCAAAACCTATTTTCTAAACAATTTAGACACCCATTTTTTAGGTGGAAAATCTCCTGTATTTGAATTGATTAATTTGTGATCGTGTGAAAATCGAACTCGAAAAATATATATTCATAAAGATAAACAATGACAGACTGACAGTGATGACGAGGAAAAAATTATCCCTCGCCACGTGTCACATCCTCTCATTGACCAAACAATAAATGAAGACAGATAAACTGCAACATTAAATGCCAGGAGCCACACTTTACGATTAAGGGCAGACCTGAACCCTAGGTGGGAGGTCTTACCGGCTCTTTCGAACAGCACCACCGCAAGTCGGCTAGATTGTTAGGGAGCTCGGGTCTACGTAGCCTTCCTTATTTGATTTACGCATATGTAAAATATACGATAATTATGAAACGATCCTAAGGATCCTTCTCATAATAGGACTCTGATCCTATCATTAAATGTTATTTAATGATAACCGTAATTATCTCCTAAAAATAAGGGATATATACGGAAGAATCCCCAATCCTTAGGGGACTGGAAAACCGGACGAGATGTCCTCTATATATGATCCCAAGAACTACGAAGAGACTTGATTTCTGAACAATTACAGGATACGTAGGCAAATGGGATAAAAATATGTCAGGCTCAGTCTAAATCACCACAAAATCATCCCCGCGTTCATCTTTCTAGAGTTCTTTGGTCTTGAATTATTGTCACTAGGAAAATACGGTCCAGATTTAAACTCGACGATTTTTTGCATCGTCAAATGGCGCTAGAAGAAGAGCCTTCTACTGAAAATTTGTTCAAGATCCCTCGTAACCATGCCATAAAAGCAGACCGAAAAGAAAGGTCAAAGGGGAAACCATCCAGGATGGTGGTCAAAAACGGTATTGACGGGACGACAATAGATCCTGCCACCAACCAGAACCCACAAGGGCACGAAGTTGAGTTAGATCCTGCTCAACAAGCAGTAGCGGAGCAGTTGGCTGCCATGGATGCAAAACCTCTAAACGCCATCGTCCCATCGGTACGATCAACATCATCTCTGGTGGGCCAAGCAGTCAAACCCGTGATGAGGACAGGTTCCAGACTCTTATGACTCGTTTTTAATCTTTACTTATGCAAATTTAATAAGGTTTTTATTCAATCGGGCTAAAATCACGTTGCACTCAATGTGTGCGTTTTATTATTATTTCAATCATACGTCGATTTTCCACTTTTACGCGTATGAATGACTCTGATCAAGTTTGGGACAAACACACACTTAACAAGCTTGCAAAGGAAAACTCATTAACTCCGCATGACGGACATCAAACTGAGCTCCGCAGGTCGGACTCATCAAAATTTATGTTTGCAGGACAGACAAGCTGAGCTCCGTAGGACGGTCTCTGCTCAAATTGCTAAGACTGACATATGAGCTCCGCAGGTCGGACTCAGCAAATATATGTCAGCAAAATTTCATAAGTCAGCAAGACTAACAACTGAGCTTCGCAGGACGAACTCAGCAAAATTTATTAAGTCTGTAGGATATACTAATTGAGATCCACAGGACGGACTCAGCAAAAATCATTGAGTCCGCGGGACGGACAAACCGAGCTTCGCATGACGAACTCAAAGCAAAATTTATTGAGTCTCGCACGGGACGGACAAACCGAGTTCCGCAGGACGGACTCAGCCAAATCTACTAAAGTCCGCAGGACGTACAAGCTGAGTTTTGCAGGTCAGACTCAATAAGGTTTGCAAAGGACAAACCATCTATGTCCGCATGATGGACAAACTGAGCTCCACGCGTAGGTAGGACTCAGCATATATTATTCTCAGTACAGAGCTTCGCCACGGCTCGCTCCAACTCAGTTTTCTCTGTGGAAAACTGGTCGTCTGTGGCTTGAAGACTAGCAGCATACTTGGCTCTCTATCTTTTCGCTCAGCCTCTTGAGCCCTGAGTTGCTCCTCGAGAGCCTCTACCTCTTTGTCTTTGGATTCAACAGAGCGCTTAAGCCTTTCCCGATCTACACGCAAGTCGGCAACCTTCTTTTTCTAGATTCATCTGGATGGCAGAAGACTTAGCCAATCTTTTAAAAACTTCCTGGCCAATCCATGTTTCCTACATAACGAAGCAGCAAACATGAGAAACGTTATCAAGTTGAAGTACAAAACTCAGATGGAAAATATGAACTTACATATTCCATGTCACCGAAGCCCGTTCTAGCCAGCTCGCTATCAATCCGCTCCGTTTCGGTAGCGGCATCTTCTCTTTCATGAGACTGATCTTGAGCCTCATCGGGAAGGGTAGCGGATTTGCTCTTTTTCTTAGGCCTTCCCTTCCTGAGGGTTCACAAGAACCCTAGCTTGACCCCTCTTTTGGAGTTAGCCATTTCTCACTCCTGATCAGCTTCATCCAGGGTGATCGGGTCAGTGTGTGCCCTTTCGGAACAGAGATGAGCGGGACCACTGCACCATCAGTTTGACCACACATTATCTGGACCCCAGCAGCATTCAGGGTACGTAGTGCACGCAGATCGGGCTAGGGGAGGCTTCACACTTGCAATCATCTCAGTATCCTGGATCTATTCGGGCTGACTATCCTCAGCCTCATCATCACCGGTACCAGCCAGTAATACAGCAAAGTCTGCCACTGCGATAAACAAAAACACGGTTAGACAAAAAACAGAGAATAATACAAGCATAAGTAAAACATAAAGGGAAAGAAGAGAAGTCCTATGGACATCCCTCTCCTCATCACTAAGGGCCACGTAAGGGTCATGCCCAACATCTGTTAACCAAACAGCGATGATCAGCTCGGTGAACAAGTCCTTGACGTCCACAGTGATACCCGACTATCAGATACCTCTTATTAACTCCTCACTAACAGTGGGTAGACGTCCTTGAGTTTTTGCCGATGATCGGAGGCCGTCTTCTCCAGGTTGGCAATCTTCCTCTTCAACTTCACCTTACTGACCGAAGATGTAGCAAGCCTTGCAAAGGCGTCCTGGCCAGTAAGGATCCCTGCATCAACAAGTCATCAAGTATAGGAAATCCTACCAAGTTACATACAAAGTACGACTGAAGAAGCGAGAGCCAACTGCTGATCGGACAACTGATTCGACGGGGGTTATAAAACCCCAAACACGTTCTAAAAAACCGTTCAACTTTAGACGACGTGGGCAGAAATGCCTCGAACCCCGGAAAACGTTATGAAAGCGTCATAACAATAACTCTGCCACCTGGCAGAGTAGGTTAGTACAAATTCTACAAGTCTAGATAACAGTGGCCGAACAACACCTCTAACAGATCCGACCTCATAACGAGTAGTTCAGTCAGATCTGGGAGGCTTATGACGAGGGAAAAATTAGTCCTCGCCACGTGTCAGGCCTGCGATTGGAAAGCTAAATATTGTGGTGTGCAGAGAAAGTAAAATCAACCATTAATGGAGCAGCTTAAAACTCCAGTGTGCCTGTGCCCGTGATAGAATCTTTTATAGCGATTATTCTATATTATATGAGCTTACAAAATCTCTATTTCTTTCTTCTTATCTCGTATTCTCACTATTATCATATATATTATTCTATGAAAATTGTTGTACTTAGATTGTCTAAAGAGAATGACTTGTTAGCACGAAGGTGCAGTTAAATCAGAAGCATGGAATGCAAGCTCTTCGGGAATCATTCTCATTGACCAAACAATAAATGAAGACAGAGAAACTGCAACATTATGGGCCAGGAGCCCCACTTTATGACTAAGGGCAGATCTGAACCCCAGGTGGGAGGTCTTACCCGCTCTTCCGAATAGCACCACCGCAGGTTGGCTAGGTTGCTTGGGAGCTCGGGTTTACGTAGTACGGGCCGAGTCGGTCTGGTGAGGCTCGACGCAGGTCGGCCAACACCTTCCTTATCTGATTTACGCACATGTAAAATATACGATAATTATGAAAAGATCCTGAGGATCCTTCTCCTAATAGGACTCTGATCCTATCACTACAAGAAAATCGATTTTTAGTGAGGGGAAATCCGGTCATTAAAAGTCAGTTTCCTATCATAAAAGACTTTTAGTGAGGGGAAATTTACTCTCATCTCCCCTCCTTGTTGCTTCTCTATATAAAGGCAAACAGTGAGTAAAACTTCCCGTCACTGTTGAACTTTTAGGGAGAGTAAAATACCCGTCACTAAATGAGAAGTTCAACAGTGACGGGAAGTTTTACTCTCACTGTTTGCCTTTATATAGAGAAGAAACAAGGAGGGGAGATGAGAGTAAATTTCCCCTCACTAAGTCTTTTATGAAAGGAAAGACATGACTTTTAATGAGCAGATTGCCCCTCTTCAAATTTGTTTAATGATAATATATACCCTCATTGTATGTAAATGTACCCCCAAGCTAAATCATGACTGAATGATGACACATCCCTTCATTATCAAGCATTATCAAACACATCATCAAAAAACTCATCATCAAATGGAAAAAATACATTGTTCAATAATACGAACAATATTTCACAAGATGGAATGACAAACCTTTTTAATAATCCCTAAAATAAAAGTAAAAAGATAAAAATTTCAGGCTACGATCTACATCTTGTGTTTAAGGAAAGTGCATCATTAATATGGCTGTGCATCAATTTCAAAACAGAGGATATGTAATCAGCAACTCAAAACTGTAAATGGGACCTCTTGTGCGTTGTTATTATTCTGCCCATGTAAAGGATAGTTGTAGTATGCATCAATACATTCTGCAAAATGGTTGAAGCAAAGAGATAGACCAGAGCACATTATAATTGTTTCACAAACAAAATTTATACTTAACATATTTTACTTAGCTCTATTTACATAGCAAACATGGTAGACATGCTGAACATATGCATGAAAACATATGGACAGACCGACTTCTAGACAAAACGGGGACTCGAACATATGTAATTCTTAGTTTTTCATTTAAGCAAAATAGGACATGGACAAAACGGACACTAGAAAGTCAGGCAAGTTTAAAAGATAAAATCAGGTCAAATATGCAAACGACCCTGATTTATAACGGACCAAAACTTAGACTCGGTACTTCATGCTACCATGACAACAAAGAGTTTTTCGCAAAACAGATTATCAGTTGCACTTGACGGAGCATACATACGCTAAGTAAGCAGTTTGGACAGAAACTTCGTTGACCTAAACTTATACAGAAAATCCATCAGATTTGAACAGCGGGCATAACTCAAAAAGGAGATTGAACATAAATCACATACATCAGACCAGGTTGACTCAAAAAGTATGTTGGACTTAAACTTTAATTAAAGCATGTTCAGGGATGAGTAAACATACAAGCAGGCCACCATATATGATTTCAAGAAAGCACCAAACCGGGATGTACCATACGGACTACTGAACAAAGACATGGACTAAGGCAAACTAAATTCTGAACACAAAGGGCATGCTGAAAACATTAATAGATGGACTCCAGACATATTTCAAATCGAGTATCATTCTAGACACTTAATATCATATTCTATACTTTAACCGATGCAACATAACAAGTCCAGGAAACATAAACAGGCTCAAAACGTAACATGTGAGCAGACAAATAAATACCTAAACTGATAAAAAAAAAAGGTTGAACAAGCTGAGAACAAGCCCGACTCTAAGACTCATAAGATCAGGTTGACTAGAAGATTAACTTGGAAACAGAATGCAATTAACAAACAAAACACAAGATATATTAACCGAACAAACTTGGGAATGACTTATCAGCTAAATCAGTTTACAAAGCACATGTAGCAAGTATACTCTAAACCTTAGAAAACTGAAAAAAAAAGACCAACATTCGCCGTTTAAAATCTGATTACCGAAAGGAGGGCAGGTTTGGTAATTCTATACTAATATCTGTCAATAGTCTATCATTATATTTCATGAGTGAGTCTTAAAAAAAATGTCATAAAAATGAACATTAGTGAATCACCTTAATGTGACCGTCTGGACCTATGAGTAAGTTGTCTGGCTTTAAATCTCTGTGAATGACATTTAAGGAATGTAGATACTCCAAAGGAAGAACCTTACAAGGAAATATTAATGTAAGATAATTTGCAGAAAATGCAAAAATCAGTTATAGACAATTGATAAAGGAACTTACAAGCTCTGCAATATAAATACGTGCCATATCTTCTTCTAGGTATCCTAGTACTTTTAGCAATGAAAAAATATCTCCTCCATTTAAGTACTCCATTACCAGATAAAGGTTTTCTCTGCATGTAAAAGAATAGAAAAATCGGACATGTTCATCAAATAAAACCAAGACTTAGGGGGAAAAATCAAGATTCTCTTCCGACCAATGAAGACCGTTAAACAGAAGTAGGAGAGGAATATTGTATCTGCTCACCACAAAAGGATTGCGAACAGATATCAAAATATCGCACTCGGACAATATACTTTCAATGGCATTTTTACGAATCATGTCAACCTTCTTCAAAACCTGAGACCACATTTTGACGTAACATGAGTGTCTTCTTAAGCTGAGAATACAATACAGGTCATTACCAAGGCTTAGACAACTTCCGCCTTCCTTCAAACTTATGCTTAGAACCACAATGCAGTATAGAAATACCACAAAAACTAACAAGTGATACTCGATACATGGAGACTAACTAAAGGACTATAGAAATACCACAAAAACTAAAAATAACACTCGTCATCACACATGCATTAAGAACACACATTAGGTATCATTTCTCTCTGGACTAACAGAAATTTGTCAAAACTAAGTGCTTACCCCAGCCAAGCATTTTCTGTTCAAGGTTCTGAAGTTTTTTCTTCTTCCTCTTGTCTGTTTTCTTAGGCACGAATGTCACCCCTGTTAAACAATGTTTGAAGTTATAAACTAAGACAATCAGTACAAACCTAGTCCAGCAGCAAAGTGCATCAAACAGAAAACGGTCCTGCTGCTGACCATTAATCAAGCCACAAGCATGAATAATTTCTTAAAAAGAATGGATGCTAATTACACCAAACCTAGGCAGGAACTACCTTTTTGTTTAAACTTAGCTTTTGAAACAGACATTGGAATTTTGCCACCGGGTCGAAAAGGTGTACCATCCAAAATTTGAAGAGCCAAGTCTACCGAAGGTTCCTGATGGAACACAATGAATGAGAAAATAATTAGGATGATAAGCAGTCTTACCTAGTACATACAAGTATTCGTGTACAAAATACTGAAACAAACCTTCAAATACGTCACAAGAGCATCACCCTTTTTTCTTCCAGTTTCTTTATCATCATAGATCTTCACACGAGGCTTCTTTGTTTCAGGGTCCTATTAGTTACAGTTACAATAAAATGCTTATTTAACAACTGACATTGCAAACTCTCCTATAATATGTAAAGCTAATCAATCTATGTGCAATGCAAGGTTAACCTGAAGATAACAACCTTAGCATTCTAAATAGCCTTTGATGCTTTAAAAGCAGTAAAGAGAATGAATGTAAGCATGGAAAAACTGATGTCCCAGTCTACCAAGAGATACTTCGCTAACTTGAAAATCATGTCTAATTTGTTTCAGCACAAGGAAACCCTGGACAAGCATTCATCAAAATAAGACAAAAATTCAATTTAAACATGTATTATTGCTTTGTGAGAGGCTTTGGAGGATCGTAAGGCAAAGCGAAAATGTTTTAACTTCTGGACATTGCAATTCATAACCTTTACCAAGGCACTTATGCACTTTATTAAGTACGTAGATTAAGGAGCCAAGGCAACCTCATAAAGATAGTTACTGGTAAAGTTACCTGCCAAAACAATGATACGCCTATGCATACACACCAATTGTGATCAAATTGAACATACATACAGACTACAACACTTAAAGATGGTTACATATTCAAATAGACATAAAAAAAATTGACTGCCATGAATTCCCCATGAATAATTAACATATAAATAAAAAATAATAGAAGTAATCTTACATCCTTTATGATTCCACACTTTGAGAATACTTCCACAACCTGCACAAAACTCCACATAAACATCAATCGGTGAGGTCTAAAAACGAGCTAAATGAAGTTTTCAAGTGGTAAATCATACTTTGTCATGTCTGCAAAGTCCAAATTACCAAACTAGACCAAACAAAAACACTGACTAACCTTTTCCATACTAACATCATCAGGCAAACCTGTAACATAAACATGTGTATTGACCTTCAACTCAAACCAACTATCCGGAGGTTTATCCGCTTCCTGTCAATACATGAGCATACACTTGTTAGTCGATACACATTAGGTATCGACTAACAGAAAATACTCGATGCAGTCAGTCGAATACAAAATTGTATTAAATACACATTTCCTCAATAGACGTTCTATCCTTTCAAGCAGTATTAATAGGGCTATCATGTAAACTGTGAGAGTACTTAAATCATCCTGACAAGCTACAAAACTAGACATAAAGTAAGCTAAAATTAGGCATATCATATGCACAAGAACATGCTTTAACTATGCTTAACAGACGGGTACAAACACAAGTGTAGGCTGAATGAACTAAGTAGATAGAAACTCACACAAGACTCGATACACTCAGTCAATCAACCCGACATTTAGTTGAGCAGATTGCACAAAATAGCAGGTTCAACTTAGAACACGGAAGACATACCTAAGCTTTATCAAAGATAGAACTACCATACATGCCTAAAATGTGGATTAGATTTCCAGCAAAAAAAAGTCAAACATTGACATGAAATAAGCCATATACTTTTGTGGATGAAAAAGTCTGAACTTATTGACCTATACATTTAGCAAATAAAACAACAGAAAGGTAAACAAGTGGATATGAGCTCTCTGATTTTGAGCAAGACCTTTCATAATGCAGTATTCAAGAAATCAAGGCAGATTTCGGAATCAAATCCGATAATAAATGACATAATCGATATTAACGAGAGATGGACAGAAACTTCCCTGAAATGAAAATCTCAAATTGAACACGAGGGGAAAAGGTTCAGTCTTTAGCACTGACTTCACATTGAAAACATGTTTCAGTGGTACAATTCTGCACAACAATGCAACGGCAGAAAATCAGAGCAGCAGTCAACTTCGTATCAGAATAATAAATGATAAGAAAACGATTTAACTGAAACGAATTCGCCTTCTAAGGAGCGTTGAATGCGTATCTTCAAAAAACGGAGCTTTAAAAGCTCGTATCAGCATCGTAACAAAGAAAGGTCAAACGTTGCATAGTCCAAACCTTCACAAACGGCAATAGCACAATGCATCTAGACTGAAAGCAAGCTGCTTTTACATCTTCAATTGTATCAGCGTAGAATCGGGATGATGAAATCCCCGATTCATTTCCTTTAACAGCTCTGATTGACTCAACCAAGGCAGCTTCGGTTCTCATCATCGAATCTGCAAGATACGAAGCATAAGTGCATATAATCAACAGAATTAAGTAAGGAATCGAGGTAATAATAGAACGATATCACCGAATCGATTCAGAAGGGGAAAGACTGAGCCTTCACGATTCTTCATCAAGAACGTGTTGCAAATCCAATGAAATTGAGTCATTGATTGCTCGATTTCAAACGAGAAGGTTAGGAGATGAAACTCCATAGCCGGATTTCTGGGATTTGCAATCAATAGCATTGAATTCAGGTTTTGTAGATGAAGAACGACAGAGGAGAGAACGGGATTAGGTATTCTGGAAATAGAGGCAAAGAGGATAATATTTTCTCTTTGATTTTGAGTTTTTTAGTTTTTAAAAGATTTATGTTATAATGTTAAGGAAAGAAAGAAATAATGGGAGGAAGGAATATTATTTATTTTTTGGTTTTTCTTATATCGAATAGTGACGGGAATTACTCTGGTAATTAACAATATTTTAATTAATAATCATCTTTTAGCTATGTGATTATTTTCCTCTCACTAAAATCGCCTTTTAATGACTAGAATTACCTCCTCTCACTAAATTTTTGTAACTAATAATGCTTTTTCTTGTAGTGTATCATTAAATGTTATTTAATGATAACCGTAATTATCTCCTGAAAATAAGGGATATATACGGAAGAATCCCCAATCCTTAGGGGACAATAAAACCGGACGAGATGTCCTCTATATAAGCGAGCCAAGAACTACGAAGAGACTTCGATTCCCGAACAATTACAAGGATACGTAGCAACTCGCGATAAAATATCTCAGCTTAGTGTGTAACGCCCGTTCCCGGACACCGAGTCCTTATCCGGAAATCGAAACGTTCGGCACGCATAATATTAAATAAATAATATTACACGTAAGTTCTCTACTACGTCGTATCAAATAAAAGCAAACTAAGCCTAAAAAGACTCGGGTAATTTTTTTTCAAACATCTCGAATAGAAATTCAAAACTGTAGAGAAGGAAATGTAAAGTTATTACATCCGAAACAAAACCAACGAATCCCAAAACAAGATACGAATTCCAAAGATTAAAAGTAAACTACAAAATCCAATAATAATCCAAATCTAGGAAATAAATAAAGAAATGAATAATAATTAATCAAAGTCTTCAACTCCGGCGTCCTCAAACGTCGTCATCAAAGTTCTCCTCGAACTCATCATTTACCCGTTCGTCTTCTCTCCCCAAACACATAAATAAACATGCATTTGAGGTAAGTACAATGTACAAAGTAAGAAGTAGAAGGTTACAATATGATTAAGGTTTATTATTAAAAGATTTGCCTTACCGAGACCGACTCGATCTAGGGTTCACTACATGCCCATCGACACGTCGTGACTATACGTTTCTAACTTAGCTTATCTTTGTTACATCATTACTCAAGGACACAATGCATGGTGAAAATTCCACCACGAGATGTACTTGCCAACTACGGTGATTAGCACCGGTAGTCCCGGGATCTCCCCGGTATGCATATACGTTCGATGGATTTCCTCCACTACCCGGCCTTTTGAGCCAAGTAGTGTTGTCCACCTTTTATGAACGTATCACATCGCCGATTTGAATCGCGTGCCTAACCAAGAATAGATGACGTTTTAGCTTTTACTACACTTATGTAATTATTAATGTGAATTAACTAGTCACCTAAGTGTTTTCGAATAATACTCCCTTATCACTCTACTCCCTCACTTAGACAACTAGACATCACATCCTATCAATTACACGTACATTGATGAACCCTAGTTCATCAAAGCACAAGCCCTTTCATGCCCTTCCGACGGATCCGAACTTCAACTCCCTTTAAGAGTACATTCGGTGTTTTAACCGAACGAATCGAAACTCAATCGGGGCTTGTTCATATTCAATTAATGTTATTTAATCATTAATTAAGGTTTAAAATTCAAAACATAGCTTAAAACAACATTACATAGAAATCGGGGCAATGCGTGCGCATTACTCGGAATGCGTGCGCATCCCCGCCGCACTTATTCTAAGCAATCCCGCATCGAACGCGTGCGCATTGCTAGCCAACGCGTACGCATCCTACGCAGTAAAAAGCCCTAAAACCTGTTTTCCAACCCTTAACGGTCTCTACTCGAATCTAAACATCTTGCACATGAATTATAGCAAGTAAAAACAAGTAGAAAACATGTCTTTTAAGATCCAAAACAAAACTTAATCCTTAAACATCATCTAAGCTTAAAACTTGATGCAATATGCATCCAAAACATGATCTATTCTACTCTAAACCACAATTAGATTGTAGGAAGAGCTCGCTTACCTTTAGCAAGCTTATTCCAACAAGAAAACTCGTAGAAACAAGAAGCCTAAAACCGATCTTTCTCTTATCAAAGCTTCAACTTTCTCGCAATCAAAACGTTGCCTTCTTCACAACGATTCCGGCGCTCTACTCGATCCGAAAACCGTCAAGAATTGCTTTAACAAACCGATTGAAAAACTCTCACCCCTAATTTTTGGCTCACACACGCAGAGAGTATATGGAGGTGGAGAAAAATCGATTTCTAATAGGTTATAAGAATTGTGGGGATTTATTCTCCTTAAATAGAAAATCCCAAAAAAAAGATAGAGATCTTATTATCTTCCTTTGTAATAAGATAAATCCCAAAAAAAGGATAAAGATCTTATTATCTTCCTTTATAATAAGATAAATCCCAAAAAAAGGATAAAGATCTTATTATCTTCCTTTATAATAAGATAAATCCCAAAAAAAAGGATAAAGATCTTATTATCTTCCTTAACTATATACATATATATATTTCGAAATATACATATATAATTTAACAAATACTTAAACTCCGAATAAAAGGAACCGAACCCAATATTTCGTTTTCGCAAAATGACACGTCCGCTCTTTCCCGAAAATCGAATATTACATTCTTCCCCTTAAAGGAGTTTCGTCCTCGAAACTTAAAACATACCCGGTAAGTCCATAAAATCGGGAACTCGCCGATCATATCGTCCTCAACTTCCCAAGTAGCTTCATCCGGTGAATGATTGCTCCATTGCACCGTAACTAAAGGAATCAACCGTCTCTTAATCATCTTTTCCTTCCGGTCCAAAATTTCGGTCGGTGTCTCATCGTACGAAAGATTATCCGGAGACCCTCCGGATCAACGTAGTCTCAATATCCGTCTTGGTCAAACACTTCTTTAACATTGAGACATGAAACACGTTGTGGACTCTCGACATGGATTCTCGGTAACTTGAGTCCGTAAGCCAAAGGTCCAATTCTTTCTAGAATCTCAAAAGGTCCAACGTACCTAGGGCTTAGCTTTCCTTTTTGTCCAAAACGTTTCACTCCCTTCATTGGTGAAGCTCGTAGGTAAACTCTTTCACCAACTTCAAACTCAAGAGGTCTCCTTCTAACATCCGCCCAACTCTTCGTCTATCTTGAGCCGCCTTCGCATTCTTCTTGACCAAATTCGAACCCTTTCTTTAGCTTGCTCAACCAATTTCGGCCCGGTGATTTGTCTTTCCCCGACTTCATCCCAAAACAAAGCGGTGTTCTACATCTTCTTCCATATAATGCTTCAAACGGTGGCATGCCAATACTTGCATGATAACCGTTGTTGTAAGCAAACTCCGCTACCGGTAGGTAATCATCCCATGATCCACCTACTTCCAACACACAAGCTCAACATATCTTCAAGTGTTTGGATGGTTCTCTCGGATTGTCCATCCGTCCGAGGATGAAAGGCCGTACTCAAATCCAACTTGGTTCCAAAAGCCGCTTGTAAACTTTTCCAAAACCGATCGACGAACCTCGAATCACGATCCGAAACTATCGAGATAGGTACTCCGTGTAACTTCACTATATTATCCAAGTATAGTGTCGTCATTTTCTTCAAGGGCATATCGACCTTATATGGTAAGAAATGAGCGATTTGGTCAATCTATCCACAATCACCCAAATCGCATCATTACCGCCTCTCGTCTTAGGTAAACCGGTGATAAAGTCCATAGTGATCTTATCTCACTTCCATTCTCGGGATATCCAATGGCTTAAGCATTCCTCCCGGTCTTCTATGTTCCGCTTTAACCTTTCGGCAAGTATCACACTCGCAACGAACTTGGCTATCTCCAGTTTCATCGAGGGCCACCAAAACCTTTCCTTCAAGTCTCTCGTACATTTTAGTAGCTCCTGGATGAACTGCGAAAGCAATCCTATGTGCCTCTTCCATGACTCTCTCTGTCTTAAATCACCAACCTTAGGCACACACAAACGATCCCGGTACCAAAGATTGCCATTCTTATCTAACACATATCCAACCGTAGGCTTTTCCCTTGCAACTCGCTTCAAGTCAACCAACACTCGGGTCTTCATCTTGCTTTTCCCGAATGTCATCCATCAACTCGACCTTGCTAACAATGGTGCCATAAACTCGTCGGTCTTCAATCCGATCAAAGCTTCGGATTCTCAACCCATCTAACCTTTCGCAACGTCTTCAACACTCGATACCGCAAACACTCGGTTTTCTCGCTCAAGGCATCGCCCACTACATTTGCTTTACCCGGATGATACCGAATCTCCAAGTCATAATCCTTTACGAACTCCGCCCATCTCCTTTGTCTCATATTCAGATTTTCCCGGGTAAAGAAATACTTCAAACTCTTGTGATCGGTGAAGATCCCGGCCTTAACTCCATACAAAAGTAGTGCCTCCAAGTCTTTAGGGCAAACACTACCGCCGCCAACTCTAAGTCATGTGTTGGGTAATTCTTCTCATGCACCTTCAACTCGTCGGGATGCATAAGCAATTACCTTCCCTCCCCGCATCAACACACAACCTAAACCTTGTCCCGAAGCATCCGTGTAGACATCATAATTATCAAAGATCTCCGGAACCGCCAAAACTCTGGCCGTAGTCAACCTCTTTTTCAACGTCCGAAAAGCATCTTCACACTCACCGGTCCACTCGAACTTCACATCCTTTTGAGTGAGCCGGGTAAGTGGTGTAGCTATCTTTGAGAAGTCTTGTACAAACTTCCTATAATAGCGCACCAAACCGAGAAAACTTCTAACCTCTCGAAACGGTAGTCGGTCCGGACCACTTCTCAACCGCTTCAATCTTCGCGGGATCAACCTTGATGCCATCTCCGTAAATGACATGACCCAAGAAACTCACTTGATTCAACCAAAAGTCGCACTTCGAGAACTTGGCATACAACCGGTTCTCCTTTAATGTATCCAAGACTATCCTTAAGTGTTCTTCATGTTCCTTCTCATCCTTAGAGTATACAAGGATGTCATCTATGAACACTATCACAAACTTATCCAAGTATGGAATGAAAACACGCCGCATTAAATCCATAAATGCAGATGGGGCATTAGTGAGTCCAAAAGGCATAACTAAGAACTCATAATGTCCATACCTCGTACCGAAAGTCGTCTTTGGTATATCTCGCTACCTTGATCTTCAATCGGTGGTATCCCGATCTAAGATCGATCTTAGAAAACACTCTCTTGCCTTGCAACCGGTTAAACAAATCATCAATCCTCGGCAAAGGGTATTTATTCTTGATGGTCGATTATTCAACGCTCGATAGTCTATGCACATCCTCATGCTACCATCTTTCTTCTTAACAAACAACACCGGGGCTCCCCAAGGCGAAGTACTAGGCTGAATTATATTCCTCTCAAGCATATCCTTGAGCCGTGCTTTCAACTCCTTCAATTCAGCCGGTGCCATTCTATAGGGTGCCTTAGCAACCGGTGCCGCTCCCGGCATCAACTTGATCTCGAATTCTATCTCTCTATCCGGCATGTTTCCCGGTAACTCTTTCCGGAAACACTTCGGGGTATTCCTTGACTACGGGGGTCTCCTCTAACTTAGGTTTTACCCGCTCCACATCAATCGCGTACAACAAGTAGCCTTCACAACCTTTCGACAAGCCCTTATAGCCTTAACCGCCGAAATTATAGGGTGACGCTTCTTACTAGGCTTGTAAATGTTACCTTGATAAGTCTTATCCGATTTTCCCGGTATCTTAAAGGTCACTCTCTTTTCTCTACAATCTAAGTGGACGAAATTCTCGGATAGCCAATCTATTCCAAGAATCACATCAAAATCTGAAAAGTCCAAAACCGTAAAGTCACTCTTGCAACAATACTTTCCAACTCGAACCTCTACTAGGGGTATCAACTTGGTTACCTTAGTCACCTTCCCTAAAGGTGTTGTTATCTCCAAAGTATTTCTTAAAGGTTCCATTGGCAAGTTAAGCTTCTTAGCTATCTTAGTTGACACAAAAGTATTAGACGCTCCCGTATCAAACAACGCCGTAACTGCTAAGTTGTCTAATATTATTGTACCTAGGATGTAAATTCGTTTATTTAAATACAAATACAACATGATTTAAATCGTGCTATAAAAGTACTCAAATAAATTAAATTAAACAAAAAGGTACCTGAAATAACATTATCGTCCGGTTCTGCTATCTCAGCATCCACTGCAAAGACTCGAACTGGGCGACTTGGGCCGCCTTTCCCACTTCCTTGCTTCGGAATATTCGAACTCCCTTTCGTGGGACACATCTTGGCAAAATGTCCTAAATCTCCACAGTAGTAGCAGCCTCCTGTATTAGCCTTACACTCACCTGAGTGATTCCTGTTGCACTTAGAGCATAAAGGTGCTCCGGTGGGTGGCTTACTCGCTGTAGGGGCCGTTGTCTTCTTGAAATTTTGTTGGGGTGCTCCCCGGCTATTGCCCTGGCTTGTTCCAAAATTCCTCTTGCTCCCGATAACAACGGTGGCCTTCTTCCCGAATGTCTCAACCTCTAAGGCCTTATTCAACAACTCGGCCATGTTCTTGGCCGTGAAACCCAACATGCCGCATCGTATCCGATACGATAACCCTTCCTTGTATAGGGCCATCTTCCTCTCTTCTACCTTCATCAACTCGGGTAGAATCTTCCCAATTCGTTAAACTTGTTGGTGTATTGTGATACCGTCATGTAATTACCTTGCTTATGCTTTAGAAATTGACTTGCCATGTCCGTCCGCACCGTTGCCGGAAAATACTCATTATAGAACATTGCCTTAAAGCTTTCCCAATCCGTCACTTTACCATTATCGCTCGTATAGCATCTATCCATGCTTCAAACTCGCACCCAAAAGGAAACTAACCGCCAACCGTGCCATCTCGGTCTCGGGGACATGTATGTTCCTACATGCCTTCTCAAAACTCCTTATCCACTCTTCGGCCTTCGAATGCTCGACATTCCCAAAGAAGTCTTGAACTTTGTTCCTCCTTAATCTCGTATACCGCCAATCGGTGGTGCTTGCTCGTGTGCCGGTCTAATCGGGTGGGGCTTGTGGATAAACTGGAGGATATCCAAAAGGTATTTCTTGTTGCTGGTACTGGTGTTGGTGGAAACCATAGGGTGGGTAACCAAAGCCTTGATGACGGTCAAAACGGGGTGAAGGTGGTATAGTAGGTCGAGGAGTATGACCCACTGGAGGAGGGTAAAAGGTCTGATGCTGCTGATGAGAAAACACGGGTGGAGGAGGGTAGCTCATTGGTGGGGGATAGATCGGTTGTCGGGGGTACGTAGACTGGTGGAATGTCTCCCACTACAGTGACTCGTATAGGTGCTTCTCCTGGTTCTCCATAGATGTAGTTGTACCTTGGTGAAGGGTAACTTACTGGTGGCGGTACTAAACCCGCTGGAACGTCACTTACCAAGGAAAACTGAACCGAACTTCCCACATGCCATTGTGGGTGTTGCTCCCGACGAGGTCGCGGTGACAAACTCCGCCGAGATCGTGGTGTAGGGGTTGCGTATGAGGGGGTGGAGTGGGGCTCGGGTGAGGTGAAGGATTCTCGCCTCACGAAACCGCCTCTAACAACCGGCGGACTCTCTCGACGTACTCCCGAAGCTTCGCACCCGCTCCGGTTCTCGTGAACACCATCCCGATGATCAACGAAAACCAAATCGTTACTAAGAGGTCTAAAGAGAACTTATCTTAATAGAAAGAAAGCCTAAAAGACGCTTCTCTACGATACCAACCGTAACGCCCCGTTCCCGGACACCGAGTCCTTATCCGGAAATCGAAACGTTCGGCACGCATAATATTAAATAAATAATATTACACGTAAGCCTCTACTACGTCGTATCAAATAAAAGCAAACGGAAGCTAAAAAGACTCGGGTAATTTTTTTCAAACATCTCGAATAGAAATTCAAGAACTAGAGAAGGAAATGTAAAGTTATTACATCCGAAACAAAACCAACGAATCCCAAAACAAGACGAATTCCAAAGTACTAAAAGTAAACTACAAAATCCAATAATAATCCAAATCTAGGAAATAAATAAAGAAATGAATAATAATTAATCAAAGTCTTCAACTCCGGCGTCCTCAAACGTCGTCATCAAAGTTCTCCTCGAACTCATCATTTACCTGTTCGTCTTCTCTCCCCCAAACACATAAATAAACATGCATTTGAGGTAAGTACAATGTACAAAGTAAGAAGTAGAAGCTACAATATGATTAAGGTTTATTATTAAAAGATTTGCCTTACTGAGACCGACTCGATCTAGGGTTCACTACATGCCCATCGACACGTCGTGACTATACGTTTCTAACTTAGCTTATCTTTGTTACATCATTACTCAAGGACACAATGCATGGTGAAAATTCCACCACGAGATGTACTTGCCAACTACGGTGATTAGCACCGGTAGTCCCGGGATCTCCGCGGTATGCATATACGTTCGATGGATTTCCTCCACTACCCTTCAGCCTTTTGAGCCAGTAGTGTTGTCCACCTTTTATGAACGTATCACATCGCCGATTTGAATCAGTGCCTAACCAAGAATAGATGACGTTTTAGCTTTTACTACACTTATGTAATTATTAATGTGAATTAACTAGTCACCTAAGTGTTTTCGAATAATACTCCCTTATCGCTCTACTCCCTCACTTAGACAAACTAGACATCACATCCTATCAATTACACGTACATTGATGAACCCTAGTTCATCAAAGCACAAGCCCTTTCATGCCCTTCCGACGGATCCGAACTTCAACTCCCTTTAAGAGTACATTCGGTGTTTTAACCGAACGAATCGAAACTCAATCGGGGCTTGTTCATATTCAATTAATGTTATTTAATCATGAATTAAGGTTAAAATTCAAAACATAGCTTAAAACAACATTACATAGAAACTGGGGCAATACGTGCGCATTACTCGGAATGCGTGCGCATCCCCGCCGCACTTATTCTAAGCAATCCCGCATCGGAATGCGTGCGCATTGCTAGCCAATGCGTACGCATCCTACGCGAGAAAAAGCCCTAAAACCCGTTTTCCAACCCTTAACGGTCTCTACTCGAATCTAAACATCTTGCACATGAATTATAGCGTAAAAACAAGTAGAAAACATGTCTTTTAAGATCCAAAACAAAACTTAATCCTTAAACATCATCTAAGCTTAAAACTTGATGCAATATGCATCCAAAACATGATCTATTCTACTCTAAACCACAATTAGATTGTAGGAAGAGTCGCTTACCTTTAGCAAGCTTATTCCAACAAAGAAACTCGAGAAAGAAGCCTAAAACCGATCTTTCTCTTATCAAAGCTTCAACTTTCGCAATCAAAACGTTGCCTTCTTCACAACGATTCCGGCGCTCTACTCGATCCGAAAACCGTCAAGAATTGCTTTAACGACCGATTGAAAAACTCTCACCCTAATTTTTGGCTCACACACGCGAGAGAGTATATGAGGTGGAGAAAAATCGATTTCTAATAGGTTATAAGAATTGTGGGGATTTATTCTCCTTAAATAGAAAATCCCAAAAAAAAAGATAGAGATCTTATTATCTTCCTTTATAATAAGATAAATCCCAAAAAAAGGATAAAGATCTTATTATCTTCCTTTATAATAAGATAAATCCCAAAAAAAGGATAAAGATCTTATTATCTTCCTTTATAATAAGATAAATCCCAAAAAAAGGATAAAGATCTTATTATCTTCCTTTATAATAAGATAAATCCCAAAAAAAAAGGATAAAGATCTTATTATCTTCCTTAACTATATACATATATATATTTCGAAATATACATATATAATTTAACAAATACTTAAACTCCGAATAAAAGGAACCGAACCCAATATTTCGTTTTCGCAAAATGACACGTCTGCCCTTTCTCGAAAATCGGAATATTACATAGTGTAAATCACCACAAAATCATCCATGCGTTCATCTTTCTTGGGTTCAGGAGGTATCAACTGTGCTTTCTGACCGATGTTAGGTCTAGAAAAAACCAACATCTTGACTCAAATTCAGTTAGGATAAAAATTCTTTTCTTACTCAAATTCGGTTGGCAGGATGTTGATTAGTTTACGAACCGAATTTCAGTCAGGAAGTTTATCAATTGTGCTTTCTGGCCGCTGTTGGGTCTTGAAAAAACAAACATCCTGACTCAAATTCGGTCAGGATAAAAATTATTTTCCTGACTCACATTCAGTCAGGATAACGTCTAGGTGTGAAAAAACTCTCCCGTAAATAATTGCACAAGGTCTACATATATATTAATTTATAATATCGGTAAATATACATATTGTTCGTCAGACAATAAAGTATAGGTGCATCAAGATTAGTCTCAACACCGAAATTGATTCACAAATTTTAGCTTGGTCATGGTGCAAATCCTACTTGTGCACTACGGACAATAGAAATCATGTGTTTTAAGATAGACCCCACATGTAGAAAAAAATCACAAATGATATTTTTTGAAATTGATGATATGATAGTCCAAAAGTTACACATACGTGGAAAGAAAAATAATAGTTTGAGGGAGAAAAAACAAAACAACAATGTACGTGGAAATTAAAGTTTGTGAAGATTTTGAACTGAAAACGAAACAAATGGGAAATCCTTATGATAATATAATAAATTATAGATTTATAAAATTTTATCTTTATTTTAATTTGGGATGGTTCGGGAACCCGTCGAGAATACAACTTGTGGAAAATTTCACGACTACAGTCAAGATGGTTGAATACCCCAAAAGTTCGAGTCCGTAAAATTCAGGACGAGAATGAGTTGAGAATCAATCTTACAAATTGTCTATAGTGATCGACGGGACGGCTTCAGGAATTTAATGATACGGGTCAGAAATTTGTCATATTTTATAATTACTAAATGTAATGTTACATATTATAGTTCAATACGGGTTGATAGTGATCAATATATAAAAATAAGGAGGTCGGTACACATATAAAATATGTATATAAAAAAAAAGTTTCACTGTAATATTTTTTTTAGTAGGTCGGGTGACCCTTTTTCCCCTACATGGAGCCGCCCCTCGTGATCGATCTTCATAGAAGTTACACTTGATGGGCTCTTTAAAATGTTTTTCTAACCAAATCTCAATGGCGTATAGTTTATTAAGTATCAAACAGGCTACTTGATGCTCATGGAATTGAACAAGTATTATGTTTTTTTATGTAATATAAGTTTTTTTAAAATTTATTGTTTTTGTATTTTTTTTTATCTTATCTCTAATTTATTATTTGTTTCAAAAGGATCTCTAATTTATATTTAACTAAAGAAAAACACTTTACATTCATTGTATTAACGATAATCAATGAATATTTCAGAATTTTGTCTTGACAATTTATGACATTTTGTCACATTTTTGGAAAGACCTTATAATTTAAAACAGTATAAGTAATTTTAAAATGAATATATGAATCCATAACATTATGGATGAAGGTTAATTTTTTAGGGAGATGAAGGTTAAATTATCTCGAGTGTAATAGGTATTTAAGTTTAAATTTGAATCTTTTCTCACACGATTAAATTTTTTTTTTTGAAAGGACACACGATTAATTAAACCCATTATTATCTCCCACTTCAAAGTATATCACCCCACGTTCGTCATGATCTTTTAAAACAAACCGTTTTTACATATAAAATAATTACCTTGTCGTTTACAAATTTATTATATTTACCAGCCCTGAAATAAATATTTATTTATTTTATGAACCTTAAAAATGGATGTAGACAACTGCAAAAATATTTCAATTGATGATCAACAAGAAGAAGAAGATAGCAGCAGTAATAATAGCAGAAGAATTAAATTGAGTAGTGACAAGAAATCAGCTTGTGCTGCATGCAAATATCAAAGAAGAAAATGCAGCCCGGATTGTTTATTAGCCCTGTATTTTCCGGCTGAAAATCTAAATCAATTTCTGAATTGTCATAAATTATTCGGGTTGAAAAATATTATGAAGGTTTTGAAAAGTTCGACGAAGTCGCCTGAAGAGAAAGATATAGAAATAAAATCGATGATTATACATGCTAATATCCGAGCGGATGATCCGGTTGGTGGATGTTATAAAATCATTCAAGATTTGAGTAGACAAGTTGGTATGTATAATGCCGAATTGGCGATTGTTAACGAACAACTACGAAGATGTCGTGGCGGCGAAAAAAACGATGTGAATGGAGGCAGCAGATCTTGTCAAGAAACGTATAGTTTTGGGATCCCGAAAATTCAGCTATCAGTAGAAAAAAATGATCTCCAAGTGAATGGAGACAGCAGATCTTGTCAAGAAACGTATAGTAGTTTCGGGATCCCGAAAACTCAGATATCAGATAATATTGACAGGCGGCTTTCGGCGGTGGGGCCGGTTAGTGAATTTCAAAGATGGGATTTTGATAATCAGATGGAGAATAAGATGGGGAGATTTGATGAAGAAGTAATAGTAGAGAATGAAACATGCAATGATTTTTTGGTTGATGGATCTACTTCTTCTCATATGGAGGATGTTAAAATTGAAGCACACAAGTAGAAGTTAAGGGAAAAAAAGGTTAGATTTTTTGACCCTTTTTTAAATATATTGTAACTTTCTTTTGAACTTCATGTCACTTTTGCTTCTTACTGCCTGTATAATTTTATGTTGTAAAATTGTTAAATGACATGCATCATATTTTTTTATTTCTACCATATATGTCACTTCACTTAATGTTTTTTTAATATAATGTTTTATTGTGCAAGCGCTCTGTAAAAAAAATTAATTAAGTTTGATTCTTTTATGTATTGCAGGTTTTGATAATTTTTGGTAATTAATTCAGCAAGGACGGCGAGGACTGATCGAGGATTTACTGGTGGTCTGATTAATAGCCTGTATTCAGATTAAGATAATTTGACGCATCAATAGAAGAACATAATTTTTCTTAAAGTAATTTTTGTTTTATTTTTGTTGTGTCGGGGTGAAATTTAGCACTTTTAGGCTTTGTATTTTGTATTTTGGTACTACTTTGTATTCAGCATCATACACGTATCAGATATACATCTTGGGACGATTTCATAAATTTTTATTTTTTATTTTTGAGTTAGGATATGGAATGTGGATATTCATATTCAATTGGGGTATATGATGAATTAAAGAGTTGTGCTGAATATTTTTTTTTTAATCAGTTGTGCTGAAAATTAAATGAAGAAAAACGATCATACATTGAAGAATAACATCTAGAATCTCTTTTCTTTTGTGATTCATAATATTAAAATTTTGGTTAATTAGTATGTTTTTTTTTTTTTTTTTTTTTTTTTTTTTTTTTTTTTTTTTTTTTAGGGAAGAAGGGAAAAGTCCAAATTTTGATCCAAAATAAATAAACAAGACACACTCTTTTTTTAGTTGTAAAATAAAAAAATTTCAGACGGAGAAAAATACTCTCTATATAACCCACTGGGCCTTCGCTGCTTGATGCCTACCATCAGGCGTGCTTCAAAAAAAAAAAAAAATTGTTTAAAACAACCGTAACTTTTGATTTAAAAATCCGATCATCAAAACATTTTCACCAAAATTCAATTTTTTTTTGTTCTTATTTTGAGATATCATACGATATCCTGCCGATGTAAATTTTGAAAGCCGAAAAAATATTTGCATTAATCGGAGTGTTTTTCTTATAAACGACCATAACTTTTGATTTAAAACATCGATCATCAAAATTCTTTCACCAAAGTTTATATTTTTTTCTCTCATTTTGAGATCTCATATGATACCCTTTCGACGTAGTTTTTGAAAGCTGAATTTAATCGCAGCGTTTACAGTATCACAGTATCACATTAACATATTTTATTAACAAATACAATGACACCATTATCATTATCATTAATTGTATACGATTAGCCAAAAATCATGGACTCGGCAAGCTTTACAACAACACCGACAATCTATATTCCATTATGGATTAAATCGGAAACAATCCGTACACTAAAAATCATTTGGACAATAATGTAATCACATTAACACCCAAAAAACTTGTGTATTTTGAAATAACACATTCAATCACAATTAACACATTCACTCACAATGGAAAAAAATTACAACATATATGATAAAAAAAACTTTAACATCAACATATATGATAATTAAGTTACATTAAGGAAATGATTATCTAAGCACCTAAAAATCTCGACAATGTCGATTGCTACCATCATCTTCTTCTCCAACTCTACACCAAATGGTCTAACATTTTCTCAATAAAGTCAACATCTACACCAAATGGTACCGTATCTCAATTCACACATCATTACCAATGAGCATTAGCATCTTCTTGGAACATTAGCTCGTAGATCTCCGCCTTCGGTTTCGATGCGTCGACCTCAAAGACACCATAACACAATAACAAGATCGTATCAAAGTAACAAGATATCACAAGAATAAAGACCGCAAAGTAACAATACAAGAATAGTATCACAAAGATCGTATCACAAGAGTAACAAGTATCACAAGAATAAAGATCACAAGAACAATATCACAAGATCAAGTATCACAGTATCACATTCAAACACAAAAACACACTAACACTATCACTGTGCGTGAGTTTGCTAATGTTTGATCCTTATGATATAAACAACTTTTATAATAAAGTGGATCATATATAATCATGTCATGTGCCAAGAGTACAAAAAAAAAACGAAAAAAAAAAAAAAACAAAATTGTTCCCAAAATGCATCACAAATGAAATTTTCCATTACCAAATCTCTTTCAATGTAACATTTACAAAGATCAAAACTTATCAAATATTTTCTGCCATTCAAATCCTCTTATGTCTCACATCAATGTTTAAAGAAAATAAGACAAATCCATTCCACTTCAAAAGGTCACAACAAAAGGCTGCAATAGAACCATATAAATCAAGGCAAAAAACAATCCTAGGAGATTCAACATCAAAATGTTGTAGCTTGTATACTGTGAAAATTGTACCTTGCCAAATCGAATTCAATCATTGTAAGACTTAACTATATATTAGCTTCTTCCTCTTGCTAAGTATTTTGTACTTAACTCAAATGCATATGTTGTTTTGTGTGCTTTGGGGGTGATAAGACGAACAGGTGGAACAAGTGTTGGATGACGTTTGAGATTATGCCTTGCTAGATGCTTTGTTTTCTTTTGGTTATCTATGTTGTACTAGAATATGTTGTACTTTAAATTTCAAGAATTTGATCAAACATGCTATGTGCAGCACAAAAGAACGTAATGGGATTGCTTCAGTTCAAATTTGAACCGAAACTCCAATTTAAAGAGGGTAGTAGAAGTAAAACATGTATGTATTCTATCCTTGGGACTTCCAGACTTAGCTAGAACCTCAATATCAACAAGACCGAGTCACATGAGACCCAAAGTGAGGCCAGACATGATCCCTGCTAAATCCTGTATTACAACACCCGTATGCCTCCATCAATTTCTTCAAAATTAATTCCACTGCTGATAATTACCAAACCTTTCTTCTCCGTTCACTTCCCAATCCTTCAGACTCCCCCCTCTCATGGACTTTGCAAGATTATTCCGAAACCGTATTGCCGGAATCCGACTTCAACAGTAATGGCTGCAATTCTTGCAATCTTCCAAGGCCATGAAGGTATAAAAAATGAATTTTGCTTCCAGGTGCAAGGTAATTGATAGTATGCAAACTATAAATACAAAAATTGGATACATAATGTGTATTTCAGACGATCTAACATGATTCCCGATTGGATATCAATAAAAAAGTTTGTATCTAATCGAAATAGCAAAACCCAAGCACATCAAAAAGTTCTCTTTATGGTCTCGTTACTCGGTGCCGGAGTCGGAGTGTTCAAAACCTTACTTTGCTCCACCATTTTTATAGTCGTATACCTTAACTCTGCATTGGCTATGAGGGATGATTCAACACATTTAATTCTGTTGCAGAACCCAACCAGCTAATCTTCCTCGTCCTTGAATCCGATCTCGAAATCCTACCGGGAAAGCATATTCTGCTTCTATAGTTAGATCTTGTCTTCTTAATTACGGAAGAAAGAGTCGGAAAGATGGTACGTTGTGCGTTCATATTGATATGTTATATTAGGGGTAATTTAATGTGAACAAAATTATTGTCCTTATTACAACTAAAAAAAGAACTGTTGATCGAAGCTTAATTAAGGGGGGGAAAGGTGGATTTATCCTTAATTTTTCCTTTTTTTTTTGGGAATATTAGGTTTTAGTCCACTTTTCTCTCTGTATATAAATTTTAATCCAGTTTGTATTTTTTTATTGATTTAAGGACAAAACATTTTCCTTCGGACTATTTCGCCCTTTCTTTTAAACTGTTTTAATTATAAGAACCTCTAACACCGGCATTATTGATGAGAAAAAAAAAGATGCGGCCGAAAGCTTCCCAAGCCGTCTTAACGGCGGCTCCGATGGTTCCACCATTCGAGCTTACATCAAGCTCCACCGCGCGCTCGGCATTGACCCTCATCGGTGATCCGGAACCGCTGTTCGATCTCTTCACACAAGGATTTGAGCCGGTCGACTTGTCGAGCGGCGGCGAGAACGTAACAACGGCCATTAGCTAAATCCAGACGAGCTCTTTTCCGATACCGGAGGATGCACCGGTCACCATTACGACCTTGCCTTTCGGTCCATCCATGGCTCCAGTTTATTTGCCATTTAATTTGTAACATATTTTCCATTTGACTCGTTATTTGTAACAACCGTGACAAGTTAAGCTTTCGTTTTCCATGGCCGTAGTTGAAGGAATTATTGCCATTGAATCAATTATTTAAGTGACCATTAAATTATCGGTTGCGGGGTAGGGGTGGGTATTATCTATAAATTGCTTGAGAGTTGAGAAATGATCTCTCGATTCAAGTAGACTATTAGATGGTGATTTGATGTCAAAGTAAAGAATTCTCCATCAAACATTAAAGAATATATAATATTTTGTCTTTGATTATTGTTCCCCTGTTTCTATTCTATTTTACCTTTATTGTGGCTACATTGCGTTCAAATACTTTCAAACATTGGTTCGGCAAGGTCCGCTCAACAAACAGTTCAAATATTATATTATTATTGTAAGAACTCAAAGTTAGTCCAAACGTCCGATGGTGGATAATACATGGCTAAAGTCCTATTTACATTTGAGTAAACAATGATATAATCCCAAAAGGTGAACACACCCATGCCTTCTTCTTAGTTCTTAGCTCTAGTATCTTGTTTGTTGTAGAACCACAATGAATTGTTATTTTTTTCATCATTTTTGTTACTTGTTTTTCTATTTGTTGAATTGGTTTGAGGAGAAGCATCTTTTGAGTTATATGCATCTTTAATCAATATAAATAGCAGGAAATAATGGTAGGTCTATTGTGGTTGATCATATTGGTGATCCCACAGTTTAAGGATGCATGTATGATGTTTTAAAGAACATTGATTGTGTTTTTTACATTGTTCATATCATTAAGCTTTCTAATAGACTAGTGTTACTTTGTTTGTGTGTTACTGTGTTGGTGTGTTACTGTGTTACTTTGTTGAGAACAAAAATAGGCTAGTGTGTTACTTTGTTGAGAACAAAAATAGACTAGTGTGTTACTTGGTTGGTATGTTACTTGATTGGTGTGTACTTGGTTGGTGTGTTACTTTGTTGAGAACAAAAATAGACTAGTGTGTTACTTTGTTGGTGTGTTACTTTGTTGGTGTGTTATTTTGTTTGTGTGTTACTTGGGTGGTGTGTTACTTTGTTGGTGTGTTACTTTGTTGAGAACAAAAATAGACTAGTGTGTTACTTTGTTTAGAACAAAAATAGACTAGTGTGTTACTTTGTTGGTGTTACTTTGTTGGTGTGTTACTTTGTTGAGAACAAAAATAGACTAGTGTGTTACTTTGTTGAGAACAAAAATAGACTAGTGTGTTACTTTGTTGGTGTGTTACTGTGTTATTGTGTTACTGTGTGTGTTACTTTGTTGAGAACAAACATAGACTAGTGTGTTACTTTGTTGGTGTGTTACTTTGTTGAGAACAAAAATAGACTAGTGTGTTACTTTGTTGGTGTGTTATTTTTTTTGACTAGTGTGTTACTTTGTTGGTGTGTTACTTTGTTGGTGTGTTATTTTGTTTGTGTGTTACTTGGTTGGTGTGTTATTTTGTTTGTGTGTTACTTGGTTGGTGTGTTACTTTGTTGGGAACAAAAATAGACTAGTGTGTTACTTTGTTTAGAACAAAAATAGACTAGTGTGTTACTTTGTTGGTGTTACTTTGTTGGTGTGTTACTTTGTTGAGAACAAAAATAGACTAGTGTGTTACTTTGTTGAGAACAAACATAGACTAGTGTGTTACTTTGTTGGTGTGTTACTGTGTTATTGTGTTACTGTGTGTGTTACTTTGTTGAGAACAAACATAGACTAGTGTGTTACTTTGTTGGTGTGTTACTTTGTTGGTGTTACTTTGTTGGTGTGTTACTTTGTTGAGAACAAAAATAGACTAGTGTGTTACTTTGTTGAGAACAAAAATAGACTAGTGTGTTACTTGGTTGGTGTGTTACTTTGTTGGTGTGTTACTTTGTTGATTCAAATGGTTATGTTTGTGTTTTTTTGTCTTTAGAAAATTGGAGGAGCCTAGATTCTCTATTGATGAAGCCGAGCCGATGTTATTTGATGTATTTTCTATACATCTTTCATGGAGTTTGATGTGGTGCCGGTTTGAAGGATGAAGGTCCATAGATGGTAAAACATACGCTTTTGTCTTCAAGAACTTGAAGAATGTTTTAGTTTCATTAATATGCTTTTTTATTACATCCAATAGTATTAATTTTTTATTCTCTTGATTCCCCCGGAGTTGCATCTCCATAATGCTTTCATAGATTGTTTCATTTGGATATGAAGCATGTTTTTGATAGATTGTTGTAATATGCAATGTTAATGGTGATATTTTGGTTGTTAATAAAACGTGTCACTGTTACTGTGTCACTGTTACTGTGTTACTATGTCACTGTTACTGTGTTACTGTGTCACTGTGTTATTGTGAAAGCTGCGATAAAATTCGGCTTTCAAATACTACGTCCAAAAGGTATCAAACGTGGTCTCAAAATGAAGATAATAAAAAAATATGAATTTTGGTGAAATAATTTTGGTGATCGGTGTTCTAAATCAAAAGTTACGGTCGTTTATAAGAAAAAAAAACGCTCTGATTAATATAAATATTTTTTCGTCTTTCAAAATATACGTCGGAAGGATATCGTGTTTGGGCTCAAATTGAAGAGCAAAAAAAACATGAATTTTGGTGAAAATTTTTTGATGATCGGAGTTATAAATCAAAAGTTACGAGTGTTTGAAAAAAAGAAGAAGAAGAAAAAGAAGAAGATATCAACCCTGGGAAGCGCAGAAGCAGGTGAAGTGAAGATATGCGCGCGGGGGTTTTAGTAAAAGGGGTATTTTTGTCCGTTTGAAACTTTTTTGTCCTTTTTGCAACTAAAAAAAAGAGTGTGTCCTATTTATTTATTTTGTAAATATTTTTGTCATTTTCCCTCAATCCCCCTAAAATTTGGGTATATATCTGTTTTATATTTACGTGTATCCCCTTAACATTAATATCTTATAATTTTAAAAATATTTTTACCTTAAAAAAAAGAAAAAATTGAATATGTGCATCTGGTATCCATGGTTTATTGAAAGATAAGATCACAAGAGATACATTTGACCACATATAAGCCTATAAATTCTTTATTGTATCAATGGAAGAATCAATTCAATAAAAACAAGCTTTTAGTGTCTTTCGGTGTGCTAATCGGATTTTCTTTATGGTAGCAGAGCCAGATGCGGGGGTTCGTATGCCTTAACATTGGTGAACCCTCGCCCGATCCCTCTTCCGCTTCTAAACTTTTTTTCATTGCTTCACAATCCTTAATCGTCCATCCTATTCTATTTTATCGAATAATTCTCATCGTCTTCCAATTCCATGCATCGGTTTGCTCTCGTCAATCATCATTATCACTTCATACCTTCATAATTCACACACACAAAAAAATCCCACCTAACAAAAAAAAATTCAGTCCACCCCACCCCACGTCCAGTTTTTTTCCTTTTAGTCCATGATTATTTACTTTTGAGTCCATCGTGAAAAACCGAGTCCAAAAAAAAAAAATTAGTCTCTTGTCATTTTTCGGTCCAATTTTATTTTCAGCAATTATAAAAAAAATCCGGTCTATCTTTTTATTTTGGTGCAGGTACAAGATAGATCCAATCCGAACAATTAGAGGCTGATATCACAATCCAGAAAACAAAAAAAAAATCAATCAAAAGAAGAGCCGGACATACGATCACCGAGAAAGTCAAACATCACAACTATGGACTCCAGAAGAATCGCCGAAGTGGAGATGCCTTCCACTTACAACTATGGAATCCGGAAGAACCGCCTGAGTGGAGATGCCCTCCAAAATCACAACTATGGACTTCAGAAGAATCGCCAGAGTGGAGATGCTCTCCAAATACCGCCAAATTATTATCACCCAAACAAACTCTGTCTCCATACCCGGCCCCTCGTTTGAGGGAGGGTATTGAAAGATAAGATTACAAGAGATACCGTTGACCACACCGTAACGCCCCAGGACCCCGAGGCTAGTTGCGCTAAATGAGTCATAAATGGTCCGGTTAATCGCTTAGACCGTCATCCTTGCTTGGTCTAAAAGGGCCGACACGAGTTGACAAGACATTTATGTCTCACACTTATATGGGGGTGAGCAGGACTATACTTTACCGATGTGTGATTTTACATTCTCCCCCCCTTGAAGGGACCGGCATCCTCGCCATGACGGCCAAGATTTTGTCCCAGTGGACTAGTTCCAGTTCGTCCCTACCGTAGGATTCTAGAGGTGGCCCTCACCACCTCTCACGGTGTGGTACTTAGTTCCGTATGGCAGTCGGCTTTGAATACCATTTTGTAACGTCCCCAGACCCCAGGGCTGGTTGCGCTAAATGAGTCATAAATGGTCCGGTCAACTGCTTAGACCGCCGTCCTCGCTTGATCTAAAAGGGCTAACCCGAGTTGACAAGACCTTTATGTCTCACACTAATATGGGGGTGAGCAGGACTTTACTTTACCGATGTGGGATTTTATACACACCATTAATGCAGAATAATTCTAATGATTAATGATTCTTATGATTGTATTTTGATTACATATGATCTTTGTAATAAATATTGCTTAAAGGCTAAGTATTATAAGCCTATAAATTCTCTATTGTATCAACGGTAGAATCAATTCAATAAAAACAAGCTTTTAGAGTCTTTCGGTGTGCTATTCTGATTTTCTTTATTGTTGTGTATGTATACATCCTGTAACGACTCGCTCTCGAAATTGGAGAATTTTTTGAAAACGAATCGTTCGGCATGCATCAAATTCAAAATCCAATGTGACACGCCGACTTTAACTCAATTTCCATGCAACAAAAGTGAAATCATTAAAATAACTTAGCTTGGAAACAAGGTCAAACTAAAACCAACATTTCCATTCCACTAAATTTGTCCATAAACGGTTACAACTGTTCTCAACGCATCTCATGACAAGAGTTGCGCAAACTTGGATTTTTCCCAA
Organism: Gentiana straminea; assembly: GCA_036785695.1. Classification (NCBI taxonomy): domain Eukaryota; kingdom Viridiplantae; phylum Streptophyta; class Magnoliopsida; order Gentianales; family Gentianaceae; genus Gentiana; species Gentiana straminea. The sequence goes on from JAVUPR010000273.1 coordinate 212,095, forward strand.
GTTGCCTTACCTTTTTAGATGCTCAACTTTTCAACCTTTTGTAGGTTGATGTCATCTCATTAGGTGTGATTTAATTGTGTTTAGATAGGAAAATTTGAGCGAGAATTTGTCTTTGTTTTTTCATGCTTGTTCGAGTTAGGCGTGCCTCTCGAACTTCGTGGCGTGCCTAACACATGGATTATTGGCAAAATGCTTGGAATTTTGGCATGGGTGCGGTTGGAGATGGGAAGCGCGCGCCTAGGGACATAAAATATGGCAGTGTTGTTCTGGCTTGTCAGGCGAGCGCCTGAGATGATAAGCGCGCGCCCATTCACCTCAAGCGTGCTTCTGAGAGCACCGTTTTTGGAAGAATGATTATGAAATCCTCATACAAGCGTCAGAGCTCTCTTCCTCATTAACTTTTTTATACTTGTTTTGGGTTGTTGTTTGTTGTACGCTTACCTGGAAAACTTAAGTGTTTGGTTTCTGGTGTCTCCGGCTTCGGACCCCTTCCTTAGAAAGAAAGATAATGTCAAAGATAATTCATGTCTCATCCCCGGATATGATGACTCGTTAATTCACTTCTACACTTCACATGCATATCCATGGAATATATCTAGTATCCAACAATAAGGACAAGCACAACTCAAAAGCACATTGCACATTATTAGGTTATTTGTATTCCAAGTTTTAAGTTCATTAACCTTTCATGCACACACCCACACAACCATGAAATTGGCTTAATTGACTTTTGCACTTTTAGTATCCTAATAAGGACAGCTATCAACCTACCGTGCATACCCCTAGAAGTTTATTTACGCCCGGACTCAATTATCGCACATGTAATCCCCAATAGCATAATATGTCCATACACATGCACACAACAATAGTCATACCCTGCTAATGGCACAATGCACACGCACACCTGTACATGCAATCTCGTACTACTTAGTCCTCAGGACATGGCCCAGTGGTAAATGGCTTGGGTGTTATAGTGACAGCTGGACCGGGAGCTGGAGGTTGGAGGTTCGATTCCCCTATGACACGACTTCTTTCCAGTATCATGGTATAATGACAGCCCTTGACTCTAAGCACTAGGTTACCTGATTAACATCTCCACTCATTCTGTGGGATAGGGGAGTGGGGACCCTTTCGGTTAGGGTTTAACCGTTTTTTTTCATACTATTTAGTACCCCCGTTGTGGACCCAATAACACACAACGAATCATTATGCCGTCTTTTTACAAGTATGACCACACGCACAAAACAATATCGTGTCCCTGTTTAAGAATCACGTGTAATTCTAATACACACACACAAATCATTGTGCCTCTATTTCACGAACACATATAACCACATATACACAACATTACTGTGTCCCGTACATTAGGATCACATGTAATTTCACACACACACAAATCACTATGCCCTTATTTCATTAACACATATGATCACACTATTACAGTGTCTCATACATTAGGGTCACGTGTAATATCCGCTAATTAATTACTTCCAAAATATTTCCACAAAAAATTCCATTAATTTGCAAATGGTTCCATTAATTCGCAAATGGTTCCAAAATTTCTATTAATTCGCAGATTCGTATTTCAACACCTTCAGTGCAATGTGCTAGGTAGTTTAATGTAGAACGATTTAGGGTTATAGTGTTTTTTAGGAGAGCCTTTATATTAATGAAGATAGGTGGTTAGTTAACTACACAAATACATCTATGAAGAATCTAAAAGATAACACACCATTGTATTTGGTGATCATGCACGTTTTTGTTTCACAACTTGTATATTACTCTACATGGGTAGCCACTGTGTGGACGCAGTAGTATTTCGTATGGGTGGCCATCATGCCTTATGAGGAGTTGATGATATATCGTGATGCATTCTCACCATGCAAAGTGTCCTTAGACCAAGTGTGTAACATATCCTTTTGCCAGTTCAGTTTTTCTAGTAGGGCTAGTAGAGGGGAGTGTGCTTTTATACGTACTTGGTAGTAAAGTAATAATACCTATGTTTGTTGCAGGATATTATTTAGTGCTTCTATCATTTACTAAGTACATTTGTACTTACCCCTTTCACTATATGTTTCCTCATCCCGAGAAGGTGATGACACTACAAGAAAATATTCTTTTGCCGCAGTAGTTAATGCCACAACAAAAAGTGTGGCTAATACATACTTAGTTATTCTCATTTGTCACGCTACTATGGCTAAAACTAAAGTATATTAGCAACAATTTTTTTGTTGTGGCAAAAATTACTGTGACAAAAGAGTATTTTTCTTGTAATGTGATGAAGGAGTTGAAGTTCGAGGTTGCTGCGGGGTAGCTCTCAGATGCTGTTATGAAAGAAGATTGTTGTTTGGTGGTAAACTACTTTATGAATGTACTCTTTTAGAGCTTTAATTGAAGTTATGATAGATACTCAATCGTTTCGGCTGAAATCTGGTTGTTGGTGTAGACTTGAATTAATGATATTGTTGCAGCTTGTGTTCATTTTGATCGTCCTTAACCATCATTTTGATCCCCGAGTCTATCTTTTAGTTCCACATTCTACTATGACGTTTAGTGAGACCAGACTAACGTATATAATTGAGTTATTTTAACTATACTCGTGGCAGACATTCTAATACGGATAATAACTCGATATTCAGGACATAAGCGTCATACTTGTTAGATATTTTTTCATAAATTAAATATTTTATAATTATTTGCATACAAGTTGCCGTACGAATTAATGTTATCGTAACGAAACGGGGTTCGACCTAGTAGCGGTTGAGTATCTATCATAACTTCAATTAATGCTCTAAAAGAGTACATGCACCAGTTCATGCATCAGTTCATTGGCAAAATAATGCATCGGTTCGTTGGGACTTATGCATTTTCGAATTCATGCATCTGTTGAGATTCATGAACTTGTAGTGTTTGGCCGAACTGATACGATCCTTCCCATTCATGTAGAAGTACCTCACATCGTTTATGGGGGTACTTTCGGCCTATAAAAGGAACAAGTATCCAAACGAATTGAGTCTGAAGTTTTTTATAGCATCATCAGAACAAAAGTCCTCAGGTTTGATTCAAACAAGTCATTGTTTGAATCAAACACTCCATTGTATCCTGAGAGAGATTTTCGTTTGTTCCCTAAGTAACAAATTGCGTGGGACGAAACATCTCTTACAAAACAACGCTTCCATGTGTCTTGGAGTTATTTCTTTTATGTCAATATCCTAGGTATCAATTTTCCAACAAAACTCTCACTAAATTGTGAGATAAAATCAAAAAATAATATATTATTTATTTCTATATGCTTGGTGATGCATCTTCTTTATGTTTGTTTGTTTGTTGATTTATTTATTTATTTCTTTTGGACATACATGTAGGAACCCGTACGCAATTAAAATAATTAACACGAATTAAACAACAATTTTATTGAAAATAAAACGAATTACAATTGAAAAATGAAATATACTAAAATAAAAGTGGATACAATAACTCGAGACGAGTAGGACACTCGTCCTTAAGACAAATTTGGTCCGGTGTGTACCCCGGTTAAAACCAATTGTCTCCCGGGATAACTCGGATTACCGATTCGTATGAGGTACTTCTTACACGAACCTTCAACGAACTCTTCTAGTGCTCGAATCTCTTCTTCAAACTCGTATGCAACTTCTTCGAACTATATGAATGTATGAAGCTTTCGGTGTTGTATTTCCAATGTGTGTCTAACTTCAATCCATATGGAGGCTATATATAGGAGAGGGTGGGTGGAGATGAACTCGAACCGAAGCTTTAATTATCGATTCATGACCGTTTCATCGGTTCGGCAATGAATTAACATAACTCATCGTTACATCTGTTCAGCATTGAATTAACCGAGCTGAACTATGTTGGATAACCGAACCGAGCTGAACTCTTCAATCAATCTTCACTCAATCAGAATGTTTATGAACTGGACCAAGCCCAATTAACTTTTGTATAAAAAGTTTAACACAGGCCTGGGCCTAGGGCCCTCAGGCCCATTCCCCATTCCCCAAAGCCCAAAGCCCAAAGCCCAAGGTCAAGGTCAAGGTCAAGGTCAACGGTCATCGGGCACGGGCACGGGCACGGGCTCGGGCGGGCGGCGGCGGCGCGCGCGCGTGTGGCCATTTTAGCAGAACGTCTGACTGCTAAAACCAACCCGCTATCTCTCCTTCTTCTAGGAGCTTATACCACATATAACATTCTTCCCACATATATACTGGAAAACATTTCTCTCTTTTTCCAATGTGGTACACGTTTAGTTGAATACTCTTCAACTTCCACTTCCAACAAAAGTTCTTTCAAACACCCGACTTCAAGCGTTAATTTCTCATTCACTCGTACTCCGAATTGAATGATTCTAAATCCCGAATTCATCTACGACTTACGTAGTTTTCGAATTATCAAAACATTGTATATATTCTATACAAGAATATAATCAAATTAAGCTTGCAAAGTCGTTCGAATAAAATGATTATAAAATCATTTTTTATTCACTTTAATTCAATTCCACTATTTTCTCCAACAATCCCCCACATGAATGGAAATTAATGCAAATGCGGACTCGAAGAGATTTCGACAGAAAAACATTGCATCGGGAGAGGTAGCTTCGGCTTTGAACGCCCTAGTGAAGTACTATCGGATCTACTCGGCTAATCGGTGAACTTAAGTCTTGAAGCTGTTCGGCCTTTAGTGTAGAACCGACAATAGCACTCACACAATATTTCCCTTAGCTTGTACTTGGTTCTCATGACCGGATTCATTTTGGCCCCGAATCACACCTGGTTTCGAGAAAGTGCTTTAGAGAATTCTAGCCTCCGAATTCTCATAGAAGCGGCCCCACTTCGCACTTACATAGGTGACCTCCTATCAAGAGTATTCTCGCCATACCCCACTCGAATTTAATCAAGTTATAGGAATCATTAAAAGTTTTCACTTAACCTTCACACTCTGGCGAGACAACACTTTTATTCACGAGAATGGGAAAGTGTTCATCGACGGCTTCATAACTTAGTTGTCCCCTTGAACCAAGATCTTGGGATCTCCGGTCGACATGGTAGGGTTACCATTACAAAACTTAACTTTCAATAGGCTTAAGTCCCATTCCGAGTGTCAAAATTGACATCTGATCTCTAGGTAAACCTTTAGTAAGCGGATCCGCAAGATTCTCCTTCGATTTTACATAATCGATGGAAATCTGACAGACCTAAACCTAACATTGGAAACGGCGCCAGAAAGCTGACGGACATTACCTGGGCTATACAGATCCTAACCGGCAGTGTACCGGGTCAAATTGTAGTGCTAGTCTGGTGAGTCAGGTCGTATTCCTCAGGGAAAACATGGTAATTCTTTTAAGTGGGGTTAAACACCAAGAAGCTATTATTAACTCGATCTAAGTCGCGGGTTTATCATTTTCCTCGGGTTAGATTATGTTAGTAGTTAGATTGTTAGTGTTAGATGTTAGTAGTGCACAAAGTAAAATAAGTAAATAAATACTAATAAATATATATATTTTTGGAATCTAGCCAAGAATTATGTCATTTGAATCAATATATCTTTTTAGTAGAAATAAATGAGACAGATCTTTTCCTTGTTGCAAGGAGGTCAATTATATATGAACCGGTGTACTCTAAGCTAGACAACTCATCCTCACACGAGCGTATGAAATTGTCATCCGTCCATTGTCATCGGTCCAAGGTCCACAACTTGTTACGGTTTTTACGAACGGGTCCCGAGTACGATTCTACCTTTGAATAAAAAGGAGTCATTCCGTTCGTCAAACGGTCAATTTTATTTAAAGGCTCCGGTTGTCAAGGCCGGGCGATTCAACTTTCCGGTTTAAGTTTCAATTAAACTGATGATTTTAACATTATTACGATCTTGAGTACAAATTTCAATAAAATTTATCTTTCCCAAGACAAATCTGCCCCCGGGTAGGAAACTGGGTTCCGTTGTCACGTTTTCACTCGGCCAATTTTACCCTCCGGTCTTTCAATTTTAACGTTTCATTAAGCGCAGAAAGAAAGAGATTCATTATAATTGATTTTAATCATTATTACCGAGTCGATCATTCATTTTACCAAAAGATTAACTAATTCGATTCATATCTTATTTAGATATATTTTTAGTTTAATATCATATATAAATAGAAATAGAAATAATAAACATAACAATTTTAGAATATATTACCGGTTATGACTATCGAATCGGGGTCGTTTCCACCGGATCTAACATACCAAAGCTTCGAAATCAACAATCTTCGATAATTATTCCGCCATTACAACGATACTATAACCATTTTATTTATATATGTGAAAAACATAAATACATACATACATCGACATATATATGTATATACGGGCCCCGAAAAGAAAATTAAAAGAGAAACGAGATGAAAACGAGATCTAGATCTAGATCTATATATATATATATAGATAGATCTATCACATATATATATTCATATATAGAATATATATATATACATGAAGGGTGTGTGTATATATATATATATATATATATATCATATATGTATATATATATATATGATCTTCAAAACAAAAAAAAATAAAAAAGAAAGAGGATGGACGAGAAGCAGTAGAAAAGAGGGAGAAAGAAAGGGGCGGCTTCATTCTGTTCTTGATGCTCTGTTTTTATAGGAGAAAAAGGGGGTCGGATCGATCCGGATCCGGTGGTGATCAATTCTAGATCCTTCTAAAACTTCTAAAATTCATATCTTGAGTTGTAGACCTCCAAAAATTATGATTCAAACGTCAAAATTAAGCTCTCGGAAAATTCTTCAACTTTCATGAAGGACTCTTCTTCAGAAAACGCCTTTTTGATGGGCCATGCCCATTACGCATCGTTTTGCGACATTTTCCTTAATACAAATCAATTAGCCACTTGACCACCGTTTGAGTTGTAGAAGTCCGATTGACTTGATTCAAAATCCATTGGAAAGATTTCTTGAAGATATACAACTTTTATGAAGGAAACTTCTTCATAAAATGTCGTTTTGATGAGCCATTCGTATGTCGAGTCTTTTACGGGATTTCTACTAATCCGAATTGATTAGTCAATTGACCATAACTTGAGTTGTAGAACTCCAATTGACATAATTCAAAGTGCGTTGGAAAGCTTATGTGAAGATCTACAACTTTCATTAAGAAGTCATCCCCTGAAAATGCCTCTAAGCTGGGTCAAATCTCCGTCGAAAATATGTAACGATTTAAGTACTTAGAAAATTTGCTCCGTTGAACTTATAAACTTGTGGCACCTTCTTCTAATCCTCTAAACACATCTTTTAGACTCAAAACATGTCGTTACGTGGAATCTTGGTCAATATATAATCCTGCAATGAACCACCAAAATACCAAACGTAAATCCGACACGACACTCCGGTTACTAAACCGGTACAAAAACTAATAAAAAACTTATAAAAATACGATAATTTATATAATAACTACTACTAACATATTTGAATAAAACTTAGTAATTTTGACTTGATTTGATACAATAATGCTCAAAATGGTATCAATATTGGGGTGAAATGTCATAATAATGATCATAAATTTATCTCTCATCACAACCCCCTACTTAGCTTTTGGTCGTCCTCGATCAAAACAAGCGATAAAACAAAATGAATAAGAGATAAATTCATGAAGATAGAAGATATAAGGGACAACCAGATAATATAACCTTTAGAATTATAACCAGGCTTTAACCTCAATATAAATGTATAACAGAGTGTGTGTGTGACAAGCCTTTTCAATTTCCACTATCCTCTCTTGAATAATTCAAGCAAAACACACAAATATCCATTCAGACAGCCCTAATGACTTTCCTAGGTATAGTAGTAACAGTTCCACACAAAGTTCTCCCGTGTACTTATTAGGATAATCCCTAAAGCATATCATTCAGTTTATACTGGGGATAGTCAGAAGATAACTAAGTTTTCAACCATTGTCATTTTTTTTTTCTTTTTGATGAACTTAATTTCACATGTGTAGCATATGCCTTCATTCCCAGCAATAGGACGTTTCGTGATAACACCCTAGCTGGACTACTATCATCAGGCAGTCGGGAGCTTTAAACCTCATAGTGATATAGGACGTTTCGTGATAACACCCTACTGCACTCAAATCATTGGTAGCTACAACCGACATATAAATATTTCATCTTATTTTGGTATTCTTCCTTAACTTATATCCTTTCTATCACATTCAAACCTTCAGATATTCACAGTACACGTTCAAAAGTTAGGTACTAAGTTACTGTTATCTCTAGAATAACCACTAGGATACTGAATGGATACAGTTTAAAATTTTTCGTTTCAAGATCAAAGGCTTACGTGAAGGAATTCATGTTACACAAATATATTTGGAATTACAATGCACTTACGGTTCACATTGGTTATCCACATCCAAATCGATCATTATATCTTCAAATCCATGAAATATACACCTTATACAATTTATTTTAATCAACTAAATAATGCTCGAAAAAAAATCAAAAACTAAGGGTTTTATTGATACAAAATAAACATTAATTCCATTGCTAGACCAACGACTCCACTCCCCACTTACGAACTTACATTGTCCTCAATGTAAAGTGAGTGTAAATAAGTTGTTGGGAAAGCAATGGTGCACTAAAACAAGTCAAAACAAATACTCGGATGATAAAAAAGGGTGGGTGGGTGGGTTAAAGTTATGACCTCCTCAATTCTATAGTATTTGAACTAATACATGTCATACATTATTTCAAATTTAAAACATACTAGATCATGAAATGAAATATGTGACAAGTATTAACTCTGAGTCTTTTATACCCAGATCCTCAAGGGTTATTTCAAATCGTTCTAACAACCTAAGTCCAAGAAATGATGCATTTGAATTTTTTCTTTGATTTCCATCGGGATTTTCGGATAACCACCTAATCATTCCCTTTTTTAATGACATTCAAACATTCATCCTGAGACTTGGTGAAACAAAATGAAAATCAATCCGAAGTATTCGCAAAGTATCATCCAAAGTATGAGTAATTATTATATTTAACATTTTTGCGGGTGCCTCCCGGTAGCGCTTTTGGTTAACGTCGTTTGCTCGACCAAAATGATAAGGATTAACTAATATAATATACTAAACAAAACGGGATACTTCTAACAATTACTCACAAAAGCACGTAACAATTAAGCACATAATCCACTAAAAATAAATGCTTAAGGAGTAAAAAGGAAGGATAGTACCCGTCATTGACTACATTTATAGTCTATAGCCAGACTTTATCGTGCTTCAAGTTTTTAAGGCACGGTGGTGGGTCATCCTCACGCACTGCATCCTTCTTCAATACTGGTTTCCAACATAGAGCAGACAATTTCCACCAATCCAAACGATTCTTGACCTTTTCCTTTAATTCTCGAGTTTTCGGTTTGCAAGCTTTCACATTATTGCTAAAGTCATCTTCTTCAATTACCTGCATGTTAGTACGATCCAAAACAAAAGAACACAAAGTGTCTACACAAGAACTAGATTCTAGTGTAGTGTGTGGATATTTCAATGAATTGTAAATGTTGAAGACAACGCTCTCATGATTAACTCCCAAACTAAACTCTCCCTTACAAACATCGATGAAAAGGGTATTAATAGTTAAGTGCCGAAAAGTGTTAAGAAAACGTGCATACTTCTTATCCAACTTCATCTTTTTAGACGAAGATGGTAAAGCTTCCTTGAATGATTGTGCCTTTTCAGGACATTGTGTGTCATCATTCAGTACCTTTTTCTTCAAAATATGCAGTGGATATGGTGATGCCCTTCCAGGTTGAACCGATGTGAATTTAGGTTGAGCCGAATAAGGTTCGGTTTGAATTGGCCCTTTAGATTCCATATTCTTCTTATATTTACCAACTAAATCATCATCTACTTCATTATTCCCGAATTTTTCTAATCCATTACTTCCACAGATTCTTCTACTTCTAGTAATAACAACATTTACCTCTCCCGGGTTTCTTTCGGTATTACTTGGCAGCTCTCCTGGAGGTTTACTGTTTTTACGTTCCTCTTCTCTACTCAAATGATATTCCAAATTCCGTAATGAAGCTTCTACAATTCTCATTCTGGTATCATGTCCACTTATAGATGTTTTCAACGTACTCATATCCTTAGTGACTGGTACCTATAGAAGTCATCATGTTTTCCATATTTTGAGCTTGAGTAGATATCATACCTATCAGATTTTCCATTAATTTCTCCCATTTATCAACTCCTTCAGGTTGAGTTGAACTTTGGGTGACTGGTATGCTTTGAGTGGTATGTTGTGGATATGGTCTAGGTAATGATTGTAGATTCCGATTCGAGGTATCTTCTTGATAAACTCTATTATTATATGGATTCTTATATTGAACTGGATACAGCGGTTGTCCTCGCTTACTAGGGGTTTCAGACCAACGAAAAGTAGGGTGATCTCTTTTAATAGCATTAAACGAGTTTGAATACGCGTCGTTCAAATTCCTATGCTGTTGTAAAAAACTCACCTTTTCCCTTGAATATCCTTCTGGTTCTTCCATCCCTAATGACACATTATCATGACTTGAGTAGTCATTCGGTATGATATTTTCTGAGTTTACATTTTTACTGGCTAATAAGCCGTCAAATTTCCTACTCAAATTCTCCAAGTGTACTAGAACTTCCGTATTTGATGTAATTTCTCCTGCAAATGCTACTTTTCTGGTGCTAGAACCGGTTTCCCACATTCGATTGTTTTTGGAAATCCTTTCTATAGCATCGTAAACTATTTGGGCTTCACTCATTATTAACGAACCACCACATGCATGATCTACATCTGCACGTGAGTCTTTCCTTAATTTACGACAGAAAAGTTGGATTTGCATATCTAAGGAATAACCATGATCGGGACAAGCTCTTAGTAGCTTTTTAAATCTTCCCCAAGCATTCCCAAGCGTTTCTTCAGATCCTTGTTTAAAGTTGGCAATTTCGACTATTAATTCCAATTTTCTACCAGGAGTAAAATATTGCTTTAAGAACTCGGATTGAATCTCCTCCCAACTAGTCAATGAATGATGTGGAAGTGACAAAAACCAATCTCGTGCTCTTCCTTTTAAAGAAAAAGGAAACATAGACATCATCGTTAATTCCCGATGAGCACCATGACTTTTGGCTGTATTACACAATTCTTCGAAAAGATAGAGGTGATGATGTGGATCCTCATCATCCTCTCCTAAAAATTGGGCTCTTGTGTCAATTAAACCAAAAAGATGAGATTTTATTTCAAAATTATTTGCTCCTTTATTGGGTAAACGAATTGGATTATTAATCTGGTACCTTCTTACGGTCTGATCACAAATAAGTCTCGGGTTTGGTGGGTGATTATGCTTATTCCGATTCTGATTATTTCTATTATTCTGATTCTGGTTATTAGGTTGAGGTAAACTCTGATTAAGGTTTTGGCCATACCCTTGAGCATGAGCAATCTCTTGTTCAGGTGTTTTACCAACGGTTTCGACCATTTTTGTAACTCGATTTGACAATTCTTGTGGAATCGAAAATATCGAATAGAAAATAACACGAAATCGATAAAAAAACCACATTTTTTTTTCTCCTCGGTAATTACCGAATCCACTCGATATTTACCGAGTAGTTTTTTTTTTTTTTTTTTTTCGGTTTTTTTTTTTTTTTTCTCTCTCTCTCGGTAATTACCGAAGCCACTCGGTATTTATCGAGTATTTTATAAAAAAAATTGATATCTTACCAAATAGGTAGGTACCAATGAAAATAAAAATACAAATGAGATTGAGAAATGTATTGACTTATCCTCGGCTGTGATGACCACGTTTACTTTCTACTATCGAAAATAGAAAATAACTCGAATTTGGTAGAAGAAGAAAATTGGTAACTAAAAGAAGGTAGATACCAACGGAAAATAAAAATAGAAATGTGACAAGAAGAGTGTTGACTTATCCTCGAGAATTTTGAGCTAATACAAGTAGTAACCCTAGACACAAAGAAAGAAATTAGCGACGTTTTCCCCGGCAACGGCGCCAAAATGCTGACAGACCTAAACCTAACCTTGGAAACGGCGCCGAAAGCGACGGACATTACACGGGCTATACAGATCCTAACCGGCGGTGTACCGGGTCAAATTGTAGTGCTAGTCCGGTGAGTCGGTCGTATTCCTCGGGAAAACATGGTAATTCTTTTAAGTGGGGTTAAACACCAAGAAGCTATTATTAACTCGATCTAAGTCGCGGGTTTATCATTTTCCTCGGGTTAGATTATGTTAGTAGTTAGATTGTTAGTGTTAGATGTTAGTAGTGCACAAAGTAAAATAAGTAAATAAATACTAATAAATATATATATTTTTGGAATCTAGCCAAGAATTATGTCACTGAATCAATATATCTTTTTAGTAGAAATAAATGAGACAGATCTTTTCCTTGTTGCAAGGAGGTCAATTATATATGAACCGGTGTACTCCTAAGCTAGACAACTCATCCTCACACGAGCGTATGAAATTGTCATCTGTCCATTGTCATCAGTCCAAGGTCCACAACTGTTACGGTTTTTCTGAACAGGTCCCGAGTACGATTCTACCTTTGAATAAAAAGGAGTCATTCCGTTCGTCAAACGGTCAATTTTATTTAAAGGCTCCGGTTGTCAAGGCCGGGCGATTCAACTTTCCGGTTTAAGTTTCAATTAAACTGATGATTTTAACATTATTACGATCTTGAGTACAAATTTCAATAAAATTTATCTTTCCCAAGACAAATCTGGCCCCGGGTAGGAAACTGGGTTCCGTTGTCACGTTTTCACTCGGCCAATTTTACCCTCCGGTCTTTCAATTTTAACGTTTCATTAAGCGCAGAAAGAAAGAGATTCATTATAATTGATTTTAATCATTATTACCAGAGTCGATCATTCATTTTACCAAAAGATTAACTAATTGATTCATATCTTGGCTAGATATATTTTTAGTTTAATATCATATATAAATAGAAATAGAAATAATAAACATAACAATTTTAGAATATATTACCGGTTATGACTATCGAATCGGGGTCGTTTCCACCGGATCTAACATACCAAAGCTTCGAAATCAACAATCTTCGATAATTATTCCGCCATTACAACGATACTATAACCATTTTATTTATATATGTGAAAAACATAAATACATACATACATCGACATATATATATGTATATACGGCCCCGAAAAGAAAATTAAAAGAAACGAGATGAAAACGAGATCTAGATCTAGATCTATATATATATATATAGATAGATCTATCACATATATATATTCATATATAGAATATATATATATACATGAAGGGTGTGTGTATATATATATATATATATATATCATATATGTATATATATATGATCTTCAAAACAAAAAAAAATAAAAAAGAAAGAGGATGGACGAGAAGCAGTAGAAAAGAGGGAGAAAGAAAGGGGCGGCTTCATTCTGTTCTTGATGCTCTGTTTTTATAGGAGAAAAAGGGGGTCGGATCGATCCGGATCCGGTGGTGATCAATTCTAGATCCTTCTAAAACTTCTAAAATTCATATCTTGAGTTGTAGACCTCCAAAAATTATGATTCAAACGTCAAAATTAAGCTCTCGGAAAATTCTTCAACTTTCATGAAGGACTCTTCTTCAGAAAACGCCTTTTGATGGGCCATGCCCATTACGCATCGTTTTGCGACATTTTCCTTAATACAAATCAATTAGCCACTTGACCACCGTTTGAGTTGTAGAAGTCCGATTGACTTGATTCAAAATCCATTGGAAAGATTTCTTGAAGATATACAACTTTTATGAAGGAAACTTCTTCATAAAATGTCGTTTTGATGAGCCATTCGTATGTCGAGTCTTTTACGGGATTTCTACTAATCCGAATTGATTAGTCAATTGACCATAACTTGAGTTGTAGAACTCCAATTGACATAATTCAAAGTGCGTTGGAAAGCTTATGTGAAGATCTACAACTTTCATTAAGAAGTCATCCCCTGAAAATGCCTCTAAGCTGGGTTAAATCTCCGTCGAAAATATGTAACGATTTAAGTACTTAGAAAATTTGCTCCGTTGAACTTATAAACTTGTGGCACATTCTTCTAATCCTCTAAACACATCTTTTAGACTCAAAACATGTCGTTACGTGGAATCTTGGTCAATATATAATCCTGCAATGAACCACCAAAATACCAAACGTAAATCCGACACGACACTCCGGTTACTAAACCGGTACAAAAACTAATAAAAAACTTATAAAAATACGATAATTTATATAATAACTACTACTAACATATTTGAATAAAACTTAGTAATTTTGACTTGATTTGATACAATAATGCTCAAAATGGTATCAATATTGGGGTGAAATGTCATAATAATGATCATAAATTTATCTCTCATCAAAATCACACCACTAGAGATCAAGTGTTTAACGGTATTATGTCGTCGACGTATATGTCTAGACTTACCATTATACATACTATTTTGTGCTCGGTGTATAGCCGATTGACTATCACCGTGTATGCTAATAGGAGCAATCGGTTTTGTCCAACAAGGAATGTCCTCTAGAAATTTCGAAGCCACTCGCTTCTTCCCCGCCTTTGTCCAAGTGCAATAAACTCGGCTTCCATTGTGGAACGAGATATGCATGTCCGCTTTGTGGACTTCCGGGACACCGCAAAGACCACCAATCATAAAGATATATCCGGTTGTGGATTTTGACTCTTTAGAATCGAAATCCGTTTGCATCACAGTATCCTTCTAATACTGCTGGATATCTTGTGTAACGTAATCCCAGGTTCATTGTATATTTCAAATACCTGAGTACTCTCATCAGCGCTTTCCAATGATCCTCACTGGGATTACTTGTAAACTCGCTCGCCTTGTTCACAAGACACGCAACATCGTGTCTAGTACAGTTGGTTATGTACATTAGACACCCTATAATCTGTGAATATTTCAACTGAGACACAGGCTCACCCTTATTTTTGACCAAGTGAAGACTTAAGTCAATGGGTGTTTTCATAGGACTTTCATAAAAAACATTGAATCTCCTCGTAACGGATTCAATGTAGTGAGACCGTGATAATACTAGTCCCTCGGATATTCGGAGATTTTAATCCCCAAAATTACATCTCGCTTGTCCCATATCCTTCATATCAAAATTGCGTGTCGCAACTTTTTGGTATTCATGATGATATCATGAGTACTTCCCATAATCAAGCATATCATCAACATATAAACACACTAACACATAAGCATTAGGTGTTTGTTTGATGTAGACGCATTTGTCACACTCGTTAATTTTAAACCCATTAGATAGCATAGTTTGATCAAACTTTAGATGCCATTGTTTGGGTGCCTCGTTTCGATCCATACAAAGACTTAACGAGTCTACACACCTTGTGCTCTTGCCCCTGGAACCACAAACCCCTCGGGTTGTTCCATGTATATCTCTTCTTCTAATTCACCATTTAGAAATGCAATTTTAACATCCATTTGATGGATCTCCAAGTTATAGATCGCAAAGGCAAGAGCAATAAGAACCCTTATAGAAGTGATTCTCGTTATCGGTGAATAAGTATCAAAGAAGTCAAGACCTTCCTTTTGTCGATAACCCTTGGCTACCAACCTGGCCTTATACTTATCAATAGATCCATCGGCCTTAAGCTTCTTTTTGAAAATCCACTTACACCCGAGTGCTTTACTTCCCGGTGGAATGTCAACCAATTCCCAAGTGTGATTTTGCATAATAGAATCTATTTCACTATTAATAGCTTCTTTCCGTAAAGGTGCTTCGGATTAGACATAGCCTCGGCATATGTCCTTGGAGTATTTTCTACCATGTAGGTTAGAAAATCGGCCCAAAAGACGTTGAAGTCCTAGCCCTCTTACTCCTTCGAGGTTCCACTTCCTCGTTTTCCTCGGAGTACTATCCCCCACATTTTCGTGTACTCTCTTATTTGAGTCTTCATTGTGTCTTTCTTTATGTGGAAAGACATCCTCAAAAAACACCGCATTTCTTGACTCCATGACCGTGTTTACATGCACATCGGGATTGTCGATTTGTGCACAAGAAATCTATATGCACTATCGTTATGAGCATACCCAATAAATATGCAATCTATCGTTTTTGGCCCAATCTTAATCTGTTTAGGCTTAGGCACTTCCACCTTTGCTAAACACCCCCACACTTTCAAGTATTTATAACTTGGTTTGTGGCCTTTCCACATCTCATATGGAGTTTTATCCATCTTTTTAGACGGAATCCCGTTGAGAATTGTATTGGCGGAGAGAAGGGCCTCCCCCCACAAGTTCCGAGGTAACCCGAACTAATCAACATAGCATTCATCATCTCTTTCGAGTACGGTTTTTGCGTTCAAAGAATTCCGTTAGATTGAGGTGCATATGGAGAGCGTAGTTTGATGAATAATGCCCGAATCTAGACATATTCTTTCAAATGGCGATTCATACTCTCCACCTCTATCACTACGAACCTTCTTGATTCGTCCGCTAAGTTGATTCTCAACTTCATTCTTATAATTTTTGAATGCCTCGATAGCCTCATCTTTGCTACTTAGCAAATATACATAACGATTACCTTGTACAATCATCGATAAAAGTTACAAAATACTTTTTACCGCCTCTCGATTGCACAAACTTTAAGTCACACAAATCGGTGTGAATTAATTCTAACGGTTCGTGTTTCTTTCCACGGATGGAAACGGCGCTTTAGTCATTTTAGCTTCAACACGTACTTGGCATTTTTCGGTTTGATTAACTTTTAGTTTAGGTAATAAATCCAAATTCATCATTCTTTGAATTGATTTATTATTAACGTGTCCTAAACGATTATGCCATAAAGTACAAGACTCAATCAAGTACGCGAAGTAGATGCATTTTTATTAGCCTCACCGGGCACAACATTCTTTGGCATAATAGCCATTACATTGAGTTTAAATAAACCCTCGGTAAAATAACCTTTACCCACATACATATCATTTTTGGTCAAAATGACCTTGTCATTACCAAATGAAAGTTTAAAACCATTCTTATTCGCATACCACCGATATCGATTTCGCGTATGTCGTGAACATGGAGAACATTTGTGAGGGTCGGCTTCTTTCCGAAGTCATCTTCGTAATCACATTTCCAGTTCCTCGAATGGTTGACCGAGCGAGTTGCCCATCCACAGCCTTCTCACCATTTCCACCTTGTAGGTTGAGAAGACATCACGATCGGCGCGAGACATGTTTAGTGGCCCCGTTGTCCACAAACCATTGTCTCGGATTACCCACGTTGTTGCACTCGTCACCATTGCGCAGAGATTGTCATCATCCTCGGTTTCGGCCATATGAGCCTTATGGTTGTAAGGCTTCTTTGATCGGCAGTCCGCAAAGACGGTGCCCTTGTTTGCCACGGTTGTGACACTTGCCATTAAACTTGAATGGCGCCGGCTTATCCCCCGTCGGCTTCCTTGAAGATTCCCCCGTCTTCTTAACCGATTTCTCGTGCTTCTTCCTTTTCGATTTCGACCTCGCCGACGTTAGCCTTCGCTTGTCCAACCGACTCGTAACGTCTCTTTTCGGATGCTCTATTGTCCTCTTCAATACGGAGGCGAACAATCGATCATCCATCGTTACCGCTTCCTCTTATGCATCGATAGCTCTTGTACTCCTTCCAAGAGTCGGGAAGCTTCTCAATGACACAAAGCCACTTGAAAATTCTCGTTGATTTTCGATCTTCTCGTTATCATCTCGATATCGAATTTGCAACTCCTCCACCTCGTTTCACAATAGTTTAGTATCGTTCATTTCAAACTTTAAAAACCTACCGACAAGAAACTTCTTGGCACCAAAGCATCCTCTCGTTGTGTACTTTTTCTCTAAAGCTTTCCACAACGATTGAGCCGAGTCATACGTACGTATACACCATACAACATATTATCCAAACCATTAAGAATGTAATTTTTACATAAAAAATCACTATTCTTCCGAGTTTTCGACTACAAGAAAAGCCGTCTTTTCAAAGCTAGCCTCGTGTGGCACCACCGGTGGATCTTCGATTAGCATTCTCGCTAATCCAAGTGTTGTTAAGTAAAACAACATCTTCTCGTTGCCAACGTTTGAAGTTCGATCCGTTGAACTTCTCGGCCTCTCGTGGTTAGCACCGCCCGCGTAGTTGTCCGTGTCATAATTCCCGAAGTGTGGGAAGACCGTCCTCCGTTTGGCGCACCCGGCCCGGAGTAGGAGTGATTTGATCATCGAGATGCCATTTCTGTTCAAGACAGAAAATAAACTTTTATCAGAAAAGAATAACTGATAATACAACACGTAGGTTTTTCACCCAAAGAAAACAATTTGAAGATTGTTTTGACTCGTCAAAACAAGCTCGAGTTTGTTTCAACTCGATTCTCCAACAATGTTTGTATTTCAATCTTGTTTTAACGTGGTAGTTTTTACCAGAAAACACCAAAAGGAGGTGGACCGATTTTGCCAGAAATCGATACCAAAAAGGATGTGGACCGATTTTACCGTAAATCGATACCAAAAAGGAGGATATAACTAAATTATAAAACGAGTGAAGTTTCGTAAGTAGATCGAACCGTTCGATTAAGAGCCGAAATGTTCAAGATAAACGAGCCGAAAATTCGAAATAAGCCGAATCAATCAAGAACGATCCGAACCGATCAGAACCGAGCTGATCAGAATCGAATTCTGATTAAAACAAGTTTATTTAATTCGTCTAAACTCAGAAAAATTGAGTAGAAATTCGTATAAAAATTTCGATTACGCACGGGTTAAAATCAGAACATCGGTTCTGAAATTTGTCTTAAGCTGTAGGAACCCGTACGCAATTAAAATAATTAACACGAATTAAACAACAATTTTATTGAAAATAAAACGAATTACAATTGAAAAATGAAATATACTAAAATAAAAGTGGATACAATAACTCCGAGACGAGTAGGACACTCGTCCTTAAGACAAATTTGGTCCGGTGTGTACCCCGGTTAAAACCAATTGTCTCCCGGGATAACTCGGATTACCGATTCGTATAGAGGTACTTCTTACACGAACCTTCAACGAACTCTTCTAGTGCTCGAATCTCTTCTTCAAACTCGTATGCAACTTCTTCGAACTATATGAATGTATGAAGCTTTACGGTGTTGTATTTCCAATGTGTGTCTAACTTCAATCCATATGGAGGCTATATATAGGAGAGGGTCTGGTGGAGATGAACTCGAACCGAAGCTTTAATTATCGCATGCCGTTTCATCAGTTCAGCAATGAATTAACATAACTCATCAGTTACATCTGTTCAGCATTGAATTAACCGAGCTGAACTATGTTGGATAACCGAACCGAGCTGAACTCTTCAATCAATCTTCAGCTCAATCAGAATGTTTATGAACTGGACCAAGCCCAATTAACTTTTGTATAAAAAGTTTAACACAGGCCCATTCCCCAAAGGCCAAAGCCCAAGACCAGGCCCTCAGGCCCATTCCCCAAAGCCCAAGACCAAGACCAAGGTCAACGGTCTCGGGCTCGGGCACGGGCACGGGCACGGGCTCGGGCGGGCGGCGGCGGCGCGCGCGCGTGTGGCCATTTTAGCAGAACGTCTGACTGCTAAAACCAACCCGCTATCTCTCCTTCTTCTAGGAGCTTATACCACATATAACATTCTTCCCACATATATACCGGAAAACATTTCTCTCTTTTTCCAATGTGGTACACGTTTAGTTGAATACTCTTCAACTTCCACTTCCAACAAAAGTTCTTTCAAACACCCGACTTCAAGCGTTAATTTCTCATTCACTCGTACTCCGAATTGAATGATTCTAAATCCTGAATTCATCTACGACTTACGTAGTTTTCAGAATTATCAAAACATTGTATATATTCTATACAAGAATATAATCAAATTAAGCTTGCAAAGTCGTCTGAATAAAATGATTATAAAATCATTTTTTATTCATTTTAATTCAATTCCACTATTTTCTCCAACAATACATGCCTAGTTCCCAACCCCAACCTAGCTTGTGGACAACATAGTAGCATGTGCAAATACCAACCACGAACTACCATATCGTATATTACAACCCGGATCATCTCCTACCTACTTTATACATCTACTCCCTAACATGGGTTACATATAATTTTACGGTTTTTTTTTTTGTTGTTGTTGTGGGGGAGTGGGGGAGGGGTGTGTGCGTTTGGGGAATTAATTTTTATTTGGAGCGGGAATGAAAATCGAACTCTGATTTTCACCATGTACCCGTAAACTGTATTCAATTCTAATGCAAATTTACGGTGTTGTCATTATATATGCACATATATATCATTTTGAAATAAATAAATAAATAATATAGTTATGCATAACAGATGATCTATCTACCTTAAAGATGGTGTCATAATTTTTTTTTTATTTAGGTGGATTAATTATTTAATTGTGTAATTGTTTTTTTACAATTACATAAAAAGCTACTATAAAACTATTAGTACATGAGCACTCAACATAAGAGTTCAGCCGGGTTTAAATTAATGGAGGAGTAAACTGAAGAAAGTAGTTAAGAATTTAGAAAAAGTTTTAAAAGCTCATTTCTTATAAAGAACGTTAGGTTGGGTGATCTAACTAAAATAATGCTACAGATATGATCATTGCATCACAACGGATGACATAAGTTTATTTTATATCATTGATAATGACGGATATAAAGAATGATCAACGGGTATTATATACATCATAATCATAAATAGGAAATTAGGTTGTGATACCCGTTTTGACACAATTATTATGCATGTAGCGTTACCCAAGTTTAATAATACCCGCCTTACATATAGTTTTGTCCTTAAAAATTAGAATAGACACATGCTAAAGTCATATATAACCAATTTGACACAAAACAAATCGTTGTGTCAATTTTCGTTGTGATCGTAGCATCATCCAATCGGAATATCATAAAAAATGTGAAAGTAGTTTTATTTCTTTTCAATGTATTTTTTTTTTCTTTTCAAAATGTATTTATTTTGTATCTTATATATAAAGAGTTTGAATCTCTATTGATAAAGAAAAAAAAAAGTCCTTATTCAAAGTAGGATCTTATTTGTGCAAAATGTTCCATAATTTTTCGACTTATCATCAACACATGAAATTTATCTTGTTATGTCAACTGAACCCAATCTTGAATTGATTCTCTCAAATATCCATCTCTATATCATAATATTCATGATATATATATATATATATATATATATATATATATATATATATATATATATATATATGTGTGTGTGTGTGTGTGTGTGTGTGTGTGTGTGTGTGTGTGTGTGTGTGTGGCATGTGTGTTTTTTTTTAAGAAGCATGATATCATATATTATCATTTAGATATGTTTAATCCTTGTTGTACAATAGGGGATAAGGCACATGAAATATTTCAAACCTGGATATGTATGTATCCACACATGTGATTCCTGGTATTTAAATGACATATTACAGTTCCTTGCAATAAATAATATATCCACAGCATGAAATGTCACTGCATTTTCAGATTACATTTTCTATCCGAATCTTTAAATAATCAGTAAGATGAATTAATTGAAGTGATTAATTAATTCTCACCTACTATTAATAACTTGAACTATATTAGCGTTTTGTTTTTAGATAAACAATTAGTTAGCCCTCAAAAAAAAAAGATAAACAATTAGTTTGTTACATAAATAATATTCACTTAATCTTAATATGTTGATGCATACGTACTCTACAAAGATTTGAGATGATTATTGACTTAATCTTATTCTAAGAGATTGTCTATGTATCCGTTAGACGGATCAAGCTGTCTTGGTTCACTAATTAAGTGAATGTACATTGATCATTGTTGAAATGAAAGGTTGAAATAATTCAGGAGATTCTGAGTTTGACATAAGAATTCCCTCAAGTGTTTCAATGTCAAAGAAGTTGTTACAAGAATGTGATTGTAGAGGAAAAAAATCCTACTACACATTTCCCGTTCCAGAGATTCTCGAAAGACACACGCGTGTCAAAAGCGTGACGCAACCTATACATTCCGCGTGATCGAGATCTCGAGACATAACTATAGTAGAGGCCTTAAATAATGGAAGAGGGCATTGAGCCATTCCAGGAGGATTGATGGGTCGAGGCCCATCGCCTATGTCAAGGGCGTCTCTAGCCATAAAGATGAGCACATGCACCATGAGCCCCAAGACTTCTGGTGACGTGTATTTGAGGTGTAAAACCCTCCAACTCGGTGGACTTCCCAACTTCCTAAAGAGCACCCGTAATGAAGCTTATTTTGAGTGTCTTTTTCCTGTTATGTCAGTATTGATTAACTACACCCGTCTCAAAATGTAAGTCCGTTTGAGTTTTTCGCACAGATTAAGAAAGTATGTTAAATTGGTTATGTGTTGTTAATTCGATGAAAAAGACTAAAATGACATTTGACCGTTATTAATGCGAAAGTAATGAAAAGTGGATGAAAGTATATAATAAATGATAGGTAAAATGAGAAAACGTAATAAATCTTCATTGGTTATCTAAATAAACTTACATTTTAACACAAATACAAAATTATAAACGGATTTACATTTTGAGACGGAAATAGTACCTTTCTACCGAAAATCAAAATAACAAGGACCAAATTAACTCACTTTTCTGGATGCAGTCAAGACCAAATGCGAATTGTAGAAGTGGCAAGCGACTCATTTTTTTCGGACACATCTTATAAAGGTGAGACATTTTCTTTCTTAATTGTTTTTTTTCTCACCTTTATCTCCATTCCATTCCTATACCACTACGCGATTTAAACAACAAATAAAGTCTATTACGTGGAAAATACTTGTGTAGAGAGAGATTTTGAAGTGAAATGACGGGTGAAACAATCAGAACCGTACAGTTTAAAGACGAAATAAAAGCATGTGGTGTGTATGTCTCCACACGTGTGGCTCTCCACCGCGTGTGAGACACCACACAATAACCTCCCCTATTACGTCCATTAAACCTATGTGGAATTTTTACGCAATTAGAAATTGCCACATGGCCTGACATTGATAAATTTAAGGACACAAATGTTTATAACCACTACGGTTCTTTCTAAGAAAAGTATCTCTAATCATAAACATTTTAAAAGGTTTATAAATTTGACACGTTGTCAACTTATAAATCTTTTCTTCATAAACCTTCTATCCACAACACATAAACCCTTTAAAAGCTTTACACGATGGACTCACTACACATAAATTATTTATCCACTATCAATAAACTATTTTTCTACCCCACACAATCATTTAAAAAAATTGAAATATTAAAAAGCTTCACACACTGTCAGACATGAACCAATGTGTATTCATAAAACTTTTGCTCAAAACTCTATCCTAGCCATCACACTCACAATGGGAATAAAGTGACAGAGATATAAAAGAATGGTGTTGTTATTCACACTTTGAAACAATAGTATTACAAGGGTATATATAGTACTAAGACTACGATACTATAATGAATACGTAATATTTACAATAACTACAGAATATATCTAATATCACCCCTCAAGTTGGACGAGGGACGAGACCTAACTTGCTACGTTGATGATGAAACGCTAAGCGAGGAAGCGATTTTGTAAGACAGTCAGCAAGTTGATCTTGGGCATTAACATGAGCAACACGCAAGGACCCACGTTGCACTTGGTCACGAATAAAATGATAGTCGATAGCAACGTGCTTCATTCGGGAGTGAAAGACAGGATTGTGACAGAATTGTGTCGTGCCCAAGTTGTCACAATAAATAACTGGAGTTTGACTGGGAGGAAAACCAAGATCGTGAAGAAGAAATGTAACCCAATTAAGCTCCGCAGTAGTGGAGGCCACTGAACGATATTCAGCTTCAGTGGATGAACGAGCAATGGTCGATTGTTTCTTGGAACTCCATGATATGGCATTTCGACCAAGATAAACAATATAAGCACCAGTAGAAGCATAGTCGTCATTACCTCCCCAATCAGCATCAGAAAAAGCATGAAGAACAAGTGGAGAATCACGATAAATTTGAAGGCCAAGATCCACCGTCCCGCAAGAAGATACCGTAACATGCGTTTAGCATGACCCCAATGCACATCCGTGGGAGCATGCATAAACTGAGAAAGTTTATTGACAGCAAAAGCAAGAGTAAACAACAAATACTGAAGGCTGCCAATAACCATACGATATTCCGAGGCATCGTCAAGCGGTGTTCCAGACGTAGCAGTGAGTCTAGAAATGTCAGCAGACAGTGGAGTAGTAACAGAGTTTGCCTGATCCATATGAAGACGAGCCAATAAATCAGTGGCATACCGCTTTTGAGATAAAACACAACCGCGGGCATTGTAAATGATCTCAATGCCAAGAAAGTACGAAAGGGACCCCAAGACTTTGAGTGCGAATCTGCGCCCCAAAAGAGAGATAAAAGACTCAAGAGCCTTGGAGTCATTCCCAGTAATAATCAGATCATCCACATATACCAAGATATAAATAGTTGTGCCACAAGAATTATAAATAAATAATGAAGAGTCAGCATCCGCATTCCTGAATGTGTTGGCGAGGAGAAAACCCTTGAGCTCATCATACCAAGCTCGAGGTGCCTGTTTCAAACCATAATTTGCCTTACGCAATTTGCACACGTGAGTAGGATGATCAGAACTAACAAAACCAGCAGGTTGTGCGAGATAAACATCTTCAGATAAGTGACCCTGAAGAAAGGCATTATTAATATCAAGCTGGCGCAGATACCACCCCTGCGATAGAGCTAGAGTAAGAACAGCTCGTACTGTAGTTTGCTTAACCACTGGACTGAAGGTCTCATAATAATCCACACCAGGACGCTGAGCAAACCCTTTAGCCACAAGGCGAGCCTTGTAGCGATCAACAGAACCATCCGGATGATGCTTAATACGAAAAATCCACTTAGAGCCAATGACATTATAGTGAGGATGAGAGGGAACAAGTTCCCAGGTCTCATTACGAAGGAGAGCATCATATTCCTCTTGCATAGCAGTTCTCCACTTAGGGTTTTTGAGTGCTTGGGTGACCGTGGTAGGTTCGCTTCAACGGAAGAGGTAAGTCGGGTGTGGAGATTGAGCTTTTGGATGGGTTTGTGGATGTTATTTTGAGCTCGAAGTGCGCATAGGATGTGTGGGTGGAGGAGGTGGGGGAGGTGGTGGTGGGGAGGGTGGAGGAGAAGGTGGTGGAGAATGAGGCGGTGAGGGTGGTGCTGGGGCAACGGGAAAGTGAACTGGAGGTGGAGTAGGAAGCCAGGCAGAGGTTGGCACAGAGGGGGATGAAGATGGGGTGGCTGGATTGGCAAAGGGAAAAACGGACTCCACAAATTTTACATGGCGAGAAACATAAAGGCGAGACTCAGTAAGATCATAACAGTAATAGGCATGTTGATGTAAGGCATAGCCCAAGAAAACACACGGTTTTGAGTTAGGCTGGAGTTTGTGAGAGGTATAAGGGCGGAGCCAAGGATAACAGAGACAGCCAAAAACCCGAAGCTTAGAGTAGTTGGGAGAGGTATGAAAGATGGACTCATACGGGGAACGCATTTGTAGAGTAGGAGTAGGCATACGATTAATCAGATACACAGCAGTGGCAAAAGCAAAGGGCCAGTAAGAGCCAGGTATAGATGCATGATTGAGCAGGGACATGCCAGTTTCTTTAATATGTGTGGAAATATTATGGTTAATATTACATTGTTGTACTAATAACACGTTATATTGTAACATGTTATGTATGTATCAAAGAGACATATTAATTGTATTAAATAAACAATTAATATGTCCTAAAAGTCATAAAGTAACTATCTCTTGTCCTATTATGTAATAGCTTAGACATAGCCGACTCTAGCATTTATTCTAGCCGACTCTAGTTACTTTTACTTTACTAACTAGGATTCTCTCTTGTATCTATTTATACTCATTCTTTCAACATGAATAAACAAGTTGAAGTTTACTCAAGTATTATTTACTTTCTCAAACTCTCTTCATGGTATCAGAGACTTAAACTCCTGAATCCGCTGCAAACTCTCAGTACCCTGCTGAATCAAGATGTCTTCATTATCTGAAGCTTCCTCACCCTCGATTGAGTCCCACCGTTGCCTCAGACGGAGGGTCACCGAATCTTCATCTTATACTAATCATAGACTTGATGGCAACAACTACTTGCTATGGTCAAGGTCTATGAAAATGTACATCTCCGGACAAGGTAAGATGGGATGCATGTCCGGCTCTAAACCTCGCCCCGCTCGAAGATGACCCAGGATTTGAAGCATGGGACACTACTAATAATCAAGTCATGACCATTCTCACAAGATCAATGACAAAAGAGATTAGTGAGAACTTTATGATGTATGATACCGCAAAGGAAATCGGGATAATGCCGGGGACCTTTACTCCAAGAAAGACAATACATCGAAGTGTATGAACTTGAAGCTCGATTCAAAAGCTGCAGACAAGGAGATATGTACGTAACTCAATACTTCAACCAACCGTCTCAGGG
This sequence comes from Gentiana straminea, assembly GCA_036785695.1. Lineage (NCBI taxonomy): Eukaryota > Viridiplantae > Streptophyta > Magnoliopsida > Gentianales > Gentianaceae > Gentiana > Gentiana straminea. The sequence continues at coordinate 238,668 of JAVUPR010000273.1, forward strand.
CATGGCAACACCTAGATATGCGGAAACTCACCCTTGGAATGATGTCAAGGATGTCGCCTTTATAAGGACATTATTGAGAACAAGAGAGTATTCAAGTTTCTTACCGGACCGGATCCCACTCTTGATGATGTTAGAGGAAGAATCCTTGCCACAAAACCTCTCCCCAATCTCAAATCCATGTTTGCTGAAGTCAAACATGAGGAAAGTAGGAGGAAAGTGATGCTGCTGAACTCCCCTGCTGACAACCCTGCTGAGAGTGCTACCCGTCGACCGTCGGAAGCCCGCCGAGGTTACCGAGGCCGTCGGAAGGCTACCGATAGAACCGGAAAGTTGTTCGTGAGCACCGCAAACGCACAAATCACACCAAGGACACTTGTCGGAAGCTACATGGCATGCCTAAATCCTTCAAGCCTACCAGGGAAAGTCGGGCGAGTGCATGTCAATGAAGAGGAGAATGATAACAAGTTGAATGCTCGGTTCTTGTCGCATTCAAAGCTTTCCTCACTCAACAAAAAGAAGGTAGTCCCTCTACTGACACGGCTACTCAGGCTAGTGCAGGTAAAGTTTACTCTTCTATTAGTAATGAAACATGGATTGTTGATTCTGGGGCCTCCTCTCATATGACTGGCAATAAAAACCTCATAACTCACCTTATGCCATGTCATCAAATCCACAATGTTATTGAACTGGACTGTTGTTTTTAATAAGAATCAGTGCACTTTCCAGGACCCTTCTTCACAGGAAGTGATTGGGAGGGCTAAACCCTGCTTAGGATTGTATGCGGTCGACCCTGCTGAAGACAGAAGACTGAAGACTGAATCTGCCTCAGCAGCCTGCACTCAAACCTTAGATAATATCATATTATGGCATTATAGACTAGGACATCCAAGTTTTGGTTATTTGAAGTCTGTAATTCCCGAATTATTTAAAGGATGTAATGTCAATGATCTTCAATGTGATATTTGTCAATTTGCCAAACTTACCAAATCTGTGTATGCCAAACTACCTTATTTGCCTTCCACACCTTTCACTTTAATTCATAGTGATGTATGGGGACCTTCAAGAGTAAAAAGTATAACAGGGAAAAGGTGGTTTGTCACTTTCATTGAATATCATACCAGAAACACATGGCTGTTTTTAATGAAGGATAAATCTGAAGTTGGAACAGTTTTTCAGGAATTCTACAACATGATCTCTACTCAATTTGACACTAAGATCAAGATCTTAAAGACTGACAATGCACTTGAATACTATGAGTCTAACCTCGTAATTTCTTGATGAATAAGGGGATTGTCCATATCAGCAGTTGTGTGGAAACACCTCAACAAAATGGGGTTGCTGAGAGAAAGAACAGGCACCTACTGGAGATGGCTAGATCAATCATGTTCACCACTAGAGCTGTTAACGAGCCGAGCCGAGCCGAGTATTGGTTGTTCGAACTCGAGCTCGTTAAGCTCATAAGCTCGTTCGAGCTCGTTCGTTTGTTAAACGAACAAAAAATTATGTTCGAGCTCGGCTCGTTTAAAACATGAACTGTTCGAGCTCGTTCGAGCTCGGCTCGTTAGACTTATTTTTTGTCTTTTGGCTCGACTTTGGCTCGAATTCGGCTCGAGTTCGGTTCGTTAGACATATATTATAAGCATATAAGCATGTTCGCGAACATTATATAAGTATGTTCGCGAACAATAAGCATGTTCGCGAACATAATAAGCATGTTCGCGAACATAATCGAACGTTCGCGAACCAAGCTCGAGCTCGGCTCGTTAAGCAAACGAGCCTACAATCATGTTCGAGCTCGGCTCGTTAAGCTAAACGAACAAACGATCACGAACACTAACGAGCCGAACACGAGCTTGTTCACGAGCGGCTCGTTCGTTTAACAAACTCTATTCACCACACATGTTCCAAAGTATATGTGGGGTGAAGCTATATTAACCGCCACATACTTAATCAACAGACTTCCCAAATACAGAGTGTTAGGCTTCAAAACTCCTATCCAAACCCCGCCGACCACACACTCCCCGCCCGCATCTTATTTCCCAATTACCCTAAAAATCTTTGGTTGCACCGTGTTTGTTTATATCCATGCCCAACACGAAGCAAACTTGATCCCAAAGCTCACAAGTGCATTTTCCTAGGATATGCAAAGGACGGGAAAGGTTACAAGTGTTACTCTCCTTCGAAAAAAGATTTTACAATTCTATGGATGTAAAATTCTTTGAAAGGACACCCTACTACAAACAAGTCCACTGAGGCAGTCACTGATGGAAACCTGATTGAAATTGACCTAAATCCTTTCCCTCAGCAAACTCTTAACCCTCAGCAACCTACTGATTCTCAGCAGACTGAACCTCAGCACCCTACTGACTCTCAGCAGCCCTCGACCCTCAAAGCAACCTCCCCGAACCGCGAGTCTACCGACCTGCAGCCCGCCGACTCGAGCCTACCGACACTCACCGTCGACATTGATGATAGGCCTATTGCTATCGAAGGAAAGAGATCTTGCACTACCGATCATTCTATTCATAATTATCTATCTTATGATCGTTATCACCGCTTTTGCCATGTTTACACAGACTTGGATTCTCACTCTATTCCTAAGAATATACAGGAAGCTCTCCAACATGATAAGTGGAAGGCGGTGTCCAAGACCGAAATGATCGCCTCCCGGATAATCATACTTGGGATCTAACAGCCTCTCCCCAAAGGCAAGAAGACGAATGTCACTTCAAGTGGTTATTTACCATCAAATACAATGCCGATGGTACAATTGACAAGTATAAGGCCGACTAGTTGCAAGGGGTTTCACCCAAACTTATGGCATTGACTACACGAAACTTTTGCACCATTGGCAAACCGAACACCGTCGAATATTGATATCTCTTGCTGTCCAACTTGACTGGCCTCTTCACCAATTGGATATCAAAAATGCCTTCCTCAATGGTGACCTTACTGAGGAAGTTTACATGAATGTACCTCCCGGTTTTACCAATCCTAACACTCAAGGAAAGGTTTGCAAATTGAGGAAATCTCTATATGGCCTAAAGCAATCCCCAAGAGCCTGGTTTGGGAAACTCACTACCGTGGTTAAAGCCGCCGGATATCATCAATGCAACTCGATCACACCATGTTTATCAAGACCACCACCGAAAAGATCTATTCTTATTGTATATGTGGATGATATCATCCTCACCGGTGATGACTCTACCGAGATCCGAATTTGAAGACTCTACCGGCAAAGGTTTTTCAAGTCAAGGACTTGGGCTATCTTAAATACTTCCTTGGTATGGAGATTGCAAGAAACAACCAGGGTATATCTCGTCTCTCGAGAAAATATGTGCTGAGACTCGCTTAAAGGAAACCGGCGGTATCGGGATGCAAACCGCGTCGTATCCCAGAGTAGATCCCGCAATACCCCGCCGCATGGTGATATTGTCGTCGGAAGGATCAATACCAAAGGCTTGTAGGGAAACTCATTTATCCGTCCCATACAAGACCCGATATTGCATATGGAGTCGGCTTGGTTAGCAGCTCATGCATTGCCCTACTGAGCAACATTGGGATGCTGTAAACAGGATACTGAGATACTTAAAATCCACTCCTGGCCAAGGCCTACATTTCACCAAGTCTGCTGAGAGATCTATCAAGGTTTACACTGATGCTGATTGGCCGGGTCGTCACATAGACAAGGTCTACTACAAAGCACGTTCTTATGTATGGGGCAATCTTGTCACCTGGAGGAGCAAGAAACACCATCGTCTCTCGAAGCGCCGAGGCCGAACTCGTGGCACTAGTTTTGGGTATTTGTGAAGCTCGTGGATAAAAAGGGTACTTACCGAACTTCAAAGACAACCTCTCAAAGCAACCTATCACACTCGTCGTGATAATAATTCCGCCTTATGCATGGCAGAGGATCCATCCATCATGATAAAACCAAACATGTGGACATAGACAGTACACTTCCCGAAGGAGAAGATTGATGCCAAGATTGTTCAACTCCAAGATGTTCCATCGCAGACTGAATCGATCTTCTCACCAAGGCTATTCCACCTCTTATGTTCAAGCAGACCGAGTAGCAAACTTGGTCGTATAAACATATACAACCCGCTTTGAGGGGGGTGTGGAAATATTATGGTTAATATTACATTGTTGTACTAATAACACGTTATATTGTAACATGTTATGTATGTATCAAAGAGACATATTAATTGTATTAAATAAACAATTAATATGTCCTAAAAGTCATAAAGTAACTATCTCTTGTCCTATTATGTAATAGCTTAGACATAGCCGACTCTAGCATTTATTCTAGCCGACTCTAGTTACTTTTACTTTACTAACTAGATTCTCTCTTGTATCTATTTATACTCATTCTTTCAACATGAATAAACAAGTTGAAGTTTACTCAAGTATTATTTACTTTCTCAAACTCTCTTCAATATGTAAGTGCCTTCGTTCAGAGATGCCATTATGTTCTGGGGTGTGAGGAGGGGTAGTGAAAAAGGAGATGCCATTGGTTGAAAAATAATCACGAAGGGAGATAAATTCACCTCCATTATCAGAATACAGTACTTTGATGGTTTGGTCGAAAAATTTCTCAACTATAGAGCGGAAGCGAATAAAAGTGGAATGAACATCAGATTTTCGGGACAAGGGATAAAACCAGATATATCTCGTGAAGTGATCAACAAAAATCACATAGTATTTAAAGCCATCCACAGAGAGAACAGGAGATGTCCAAACATCACTAAAGACAATCTCAAGGGGGCGGGAGGAACATAAAGTAGAAGGGCCAAATGCAAGTTTGTGGCTTTTATTTTCTAAGCAAGCAGAACAATGCGTAAAAGAGGAAAGTGTAGTGGGTAACTCATAGTTCTTAAGAATAGTAGACAGAATGGAGGTGGATGGATGACCCAAACGACGATGCCATTCGTGGGACGTGGTTTTATTTGATGCAAATGCTACTAGAGGTGGGTTGGGCCATTCATAAAGACAGTTCTTAACTGGTCCACGAAGGATGATGTTATTATTCCGTAGGTCTTTCACAATAAATTCAGAGGGTAAAAATTCGATAGAAAGGTTATTAGAATGACATAATTGGTAAATAGACAATAAGTTACGGGACATATTGGGAACACATAGTACATTACGCAAAGAAATGAATTTATCATGGGATAGGGAAGTGAAGTACGCCGATGAGAAATAGGGAGAGCATTACCATCACCAACTATAATGTCATCGGTCCCAAAGTGTATGGAGAGCGAGGCGAGAGATTCTCGAAGATCCGATGTAACATGATGTGATGCTCCACCGTCGTCAAGGAGCCGCCCGAGTAGATGAGTTAAACCGAGCCGAGTTACCATGTGAGGAGGCTAAATGAGCCCGTGGCATATCCGAACGAGCCGAGCTTTGACCAATAAATTGAGGACAAAAACGAGCCGAGTGTCTCTGTACCGAGCACAATTGACATTTATCGAGCGTATGACAACTAGTACCAAAATTATTGCCATTATTTTGGTGTGGGCTAGTTGAATTCAAAGTGCCCAATTTATTTTGAGTTGACCCACGCATCTGTTCAAAACTCGTTACAACTATTACCATTTATTTTGGGCCGATTTCGTTGGCGTGACTTATTTAGAGAGTGAAAAATTGACTCACGGCTGCTGCATATTGGCATACCGGAGCCTTGCTGTGACGAGATCGAGTGCCCATGGCCATGGAAGGTTCCTCTCCGTGACTGCTGGGGTTGAGATGCTGATGGTGCTGCTGCCGGAGTAGACAGGTGGTGCTGATGCGAGAAATCTGTCCAAAACGGAGGCTGTGGAAACGGCCGCCGCCGGTGTTGAAGAGGGCGCCGGAGGAGCGCAGATCGTGCAAAACCGGAGACGACGCAGATGGCCGGCCGCCGCCGCCCGGGTGGCGCGGGCCGGTATCAATGGTGTTGGGAAGGAGCGCCCACCGCCGCCGGTTTGAGGAGATGGGTGAAGATCTCGTGAATGGCGGCCATAGATGCCGGTTGGAAGCTTTGCCGGAAAAAAAAAATGCCGAGTTAAAGGGCGGCAACGGAGAGTAGAAAATTTAGGTTTTAGGCCGTGAAAGTGTCGGTACCGAAAAAAAAAAAATTATATTTTGGATCTTTTAGTAGCTCCGATACATGACGAGAGATATAAAAGAATGGTGTTGTTATTCACACTTTGAAACAATAGTATTACAAGGGTATATATAGTACTAAGACTACGATACTATAATGAATACAGAATATTTACAATAACTACAGAATATATCTAATATAAAGCTATTGAAAAGCTTTTAAACCTTTTCATTCTATTGCATTGGAGTGGTCTAAGGCCTTGAGCAGTTGAGCCATGAGCCTTCTAAGAGCATTTCCAGTGGTAAAGTTTTATCATAATGACACATCATCATTTTATAAAAAAAATTTCTACAAATCTTTTCTCCACAATATATAAACTTTTTGAAAAAATTTATAGCATGGATTTACTATACATAAATATTTTTTTCTACTACACACCAACGTTAAAAAAATACAAAAAAAAAATAAATAAAAACAAAACAAATGTCGATGTAAACCGATTTGTCTACATAAACCTATTCTAAAACCCTTTTGCCAACTCATCAGCCCCTAATGGTAAAAAAACATTTCCAAAAACTTTTTTTTTAAACCTCTCCTTTGGAGATGGGCTAAGGACTCTTCCGTAGAGATAAGGAAAGGCTGAATTCGTAAATAACGAATAGACCGCAATCAATCATGTTGTTAATTTTACTTTAACTAAAAAATTAACTATCACTCACAATCCAAGAGATTATATTTCATTATCTACCTAATAAAAAATAATATGTGTAAGTGCTTAAATAATGACACGTAAAAGCTATATATATAAAGATATATTGTTTTTGTCTTTGACTATAGAAATGTATTTTATTCTTGTAATGTTAACACCACTTATCACATGCTCTTTGATGTCAAATTGTTTTTCTATAATACACAAAATAAATAATGAAGAATGTGAACATATAGTTTCTTTGGAAAATTAGGGATAAGGACACAATCTGAAATATTTTTAAGTAACAGGACAACTACATATTTTTTTATAGGGAGAAGGACAACCGCATAATTTTTATAGCGAGAATGACAAACAAAGTGAATCCCGAAAATCGGTGAATCTCCCCAAGGTGAATCCCGAAAATCGGTGAATCTCCCTCAAATAATCCCGAAATCGGTGAATTTCGACAAAGTGAATCCCAAAAATTAGGAATTTCGACGATGAATTTTGAAAATTAGTGAATTTCGACAAATTGAATTCCGTCGGTGAATTTAAACAGTGAATTTCGAACACAAATGAATTTCGACAGTGAATAAATAGTTTTGTCCTTTATGCAAAAGTTTCAAAAAACTGTCCTTCTACTCAATTGATGAAATATTTTTATCCTTCTCCCTCATTCCCCCTAGTTTCTTTTTCAACAAAACTTTTATTATTAATATAACATAAAAAAATTCGTACAGTTGTCATATCCTGACCCAACCAAAAAAAAAAAAGTGTGAATGGAGATAATCCCCCAAAAACTCTATGTTGGTAAATCTGGTGTGAGAAAAGTCAAGCATATAAGAAAAAGTTGGTGATGTATCATGTATGCAAGTGCACTTAATTATTTTCAGGAGGTAAGTATCAAAGTTGTCTCATATTGACACTTGCTATTATATCACCCACCGTATTAAGAGATGAACTTCCTACACCTCACAACCTAGGATTTGAGGATGAAACCCTTCCTCTTATATTAGTCTGAGCCTAGACTTCTTACATGGTATCAGGGACACCATTTTATTGAGCAAGTGTTGGGTCTCTTTGTTGACTTTATAGTGCCATTTATATGTCTTGTGTACCATGTAGCCCAGACTCTTTATAAGCCCACATTTGAGGGGCATGTTAAAGTTGTCTTACATTGAGCACTTGCTATTATATCACACATCATATTAAGATATGTTTTTCCCTAATCTCACAATCTAGGTTTTGGAGATGAGGTCCTCCTCTTACATAGGTTTGAGCCTAGTTTTTCTACAGTAAGAGGGGATGATGCCCCTTCTCTTATATGAGTTTGGGCCTATAGTTTCTATAGTAAGAGCAATCATATGCAGATTGTAACACGAAATGAAAAGAAAAGAAAAAACAAACGAGTTAGTTTGATTTCTTTCAACCCGTATATATTAAGAGTTGATAAGAACTAAAGCCACACGACAATCTGATTCTCATTGTGTTCTAAGGTGAAATTCAACTTATGGGCTTCTTTTCTCAGTTCAATGGTGGTCAGTGGCAAAGTCTCGGTGGTTTCCGGCTATGTGACTTTGCTTTTGGTTTTGGGTAGTGTTTCATCGTCGGTGATCTAAGGTCGGTGGTGCTTTTGACCTCCTTTTCTTCCGGGATTCTTCGTCCCGTGTTTGCGGGTGGGTATCGAAATTTAGATCGTCAATGGTGGCTCTCTAGCACTACTTGTGGTTTGATGTCAACTTATTCGGGAGAGGATGTAATTCTTTCGGGCACCTTTGTATCGTACAATGACAGGGAGTGGTAGAGATGCATGGCAGCCAATGGTTTTGGTAGGCAAAAAAATTGGTTTCTTTTAGTTTTATCTTAGGCTTTGTCTCGGGTGAAGTCTATGGCTTCTTCTCAGGTGGTTCTTGTGTGGTATCTCCATGTGGTGAAGCCGACACTTAAACGAATTTAGACACACGGTTTGAATTCGATTCGAGAAAAGATGGACCATATCATTCCACACGCGCGCACTCCGCATATGCATGTGCGCACCCAAGAATTTTCCCTTCTTTGGGCTTCTTCACATTTCCTTGTCAAGGCATTCTTTTTGAGTTCCTCGTTTCTAACAAGATGGTTGTTTGTTTGTTTCTTGGTGTTCTTTTTGTAGTTTTTCGTCCGGTCGAGTCCAAAGTTGTGTCTTTGTATTTACCGGCAATAGTCCGGGTTTGTTCTAATAATATCTTTCGTCTTTGATTAGTATACACAATTAGTTTTTAGCCTATAAAGGTCATATGGGTGCTACGGATTCAATAATTTCTACCGGCATATGGGTAGAGTATTGGTAAAAAAAAAATTATGATGGGTAAAGTATGAATACTAGCAAATTCTTACCCACCCGTACATATTCTCATTCCGATCCACATGATTCCTAGACACCAAATGCACTTAAAATTCCCAACACTTTTATGTATTTTTTGGAGTCTACTAAATGAAGACACCACCTAAGAAATTCTCCATGGTAAATGTATCTATGAGTTTGCTAGATTCAGAGGCATCAACATTACCTTTACAGTTGAATTGATGGTCATTAGAGAAGCCCTTATGACATCTGGAAATAAAGGGCATCGCATGATCATCCTTATGTCCGGTTCGTCTTATACCATTCAAGCAATTCTAGAAACCATGTACAATTTGAGCGATGATGCTCTTGTCAAGGAAGGTAGGTCTTTGTATAATAAAGATTAGGACCTTACTTTCAAGCACAGAATTCGCGAACCTAAAAGGCTCGGCGATAAACTAGTCAATTTTGGTCGGTTCTTAGACTCGTTTTCTAACCTTACTCTCAAGCACCCGTTGTTGTGACACTCTATAGTGCATGATTCAATGTTAAGGTATATCATCAAAACGATGTCCTTTTAAACCCTAGTTAAAAAAAAGACAACGGTTGAAACTTTTTCATATTATGAATGTAGTCGGGTTCATCATGAGTGAACCGCACGGTGTCACAACGAAGGATCCAAATTCATTAGGGGTGTTCTGGCTATCTCCAATGGAGAAACAAAAGGTTTTACAAACCTTTTCTAAAAGGTTTTCACCGTCAGAAAAAAAGTTTTTGAATAGTGTTTTTTTCCAATAGGTTTGTATTTATAAACCTTTTGCAAAAAGGTTTACAAACCTTTTGTAAAGGTTTTTACTATTGTGTGAAGCGTTTTTATAAAGGTTTACAAACCTTTTGTAAAATGATTATGAATCACGATGACGCGCAAAATAAAAGGTTTATGATAGTAGATAAAAGATTTATAAAACGAAAAGGTTTATAACCGATGACATGGCACAGTCATAAACTTTTTAAAAGGTTTATGACTGGTGATAGCCTTAGTAAAGATCAAGAGGGAATAGCTTTTTCTAAAGTTTGATTAGGCCTTTGGTCATTTGTGCTTTCTTTTACCCCAAAAATGGAAACACAATGTATTCACTTTGATAATGTTTTAATTTTTTATTTTTAGAATAATCATACCATAAATACAAATTGATGGAAAATAAAAAAACATACATAATCTAATCAACTAACTACTAAGGACAAGCAATGACAAACAAGAAAGGATTTTTCATCCTAATAACAACCACTAAAATAAAATTATTGATACCACCAATCACTCCTCTTTTTATCCTTTTTTGTCAAAAAGACCCACAAACTAACAACATATATTGTAAATAGACCCCATAACTTTCTCTTTTCTCTTTTTTTACCCACCACCCCCTTTACCTTTACCAATCATCTCCTTGTACCTAATGATAGAATCCAACCTCTGCAATTTTAACTGTTGCTTGAATTTATTGATGAAATCATCAGCCTTTGCATCTACTTCATTGTCCACGTCAGCAGCTTTTGAACTCTTCTCCTTAACTGTCGCCGGCCGGCGAGCCTCCTGAATGTCCTCTGCCTCAAAGTGGTTAAATGCAGATTTCAGGCTTGCAGACTTCTTCATCTTCGCCGGAAGCTTCCTCGGAATCTCGCCGGCAGTGGGTTTAGTGTCTGACTTTGACCTGATGATATGTTGCTCTGTTGGCTGACTGTACACTTCTTCTTCTTCTTCTACTACTCTCTGTATCTCCTCGACATTTTCCGACCGGGATACCACATCTTCTTGCATTTTTATTTCCCGGCGGGGTCGGATTTCAGGAGATTTCAGCTGGTGATTTCGTTGATAAGCGAAAGATTCCTCGTGTCCATTACTAATTTCAGATGGGTTTTGCTCAAAAAAGTAATGCCCCTGCATTTCTCGAGGATTTTCATCAAAAGAACCTTGCTTTTCTTGATTCTGCTGCGATGAAACGTAATGGGATTGCATTTCATAGTTCTGAGACTGTGAGGTGGGCTCAAAATTGAAAAGGGGTTCTGAATCTGTGCTTTTCTTAGGGTGTAACTTGAGTGAAGAAGGTGTTGATTCATGGGATCTAAAAGAGCCAGAGAAATTGATGGATTTCAAACGTTGGAGAAGAGGGGAAGAAGATCCAGCAAGTTTTTGCTGTTGGTGGTTGTGCTGCTGTGAATCTGTTTGAGAATCTTGATTTTGTTTTTTGTGGGCTAAAGTTGAGGTAAAAGCAATTGTGCCTATCACAACATTGAGAAGAACAAAGAAAACAGCAGGGGTTAACCAGCTGTTCATAGATGCCCAGACGGATTCTTCAAACATTTTTTCTCTCCGTTTTTTTTTTCTTTTTCGAGAGAGGTTGGGGCGAGAGAGAAAGAGAAAGAAGAGAATGCAGATCTTTTTCTTTTTCCCTTTGTCCGGTAGTATTTGTATGGTAATGCGAGGCTTGGAGATTTAGAGGGCAAGGTGCGTCTAGTACAAGATTTTTATTTTTATTTTTTATTTTTTATTAGAGTGATGCTAATAAGGCCAACCATATAAGTAATGATACAGACACATCAGTTATATCATAACGAATGACGTAAGAGTAATGCAGTCGGTGATCACAATGAATCTACATCAACATCATAATCAAAGGTGTAAATGATCGATGATTGTATGTATTACTTATTGTAAGCAGACAATAACGACACAACCGACAAAACCATATAGACACAACGAATAACATAATTTGTGTGTATCATTGATCATCGTGTAGTGCTCATTGATCGGGATGTAGATATATCATGATCAATGATATATATAAAAGTTGTGTTACTCAGTTAGTTATTTCTGAGTGATTGTGTTAGTAGCATTAGTCTATATTTTATCATACAACCGGTAGTTATTCCTAATGACATTACATTTAAGGAGGACACTAAGTACAATTAGGTATCGGTTTGACAATATTCACATATTACTCATTACAATTTCTATTACCCATATCGTACTCAGTACACATGCGGGTAGAAATTATCAAATTCAAATGTTCTCGATGTGGATATCCAATTGTTTGTAGATATTTATTGATATTTGATTTCATTCATAAATAAAATATCTCAATTTCATATAATAAGAAATGAGTCTATTGGCAACACACAACTGTTTCGTACACCACATATTTTGTTTAGAATTTTGTATTCTATGGCATCAAAAAATCTAATTTTAACACACTTCATGTTAAGTTGTCAAGAAGAAACTCACCTACATTGACAATCTATATACAAATTAATGCCACTGATGCTAATATTGTCCAACATCGTTACAATTAAATTAGATGGACAACTTAAAGTCTTAAAATACTGGTGAGGTAAAAACAATTGTGCAACCAAATTAGTTAGCATTGTGTGCATTTTTGTAATCAAACACATTAATCAAAAGTAGCCAAAAAGTATAATAAAACAATGTCATGTCAATACATAAAGTTTGTACTACTCAAACACTTATACCACAGTCACATTTCTATATAACTTTATGCCAAAAGTTGATTAAGAAGAAATAGAACGTACGAGCATAAAAACATATCACTTGTGATATGCCAAGCCCGGCATATAGCCCCGCGAATTCGAAACCTGGCTCATACATAAACCCATCAAAGGATAAAACCCGTGGCCCAGCTAGCTCCCCCGTCGTCAACCGAGTCACGCTAAGGAACAAAGCCTGCCTCACGCCATCGTGAGCTCTCGCAATCTGCCAGAACAGAAGACGATCAACCCGCATACAAAAACAGCTCGGATACCGGGTCCCGATCAGCCCGCCCTCATCTCGCCACCAGCTTGGACAAAGCCCATGCAGCCACCAGCACCGAGCTCGCAGCGGCCTCAACATAAGCCCGCATGTCAGAGCTTGCCCGGCGACACACACATCTTACCGGCCCGTTGTAAACGCCGACTATATCCTCTATAAATAGCAGTGTCCCCTCACACACCATAACTACGTTATGTGGTTTGCTCCCTTACACTCAATGGTACGTAGGCAGCCTTTGGCTCAGTCACAATCCCCCAAAAAACACCCCCTTTTTTTATTGTACTTGATCTTCATGTTGTTCTTGAGATAAAATGACAAAAAACACACAAATTCTCACATAATTAATTAGATATTCACCGCATCATCTTGTCTCTGATAATTCCACATGATCATCTAGTATTAATTTTCAGGGATGTGCATTTGATCTCATTTGTCATCGATCATTCAAGAATATTCAAAGTTAAGAGACATTGGAAAATTTTATTATCAAATAGTGGTCTAACTTACACTAAAATGACATTTACTTCATCTTTTTATGACAATCGATATTGTTATCATTATGTGATTAATAACCTAAAAATGTGTGCATTCATCTTCCATTTATTACTTTATGTGACGAGTGTGCGTGAGCCATTAATACTTGCAAGAGGAATAGATCAGTAGCAACATAGCAAAAAGAGTGAATGTCGATACACAAATACTATTATTTAATTACGTTAAACACAACCATAAACTTTTAGGTTAAACGATAGGTGTGGTGTTTGACAAAAATAAAATTTCAAAGGTTACTAATATATACTACTAAAACATGATCCAAATAATGGAAATTTTGAAGGTTACAATATTGAGGTTGCAAACAACGGAAAGTTTAAAGCTTAAAGGTCACAAATTAATAAAGTTCAAAGGCTGCAAACAATGGAAAGTTTCAAGGTTTAAAATATGAGGTTTAACCAAAAATATGATCCAATTAGCTTTACACAATCCACTAATCAATTAGATTCGATATATGAACATTACCAACCCTAATTCTGAGCCAATTAATGGTGCAATCCCCTAATTACCGCATTTCTTACATGACAATTTTACATGGGTGATATATTTATCTATGACAAACTACCAAATGAAGACACAACCTAAGAAATTCCCCATGGTAGATGCATCAATGAGTCAGCTACATTCCAGAGACATCAACAATACCTTTATAGTTGAATTGATGGTCATTATGGAAGCCCTTATGACGTCTTGAGACATTGCATGATTATCCTTGTGTGCGATTCGTCTTATACTATTCAAGCAATTCAAGGAACCATGGACTATTTGAGTGATGATGTTCTTATTAAGGAGTTTCGGGCTTTGTATGATAAAGGTGAGAACCTTACTTTCATGCACAAAGTTCGCGAATCTAGAAGTCTAGCAACAAACTATTCAATCTTGGTTAGTCCCTAGACTCGTTTCCTAACTTTTTCTTAAGAAAGTCCAAATAGTGTCATGGAGGGAATTCATATTCTTTGTTATGGCACTTTGTAGTACATGATGCAGTGATGATAAGGTATATTATCACAACGACGTCCTTTTCAACTCATTTTATCAACTCATTGAAATTTTTTCACATTTTGAACTTAGTCTGGTGCACCATGACTGCACCGTGCACAGCACTGTATCACAGCAAATAAGCCAAATTCATTACTGGTATGTTTGTTAGATGAGAATGAAATGGAATTTCATTTCATTCCAATTTTGTGTATGATTATGAGGAAATGGAATGAAATGAAATTTTATTCCAATGGAATGAAATGAAATTTTATTCCAATGGAATGAAAAAATGTACATTTTCATTCCTTCCAAAAATGGATGGAATGCGATGGAATAAAATAAAAATCGATAAAACACATGAGTGATGGGGTAAAAGTGGATGTGCGGTAGGGTAGGGTAGGTGATGAAATAGGGTACGGTGGGGTGGGGTGAGTGTAAGGTAGGGTAGGGCAGGTGGTGATAGAGTATAGTAGGTGGTGGGTAAGGTAGGCAGGATGCGTAGTGTAGGGTACGATGAGATAAGGTTGGGTAAGGTAGGTAGCGTGAGGTGGTGGGTAGGGTAGGTTCGGGTGGGTAGGGTAAGGTAGGGTGGTGGGTAAGATTGGGAATGGTGGGGTGGTAGGAAGGGTAGGGTAAGGTGGGTGGTGTGTAGGGTAGGGTAAGGTGGATGGTGGGTAAGTTAGTGTAGGGTAGGGTAAGGTGGATGGTGGGTAGGGTAGGTAGGGTTAATGTAGGGTAGCGTGGGTGGTGGGTAGGGTAGGGAAGGGTAGTAGTATGGCAGGGTAGGGTGATGTGGTGGGTAGGGTAGTGTAAGGTAGTGTAGGGTGGAGTGGTGGGTATTGTAGGGTAGGGTAGTGTGGGGTGGTGAGTAGGGTAGAGTGGGGTGGTGGGTAGGGTAGTGTGGGGTGGTAGGTAGGTCAGGGTAGGGTATGATAAGGTGGTGGGTAAGGTACGGAGGGGTGAGGTGGTGGGTATGATAGGGTAGGTAGAGAGGTAAGATGCGCTGGGGTGTGGGGTAGGGCTACCCCACCCCCACCCCATGCTACCTAGCTCCATCTCTTCCACCATATCCTACCGTATGAACTATACCATCCCCTATCCCACTCTACCTTAATCCGCTACTCAGCCCTACCCAATACTCAATGTGTACATTTTATATAATTTGTTTCATTCAATTCCTCAACATGTCAAACACAGTATTGGAATAAATTTATTTCATTCCATTCTATTCCATTCCTATGATTTTATTTCATTCCACTCCGTAACAAACATGCTATAAGGGTGTTCTTGTAAAGATCAAAAGGATATAGCTCTGCAACTGCAAACAATCCAACCTCATTAGGGGTGTTCTTAGTAAAGATCAAAAGGGTATAGCTATTTCTAAAGTTTGATCAGGCCTTTCACCTTTGGTCATTTAAGCTTCTTTTACCCCAAAAATTGACACACAATGCATTCACTTGATAAAAGCATTTTTTTAGAGCAATTGTGGGGTGTGGGTTGATGGTGTTTATGTAACGCCCTGTTCCCGGACACCGAGTCCTTATCCGTAAAAGGAACGTTCGGCACGTATAAAATAAAAACAACTTCACTTTATACGTAAGCCTTACTACGTCGTATCAAAAATAAGCAAACGGAAGCAAAAGACTCGGGTATAAAAATTTCCAAACATCCAAGAATAGAAACAATAGCTAAAGGAGGAAATGTAACTTATTACATTCAAGGAAAAGAAATACGATTTCTAAAGGAAACGTAAAAGTACTACAAGTCTCGAAAGACCAAAAGTCTAAACAGTCTAATAAATGAATAACGAAGTAAATAAATATAAAGTCTTCAATGAGGCGTCTTCAAACGTCATCATCGAACTCCTCCTCGTACACATTCTCAACATGTTCGTCTTCTCACCCCCAAACACATAGAAAACATGCATTTGAGGTAAGTACAACGTACTTAATAAGAAAGAGAAGCTATGATAACAATCACAATTTATAAAGAAGAGATAATTAAAAGTTTAGTTGTTTAAGTGTGACCAACACAATCTAGGATTCACTCCATGTCCATCAACATGAATTGACTAAACGTTTCTACTTAACTTATCTATGTTACAACCGCACTCAAGGGCACTACGCATATCCAAACTGGGGATATTCTTGGCAACATATTAGTGGATCACACCAATATCCACGGAGTCTAGAATAGGTAGGCTCCGATAGTACGCACACCTCAGTGGAGTCCTTCCGTACTTAGGGTTTTGTTGACCTACGGAGTTCTTCCACCTTCGAGGTAGCACACACATCGCGATATAGCCGGTGCCTATCCAAGAGAGACATGTTGTTTAATCTTTTACTAGTCAAGTACGTATTTTATTAGGATGATTAACTAGCCACCTAAGCGTTTTCAATTAATCTCCCTCACATTTACTACTCTCTTCCTAGACCACTAGACATAGACAAGGCCTAGCAATTACACAGACATTGATGAATGCTAATTTACCAAAGCACAAGCCTATCATGCTCTTCCGACGGATCCGAACTTCAACTCCCTTTAAGAGTACATTCGGTGTTTTAACTGAACGAATCAGAAGTTCAATTCAGGCTTGTTTATGTTATCCAAAATTATCATATCATAAATATGGGTTTAAAACAATAATAACATGGTTATGAAACCCGAAACCAAACTATAATGATAAAACCGTAAAAAAAACAAGGTAAAACAGGCCAGACGCCCGTTCGACCCCCTATGGACGCCCGTCCGAAACCAAACGCCCGTCCACTAAACCCCAAACGCCCGTCTGCCAAAAACAGCTAAATCCTGAATCAGAAATCTAACCTCAGACGCCCGTCTGCCTATTGCAAACGCCCGTCTGAGATACTAGGGTTGCAAACGCCCGTCCGCCTATTGCAGACGCCCGTCCGCCTGGGTTTTTCCCAAAACGCTAAAATCTTCACAACTCGATTTCTGAATCGTTTCTAACCTAATTAATCTCGTTTTCAACATAGTAAAACGCAGAAAAACATATCTAATCATCCCAAGATTACCTATGATCCTTGATCAACGAAAACACATCTTTTACTAGTATCTACACGTCTCAAAAACATAATCTAAACTTTACGAATCATAACCGAGATCATAGGAAGAGTTTCTTACCTAATCGCAGCCGCAAAACCGATCTAAACAGCCTCAGAAAACTGCTGAAATTCCCAAACTCTGATGGCCAAACGATGTCCTTCTCACGACGATTCCAAAGCTCTCGTCTGATCTGAAAACGGTCAAGCTATCTCTTAGAATTTGTGAAAACTCTCTTGGCCTCTTTCTTCCTCCCAATTTGCGCAGAGGTGAGGGCGCACAAACTGAATTTTCTGATTTGTGTTTAGGTTATGGGATTATTGTGTGTTAATTTTCCTTTAATACCAATTTCCCATAAATCCCTTTTTCCTTAATTGTCCTTTAATTAACAATTAATCAGATTTCCCTTAAATATATATAATTCGAAAATATATATATATACATACTCTATTAAATACTTAACTCCCATAAAAGACAAGAAATAATAATATTTCGTTTTCGCAAAATGACACGTCTGTCTTTTCCCGAAAATTGGAATATTACAGTTTATTTTTATTACATTCCATTCATTTATTGATGTAACGAATATCCTTTTTTGTTCTTTTTTATTACGTTGTAATGAAATTTTATTACATTCATTTCATTACAATCATACCAAAACACCGTAATGGAATGAAAAGTCATTTCATTTTATTACATTCATGCAATTCAAACGAAACTAAAATCGAATTCATAGCTATAATATATATTGAGTGCGTTTGGTTACGAATCGTTGATTATAAACTTGAATCGAACGGTTACATTAATCTTCAACAATCTAATCAATTATATTTCAATCTAGTCAAAATATTTATGTTCAAACATCACCTTTAATATCCTTAAAGGTATGTACATTGATGGATTGAGAGCCACATGAAATTCCCAAAGTGAACAATGTTGATTTATGATTGAAAGCATTCAACATTGAATAGTGAAATGTGAATATATGGCATTTATAGCATTCTGCAAAGGCATCATTAATAGGATTCACACATACCTCCTTTTTCCTCATTCAATGTATGACACCTGAAAATGACTCCAGACTAAATGTGATCATCTTTTAATGACAACATTCTAATTTAACATGTCGGCAATTTATTTTTGATAATATGGTATATAATTGAAAGGGGTCAGAGGCCAGAAAAAGATAAGATATAAAATGGTTGAGAATGAAAAAATATAGTAACACATGTAGTAAGTAACTGTCCTTCTCAACCATTTTAGATTAAAACTGTTATTCACAACCTTTAACTTACGTTAAAGATTGATTATAATAATTAATGTTTAAAGTCAACTCGTTTGACTTTAAATGTTTAGGTTAAATAATACATGTAATATCACATATACCGTCTTTCTTCCATAACGTAAACCAACTGTTTAGAGATAATTAAGAATGATAGTTTATCTTACAAGAGAAACACAAATTAGAAACACAAATTAGAATACAACAGACTTACCCCCTCCGTTTTTTTTTATTTGTCACTTTTGGTTAGTATATTTTATTAAAATAAATGGGCAAGTCCACAGCTTATACAAAAGGAATCAGGTAATTAATAAATTTCAAATTTATAAAGTCAAACAATGATATTTCTACAAATGATCTCGATTAAATTTTCAAAAGTTTCATATAACCTAAGACTTCGCGGATCCCCTAATGCGTCAATGTGTTGTGACCGGTAACACTAAATGACATATCGAATCTCGGCAACCGTATTGGGATAAAATAATTCCATATCGAATATCGGCAACCGTATTGTAGGAGTCGGTGTTGAATATCATGATTTAACTTATCACCATTTCGTCGGGCCCGAATGAAAGAATCTTGTGGAGGAGAGATATCGTTTTTGCGCATTAAGAAATTGTTTTCCATAAGAAATAGGCAATACGGAGAAAAGAGAAAAGGTGAGAGGTCGAACAAACAAACCAAAACAAAAAAAAAAAAAACCATAAGTCGGGTTAAGAAAGTAAAAGTCATGTTGGAAGTACAATGTATTGCATGCAGGGACGGCTTTACATCGGGGGGGGTTCGGGTGCGCCCGACCTTTAAAATAAAAATATTGTGTATAAATGGTAGAGATTTTTTTTATAAATATATATATATATATATATATATATATACGAAATCGACCTCCTTATTTTTGTGTATCGACCTCATATTTTTATCTATTTCCCTATTATTACATGTATAGAATTGCATATGTAAATATATGTGTGATACGGAAAAAAATTGACAAATTTTATCCCTAATGTCGAAAATCCTGAGCCGCCCCTGATTGCATGCAGATTTAATGAAGAATATCAATGTATAGCAAGAACAGTTGCATAATCTCTAAACGAATTCTCTATTTTATAGTTATAAATGCATATTTTTTTTAGTTTACAGATTCTCAATACAAGATGAAATACATCAAATTCTTCATTTTATATAATATGATAGATATAAAAGAAAATTTACAGAATCTGAATGAATGTTATCTGTAAAAAAAAAAGTTACCGAATCTGTAATTTACGTTAAAAAAAAAAAGAATATCTGCTATTGTATTTTCTTTATCCATTGAAATCTCTAAAATACTACGAAATATTTTTAAAGAATTTACGATATATAATTGGGGAAATGGTAAGTGCATACTATATTTGTGTAGTGGACATACCATACGTACATGTTTTATGAGTGTTGATTAAAGTGATAAATTATTTATTGTGATGGTGTCCAACAAAATTAATGGTGTTGATTGTGTTGTGTAGGATGTTGTAGAAAATGAGTAGTGGATGTATCACTACTCATATAGTTGTAACAAGTCTAACGCTCTAGGAATAGAAAAATGATATGTGCACTACATATTTATGTAGTGCACAAACCACTACATGCTTGGTATCCATTGATCAAAGTGATTAATTATTTAATGTGATGTTAATTATGTTATATAAAATATTGTGATAGAAAAAATAGTGGATGAATCGCTACTCCTAGAAATACCTCCGCACGCCACTTGGCTAGGCCTAGTCTTTTCTAGTTTTGTTTCTTACCTCTTTAGGTAATCAATCTTCTGACATTGTTTTAATGATGAATTAACAGGAATTTTTTTTCTCGTCAAAAATAAACATGTCGGTCTTTTAAGTTGCATTAATTTAGGTTGTTCGTGTGTAAGTATTTTAACACCAAATCATTAATTTTAAGACAATTCATTAATTGTTTTTCTTTTTCTACAAATAGGGGCCCTTTTTTAATATAAAATTTTTATTGATTGTGGTTCCATAAATAGGACTTGATTCATTACCAATTTAAAATTTGTGTTTAAATTGTGGTGTAATCACTGGATAATTGAACTAAATGACATGTCGGTCATTTAAATTGCGTGGAGTAAAATTTATTAGAAAAATGGATTAAAAAACGTGTCGATCAAATAATGACACGAGACAATCTATAAGATACAACGAGTGACACAATAGCCATATACATTATTTCTTATGATTGAATATATCATGATCACTAAATAATAAAAATACATATGATTGGATCACTCGTTGTATCATACATATGTGTCCGTATAATCACATGTGTCGAAATTAGTCAGTTCAAGGGATGATGATGCCGGGACTTCACCCTATTTTCACCCTAAATCCATGGTGTTTGCCACTAAAACATGCCATGCATACGTGGGATCTATATAGACCAATTGTTTCTTTTAGAATTGTTTGTACCACAAAATTATGGTCACGGAAAACGGGTCTGTCTCGTTTTTCGGATCTATGAACAGTGTAGATCATTTTCAAAACTCACTGTCACGGATTTTATCTAATTAAAATAAACAAATAATAAAAATAATCCGGTTTACCCAAAGTGCATGGATCGTAGTATAGCGATTAATACCGGAGTCGATCTCAGGGAATCGAGGTTGTTTAAACTAGTTTATTAATTCTTCTAATTTGTTACTACTAAAACAAAACTAAAAACGATAAAATAAACTGGACAGAGGATTGTCAGCCCAAAGCCAGGAAGGATTGTTGCGAAAAACATAAATAAATAAAGCTACAACTAAGAAAAACGATAAAACTAACGAATCATGATAATGACTGAAGCAAATCAACATCGAACAAACCATGATCCACCATCCCGCAACCCTTATTCTCCTCTCTGGATTATCTCATGATGATCTAATTAAAGATGTGGTTCACCTCTCATAAGTATGAATTCCTACTCCCGTAGATAATTCGCCTATCAATCTCTCATCTCTTGATCTATAAGATTGACGCTCTCAAAACAAGGTGTAAGATCTCTCAATCTAAGCAACCTAGAAATCTAACCTATCAACTCTCGTTATGTCAAGGTTAAAAATCCCATCTTTCCTATGGTGATCTAAGGTTTACACCGACTCTCGTCATACGGTAAACATCAATAACAACAATCTCTCGATATGCGTTGCATAACAAATAATCAAAGGAAAGAAACAAGCTTTAATTAAAACACTCACAAAATCATCTAAAGAAAGAATAAAAACGCTCGCTGGAAAATCTCCCATGGTCGCTCCAAGTTCACAAACCTTCAGACAAGACCATGGAGTCAAACAAGAACAGAAAACGAAAACAAAAACCTAACTAATCCGCAACCCCAGCCTCCCCAAAGGGGGCTGGGGCCGCCTAGGGTTTTTCTCTAATGATTTTGTATCAATAGGTCTCGATAATATATCTTTAGGGTTGAAATCCGCGCTGCTATTTATAGATGTTTAAGTCGGCTGTGCTGATGTCGGTTTAAAGACGCCCGTCCACTCCTTTGGACGCTCGTCTATTAAAAATCTGCACATCCTGTATCGAACAGCTTCTCTTGGACGCCCGTCGAGTATTTCGGACGTCCGTCCACCCAAACTTCATGTTGAACGCTCGTTCAAGTCCTTGGACGTTCGTCCACCATCTTCACTTCAACTTCAAACTTGAGCTCCAATCTTCCTCCTTCTTCTTCTACTTGCATTTAGATCTTCAAATGAACACCATTCAAGCCCGTTCCACCTCATGCAAGCGTACCTACATCACCCTAAAAACATGCAAAATGTAACATCTTACATCTAAAGATATTTATCCAATAAAATCACATAATTAGCTCGATTTTGCACTTTAATACTTCTAAAACTCATTTGCTCAATATTTCAATATAAAGCTCGATTTCTATGAAAAACATCCGTATATGGGGAAATTGACATAAAATATATCCTCATAAAACGTATAAAATCACCCTTAACAACTCCTCCACACTTAAACCTTGCTCGTCCCGAGCAAGACAAAACAAAAACTAGGCGTAGGATAACAAAATTCCAACCAAAAATACATACAAATCATTTTCAACAAATACAAAGCATATGTAATAAATCGACGTTCACCCCGGTGTGTGTGCATAGCCATATTAAACTTCCACTAAGTTCTCACTTGAATTTTTCTCAAGCAACTAGCAAATACCCATCTAAACCAAAGAATAACCGACACTTATAACACGCACCCTACAAAACATAACATGTCCCGAAAAGGATAATAAAATGCGTTTAGGATCTTTCCGACATACTTTGAGGATAATCCCTACAACATGCCTTTCGCCTTTATACCGGGGATAAAGTAGACGATAACTAAGTCATTCTTTTCACTACCTTATGTAAGTTGATTTAATTAAAATTTTAAATTTAGACACAAATCAGAATAAGCTTTTGCCCTCATAGTAGAATAGGATATTCGAGATATACCCTACCTTACTCAAATCATAAGGCAGCTTTTTCTGACTGTCGTGAGCTTTTAGTCATCATAGTGGTATAGGACATACGTGGTATACCCTATCGCACTCAAATCATTGACTAGCTTCCGACATACTCAATCTTGTTATTAAACAACTTTCCAAAGACACTTAATAGTTATATCTTACTCATCACATTCAAACCTAAGACATTCACAAGTATATCATACTCCGACTCTAACCACAAACTATTATAATTCTCCGAACATGCATATTAGCACTAAGTACAAAATTATAAGATAATCGAAAATTACTAATCCAAACGGATACAAACTTTATATTTTAGCTCATCATTTAATATGGCTCGTGAAAAATAATATCGGGTGAAACATCCAACCTACTAAACATACAAGATACAAGCATCAATGACTATATAGTATCGTAGTTGAAAATCAAAAACTAGTAAGCCAAGCAAAAAGGAATGTACTCGCTCGAGACAAAACAAAATTCGTTAAAATTTTAAGATTCAAGACTTTGTAAGCATGGTATAAAAATTAAGTTCTCAAAGCATGGTAATCATAATTAAATTGGGCAAATATCATGTAGGTACTAACTAACCAACCAAACCTTCCCCCACACTTAAACCACAACATGTCCTCACGTTGTGCGTAATTAAAGAAAAGATAAAAGAACTTAGCCGATTTGGTAATGATCCGAAGATTGGTCAAGAAGACAAAGAATGGTGATGTCATACGGAGTCCTTCCCAGCCTTCAAATCCAAAGTTAACTTGACAAAACAACGATAAATGCACCGCGTCACTTGAAAAACATGGCGTATCTCGGGGAACATAGGGGGGTATAACACGGCAAAATTAATCATAAACAAGGTAGAAGCACAAGATATAATTGCTCAGATGGAACAATCGCCACACAGGGAAAACACAGGACACCTAAGCGTCAAACATAAAGCCACAGAAGCTTTACAATACAAATAAGCCCAACATGTGCATACAGAAATGAGGATAGAGGACACTACAAAGTAGCAGGGCTAGGTGCACTAAAAAGATAAATAAAAATAAAAAGAAAAAAAAAACAGAATAAAATACAATGCAACTAAATGATATGCAACTATACTAAAAAGGCAAAACGAAAATAAAGAAAACAAACTAGCCCAACTAATTCCATAGATGTCGCCCTAATCTAAGCATGGTCAAATATATAAACATCTACTCAACAACGCCACGAAGCGCAACAAAATTCGATTATGCAAAGCCACGAAGCTTGCCACGTGAAGTGTAGACGTGCCTTTAACAACCCTAACACCCTAGATAGACGACAAAAGGAACAACATAAGTCAAATTTGGAATCACGTCTAGCTAGGTGAATTACTCAACATGGATTGCAATAGATGGAAAGAAAACCATAACGGTGAAAGAACAGGACATCTACGCATATACAAAGGCCACAGAGGCTCACAATAAAACATCCATGTCAATTAATGAAGCATGTATATAAAAATTAATCAATTATTTAACATGGATTAGTAGATGGAAAGATATAAACATGCAAGTTCGTAACATCTACGCATATATAAAGAGGCCACAGAGGCTCACATAGAACAACCATGTCAAATATCGTGCGTATGTATCAAGATAAAATCTATTCACAACAAAAAAAACCGACGGATCGGACCGGCGTTCGCCCAAGACGTACGGACGTTTAAAGCATATTCGTGGCGGACGGACGTTCGTGCATGCAAACGCCCGTCCGTAACCACATGAGCGTACGGGCGTTCGGGGAAAAGGCAAACGCTCGTCCGACTCTCTAAAAACATAACGGCGTTGATGCGTTTTGGGACGGACGGGCGTTCACTTACTATGGACGCCCGTCCGACTCACATAAAAGCACAAGCAGACTCGACCTATATCGAAGACAAAGAAGAACCCCATAAATAACCTAATATCATATCATTAAAACGTAAACCCTAGTGTTTATTAAAAACGAAAATAAAACTATGAAACCTAAAAACGACAATAGACAACCTATGAAACCTATCAAACCTAAAAAAAAAAGTTTGTGACCAAAAATAGAAAAATTAATGAAAACTAGACAACCGTACCGATTCCCCGGCAACGGCGCCAAAAACTTGTCACGGATTTTATCTAATGAAAATAAACAAATAATAAAAATAATCCGGTTTAACCCAAGTGCAGGGATCGTAGTATAGCGATTAATACCGGAGTCGATCTCAGGGAATCGAGGTTGTTTAATCTAGTTTATTAATTCTTCTAATTTGTTACTACTAAAACAAAACTAAAAACGATAAAATAAACTGGACAGAGGATTGTCAGTCCAAAGCCAGGAAGGATCGTTGCGCAAAACATAAATAAATAAAGCTACAACTAAGAAAAATGATAAAATTAACGAATCATGATAATGACTGAAGCAAATCAACATCGAACAAACCATGATCCACCATCCCGCAACCTTTATTCTCCTATCTGGATTATCTCATGATGATCTAATTAAAGATGTGGTTCACCTCTCATAAGTATGAATTCCTACTCTCGTAGATAATTCGCCTATCAATCTCTCATCTCTCGATCTATAAGATTTACGCTCTCAAAACAAGGTGTAAGATCTCTCAATCTAGCAACCTAGAAATCTAACCTATCAACTCTCGTTATGTCAAGGTTAAAAATCCCATCTTTCCTATGGTGATCTAAGGTTTACACCGACTCTCGTCATACGGTAAACATCAATAACAACAATCTCTCGATATGCGTTGCATAACAAATAATCAAAGGAAAGAAACAAGCTTTAATTAAAACACTCACAAAATCATCCAAAGAAAGAATAAAAACGCCGCCGGAAAATCTCCCATGGTCGCTCCAAGTTCACGGCTTCGGGACAAAGCACCATTGAGTCGAACAAGAACAAAACGAAAACAAAAACCTAACTAATCCGCAACCCCAGCCCTCCCCAAAGGGGGGGCCGGGGCCGCCTAGGGTTTTTCTCTAATGATTTTGTATCAATAGGTCTCGATAATATATCTTTAGGGTTGAAATCCGCGCCGCTATTTATAGATGTTTAAGTCGGCCGTGCCGATGTCGGTTTAAGGACGCCCGTCCACTCCTTTGGACGCTCGTCTATTAAAAATCCGCACATCCCGTATCGAACTTCTCTCTTGGACGCCCGTCGAGTATTTCGTACGTCCGTCCACCCAAACTTCATGTTGAACGCTCGTTCAAGTCCTTGGACGTTCGTCCACCATCTTCACTTCAACTTCAAACTTGAGCTCCAATCTTCCTCCTTCTTCTTCTACTTGCATTTAGATCTTCAAATGAACACCATTCAAGCTCGTTCCACCTCATGCAAGCGTACCTACATCACCCTAAAAACATGCAAAATGTAACATCTTACATCTAAAGATATTTATCCAATAAAATCACATAATTAGCTTGATTTTGCACTTTAATACTTCTAAAACTCATTTGCTCAATATTTCAATATAAAGCTCGATTTCTATGAAAAACATCCAGATATGGGGAAATTGACATAAAATATATCCTCATAAAACATATAAAATCACCCTTAACACTCACGCGTAACGCGTAAGCTCCGAGGTAGGGTTGAACAAAATATCCAAGTAAACCAAACCAAACCGTAAATCAACCCGAACTAATCCGAAATTAACCAAACCAATACAAACCAAATGAATTGGTTTGGTTTGGAACCAAACCGAATCGCATTGGGTTGGTTTCGGATATTTTTAATTACACCCAACCCAATCCGAATCCAAACCAATTTTTTATACATTATATATACTATATCCACCGAATCCAATATAACCCAAACTCATTATGTAATAATAAACTAATGTAGTAGTCTCGGCCCACACCACTCACTTAGTCCAAGTCCAATAGTCCATCTTAAATAGTTAAGCCACTCAGTGTCATGTATGCATCAAAGGTGAACTCTAATGGTATTTTGAATGCTTCTTCAATTTCCTTTGATCATTCTCCTACCCAAGTCATGCAAGTTGGACCTGTCATTTTTTGCTCATTGAAAAATTGAATATTGATCTAATTCTATTTCATTGTTGTTTTTCATGGAGCCATAGAGGTTGTAGCTTTTGTTGGCTGCTGTTGGAGTTGGATTGAATGCTTGTTTTTGTTGTGGTTTGCTATGTTGTTTTGGTTGGAAGATGCTCATGGTGTTTTGATCATTTTATTGTATCAACATTCAGCCTTTTGCTCTTTTGATGTAAATATGTAAATCAGTAAATGCATGTATATAAATATTCAACTATGGAGGATTGATTGTAGCTGAATTATATTGTAATGTGTTGTTATTTGTAAGTTGTTTTAAGTTTTTTTTTTTTTTTTTTTTTTTATCATTTTGGTTTGTAATTTATTTTAGTTTGGGTGTAGCTATTTAGAGTTTATGTAAAAATATTGGTTTTGTCATTTCATTTTTAAAGATTATGCTTGTTAAACCGAAACCAACCCAATCCAAACTGAAATCAATTCGAACCAAACCATTGAGGTTGACTTCGTTTTTGTTTGATTTGGTTTGGGAAACGAATTATGACACCCCAAACCGACCTGAGTCTTTCAAAACCAACCCAAACTCACCCAAATCAATCCAAGCTCAGCCCTACTCTGAGGCATTATTCTCTCTTTATGCTCTCATTGATATAATCGCTACTCTGACATCGCAACAATTATGATGTTCTAAAGTCGTGTTTGCGAACAATTTTACCGTACGTATAAACTCCCATTTTTCAAATGGTCAAAGTATATGCTCACTTAACTTACGAGAGGTAATTAACGAATCTAACTAATACATAGGCAGTAAAAAAGAGGATGCAACTATTTTACGTGTTTTCCTGCCTTATTTTCACTAATGTGCAGGTGATTTGAGACTCTGCTCCGTCATGGGAGAGCTCAAACCTAATCACTATTATACCACTGCGGTTCAAATCTTAGTGGTGAAGTTATTTTATTTCATTCCACCATTCAATGTGCTAAATATAAAGTTGTTTCATTTCAACGGAATAAAAATTGATACTTTTTATTTCATTTAAGTGCTCTTGTGGATCTTTTATCAAACACTTTTCCTAGAAGTTAGTTAATAGCTGGTTATTAAGTTATTAGAGTAGTTAATAGCGTTTATATATGTATAATGTAGCTGGTTACACTCCTATATATACTTTACAAAGATATAGGAGGTGTAATTCATCAAATTATTAAGAATTTAGTCGAAATGCTGCTTTAATTTTCAGAAGTTCATCAATGAAGTCTTTTCTCCTCACTAAACTCGTGTCGTCGTCGTATGGTATCATATCGTTTAAATACATAATAAAACCGCGCTCATGTGTTCGTATGACGCCACACGCGGTGTAGACACCACACAATAACTTCCCATGTGGTAGGGTGGGTGGTCAAGTGGCAAATGGTGATATATATAGTGTGTGATGACAAGTGGTAGAATTTAATGAACTGATAGAATTGAAGGATTAAAAAGGATAAGAAACGCAGAAAACATGATGAATTTCATTAAAGAAGAAGAGAACACTTAGGGAAGTTATTGTGTGGTGATGGAATTTGAGGTGAGGTGACGGGTGAAACGATCGAACACACGTTTAAATACTTTTATAAACCGTGTGGTCGTATGGTGTCATACGGTGTCTCCGTGTGGAGACACCACACAATAACTTCCCCTACCACACATCGGTCGCTTCATCACCCGGATCACATCATCACCCCTCCCACGACCCAATGCCACCACCGAGGCGGATCCGAAAAATTTGTTCAAGATAGTCCATAATTTTTGTTAAGCGTAAAAGAAAAATTATCATTTCAATGTTGTTTGTGCACCCCGTTTGGGAACATATATATACATCTAGGGCCGGCCCATATTGAAGGCGGATGAGGCGGTGGTCTTAGCCTAACGTCGTGCGGCAGCCCCAACATTACATGTTTCGTTAAAAGAAAAAAATTCGTGCAGATTCAATGCAATCCAACCTATATAAAAGCTCAATCTTTTTTTACTCGAATCGATAAAGGCCCAAAAAAAAAAAATTCGGCCTAATTCGAATCGATAAGTATGTAATTTCGACCTGAAAAGCCTAATTCGACGATTCGGCGTTAGACCCAAAAAATGTTAGAACCGGCCCTGTATACATCCGTAACTGGCCACCACCATCTCATAAACTTCCATAATTCACCTCCCACCACCTTCTTTCACGACTATCCGCTATCCCACCACCACCCATCCACTAGTAATCATCTAGTCACCGATTAGCTACCCCACCACCCCACTTTTCACCACCACTCATTGCCGCCATCCCACCACCACGCACCCACCAGTAATCATCTTGTCACCTATTAGCTACCCAACCACCCCACTTATCACCACCATACCGCTCACTACCGCCGCCCGCTCTACCACCAAATATAGCCATTCCATTCATTTTCATATAACATGAACTTCTCCTTGTCATTATTATTGAGATTTCATTATAATATTATAGGTAGGGACCGGGCCCTACTGTCGTAGACATGTGCTTGTGTTGTACACCAATTAAAACATTGAAGCAATATTGTATATGATCTGTACATCTTTTCTTGATAAAACCAGTTGATATACTGACCGCACGGCGGACGACAGTAGTATTGGGTGGTGTGGGTGAAGTTGTTATTTAATGTTAAAAGCCACGAAGCTGTTGTCAGACCGTATCCTGTGTGTTTGACTTCGTTGCCAGTCCGATTATAGAAAGCTGATTTTTATATTTCTAAAAAAAAATATAAAGGAAAAAAAAAAACTTAAAAAACCCTGAATCCCAACTCAAAAATCCTTAAATTGCATCGTTCGTATGAGATATTTTATGGTGCAACGGTTGTAGATTGTAGGAAGGTTGTACCAAAGGGCATAAGAGTCTCTCCATTTTGCTCTTTTTCACATAACATATACTTTTATCGTGTGTGAGGGATTACAAATGAATGGTTGTAATGCATGTCATTTGATACAACTTTTATACAACGGTTGTATTATAAAATTTTATCATTCCTATTGTTTGGGTCTTTATTCGCACCACACATCTATTCGTCCATTATTTTATCTATCTGTGTACCACAGCAGAACCGACTTTCCGTAGATGAAGGAATGAGAACCGATTTCATCAATTAATGCACCTACGAAAAGTCGATTCTATACTCAAAAACCGACTTTTACAAAGTCGGTTCTGCTGTGATACATAAGTAAAATGGTTTGCGAGTAGAGAATACAAATATATAAAGTTCGGTGAACTTAATTGTTCCAACCTCTCCCTGGCATTATTGGATTGCTTGTTTTACGCGATGATCTTTGTTATAAAACGGATGGAGATAACTTCAGATGCAAGAAACAGAAACTGAAGCAATCAAACATAAACAATCAAAGGAGATAACAGAAACAAGGAGAACACAGATTTAACGTGGAAAACCTCTCAGTGGGAGAGGTAAAAAACCACGGGCAGAAAAGAGATATTTTATTATGCACTGAATTTTACAGATTTCAACACACACAGATAATGAGACAACAACTGTATTTATAGGCACAAATCCCTAAAACCTAGCCGCCAGGAATCTTTGTCTGATGCACCATAAATACCCCTACACGTGTCCTCCTTTTAATGACACTGTATAGCTGTCACATAACAGAATTAGCAGATGTGGGACCCTGCTGTATTCCAGGACTCAGCAGACTATCACCCTGCTGATAGTCACCCCCGCCGACGAAGCTCGCAGACTCCACCCTGCTGAAGCACAGAATTGAATACACTTCTCAGCTGGCCATCACTCAGCTGATTCTTCAGATTGGTTCCACCAAAGATGTAGAGTTTAAGTCACCTTACTGACAAATCTCCACCTTGACTTCAACTCTCACCTGAGTCAAACAACATTGCATAACCGATGTACTTGTACCGTATGCATTCGTCAATGCCGATGTACTTGTACCGTACTATCTCCACAAAGATCCACTCCACCGATCCGCCCTCGAAGAGTTTCCGAAACAGATTATAAGCTTTGAATATTCGCAAGTCCGGACAAAGCCGGAACTTACTCGTCGAACCGGTTTGGTGAACATATCGCCAGGATTCTCCTTTGTGCCAATCTTCTTCACCACAACTCTCTTCTCATTCCTCAAGAAATGATACCCGACATCAATATGCTTGGTTCTCTCACGATGAACCCGATCCTTGGCTAAACATATTGCACTTAGATCGTCACAATATATCTCACCGATCCCGATGCAACCTCAAATCACCGACTAGCCCCTTCAACCGGATACCCTCCTTAGCCGCTTCAAGAAGAGCCATATATTCGCTTCGCAGTAGTTGATAAGGCTACCGTAGCCCGAAGAGTAGCTTTCCACCGACCACCGCATTTCCCAATGTAAACACATAACCGGTCATTGATCTTCTACCGTCAACATCACTCGCATAATCGCATCACAAGAATACGTGACTTGACCGCATCACCTCCATAAATGAGACCAATATCACCGTACCTCTCGTGTACCGAATATCCTTTTAATGCCTTTCCAAAGTTGTTCCTTTCCAGTGTTGAGCCATAAACCCGTCGACAACACTGACTGCGTGAGCCAAATCAGGCCTAGTGCAAACCATGGCATACATCAGACTGCCAACTGCACTAGCATAGGGAACTTTTGACATATACTCCTTCTCTTCAGCTGACTGTGAAGCATAGACAGACAAATGAACATTTGATGCCATAGGAGTATCTATTGATTTTGCAGCAGACATCCCAAACTTGGCCAATATCTTCTGCACATAACCCTGCTGAGACAAGAATAATTTCTTTTGCCTTCTATCTCTCCAGATCTCCATCCCCAAGATTTTCTTGGCTGCACCCAAATCCTTCATTTCAAATTCAGCACTGAGAAGGTTCTTCAGATTTTGAACATCGACTTCCTTGCCGCTATCGCATGTCATCCACATACGTAGGACCGTATAGATATATGATCCATCTTTCAAACAGACTATAGTAAACACAACAAGGTCATAAGGACTTCGCCGTAACCCCGTCGAAGCATAAAACTCGTCAAACCTTTTATACCACTCGCCTTGGAGCTTGCTTCAAACCATACAATGATTTCTTCAACTTGCAAACATAATTTTCCTTTCCAGAACTTGAAAACCCTCAAAGCCGTGTCATGTATATCTCCTTATCCACCTCACCATGTAGAAAAGCGTTTTCACATCTAATTGCTCAAGTTCCGCATCCCGCCGTGCCACCATTGCTAGTAACACCCTGATTGAAGTGTGTCTGACCACTGGTGAAAATATTTCATCAAAGTCAAACCCTTCCTTTTGACTGAATCCTCTTGCAACCAAACGTGCCTTATACCTGACCCCTTCTTCGCCTTAGTTATTCCTTCCTTCTTCTTGAAAATCCATTTACAAGTCACAACTCCCTTGTCGTAGGTTGTTTGACTAATTCCCAAGTCCGATTCTTCAATAATGACTCCATTTCATCTCCCATGGCAAAGCATGCCACCGAGATGCTTCTATACATGTCATCGCTTCCCCGTAAGTAGTAGTTCAAGAACCTCTACCTCTTCAAAGAACTCCGGAGTGCATATCCACCAAATCATCATATCCATATCTCCTTGGAGGTATCCCAACATTAGATCTTCTAGCCCGCCGGCGCCTAGACTCGCCGATCAATGTTTGTATGACGCCCGCCGAGGTCTCGCAGCCGGCTTGGATCGATCTCGGTTCATTATCCGATCGCATAGTGTTGATTTGGATCCACCGATTGTTGCATATCGTAGACTCCACCCGAAGCTCCACCCGTTTCTCAACACTATCGATTCAAGATCGGTTTCGTACTCGTAGACCTCCCCACCGATGAGTTTAACATAAAATTTTCATCAAACACAATGTCCCCGCTCGAGGATCACTCGGACTCGCCGATGACCAAATTCTATATCCTTTCACTCCATCACCATACCCCACAAACACTCCCTTCTTGGCTCTTGGTTCTAACTTCCCTTCACTAACATGATAGTAAGCCGTACTCCCAAAAACCCTTAGAACCGAGTAGTCGCAGCTTGCCCGACCACATCTCAAATGGTGTCTTGAGATTGATCCCCGTGTGAGGACTCCCGTTGATTAAGTAGCAAGCAAGTCGTTTTAACAAACTTCTCGCCCAAAATCTCCTTGATAAACCAAGCCTTGAGAAAGCATACATCTTGCCCTCTCCAAGTAGAGTTTGATTCATCCTTTCGCCTACACCATTCCGCCGAGGTGTATTCCTTACGATGATGTCCGGCAATACCCTCACCGCACAAAATGAATCAAAATCCGTCCAGCAGAATTCCGCACCATTATCCGTACGAAGCTTCTTGATTTTCTTGCCTAACCGATTCTCCACTAGTGGCCTTCCACCGCTTGAAGTTACCGAATGCATCACTTTTGTTCTTCATCATCACCACCCAAGTCATCCTTGAATAGTCATCTATGAATGACACAAAATATCGTGACCACCCAATGACTCAACTCTTGATGGACCCCAAAGCAATCCGAATGGATATAATCAAGTGTTGCCTTTGTATTGTGCAACCCCGCCGAGAATTTACTTCTATGCAACTTCCCAAACACACAATGTTCACAAAAGTCCAGATTCTTGACCTTATATCCCCCAAGAAAACCCGCCGAAGAAAGAACCCGCATACCCCTTTCACCCACGTGACCTAGTCTCACGTGCCACACCGAGTCCGTCGAGACCGGTGAACCGCCGAGGATGCAACAAGAAGAAGCAAGCGTATACGTAGATCCTTGTAATATATACAAGGTTCCCCTCTTGATGCCTTTGAGGACTACAACCGAATCTTTGAAGACATTCACCGTCCACCTTCACCCTTGAAATTGAACCCTTGTCGTCCAAGAGACCGAGAGATACCAAATTCTTGGTCATCTCGTGGAACATGTCTTACATCCTTCGTTGTACAAAATTTACCATCCTCTCGTCCTCAACTTTACCGAGCCAATTCCCACAACTTTGCAAACCTTGCCGTTGGCCATATAGATTTGACCACCATCTATCCGCTCATAAGTAGAAAACCACTCCCCGTTTGGACAAATATGGTAGGATGCTCCGTAATCAAGTATCCACACATCATTATGGTGTGTAGAATCCCCCGCAACTAGAACCGATCCTCATCGATTGCTCGCAGCCAAAGCCGCCGTGCCGAATTGCCTTCCCGTCGTTTCTTCTTCTTTGGAAATTGGACTTCCAATGTCCCCGCTCCTTACAAGAATTACGTACATCGCAGACTTAGGACCTTTGGACCCCGACTTCTTTTTCTTCTTCTCGTCCATATCCTTTTCCACTATTGTCGCTAGCTACTAGCCCAAGAAACTCGATCGTCTGTTCCAAAGAAATTTGTGTCTAAGCTCCCCGGCATGTAAGGCGACCTCACATCCTCTAAAGCTACCGTATCCTTCCCAACTATGAAAGATCGCACAAAGTTTTCATATGATGCCGGTAATGACACCAACAGATTAGTGGCCGCATCTTCATCTTCAATTTTAACATCAATATTCCTTAAATCAAGCAATATTGTGTTCACCGGTCCGTATGTTCCCTCGTGGACTCCCTTCATGCATCTTCAAACCGAACAACCTCTCGTTTCAACAACAACTTGTTGGTCGCTGACTTGGTCATATACAAGCTTTCAAGCTTTTTCCACAACTTGGTCGCGGTGTCTTCCTCAAAGAACCTCGTTGATAACATCATCGATAAGCACAACATGATGGTTGAATGTGCTTTCTCTTCCAGATCGGCATAATCTCGTCGCACCCGTATTTGGTTTGTCGATAAAGGATTCCACAAACCCCGCTCGTTTCAACAAGGCACGCATCTTGATTTGCCACGACCAAAACTGTTCCTTCCCGTAAATTTATCGATTTTTACGTTTACCGCCGACATCTTTCCTTGCTAAAGATCACAACTTTATCACAGATCCTAGCACCTTGTCGAAGGCCTTGGTGAAGATGAAGTTGATCGTACGCATTGTTTTCTCCGTAACCTTGTCTCGATACCACTTGTTATAAAACGGATGGAGATAACTTCGTATGCAAGAAATGAAAATGAAGCAATCAAACATAAACAATCAAAGGAGATAACGAAACAAGGAGAACACAGATTTAACGTGGAAAACCTCTCGTGGGAGAGGTAAAAAACCACGGCGTAAAAGAGATATTTTATTATGCACCGAATTTTACGATTTCAACACACACAGATAATGAGACAACAACTGTATTTATAGGCACAAATCCCTAAAACCTAGCCGCCAGGAATCTTTGTCTGATGCACCATAAATACCCCTACACGTGTCCTCCTTTTAATGACACTGTATAGCTGTCACATAACAGAATTAGCAGATATGGGACCCTGCTGTATTCCAGGACTCAGCAGACTATCACCCTGCTGATAGTCACCCTGCTGACAGAAGCTCAGCAGACTCCACCCTGCTGAAGCACAGAATTGAATACACTTCTCAGCTGGCCATCACTCAGCTGAGTCTTCAGATTGGTTCCACCAAAGATGTAGAGTTTAAGTCACCTTACTGACAATCTTCAACTTCCAACAATAAGAGTGGGCTGATCACTCTTGTGTTTAAAGTTACTTATCTCTTACTTGCTCTATAAATGGACTTTTTAGTTAAGCATTGAACCCTGAACTTGAATGTTTGTTTAGTTTTTTGACTTGTGGTGCGAATTGCGTTGAATCTGAATTTGATATCATTAGGACTTGGAGAATTGTTGCACAATAGTTAAACTTTGCTTTGAATCGCTTTGCATACTAGAGTATACTTTGTGACTTAACTATATCATTTTCCCTTATAATATAAGCAAATAATGCAAGTCTTATTGGCTGAGATTCTGTAAGGGGAAGTATTTCTCAAAATGCAGTGTTTGGAAACTTACAATTCATGGCAAAAGAATTGTCTTTACTGGCTTCGCAGAGGGCATGTTAAAGGACAAGAAAACAAATTAGAGCATCCACAATGGCTCTCATTGATTACATTGTCACTTTATCTAAAAAGAAGAGAAAGTGCCTACATGGCATTACACTTGTAATCCCATCCCCAATGTACTCCACAATGGTACAAAAATCAAATCCATTTTTACCACCATATTTCTATTAAAATATTCATTTCCCACCAATTCAATCACTATACATCAAATTTTCCCACCAAAATCAAAATGCACCAATCCATGTAATATTTTACGTACATGTAATCAAAGGGGATAATTGCATATTCACATAACCCAATTAATTCACAATAAATAACATGGAACAAATTATGTTCTAATAAAAGAAGTTTACATAATATTAATAACATAACTTCTTACATCATCAACATTATTTACAATATCAAAAATATCATTACAACATCAATAATGTTTATTATAACCAAATCAAAACATTTCTTGAGCACTTCATATGACATTTTTTGCTTGGTTACAAAAGCGTTGCAAACATAGCTTCATTGTGTAGAGATCCCAATTATATATGGATGCTCCACTGCAAATAAATTAAAACAAACACTTGTTATATAAGATTTAAGAAAATACTATTAGAAGTTATACAAAATCAAATGATAATAAAAGTCCTATCTTTCTCATGAAATGTGAATAAGATATCACAACCATATTAAATACATCTCTCTTTCATCACCTAATTCAATAACTATAATAAATCTACATTAAAGGCTATCCTATCCTTTTCAACAGCCTGAAGTATTGACATACAGCCATATACTCCAATTTAAAACGTGCAAGGCAAGGGGGAAATTGAATACTTTTCTACTACCATTAAATCATATTAAAGAGTAAAAAAAAATATACAATCATCCTATTAAATACAATTCACTCTTCAACACCTAATTCAACAACCATATTGAATCCCAAATTAATACCTATTCTACCTTTACTACATTATATAGCATTGCTAGCAACTCTAAATTCAATTCATCAACAATTTTCTCTCTTTCAACTCATCAACTCAACTCTCCTCTTTCTCAACAACTCTCACACTTTCTCTGTAGCTTGAAAAAAAAAAAAAAAAAAACCATGGCTTAACATGGTAGGCATTGTCCAACTCTCTCTACCCCACCCTTTGCAAGAGTTATCAAAAACAAAAAAAAACCCAAAAACCCACTGCATGTTTCCATCACCCCTACTTTTACATTACTTAGTCATCCACTAGGCATCTAAAAGCCTGTATTGCTTTTGTACCAAGATCATTTACAGGATATTTGTGATTTTCTTCTTATGTCACCATTAGATCCATATTTGGATCTTACAAGAACTCAATATGATGAAGACGACGAGTATGATTCTCATAGTGTGGAGATTGAGATGGATGTCATTCGAGGATTGCACGCCGTTGCACCAGTCATACAGACTTGTTGTAACATTCAGGAGCCTCACACAAAAAGGGTGATAAACAGAAACCGAGGAGACCGACACATTGATCTTATGAAGGATTATATGGATGAGGCTGCAAGGTACCCCGAAGACATTTTCCGCCGCAGATTTCGAATGCGCAAATTACTGTTTAGAAAAAATTTGGACAGCCTCGCAGCAAATGATGTGTACTTCACTCAACGGCCAGATTGTTGTGGTGTTATGGGACTTTCTACAATGCAGAAGGTAATGGCAGCCATACGTATCCTAGCATACGGCGGTAGCATCGACCGTGTTGATGAAATAGTAAAGATTGGTGAGACAACAGCTAAAGAAACACTGATAAAGTTTTGTGAAAACATAGTACAGTTGTATGGGGAGCAGTACCCACGATCTCCAACACAGACCGACCTTGAACATCTAATGGAGCAAAATCGAGCTCGTGGATTTCCTGGCATGATAGGAA
Organism: Gentiana straminea; assembly: GCA_036785695.1. Lineage (NCBI taxonomy): Eukaryota > Viridiplantae > Streptophyta > Magnoliopsida > Gentianales > Gentianaceae > Gentiana > Gentiana straminea. The sequence continues at coordinate 276,898 of JAVUPR010000273.1, forward strand.
GCCTAGATTGCATGCACTGGGAATGGGAAGGATGTCCATCTGCCTGGAAAGGAGTTTTTTCAGGTAGAAGTAAATCGCCTACCTTAATACTATAAGCGGTGGCATCTTACGATTTGTGGATATGGCATGCGTTTTTTGGTTGTGCAGGTACAATGAATGACATCAGTGTGTTGAACCACTCCCCTCTTTTTGATAATTTCCTTAAAGGGACGCAAGCGCCTATCAACTACCAGATAAACAGCAACAATTACCATATTCCTTATTATTTAACGGATGCCATCTACCCAAATTATGCAGCTCTTATTAAAAGCATTCCTGAACCTAGAACACAAAAGGAAAAAGTGTTTGCACGAGAGCAAGAAGCTGCCCGTAAAGATATAGAACGTGCCTTTGGTGTTCTTCAATAGAAATGGCAAATCATTCGTAATCCAACAAGACTACACCGTACAAGTGAGTTGCAAAAAATAATGCTGACATGCATCATCTTACACAACATGATTATAGAGGACGAACGCGGTGAAAATCTGCCTGCATGGAGTTTACCAGACGATGAGCATCTGCCATCATACAACCCAAGTGATCTATCCAATGATGAGCTCACTGAACTCATAATGGTGCGTCATGGAATGGTCCGTGACGAGAATGAAAATGCGAGGCTAAGGCGTGATTTGATTGATCATGTGTACATGCATGTGGGTGAGGATGAGAGTGTTTGATGCTTTTGTTGTAAATGTTCCCTTTAGATTAGAAGTCTTATCTAATTATGTCGAAAGTAGAAAGAAATGCTAAGCCTCTTATGTGATAATCTTTTGAATTTCAAGCAACCACCCCACTTGAAGCTATTCAACCCCTAAATGACTGATGTACTTTATTGTAACGACGTACTAAAATTATGGTCTTGCTATTTAACTGTTCTCTATATGTAGGTTATTTTTTTATGGTTATTTTTTAAATGAAGTCTGCCGGGATAATGTGACAATTTTACTAAAAAATAAATAAATAATTAAAAGAGAATTTTGAAGCAAACAATAAAGTGTAGATGGATTTCAACCCCTCATCATCATCTAGACGACGTGGAGTCATATCAGATGTAGACACCCTGGAAGCAGAAAATCGAGCCTCTGGTGACTTTACCGGTGATGTAGCTAAGAGTAACTTCTTCCCTGCACATAAGAAAACACCTCAATAGTGAAGTAACCAATCATAAAATGCAATACAATTATTTACGGGAAATCCGAACACAAGAAGACAAAATGTAAATGAATGTGCCACAACTTTTTGCTGCCCGCTGCACTTCCAACTGTTCCACCCAATCTCTCAAATCGCTCATGTGGAGTCCTGAGGGATGATTGGTCAATTGCTTCAAGTTCTCTGCATGCCAATGCAAGCCGGTCGTTTACGTATTGTAAGTCCTTTAATATTTCTGTTTTCTTGGACTCCATAGTAAACTCATACTCCATCTCTATCAGCTGTTTTTGCTTTCTTTTGAACTCCATAGTAAGCTCATGTTCCATCTCTGCCTTCCGTTTTTGCTCATGATATCGAGCTGGTCCAAAACCTCATGCATCCCGATGCCTCTTTGACTCTTCTTGTCTCTTAAATCTATCTTCTGCCCGAGCATCAACTCCGTCTAATGCTGCTGAAATACTCTCTCTTAGTAGAGTTTGTTGCTCACTAGCCCGTTTCTTTATTCGTTGTCGCTGGTTTATGGCCTTCTTGTTTCCAGGAGGTCTAGGCTTATCCCTAGATGCAGGACCAGTTAAATGTGGATTTGGCTCCTTGTCAGTTTCCGTAGTTTCCGTATCTGGCGTCAACGGATTTGCCTCCTTGTTAGTTTCCGTACCTGGCGTCAACGGGGACTCGTTCTCTTCAACTATATATATTGTATCTTGTTGACGCATCGACTCACTAACTGACTGGGCACCTTTTTCAGGCCTCTTAGACCTCTCTTGCTTCCATGTTTGCCATTTGTAATTATCTCTAAGTATCTTCCAACACTCCTCGAACTTGAACGCTTCCTTGTATTTTGACCGGTAAGCTGCTCGTACCCTCGATTCCTGCACAACATATAGGGGTCATAAATGCTCAATAATATTGTTACAGGGCTTGAAGGCAATACACATTAGCAGCATATCTTTATCGTTTCAAGACTTGCACCATACATTCATATCTTTATCAATTTTTTTAAGCAACATACCACTTAAAGTTGAAAAAAAAACAACATACCACTTGTTCCATGTTCCACCCGCTTTGCAAATTCGAAGTTCTCGTTAACACAGCATGTAAGGCAGACCACTTTGTAACTGCAGGATGAATGGTTTGCCAACGAGAATTTGCCGCATCCTTTGTCCTCGTTGAATCTTTCTGCGTTTTTTCCTTCATTACTTGGTTAAATTCATCTGCCACCCAATTCCAAAAGGTACCTTGCTTTTGTCCCGTTCCAGTGATAGGGTCCTCAGAGATCTTCAACCATGCAACACAAAGCTCCACATCCTCATCAACAGTCCAATGTTCCTTGACCTTGGCCACCCCAGTCACATTTCTTTTGCTTGACTGCTGGGAAGGCTGGTTGTTTACATTTTGGTCAACATTCTGTGATTGAGGTGGTGCTTGGGAAAAAGAAATGTTATGATTAAGGGTTGGCATCACATTTTCTGTCCGGTCTGTTGTTGGTATGTTTAGGTTGTATGGTAATACCCCACTAGGATGAAGGAATTGAAATGACCCCGCTTGCCAATTTGGAGGAAAAACCATCGACATCTCAGCTGAATGTGGAATCGTAGACATAATTGGCAACCGATTACTGAACGCCTGAAAATCAGACAACCAATTTTGTTCCAGAGTCCTGTTGTGAGCCTGGGAGTTGGGAAGTTTGTTGGAGCTTTGCTGACAATTGAGTAAAGACCTTTGTTCACTCATTTTTCCCAATTTTATTTTATCTTGCTCATATGATTAGAAGGGTCAATTTACCATTACTATCTATTCAATTTCAATAAACAATCTTTTCAAATATATATATATATATATTTTGGATATTTACCAAGCTAAAATTTGTGATATATATATACTAGTCAAAAACCCGTGCATTGCACGGGCGATATTTTCAAAAGTTATAACAGTTTTTCATCATCATATTTCTATCAAAACCAAAAACAAAAAACATTTAAAACCCGAAGAAAAAAACTATCCAGGAGCTAAAGCAAAATCAAGCCCATGGCGAATTTTGTATAGAAAAATGTTTCAAGGCAAATCATCAAGGTTAATCTCGTAACAAACCACACAAATAAAGATAAAAGCATAGGCCATAACATAAGCAATAACATTGAATTTATATATTGTTATACTACAAATACATTTATTTATTCTCAAAAAAAAAAATAATCCATCATTTGCTTATATGGAAAAGTGGGAGGAAAAACCCTTACATTACATGATGAGTAGTTGCATTTCAACTTTGAAGACCTCCTCTCTGTTGAATCTTTTATGTGAGGTATGAATAACAACAACAATGTCGAAGACGCAGGAAAACTAAAACTGCAGAAATTTGGTTTGCTTGATATGAACGTAGAATCGTGTAAACACTTTCTTACAAAAGTTATTTGCCCCTTACTGAATGCCTAGGGTGTCACAAATACTTTTGTGAGATAAGACTACGTTTTCCGTTCAAATTTAGGTACAAAAGATGAAGAATACTCTTGGAGATAGTTTGCAATATGTTTTTCCTTTCAAAGATGAATGTGCTCTTTTCTATATTTTATATATCTCTTAAAGCACTCAAAATGATCATATATATTGGTGGAAAAACTGACATCTTATATATACAACCCTTGGAAATAAGTTACATATATAAATCAGTTGAAAAGGATGAAAAGACACACCATTTCAGAAATTCGGGCCACAGGCGGGCGCCGTGGGCCATTTCGTGAAACCAAAAAATCGACCAAACATTCTGATCAACTTTCTGCACAAATTTTTCCCACAGGCGGGCGCCTATGGTGACAGGCGGCCGACTGTCACCTGTTTCTCCGAATTCTGAATTTTTGGTCCTTTAAGTGGATTTTCAGTCCTTTAAATGATTTTCCCGAAGTATACTTGATCATTTTAAATCCGTAAACTCGTAAATACTTATATGAGCGTACACTCCGTACCTCCAAACTCATATTATAGCATTCCGAGTTCACCCATCTTTGTACCAAACCCCGATTACATAAATGAACATGGTAACACTTAAATTACCAACACTCTCAAAAAACAAAAAACAAAAAAACAAAAAAACAAAAAAAAATTCTTTCAAGACCTAAATCGTAAGCTCAAACCTTTCAATACCAACTCTAAGCATTTCTTTTTACTGATGCTTTAACCAACCCTCGGTTATGCTATGCTTAGGATTGGATGTGTTGTTGCGATCCTTGGACCTATCTTGATAAAACACTATTCCGCAAAAATATTAACCTACTAATATTGTTATATTTGTACTGCTATGTTGCTATGCATATGGAACATCCAACATCTTTTTCTTTCCGTAGCATTACTCCAAACTCTTTCTGTAATAGAAATAACCAAATCGAAATACCTACATCCGCCACGTTTATTGTATGTGCCATCGAAATGCCTGAAGTATGACACATTTTTAACATAACCCATTGCAAAATTCAAACGAAATGAAAACCATACACCATTAGATGTAGGAATTAAAACCACTGGAAAAATCAATGCTTACCTTATCGGCGTCGAATTATCTTTTCTTCATCACCAACATGTATGACACATGGGAATCAAACTCCGAAATGGTCGCCAAAAATGCTGTGTGTTTATTCTCTCTGCTTGCCATCATCAAGAATGTGTTTATGCTCATGTTTATTGTATGTGCCATCTAACTTTAGTCTAGCCAGTTGTGTTTATTAATGTGTTTACTACTGGTCAATGTGCTTATTCTCCTCAAAACCCTGTGACAAATAAGTATCACACAACATACAAACAAAACAGTTGCTTTGGCATTTGTTCTTCTCAAAATAAATATGGAGTACAACAGTAAATAATGCCTTCTTTTACAAATTCATCAAACTCAACAAATACATGAAGCATCAGAACGTTCATGTTTCATGGAATTTGGACTCATATCAATTTGAAATACACCGTTATCCTAACAGGTCAAGGAGGTATAGAATATGACTATCATATTAATTAGGGCATTTTGAAAATTACTTAACATGTCAAGCACCAAAAAGCAGAAAAAAAAAGAAGAAGATCAAGACTTGGTGGTTACCGGTATGGTATCCAATGGATTCAAATGAAAGAAGAATATGAATAAGAAGTGCTCATCGTCACATAATAGACTTTAAGTGGGAGGATAAGCATAACTCGGCACTGATAACAAAATAAGAAGAGTTGACATCATAGTACCTAAAACTTTTTATCATGCTATATTGACTCTGAAATAACCTTGTCCAAAGCTCATCTTTTTCATCAAGCTTGCCATCTCGGTACAAAGCTCTAAGCAACATGTAAAAGCATGCCATTTTTACCCCGGACCTTTGCTTCGTATCCGTTAAGTTCCCTGCGACAATTTAAGTTATTACGATGTTAGGCAGATATATAAGAAGAAAGTCCAGAAAGCAAGCGTCTCACACCACTGACTCAGACTATAATAATGTGCTTTAATTCATTTTTATTGTGAAAAGTCTTTAAACCTTTATTCACTTTAATTATATGAAACTGAATACCACACACAATAAAAAACACATATCCACCCAAAAGATCTAAATCAACCCACATAAAAAAACAATGCCACCATCAACCCACCTCAACCAAGAAAAAGGTAAACTACAACTAAACCAACAAATCCTATAAGCTGTGTTTTAGCAACTTAATGTGTCTTGTATTAAGTAAGAGTGTATGACAATTTGAAAACAATAATATTGTAGTTTAGTGTTTTAGATATAAAAGCGATGTTACGTAGGAAACTATGTCATAGAACCAAAATGACAGCTAAAATCCAACTTAAGGAACTCAAGAGTACTCTTCGTCAAATTCCTTTATAAATTTTTTTTTTACAAATTTCCATGAAGGAAAAAAATAAAGAAATAATTGCATCTTGACCATCGATATTCACATAATCAAATAGCCGGGATATTATTCACAACATAACCAATAGTTACATATATAATCACTTGAAACCAAGAAAAAAGCATACCGAGTGTGATCGTTGTGGAAAAATGATGGTTGGAGACATCAACAAAACAATCAATGGTAAGATCGCTCCAATAAGCTTTTATTTGGACAAAAAGAATAAAATCATCTACCAATAAGTTTTAGCCTAAAGCACATCATGATCCGCGTAAAACAGGAGCACACAATGTCATCCATTGTTACTCGCTATTAGGTAGTAAAATTTAAGCAATGGTCACCGAGAGAGTACATTAACCCATGTCTCTTGCATATGAATTTAAAGAAACCATTTATTCTCTTATTCTAATTTCATCGTAACTCGAAAAAATAATAGGAAATCCGAAAGCGAAGTTAGGAATCGATGCAAGTCAAGAAAATAAAATCATTACAAAGGTTTGAATCAATGAAAAAGAAATGAACAAAGCATTCAATGCGGACGAACAATCTTTATTTCAATTACCATTGTCAATTTCCCCAACCACATTTCTCATCCATTTATCATCATGATGTTCACAATCTCAAATCCCCGCAAAACGAAGAGGAGAAAAAATATCAAAACTTAGTACATCCACCAATGTAGTCGCCACCTCAAAGTAAAAGAGGCTCAACATTCATTTACCCAACCGCATCAACAATGCACTGATCATTTTTATGTTCAGAAATCCCAAATCCCTGAAGAAAGAAAAAGAAACTCCAAGAGATAACATTTAGAAAGCTTTGATTGGGAAAATCAAAACTGAGTCATATACCACATTGTCCTGTTGCTAAATCACAGTAAGAACCAAACGCCAAACATTTCAAAATCTGTGAAAGAAACAAAACAAAACAAAATTCAGAGGATACAATATCCATCACGGAAAGTGTCAATAAAATGGAGGCAAAAATGAAAATGAAGTTGCTTTAAGAACTTTCCAGACAACACTTGAAGGAGAACTCATCACCAATTAAAAGCAGATTTACGTACCACATTGTTCTGTTGGTAATTCGGTCTAGCAACCAAACGCCAAAACAAATCAAATTTAGAGGATCCAAAATCCATCACGGAAAGTGTCCTTGAAATCGGCATAAGAACTTCCTACGAAAAATTAACCCAAGGCATGAATAAATCGATATTGATGAAAATGGAAAAAATAGAACTTTAATCTTTAGAAAGCTTTGAATTGTGAAAAACAAATCTACAAAATAAAAAAATTAGTAATAATAAAATCACCTCAAAAAAGATGTCGTATGATGAAGTTTTGGTCGGAGGGATGGAGCCGCTGAGGTTTAATTGGAAGAAATTAGAATCATGGGAGAACTATTAGTTCATGGCTAAAACCCATGCTATAACGATCTGGAGGTTGGAGAAGGGAAATATTTCATCAGAGAAGTGGGAGTGGAGAGGGGCTACGTGGGAGAGAATAGAATAGAGTGGAGGCGGTAGTAGTGAGTTAGACTTTTTCTTTTTCTTTCGCACGGTTAATTGTTCAGGTGTTTTTTTGATGCTTTTTTTTTCATTGGTTATAAATGTTAAATGAGTTAGTTTTTGTCGCAATATACCCGCCCCCCTCCCCCCACACCCACGTAAACTGCAATATACCTAAACTGCAAATTCATTTCCCATGTTCCCACGTCCCACGTGTGCCTGAAAAAAAAATTAAAATACCAAAGTAGTAAAAGAGATAAGAGTGAAAGAAATTAAAAAAGAAATTAACCAACCCACTATTACCACAACTTCCATTCTAACTCCCCACTATTTCATTATTCGTTTTTTAATAATATTTTTCTTTTATTTTCTACCGGGTTTTCGGGTATGGAAAACGGGTTTTATAGTGTTTTTTCCGGGTCAATTAACGGGTAATTGGGTTAAAACCCTTCCTCTATATATATATAGTATAGATACCCTCTAGATCCTAACCTACCAAAATGTTTGTGTTAGTATGGGTGCCGCGACCGTTCAGAGAACCGCAATGTACATATAATGGTATTCAATTATCGGAAACTGAATTTCCGAAAAAAGATAATAATCCAAAAGGGATAGTTTTCAATTGGAACATGAAAACGTGACTAAATTGGTCCTAATTACTCTTTGGTACGATAATAAGCGTGAGAAAATAATTCCATATCGTTAAGAATCAACCCATACACATCCATTTTTAATAAGATTCCACTAGGAGCTTGTTCATACATGACCCGATCAATTCGATCAAGCACTCGCCATCTATTTTCATTGTTCAAATGTTTGACAACACGAAAAAACATAGTTTAACTCTTTGACAACCCGAAAAGACCATTCGGGTCGCTTCGCCTTGCGGTACAACGTTTTTATTGCTCTCCCACAACCCCATTTTCACGGTTTAAAGCTGCGTCCATTTCGCTTGCCCGCTACTTTATAAAGGCGTATAGAGAGGCAAACAGAAATTATGAGACACATGTCGGTGATCGAGAATATCATATCATATTTTATTTTCTAATGCATTAATATTAAATATTCAAGTAGGATTATGAGTCAATGGTTGATATTTATAAAAATAGTGGATAGATGATCAATTTTAGTGGATAAATTTTTTAGATAATAATAAAATATATTAAATTAAGGGTGTTGGCGCCCCGCATCTCATGTGGGCGGGACCGCCCCTGGTGTATGTAAACCACTAAAGATTGAAAATTTTCGTATATCTAAAGTTATTGGATTGGTGATAGATTGTCTATCACTTTCGAATCAATATTTCTCATTTCGTAGAGTCGGTGTACCTACATCCTCAAGGAATTCATCATGATGTCAAAATAGGTTGAAGTCGTCATTCAAGACTTTTGTAAAATTACGAATCTCTCCTCTAGGTGTTATGTTGTATATATCCGGCGAGTTAATTAGGAATATAGTCTTACATTGTATGGTGCACTTTGCGCCAAAATTGAAACCGGATATTCGATGGATTGCACCTTGTCGAAATTGGATTAATTAAGTCGTTTATTCCGAGGAAGAGCATGTTGGAAACCATGTACTCGGATGTCGATATGATTCGATAAAAGACATGTTTCCGCACTTGTTGATTCTGATCGAATTTGTACTAACATCTTAATCTTTTTTTTTTGTTGAAGATACTTAATCCTTTTTTTTGTCCTTCAAATTTATTTGTTTTCCACACTCATTGATTATGAAAGAATTTTAGGCCGAATGTTGGAGGTTTTCCAGACTTAATTTTTATCATAAATTATTGAATATACTTTATGATCTATGTTAGATATGGAAACACTTAACATCTAACTCGAATCGAGTCAGAATAATCATCATTTTTTGACTCAAATTAAGTCAGTATAATCTGATATTTTAAAACATGCTCCTTTTTATGGTGACAAAATCGCAAGGGAGCATTTATTTTTACACCACAATGATTCTACCAGTTACCCACATCATCAAAAAGCACACAGAATCAACCAAAAGATCAATTCCACACCAACATAACGCACATAAAATCCACCAAGATGTCGATTTTAGTGTGGTGCACATGTAGAGTATTATATGATAAATTCGGTGTGTTATATCTCTTGATCACAATTATATAACTCAAACACATCTCCTGTAGGTGACTCAAACCCAAGACATCTTGGTCTTGGGGCTTCAGTTTTGCCCACCAGGTCAAGCCTCGTTTGCGGATTTTCATAGTTGATTTGATGGGTTTTTTTTTTAATTGTATTAAAATCAAGGGGGAATGGGTTGGATTGCCTTATTTCAACAAAAATTTGGCATAGACTCCCTCTATTTAAAACATGTAAAAGACAAACTAGTCTTCATCCTTTTCTTCTTCTTCTTCCTTCTTCCAATCTCCATTAACGCACCTCTAAATACCTCTATTAACACCACCTCTTCCACCCGATTCAGTCCATCTTCTTCTTCTTTCTTCCTTCCTCCATTCACGAATAAAGAAAACGAGCTTGCCGAAAAATCGCAGTTTGGGGTTCAGGGGTTCGGGGCATCAGGTATTCGAGGGTTCGGGGAGGGCTCAAGGGTTCAAGGCTTAAAGGATTCATGGGTTCAGGGAGGGTTCAAGAGGGTTCATGTAGGGTTTTCAGTAGGATTCCGGTTTAGGGTTCAATGTTCCGGCAAGATTCATGTTCATGGATTTTAAGGGGTTGAAGAAGATGATGTATTTTTGATATAAAACCTTAATAACCAAGAATTTGTTGAGACAATATTTTTAAGGGGCTTAAGGTTAAAAAGGGTGTTTGACCACAAATCTTGGGGATATAGTCTTTTTTGTTCGAAATGGTGTAAACAGTCTTTTTTGAAGCCTCTAAATCTTCGCGTTTTAGGTGTTTTTGAACCAAACTAAACCCTAATGGGAAGGGGGAACCCTATAGGGGATTTGAGGACCTTAAGATCGTGCGCATTTGTGAAAAAAAATGGAGAAAATCGCGGTCAAAAAAAAAAACGAAAAAAAACACAGACAAGAATTTGTTGAAAAAAGGCTATATAGCCAATTCTCCCTATTTTTAAATATGATTGAAAGAGTCTACTTAACCCGATACCCCTAAAATCAATACATTTATCGGAAATTTTATTATGGTTCTGCACTGCATCAAGTATGACTTGGTGATCCAAGACCAATAGGAAAACAACAAAACACACAAGGGCCCACCGTGTAAAATATAAATGACATGCTTTTTACATTTTTACCCATCTTATAAGAATTTTTATTGGTGGACCAAGTGTAACATGGTAATCCTCGACCACCATAAAACCAACGTACACTTGTTTACATACAATATTTGTTTCAAGTGAGACTTGAACACGGACCTCCCTCCGGCCATTAGTTGGTATTGTGAAGCCGAAAAATAACAGCCCTTGCCCTGCATCGATTCAGTGTTTTGTTTGATGTATACAAAGTGGAGGGGTGTGATTAAATCTCACACATTCTAGATGTGATATAGATTAATTACATTCATCCATTTATAGTATCTCTAAAATAACTCCCCCACCATAACTCTTTCTTGTTTTGTTTTGCAGAAATTTCAGAATAGATGATGCGCCCAAAGAATTTTTCCGCCACCACTTTCGCCGCCGTCCTCCGCTCGATCCCATCCATCTTCCTCATCATCTCTTTGCTCTGCATTTTCGCCCTCTCTCTCTTCTTTCTCCACTCAACCCAAACTAAAAATCTCCAGCTCATCCCCCAATTCCCCTCAAATTCAATCAATGTCTACATATTCCCTTTGCCCAGATCCCTCAATTATGGACTCCTACAACAATACTGGTCTTTAACCTCCGATTCCAGGCTTGGTAGTGAAGTAGACAACGAAATCCGAAAGACCCAGTATCTCAAAACATCTCAGGAATTTCCGCCATATCCTGAAAACCCGTTGATTAAGCAGTACAGTGCGGAGTATTGGATATTGGGGGATTTGTTGACACCTTTTGAATCGAAGATTGAGTCTGTAGCTAAAAGGGTTTCACGCGTTGAGGAAGCTGATGTGATTTTAGTCCCATTTTTTGCTACTTTGAGTGCTGAGATGCAGTTGGGATTGAATAAAGGTGTGTTTAGGAAGAAGAGTGTGGATAATGAAGATTATCAGAGGCAGAAAATGGTGATGGATCTTGTGAGGAAATCAGCTGCTTGGCAACGGTCTGGTGGTCGAGATCATGTCTTCGTTCTTACCGGTAAATCTAAAATCATTAATTACAGCTTTTTTGTGTTATTTTTAGCATTTGTTTCAGTCTGGTATTGGAAATTGCAATGTTTGTCTTTGTAACTATTTGTGATAGCATTTGAAGATCGGGGCTAATCATTTGCTCTTCTGTCTATTGTTTGGGAGCTCTTTCGAGAATTTGGGACAACTATTTGCCATTTCCAATTTCCAAAACTTCATGCAGGCTAAAGATTTGATTTTTGCTGTACATTCAATAGTTACAATGCAGTGTACTTGCGTAATAATGATAAACAAAGACACACATAAGCATTAAAAAATGGTAGGATGTGTAATAAGTAGGATGAAAGTGGTTCAAGAAAATTGAAGTGCGAAAATGGGACAAGGTTTTTGCTCGTTTAGTTGAAGAACAAGGACAAATGTTGATTATTTCCTAATTCAGTTTATCATTTCTGACATTGCCTTTGAGGTTGAACTATGCACTTGTATTTGAATTAGGATTACATGACGCTAAGACAATTGGATTTAAAGTGGTTGATTAATCGTGGGCCCGCCTTGTGTCTCGATATCACTGCATGTCTTCAAGATATTGACACCATTTCTCCCCTAAGTTTTGTGATATGTAAGCCAGTTGTGTGAATGAACCCGTGATCTCGTGATTGGTGATTATTCCTTATCATCGATCCTTTTTTTCTTCTTCTTTTTGTAATATTTCGTGGCGTCTTTGATAGCTTGAAAAATGAGAAACGGGAAAAGAAAAGGTTAGTAATATTTTCTCTGGTGTGCCAACTCTAATATTCTCAAATCATTTTGTATCATAGTTCCTGTTGTAAGTTTCCTCAAAAGTTGGATTCTCGTGTTAATACAGTATGCCGTGATTTAGAATGCTCTCAAGAAACTTTCAGTGTCGGTTGAACGTGTATATCGAAATTCTAGCGTTCTAAAAGTAGTCCAAATGAATTTGTGTGCTAAAAGCTCAGATGATTTTCAAGATTTATGTTGTAGCTAATGACTGCTTTATGTTATTATTTTGTTGAGAAGTAGACACCGGCTAGGTTGCACGAGCACAAATACGTGGATACGGGATACATGGGTGTGAGATTTTTGAAAAATATAGGATACACTTACAAATGGGATATGTATAAATATTAAAAGTATAGGAACCAAATTATATATAATAATTCAAGAATCAAATTATAAATATAAAAAATCATAAACTAAAGCAATTTTTAGTGTTTTCTCTTCAATTTTCTGAAGTTTTTCTTCATTTTGGGTAGCTTTTCTTTACTTTTCTAGTGTCTTGTCATTATTTTCCAACAAGGTTCTTCAATTTATTTATCTGAGTTATGGTTGTGCTTATTCCTATCGCGTATCGAACTTTAAAGAAATTGCAAAATTGCTTCGGACGTGTATCCTAAATATCTGGTGTGTCCGTGTCGGATACGGATACAAGATACGCTACCACTTACCAGACAAAAACATAAGCGTTCTTTGTTCTCATCTTACTGTGAAAAGTTAACAACGAGATAAACCGTTAACTTGCATGTTTAAACAGCTTATGATTCAGTGTCTGAATTGTGTCAGGTTATCTTAAACATTGAAGCATTCTTTGGCAGACCCTGTATCCATGTGGCATTTCCGAGCTGAAATAGCCCCGGCTGTTCTCCTTGTAGTGGACTTTGGTGGATGGTACAAGATCGACTCGAAAGAGACCGATGGTAACTCATCAGAGGTTGTTCATCACACACAAGTTTCGTTGCTGAAAGACGTCATTGTACCCTACACTCATTTACTACCTAGGTTGCGGTTGTCAGAAAACCAGAAACGGGATACTCTGCTTTACTTCAAAGGAGCTAAACATAGACATCGGGTTAGTTATACGTATGAAATAAGCTATTATTTAGTTTGTTTTACGGTATCTACTGCAAATGCTGTAACATAAGGATTTGTATGTGATCGATCTGCAGGGTGGTTTAGTTCGAGAGAAACTATGGGATCTACTCGTGAATGAACCAGGGGTAATAATGGAAGAAGGGTTTCCAAACGCCACGGGAAAAGAACAATCCATACGCGGAATGAGGACATCGGAGTTTTGCTTACATCCAGCAGGGGACACACCGACATCTTGTAGACTTTTTGATGCGATACAAAGTCTATGTATTCCAGTCATTGTGAGTGACAACATTGAGCTACCATTTGAAGGGATTGTTGATTATGCGGATTTCTCGGTTTTTGTTGCTGTTAATGATGCATTAACATCTCATTGGCTTGTTAAACACCTTAGAAGGTATTCTGATAAACAGAAGGACAGTTTCAGGAGAAACATGGCTGAGATTCAGACAGTTTTCGAGTATGATAATAATGGCGGTCGAGGGGGCATTGGCCCTGTAGTTTCGAACGGTGCTGTAAATCATATCTGGAGAAAAGTTCAACAGAAAGTGCCTATGATTAAAGAAGCTGTCATTCGTGATAGACGAAAGCCTCCCGGTGTGTCTGTTCCGCTTCGTTGCCATTGTACTTGAACTTCGTGTTTTTTATTATTATTACGGAAAACCATACTGTCACTACCATTGATTAATGAATAGGATACGTAACGAGTGGTGGGATAGGATACGTAACGAGTGGGTCCCACCATGATCAGTGATATTTCGTGTCGTTACCTTGTATTCATTCTTTGAATGTGGGGTATACTTTCCCTTTTGTTTTTTCTTGGTTCCTCAAAGTTTTTATCAAGTTATCATTTTCATTGTACTTATCAATTTTTATATACAACAGAACATTCTGTTTGGACATGAAATATTTCGTCTTTATTATCTATAGATTCTGAATAGAAATTCTATAAAACAGAAAAAAAAAAAAGGGGTGTTTTTTGAGTCCGTAAAATAGAAAATCCGGGTTTGGTTTGACTACTTGTGATATAAAGCATCACTTTGCAACAAGAAAGGATACCCAATCCCTTTTCTCTTAGAAGGAAACATAACAAACAACACACTAACTCCAAATCCAATCACCAAAGGCAATGCATTAGTAGCCTTTCTTGGTAGATGTATATGATAACAATCAAGAACATCGTAATGCGACGCCGCAAACGTCAAAAACGCGATCAAAGACAGCAATGCATGAAAAACATCACCCCATTTAAGCCGATAATCCGACGGCACCAACGGTTTGATTCTTCCGTTGAATGTACGTATGCCCCGTAAAGTTGCAACACCGTAATGCAACCTTCCTTTGGCTGTTTTAAAGCTATCAGTGAATGAGAAGAACACACATGATGCAGCAGAAAGAATCAAGAAACAGCCCATAAGGTATTTTTCGAAGGCGGTGTTGCATTTGCCGTCGTTGGTTAAAAACGGGGAGAAAATGGTGAAGGAAAGAATGGTGGCTGTAGGTAAAAGTACATTGAGCCTAGCTGTACCACTTAGGATTGTATTGACAATGTAGATGAAATTGGAATCCGCCACGTCATCTTCATCAACGGCTAGGTAATAGCTTTCGTCGTCGTCGTCGTCGTTTTCGAGTAGGCCTTGATATGTTAATGAGGTGTTCATCTTTGATGCTATATTATTGCATTCACTCTTGTTTTTGGATGATTTGTGAGGGGTTTTATGAGTAAAACACATGGGAGGCGGGGGGGGGGGGGGGGGTGTGATGAAAAGAATGGAATGATTCTTTGTTTAATGTGAGGAAATAAAGCTATACTGCAATGGTTTTTCTTGGAGGGAAAGTAATCTTTTTACAATGGTAAAGTGATTGTCCCAAAAGATGCTTGATTGAGGAACAAAATTTAATGGGAAGTTAATGAAACATAGATAAAGCAAGCATTTTTGTTAATAGGCTTAAAAAGGTTCTCCCTAGTTGTATTAGTGAAATCAAAACGTTTTTGTTCTGCATGAAAATTTAGGATAGTTATGTTATTGCTCATGAATCCTTATATTATATGATTGATAAGCGGAAAGGAAAATATTCTTATATGTCCTTAAAATTGGATATTTCTAAAGCTTTTGATAGGGTAGAATGGTCTTTTTAGCTTTCATTACCGTGGAAAATGAGTTTGTCTTCTAAATGGATTGCTCTTATTAGGGAATGCATTTCTTTTGCTCAGGGGCGGACGCAAAGATCGGGTAAGGGTAAGTAAATTTTTTAAAAGAAAATAAAAAAATTTAAGGAGGGCAAATTGTATACATAGCACAAATATTCGTGTATTTTTTCGGATCAAGGAAATGGCAGTTGCCCTCCTGGTTGTATGTAGGTCCGCGCCATCGCTTCGCTAAAGCCGCCGCTCTCGACTTGGTCGTGCAATGCAAGTTTGCATACAAAAACGGACGGAAGAAGGTTTTGTTTGGCTATCAACCTCGTGGATACGCTAATGGAAGATTATCGGTTTCGTGTGATTGCAGGATTTTGGTAGAAGATATATTATGTTGGTGATTTAAGTATAATCACAAGCCGTTGAGGTAATCGGGGTTTAATACAAGGATGGATATACTCGTAACACTTAATAATAAGTTTGGAGGTGCGGAGTGCACGCTTATATAAGTGTATATGAGTATACGGATGGAAAATAAGCAAGTATAGTTCGAGAAAATCACTTAAAGGACCGTAAAACCAAGGTTAAAGGACCAAAAATCGATTTTGGTGAAACAGAGTGACAGCGCCCGCCCGTGGTACTTCAAAGATGCCTAAAAGTTGAACGTAAAGTTTGGCGGATTTTTCGATAATCACAGTGGCCACGGGCGCCCGCCCGTGGCCCGAAACCGATTTTTAGGTACCTCTTGGTCCTTTTAAGTGGTTATAACCAAGTGATACCTTTTCACTTAGGTTGTAACCTTAAAATACGAACTTGTAACTTATTTCTCTCGCAATCCAAGTACTATAAAAGATCTTTTTACATTGTTGAACAAAAACAACAAATGTATGCATCCTTGATAAAGTCTTAAACATCTAAACACTTTAGAGTAATCTTTTGATCTATTTTGTCCTAGACAAAAGGCAAGGCTCTCAGTCTGTATCTCGCTTAAATTATTCGTGATACTCCGGACAAGTTAGGGGTCGAATAAATTTAAGAAGGACAATGCCGATATACGCGTGATCGCGAGGATCCGTTCTTCATAAAAATTGCAGTTTTCAAAGCATTGGTGATCAATCAAGACCCTCAAAACAACAACAATCTTCTTAAATTTATTGTTTTGATCACAATGGTGAATGCAAAGGATTTGATGATGAATTTCGGGAAACTAGACAAGTTCGAAGGAGTTGATTTCCGGAGGTGGCAAAGGAAGATGCATTTCCTTCTCACAACATTGAAAGTGGTATATGTTCTTAGCACGTAGATACCGAAGTTGATGATGATGCACCATTGGAGGAATTACGAAGGCGGAACAAATGGGAAAATGATGACTACATCTGTCGTGGTCACATTGTCAATGGTATGTCTGATTCGTTATTTGACATTTATCAAAACTTTGCTTCTGCAAAAGAGTTATGGGATGAACTAGAAACTAAGTATTTAAATGAAGATGCATCTGCTAAAAAGTTTCTAGTTGGCAATTTCATGAAATACATGATGGTAGATTCACGGTCTGTAATGGAACAATTCAATGAACTACAACGCATTTTAGGCCAATTTGCACAACACAAAATGGAAATGGATGAAGCCATTTTTGTTTCTAGTATCATTGACAAACTTCCACCATCATGGAAATATTTTAAGCATATGTTAAAACACAAAAAGGAAGAACTCTCCTTGGTTGAACTTGGTAGCCATCTGCGCATTGAGGAATCCCTCAGGGCGCAGGATGGGGTTAAAACCAAGGGCAAGGAAGTTGATGAATCCACTTCCATTCATGTGATGGAGGCTGGGGAGAGTTTCTAAAACTAACAAAGGGAAATACCATGGCAAGAAACAGAAAAAGTCAAATGACAAAGAATCCGGAAAAAGGCCAAAAGGGGCCTGTTGAATTTGTGGTAAGACAGACACTACAAGGCTGATTGTCGAGTTCGAAAGAATGGTAAAGGCAAGTGGTCCGAGCAAGGGTCGAAAGACCAAGGACCACCACATCATCAAGGTCAGAATGTTAATTATGGTGTTAATTCGGTTATGAATTATGTGCCATTTATTTCTGAAGCTTTTTATATGCAGGATGATGATGTTACGTGGTGGATCGACTCGGGAGCAACAAGACATGTATGCAAAGATCGACGCTGGTTTGAAGACTTTGAACCAGTGAACGATGGATCTATCTTAAAGATGGGAAACGAGTCGAAGGCTGTAATTTGTGGCTTTGGAACAATTACTTTAAATTTTAGTTCGGGAAATCAGTAAAACTATTTAATGTTTTATTTGTGCCATGCATTCGGAAAACCTTGTTTCGGGTGCTTTGTTGTGTAAATCGGGCTACAAACAAGTATATGAGTCCGATAGGTTTATATTATCCAAACATGGTGTATTTGTTGGTTTTGGCTATTTGTGTAATGACATGTTTATGCTTAATATTGTTAATAATAAAGTTAATCAAGTTATGCATATTTCGATGTTAATATTTCAAAGTTGTGGCATGCACGATTAGGACACATACATTACAAACGTATGCATGTTATGTGTAAGAATGCTTTGATTCCCCCTTTTGAGCAAAGTGGATTTTGGGGTGAGGCCATGTTAACGGCCTCGTTATCTACTAAACAAAATTCCTAATAAAAGGAATTTCGCTACCTCGTATGAACTTTGGTTCAAAAAGAAACCAAACTTGAATTACTTAAAAGTTTGGGGTCTGCAGGCGCTTGTTAGACTTCCCGATCCTAAAATTAAAACTTTAGGAGAAAGAGGCATCGATTGCATTTTCATTGGATATGCTAGCCATTCAAAGGCTTATAGGTTTTATGTTATCGAACCTAGTGATTCCGTGGCTGCACATTCGGTTATAGAATCACGAGATGCTATCTTTTTTTTTATTTAAAAAAACGATCTGCTTTTATTTCAATAGTAAAAAAGAATTACATCAAAATTCATTGAGGCCAAAGTCTACAATCCCCAAGCAACTTTCAAATTTTTAACTCTATCAAAAATAGTAGCAATAACCACAAAGACAGGTGGTCGATCTCCACACCGTTGATGTAACTCTTGGTTCCTCCAGTACCAAAGGTTATTCACAGTTTCTCGAAAAATATATGGCCAATCTCTCGTATGGGCAGGGGTAGAGAGATTTCCCTTAATCCACTCCCCAATGGTGGGCCTCGAAAAGAATTCCTGGTGAGCCGACGCAGGTAGTAAATGTCGCCATAAAAGATTCACCCATTGACAATCCCGCAAAGCATGCAAGGACGATTCTTCTCGCGCATTACACGAGAACACATGTGGGTGAGAGAGCAACTCTCCTCTTCCAGAGCAATCTGAATGTGGGAAGAGCATCATGTTGTGCTTGCCAGAGCATGAAATTAAGCCTATAAGGGCCCTTGAGCTTCCAAATAGATTCCCAACTGTCATCAGAAGGATGATCCGACCCAGAGTTGAGGAACTGATATGCCTGCGCCACAGAGTATTTGTTATTTGGCTCGCCTTCCCAAGAGATCACACCATTGTCCGCAGAAAAACCATCTTTCAAATAAGAGGCGGCCATGCAGATAGACTTCCAAGTATGCGAGTCAGCAGCAGTAGGGGCAACAAAAGGATTGCCATACTTCATAACAAGGGTTTTAACCCACAACGAGTGATCATCGGTAAGGATTTTCCAAACTAGTTTTCCCAAAAGTGGCTATGTTCATCAAGTGCGGATTCTTGAACCCTAGACCTCCCCGGTTCTTCGGTTGGCAAAGACTCGCCAGAAATATAATGCATTTTTCTATCATTCTCGCTCCTCTCCCCAAAAAAATTTACGACGATTTTATCAATTTCATTAAGCACACCTATAGGGATCTTAGATGCTTGCATCACATAATAAGGGTGAGTGGCCAAAGAGGTTTTAACCAACAACATTCTACCCGCCTTTGAAAGGGATTTGATCTTCCAACTAGACAACTTTTTTCTCATCTTATCTACAACAAAGCCGTAGGTCGCCTTGGTGCTTCGTTGGTCGTCAAAGGGACACCAAGGTATGACCCCAAGTCCACAAGCAGCCTTGCATATCCAAGGCCCGACCGATAGACAGAGTCTAGTTTGTGGGGTAGTGTTCTTTGAGAAGTAGACTCTCGATTTACGAGTGCTCACCTTTTGACCGAGAGATGGCACAAAAATCCTCCAGACATCTCGGATAGTATCGCCTTGGTTCACGCGTAGCTACACCTAGAAGGATCAAATCATCCGCAAAGAACATGTGACTCAAAGATGGTCCGGATCCGCTCATCTTAATTCCTTTCCATCTACCCGCCAACACCGAATTATCAATCTTCTCGACTAAGAGCTTCCATGCATAGGACAAAAAGATAGGAGCAAGAGGATCTCCCCGTCTAAGCCCTCTTTTAGGAGTGAAAGGACCCAACTTCTTGCCATTCCGAGAGGACTTCAAGTTGTGAAGTCTTCACCCAAACATGACCAAATTCACCAATTTACTAGAAAGGCCAATCTTAAGCAAAATCTGCTCCAAGAAATCCCAATTAACCCTGTCATAGGCCTTTTCCAAGTCAATTTTTAACATCATATTACCCTTCTTCCCTTTATTGTGCTTTAGATAATGCAGGATTTCCTGGGCCAATAAAATATTATCAACCCCCCCTCTGCCCGGAACAAAGGCGGCTTGTGTATGGCTAACCAGGCTACCAATCACCACTTGCAGTCTGTTGGCTAACACTTTAGAAATAATCTTCACACAAACATTGGTCAAAGCAATAGGCCGAAACTGGGACACAGCTTCAGGTGGATGGACTTTAGGAATAAGAGAGATCAGAGTTCTATTCAAGCGTTCATCAAAGGATCCACTTTCAAAAGCATCAAAAACAAACTTTAAAATTGAGGGACTTACATAACTCCAGCATTTCTTATAGAAGCATACTGGTACCCCATCCGGTCCCGGTGCCTTAAAATTGCCCATCTGAAATAGCGCATCTTCAACTTCCTTCTCAGAAACATGTCTATTTAGAAATTGCATATCCATGCCACCCAAGGAGGGGAGATGAATGTCATCTAGAAGAGTCACATCAATTGGGTCCTCTTGGTACAAATCTTTGTAAAAACGTAGAACCAAGTCTTCAATCACATCCAAATTATTAGTCCACTGACCCTGAGCATCCTTAAGGCAAATGACCCTACGTATCTGTTGCCTCTTGACGGTAGACATGTGGTAAAAATGTGTGTTGCGTTCCCCTTCAGCTAACCATTGTAATTGAGATCTTTGATGCCAATAGGTTTCTTCCTGGTCCAAGATAGAATTTAGCTCTTGATTCAACTCGCATGCGTATTTGCCAAGAACCGAGAAGGTGCTCTCTCCATTCCTTTTTCAACTCCTTCAAGTCGTGCCTGGCAATCCAGCTTTCTTTGGAAAATGTTACCAAAGACGTTTTTATTCCAGATCTTCGTCTTAGCAGCAAACCCCTGAATTGTAGAGAAAAGATCCACATTGGAATCCCAGGCCGACTCCACATGATCCTCAAATTGTACATGATCCATCCAAGCCCGTTGAAAGAAGAAAGAAGTCGGGTCAAAGGCCTTGGGTTGGACAATAACTGTTGAGAGGCACAAAAGGTTATGATCTGAGTGCTCCCTAGGTAAATGTCGAACCGAGGCTGAACTAAATTTATCCATCCAATCCACATTGCACCCAGTCCGGTCTAACCTCTCGCTTTGGATTCGTATATTGCCACGACCGGTACCCGACCACGTGAACCTCGGTCCATGGAAAGGAAGTTCCATGAGCTCCAAATGCTGAGTCATTTTCCACATTTTAATTCTGTTCACACCTCCTACACTACAACCACCCTGTTTATCCTCTTGAAAAAGAACTTGGTTGAAGTCCCCCATAAGAAGCCATGGTTGTTTTACCACATCACCAAGCCGTTCCAGATATTCCCAAAACTCATTTCTGGCACTCGCAATAGGGCTAGCATAGATCATGGTAAAGACCCAATCAATATCCGACCCCTTCATCACAGCCATGGACAAGCTTTGATTTGTACAAGTAATGTAATGCAAGGTCACCTGATCTTCCCTCCAAAAGCACCAAATCCCACCTGCATACCCCCTAGCCTCAACCACACAGACATTTGTAAAGTCAGTACGGTTAAGGATATAATCTGCACGCTCACTGGAGCTTCGAGTTTCCAAAAGAAATAAAACGTCAGGCCTTTGCTGACTGAGAATGGACTTGAGATGTATGAGAAACTCCATTGACGAAGCCCCCTACAATTCCAGCCCAAAATATTCATTATTGATCAGATTGAAGAGAAGTTTCCGTGGCAGAACCCACCACATCAACAACAAAAAGAGGGTTGTCATTTCTCAAATCAATCCCCGACAAAGCTGTATCTTTACCTTGGCCATTGTCGGGTGGGTGAGACTTGAAATTTTCAGCAGCCTGTTGTAAGGAAGAACGAGGTAATTGTTGATCAAAGTCGGGAGACTCTTTCCTATTAACGACTGGGGTTTGTCTATGGTTGTTAGAGACATCACCAAGAGCACCTCGTGGGAGAGAACGTGACTTAGAAGCCGAATTCTTCTTAATTTGAACACTATGGGCCGAGATGCCACCATCTAATTCCTTCCTTTTACTAGTATCACCTTTAGTCCTTATTGATCCACCAAAGCATTACCAGATTTATGTTGCTCAGATCTAGGTCCCCAGACCTTCATCTTTCCTTTGCTTACCGGAATTCTGTTTTTGACCCCGTCGCTTAGCAATTTCAACCACCTTAGCAATTTCAATCCAAATAGAGAGAAGAGAGTTGATACTACAGTTGCTTCGCAGCAATCCCGAGTGAAAGAACCGGTACCCATGAGTACTGCACAGGTGCCCCCGAGTCCTGCACCTGCTGGTGGATCGAGATTTGAGGTACTAATGGAGGAACGCTGAGTGAGCATGATACGATTGCTCGAACCAAAGTGAAGAATTTACAAATCCATACACGAGATGCTATCTTTGATGAGAATAGATTTACATCTATTCCTAGACCAAAGGCTATTGTTCCTACGATAGTTGGAGAGGAGAATGTGGAGAATAATGATTCTCAAGTTGAGTCTTCTGAACTTCGAAAAAGTAAGAGGGCTAGAATAGCAAAAACATTTCCACCAGATTTTGTTACTTACTTGGTGGAAGGTTCGAGAAATGAAGTTGGATATCAATACTCATATTGCTACAATATTGAGGATGATCCAAGAACATTTTCTGAGGCGATGGGATCTCAGGATGTATCATTTTGGAAAGAAGCCATCAATGATGAGATGGATTCCATAATGGGTAATAATACGTGGATTCTTACGGATTTACCACGTGGTTGCAAACCATTAGGTTGCAAATGGATTTTCAAAAGGAAAATGAGAGTCGACGGTACCGTTGATCGATATAAAGCCCAGTTAGTTATACAAGGCTTTAGGCAAAATGAAGGTATCGATTATTTCGATACTTATGCTCCCGTTGCTAGAATCTCCTCAATCAAAGTTATTGATTGCCTTAGCCGCAATTCATAACTTGGTGATCCATCAAATGGATGTTAAAACAGCGTTTTTAAATGGAGATTTGGATGAGGAAATATACATGAAGCAACCGGAAGGATTTATTATGCCCGGCAACGAGCATAAGGTATGTAAACTTGTAAAATCATTGTATGGACTTAAACAAGCTCCTAAACAATGGCATCAAAAATTTGATGAGGTTGTCTTGGCTAGTGGATTTAAACTCAATCAATCGGACAAGTGCATTTATAGTAGATTTGATGGAACCGGTAACGGTGTGATAATCGTCTATATGTCGATGACATGTTGATTTTTGGTACGAACCAAAATCAAAGTTGATAAGTGTAAAGAACTCTTATCTTCTTGATTCTCTATGAAAGATATGGGGGAGGCAAGATGTAATTCTTGGTATTAAAATCAAGAGAAATCGGGAGGATTTTCACTAACACAAGCCTCATTATATTGAGAAAGTGTTGAAAAAGTTTAATTGTGAAAATTGTACTCCGGCAAATTCTCCCATGGAGCCTCATGAGAAGCTTGGACCTAATAAAGGTGAAACAGTTGAATCAACTTGAATATTCACGAGTCATTGGTCGTTTGATGTATGCAATGACTAGTACACGACCGGATATTGCATATGCGGTTGGAAAACTAAGTCGATATACGAGTAACCCGTAATTGTCACCGGAGAGCGGTTGTTCGTGTATTGAGATATCTAAAGTCTACCAAAGATTTTGGTTTGACTTATGTTGCATATCCTTCGGTGATTGAAGGATATTCGGATGCTAGTTGGATATCTAATGTAGAAGATCATTCTTCTACAAGTGGATGGGTGTTTGTTTTTTGTGGAGGCGCCATTTCTTGGGCTTCTAAGAAACAAACATATATATCTAGCTCGACTATGGAGTCGGAGTTCATTGCCTTGGCAAGAAAGTTCACTGTAAAGAGGCAGTAATGGCTTAGGAATTTGATTCATGAAATTCCTTTATGGCCTAAACCAATATCACCAATATCTATCCATTGTGATAGCTCATCTACACTGTCTAAAGCATATAGTCATGTGTATAATGGTAAGTGACGACACTTAGGCGTTAGACATAGCGCGGTACGTGAGTTGATCTCTCACGGGGTGATATCGGTTGTGTATGTGAGATCTCAAAGAAATTTGGCGATCATTTGACGAAAGGATTGGCTAAGGACTTGTTACAAAAGTCGGTAGTCGGGACGGGACTACAACCCGTATAAGTTTCGAATACGGGAACGCCCAATTTCCCTTTGGTACAATGCCTTAGGCTAAATTCAATGAGGTAGGCCTGTTTTTGGAAACTTGAGCACATAATTAATCCCGAAGGTATGTGTTGTTTACCTGTGAGATTAGGTTGAAGTGTTATCTTCTTAATGAATCTTATAAAAGTGCTAATGCGCAGGTGCACGGTATACTAAAGATTCACCTATACGAGTATGAAGTATGGCCGCTTCAAGGAAAGTTGGGTTGGCTTTCTAAATGCTCAAGAATGGATATGGACACAAGGCCGGTTTTCAAGAATGGTGTCAAGTATAATACTTTGAAGTAGTTTCAATTCATGTGTATTGTTACGTACATGTATTCAAAATGTGTAAAGGGGTTCAATGCTTAGTCACACCCCAATACTCGAATATTTGCGTGTAATAATACTAGATGGAAATTTAATCTTCGTGACATTTTCATTGAATCATGAGTTGGTTTGTTTTATGATCGTTTTGTTTTACTAAACCAAGGATTACACTTAAATGGGAGGAATGTTGGTGATTTAAGTATAATCACAAGCCGTTAAGGTAATCGGGGTTTAGTACAAGGATGGATATACTCGTAACACTTAATAATAAGTTTGGAGGTGCGGAGTGCACGCTTATATAAGTGTATATGAGTATACGGATGGAAAATAAGCAAGTATAGTTCGAGAAAATCACTTAAAGGACCAGAAAACCAGTTGAAGGACCAAAAATCAGATTTTGGTGAAACAGAGTGACAGGCGCCAGCCTGTGGTACTTCAAAGATGCCTAAAAGTTGAACAAATTTTGGCGGTTTTCGATGATCACAGTCGGCCACAGCGCCCGCCGTGGCCCGGAAACCGATTTTTAGGTACCTCTTGGTCCTTTTAAGTGGTTATAACCAAGTGATACCTTTTCACTTAGGTTGTAACATTAAAATACGAACTTGTAACTTATTTCTCTGCAATCCAAGTACTATAAAAGGTCTTTTTACATTGTTGAACAAAAACAACAAATGTATGCATCCTTGATAAAGTCTTAAACATCTAAACACTTTAGAGTAATCTTTTGATCTATTTTGTCTTAGACAAAAGGCAAGACTCTCAGTCTGTATCTCGCTTAAATTATTCGTGATACTCCGGACAAGTTAGGGGTCGAATAAATTTAAGAAGGACAGCGATATACGCGTGACTGCGAGGATCCGTTCTTCATAAAAATTGCAGGTTTTCAAAGCATTGGTGATCAATCAAGCACCCTCAAAACAACAACATATTATAGCCATGAAAACTAGTTTTTGTAGTTGTCTTTTTTTTTTTTTTTTGGTCTATATTGGTAGAAATCTCAACAAGGTAGCTCATGCTTTTGCAAGTTTTGGGAATAGTTACTTCATGATTTTTTTATTTTTTATTTTTTGTGTGAAGGATTTCTCACTTTGGCTTTGTAATTGTACATGGCTTTGAATCTTTAAATGTTTAGAAATCTTCCGTTTCCGAGAAAAAAAAGTTCCGGTTTTGGGCCTTGTCCGTTGAATCTGGTTCAACGGTGATTTAATTATGAACCATTACAATTGAACCATTAAAACTATTTGATTTTTTAAATTTTCAAAAAATAAAAAAAATTAAGGAGAAAAACATTATTATTATTCTTTGTCAATCTTTGTCGATCGGACAAGCCAGAATTACTTCTATAGGAGGGGAAGATCTCCAATACACACCCCCTACTAACATAAGATATTCTTTAACAAAAAGACGTGCATGGTAGTCATCCATTTGTTTTATTATTCTTTGTCAATCGGACAAGCCAGAATTAATTCCACAGGAGGGGAAGATCCCCAATAAACACCCCCTACTAACATAAGATATTCTTTAACAAAAAGATGTGCAGGGTAGTTACCCATTTGTTTGATAAAATAAAATTGAAAAGAAGAAAAAGATTGAAGCATATTACGATTGTCCTCAATTATGTTTCCTAAAGCCGATATATCTTGAGTTTCTGAAGAGAACTTCTAGAACACAGTGAGCAAGTCTCATTTAAAGATTACACTGAAATAGCCCCAAGTGATAGATAAAATAATAGCATGGTAGATAATCGGCGCTTCCACTATATTATTCAATCGTATGAATTTTTAACTTTGGAACATTCGGAATTTTCAAAACGGGTTAATACATGTTTAGATAGTTTCAAATCGAGGAGTTTTGATTTAAGCCAAAATTGAACTGAAAATTATCAAATCAAACCAACACACGAGCTTTTTTTAAGGCATATACAAGCCAAAATTGCATAGAATTTGTCCAAAAAGAAACCAGAGCCCAGGACCGGCCCAAACAAAAGGATGACGGCTCGCAAGCAGTTGAGGTTATGGATTTTCAACTTAGGGGGAGGGGGTTGGGGGTGGGGGTGGGGGTGGGGTGGGGGGATTTTCTTTTAAAGTCTCATGTTCTCTAGAAACCAATAACACGGGAGAAGCGTTGTTTCTATCTACTATTATCTGATACGAGGAAGGTTGCATTACTTTCCAACATAAGCAATGTGTGATCACCACACTTAGAGGTCTTGACATTTATGATTTAACCATAAAACCGATTTTGTGACACTCATTTTAAGGATTAATTTCTTATTTAGTGGATATTTATTTTGAGTGATGATGATGCCCGACCCGAACTACGCCACGTGTCATCCTCTTAAGTCGTATAATAGATGACTAGCCTCTAAATGTAAGGCATTAAGGGCCAGAGCCCGTAAACATACCTAAGGGCGGTGTCCCTTACCCTAAAGGTGGGAGATCGGCACAAACTCCTCCTCCAACCACCGCGGGTCGGTTAAGGCTTGGCGAAGAGTGAGGTGCCTGGGTTCGGCCATAGTGGCCTTGGGGGCCGAACGCAGACGCCGACCCGTGCCTCTCGTTATTCCATATGCGGGATAACTAAAGATAAATAAGAGAAGAATCCTAGGTCATAAAGACTCTGATCCTGACATTTAAATATGTCCATAATTATCCCTAAATTATAGGGATTTATGCGTGTATATCCTTAGGGAAATAATAATATTAATAATAATAATACAAATCCTTGTAGAAGAAGGAAAAGGATAAATCATCCCCTATATAAACAACCCTAAGGAACTACGAAAGACTTGATTCCCGAAACATAACAGATACGTAGGCAACTTGGGAAAATAACCCAAGCTCGGCCTAAAAATCACCAAAAAACATCCCTCGTTCAATTACCCCTAGATTAAACGGCCCGGATTTATTCATAGACAAAATCCAGCATCGTCAAATGGCGCTAGAAGGAGGGCCTTCTATCGGTAGTAGATCGAGGTTGTTCGTGATCAAGTTAATGGCAAAAATTTCATGCCAAAAACGCAGTCAGATCCGGAGCTTATTGCCGGAGGTCGAACCGTTGGAATACAAATTCCACCGTTCAGATTGAAGAAGAAGGAGGAATGAACAAACCCTCCAAATTTCGTGCCGATCGGAGCCCGTTTAGATGCCCGATCATCGCCGGAAAAGTTGCTGCTATAACAAGCAAAACGCAACAGCCCCCGAAACGCAGTCAGATCGACGGCTTATTGACGGAGTCTCAACCGTTGGAACAAGAATTCCACCGTTCAGATTGAAGAATAAGGAGGGACGAACAAACCCTCCGAATTTCGTGCCGATCGGAGTCCATTTAGATGCCCGATCGTCGCCGGAAAGTTGCTGCTGTAACAGCAAAACGCAACAGCCCAGAAACGCAGTCAGATCGACGGCTCATTGCCGGAGTTTCAACCTTTGGAACAAGAATTCCACCGTTCATATTGAATAATAAGGAGGGACGAACAAACCATCCAAAATTCATGCCGATCGGAGTCCGTTCAGATGCCCGATCGTCGCCGGAAAGTTGCTGATGTATCAAAAACGCAGCAGAACCCTAATTCGGAACAGACAGGTCGGCAGCCTATTGCCGCCAATTGAACCGTTGGAAAAACAATTCCACCGGTCATAATCAAGAATTATCAGGAACAAACAAGTCCTAAAAATTTTAGGCCGATCGGAGTTCGTTTGATTTCTCGATCGTGGCAAAGAAGTTACCGCAGGCACAAAAACGCAGCAGGATTCGGGAGCAGCTGCCAATTCGGCGGCTTATTCCCGGAGATTGAGCCGTCGAAAGAACAATTCCACCGGTCACATCGAAGAAAAATGAGGGAAGAACGATCCCTCCGAATTTCGTGCCAATCGAATCCTTCTCGAGGTCGATTGCCACCGGAAAGACACCGCCGTGGTGCCCGAGAAAGCAACGAATTATCTACCGTACCTAGCTATCCACGAAGCGAGTTCTCGAGCTCCAAGGATCGAGCCGAGCTCTCTTTAGCTCTCCAGGTTCTTACAATCGTTATTTGAAATTCTTATACACTTTGTAAGTCTTTATTATATGTGTAATGTTTTTTTTATCACAATCACATTGCACCACAAAGACTCGAGATATCGAGCACCGGCATTCGAGCTTTACGGACTCGTCTTGCCCTAGATCCGAGCTCGACTCGGCATCATATTTGGAGCTCACCTTGAGCGTATCTTTTATAAGACCGAGCTCGACTCGGCATCATATTTGGAGCTCCTTGAGCATATCTTTTATAAGACCGAGCTCGCCTCGACATCATATTTGGAGCTCACATTGAGCGTATCTTTTATAAGACCGAGCTTGGCTCGGCATCATATTTGGAGCTCTCGAGCGGATCTTCTATAAGACCGAGCTCGGCTCGGCATTATATTCGAGCTCGCCTTTGAGCGAATCATTTATAAGACCGACTTCGTTCGGCATCATATCCGGAGCTTGCACCCGAGCAAATCTTATGTAGTCCGCTAGCCGTCTAGCATGCTCCAACAGACTATGCCAAATAAGCAAACGGTACATTAATTTAATATTATTTTGTTTTCTATTACGCATGGTCTTATTGAGTTTGCGGTGACAAACACTCGATCAACAATATACGGGAAATCAAGCATACAAACCGGCCCGGCTCGCTCAAATAAAGTCCGAGAAGTCGACAAATGCGCCCCGCTCGGCAAAAAATCATAAGTCGCAGACTAACAACCGAGTTCCGCAGTCGGACTCGCAAAAATTTCCTAAGTCGCAGGGACGGACCCAATGAACCGATCCGCGAGCCGGACTCGTAGAAGAACCGAACCGCAGTCGGTCTCAGAAGAAATTTGCCAAGGCAAATCAAAATAAGTCGCAGATGACCCAATGAACCGATCCGCAGGTCGGACTCGGCAGAAGAACCGAACCTGCAGTCGGTTCAGAAGAAATTTGCCAAGGCAAATCAAAATAAGTCGCGGACAGACTCAACGAACCGATCCGCAGCCGGACTCGCAGCGAACCGAACCGTAGGTCGGTCTCGGAAATTTGCCAAGGCAAATCAAAATAAGTTTGCGGGGACGAGACCCGGTGGGCGATCCGCAGGTCGGACTCAGTAGAAGAACTGAACCGCAGGTCGGTCTCAAAAAAAAGTTTGCAAATGACAAACTCTATAAGTCAGCAGGACTGACGAACTGAGCTCCGCAGGTCGGTCTCAGAAAAAAGTTTGCAAAGGACAAACTATAAGTCTGCAAGACAGACTCCGAAGGAACCGATCCGTTGTGTCGGACTCGTAGAAGAACTGAACCGCAGGTCGGTCTCAGAAAAAAGTTTGCAAATGACAAACTCTATAAGTCAGCAGGACTGACGAACTGAGCTCCGCAGGTCGGTCTCAGAAAAAAGTTTGCAAAGGACAAACTATAAGTCTGCAAGACAGACCCAGGGAACTGATCCGCAGGTCGGACTCAGTAGAAGAACTGAACCGCTAGGTCGGTCTCAGAAAAAAGTTTGCAAATGACAAACTCTATAAGTCAGCAGGACTGACGAACTGAGCTCCGCAGGTCGGTCTCAAAAAAAAGTTTGCAAAGGACAAACTATAAGTCCGCAAGACAGACCCAGTGAACTGATCCGCAGGTCGGACTCGGTAGAGAACTGAACCGTAGGTCGGTCTCAGAAAAAAGTTTGCAAATGACAAACTCTATAATCGACAGGATCGACTTAACCGAGCTCCGCAGGTCGGTCTCAGAAAAAAGTTTGCAAAGGACAAACTATAAGTCTGCAAGACATACCCAGTGAACTGATCCGCAGGTCGGACTCAGTAGAAGAACTGAACCGTAGGTCGGTCTCAGAAAAAAGTTTGCAAATGACAAACTATAAGTCTGCAGGACAGACCCAATGAACTGATCCGCATGTCGGACTCAGTAGAAGAACTGAGCCGCAGGTCGGACTCAGAAAAAGTTTTCCAAACGACAAACGACAAACTCTATAAGTCTGCAGGACAGACGATCAGCGCTTTCTATAATACTTAGAAAGTTGAAGTAATCATACTTCCTAAGTCTGCAGGACAGACGATCAGCAATTTCTATAATACTTAGAAAGTTGAAGTAATCAAACTTCCTAAGTCTGCAGGACAGACGATCAACGCTTTCTATAATACTTAGAAAGTTGAAGTAATCAAACTTCCTAAGTCTGCAGGACAGACGATCAACGCTTTCTATAATACTTAGAAAGTTGAAGTAATCAAACTTCCTAAGTCTCGCAGATGTAAAATCGGCGCATACACCGAAGTACATCATTCGAAAAGCAAAGCTTTGTAAAGGACGTACTTCGTGGGGTAAAGGACCCTAAGCTATGCTTAAAACAAAAGCAAGGGCAAAACCAAAAACCAAAGTAATAGCAATGAAGGGCTGAACGCCAAAGAAGAAAATATTACGAACAAGTGCCAAAAAGGCATAAATTGTCAAGAACAAAAAATAACAAAAGTTGGAAAATATTGCAAAGTCTTTCAACAAGTTTTTCAACAAAATAATAAAGGCCGATCTTAAGAATTGGCGCAGAATCCGTTTCGATGTTGATCTGAGGGCGTACCGGAGGGCTGAGTTGAAGACGCACTGGCTTGCTGGGCAGCAGGTCTGCGACCATACTTCGCAGCCAGATCTTCACCGGCTTGGAACTCCTTAAGCCTAGCCTCATAGATTTGACTACATCCTGGCTTGCAAAGCCTCCCATGTTGAAGATTCTCAATGATCGGCCGAGGGCGTTGCTCTTTAGCCTGATTCACGCCAAGGGTATACCCTTAGCTTAAGATGGAGCCAAGTAAAACCTTCAAGGCCCTAGTGAAGTGGACAGAGCTTTTGTATTCATGAATGGCTTAGGCGATCTGAGCAGGCATCTCGGCCTCAAGTCCATCATGATCAGCGCGGAGATTGGCCAGGGCCTCCTCCCATTCGGCGCTAGCAAATGCACGCCTCCTTCAACTCGGCTTGCTAAGCTTGCATAATCTTCTCCGAGATCATCGATCCGGGCATCCTTGGACGAGAGACTCGTCCTTGTATCTTTTACGACCGGTAGAAAGGTCGGCCGATCCGCCGTTCCAAGGAAACCTTTTGAGTGGAGAAACCGTCCACTGTTCGAAATCTCCTTCCCGCCTCCGACGACTCGACAAAGGCATACATGGGTCGGCATGATAAAGCGCAGCCAAAAAAAAAAAAAAAAAACAAGTACGAAAGTATAAAATGCTATACCACCGAGGCCGGATCCTTGTCCGGCGCTTGAACGAAAGTCACCTTGGGGAACAGATCCCCCTCGTAAGCATCCCGATCTCCTCGATCGCCCTTGCCTCTCTTGCGTCCGCATCGGGAGCGCACTCAGAGCTCACCCATAATCGAACCGCCCAGATGATCGTGCTATCATCTAGCCGATCGCAGGTGGTGTGGGGTCAACCAAACCTCTTGTTGAAGACCCTCGCAGGAAGATCTTCGGGATTGATTAGCCTGAGCAGCTCGATTCGGGACCACCCCGGGAGCCTCTCGGGTTCGTAACTGTTCGTTGTGCTCGTGCACAACCTTCTCTTCCTCAAACGCATGCTCAAATACATCAAGAAAGTCGGCCACCGAAAAAGAAGAAAAAGGCCTAGACGAGTTAGCGGGTTGTGGGTCGATAACGAATCGCTCCGAATTTCTACGAGCAGAGATTATGTTGAGGGCGGGGATGTCTATTAGACCCCCGGTTGAATAATTTCGGCTTCGATTCGCAGCAAGACTCAAACTCTCTCTCAATTGAACTGGCAGATGCGGTGATTGCCCTCATTAATCGGGAAAAACATAAGCAAAAAAGAAGAACTCGGAAAAAACGAGAGGAAATATGCTTACTTGGATTGCAAACTCTTGAGATAATGAAGATCTTCGGTTTAATAGCAAACGAAGAGAAGAGGGGAGCCTAGTTTGAAAAGACGGGTTATAACCCTCCTCCGTACGTGTAAACGATGTCGATATGGGAAAAAGTGAAAAACGCCTCGTATCCCGTAAAGTAACGATGACCTATTTAATAGATCACACCTGGCAATTGGGCAATTCAACACACGAGATCGGACAAGTCCGGCCGAACCGCTAAAATGGTGCGAGATATGACCAACTAAGAAAGATTAGATCAAAACGAAGCATAAACGAAATGCAAGTTCAAAAACTTAAGAAGCATTAAGTAATCGAGTTCTCGCCGTACTCGCAAAGAGTAGGATTCTCCACGAAGCATTGACCTCGGGGGCAGCTAGCAAGGGCCATGAAGCGTGCGTAGCCGGAGAAGGCACTAAACAAGGGGCCGTGGCGCTGCGTTCTCAAAAACCGTTCCACCTCAAAAGACGTGGGCACGAATGACGGCGTCATAAAAGTAACTATGCCACTTGCGCAGAAGACCATTGTAAAATTATACAAGTCTAGATGACGGGGGCCGACCAACACCTCTACCGCATCCGACCTCACAATGAGTGTTCGACAGATCTTGGGGGCTTATGATGATGCCCGACCCGAACTACGCCACGTGTCATCCTCTTAAGTCGTATAATAGATGACTAGCCTCTAAATGTAAGGCATTGGGGGCCAGGAGCCCGTAAACATACCTAAGGGCGGTGTCCCTTACCCTAGGTGGGAGATCGGCACAAACTCCTCCTCCAACCACCGTAGGTCGGTTAAGGCTTGGCGAAGGAGGTGCCCGCCGGCCATAAGTGGCCTTGGGGGCCGAACGCGGGACGCCGTACCCGTGCCTCTCGTTATTCCATATGCGGGATAACTAAAGATAAATAAGAGAAGAATCCTAGGTCATAAAGACTCGATCCCGACATTTAAATACGTCCATAATTATCCCTAAATTATAGGGATTTATGCGTGTATATCCTTAGGGAAATAATAATATTAATAATAATAATACAAATCCTTGTAGAAGAAGGAAAAGGATAAATCATCCCCTATATAAACAACCCTAATGAACTACGAAAAGACTTGATTCCCGAAACATAACAAGATACGTGGCAACTTGGGAAAATAACCCAAGTTCTCGCCTAAAAATCACCAAAAAACATCCCTCGTTCAATTACCCCAGATTAAACGGCCCGGATTTATTCATGTACCTAAATCCAACATCGTCAAGTGATTTGAAATTCTAACTTTATATACGCTTATATCACTTTGCCTTAAATCATAATCGAATCGTATCATATTAAACACAAAATTAGGCTATCTCGTGAAATGGGCTTGTAGCCCAATATTTACAATAGCAACAAAGAGAACGTAGAAAGTATTAGTGACGTTGGGGGTGGATATTTTATAGTTGGAAATGGCTTTGGTGGGAAATGTTTTAAGTAGCTATTTTACAACACGATAAACGTATTGAATTAGGTGTATACAAAATGCTTCGAAAACGATATTGCTAGGAGATTTAAAAAGTAATACCTAAACAACAAACACGATAAGCACTCGATAGGAAAGAATCGGTGTACTAAATCACTACATTTACACTTTTTATCACTACATTTACACTTTTTCGGATATGTTGACGTTCGCCTTTTCAACTCACAACATTTACACTTTACGGAGCGACGATCCTTGGTATTTCTTCACATGTTCGTTCCATCAATGACTTGGCTAGCATGTCTAACGGCTTTTTCAATCCTACGCACAATCCTTTCCATGTTCAAATCATACTACAACATAACTAAACGACCACTTAAATCATACGCACGATCCTCCCTATGTTTAAATCGACTACAACCTATATGAATGAACAGCCTAAACTTAACTATGTCATATACGTTGTTAATACTTTGCTACAATTATTCAACATACATTATACATAATCATTGTTATCTTACTGATATGATAATTCGATGAGTTTTTTTGAAGAACAATCACAATGTTTTTATATCGATATTTTTTTTGGTAGGTAATTCATACCATATTCTCCGTGATAACAAAACATCCTCATATTATTATAAGTCTACTAATTACATCATTCATAATATATATGTTATTTAAGGACATCCGTTAAAATTAGAACGATACTCAAATGATTCATTATATGCTCATTTAGAACTACTAGTAAAATGCACGTGCATCCGCACGTGTTTTAATGAAATGAAACGTTTGAAAACAATATTAATTAATACATAAATTATCACGTATTTATTCATCGTAAAATATAAATATGCTATTATAAAAAATTATACAAAGTGATCTTATGTTTTTTATTTGCATTTTGAATTTATATATTAATGTACTCGATACATTTATCACTTTTTAAAGATAATAAGAATTCTAAATTTACAAATCTGTGTATTTAATATATATTGAGAACATGTTCTTTATAATTATCTAGTAAACCTTTGGACATTTACAAAAAATAAAAAAATTAAGCAACTTTTGGGATGTTCTTACTCTAAACAACTCATTTGATAAGTGCATGCAAAAATTATAGCATGTGGGTTTAATGTGCATATATGTTTACTATATCTTAGCTATGAATATACTTTAGAGATTGTAAAGTAACACTTATTAAACAAAGTAAAATTTGAGATAATGATCAGTATATTTTAAACATTTGATATATGAATCTAAAATTCAGTTTTTATTAGTATGATAGGGAGAATGGTGAAATCATAATTTTTTATTGTCGATTGTAAATGATTAGACATATATTTTAGTAATTATAACTATTTTTCAGTTATTTTATAAGTTATATTTTCATCGTTCCTATTTAATTGACGAAGTTTCCAAAACCATCCATACCAATCCAACATATTTCCCCACATAGTAAATTCGTTCTTATTTAACAGGATTATGCAACCTGGAATTACTCTTTGTTATTTTACCCGTCATAGTATATTTGGATTAGACATGATCAACTTATCTTAAATGCTCTAATTTCTTTTCTTTCCCAAAATATCACATCTCGTAAATCACTCAGGAAAAGACTTCTCATAAGGCATGGACTATTTTATATGATACATATGCAAAGCCATCCATGTGGCCGAATCACACAAATTAAACAATACGTCAAATATACGCAAAACGATTCTCAAACAATCTCTAATTATTTTCATGTTGTGAAAACTAAAGCTGATGAATTAGTCGACGAATCAGGATGATCTTGTGAATCTTATTTCAGACAATATGTGAGATGACTATAAAGAGTTGGCAAGGGTTTTTCAAATACGTGACATCCCTATTGATTTTGAAGAGCTCCAAGAAAAGCTATTTAATTATGAGACTCTTCCATCTAAGATGCAACCGTTCACTTTTTCTGGTCTTGCTACAACTCATTTGACCGTATAACATCCCTCTCCCAGTTCTGGTTTGTTTCCTCGTCTTACTATTCCTGATTCTTGGAAACATGCACAAAATACTTTCTCTCATGCAGTAGGCTCGAGTTTTCGCCTTAAAAAACCCTACTTGGTTACTTCTAATGTGGAAAATGTAAGGACATTCAGAGAAATGGTGCAATTCTTTCCAGATTCAACCTCCTACAAATTTTTCTTATTTGGTCAAGTACTCTAACATTGCGTCCTCTTCAAGCAAATATGGATGCTCTATCATCTTCTTCGTGGCTTCTTGATAGTGGCGCCACATATTATATTATTACCACTGATCTCCGTAGTTTGGCATTACTCACGCCTTATTCTGGCAATAAAGACATCATGGTTGGTGATGGCAATAATATTTCCATCACACACATATGTTCTATTTTTCTCTCCACCCCTTTAAAATATTTTATGTTTGACGATGTATGAAATCCTCCGGGTTACAATTGAGTTGATATTTGGGTAAATGCACCTCTAGGTGATGATCCAAATAACTTTTCGAGTGGATTTGAGTGTGGGCCTTCAAAACACACAAAAACGTGAAGAGGATACTCTGGCACTCAAGTCAATATATGAATATAGGAATTTCTATTAAGAGAGTATGCAGGAATGTATGGCAAGCGTGTTATGTGTGTACCTTGTAATTGAGGATGATGATACTTTATATAACTCTCCCTCGTGGGGGAGTGAATTATGATGCATTGAAGTCATGGTCAAGGGAGTTTACCATGTATTGATGTAATGAAACATGTTATGGAGCAGTTAGGGTTTAGGCTATAACGGAACTTAAAATTTCAAAGGCATCACTATAGTAGTTAATATTGTAGAGTAATGTCTGCGTGAAGTTCAAAACACTCATTGAAGAGAATGTAATTGTTGCTTGAGGTTGAGGATGATTGTATTGTATTGAGCATAAATTACCTAGGTGACATGCACG
Organism: Gentiana straminea; assembly: GCA_036785695.1. NCBI lineage: Eukaryota > Viridiplantae > Streptophyta > Magnoliopsida > Gentianales > Gentianaceae > Gentiana > Gentiana straminea. Next base: position 314,160 of record JAVUPR010000273.1, read on the forward strand.
ACATCGGTAATAAGGGACTGTAGACGTCTTGCATCTTGCCGATTATCGTGATAAGGCGACTTGTGTTGTGATAAATAAAGGACGACCTGCATCATGTCGGTTGGTGATATAAAGGGTAGCATGCGTTGGACTCAAGATGGAGCTTGCTGGTTGAGGTCCGATATCGAGCTATATATTCCGTCCCATATATTGATATCTTATTTATCACTTTATGGGAGGCCTGATGAGTGTCACGTGTACGGTGACAGATCTCACCCATTTCAATAATCTTTGTGTTACCAGTATGTCTCAAAATTTATTAAGTATCTCCTAGCTTAGTCAAGACCATAATGTTTCTTTGAATTCTTACCCTTTAAACTTATTTGAAGGATAGTACTCATATGATGCAATTATCGGTTAAAAATGGTTGTATGAATGACCAAACTCCCTCCTTCTAACGTTTCGTAGTGAATAAAACATCAAAAAGTGTTTGGCATCATCGTCTTTGTCACCCAGCTACTCATATTCTTCAAGCTATTCTTTGTCAAAATGATCTGAAAGTTGCCACCTCGATTGCTTCTTCTTATTACTTTCCTTGTTTAGAGAATAAAAGTCACAATTTTTTTCTACTTCTACTTTATGTTCTTCCCATCCCCTAGAGATTATTTTCATTAACATTTGGACATCCCCAATTGTGTTGTTTGATGGTTTCAAATATTATCTAATTTTATTGATAATTTAACAAAGGATACATGGTTCAATCCATTTATTCGTAAATATGATGTGGTTGGTGTTTTTATGATTTTTAAGACTCTTGTTCAAAAATTCTTTGATACTACTATTAAAATTATACTGATATTGACGGGGAATACATAGCCTTAAAAGTTTATCCTGCACAAGAAAGTATAACTCATCAAACCACGCCTACATGAGACAAATATTGCTTTTTTTCGAGAGACTTTTTCTTCATCTCATCTTTATTACCATACATTTTAATTTTGTTATTTACTAATATTTAATGATAAAATTCATTAGTGATAAACATTTTTAGGAAAACATAAATGGAAGAAACACACTCACACTTCTATTATTTTTCTATTTTTACAAGTTGGATAATGATTAATACATTTTTTCATCTAGATCAACACTTTTTATCTATGTTAGTATTTGATAGCTATCAATGATTATTTTCTTAAATGAAATAAATTAATTGGGAGAAAAACTTCATTTCAAAGATACGTTTTTTATTTGTAAAATAAATCGATAAAAAACACAATCGCTTACAACCAACCTATGATGTTGAGTATAAACATTATGTGGATCTTTGGGTGTAAACTTATAAGCATTTATTAATAATTTGGATAATGACTAATTCATTAAGTTGAATAATGATCACCACGTTTTTCATTTATATAAACATCATTTTCATCTTTGTTATTTAATATCTAAAAATAATCCTTATATTTAATAAAAACATATTAGTTGGAGAAAAACCCTTTCGAGAAAAAACACTTATGGAAAACACATATGCACTTTTAGTATTTTTCACTTTTATAAGTTTTTTTTTTAGGGAATCAATTTTATAAGTTAGATAATGATCGACACATTAAGTTTGATAATGATACAATATAATATATATTTATTATAACTATTTTTAACATAGTATATTCATGCAAATGATTATGGTTTATTCTTATTTGATTTGATTATGTTTAATGGTAAGACTAATGGATTCTCCAATTTTTCCAAATTACGGTAAACCTCATTTAGTAATCTTGATTAAATTAATTGTCTTTTCCTTAATCTTGATAGTTAATGGTTTCCTCATATCATGGATTACTAATTGATCTGATTTGGTAGTGTCTATCTTATAGTCACGTACAACATGCTAATCTTGATTAAAAATTGTCTTTTCCTTAATATTCATGATAGTTAATGGTTTCCTTATATCATGAATTACTAATTGATCTGATTTGGTACTACCTATCTTATAGTCACGTAAAAACATGTTTTTCCTTTTTGGATGGATTTTTAACATTAGAAACGGTTTAATTAAATAAATTTAATAAAGAAAAACAATTTTCAAAAAGCGAAAAACATTCGATTTTGTTAAACACACCTAGCTTCTTTTATAATAAGTAATAATGATAGTACTTTTCTAAATTCAGTTTTATTTCTATGTCCGGTTGGTTGACATTTTCATACTCCTAGGATCAAAATACTATTATAATTATGAGACATAGACAACAAGTACATGAATCACACAGCACACGTAAGCTTTTTGTCTTAAATAAATAATATAAAATATAGCAAGTACTACCAGAGTATATGAATCAACAATGTCGACATAATCTCCTCATTTCTTCTACTAAACGCATCACTCAGCCATCTTCTCCCTTTGGCTATTTCTACCACTATGTCGACATTTCAAAGAAAACTACTCCGAATCGTTCTCAACGACGTCAATCCAACACAACCCATCTTCAAAAAATTGTTTTTTTCGGTGTTTATATATCGTATTTATCTATTAGACCCTTTACCAGTCGGGTTTCTTTTCGGATCTCATTTTCTTTTTTCCAGGGGTTTTTTCTTGTGAAATAGTCTTGGGATTTCTTGAATTTTCGACTGTTTTTTTTTAGTACATGAAGGAATTTTCCGGAAGAACTTGAACTATACTCGATAATATATCCATGTCATTGATTGAGGTTAGATATCATATAATTTGTTTACTTCTTTAATGGGGTGTTGAATTTTATTTATTCATCATCCCCTAGACTCGATTTTTATTTTTATTTGGTCTTTTTATTTTCAGGATATGTTGCCTTTTCTTGACTTCAGGGGTGTTAGAACGATGACTGGAGTTCTTACAGGTACGATGAAGATGGCCTTAATTTGTGTGTTATTTCAATGAATTCTGTGTTCTTATTCTTTGTATTCAAATGACATTTTGGTATTGGAATTTTGTATCTTTTGGGTTATTCTGTATTGCTAAATTGTGATGCTGAGGAACTAGATGGAATCTTTTTGTTTAGTTTAATTGATGGTTTAGTTTATCTTGAGTTTTGAATTCGAAAGATGCAATTTTGATGCTATGTTCATGTTAATTAATGCCAAACAAGATTGAATAATGTTAAAAATATGAAAAAATTAAGTTAATTTAACCTCATTGATTGAAAAACTGAAGTCCCTTTTAACCAAATGGTGATTCTGAACTAGATGAAATCCTTTTGTTTTGTTTTAGTAATGGTGAATGTGATATTGCAATTATCTTGAATTGCGATTTCGAAAGATGCAATTTTGAAAAACTGGTGTCCCTTTTAACAAACTGGTGATTCTGAATTAGATGGAATCCTTTTGTTTAGTTTTAGTAATGGTGGTTGAGATATTGCTATTATTTTGAATTGCAATTTTGTTGCTATGTTCATGTTAATTGATGCAAAACAAGGTTGATATTGGTTATAAATAAGATAACTAATTTAAGATCAATGATAGAAAAAATGAGGTCCCTTCAGACTATTTCGGATATATTTTTTATTCCGTTTTCCCCTGCATTTTCATTAGTACACCCCCGTCCCAGAATATAAGTCTTCTTACTTTTTTTTTGGGTTTCCTCATAGTATAAGTCCTTTTAGAATGCCAATGGAGCATATATATAATTATTTTCTTATCTTACCCCTAATATGTTATCAATTGAACAACTTCTTGTTACTTCACAATTATTTTTAGACTTTTGTTCTTAAAATTAACGACATTCTTCCACTTTCTTGAACTGTGTGAAAACTCTAAAATGACTTATACTATAAATGCCTTTAAATCTATGCATGTTATTAGCCCTTATCCTTTTATCCTTTTTTGTTGTGTTTTCTTCCAGCCATTGCCTGTTGTTTCCTTGGAAAAATTTATTTGCATTAATAGAAAATCATTATCTCATTTGATATTTTAAGACCATCTACATTTATATGTTCATTAGGTACAAAGTTTAGTGGTAAATTCCGCGCTACATGTATTGCGGAAAACACAGATTCTCTTTTCAAATTAAGCATCGTTGAGATTCAAATGCATTTCGTTCTGAATAGATATTCCGTAAAATGGAGTTTAGAGATACGTTTGAGTCGGTAAAATAGGGAATCTCGTTAAAAGCAACGATGCAAACAGTGTAAAAATTTGACCTTTTAGGTTTTTGTAGATAATTTATCTTAAAAGTGTTTGTCGTACGTGTTCCCGTTTCTTGTTACGGTATGTTCTTGACAATCGATTTTCTTTCCTTTTTGGTCTTACACAGACTCAGTTACCAAAATGGTCATGCATTCCATAACTAACACCGACTGTGGCAGCGACGACGACATACCAAACTGCCGAGACGAATCAACTGCCCTCATCCTAAAATTTGCTGCCATGGCTGCAATCCTCCTTGCCGGAGTATGCGGTATCGCGATTCCATTGGTTGGAAAACACCGAAACTTCCTTAAAACCGATTCCAACCTTTTCGTAGCAGCCAAGTCATTTGCAGGTGGTGTAATTCTTGCTACTGGCTTTGTCCACATGTTACCAGATGCTTCAAAAGCCTTAACTAATCCATGCCTTCCCAAAAATCCATGGTCGAAATTCCCTTTTCGGGTTTCATTGCAATGATGGCTTCATTAGGTACACTTCTTGTTGAATTTATCGGGACACAGTACTACGAACGTAAACAGGGGAAGCAGAATGAAGAAGTGCAGGTTGATGATTCGGTTGAATTCGCATCCGAGTCGGGTATCGTTCCGGTAGAACCGAAGGCTAGAAATGTGAAGGTGTTTGGTGAAGAAGAAGGGGTGCTATGCACATTGTCGGGATGCATGCACATGCGGCTCATCATCGGCATAGCCATTCTCAAGAAATTGGAGCTTGTGCTGGTCATTCACACAGTCATGGTGTCAGTGGAGATAATGAAGAAGGTGGCAAGAGGCATGTTGTTGTTTCTCAGGTAAAAATTCTTGATAAATATCAATAAAATTTTGTGTTTTTCTTCTCCAGATTTTAATTATTTGTTCTTTCTGTTATTATGATAAATTCTATTCAACCTATGTTTCTTGTTTTCATGACATTAATATAAGTGTTTTTAAGCAATTTTCTGTTTTTTTTTTTCTTTTTCTGAAGGTTTTGGAATTAGGAATTGTATCACATTCTGTGATTATTGGCCTCTCTCTTGGAGTATCACAAAGTCCATGTACCATAAGGCCCTTAGTTGGAGCATTATCCTTCCATCAATTCTTTGAAGGCTTTGCACTTGGTGGATGCATCTCACAAGCTCAATTCAAAACCGCCCACGCGACCATGATGGCATGTTTTTTCGCCATCACGACACCGCTCGGGATAGCGGTGGGGACGGGTGTTTCTTCCATCTACAACCCGAACAGCCCACGTGCGTTGGTGATCGAAGGGATCTTGGACTCGATATCGGCCGGGATTCTTGTTTATATGGCATTAGTGGATCTTGTTGCTGCTGATTTCTTGAGTAAAAGAATGAGTTGCAATCTGAGACTTCAAGTTGTGTCTTATATTGCTTTGTTCTTTGGGGCTGCTTTGATGTCTTCTCTTGCTCTTTGGGCTTGATTGATGATCAAGAACTACTTTATGTATCTTTATATTAGGGCCCGCGAACTTACCGACCCCACATTGAATCGACTTTTTTTAAGAAGGCCGAAAGTCGATTCTTGATCTAAGAATCGTTTCCCTTCCCGGAAGTCGATTTGACGTGGTGTAGAGGTAAAAACGCGGCGGTGGAAATAAAGGGTCGTTATTATTACTGACATTTCCTTTATTACCAAGTACTACTTTAGATGCAAGAAGTATTTTGCTGAGAAAAAAGCCCTTTAGTTTAGGGGTGCCCCCTCCTTATGATATTGGCTGGGGATTATTAATGTACCAAAAGAACCTGAAATTATACCTATTTTTATCCTCTAACCACCCCCCACCCCCCTACCCCTACCCCTGTTGTGGGGCCCAGGACTTGTATTATTTTTTTTTTATCACCCTTGTATGTTTCTACAAATATCAACACTTTTTTTTTCTTTAAATTTCTATAAGTAGGAGTTTATCCTATGAATCAAAAGTCACCCTACTTATGGTACTCTCTTTCTAGTCCTCTCACTTTATGAAGTTGGAATTATTTATGAGTTCATCCTTATGGCTTTAAAATAAAAGAGTTGCACCTATGTCATGTCTATATTGAAATTTCTCATAACCCAATTATATGTATCAATCATTCGAACTATCGATCATGTTCTTGAGTTGAGCTAGAATATCGATGACACCAAGAATTATCATCACGGGGTTTCGACATTTTTTTTTTTTTTTTTTTTTTTTGGAAACGGGCATTTTTATTTATTTAACTTAAAACTGATGCTCCAAAACGTTGCACCAAACCAAAAACGTACAAACTTCAAAATTCAAGAAAAAGTCATAAAAAGATCTAAGAAATACATTAATCTTGCCGTGCAAGCCGTAAATTCTTCACTCGCTCCACCGCACGGGACACGAACACGTAAGCCGGGGGTCTTTCGACCGTTGAGTCATGAATCTCCTTATTTCTCCACATCCATATACCGTTAACCACTTCCCGCCAAGTATAGTTCCATCCATTGGATCCGCTTAGTTCTCTTCTATCCAAGTATCTAAATTTCGTGTGCCAAAAAATTGACTCCATTTCTCACTGTAGTAAAAACGTCCACACTTGGGTTGCCCAAGCACAATCACGAAGTGCATGAAGGGGTGTTTCATCGTCCGTCTCACGTATTGGGCAAAATGGAGAGGGATAATAGACCTCTTAGCCAAGAGATCATAAGTAGGCAAAGGTTTCATGTTTGACCATCCATAGAAAGAAATTGGTGCGAGTCGGACCCTTTAATTTCCATATGTGTTTCCACCGATTAATATCATTTACATTTGCTTGTTCTTCCCTTCCTTCCTTAGTTTGCAAAAAATAACCAAGAGACCGAATATTTACCCGTACGGTCGTGAATCCATTTGAACCCTTCATCCGTGCGTTCCATGCCCGTCCATAGTCTGAATATGCCGTGCGTATGCCTCTCCATATAGGTGAGCATCCAGGTTTGGGTTTGGCGCATAATTCGGTATATTTATGTGCCGTAACTTTTATCCGCAGTTTGTCGTGATGATTAATCGCCTCCCTGCACCAGCCTTGCCTAAGAAGGCAACATTCATCTCAAAAGGTCTTCTAATACCCAAGCCGCCCTCTTCCTTTGGTCTACATATTTTATTCCAAGCCACCGTGTGCATTTTGCGCTCGTCTTCATTATCTCCCCACAGGAAATCTCTACACACTTTATCCAACTCAGAAATACAAGTCAAGGGTATTTGAAAAGTTTGCATATGATAAAAAGCTTGTGCTGCAAGTGAGCTTTTGATTAAGATAGTCCTGCCAGCCTTAGACAAAGCTTTGGATGACCAGGATGAAAGTTTGGCCTTCATTTTATCAATCATAGGCGTAAAGTGTGCAATCTTGAGTCTGCCTTGGATTAGAGGGACTCCAAGGTAAGTACCAAGTGATGGTGCATACTCCATAGAAAGTTTTCGTGCTATATTATTTCTGTTTGCAACACTAACATTACTCGAAGTATAAAAGCTTGATTTAGCCAAACTAACCTTTTGCCCTGAGCAATTACAAAAATCTTGGAGTGCTCTCTCCATACAACTAGCTTGGTTTTCAGTGGCTTCTCCAAACAAAGAATAAATCATCAAGAAAGAAGATAGCGAGATATGTGAGGTCCCCCTTTGATATAAATAGCGGCTTCCATCTTCCTTCGATATCGCTTCCGTTAATCGTCATACTCGGACTTCCATACATAGAACAAAAAGATAAGGAGCAATCGGATCCCCTTGTCTTATGCCTCTCGTCGGGTGAAAAAGCATTCATCTTCATACCATTCCGTAGTACACAAACCGCCCAATGTAAGTGATCGTATGCATAATCAAATTCAAAATCGACTCCTTGATACCAATAGTCTTCAATATATTTCTTAAAAAATTCCAATCCACTCTATCATATGCTTTCTCCAAGTCAACCTTCACAATCATATACCCTTTTTTACCTCTCTTGTTATGGATGTAGTGCACTACTTCCTGGGCCAGAACAATGTTTTCAGCACTGCTTCTACCTGGTATAAAAGCACATTGGCTACTATGTATGAGCTCCCCCATAATCAATCTTAACCTGTTTCCCAGCACTTTGGTCACAATTTTCACAATAACGTTTGCCAGAGCGATTGGTCTAAACTGAGATGGTTTTTCTGGAACATCCACCTTGGGAACGAGAGTTATTAACCTCATTTATATCCGTTGGAAGGCACTGGTCATCAAAAACTTTCTTCACAAACCTTATCACAGATTCCCCTATAATACCCCAGCCTCTTTTATAGAAAATGGGCGGTAACCCATCTGGACCTGCCACTTTATAAGTTCCCATGTCGAAACAAGCACTCTCTATCTCCTTCTCACATACATTTCTGTTAACAAGTTGCAAAGCAGATTGAGAGAGTTGGGGGAAATCGAAAGTACAGTTACAAAGGTGTGTCTGTGTCTCATTTGAGTATAGTTCAACAAAGAAATCCCTTACCATATCTTGCACCTCTTGTTCATCACTGGTCCAGACACCATCTGCTTTCTTCAGCATCTTAATCGACGTTCTCTCGCTTTCTTTGATGGCCACAGATGGTAATAATGCGTATTTCTTTCCCCTTCTACCATCCATTGTAATTTGGATCGTTGATGCCATAGTAGCTCTTCTTGAATAAGGATATTGTTGTATTCATGCCGTAGCCGTCCCTCCAAATGAGATAAGAAGTCGGAATAAGTGATTACTTAGTGGCATGCCGAACACCATTCGCCTATTTAAGCAGCTTTGTCTTCCTATAGAAAATGTTTCCGAAGACACTTTTATTCCACTTCTGCGCCTCAAGCATGAAGTTATGGATATTTTCACCTATGTTGGGATTAGAGTTATCCCAATTTTGCTCCACAAAGTCCATAAAATCTTCATGTTCCAACCAAGCATTTAAGAATCTAACCACCTCCTTCTTGAGATTTTTGCCGTCTAGACTTAAAATGAGTAAAAGAGGACAAGTGGTCGAATGAACTTTAGGAAGGTGCATAAGGTTGGCTTCATTATATAATAAAACCAATCATAAAGTAGTCCGTACTTGATCCAATCTTTCTTGTATGCGAATGCCTTTATGGATGTGGCCCGCCCACGTAAATCTTGGCCCATGGAAATTCATATTTTCTAGCTTGCAATAATGGATCATAGACCTCATCTTCTCAACATTAATACCTCCAACGCATCTTCCCCCATACTTATCTTCTTGCTCGATTACTTGGTTATAATCCCCCACCATGCACCAAGGATAGGTCATCACATTCGACAAACTCTTCAAATACTCCCGTAAATCATTTCGACACCGGGTGTAGGAGAGGCATAAATAATAGATAGGATCCAAAGGATCTCCCCGTTTTGGCAAATAGCCATGTTCGTACATTGATTTGTACTTGAGATATAATGAAGGTTCATCTCCTTATCGTTCCGTAAGCACCGTATGCCGCCCGAGTACCCCTAGCTTCTACACATATAACTTTATTGTAGTTTGAGTGTAGGAGAATCTGCCAAGCTTTGTCACTACTAGCTCTCGTTTCCATCAGACACAGGATATCTGGTTTATGTGTACTTAGAAGTTCCTTTAAGTGCAACTTAAATTCCTCGGACCCTACTCCTCTACAAGCTCCAAGTCGAATCGCATGATAAAACAATTAGATGTGTGTGAGGTTACCACCTCCTTCTCCCATATCCATCTTATCGTGGGGGTGGTCCCTTAAACTCCATTCTACGTTGCTTAAGCCGTTGTCTTTATCTCTCGTCCACACTTGAACTTTGTATCCCGTATCCATCCGGAGGTTTAGATTTATGATGGATGGAGTCGCATTCGTTTAGTTTCGCATTATCGCTCTCACCGGTGTGGAACTTGGTTGGTCGCTAAACACCATTTGTTGTTCTTGGTTATTTGATATATCATGGAGAGGATTTGGTTGAAAGCTGTGGGTTCTTGCCAGCCCTGCCGATGTAGGTGCTCTTTTGGATGACATTATTGTGTCTTTTCCACTGCTGGATTGTCCCTTTCTTTTCATATGATCCGTCTGATTCTTAGTCTCTCTTTTTCCAAAGTTGCTTTTCTTTTCCCCCCAGTCCTTCCTTACTAAGCAGAGTTATCTTCGGAGGCAGTTGTGCTTCATGTTGTTTTGCTACTTTCCGTTTGAAAGCCTCAATTGGGTCTAAGATCTCTTCTACCTCCTCATCTTCCATTGTTGTATCTTCATTCTCATCTACCAAAACATTAAATCTTGACCCTGCCCTTTCTTGCTCAGAATGGCTCAATTGAGTTTCAGCCCTGTTAACTTGATTATGCATCTCATTCTCGTCGCCTTTTGTATGCGCTTCGCAGTAGGCTCTTCGATCATTGTTACCTCTTTCGTGGTGGGTTTGGCTTGCGTCTTCTTGTCCGCGCTAGCATCCAGGGCCCAAATGGCTTTTCTCGGGAGTAGACCTTGCGGCGTTTGTGGGTTCAAGACATCGTGGTGTGTGCCCTCGATTTCCGCCTTCATTATCATGATGGATCGAAGGGCAATTCTCGCTTTGTGTCCATACCTTCCACATTCAAAACAGACAAACTCGCAAACTTTCATATTCTACCCGGAACTCGGAAGCCTTTGAGCACCACCTTGGTTCTAAGCACCTTGCGTAGATTCATTTCTACACATACTCGTGCAAACCTTCCTCTTGTTGAATCTGTGGTGACTACATCCACCCTTACAGCTTTCCCACTCTTTTGGCTAATCTTAGGATAAATTCATGGTCATCGAAAAGTTCCGCAGGTATTTGTGGGAATCGAATCCACACCATTGTTGAATCTATCTTCTCCCGCGATGGAACAAAAAGTGGTCTCCATTTTCTAACAAATGATAAGGCCCCCGAATTACCCAAGGGCCCTTTTCCAAAGCAGCTACATAATCTTCTCTCGCAAAGAAAATCTCACCACATAGAATCCCGCCCGAGATCAACAATGTCCAATTTACCTTTAGTACACCACATACTGTGTAATCGTTCTTGCAATATTCTGAATGAGACATTTCGACCTAGTACCTTTATTATGACTGCTCTCCTCCATTGACGCCAAAGATCGATGCAGTCCCTCACTTCCAATTCGACTGGGTCGTCATCCACCTCTGGACCATGCCAATTCTCTCGCTATCTTGATGAATTCTGCAATATCTGATTCCTCTTCTCCATCACCGAAGTAGAGTTGGTCCTTGTAATTTAAGCCCCTGACCACATCAACGCCGCTTCGATTTCCCCATGGAGTTGCCTCTTTTGGTCTATCTACGCTTGTTCGAAGGAGGTCCTCCTCTTCTGTAGTGCGGTCGACACGCATGTCCTCCATTTCAGGGGAATTTGGATTAATGGGAGAGAAGGACGTCGGAGGAGACGAAAGAAAGGGACACCGGAAAACCTAAAAATGTGTATTACATGAAGGACTTGCTTTTAAGTATGAAGTATAATGTTGATACAACATAAAAATAATAAAAAGGGGATTGGAGCATCATTGGACGTGAGTTTTACACTAAAATTGTGATATGAAGCAAGAAAACCCCTTCCTTTGGGATTAACCTAAATGCTATTATTTTAATTGTTTACTCAAAGTAATATGCTTTTTCTAATGCACATGAAAACCGTAAGATAAACCGCAATCAAACCAAATCTAAGCAAACCATACAGATGAATTTCGTTTTTATTTTTTATTTTCTTTAAAACATAAAAACACAACCTAAAATCCTTAATTCCATTCACTTTGAATAAAGAATTTTATTCGTTATTATTTTCTTTTTTACAATACATTATACATCACATCCACTTAAGTCGATACAAAAGCTAATACAATAATGCATGGTATATGACTACTGAAATGGCTAACTGAAGTGTAGTGATAATAATAATGTCAACATTTGAATTGATTGAATAGCTATATGAAATGAATGCAGACCGGTCCGGAGTATTACGTCTTCATATGGCCCACGAACGATGACCCATCTTTGTTGGTAATTTAAGTTGTTACCTACGTTCATTTACGTAATCGGGGTTTGGTATAAAGATGGGTGAACTCGGAATGCTATAATATGAGTTTGGAGATACGGAGTGTATGCTCATATAAGTATTTACGAGTTTACGGATTTAAATGATTAAGTATAGTTCGGGAAAATCACTTAAAGGACTCGAAAATCCACTTACAGGACCAAAATTCGAATTTGGAAAAAACAGTGACAAAGTGTCGTTTGTCACCACAGCGCCCGCCCGTGAGAAATATAATATGGTGGATTCACGTTCGGTAATGGAACAATACAATGAACTTCTTCGCATTTTGGGTCAATTTGCACAGCATAAAATGGAAATGGATAAACCGAAAACTTGCCTCACGTTCTTCATCTTCCCTTAGGCGTTTTGCACAAGATAATTGCTTACTCCCCCACACTTAGCTTTTGCTCGTCCCGAGCAAAACAAAACGAAATCAAGGCTCGGAAAAAGATAGACATCTCAAAGCAAATATAACACATATGCAATAACTTAGAGGTTCACCCCGGTGTGTGTGCAAAGCCATAACAAACTTCCACTAAGTCCAAACTTGAAAATTTCAAAGCAAACTAGCTAATACCCCCTTCAAACTAGAAATGACCGATACTTATAAGATGCACCCTACAAAACGTAACATATCCCGAAAAAGATGATAGAGTATATCTAAGGCCTTTCGAAATACTCGAGGATAGTCCCTTCAACATATCCGCGCTTATACCTGGGGATAAGGTAGACGATAACTAAGTCTTTCATTCATTTCATACCACTTCTCATATAAGTTGATTTAACTATTTCACTTTTAAACACACATCAGAATGAGCTGTTGCCCTGTCATAGCAGAATAGGATATTCGAGATATACCCTACCTTACTCAAATCATAAGGCAAATTTTCTTTCGATCGTCGTGAGCTTTTGGTCATCATAGTGGTATAGACATTCGTGGTACGCCCTACCTCACTCCAATCATCGACCACCTTCCGACACACCCAATTAATTCATTTAAAATTCAACTTTTTCAACAACATTAGTTATGCTTTACTTATCACATTCAAACCTCGTATATTCACAAGATGTCATACTGGATCTAAACACAAACTATCATAATCGTCACGATACATACGTTAGCACTAAGCACATGACTTATAAGATAACAAAAATCACTAATCAAAAGGGGTATAGCTTTATATTATAGCTCATCATTCACTATGGCTCGTGAAAAATATCGGGTGAAACAACTAACTTATCGGACACACAAGATAATAAGCATCAATGACTATAAAAGAACCGAACAAAGATATGCATTGCTTACTCGGGACGTAACAAAAATTGAAAAATTTTGAAAAATTTAGCTCATATTGCATAGAAACATAACGAAGTAAGCAAATGATCGATACACATAACCATTCCCCTCCCCCACACTTAAACCACAACATGTCCTCAAAGTTGTGCGTAATTACGTAACGGATAAGAGTACTTAGCCGATTTGGTAATGATCCGAAGAGAGGTCGAAGAGGACAACAATGGTGATGTCATATGGAGTCCTTTTTCAGCAACAACTTCCAAAGGTAGCTTGGCAAAAACAGATAAAAATGTGCCTGCACCACTTGAAAAATATGGCAGTATCTCGGGGAACACAGGGGAAAATATATCATATTGCGCAGAAAAGTTTGATATAAGCACAGGAAATAATTGCTCAGATGGAAAAATCACCACACGAGGAAAACACAGGACATCTAAGCGTCAAATAAGCCACAGAAGCTTACAATACAAATATGGACCACATGTGCATACAGAAATATCAAACTCCAACTGAAAGTGCAAATGCGCCTTACAAGATTTATCAAAAAGAAATAATGATGAGGACACTACAAAGTAGCAGTGGCTAGGTGCACTAAATAAAATAAAACACAATGCAACTAAATGATATGCAACTATACTAAAAAGGCAAAAAGAAAATCAAGAAAAATGCTAGCCCAACTAATTCCATAGATATCACCCTAATCTACAATTCGGACTAAGCGATGAAACATGTCAACCATAGAAGGAAGGTCAAATATATAAACGTCTACTAAATAACGCCACAGAAGCGCAACAAAATTCGATTATGCAAAGCCACAGAAGCTTGCCATGTAAAGTGTAGACGTGCCTTAAGACTCATCATAAAGTGATAGCAACGGAAAACCGACAGTAGCTATACTAAAGCAAATATAAATCATATAGAAAAGAAAATTGAAAGTGTAAACGGTCTTAAGGATTACAAGATCCATCTAAAAGTGAAAGCGACGGAAAACCGACAAGAGCTCAAACTTAAGAACATATGAATCAAGTAATAAAAGATGAACGAATAGTAGGGCAAAGCTTACAAGATCCATCTAAAAGGAAGTAGCAACGGAAAACCGACAAAAGTAGCTACGATGAATCAAGTAAGGGACAACAAAAACACACGACCCCTAAACAACCCTAACACCCTAGATAGACGACAAAAGAACAACATAAATCAAATTGGAATCACGTCTAGCTCGGTGCTCTTGCATCAATAGACTCGAAACACACACAATCACTCAACATGGACCGTAATAGATGGAAAAATAACCATAACGGTGAAAGAACAGGACATCTACGCATATCAGATAAAAGCCACAGAGGCTCGCATTAAAACATCCATGTCAAATAATGAAGCATGTATCAAAAAACAAATTCTATTCACTAGAAACTGACACACTGGACGGACGTTCAGACAATCCAGACGCTCGTCCTCCTGTAAATGATGAACTGGACGGGCGTTTGGAAAGGACAAATGCTAGTTTGGTTCTCATAAGACATAACAAAGTTGGTGCATGTTGGACGGACGGGCGTCCAGTCACTATGGACGCACGTCCGGTAACCACAAAGAGTGGCCGGGCGTTCACAGAGAGCAGACTCCCATCTGGTCTTAGCATAAAGCACAAAACGAGACACCTG
This sequence comes from Gentiana straminea, assembly GCA_036785695.1. Taxonomy (NCBI): domain Eukaryota; kingdom Viridiplantae; phylum Streptophyta; class Magnoliopsida; order Gentianales; family Gentianaceae; genus Gentiana; species Gentiana straminea. The sequence continues at coordinate 329,272 of JAVUPR010000273.1, forward strand.
AGCAACCTCATAAACCCTAGATAAAATCATAAACCCCAGAAACCTCAGAAACCCTAGAAAACAAAACAACTTTTTTCCTTCTTTTTTATTTTTTATTTTATAAGATAAAGAAATAGAAAAGGATACGGAAAACTTAAGCAGAAACCTACCTACGAAAAATTTAAAACGTAAAACAAGAAAACAATAAAAGGGAGAAAAACGTGTTGAAATCTTCGAGCCCAAAACGGAAGGGAAAACAGCAGATTTTGACCTCGAAAACGGTGCTGAACGGCCTCTGGCAATTCATCACGTCGTCAGCGTCGGAACGAGCTTTCCGAATTGGGGTCCTGCGCGCCAAACGGACACTCGAGCCGAAAGTTATGGCCAAAATACTACCATGTGCCCTAACAATCCCTTTTATCCCAACTTATAACAGAAAATCAGAAAAATTAATAAACTAGACAACCGTACCGATTTCCCCGGCAACGGCGCCAAAAACTTGTCTCGGATTTTATCTAAGCAAAACAAACAAGTAATAAAAAATAATCCGGTATACCCCAAGTGTAGGGATCGTAGCATAGCGATTAATACCGGAGTCGATCTCAGGAAATCGGGGTATCTAGTTCATTAATTTTCCTAAGATTGATACTATTCTTATTAAAACCTAAAATAACAAAACGAAAAGATAAACTGGACAGAGGATTGTCAGTCCAAAGCCAGGGAAGATCGTTGCGAACATAACTAAACTATAAACGAGAAAAACAATAAAACAAAAATAAACATGATAATGACTATAGCGATTAAACATAGAACAAGCAGTGATCCACCATCCCGCAACCCTTAATTTCCTCTCTAGATTATCTTATGATGATTTAACTAAAATTGTGATTCACCTATCAAAGGTATGAATTCCTACTCTCGTTGATAATTCGCCTATTAATCTTCTATCTCTCGATCTTAAAGATTAACGCTTTCAAACCAAGGTGCAAGATTTCTCAATCTAACAATCTGGATATTCAACCTAATCAACTCTCGTTACTTATAGGTTAAAGATCCAATCTTTCCTATGGTGATCTAGGTTTACACCGACTCTCGTCATATGACAAACATCAATAGCAAAACATCTCTCGATATAAATTTGCATAACACATTGACGATGCTAAATAACGCACCTCCGGAATAAATGTGGTCACGTGTAATCTAAGGGTGAGTCAGAAAGGGATCGAATAGTCGTAACTTGTTGGAAAGATAGTGTTTTTGGGTGTTTTAGGGCTGAGTCCAAGAATGTATCTTGGATTGCCTACGTATCCTGTGTGAAAGTCCAGGAATCAAGCCTTACGTAGTTCCTGGAAAGATGTATTTATAGGCACATGTCCTTCCTCTGCCCTAAACTTAGGGCGGTTTGGTCTATTGACATAATTACCCTTAAATGGGCCTTGCCCCTTCGCCCAAGTAACCCGCCGGGCGGCGGGCCCGAGCATCCGAACCGGAGGTCTTGGTCTCGACTCGAGTGATACCGAGTCGGGTGATCGAGGTGGTACACTTGTACAACCGCCCCACCGCGGCCTTCATTGGTATGCATAGCATTCGACCCGATGTGGGACATCGTGTAGACTTTTCCATATGCCACCGGATCAATCGATTATTCCACGTGGAGGGGTGGAATCCCGTATCGTCATAAGCCCCCGGGATCGGAGGAAGCTCATCTCGAAAGCCGAGATCGGATCTCGAAAATTTGAATAATCTTCTCGACATCCAATATTCTCTAGGCGGGAATACAGCTGTCCTATCTACCCGTCCTAGGCTGTCGTAGGATGACGTCACACTGTACTAGCATTAATGAGTGCGAGAAACGAAGCGTTTTACCAGCCCACTACCCTTGATTCTCGCGTTACTCACCTTATAACCGCTCCCAAACCGCCCTTTCAAATCATTTGGAAGATTTCACAAACATAAAAGGAGCCCCAGACTCTGCATTCTCTCATTCGCCATTAACTGTCTCCTCGCCTTATCGAAAAAAATACAAGTAAGCCCCAATCCGCTTGAACTCCTCTCGCATTTTTTCTTTTTGCATTTATTTCTTGCGTCTTTTCTTAGTTCCTGTTAAGGGTGATTTTATATGATTTATACCGTTATATTTCGTAACGATTTCTCCCATAATCTGATAAATTGCATAGAAAAGTAAGTGCTTATTAGATTTATTGAGCAAACGAGTTTTAAATGTGTTTAAATGCAAAATCGAGATATTTACGTGATTTTATCGGTGTTTTATGTTTATTCGTATGATGTTACATTTTGCATGTTTCTATCATGTTGTTAGGTATGTTTTCATGATGAGTAAGGAGCTTAAACGATGATCACATGAAGATGGAAGAGTTGAAAGATGTTTAAGTGAAGAATCATTGAAGAAACCGGAACCAGGCACTTCATGGGGATTTTGTCCACACTTGTAGGCACTTTCAGGGAAAGTTGTCTTGATGAAAGTTGTAGAGGATTGAAATAGCTTTCCAACGCATGTTGAATCACCTCATTTGGAGCCCTAGAAGTGAAGTTATGAGCAAAATACTGGAGCAAGGTAGTGGACGGGCGTCCATAAAAGTGAACTCGGCGTCCGTAATCATATTTTACATTCGAGAGTTCGACGCGTTCGAACGAGCGTTCATTCTCCGTTCATAGAGGCTGGACGAGCGTCCAAGATAGTGGACGGGCGTCCACGGCACCGACTCACGAAACCGACCTAAAAATCTATAAATAGGCGCGATTTCCCAAACCCTAATCATACAATTTTCGAACCCTAAACCCTAGGGGCAGCTTGGCTGCGTTTTTCCTTCAGCTTTTTCTCTAGTTTTATGCACTTAAACTTCTAGATTAGATTAGATAATTTCATGTACTTTTTATTCAACAATTCGATGTGCAAAGGATGCTGTGAGGCTAAATCCTCCTTGAACGAGCGTTGTGAAGCCGTCCGTTTCAACAGTTTGATCTCGAGTTCGTGATTATTTTGTGAGTGTCTATTAAAGTTGTTACCTTTATCATGTTTTTATATGTTGATTGCATGCTATATCGAAAGATCCGTGCCTTTGTTTATTGTTTGCTTGATGAAAGTCATGTTAACCTTAGAACACCATGATAAAAGTTTAGACCTTTAATCTAATCACAATGAAAGTTATTAGATTGAATCTCTAGATTAGAAATTGAAAGATTTCACGCCTAGGTTAGAAAGACTTAATCTTTAATCGAAAGATCGAAGATTAGAAAACGAACTTGTCTACGAAAGTAGGTGTTCATGCCTTAGATAGGTGAATCACAACTTGAGTAGAGATCACGAAATAATCCGAATTAGTATCAAACGTTGATAGGATAGGTGGAACAATTGCTCGTTCGTTCGTTAAAATTTGATTTAAATCACTTGACTCGAATTGCTTAGCTTAGTTTAGTTTATTTTATTTTTCTCGCGACTTAGTTAGTTTTTATTGCTTCCAATCTTTCCTAGCATTGGATTAATCTCCTCCGTCTAGTTACTTTTATGCAATATTTGTTTAGGTTAGTTTTCGTGACAATAATTAGTTAAAAACAAAAGCTGTGGTTCACACAATGCCTAGTTCCCCGTAAGATCGACCCGGCATTAGCCTCCATACTACGATCCTTGCACTGAGGTTAACCGGTTTATTACTTGTTGTTTTGTATTGATAAAATCCGGGACAGTTCCATGTCTAGTAGTGAGAGCGATTCTCAAAATAGGGAGGAGATTATTGCTATAGAAGAAGAATCGGCGGAGGAAACGGTTTCCGGAGTTCCTACTGCTCCTGGTGAAAGGGTCGCCGGAGAAGAAGAAGAAGAGGAAGAGAGGGGAGAAGAGGAGTCGTCCTCTCGTCCTGCTACGAAGCGTCAAACCAGGATGAAGGGGCAAGGGCCGTACGGTTGTATATCCAGTCTTTCTCAAGAAAAGGCTAAAACCATTTGTTCTCGATATGGCATTCCATATTCACCTGAGCATGTCAAGGTCTCCCATGGCCAGTATCAATTCGCCTGTGACCCTCCCCCGGGTTCTGCGCTATCTACGAGGCGCAATTGAAGGAGGGCCTTCGATTTCCTTTCGATCCGTGCCTCATTGCAGTCCTCCAACACTACCAAATTTGTGTCACCCAACTTGCTCCCAACGGGGTTAGGAGTGTAATGGGTTTTGTAATGGCGTGTCGAATCGCCAAACTCGAATTCTCGGTTCGACTCTTCCGGCAATATTACGCCATTCAAGGCCTTCAAGACATTGGGTGGTATACTTTCCAGAGGCGCCCCTTGGCATCGGAGTTTGTGAGGAAGGTAACCTCGTCTCAGGGGGAGTGGAAACCACATTTCTTCTTTATACGACATGGGTTGGTGGATATCGACATCCATACTTGGTATAAAAGGCCGCGGAAATGGCATGATCGGCTCGAATCGGACGTTCCCGGTGGGTGTGCGATTATCGAGAGCATTCATCCCGATGTAGCGACTCGGAATCGCATTCCCCTGTATCCGTTTGCCGACATCGAAACGGCGGGACCTGGCGCTTACCCGGAACTCAATGAGGACGTTCGAGTTTTGCGTAGGCTACTTATTCGTTCGCCGAATCGTTGTACTTGTATTTTCCAGATTTTTAATGTTCTTTTAATGTCGACTTATCTCTCGTTTGCGGTGGAACACTTCTCAAAGCTAGAGGCGGTAGGAAAGATGCCCGAACCCAAAAAAGACGGACCCCGAAGAATTCAGAACCGGCCGGCATCAGGTCGAAGAAGCCAGCCTCTGGTACATCTGGGGGACAAAGGGGTACGATCCGTTCTTCTACTCCCGCATCGACATATGAGATTTTAAGAAGTCAGCCTGACGAGGCTAGGGTGATAGATCTGGCTGAAGGTGACCTCGTCTCGAGAAGCGCCATAAAACAACCGAGGTGCGACATGGGGTGGGAATGAGACCCGTAACCTTGCTCCACCAAATTCCACCGATCTGATCCCTAAGACGAGTGTGGCAGAGATGGAGGCCATGACTCCAGAGGAGCTACACGACCTTATTATGAAGAGTCATCGAGTTGTGAGTCTTCTTTTATTTCCTTGTACCTTCAAGATTTTGTCTGACTTCGAAGTTAATAGTGTCTCCCTTTTTTGCAGACTCGCCTGGCTACTAAAGTGGCTTTGAATAGAATCGAGTCTCCCTCGGCAACTTTGGAGGAGCAGAAGGAGACAATTGCTAAGCTGACCTCTGATCTTGAGAAGCTGAAAGCCAAGGCCAACAAGTCTTGGATGATCGACGCTTGAAACTCGGAGTCGGATCTATCTAAAGCACGAGAAAGACATATTTGACGAGAGATGCCGAGTCGGGCGGCGGTAAAGTCGGAGTTGGATCAAACTAGAGCCGAGCTGGCTGCATCCACTAAGGCTCGGGACGATCTTCAACTTGAGGTCGATAGCTTCACGACTCGCTTGGAAGCAGCTAAAAAGGACTTCTTGACGTCGGAAGAGTTCGATAACGACCGGCGCTTCGATGAGTCGTGCCATGAAGGGGGTTTTTCGAATGCGTTGGATCAAGTCAAGGCGCCGTCCCCGACTTTGACGTTAATAGCATCGGGAAGGCGCACTTGTATGACCCAGAGTCGATCCCCAGATATGGTCGATATATCACCGACTTCAAAGCTGGCGTGTCTCTTTACAACAAGTATGTGGCCTCTGTTCTGGAGGGAGATGGAGCGGAAAACGATGAGTTGGAAGAGCAGACTGCCCCTAACGCCTCTACTTCGAACTAGCCAGCTGTTTGATGACTTTTTGACGCCATATTTTTTACTGCTCTGTTTGTTAAACTTTTTTAATTCGATGTGGTTGTACCAACTGTTATGCTTTTATTTGTTTGAACTTGTTCTTTTTCGATTCGACCTTGCTGTCTTGGATGTTTTTAATCTGCATTTTGATTAGATCAAGCTTGCATTTCGATTAAATCTTTGCTTTTTACTTGAATATCTTGTCTTTTGTCGATCATTCGTTTCTAGTGGTGTAGTCTTTTGGACTTAATTCCCTTTCAAATATTGCCTTTGGTGAGGGGTGTAGTCCTTTGGACTTAATTCCCCCGTGGCCCCTCGAAGTGTGGTATGAGTTCATGACTCGTGATACACTTGAATATGAGTCGACCTAGCATTGTACCGCCTTACCGGCTTGACTTGGCTATCCTGGTCGGAGCTCGATTCGATTATCCCGCCTTATCGAGCTTATATGGACATCGACCAAGTCCATACTCGACCGTCGGACATCGTGGTGCCCGTGAACCGGTCAAGTTGGGTATCCACCGTGGGATTTTCCGACTGCTTAGCATCATGGCTTACTGGCATGTCGGGAGTGATATAAGCGCTGTCAGTGACTTGGATTTTTTCACCATTTTGCTATAACTCCATCGATGATGCGTAGATCGGAAGTGATTTAAGAATTGTCAGTGACTTTGCTTTATTCACTTTTCCGATTTAATTCCCTCGTATCGAGGTTTCTTGTTGGAATCGATTTTTTGTCTTTTTCTTCCAAGCCTCCTTTTCTTTTTTACATGAGCATGTATGTTAAGCGTAATTTAGTAAAGAAAATTACTTGAATAAAAGGCATTAAAAGCAAATCGTCACATCGACATATTACAAGTAACTAAAAAATTGAAGTTGCGAATGTCATAAATTGAATAACCAGCTTAAACGTAGTATTTCCGGAGATTGGTGGCGTGCCAGGTCCGAGGCACTGTGCTACCGTCTGATCTCCCCAGCTGATACGACCCTTTAGGATGTACCTTTAAGACTTTATACGGACCTTCCCAGGTCGGCTCGAGCTTGCCTATTGGTTCTTGCTTGTCGGCTTCGTTTTTCCTCAACACGAGGTCTCCTACTTGGAAGTATTTGCATTTCACTCTTGCGTTGTAATACTGTGAAATCTTCCTTTTATAACTGGCCATTCGATATGCCGCCATCTCTCTCTTCTCTTCGACGTTATCTTTTTCTTCCATTAGATCGCCAAAGATTAGTTTCGACATTGTAAGCTAAAACCCGAGGTGACGCTAGTCCGATCTCCGCAGTATCATCGCTTCGCATCCATAGGCCATGGAAAAGGAGTCTCTTGGGTAGCCGAATTGGGTCTTTGTTCGGTATGACCATAGTATACCGGGTAACCGAGCCGCCCAATCTCGACCTTCGTCTTCTAACCGCTTCTTTAGCCCAAACTTGAGTTGCTCGTTTGTTCCGTTTCGACCGTCCGTTGGACCGAGGTCGGGCCACCGATGTCGTTTCGTGTTCGATCTTGAATTCTTTCAACCAATTTCGCACTCTATCGTCAAGAAACCGAGTCCCGTTGTCCGAGATCGATACTTGGGAATCCCAAACCCGCACAAAATATTCTCCCATAGAAATTTTTTGATGGTCCGAGCCCCGATGTCGCAAGAGCTTTGGCTTCGACCCATTTAGTAAAATAATCAACCGCAACGACCACATATTTGAAATTTCCCGGAGCTCGAGGCAAGAGGTCCGACTATATCGACCCCCCATTCATCGAACGGCCATACCGACTCGATGGCACTCATTTCTCGTGCTTGCCGGTGAGTCACCACATCGTGTACCGGCAAGCCCCGCAACTCATAACTAATCGCTTTGCATCTTTTTGCATGGATGGCCGAAATAGCCTCGCTAGCTTGCATTTTCTTGCCAACATCCGAGCTCCGCAATGGTTACCACAAACTCCTCGATGTATTTCTTCGAGAAGATAAGCCCCTCGTCTTCCGATGCACATCGCATCCAAGGTGTTACAAACGATTTTCGATAAAGTACATAGTCGAACAGAGCGTACCTGGAGGCTTGAAGCCGGATCTTCCTGGCCTGGGATTTATTGGATGGGAGAATTCCGTCTTTCAAGAATAACGCTATCGGATCCATCCATGTCGACCCTTGAACCACTGGTTACACGTCGACTTCATTATAGCTTCGCTCGGCTAACATTTCTACCAGAACTTTCCTTTTCGACCTGAAATTCGATGCGAGTTTGGACAACGCATCGGCCCGTTTATTCTCACTTCGGGGGACCCGATCGACACGAACCGTCTTGAACTTCGACATCAATCCCTGAACCACTCTCAGATAATTTTTCATAGATTCTTCCTTGGCTTCATAATCGCCTCGTATGTGATTCACTACGAGCTGAGAGTCACTGTATACTAGGAGGTTCTCGACCCCCAACTTCAATGCCAGCTTTAAACCAGTGATCATTGCCTCATACTCGGCTTCATTATTTGTAGCCTTGAACTCGAATCGTAACGCATAAGGGAACTCTTCTCCTTAGGACTAACCAATAACAAACCAGCCCCAGCTCCTTCTCTACTCGAGGCACCATCAACATGGATAGTCCACTGCTCACCTGATGACTGCTTATCCTGTTCCAACTGAATTGACAACCCTTCTGCTATGAAGTCTGCCAGAGCTTGACCCTTAATGGCTGTGCGAGGTAGAAACTCGAGATCATACTCGGCTAACTCGACCACCCATTTGGCTAATCGACCCGATGTCTCGGGCCTCGCCAAAATCTGTTTCAAAGGCCGGTCGGTAACTAGAGATGGGGTGTGCTTGAAAATAGGGTTTCAATTTCCTCGATGCATGAACTAGACTTAATGCCAATTTTTCACCGGCGTGTATCTCGGTCTCGGGTCCATGCAATGCCTTGCTTACGAAATATACCGGGTTTGCCCCCGGTCTCCATCTCGAACTAATACGGCACTTATCGCCTCTTCACGATTGCTAGATAAACCGGAGTTTCTCTCCTCTCGAGGTGAAGACAGGCGTTGGTAAGTCGGATAGATTCTCCTTCGAGATCATCGAATGCTTTTTGGCACTTCTCGTCCCACCGGAATGGACTCGCTTTCTTTAATACCTTGAAGAATGGTAGGCCCTTTGTGCCGATATCGACAAGAAACGATTGAGAGCCGCCATCCGACCCGTCAAACGTTGCACTTCCTTTACGTTACGAGGCGCGTACATGCTCTTCGGGCCTCGATTTTATCCGGATTAGCTCTAATCCCATCTTTCGATATCATATACCCTAGAAACTTTCCTGATCGGACTCCAAACGTGCATTTCTTCGGATTGAGCTTCATGTTAGCGGCCCGCAGGACCTCGAAGACCTCTCTAACATCGACAAGAAACTGTCCCATTGACTTGCTCTTGATCAATAAATCATCCACATAAACCTCCATGTTTCGACCTATCCGCCCTTGAAAATTTTGTTGACCGCTCTCGATAGGTAGCCCCTGCATTCTTAAGCCCAAACGGCATCGTCACGAAGCAAAACGTGCCAAACTCTGTGATAAAAGCGGTTTTTTCTGAGTCTTGGGGGTGATGAGAGATAAATTTATGATCATTATTATGACATTTCGCCCCACTTCTGATACCATTTTGAGCATTTATGTATCAAATCAAGTCATAAATACTAAGTTTTATCAAAATGTATAAGTAGTAATTATTATATAAATTATTGTGTTTTTATTATATTTTTATAGATTTAATAATCGGACTGTCGTGTTGAAAATTACTATATTTTATAAAGGTTTTATTTACCGCTAGTATGATAGATCTAAAAATATCATGACTAGAGATCGTAATATTAACCGAAAAGTGCCGGTCAAGTAAAATTCAACGCAGTTTACGAACTTTTGTTGTCGATTTACTCGCGGTTCGTTTCTTTGTGTTCGGGTAAAAAAAGATAAGATTTTGCGGAGACGGAACCGAAGAATGAATGACGAAACGAGAGTTATGCCCGACCGAGTGGATTCGGCCAACACCACAAAATAAATATCTTGGATATTTTACGGGAATATTCCAAGATATTCCTGGATATTTATTTGATCACAAAATAAATATCCTTGATATTTTGCTCACCAAACTTGGAGCCCAAGGCCATAAAAATATCCCACGTAACGACACGAGGTATTTTGAAGGATGGAAGAATATACGCCACAACTTACAAGTTCAACGGGTCGGTTTTCCTACGTACTTATACCGTAAAATATCTTCAACGAATATGCGACCCAACTTAGAGGCATTTTCAGGGGAAGAGTCCTTGATGAAAGTTTTAGATCTTCAAATGAGCTTTCCAACGCACTTTGAATCACGTCAATCGGAGGTCTACAACTCAAGTTATGGGCATTATACCAAAACTCGGCTCGAACTAGACTTTGACTCGGTTCGAACCTAAAAAATCCTATAAATACCCCCCATCCTTAGCATAATTTCTTGCCCCTCTTGGCCACTCTCTTGGCCAAGCTCTCCCTCTCCCATTTTCCCTCTTCTATGTTGATCTATGTCCATTTCTTTTCTTCCATGAAGTAGCATGTATGTATATATACATATATGTCTATGTATATCCATATATATGCATATATGCAAGCTTCTCTCCATCTTTTCTTCTTATTTTGGGCCCGTATATGTATACATATGTCGATGTATGTATATATATATATGTATATGTTTGAATAAATAAAAGTAGTAATGTTGTAAAGCTCGAGAAAATTATCGAAGGAAAATGCTTTTGGAAAGGTTGCTATACAGCTTTGATCCGAAGTAAACGGGTAATTTGATTGAGTATTATGCTTATTATGTTTATCTATATATATATATTATAACTATGTTAAACTAAAAATATATCTAGCCAAGATATGAATCTGAATTAGTTAATCTTTTGGTAAAATGAATGATCGACTCTGGTAATCATGATTAAAATCGATTATAATGAATCTCTTTCTATGTTTGAATTGATGTAGCTAATCGATTTGAAAGAATTCATAATCTAATTATGAATTGACACCTCGTAGTTAGTTTATGAACTCGTTAATAGAAAGACCGGAGGGTAAAATTGGCCGAGTGAAAACGTGACAACGGAATCCGATTTCCTAAACCGGGGGTAGATTTGTTTCGGGAGAAACAAACTCTTATTGAAATTTATACTCGAGAGATTATCACGTTAAATTCGCCTGTTTAATTGACATACCTTAAAATTGGCCGAATGACAAAACGGGAGTGACCCATGCTTGAGGATGACATTGGACAGAGGACAAGACATATGACAATTTCATACGCTCGTGTGAGGAGAAATTGCCTAGCTTAGGAGTATACCGTTTCGTATAATTGATTGGACCTTGAATAAAGGAAGATCTGTCTCATTTATTTCTACTAAAAAGATATTGATTCAGTAAAGTATTCTTGGCTAGATCCAAAAATATATATTATATTAGTATTTATTTGTTTTATTTTTTCGTTTTACTAACATCTAACTCTAACATTACTAACTAATCTAGCGATCTAACTATCTAACCTCAAAGCAAAAAGTAAAAACTGCGACTTAGATCGAGTTAATAATAGCTTCTTGGTGTTTAACCCCACTTAAAAGAATTACCATGTTTTCCTGTGGATACGATACTCTGACTCACCAGACTAGCACTACGATTTGACCCGGTACACTGCCGGTAAGGATTGATAGCCTTGAAACAGTCCGTCAGCTATTTTGGCGCCGTTGCCGGGGAAAACGTCGCTAATTTCTTTCTTTGTGTCTAGGGTTACTACTTGTATTAGCTCAAAATTCTCGAGGATAAGTCAACACTCTTCTTATCTCATTTCTTTTTTATTTTCCGTTGGTATCTACCTTCTTTTAGTTACCAATTTTCTTCTTCTATTAAATTCGAGTTATTTTCTATTTTCGATAGTAGAAAGTAAACGTGGTCATAATGTACCGAGGATAAATCAACACTTTTCTCAATCTCATTTCTATTTTTATTTTCATTGGTACCTACCTATTGGTAAGATACCAATTTTTTTATAAAAATACTCGGTAAATACCGAGAGAGAGAGAGAGAAAAAAAAAATCTCGGTAAATACCGAGTGGAGTCGGTAATTACCGGGAGAGAGAAAAAAAAATAATCAATGTGTTTTTTTTATCGATTTCGTGATCTTTTCTATTCGATATTTTTCACAAAAATCATCAAATCGAGTTATGAAAACGGCCGAAATCGTAATGAAACACCATCTCGATTCGATTTTATCTATTTCAAGTTATTTTTCTATTTTTCGATAGTTGATGACCGAAATGGTAAGACCCAAAACGAGGTCATATCGTCGGGGAAATCCTGACGGAGAATCATTTTCGAATCGAAATACGAGAATGACTGAAACTAGTGATGAAACACCTGAACGAGGGCTTGATCATGCCCAAGGGAATATTAATAAATAAAATAAAAATAGAAATAATCAGAATTGGAAGCGAGGTTGGAAGGAACCAAGTTTGAAAGGGCCAATTCAAACCGAACCTTATCCAGCTCAACCCAAATTCATCTCGGTTCAACCAGATAAGGCAACACCATATCCAATGCATATTTTGAAGAAAAAGGTACAGAATGATGAAACACAAATCATTCGAGGAAGCTTTACCATATTCATCTAATGACAAGGGTAAGGGAGGTATACATTCTATCCCTATTACAAAGATGAAGTTGGATAAAAAGTATGTATGTTTTCTTGACGATTTTAGTAAGGAGAAGTTTGGGAGTTAATCATGAGGGCGTTGTCTTCAACACTTACAATTCATTGAAATATCCATGCATTACACTAGAATCTTGTTCTTGTGTGTACACTTTGTGTTTTTTTTGTTTTGGATTGTACTAACACGCAGGTAATTGAAGAAGATGACTTCAGTAATAATGTGAAAGCTCGCAAACCTAAAGCTCGAAAATCAAAGGAAAAGGTCAAGAATCGTTTGGATTGGTGGGAATTGTCTAACCTCTGTTGGAAACCGGTATTGAAGAAGGATGCGGTACGTGAGGATGACCCACCACCAGTACATTAGAAAACTGAAGCACGATAAAGTCTGGCTATAGACTATAAATGTAGTCAATCACGGGTACTATCCTTCCTATTTACTCCTTAAGCATTTATTTTCGGTTGGTTCATGTGCTTAGTTGCTACATGCTTTGGTGAGTAATTGTTAGAAGTATCCCGTTTTGTTTAGTATATTATATTAGTTAATCATTATCATTTTGGTCGAGCAAACGACGATAACCAAAAGCGCTACCGGGAGGCGCCCCGTAAAAATGTTAAATATAATAATTACTCATACTTTGGATGATACTTTGCGAATACTTCGGATTGATTTTCATTTTGTTTCACCAAGTCTTAGGATGAATGTTTGAATGTCATTATAACGGGAACGATTAGGTGGTTATCCGAAAATCGATGAAAAAAAGAGAAAATTCAAATGCATCATTTCTTATACTTAGGTTGTTAGAACGATTTGAAATAACCCTTGAGGATGCGGGTATAAAAGACTCGAGTTAATACTTTGCCATACGTTACATTTCATGATCTAGTCTGTTTTAAATTTCAAATAACGTGTGACATGTATTAGTTCAAATACTATGGAATTGAGGAGGTTATAACTTTAGTTTAACCCACCCACCCACCCTTTAATATCATCCGAGTATTTGTTTTGAATTGTTTTATGCACCATTGCTTTCCCAACAACTTATTTACACTCACTTTACATTGAGGACAATGTAAGTTCGTAAGTGGGGAGTGGAGTCGTTGGTCTAAGCAATGGCATTAGTGCTTATTTTGTATCAATAAATCCCTTAGTTTTTGATTTTTTTCGAGCATTATTTAGTTGATTAAAATAAATTGTATAAGGTATATATTTCATGAATTTGAAGATATAATGATCAATTTGGATGTGTATAACCAACGTGAACCGTAAGTGCATTGTAATTCCAAATATATTTGTGTAACATGAATTCCTTCACGTAAAGCCTTTGATATTGAAGCGGAAAATTTTAAACTGTATCCATTCAGTATCCTAGTGGTTATTCTAGATAATAACAGTAACTTAGTACCTAACTTTTGAACGTGTACTGTGAATATATGAAGGTTTGAATGTGATAGAAAGGATATAAGTTAAGTTTATGAAAAAAAAAAAAAAAAAAGAGAAGGAGAAATGAACTATATGTTTGTCGGTTGTAGCTACCAATGATTTGAGTGCAGTAGGGCGTTATCACGAAACGTCCTATATCACTATGAGGTTTAAAAGCTCCCATTTGCACGATGATAGTAGTCCAGCTAGGGTGTTATCACGAAATGTCCTATTGCTGGAATGAAGGCATATGCTACACATGTGAAATTAAACTCATCAAAAGAAAAAAATAAAAAAAAAAAAAAAAAAAAAAAAAAAAAATTTTAAGCGTGGTTGAAAACTTAGTTATCTTCTGACTATCCCCAGTATAAACTGAATGATATGCTTTAGGGATTATCCTAATAAGTACTCGGAAGAACTTTGTGTGGAACTGTTTGCTTATACCTAGGAAAGTCATTAGGGTACATGTCGAATGGATATTTGTGCGTTTGCTTGAATTATTCAAGAGAGGATAGTGGAAATTGAAAAGGCTTGTCACACACACACTTTGTTATACATTTATATTAAGGTTAACGCACGGTTGTAATTCTAATGGTTGTATTATCTGGTTGTCCCTTATATCTTATATCTTCATGAATTTATCTCTCATTCATTTTGTTTTATCGCTTGTTTTGCTCGAGGACGACCAAAAGCTAAGTGGGGGTTGTGATGAGAGATAAATTTATGATCATTATTATGACATTTCGCCCCACTTCTGATACCATTTTGAGCATTTATGTATCAAATCAAGTCATAAATACTAAGTTTTATCAAAATGTATAAGTAGTAATTATTATATAAATTATTGTGTTTTTATTATATTTTTATAGATTTAATAATCGGACTGTCGTGTTGAAAATTACTATATTTTATAAAGGTTTTATTTACCGCTAGTATGATAGATCTAAAAATATCATGACTAGAGATCGTAATATTAACCGAAAAGTGTCGATAAAATTCAACGCGGTTTACGAACTTTTGTTGTCGATTTACTCGCGGTTCGTTTCTTTGTGTTCGGGTAAAAAAAGATAAGATTTCTTGCGGAGACGGAAGCTGAAGAATGAATGACGAAACGAGAGTTATGCCCGACCGAGTGGATTCGGCCAACACCACAAAATAAATATCTTGGATATTTTTCGGGAATATTCCAAGATATTCCTGGATATTTATTTGATCACAAAATAAATATCCTTGATATTTTGCTCACCAAACTTGGAGCCCAAGGCCATAAAAATATCCCACGTAACGACACGAGGTATTTTGAAGGATGGAAGAATATGCCACAAGCTTACAAGTTCAACGGGTCGGTTTTCCTACGTACTTATACCGTAAAATATCTTCAACGAATATGCGACCCAACTTAGAGGCATTTTCAGGGGAAGAGTCCTTGATGAAAGTTTTAGATCTTCAAATGAGCTTTCCAACGCACTTTGAATCACGTCAATCGGAGGTCTACAACTCAAGTTATGGGCATTATACCAAAACTCGGCTCGAACTAGACTTTGACTCGGTTCGAACCTAAAAAATCCTATAAATACCCCCCATCCTTAGCATAATTTCTTGCCCCTCTTGGCCACTCTCTTGGCCAAGCTCTCCCTCTCCCATTTTCCCTCTTCTATGTTGATCTATGTCCATTTCTTTTCTTCCATGAAGTAGCATGTATGTATATATACATATATGTCTATGTATATCCATATATATGCATATATGCAAGCTTCTCTCCATCTTTTCTTCTTATTTTGGGCCCGTATATGTATACATATGTCGATGTATGTATATATATATGTATATGTTTGAATAAATAAAAGTAGTAATGTTGTAATGCTCGAGAAAATTATCGAAGGAAAATGCTTTTGGAAAGGTTGCTATACGACTTTGATCCGAAGTAAACGGGTAATTTGATTGAGTATTATGCTTATTATGTTTATCTATATATATATATTATAACTATGTTAAACTAAAAATATATCTAGCCAAGATATGAATCTGAATTAGTTAATCTTTTGGTAAAATGAATGATCGACTCTGGTAATCATGATTAAAATCGATTATAATGAATCTCTTTCTATGTTTGAATTGATGTAGCTAATCGATTTGAAAGAATTCATAATCTAATTATGAATTGACACCTCGTAGTTAGTTTATGAACTCGTTAATAGAAAGACCGGAGGGTAAAATTGGCCGAGTGAAAACGTGACAACGGAATCCGATTTCCTAAACCGGGGGTAGATTTGTTTCGGGAGAAACAAACTCTTATTGAAATTTATACTCGAGAGATTATCACGTTAAATTCGCCTGTTTAATTGACATACCTTAAAATTGGCCGAATGACAAAACGGGAGTGACCCATGCTTGAGGATGACATTGGACAGAGGACAAGACATATGACAATTTCATACGCTCGTGTGAGGAGAAATTGCCTAGCTTAGGAGTATACCGTTTCGTATAATTGATTGGACCTTGAATAAAGGAAGATCTGTCTCATTTATTTCTACTAAAAAGATATTGATTCAGTAAAGTATTCTTGGCTAGATCCAAAAATATATATTATATTAGTATTTATTTGTTTTATTTTCGTTTTACTAACATCTAACTCTAACATTACTAACTAATCTAAGCGATCTAACTATCTAACCTCAGGAAAAAGTAAAAGCTGCGACTTAGATCGAGTTAATAATAGCTTCTTGGTGTTTAACCCCACTTAAAAGAATTACCATGTTTTCCCCGTGGATACGATACTCGACTCACCGGACTAGCACTACGATTTGACCCGGTACACTGCCGGTAAGGATTGATAGCCTAGAAACAGTCCGTCAGGTCCATAAAGATCTGATAATACCCTCTGTACGCATCGAGAAACCCGAATACCTCGAAGCCTAGTGTCGAGTCGACTAACTGGTCGATCTTTGGTAGCAGGTAAGAATCCTTGGGGCATGCTTTGTTAAGATCCGTAAAGTCGACGCACATTCGCCAGGTCTGATCTGGCTTTTTAACCAACACTGGATTGGCTAACCAATCCGGATAAAATACTTCTTTCACGATCCCAGCAATTAACAACTTGTCGACTTCTTTCCTTACGGCTTCCTTCCTCTCAGGAGCAAGGTTTCTCTTCTTTTGCCGTATCGGCCTCTTTTTGGGATCGACGTTGAGCCGATGTACTGCTATGTCAGCCGATAGGCCTGGCATGTCATCTGCCTTCCACGCAAAAACGTCTCGAAACTCAACTAGGAGATCGATCAAGGGCTCTCATATCGGGGTGTGGCATCCACTTCCCGATCTGGACCCCTTGACCTTCTTCCTCTTCCCACACTCGAACTTCCTCTGTCGGGTCGGCGGAGACCCAGCTCCGATCTTCCTCTTCCTCAGGTATCAATTCCTTTACCAACACCTGCCCAACTCCTTTTCCTTTAATCGTAACTAGACTACAATTCCTGGCCACCTCGACGTCTCCTTTGACTTCATGGGTACCGTACCATGTGGGGAACTTCATGCTGTTGTGGAATGTCGAGATGATGGCTCTGAGATCATATAACGCTGGTCGACCTAATATCGCGTTGTACCCTGAAGGGGCCTTAACTACGACATAGGTCATTTCCATTGTCCGCCCTTTTTCTCCGTCTCCAACTGTAGTCAACAAACTGATCGACCCGACAGGGTGGATGGCCTGCCCTGTAAACCCGAATAAAGGGGTAGATAACGGTATGATGTCTTCATCTTTCAACCTCATGGCCTTGAAAGTCGAATAGTAAAGGATGTTAACGGCGCTTCCACTGTTGACACAAACTCTTTTTATTCGACCTCGGCTTATCACCGCTTCGATTACTAACCCCTTGCTATGACCGTGGGAACTCGGAACATCGTCCTTGGGTCCATAACCCACTTCCGTTGTAAACCGGATCTTCTTTGGCTCTCTCGATCTATCCGATGACTGCCGACTTGATCGAGGTCGATCCGACTCGTGCTCTGCAACGATTGTATTAACGTCATACCCGACGTGATTATCTCGATGAGGATCTCGGTTCTGAACTTCCTGACGGTCGTCACGCCGATTGTCCCTCGGGGTCGGGCGACCTTTCTCGACGATTCCGGTTGTCCCGACGCGGAGATCGGTCCTTCTTTCCATTATAGCTCTTTCTCTTATACTCACGACGGCCCTTCGGCTCGTCTTTTTTCGACCCGTCGATCACTTCGTCTAGTCGACCCTCTTGGATGCGTGCGTCGATGTCTCTCTTCAAATCGAAACATTCCTCTCGTGTCATGCCCCACGTCCCCGTGATAGTCACAATACTTGTGGGTATTTTTCCTTTTTTCTCGGGTCCTTGGACATCGGTTTAGGTGTCCGAGCTATGTTCTTCTTGATCATAATCGCCAACACCTCCCCCGAGATCGATTGAGGGGTATAAAATCTCGTTCTTTCAAATTCCCTTTCTTTCCCAAACCGATCCGAGATCGGAGCCGTCGCCGATCAAAAACGTTAGTCTTGCTTTCCTCGTTCCGACCCCTAGGTTGACCCTTGGCCGGCTTCGGGAGTCGCTTCTCGAATTGAGGCCAAGTGAGATGGTGTGCAAACGCACTGCCTCTTCACCTTGGCAAAACCTATGGACTATGTTCACACATTCGTCCATATCATTCGGCATCTTCTTAGACAATTTGTCATACAACTTCATATTTCGCAGACCTCCGACGAAAGCATTAACTTGCAATGCATCACTGGCATTATGCACTTTCATGGCCTCGAGATTGAAACGCCTCATAAAATCAATAGTGGATTCTCCTTTCTCCTGCTTGATGTTCATAAGGTGGGTAGCACTAAGGTGGAATTTCTTGTTCCCGATAAAAGCATCTCTAAACTTCTGTCCCAACTGTAAAAAGCTTGAAATCGACCCGGGCCGTAGCTTATGAAACCACTCCCGGGCTCGACCTGTGAGCAACGTGTCGAAAGCTCGACACTTCATGGCGTCATTGGCGTTTCTCAATCTCATCAAAGATATGTATCGATATAGATGATCCTCTGGGTCTGTAGTACCGTCATAAGGTTCCATCTTGGGTTGTTTGAATGACTCAGGCATCGTGTATATCTCAATCTCGGGACTAAATGGTGATTCGAGCCATTCTGTGACCTGCTCCTTTCCAACGATGCGATTGAACTCATTTCGAATCGTCCTCGACCTACCGCCGATGCTTTTCTTGTTCGGGACGTTTTCGGGCGTTAGTCACGCGATTTCAATTGCGCCTTCCTCACACTCTTCTTGAGGATCGACAGCCTTTTCCCCATGGCATTATCGCCTCCTTACGACCCGAGAGGATCCAACGGGCGTTCCTCCGGAGGATTACTGATTCCTTTACCTATGAAGGCCGTCGCTACCACCCTTTTCGGGCGTCTTCATCTAAAGACGCTAGGTGATCGCCATATCTTGTAGCCGCGGGGGAAGGCGAGGTCAGGTGGATCGCGATCGCGGGTCTAGATCTAGTGGGGACTTCTTGAACGGGATGGAACCCCGCCGGATCTATTTCCGTGTGCTCTTCGATCCGCATGTTCTTACCTTGTTCGTCGGTTTCTTCCTTACTTGTGGTGCCATGCGACTTCTTTACCAACTCACCGGTAGAAGGCCCTCCTTCTAGCGCCAAATGACGATGCTAAATAACGCACCTCCGGAATAACAGGGTCACGTGTAATCTAAGGGTGAGCTGTAAAGGGATCGAATAGCTGTAACTTGTTGGAAAGATAGTGTTTTTGGGTGTTTTAGGGCTGAGTCCAAGAATGTATCTCGGATTGCCTACGTATCCCGTGTGAAAGTCCAGGAATCAAGCCTTACGTAGTTCCTGGAAAGATGTATTTATAGGCACATGTCCTTCCTCTGCCCTAAACTTAGGGCGGTTTGGTCTATTGACATAATTGCCCTTAAATGGGCCTTGCCCTTCTGCCCAAGTAACCCGCCGGGCGGCGGGCCCGAGCATCCGAACCGGAGGTCTTGGTCTCGACTCGAGTGATACCGAGTTGGGTGATCGAGGTGGTACACTTGTACAATCTGCCCCACTGCGGCCTTCATTGGTATGCATAGCATTCGACCCGATGTGGGACATCAGTGTAAACTTTTCCATATGCCAGCTGGATCAATCAGATTATTCCACGTGGAGGGGTGGAATCCCGTATCGTCACACATAATCATAGAAAAGAAACAACTTAATTAAAACTCACGAAATCATCCAAAGGAAGAAATAAAAACGCTGCAGAAAAGTTTCACATGCTTGCTCAAGGTTGCATGACTTCAAGCCATCATCAAGATCGAACAAGAAGAAAGAAATAAAATAAAAAATCTAAGCTAACCTCGGTCGACAGAGCACAAGGCTCTGCCGACCGAGCCTGCCTCTGCTCAGAATTTAGGGTTCTCTGGCGGCTGCAGTCGATATGATAATATGATGATCATTAGGGTTGAGAATGCGGCTGCTTTTATAGAAAACTAGGTCGGTTATGCTGATGTCGGCCGTGGACGCCCGTCTGATACCTCTGGACGCCCGTCCAGATGGTGTAAACTCTTCGAGTCGGGCCGAGTCTTCTCAAACGCCCGTTCTATGTAAAATGAGACGCTCGTCCACTGAAATCTTCAAAACTCTGAATCAAATTTCCTCTCCTGGACGCTCGTCCATATCTTCAGACGTCCGTCCAGGCTGGACGCCAGTTCGGTACTTCGACGCCGATCCGGCTTCGGACGCATGGTGAACGCACGTCCATCCAAGTCTTGCATGCAATTCTTCATTCCAAATTTGCTTTGCATCTTTTCCTTCCATTTAACCTTCAATCAAATATCTTTTCAGCTCCTTCAATCCCTCTCCATGATATGTAAATGTATCTTCAAAACCATAAGAACACGCAAAGTGTAAAACCATAGATAATTACCAATAAAATCACGAAATTAGCTCAAGTTTACACTTAAAGACTTTTAAAACTCATTTGCTCAATAATTCGATTAAACCCTTAATTTCTATGCAAATAATATGAATATGGAGGAAATCATTATAAAATATAACGATATAAATCATATAAAATCACCCTTAACAACAAAAGGTGTCACCACGGGCGCCCGCACGTGAGAAATATAATATGGTGGATTCACGTTCGGTAATGGAACAATACAATGAACTTCTTCGCATTTTGGGTCAATTTGCACAAGATAAAATGGAAATGGATGAGTCTATTTTTGTTTCAAGTATAATTGATAAATTGCCACCATCTTGGAAATATTTTAAACATTTTTCGAAACATAAGAAAGAAGAATTATTTTTTGGTAGAACTTGGTAGTCACTTGTGTATGAGGAATCTCTAAGGGCGCAAGAGAACGGTAAAACCAAGGGTAAAGAGGTAATGGATTCGACTTCCATAAATATGGTGGAAACCGGGGAAAGTTCTCAAAAGAACCGAGAAGAAAAGAAAAGGGCAATCATCTAAAAACAACGGCAAAGATACCAACAAGAAACCGAAAGGTGCTTGTTGGGTTTGCGGAAAAGTTGGGCATTTTAAAGTTGATTGTCGATTTGGCAAAAATCAGAAAGGGCCAAACAACAGTTCGGGGCAAGGGTCTAAGGACCAAGGTGCTCCTAAACATCAAGGTATGTGTTGAGTGTATGTGTTGAGTACACTGATGCCTGAAGTGATGGATGACGGACCGTTGGAGGAACTGAGGAAGAAAAACAAGTGGGAGAATGACGATTACATATGCCGAGGCCACATTTTGAACGGTATGTCTGATTCTCTGTTCGATATTTACCAAAACGTTGAATACGCAAAGAACTTTGGGATTCTTTAGAATCAAAATACATGGATGAAGATGCATCCAGTAAAAAGTTCTTGGTTGGAAACTTCGTGAAATATAATATGGTGGATTCACGTTCGGTAATGGAACAGTACAATGAACTTCTTCGCATTTTGGGTCAATTTGCACAAACATAAAATGGAAATGGATGAGTCTATTTTCGTTTCAAGTATAATTGATAAATTGCCACCATCTTGGAAATATTTTAAACATTTTCTGAAACATAAGAAAGAAGAATTATCTCTGGTAGAACTTGGTAGTCACTTGCGTATAGAGGAATCTCTAAGGGCGCAAGAGAACGGTAAAACCAAGGGTAAAGAGGTAATGGATTCGACTTCCATAAATATGGTGGAAACCGGGGAAAGTTCTCAAAAGAACCAGAAGAAAAGAAAAGGGCAATCATCTAAAAACAACGGCAAAGATACCAACAAGAAACCGAAAGGTGCTTGTTGGGTTTGCGGAAAAGTTGGGCATTTTAAAGTTGATTGTCGATTTGGCAAAAATCAGAAAGGGCCAAACAACAGTTCGGGGCAAGGGTATAAGGACCAAGGTGCTCCTAAACATCAAGGTTAGAATATTGTTTGTGGATTTAATTCGATATGAATTGGTGAATTAAAGCCGAGGCTTCCAAGTTATCCGATATTTATGACATTCAATTCGAGCTGAGGCTTTTCATTTCCATCAGTTATATAAACGAGCTACATGAATGGGAAGAAATACACACAGACACAGACACAGAAATACAACACCAGAATTGCATGCATACATACATTCTTCTGCATACTGTTCTTGCATCAAGTGGGTATATATTGTTATCACCCGTGTATAATTAAAATAATCAAACCGAATTAAACAACAATTTTATTAATTTTGATGACGAAACAGATGCAACAAAATATTATGTACCATTAATTTCTGAGGCATTTTATGTGCAGGATGATGATGTTGCTTGGTGGATTGACTCGGGTGCGACAAGGCATGTCTGTAAGGATCAACGTTGGTTTAAAGATTATGAACCTGTTAACGATGGATCCATGCTGTTTATGGGAAACGAGTCAAAGGCCGCCATTCCATGTATTCGAAAAAACTTAGTTTCTGGTATTATTTTATGTAAAGAAGGTTATAAACAAGTTTATGAGTCGGATAAGTACATTTTAAGTAAGTGTGGTGTATTCATAGGATTTGGTTATCTTGTAATGGTATGTTTATGCTTAACATTCAGCATGATGTTGTGAATAATGTTTGTATGAATCATGATGTTAATGTTTCTGTTTTATGGCATGCTCGGTTAGGACATGTTCATTACAAACGCATGTTATTAATGTCTAAACATGATTTGATTCCATCTTTTGATATGAATATAAATAAATGTGATACATGTATGTTGAACAAAATTGTTAGACAACCTTTTCATAGTGTTGAAAGGTCATCTTCAGTTTTGGATCTTGTCCATAGTGATCTATGTGACTTTTGTGCTACACCTTCTTTTGGCAACAAAAGATATGTAGTGACTTTTATAGATGATTGCACTCGGTTCTGTTATGTGTTTTTACTTCATTCTAAAGATGAGGCAATCGATAAATTCAAAATCTATAAAAGTGAAGTTGAGTTGCAATTAACCTCTAAAATTAAAAAGTTGCGTACCGATCGAGGTGGTGAATACTTTGATCCAACCTTTTTTGGGTCATGTGGGATTATACATGAGGTTACGGCGCCTTACACACCACAACAAAACGGTATAGCGGAAAGGAAAAACCGTACTCTTAAAGAGATGGTTAATTCCATGCTATCTTACTCAGGCTTGAGTGAGGGATTTTGGGGAGAAGCCATGTTAACGGCTTGTTATTTTGCCGAATAGAGTTCCTAATAAAAGGAATCCTATTACCCCATATGAACTTTGGTTAAAAAAGAAGCCAAACTTGAGTTATCTACGAGTTTGGGGATGTAGAAATTTGTTGTAAGGCTCACCATGCCTAAGATTAAAACCTTGGGTGAGAGAGGCATTGATGTATATTTATTGGATATGCTATGCATTCCAAGGCTTATAGGTTCTATGTAATAGAGCCTAATGATTCGGTTGCTATTCATTCTGTGATTAAATCAAGAGATGCTATCTTTGATGAAAGTCGGTTAACGTCTATACAAAGACCGAAGGATTTAACTCCTATTAATGTTGGAGTGGAGAACAATAATGATATTGATTCTCAAGATGAGCCTTTGGAGCTTCGTAGAAGCTAAAAGGGCTAGAAAATCAAAGTCTTTTGGATCCGACTATCAAACTTATTTGGTAGAAGGAACAAGAGATGAAGTAGGATTCTAATATTCATATTGTTATAATATTGATGAGGATCCTAAGACGTTTAAGGAGGCTATGGAGTCTCGAGACGTGTCATTTTGGAAAGAAGCCGTCAATGATGAGATGGATTCCATAATGGGAAATAACACGTGGATTCTTGCGGATCTCCCGCCTGGTTGCAAACCTTTGGGTTGCAAGTGGATCTTTAAAAGAAAAATGAAAGTTGACGGCACTGTCGACAGGTATAAAGCCAGATTGGTAATTCAAGGCTTTAGACAAAAGGAAGGTATTGATTATTTTGATACCTATGCACCGGTTGCTAGAATCTCCACAATAAGATTGTTGATTGCATTGGCAGCAATTAACAATCTGGTAATCCATCAAATGGATGTTAAGACGGCATTCTTAAATGGAGATTTGGAAGAAGAAATTTATATGAAACAACCGGAAGGTTTTATTTTGCCCGGAAATGAGCATAAGGTTTGTAAGCTTGTTAAATCATTGTATAGTCTTAAACAAGCACCTAAACAATGGCATCATAAATTTGATGAAGTTATCTTGTCTCATGGTTTTATGATTAATCAATCAGACAAGTGTATATATAGCAAATTTGACAAGACAGGTAATGGTGTGATAATTTGCTTATATGTTGATGACATGTTGATCTTTGGAACTAACCAAGATCAAGTTGACCTTTGCAAAGCAATTTTGTCATCAAGCTTTTCTATGAAAGACATGGGGGAGGCGGATGTGATTCTAGGAATCAAGATAAAACGGAGTGACAAAGGTTTCTCTTTGACACAATCTCATTACATTGAGAAAGTGTTGAAGAAGTTCAATTGTGATAACTCCACTCCGGCCAACACTCCCATGGATCCTAATGAGAAACTCATGCCTAATACGGGAAATCCGATGTTACAACTTGAGTATTCTCGGGTGATAGGATGTTTGATGTATGCTATGACTAGCACACGTCCAGATATTGCTTATGCGGTTGGAAAGCTAAGCAAGTTTACGAGTAATCCAAGCAGCCATCATTGGCGTGCTGTAACTCGTGTGCTAAGATACCTTAAGTCTACCAAGGATTTTGGCTTGACTTATGTTGGTCACCCTTCTGTAATAAAAGGATACTCGGATGCTAGTTGGATATCCAATGTAGAGGATCATTCTTCTACAAGTGGTTGAGTGTTTTTACTTGGAGGAGGTGCTATTTCATGGGCTTCCAAAAAGCAAACATGTATTACTAGCTAGACTATGAAGTCCGAGTTTGTTGCCTTAGCTGCAGCCGGAAAAGAGGCTGAGTGGCTTAGGAATTTGATTTATGAAATTCCATTGTGGCCAAAACCAATATCACCCATTTCTATCCATTGTGATAGTGCTTCTACCTTGTCTAAAGCTTATAGTCAAGTGTATAATGGTAAGTCGCGACACCTGGGCGTTAGACATAGCGCGGTTCGTGAGTTGATCACTCATGGGGTGATTTCGGTTGTGTTTGTGAGATCTCAACATAACTTAGCTGATCACTTAACAAAAGGATTGGCTAGAGACTTGGTACAAAAGTCTGTAATCGGGATGGGTTTACAACTCATTTGAATCTTGGTGATAGGATACCCAATTCCCTTCTAATACAATGTTAGAGGCAGAATTCAATGTGGAAGGCCTATTATCTAGATTTGAGCACATGATATTATCCCGAGGTATGTGCTATTACCTGTAAGTTAAGGTTGAAGGGATTCTTCTTAATGAGGCTTTGACAAAGTGCAATTGCAGGTGCACGATTATATAAAGGCTCACCTATATGAGTATGAAGTTTGGCCGCTTCAAGGAAGTTCCAGAGTTGGCTTTCTATATGCTCATGAATGGATATGGACATAAGGCCTGAATAATTAGTGTCAAGAATAAGCTTTTGGAGTTATATTAACTCATGTGTATGTTATCTTCATGTATTCAAAACGTGTAAAGGGGTTCAATGCTTAGACACACCCCAATACTCGAATTGAAATGTGTAATATTACTAGGTGATAATTCAATCTTCGTGACATTATCATTGATGCATGAGTTGTTATGTTTTGATTGTTCTTGACTAAACCAAGGATTACACTTAAATGGGGGAGGATTGTTGGTAATTTAAGTGTTACCATGTTTATTTATGTAATCGGGGTTTGGTACAAAGATGGGTGAACTCGGAATGCTATAATATGAGTTTGGAGATACGGAGTGTATGCTCATATAAGTATTTACGAGTTTACGGATTTAAATGATTAAGTATAGTTCGGGAAAATCACTTAAAGGACTGAAAATCCACTTACATGACCAAAATTCAGAATTTGGAAAAAATAGGTGACAGGCGGCCGCCTGTGAGAAAAATTTGTTCACAAATTTGAACAGAGAGTTTTGGCCGTTTTTTGGGTTTCACAAGGCTGGCCACAGGCGCCCGACTGTGGCCCGAAATTCTGAATTGGTGTGTCTTTTCATCCTTTTCAACTGACTTATGTATGTAACTTCTTCCCAAAGGTTGCATACATAAGAGGTCGGTTTTCCACCACTATATAGGATCATTTTAAGTGCTTTAAACAGTGAGAGATTTTTGGCACATTCATCTTTGAGAGTAAAAACAATTTGCAAACTATCTCCAAGAGCAATCTTCATCTTTTGTGCCTAAATTTGAAGGGGAAACGTAGTCTTATCTCACAAAAGTATTTGTGACACCCTAGGCAATCAGTAAGGGGCAAATAACTTTTGTAGGAAAGTGTTTACACAATTCTACGTTAATATCAAGCAAACTAAATCTCTGCGTTTTTGTATTTTCTGCGTTTTGACATTGTTGTTGTTTTTCAAACCCCAAATTATTCAACAATCTTCTGTGTGGCGAGGGAGCAAACTGAAATAATGTCCTCAAAATGTAAGTCATGAAAGAATATGCCCCTCTTATTTGACCCACGGAGGGCGAGGGAAAGAAATGTAATATATACTAACCGGCCTGCTATTCTGTGATCCGCAAGTGGACACTTTTGACCGGCCCAACATTCTCTTAAAATTAAATGAAATGGCCCCTCAGGCATGGTGTATAGATCTAGGGTGTTGAGGATTCTCGAGAGTTCACTGTATCTTGCATTATACTAGTACCTAACCAAGAACCAATTGAATACATCGACACAAGCAAAACCCGAATGTCGTGATTTCTACCATCACTACATGAATTGAGTAAATTATAGTAAATATTATGCTGGTTATAGAATAATGAAATTAGTGCCCAAGAAACTTGATCTCATGATGACTAGACTACTGAGAGACTGTTGGGGCCAGAGCCATTGTTGTCCCGGCGGCATCCCACCGTCAAGGCGCTATAGATTCGCCCAACAGCTCATTCTGCAGCTCCCGGTGTAACTCAAACTCCAATATTCTTAGGCAAAATGCAATAATAATAGGTACGTAAATGCAAAATCTATTATAAAAAAAAACATGCAAAAACCTGTAAAATCCCTCAATTATGCTCCTCTTTACCCCATAGGCCTTGAATCTGTAGCAAAAGATCGGGATTTGATGCTGATAAAGATCAATCGCCCAGAGAATGAACTCCTAGAAGATGAATGAGCTCACTATGGTAAGAATTTGAAGAAAACACAGAGGAATTTAACTAAAAGCTTAAAATCATAACGAAGATGAAGATAACTTGGAAATTCTTACCAATGTTGTAAATATTAGAGTTTGATATTCTCATCTACGAGGGTTGATGCTAGCACTTGATTCCCATGGGATAATTATGAAAAATGACAAAAAAAAAAAAAAAAAAATTGTAAATTAGCAAAAAGGACATGAAGGTAGTTATTTTGTTGAAAAAGACATTTTTTTGTTGTGCATGGACAAAAATTGCCCATTTTCTTATTTCCAAGCTTCCCATGTTTTAAGAAAAAAATAGAAGTGAACGTGGGTGGTTTTTTTCAAAGGATGTGGGAGTTAAATAGTAGTGTTAAATAGTATAACAATGTTAAATGGTAGTATTAAATAATATTACAATATCAAATGGTAGTGTCAAATGTTAGTGTCAAATAATAGTGTTACATAGTATAAAAATATCAAATGGTAGTGTCAAATAATATTACAATGTCAAATAGAAGTGTCAAACAGTAGTGTCATATAATATAACAATATCAAATGGTAGTGTCAAATAGTGTGATAGTTACTAGTGCCACATTATCTATTTATTTATCTATATATATTCCAATAAAATGAACGTGGAGTGCTCCATGATTTCACACGTTTCTATTTTCTGATTTTTAGGAGAAAAAGTAGTCAGATTTTAAAATGGGCAAAATTGTCTTTATAAGGCGTCTGTCCTTTTTTATAATTTTGTAAATATTTTTGTCCTTTTTAATAAGTCTCCCTTATTATATTATACATAAAAAAAATATCAAATTGATATTTTTAGGGGTTCTATTGGCACCCCCTATTTACTATTTGCATTCACTTACTACTTATACCACAAAATTTTACTTTTGACATCATAAGATTTTTTTGACTATTTTTATACTTCTCACACTACTGTGATTAATAAAAAAAACTACTGCTTTCACCACAACTTATAAAAAATTCAAACTAGTCCCCCCCAAAAATTCACCCCCTCATTTTTTCCGGCCACCGCCGTCCACCACTTTCCTCCTTCCCTGACCACCCCAACTCTCTCGGCCGCCCCTTCCCTCATCCCCCGCTGCAAAATCATCTCCACCTTCACCGGCCGCCACTACCATTCCCACCCCCACCAAGAACCAAGCGC
This sequence comes from Gentiana straminea, assembly GCA_036785695.1. Lineage (NCBI taxonomy): Eukaryota > Viridiplantae > Streptophyta > Magnoliopsida > Gentianales > Gentianaceae > Gentiana > Gentiana straminea. The sequence continues at coordinate 358,099 of JAVUPR010000273.1, forward strand.
CACTTTGTATTTTCCTCCCCACCACCAACCACCGCTATCTCCATACCCACCGCCAATCAACCATCTCCATTATCACCCCTTCTTCTAACACCCATCTTCTCAAAACCCACCCATTTTCACCACCACTTCTCACCAATAGATCCCACCTCTGCCACCACCATCTTCCTTCATACCTCCATTTTCAAAATATTAGGTTCACAAAAAGAAAAACGTGGGTTCAAAATATTTGAAGATGAATGTCCGGCTGCTATCTTCCCACCACCACCATCGTCTTCCTCCATACCTCCATTTTCGAAGGTTCAACCAAAAAAAACACAGGTTCAGCAGGCCTTTTCAAGAAAAGAAAAAAAATACAGAGCTGCGATTTCTGGGCTCGGTCCGCTGTGATTTGGGAAGAAGATTTGCGGTTTAGGGCTGCTATTTGGGGGTTTGATTTTGCTACGATTTGGGGGCTCGATTCGCTGCGATTTGGGAAGAGAAGATTTTCGATTTGGGGTGGTTGAGGGAGGAAGAAGGGGGTGACTGTTTTTCAGAAGAGGAAGGGGCAGCGGCTGGAAGGTGGGGGTGTGAAAAGCGTAGAAGAGGGAAGATGGGCGGGTTTAGGGTGGCGGTTTGATGGTGGTTGGTGGTTTTGGGTGACGGGTTTGGGGGTTTTGGGTGGCAGGTGGATGGTGGATGGTGGTGGGAAGAAGATGGTGATGTTGGGAAGAAGATGGTGTAGTTATTTAAGTTTAAAAAAGTCTAGGGACTAAAGTGTATTTTTTATTTTTTTTATTTTTTGTTTGGTGTAATAAGTAAATTGGATGTGTAGAAGTAAAAAAAAATAAATCAAATAATGGATGCAAAGTAGTAATAAAGCCCCTATTTTTATCATTACACAATTGAACTAAAGCTCTTTCCTTAAATCTCCGCCTAGCTTGGTGTTTATATTAGTTAGTAGATTTTGTACTAAAAACACATTTGTAATTTGACGCTTATCCTTTATTTGAAGACAAGTCAATAAAAAGATCCCTTTAAAAAAAAAAAAAAAAAAAAAAAATAAAAAAAAAAAAAAGCTCTTTCCTTAAAAAAAGGAAAAAAAAAGGTACTATGTGAGAGTGTCGGAGAAGTTTCCAATAGTCTTTTTATTTTATTATTATTTAATTTCGTAGTAAATCTGTTTTACTCTACACTCGGTTAAAGTTTGGACAAACGTTGAATATAGTTTCCTAAACGTACCTTTTGGTTTGCGTATGAATCTCTTGAATTTGCTTTTGTTCTGAATTTCTCCTTTTTTGTCTTCTGATCAATTGTTCTTGTTTTTGATCATTTGTTGTTGTTAATTGAGCTCCGATGTCGAAGATGAAGCATTTTCTCCGTAAATTTCACATAGGTGGAAGCAGTGGTTGTGGTGGTGGTGATGTAACCGACGATGACCATCAAAATCATAATTGTCAAGCGTCTATTGATGATTCACCACCGGAGTCGTCGCCGTTGGAACAACAACCGTCGACTTCTACTGAGGAAACAAGTCAAACAACAACATCAGTATCATCTTCGGCACCTGCTTTCTCGGAAAAATCAAGCACTGTTAGTAGTGCTAATGCCACTGCGAATGCAGGGGATTATGGTTTACGGGAAGAGGAGTTTCAGGTTCAGTTAGCTCTTGCTATCAGCGTTTCTGATCGAGATTCGCGTGAGGATACCGAGACTGCTCAAATCAAAACAGCTAAACAGATTAGCTTGGGTTGTCTGCCTTCTGAATCGCTCGTTGACTTCATGTCTCTTCAATATTGGGTATGGGTATTCATTTGTGTTTTTACTTCCAAATTGAGTTGATTTTCCTTATTTTATTAAACTGATTTAAGGTCTGTTGTGTTTGGAGTTGGATATGGACAGAGAATTTTTTTAGACCTTGGAGTTCATGAATTCCCTGATTCTTCTTTCTCTTATGCTTGTTCTACACTCAGTGTTCACCGTTTTCCAGCTTATGATTGCAGGTTTTAATTGAGCGTGATGTTGAACTGAATTCAGCTGAAAAGTGTATGCTTTTTTCTATTACACATCCGGATAGGAAGATTGCAATTTTATGATGTTCTATAATAGAAACTTAGATGATCTTTCTACCTGTAGCTTTGACATAGTCTGGATGGTTTAATCATTTACTTTATTGCCTGTTTTTGCACTTGTTTTGGGGGAGTTTTCTCTTGTTGTTTCTTGGACGAGTTGTGACAGTCAATGTGAACTTTTAATTCTAAATTGGTGTAGAAGCTGTGCCCCTTTGTTTTTTTTTTTTTTTTGTGGTTGCTCATATATTTCTTTGGGGGAAGGGGCCAAAAGGACAAAAAAATTAATAAATGGGTCTGGAAGGACAAAAGTAACATTTTCATGATTATAAAGGACAAAAATCACAATTGTTACTTTAAAATTGTTACTTCACGTGTTAATGTTACTTTGTGTTTCACAATTGTTACTTCATATTTACTTTATTTCACATCCGTTACTTCATATTTGTTACTTCACAAGTGTTACTTTTGTCCTGATTAAATTACAGTGTCCTTCTATCCCGATTTTTTTGATAATTTTGTCCTTCTGGACAAAAATCTATATTTCTTTGGACAAAAACACATTTATTTTGATTGATTTTCTTAAAAAGGGGTTTCTCTGTGAGTGAATTACTTCTCTATGCATGACATGGATCTCTTCTTAGCTAGCACAGTGAATTTGAAAAATATTGCTTGTTAAATATCTTTTACTACCCTGCAATCTGCGTTTGTTATGCCCAGAATGCTGGTATTTTGCTTCGCCTTCTGATGTAGTTAGAGGGTCTCTGGGGGACGGTGTGGATTGTGCTATGAAATGCGGCTGTATCATTTGAGTAGCAGTGCCCATTTTTTGGGGTCATTTATTTGTTTGGTGGAAAACACATTTTCCTTATTTACTTTTTGCATCATAATGCTTGATTATCTTCTTTAAATTTCTCATCGGTGTTTATATTTCTAGGAGACGATTTCTCAGATAGCACATCGCAGTGGCGAATGTTAATAGTGTCCAAATTATGCTCTTTTATGACATAGTAATTTATCATGATAACGCTGCAGGAAATCATATGTTTTGAATTCCAGCACCACCGTAATTGTTGAAAGAAAATGTTGTGCGCATGAAAGGCCACTTAGTGGAATTTTCAGAGGCCCACATACGATGGTGCGTGTTAGTGGTTTGATTTATATTAGACAACTGCATTGAAGCTTTTGTTTGAAGTGATAATTTATTAGAGAAGTCGATATTCTAGAATGGAAACCTGGATTACTTTTCTACTGTAAGTTTGGCATACATTTTTAGTTTTACCTTAGTAAGGACACAATGTTGCTTTTAACCATTATTCTATGTTCTTCTTTCCTATTATTGTTATGCACAAGTTTTCTTTACTTCCCCCTTTTTGGATTTTGTGAAAGAATGTTCATACTTTACTAGAGGAGTTGTGCCCTCTTTTAAATTGAACATTGATTTTTTTCAGTGAAAGCAAATAGCCCATGTTTTCTTTTTCTCCTTACTCCTTAAGACTCGTTTACCTTTTTTTTTTTTTCTTCCTAGAGATAATTTTCGGGTTCCATATCCTCGCGATGAGGGTTAGCAATTTGTTTGTTTATAATGGTTTTTCTACTCCATATGACATAAAGCTGGTGTTAAGTAGCATCTTATTTGGGTTGTTTTGCTTGTTAACTATTGTTCTTTGTTATGCAATAAGTGTTTACTTTGATTGGTTTACCTTTCGAAGATTCAGTTGGGAGAAGCGGTGTGTTACTTTTGTTGTGGAGCATTGCTCCTTTATTTTTTGGTTGCACATTTATTTGGTTGGTTGAAATAACATTTTCCTTGTTTTTTCTATAGAACTTCGTTTTCTTTTCTTTAGGTTATCATTGGTGTTTTCTTCTGTTGGTTCACATTGAGCATATTTAAGGTTAAATATGTGGATTACATTTTTCCTTGACAACTTCAGCTTTTAGACCATATACTAGTTTATCATTGTACCACTACAGGATATCAAGTGTTTTGAAAGACACCCTATATATTGATGAAAAAAAGGGCGACTTGTGCACACATGGTAAGCTGGTCTTTGATTTGTGGTTGGCCACGCTTGACGTTGCATATTATAATACATTTAGGTGATTTGGCAATTTGTGAGAGGATATTTATGATTCAATACTAAGAATGGAAATTTTGGGTTACTTGCACTTCTTTGTAGGTCATTCATCCCTTTTAGTTAGTGCCTGTAAAGCTTTCTCTGCCTGTTATGCGTGGATTACTTTTTCTTTTTCCTCTCTTTTTCCTTTTTCCCCTGTTCTCTCTTGGTGGTAGAAGCAGTTTACATTCACTTGCTATTAGTTATCCCTATTTCTGTTGAACACAAGTGCATTTTTTCTGCACATCTATATCTTTGGTTCGAAACACACGTCCTTCTTTTCTCCTTTCCCTTTTATTTACATTTCTTGTTCATACTCTTTAGATTTCTCATTGGTGTTTGTATCTTTCACATTGCTAAAGGTGATCTTGGTTTTGTTGCAGAGTTATAACGTTGTGAATTATGATGAAAAGGTGATGGATGGATTTTATGATGTTCACGGATTTAATTCTGATATGATGCCACAAGAGAAAATGCCAACGCTGGCCGACCTGCAATCTATTTCTGTGGCGGCCGATGATAATTTTCAAGTTATTATAGTTAATAGTGCTGTTGATACAGAGCTTAGGAAGCTTCTTGACAAAGTGCACTTGCTACCAATTAAATACTCTTCTTTAGAAGTAGACTCAGATATGACTATTTTAGTGCAAAAAATTGCTGATATTGTTGTTGATAGAATGGGAGGTCCTGTAAATGATGCTGAGGAAATGCCGAGGAAATGGACACGCAGGAGCTATGAACTGAAAAAGTCTCTCAACAGTATCATCCTGTCCCTTGGTTGTCTTGATGTTGGACTCTCACGTCACAGAGCCTTGCTTTTTAAGGTTGTAAACATTTCCTTGTTTTTGTTTAATTAATATATAGTATGCTGCTGTGCTATGCACACACTGTTGTCTAGAATAGCTTGCATTTTACAGTTTAATCAGCTGCTTTCTGATTCTTGTTCAAAAGCTGCTTGAGATTGAAAGAGATGATTGTGTATGGATTGTCATTTTGAATTGTAAAGCTGAGGACCTGAGGTATAGGTCAAACCACCTACTTATGAAATTATAATTTCAGTCGAGAACCTTTCTAGGTTGCCTGCTTGTTTGGCTGTCAACTGGGAAATGTATGGTCTTTGATACTATTAACCGTAGTGATTAGTAGAAAACTAAGATAGTTTCCAGTTACTTCCTTTCAACCGTGTTCATCATTGTAGCCAACTTAACAAGTGCGGCGAATTGTCAACATTATTCTTTTGGAGTAGACACATGCAAGAAACAGCCAGTACTGATTTTGAGCTTATTACTGAAATTTATCATGTTGAAAGATGTGTTAATTATCTGTTCTTTAGTCTATTTCTACATATAATGTGTGCGGTATGGGGAGGATGACGGTGTGTGGTTGTTGGGGGCACAAATACATTTATAGAAAAGGTGCTACACAGCCTAAGATTGAATACATGTTTTGCAGTCTTAGTTTTGTTATACTTACTAGTGCTTCTTTGTGTTTATTGTCCTTGTTATTGGGTTGAAGGTACTTGCAGATCAGATCAAACTTCCCTGCAAGCTAGTTAAAGGGAGTTACTACTCTGGTACTGATGATGGAGCTGTGAACTTGATAAAATTCAGTAACGGGAGGTAGGCCCTTTTTTCAAATAGTTCTGTTCTTAAATTTGAAGGCGTTGTCATGTCATTTATGATTTGATGTTGACTATTCTGAAATCGAATTTGCATTCTCTGTATGTGCTTCTTGGTTTATTGAAGTTACAACCTGTTGTCTTGTACAATGTACATTTATAATCCCGGTCTTGTCCTGTCTTTGTTTTATGCACTCACCAAAAGACAAACGGAGTTCGATTTATCCTTGGATGGGTTAGAAGTACTGAATATAAACAAGGAAGATGACGGTATGGCAAGCTTGAGATGAAGCTTATCTGGTTTAATGAGGTTAAGTAAAACCTCACAAGCCGGATCTGTAGAATATGCATGATAAAACCGATTGTCACGAATGCCTAGCCTGTCATTGCCTAATGTGACTTTTCAGATTGTATTGTCTTTCCTTAATACTGCGTTTATGTAAATAGTATCATGATTATGAAATGGAATTCTTTCAACAATGATGTTCTTCAAGTGTTTGCCTTGTGCTTTTGACTTCTATTGTAATGATAGTTTAAAAGATACCACATGCGCTGATCATGAGCGAAGAGCGAAAAATTCTACTTTAGTACCTTGTTTTGATGTTATTAGAATTATTTTGAATTTCGCTGATGGCCTATGCATACTTTGTTTTAATTATTAGATGTTCATTCGCAACGGTGTTCTTATTTGTGTTCTTTAAATGCTTGAGAAATTATTGTATTGATATTTCTACTGCTGACTTTTGCAGTGAGCACATTGTTGACCTCATGGGGGCTCCTGGAACTCTAATTCCATCTGAGGTATCTAGTTCTCATCAGGAATTAAGAGGTGTTACATCTGTTGGGGATGCTACATATCCAGAATTTAGCACTGGAAGTGTTTCGTCCGGTCCTGGTATAATTGGAGCTGCGAAAATCAGTACTGAACCATTTTTCGCTAACAGCAAATTGACGGAGCAGTCTGGAGATGCTTTTGGAGACACTTTTAAGGAGTTATTGAACTACGAATTCGGGAACATATCACTGATTGAACTAAGCTACTTTATTAGAGGCCGGGTAGTGTTCTGTCATCACTTAATGCAATTTCCACTTTTCATAATCATGTGTAACCCCCTAGATGAGGATATGAAAGTCTTGTTATTGGCTAGCAGTAAGTAAGAAGCTTGCTACAAGATATAGTATGCACGGGAAGGTGAAGACGATTATATCATCTGATCTGATCGGTCACTTCCTGACTTCTAGTTTAGCTTCTTCATTACACCATTTAGCTACCTGAAATTTTTGTCGACAAACTCTCTTAGTTATTATCTTCATCTGATAATTGCCTGCCTAGGTTCCGATTTAAACTAGATTTCTTTTTGGTTTTCTCTTTTGGGGGAAAGCTGCCAATGATTTTAATTTTTTGGTTTCAAGGCTCAACGAAATCCGTACTTTCTTCTCTCTTTAAGTCTCCCAGCTTGTCTGTTGTAACTAGGGGTGTAATCGAGCTGAGTTGAGTTGAGTTGATACCCATCAAAGCTTGACTTGACTTCAAAAACTAAGGCTCAAAACTCTACTCGAGGAAGTTAAGACCCTACTTCCAGGCACATCCGATCACGGTGATCACCGATCAGCCGTTGCGACAAATCCTAGGACGACCAGAAACCTCAGGAAGGTTGGCGAAATGGGTCGTCGAACTGGCAGAATATGATATTGATTTTCGTCCTCGAACTGCCATCAAAGCACAGGCTTTAGCGGACTTCCAGGGATAGCTGTTCACCTAGCTGTTCCTCTCTTTAAGTCTCCCAGCTTGTCTGCTGTAACTAGGGGTGTAATCGAGCCGAGTTGAGTTGATACCCATCAAAGCTTGATTTGACTTCAAAAACTAAGGCTCAAAACTCGACTCGAGCTCGATCGAGTTATACAAAGGAAAGATCAAACTTGACTTGTTTCATACTCAATATAACTCAACTCGGCTCGTAATCTCGAGTATTTTTAAAAATAATTAAATAATTATTAAATAAAGCTTGATTAGCTTGCAAGCTACTCGATTACTATATTTTGAAGTTTGTGATCGACTCGATTTATAATTATTGAGTCAAACGCCTTTGTGTGTCGAGTAAGAGCAACTCATGAGTAGCCCCTTTCACTTACAGAAGCCCTAGTTGTTATCCCCATGGGTATTGATTGCATACTCTGTCCTGACTTTAATTGATTAATAGATAATCAAACTAACAGTAAGGCATTTATTGATACATGGCAGGAAGTTGCTGTGAAGAAATTTATGAATCAAGATATTTCAGGTGATGCACTGGCACAGTTCAAATGTGAAGTAAGTATACTATGTTGTGCATTTCTTGTGCTGACCAAAATACTCTTCTGATGCAAAATCGTCTGTCGTGTGTTCTTTTTAGATTGAAATCATGTTGAGGTTGAGACATCCGAACCTAGTTTTGTTCATGGGAGCCGTAACTCGTCCTCCAAACCTATCAATATTGACAGAGTACTTGCCAAGGTTGTGACAGTTCAGTCTATATTTTCTTTAACAACTATATACTCTATGAAGTATACGCTGTCAATATCTTGAGATTTGGCAAAACACTTTTAACCAAAGGGCATTTGATGATCACTTGTCTTTAACGAAATATAAATGGTTGTCTGACGATAACTTAAGTATTTAAAGATTGGCATTTCTTTCTATTTTGATGCAGGGGAAGCTTGTTTAAGCTGCTTCATCGTTCGAGTGGACAAATCGATGAAAAGAGGAGATTGCGCATGGCTATTGACGTGGTACATGACTATTACTATTAGGGGAGGTTCTTAGATAGTGAGTATTTATTGGATCGGATAAAAACACAAAAATGGTCCGGTCTAATAGAGACTCATCATGTTAGAATTTCCCTACTATTGGTGGATAACCAATATTTTTTCGTCTTCGAGTTTGCAAATGAACTTCTGATTTTGCTCTTCACTTTGATTTAGGCCAAAGGAATGAATTATTTGCACACAAGCCATCCAATGATAGTGCATCGAGATCTCAAGACTCCAAACCTCCTTGTTGATAAAAATTGGGGTGTCAAGGTTAGCAAGTGATATTCTTCTCTCATTGTGTGTTGACTAGCCATCTTCCCGGAGAAATTAGGGTACTACCTCGGTCCCTCAATATCTGTCGGTTTTTTAAAAAAAAATTGTGCATTATTATTTGTCATTTTAGAATACCAAGAATTTTCTTATTAGTTTCTTTCCTCATCTTACTTCTACTTTATTATCTAGTAAAGAATTTTCTAGGCTTTACAACCGTTGCATTAAATGTTTATCAACAAAAATCTATGACGTGTACCCATTTTGTTAATCCGTGTGAAAACTTCAAAAACGACGTATATTGAGGGAAGGACGGAGGTAGTTCACTGTTCACATTACCTTTATAGTTAAAATTACTCATGCTGTCCTTGCTTGATTGGTAGGTTTGTGATTTTGGGATGTCAAGGTTGAAGCATCACACCTTCCTGTCTTCCAAATCTACAGCTGGAACGGTAGTGCATGCTAATAATCCTACAATCATGATAAATAATTCTGTTTAATTTTCTATCCCTTTTACGCAGGGCAAAAATGCGAAATTCGTCCTTTAGGTTGGCCTAGTTAAGGATTTAGTAATGTTTTTTCTCCGGTACCAATTTTCGTCCTTTAACTTTTACGTTTTTTTCAATTTTAATCGTCCGGTTCCGTAGGAGGCTGAATTTGGGAGAAAATTCAATTTTGGCGGGAATCAGCTTCATGGTGCTGAAAATGCAAAAAACCGGGTTGAAATTGCAAAATTCGTCTGTGATCAGGGATTCTGTCCTTTTTGGCCAAATTAACAGATAAATTATGCAAATTTCGCACCAAAATTGTATTTTCCCGCACATTAATTTATGAAACATCAGCAAAATCCGGCCAAAATTTTATCACGTCAGCCTCCTCCCATGTCGGAGGACTAAACTTTAAAAAAATATACAAGGGACAGAAATTGTCACCGGAAAAAAAAGGACTAAATTCCTTACATGACCAGGCCAAGTTGAAGAGTGAAAATTTAAATCATTTACACAGCCCAAATTGAATAGAATTTTACTTTTCCTGTGCCTTGAAATATAGGCTGAATGGATGGCACCCGAGGTTTTGAGAAACGAGCCGTGTAATGAGAAGTAAGTTAGTCTTCGTATTTGGGGGCAAAATGTTTATACTTCTTTCAGCACAGCAAGGCAAGTTTTGTGATGAAATATGGTCAATATATATACATATAGGTGTGATGTGTATAGCTTCGGTGTGATACTGTGGGAGTTGGCAACTCTTGAAGTACCATGGATGGGAATGAATTCCATGCAAGTCGTCGGGGCTGTCGGTTTCCAAGGCAGACGCCTCAAAATTCCAGATCTTTTAGACCCAATGGCTGCAGATCTAATCATTGAATGCTGGACTCCGTAAGTTTCTGATGCTTTTCGTACGTTTTATTTTGGAACCTTTTAAACCGCATTCAACTTACTGTGTCACTACACCTCCCAGACACCACACTGAAAATCGAGAATATACACCGTATACTTGACTTTCAAAAATCTGTTTTTTTTTCGGCGTGATGTTTGGGGTAGGTGTGATGCCATGACGAGTTGGGTAGGGTACGTTTAAGGACACGCTTGGTATATATGTATATACGTGACGTGTTTTACTTACTTTTATGCAGTAAACCCGTAGAACGCCCTTCTTTTGCACAGATCCTCACCCGTCTCAAACGTCTTCAACATCTGGTTTTACCAAAGGCAGATACACCTATACATCAGCCGTAACTATACGACACTTCATGTCATCTAAAGTCATTGATCAATCACTGGGCCCCTAAATACATTCATCTGGAGTCATTTGATCAATTAAGTATGTCTTATGGGTGTCAAAATGTCTTGTCTTTTATCGTTTTCGTTTTGCTTTTGCTTCCTTGCTCGAAGAGCTAGGTTTACAGAAAGCTTCTAGACTGAAAAAGAAGTGTCAAAACAAAAAAGGATTGAGAAGCGTTTTGGGGGTCCATTCGAAGTGGGGACTCGCGACAACAATCAATCAAAAAAACCGCAGTATAGGATTTCCCTATTTCGTGCTGTACAAAGAGGATTTTTCAGAAGCAGCTCTCACTCAACAGTAATTGATGCTTTGGAACTGGAAATTTCTCTGCGGTGTATATATATATATAAGATGCAGGTACGCGTATCTTTTACGCGTGTTTTGCATTATAAGTGTAATATCTACAAGCGGATACACGGACACCATATCGGAATTTCCCAAATCCTATATATAGATTGAATGTGAAAAGAAAAAGTGCATGTCTTGCTCTTGTTATTTGTCTATAGAGAATGAACAATATTCTTAAAGAAGGTGAATTCTCTTTAGAGAGGTCAATGTAGTAAAAAAACGGTTAAACCCTAACCGTGAGGGCCCCTCCCTAGAGAGGTCAATGTAGTAATTTTGGCTTTGGAAGTGTATAGCATATCCTGGCCTCTACATGTTGTACCAAACTGTTGTATTATATATTAAACAAACAAAAGAAAGAAATATTCAGTGATTATATTTGGTTAAATAAGGTGTTGATTTTATGAAAAAAGCTTTATTGTTTCTTTCTTCACAAATATTCATCGCCCACTGTTGTTGTAGGAATGTTATATCAATATGATATATATATATATATATATATATATATATATCTAAGATTGATCCCTTTGTAGTGGCCGGTCCGAATTCCGATCCTAAAATGGCAGTGGATCTAAAAGGGAGAATCCCGGACAAGACATGTTATTTCCTTCCAAGAATACCATACATCTAAAAGGTTACACTCTGGTGTCCTGAAACAAGAAGGTCCGTTAGGTCACATCATGTTCTTAGACAATGCTCCTATTTCCTAGAAGCCAAAAAGAGCAAACAGCAGTTGCTAGAAGCTCGTTAGAAGCTGAATACAGGTCAATGGCTAATGCAACTAGCGAGCTACAATGATTGCTTTTCATTTTATAAGACCTTAGAGCGCTGGCGGATCCAAAAATTTATCTCAGTGGGGTCACCGGAGTCAGAATCTATATTTTTATACTGAAAATTTGTTCTAGTGGGTCATGTGAGCCTAAAAGCGTATTCTTTTAAAGACAAAACGACACTTTTTAACGATAAAAGCTACATCGTTTTAATACTAAAAAAATATCCCGGGTCTCAGTGGGTTCACTTGACCCCACCCCAATACACATAGCTCCGCCCTTGCCTTAGAGTAAATAATACAACCCCTACAATGCTATTCTGTGACAATGCCAATGCCAATGCAAATGCAATACACATAGCAAACACTTCAGTGTTTCATGAAATACCTAAACACATTGAGATTTATTGTCATATGGTACCCAAAAAGTTCTTTAAAAAAAAAAAAAAAAAACACACCCACACACACCATAAGTGAATTTCAAGTTTGAAATAGTTGCTGAAATATTACCATCTATTCCAGCAAACAAGAACTTTCAAAAGACAAATGATTAGAACACAACACTTAATATCATTTTACATCATCGATCGTATATATATATATATATATATATATATATATATATATATATATATATATATATATATATATATATATTGATATAATATTGTGGCTTAATATATAACCGTTATGGATTTTGCAATAACATTTTACGGGTCATCCGCGGGTGGATACGGGATTAGAATACGTATATCCATAACTCGGATGTGAGAAATGAAGAACTGTGTTGTAAATTGAGTAAATGCCGCATAATGAACGGAAAACTGTAGAAATTGGAGAAAAACTACCAAAAATGAAGAGAATCATAAAAAAGTGTTTTATTTTTGTGTTTTAATATTTATTATTTGGTTCTTATAGTTTTATTGTGCAGTTTTATTGTGCAGTTTGATCATTAAACTTAATACTTGCATATATGTCCTGCATACGCGTACCCTTATCCTGCATTTTCCAAATTTTCCGCACCCGTGTGTCCTGTATCTGTCGTGCAACCTAGCCTACAGCGGCTAGAGAAATAGTATCTGTATAAAACCAAAATCGCCCATCCACTGTAGGTTGGGTTAATATTGAAATGCTGTCGGGGTCCTATTTTTTGTTGTGCCAATATTTTCTCCTTTTGGATAGACCATTTTGTCACTGAATCTGGACTTCCGAAAATCGAGTAATATACTATTTGGCTCAATGATTTCTCTTCAGATTATGGTACTTGTGTGTTTTCTTTTTTCCAGGTATTTATTTTTGTTTGTTTTGACATGACACTTTGGGCTCATTGGTAATGTTGGCAATTCTAATCCCGTATCCAACTTTCAAAATTACAAATTCACCTAGCTGTTCCTCTCTTTAAGTCTCCCAGCTTGTCTGTTGTAACTAGGGGTGTAATCGAGCTGAGTTGAGTTGATACCCATCAAAGCTTGACTTGACTTCAAAAACTAAGGCTCAAAACTCGACTCGAGCTCGATCGAGTTATACAAAGGAAAGATCAAACTTGACTTGTTTCATACTCAATATAACTCAACTCGGCTCGTAATCTCGAGTATTTTTAAAAATAATTAAATAATTATTAAATACAGCTTGATTAGCTTGCAAGCTACTCGATTACTATATTTTGAAGTTTGTGATCGACTCGATTTATAATTATTGAGTCAAACGCCTTTGTGTGTCGAGTAAGAGCAACTCATGAGTAGCCCCTTTCACTTACAGCAGCCCTAGTTGTTATCCCCATGGGTATTGATTGCATACTCTGTCCTGACTTTAATTGATTAATAGATAATCAAACTAACAGTAAGGCATTTATTGATACATGGCAGGAAGTTGCTGTGAAGAAATTTATGAATCAAGATATTTCAGGTGATGCACTGGCACAGTTCAAATGTGAAGTAAGTAGACTATGTTGTGCATTTCTTGTGCTGACCAAAACACTCTTCTGATGCAAAATCGTCTGTCGTGTGTTCTTTTTAGATTGAAATCATGTTGAGGTTGAGACATCCGAACCTAGTTTTGTTCATGGGAGCCGTAACTCGTCCTCCAAACCTATCAATATTGACAGAGTACTTGCCAAGGTTGTGACAGTTCAGTCTATATTTTCTTTATTAACTATATACTCTATGAAGTATACGCTGTCAATATCTTGAGATTTGGTAAAACACTTTTAACCAAAGGGCATTTGATGATCACTTGTCTTTAACGAAATATAAATGGTTGTCTGACGATAACTTAAGTATTTAAAGATTGGCATTTGTTTCTATTTTGATGCAGGGGAAGCTTGTTTAAGCTGCTTCATCGTTCGAGTGGACAAATCGATGAAAAGAGGAGATTGCGCATGGCTATTGACGTGGTACATGACTATTACTATTAGGGGAGGTTCTTAGATAGTGAGTATTTATTGGATCGGTTAAAAAGACAAAAATGGTCCGGTCTAATAGAGACTCATCATGTTAGAATTTCCCTACTATTGGTGGATAACCAATATTTTTTCGTCTTCGGGTTTGCAAATGAACTTCTGATTTTGCTCTTCACTTTGATTTAGGCCAAAGGAATGAATTACTTGCACACAAGCCATCCTATGATAGTGCATCGAGATCTCAAGACTCCAAACCTCCTTGTTGATAAAAATTGGGGTGTCAAGGTTAGCAAGTGATATTCTTCTCTCATTGTGTGTTGACTAGCCATCTTTCCGGAGAAATTATGGTACTACCTCGGTCCCTCAATATCTGTCGGTTTTTATAAAAAAAATTGTGCATTATTATTTGTCATTTTAGAATACCAAGAATTTTCTTATTAGTTTCTTTCCTCATCTTACTTCTACTTTATTATCTAGTAAAGAATTTTCTAGGCTTTACAACCGTTGCATTAAATGTTTATCAACAAAAATCTATGACGTGTACCCATTTTGTTAATCCGTGTGAAAACTTCAAAAACGACGTATATTGAGGGAAGGACGGAGGTAGTTCACTGTTCACATTACCTTTATAGTTAAAATTACTCGTGCTGTCCTTGCTTGATTGGTAGGTTTGTGATTTTGGGATGTCAAGGTTGAAGCATCACACCTTCCTGTCTTCCAAATCTACAGCTGGAACGGTAGTGCATGCTAATAATCCTACAATCATGATAAATAATTCTGTTTAATTTTCTATCCCTTTTACGCAGGGCAAAAATGCGAAATTCGTCCTTTAGGTTGGCCTAGTTAAGGATTTAGTAATGTTTTTTCTCCGGTACCAATTTTCGTCCTTTAACTTTTACGTTTTTTTCAATTTTAATCGTCCGGCTCCGTAGGAGGCTGAGTTTGGGAGAAAATTCAATTTTGGCGGGAATCAGCTTCATGGTGCTGAAAATGCAAAAAACCGGGTTGAAATTGCAAAATTCGTCTGTGATCAGGGATTCTGTCCTTTTTGGCCAAATTAACAGAGGAATTATGCAAATTTCGCACCAAAATTGTATTTTCCCGCACATTAATTTATGAAACATCAGCAAAATCCGGCCAAAATTTTATCACGTCAGCCTCCTCCCATGTCGGAGGACTAAACTTGAAAAAAATATACAAGGGACAGAAATTGTCACCGGAAAAAAAGAGGACTAAATTCCTTACATGACCAGGCCAAGTTGAAGAGTGAAAATTTAAACCATTTACACAGCCCAAATTGAATAGAATTTTACTTTTCCTGTGCCTTGAAATATAGGCTGAATGGATGGCACCCGAGGTTTTGAGAAACGAGCCGTGTAATGAGAAGTAAGTTAGTCTTCGTATTTGGGGGCAAAATGTTTATACTTCTTTCAGCACAGCAAGTCAAGTTTCGTGATGAAATATGGTCAATATATATACATATAGGTGTGATGTGTATAGCTTCGGTGTGATACTGTGGGAGTTGGCAACTCTTGAAGTACCATGGATGGGAATGAATTCCATGCAAGTCGTCGGGGCTGTCGGTTTCCAAGGCAGACGCCTCAAAATTCCAGATCTTTTAGACCCAATGGCTGCAGATCTAATCATTGAATGCTGGACTCCGTAAGTTTCCGATGCTTTTCCTATGTTTTATTTTGGGACCTTTCAAACCGCATTCAACTTACTGTGGCACTACACTTCCCAGACACCACACTGAAAATCGAGAATATACACCGTATACTTGACTTTCAAAAATCTGTTTTTTTTCGGCGTGATGTTTGGGTTAGGTGTGATGCCATGACGAGTTGGGTAGGGTACGTTTAAGGACACGCTTGGTATATATGTATATACGTGACGTGTTTTACTTACTTTTATGCAGTAAACCCGTAGAACGCCCTTCTTTTGCACAGATCCTCACCCGTCTCAAACATCTTCAACATCTGGTTTTACCAAAGGCAGATACACCTTTACATCAGCCGTAACTATACGACACTTCATGTCATCTAAAGTCATTGATCAATCACTGGGCCCCTAAATACATTCATCTGGAGTCATTTGATCAATTAAGTATGTCTTATGGGTGTCAAAAATGTCTTGTCTTTTATCGTTTTCGTTTTGCTTCCATGCTCGAAGAGCTAGGTTTGACAGAAAGCTTCTAGACTGAAAAAGAAGTGTCAAAACAAAAAAAGGATTGAGAAGCGTTTTGGGGGTCCATTCGAAGTGGGGACTCGCGACAACAATCAATTAAAAAGAAACGCAGTATAGGATTTCCCTATTTTGTGCTGTACAAAGAGGATTTTTCAGAAGTAGCTCTCACTCAACAGTAATTGGTGCTTTGGAACTGGAAATTTCTCTGCGGTATATATATATATATATATATATATATATATATATATATATATATATATATATATATATATAAGATGCAGGTACGCGTATCTTTTACGCGTGTTTTGCATTTATAAGTGTAATATCTACAAGCGGATACACGGACATCATATCGGAATTTCCCAAATCCTATATATACAGTAGATTGAATGTGAAAAAAAAGTGCATGTCTTGCTCTTGTTATTTGTCTAAAGAGAATGAACAATATTCTTACAGAAAGTGAATTCTCTTTAGAGAGGTCAATGTAGTAATTTTGGCTTTGGAAGTGTATAGCATATCCTGGCCTCTCTACATGTTGTACCAAACTGTTGTATTATATTTAAACAACAAAAGAAAGAAATATTCAGTGATTATATTTGGTTAAATAAGGTGTTGATTTTATGAAAGCTTTGTTGTTTCTTTCTTCAGAAATATTCATCGCCAACTATCGTAGGAATGTTATATCAAGACCAATGCCTAGTGAAACATCCGGAATTGGCTACTGCTAATAAATCTAATCACACTAAGCCTGTTCAAGTTTATGTTGCGAAAGCAATGGCTGAACAACAAAAACCCGCAGAGAACAATGATAGCGTGGCAAAAAATTCTGAGTTTCAGGTTTCCACACCATCTAAGGAACCCACGCATTCTCAAGCGTTGCAAGGAGGAACTTCATCTTCGGCTAATGCAACTGAAAAAGAGGCCCCCATGCATGACCTCCCAAATTCGGGCGCCATGCAAATTTTAGTTGAGAGTACGGAAGACAAGCTCGAACGTCAAAGGCTGATTACTCACTATTATGCTCATGGCTATGGTTCTGATTCTGATAAAAAGAGAGCAGCCCTTCTTCTTACACGCAATCGGCTGGACTGGCCACCCGAATCCAGACCTCAAGAAAGTTCGGCATCTGAGGATGAACACAGCCAGGATGACAATATACATGACTCAGAAGCGGAAAATCCTTTCATTCAAGTTACCAAAAGTCGTAAAAACAAGTCTAAAGCTCCGGCAGTTAAAGGGGTAGCCCTACAAAGCATCCCAAAAAAGTTTTCCCAATGAATAACATCATTTTTTGGAATATTAGAGGTATCAGCAACTCGTCCTCCATGAATCATTTAAAGAAGCCTGTTCGTACTTATCACATTGATTTCTTAGCTATTTATGAACCTATGTTGATTGATGACAACAAACGACTTTTTATTGCACACCGTCTCAACTTTAAATACTCGGTTGCCACTCCAAATGGAAAGTTATGGCTATGTTGGAATTGTACTTTGTCCTGAGATTTATTACTCGCAACAGATCAATCGCTTCATATTAAGTTCAACAGCACAATTCCATATATCATCTATGCTGTCTATGCTAAGTGTAATAGAGTGGACCGTATGACTTTTTGGCAAGACTTTCGGTCTATTCATGCTCTCGATTTTCCTTGGTTAAGGGGGGGGGGGGGGACTTCAATACAATCCATTTTCGTGATGAGTATCAGGGTAACGGGGCCCCGGATCGACGTTCTATGCAAGAGTTTAATGACTTTATTTCTGCATGCTCCCTTATTGATCAACCGATCCAAAATGGGGATTATATTTGGTCGGGAACTAGGCCGAATGGTATTGTTCATGTTTAGCTTGATGTATTTTACACAATGCTAAGTGGCTGGACATTCACTCCACTTTCACTATTAAAGCACTTCCCAAATGCTGCTCAGATCATAAAATTCTGCTCTACGGTTCGGCTCGGTTGGCGAGTGGGCCCAAACCTTTCCGGTTTCAAAGTATGTGGCTTCGTTGAGACGGTCTTAAGAAACTAGTCTGGGACTATTGGGACCTACCGGTTCACGGTTTGGGTATGGATGTGCTTATGTGAATACTGAAGCTACTTTCGGAGATGTTCATCTTAACGCTAAACTGGCTGAACAAGATCTGGCTCTTAAGGAGCAAGCCCTCGAAATCTCTCCTACTGAGGTTAATCGTTCTGCTCTGAATCAAGCTAATTCTCTTTATATACGGTCTATGCTCGAGGAGGAGAATTTTTGGAGGCAAAAATCCCAGTACAAGTGGTTCAAGGATGGCGATCGTAATATCAAGTTTTTTCATGCTTCTGTTAAGGCCAATGGAGCTCGATGTCATATCCAGCGTATTCGCAACGTAGTTGGTGATTGGATAACGGATGAGAGTGATATTAAACATGAGGCTATTCAGTTATTCAGCTCCCTTCTCTCTCAAGGGGACCCGCAAGACGATTCTGCTATGCACGAGCTCATTTCTCACATCCCCACGATAATCACTGATGAAGATAATGTTCAACTGGGGGCCGCAGTCTCTCTTGAAGAAATCAAACGGGCTGTTTTTGACCTTGATCCGAATAGTGCTCCGGGCCCGGATGGTTTTTCTAGCATTTTTTTCCAAACTTTTTGGGATGTGGTTCAAACGGATGTACATAATGCGGTTAATGATTTTTTTCAGGTCGTCCTCTGCCCCGTTCTGTTGATTCCACTTTCATTACCTTGCTTCCTAAAAAAGATGCTCCTATGATTTTTGGTGATTTCCGACCCATCTCTCTTTGTTAGGTTGTCAACAAGATCTTCACCAAAATCTTAACTCACAAACTTCAGCCCCTGCTTGAGAAGCTCATCTCAAATGAACAACCTGCTTTCGTCAAAGGTAAAGATATTGCAGATAATATTTTATTCGTGCAGGAGGTCATACAACATTTGCATAAAAAGGTTCGGGGGCACAATATGGCCTTCAAACTAGATATTGTTAGAGCTTTCGACAGAGTCTACTGGCCTTTCTTATCTCAACTCCTCCGCACTTTTGGGTTCAATCAAGCCTTCATCAACCTTATCATGACCAACATTCACGGCTGTTGGTCCTCTATATTGCTTAATGGTACCCCGACAGGATTTTTCCAATCTTCTCGAGGCATCAAGCAGGAAGACCCTCTCTCTCCGTATCTCTTTATTTTGGTCAGTGAAGCCTTCACTCGTGGTCTTAAGGCCCTTTTTAATGACCCATATATGCAACATTACTCCCTGCCACGCAATTTCCCTTAGGTTACTCACTGTCTTTACGTGGATGATCTTCTTATCTTTTGTAGAGGCCTCAAACGGAACATCCAGAAGCTTATAGCTTTCATCCCGACTTATGAGAGAGCTACCGGCCAGAAAGTCAACTTAGCTAAGAGTTTTTTTTTGTGATTTCGAAGCACTGCCCTACTGGTTCGATTAGACGCCTCACAGTCATGACAGGAATTCGTCGGACAGAAGTCCCGTTCACTTATTTGGGGTGCCCTATCTTTGTTGGTCGTCCTAACCGAGCTCACTTCGAGTACCTTATTGATGAAATTCAGAAAAGGCTCGAAGGCTGGCAAGCGAAATTGCTCACGATTGGGGGTCATCTTGTTCTAATCAATCATGTTTTATCCTCCATTCCTATACATACCATTGCTGCCTTGCAAGTCCCCAGCTCGATAATTGATCATATTCATCGCATTTTTGGAAGCTTCTTGTGGGGAAATAGTGAGCAGGAAAAAAGACGTATTTGGCGATCCTGGAAAACGTCTATGGTCCCACTGAAGAAAATGGATTGGGAGTCCGTAATGTGAAAGGCATTCAATTAGCATTTTCTTGTAAGCTTTGGTGGAAAATCCGTATCGTGTTGGCCTTTGGGGTAATAGTTTCTCTTCTCTTCCTCATCTAAAAAATTTGCACCCTTGGCGTATAATGCAAAAAGTTGAGAACCTTGTAAATCTTCATTTGCGGCCTATACAAACCTCCAAATGGAACTGGATCTGGTCTCCTAATTCTACGGGTAATTCCAGTCTCGCTTCTGCCTACAAGCTTATTCGCAACTGGAAGAAGGTTATTGTGGAACTTAATGAGGTTTGGAAGCCTAATTCGGTTTTCATGTGGAGGTTTCTTAATAACATGCTTCCCCTACCTCGTATGCAACATATTTTTGGGCAGCATGGTCCGTTCAAATGCCCTTTCTGATCTGCTAAAGATACTAGAGATCATTCATTTTACAGCTGTTACTTTCCCCGCGCTATTTGGAATCACTTTCAGGCTCGGCTTAGATTTCATCCTCTTACTGCTGATTTTTGGTCTTACATTCGTGCTTGGTGGTACCCTAATCGTATTGGAGCGGTTAAAATTGCTTGCCAGCTTGTCCCCTCTTTGTTCCTTTGGGAAATTTGAAAATGCAGGAATATGATTTTATTTGACAATTAGACACCTACCATTCAGAATACTATTCTCAACATCAAGCGCATCTTATCTTATTCTCTGCATCATCAAAATCTAATTAGGGTGGATGGAGATGATGATTGTCTGCTTGACAACCGCCTCATTTATTCCTTCTCCCCTCGGGTTGTTCCCAAAACATTTGGCAGAAACCACCGGATAACATGGTGAAACTTAACACTGATGGTTCTTCTCTAGGCAACCCTGGTCCTTCAGGAAGTGGTTTTCTGGTTCGTAATATGCATGGTCATCTCCTCTATGGTGCCAGTGAACCTTACGATAACTGCACCAACGTGGTTGCGGAAACGAAAGCTCTCATTGCTGGCCTCACTTACTGCATTGGTCATCATCTCCTTCATGTTCTGGATGAAACCGATTTTTTAGTTCTGGTTAACATCATCTCTGGGAATTTTGACACGCCCTGGCAACTTGATGACGATATTCGATCCATCAACATTCTCCTCCGCTAGCAGAAAAAGAAAATTAACCACATCTTTCGTGAAGCAAATAAGGCTGCGGACTTTCTCGCCACTTAAGCTTCCACCAGCAGAACCATGGTCTCCTATACTTCTCAAGATGCCCTCTCCTCTGGCCTCAAACTTATATTACATGATGACCAACTGGAAATCCCAATCATCCGACAAACTCGCCGCTTTGCATAATCATCTGGATGACACACCTTCAATTTTTTTATGGGTGCAAACCAGGTTGTATTTATTCTGCTGGTTATCAGTATAATCTCCTATGCTTATTTCATTCATTGCTATGCGGATATTCTCTTTGTAGGCAATCGTATAAACTTTAATGTGAGGACTTGGCCATCTCACCTTCATCTTTTGCTTCTCGGAATATGGTATAAATCTTGGCGAGGAAAACTTGAAGCACCCTTCAATTATTTGACGGGTGCAATACAAGTGTTACGCTCCTTTTTGCCTACTTTTCATTTCTACTCTTTTGATGGTTATGCTTACGACTATTTCTTGAATGAGTCTTTGATTTTTATGAGTCACCCCATATGAGGTTGGTATGCAAATTCGCATCTCCTTGAAGCTGGGTACCACCAAATTGCTGCACACGGCATTTTTTCGAAGCCTCATCAGCATGCTACTATAAGTTTTGCTCAACATCACCTGCAACTTATTGGACTATGGCTTCCTTGGCGAAGAAAACTGGAAGCACCTTTCATCCCCACTATGAAGGGTGCAATTCAGGTGTTAAGCTCCATTTTACCATCTTTTATTTTCACACTCTTGTTGGTGTTATTTACTGCCTCTTTTTGCATGTGGACTGGATATATACCGGGAGGCGCAAGCCGTCATCGATAGCTATTACTCACGCTACTCACTGCGAAGCCTTTCAAGCAGTTGATTTGGATGACTTTCAAGAAACCGGTTGTTGGGACTCTCATGTTGCTGCTATAGAGATTTTTCTCCTAGCATCCTATTTTATTTTTCATTTTTTGGGGGAGCTTAATACTTTTGGAAACATGGGGTGCTGCACTCTTTCCTATGGTATGGATTTTCCCAAACTGGGTTTGACAGCCATAGGTTTTAAGGAGATATGGCCGTGTTTCATCAACATTTTTTGGTATAAGGGGAGGGTCGGGATATGACATGTACGAAGCTTATTTTTAAATTAATACAAAAGGTTTCGTTTAAGATATATATATATATATATATATATATATATATATATATATATATATATATATATATATATATATATATATATATATATATATATATATATGATGGATCAGTGGATACAGTTGACACCTACAACTAATCATTTGAAAGCTTCTTAGAGACTTCTGAAAATATCTAGAAGGGAATCCAGAACAATACATCTTCTTTCCTTCCAAGAATACCTTACATCTAAAAGGTTACACTGACAGTGATTGGGCATGGTGTCCAGAAACAAGAAGGTCAGTTTCAGGTTACATCATGTTCTTAGACAATGCTCCTATTTTCTAGAAGGCAAAAAAGAAAACAACAGTTGCTAGAAGCTCATCAGAAGCTGAATATAGGTCAATGGGCAACTTGTGAGCTACAATGATTGCTTTTCATTTTACAAGTCCTTAGAGTAAATATTACTGCCCCTACATTGCTATTATATGACAATTCCAATGCAATATATATAGCAAACAATTCAGTGTTTCAGTAAAAAATATTCGGGTTGCTTGCGGGCTGGTCTTCATTGCGCACTAGCTGGTTAGTAAGTCAGAAAAGTGTTCAGTTAGCGGGCTTTTATTTTTATATTGAAAATTAAATTTTATTTTGAAAGATTGGATTGGGAAGAAAAAGGGGGATAAAGTAAAGAAAAAGCGCATATGGCACGAAAAGGAAATCCGATTTCGGTAAGACTTGATCATTTTCGTAGTTCAGATTCAAGTTGGTTCAGTGAGGGCGATTGCGAAAATCACCGAATGGGTCGGTCTTTTCCTTCAGTTTGTCCCGGATTTAAAAAAGGCACGGGAGGACGTTGCAGATGTCCGGGGCGGACATGTCCAAACACATTGAAATTGATTGTCACGTGGTATGTGAGAACTGGCATACTGGAGTTAGATGTCTATACATACTAAGGATCATTTGGCAGACATTATCACAAAGGCCTTAGTTGCTCCAATGGCCTATTACACAAAAAGTGATATTCAACACAGGCCAAAGAAAACCATTCAACTTTTAAATTAAAGTAAGTACCCAAAAAGATCTCAAAAAAAAAAAAAAAATGAAAAAAATGAAAAAAAAAAAAAAATACCCACACAAACACAATAAGTGAATTTCAAGTTTGAAATAGTTGTTGAAATATTATCACCATCTATCCCAGCAAACAAAACCTTTAAAAAGATAAATGATTAGAACACTACACGTAACATTATTTTACATCATTGATCTCCGTGGGTTGATCGAACAGATCACTTTGGCATGCAATACCATTCTTGGTATTTATTGTCGAAATGGCAATAACAATCAAGGCCGTCTGGGCAGAATTCCACAACATCGTCACAGCCATAATCCGTACAAGACATAGGCGGCGGCGGCGGCACCTCCTCGTCTTCAGCCACCACCACCACCGAAGAAGGTCGATATGGATCATACTCGTTCCCGTAGAGGGACTTTAGAGCATTCGTCATGCAATGTGGGTTTTCAGATTCTGGGTCGTTGTAGCAGTAGCATCTGTACGGGCAGGTAACATCAATTTTGTGGCAGTCGATAGTATCCATACAGAATTCCATTGCCCGAGAGATGAACATTGGGTGATAATGGGTCTTGATTCGATCCGCTTTTCTCCCAGACAATGTGGTGGCTTCTAAGCCTGCTTCAATCCCAAGTGCAAGTAAAAAAAATTATGTTTATTGTCCATAACAAGAAATATAATAATAGAACTCCATTTAAATTTGTGTCTGTTTGTGTATGTGCTAATGTGCAATAGATAGATGAATATAAAACTAAAGATAATAAATACTTTTTTTACTTCGGATTAATCGGATCAGTGGGTTTTGGATACCTAGGTCCTCATGCAAATAAAATAAAAAAAACTTTTTTATTCATAAAGATAATAATAATAGATATATGATTGCCGTCGTAACCGCTTCAGGTCACGTCAATAACCACGACTTCAATGACCGCATCCATAACTCCCCGTCAGGGCAGGCCCTATTCTAAAGTGAGCCTAAGACGAATTGGTTGGACTTCAATTTAGTAATAACTTTTTTCTTGGTAAACACATTTAGTTGATTGAGATTGGACCTACACGAAAATTTTTTAAAGTAAAAACATGTCATTGGGGAGCCCGCCCTGATGGTGGGCCTACGACAGTGGCCCGGCCCACCTAATGGGTGGGTCGGCCTTACTCCCCACGAAAGAGTCCCATAAAAGGATCATCATTTTCAACCTTCCGAACTACCTTAATAGCTCGATACAAATCATCTTGGTACGTAAGCAGTCAATACACATTGACTCAGCTATCATTCCACATCACCAAATTTGATTAGCAGCCAAATTCATTCTCGTGAAACCCAATTACCCGGTTTGTAACCCGTTTTTATCGGTGACGATTTTGAGCATCGTCACGTACCGACGGGCATATGTAATTGTTACTCCTTCCGTTCCACAATAACTGAGACAGTTGCTAAAATATTTTGTTCTATTTTATGTGAGGAAGTACAATTTCCAATGCAACATTTATTTTATTTTTACTTAATTTACCCTTATTTATTACATTGGGAGATATAAAAGAGAAGGTCACATTAATTATATCTAAGGACACTTTAGTCATTTCTTTGTAAAAGTTAATGCATTGACTCATCTCCTTAATATGTGTGATTTTGGCAACTGCCTCAGATAAATTGGAACGGTGGGAGTAATATCAATTGCATCTTATATTTATATTTAGAAGCTTATATTAATTGTGCATAAATGGTTGACTAAAAATTTTGGCTGTTTTTTTTTTCAACGCTTATTTTAATTTTTAATGAATCCTCAATCGTGTGATTAGCATTCATTTACGTTGAATATCATTCATTACGCCCGTACGTTTTGGCAAACGCACGTCTTCTGCGCCATCTCAATTCTCAAACGGCTGATTTAATAGGGTAAAACGTAGGGATTTAGTGTTCTGTTAATGCGATTTCTCTACTTCTATAGCTGCTTCTGTAAGTTCTCGATTCCATTACAACATTTCTCCCTTAATCGTTAATTTGTACTTCTTCGTTGGGAAGTATCGAATAATTTGTACTTATGGATTGCAGGTAATGTTTTTTTTTTTTTTTGTCTTTTGGATTAGATGTGTTTTCTGCTGAATCAGGTTTGAATAGTTTACCTTTCTTTGAATATCTTCTGCAATTCTGAAAATTCTCTCTCCTTTTTTGGATTACAAAAATCCCTTTTCTATCATAATTATTTTTCACGTCTCCTCATATCCTCCTTCGGTTCACGGCAGCAGGACAGTTTGGATGAGGCTGATTAAATGAGAGAAGGTAGAAAAGTGGGGATGCCCAGAAATATATATATATTTGGTTTTCAGTTTCCCACGTCATTTGCTTGTTCTAGACTGTGAAATCAAATTAAGTTGTATGCTTTTCAGATTTCTAAGAACATTTTGTTGATTTCTAGAAATCTATGCTATTTTTGCCTTGTGTGAAACTATATTTGGATCTTTATGTCGTCACCACTCACCAGATCGAGAAGTTAAGTTACCAACCTGCGAATAACAACGCGATTTGATGGTATAATTAATGATTACTGCCGATAGTACGTGTCCTTAACTAACTTAATTTTGTTGGCCGATGGCTGCGTATCTTTATTTATTTCTACTACCTCTATTTCAATTGATTCAACTTTTATTGCCGAAGAAAAGGCAAAATTAGGATTTTAGTCCTCTAACTTGGCCTACTTTGGATTTTAGTCCTCGCTTTCATAACCGGTGAGGAAAATGGTCCTCTAAGTTTTTTTTTTTTTGGATTTTAGCCATATCCGCCGGAAATATTTGATTGCCCCGAATTTTTAAAAATAGTCCTCTAACTAGCTGCCACGTAAGTGTTTTTTAAAGATTCCGGTGCTTTTTAATCAGTATTTCCATATGAAAGACTAAAATCCAAAAAAAAAAACCAACTTAGAGGACCATTTTTCTCACCGGAAGAGCGAAATGACTAAAATCCAAAATAGGCCAAGTTAGAGGACTAAAATCCTAATTTTGCCCCGAAGAAAATGTGTGGATCGGAGGTGCTATTGGGAAAGTTTTTCCAATATTAATTAGTTTCATCATCCGTGATACTTTGTGGAGCTTTTCAAGCCTTCAACATTACTCATCAAACAAGGTACCATTCTTCATGTAATTTGTTGTTGTTTTTTCATGTTATCAACTTTTTTTTGGTTGGTATGAGTGTATAGGCTACATTACAATAAACCACTTCTTCTGTGCAAAGTATTAATTAACACCTGAGATATAATAATACCTATGTCTTTTTCGGGTCGGGATCCTCTGGTTTTTGTATCCCAGCTTTTCACTAGATATCCAGGTGGATATCTGTGTTCGTTTTTTTAATTTTATTTTTCACTAGATATCCACCTGGATATCTAGTGAAAAGCTGGGTAAAACTGGAATACATAAGCAGAGGATCCGCACTCGTCTTTTTCTTTGTAAAACTTGGATTCTGTTTGGAGAATTGCGACTTAGTATTAGAGCAGTAGGAAACAAGCTTGATGAACTACTATTTTAGTTTGCAGTTGATCAACTTTGACTCCATGCCCGTCTGTGTAATATTCCGATTTTCGGGAAAGGGCAGATGTGTCATTTTGCGAAAACGAAATATTGGGTTCGGTTCCTTTTATTTGGAGTTTAAATAATTGGATATTTATATATGTAATTTTCAAGATAATTATGTATATAATAAAAGAGATTTTCTGTTTTTTTTTTATGGAAAAATGATTTAATTGGGATTAACTATATAAGGGATCTATTATACACATTAATCCCCTAACCTAAATCATTAGTCAAAAAAAAGGAGAGAGCGACCGCCCTTTTCTTCTTGCCGTCGACTTGGGAGGAAAAAAAAAGGGTTGGAACAAGTTTCACCAAAATCTAAAGCAAATCTCAATCGTTTTCGGATCGGTTTCGAACGCCGGAATCGTCGTGAGAAGAGCATCGTTTGGATAGCGACTTTGTTGGAAAGGTCTGCAGATTTTAAGGGCGATCGGACTGGTTTTTGGCTGCAAGACAAGTAAGAAGCTCTTCCTACAATCTAATTAAGGTTTAGATTAAGGTTTTAAGTGTTTAGATGTAAGAAGGTTATGGCTTTTTAGTTGGTTAATGGTCCTAGATGCCATGGTAGGGTTAGATATGTTTCCCTGTGATTTTATGTGTTGAAATTGCTGTTATTTAGGTTAGAAACGGATTGAAAATCGTATTTGAAGATTTTAGGGTTTTGGGTAAACCCCAGGAAGACGGGCGTCTGAACTAGTCAGACGGGCGTCTGTAATTTTGGTGGTTCGGACGGGCGTCCGGACTAGCTGGACGGGCGTCCAGTTTCAAACGGGCGTTTGCTTTAAGCGGACGGGCGTTTGAGGGGTGATTTTACATACAGGTTGTAGCGATTTTAAGTGGACGAGCGTCCGGTATTAGTGGACGGGCGTCCATAAGGTTTAAACGAGCGTTTGGATTTGTTACCTTATTTCTATTACTTTAATTGTTTCAAGCTTGATCATCATGTCCTTTATTGTTTTAAACTCTTAATCACGATGTATTAAGATTAACTAAACATAAACAAGCTTCGATTGTACTTCTGATGCGTTCAGTTAAAACACCGAATGTACTCTTAAAGGGAGTTGAAGTTCGGATCCGTCGGAAGGGCATGAAAGGGCTTGTGCTTTGGTGAACTAGGGTTCATCAATGTCTGTGTATTTGCTAGGACTTGTCCGCGTCTAGTGGTCTAAGTACGAGAGTAGGAAATGTGAGGGAGCTTACTTGAAAACACTAGGGATGGCTAGTTAATTCACATCAATACATACATATGTGTAGTAAAAGATAAAACATCATCTATTCTCGGTTAGACACTATTTCATATCGGCGATGTGATACGTCCATAAAAGGTGGACAACGCCGCGGCCTTAAACGGGTGAAGGGTAGTGGAGGAAATCCATCGGACGTATACGCATACCGGGGAGACCCCGGAGCTAATCGGTGCTAATCACCGTTAGTTAGCAAGTATATCTTCGGTCGATGAACGCCATGCGCAGTGTCCTTGGGTAGTGATGTAACAAAGATAAGCTAAGTAGAAACGTATAGTCACGACGTGTCGATGGGCATGAAGTGAACCCTAGATTGAGTCGTTCTCGCCAAGATAAGCTTTTAATAATAACCTTAATTAAATTGTATCTTCTACTTCTTACTATGTACATTGTACTTACCTCAAATGCATGTTTATTTATGTGTTTGGGGGAGAGAAGACGAACAGGTTGGTGAAGGTTTCGAGGAGGACTTTGATGACGACGTTTGAAGACGCCGGAGTTGAAGACTCTTATTTATTTTGGTTCTTTCATTTATGCTATTTCATAGACTTGGATTAGTTGGATGTAATAGTTATCTTAGTATCATTGGATTTCGTTGGTTTCTTTGAATGTAATAAGTATTGCATTTATTCTATCTTTAGTGGTTTCTATTCTTTAATGTTTGAAAAAAATTTACCCGAGTCTTTGCTTCCGTTTGCTTTTATTTGATACGACGTAGTAGAGGCTTACGTGTAATATTATTTATTTAATGTTATGCGTGCCGAACGTTTCGATTTCCGGATAAGGACTCGGTGTCCGGGAACGGGGCGTTACAGTCTGATCGAAGTATAGTTATATATTTCTTTCATTTGCAAGAATATATATCCATGTTTTTCCAAGTTGTAGCTAGGTCAAGAAAGACTTTGAACATTTCTGGTTTCTTTGTTTCTTATTGACATATTGATGATGATGATTCAAAATCATCTTTAATAAGCAATGTTATTTTCCTTCAGTGTCTGCATTTGTCTATATGTTCTGGTAGTTGTCTCCCCAAATTGTGCATTCAAACAGGGCCGGTCCTGGCATATTTTGGGCTTAAGACCAAGTCTTCGAATTGGGTCTCTTTGTTGAAGTTTTTTTTTTTTTTTTTAATTTTAAAAAACATACTTATCGCGTTTTTAACATGATAGTCTCAAAACATACCTACAAAGTAGTTTTTTGTGCTAAGTAAATTTTTTTTATTGGGACCTTTTGTTAGATATATTTTTCATAAATATTTTTGTAATCTCTTGCATACTAGTTGTCAAACGTAATAATGTTATCGCAATGAAATACATGCATCGGTTCATGAACGGAGTAAAAAAAAAATTAGGCCTTTATCGAAAAAAAAATTAACATATTATATTAGGTTGGATTGTATTGAATCGACACGATTTTTTTTTTTCCTTTTAACGAAACATGTACCTTTGCGCCCTTCCGACACCGTTGGGCTTAAGACTGCGGTCTCTATGGCCTCACTATAGGGCCGGCCTTGCATTCAAACTTTTGGAATTAAACTAAATTTTTTTTGTAAGCATTATTAGCAATCTGTTGGTTCATTAGATGGATGTATTTTGATGTGCTGTCAAAAGTTATATTCTTATTTCAAAAAATAAATAAATAAATAAAATAAAATAATAGCGCATTATTAGCCGCCACTATATGGGTTTATTACATGATTTTTCTTAGAACTACAAGTGCACAAAATCTTGTAAGATGTTCATTCTTTTTATTTTTATTTTTATGGAGGATGTTTGAGGGTTGAACTATTCTCTTATTTCTCCCTTACTTAAATATTGCAGGTGGAGTTTCCTTGTAATATCTCGCTATACAACTTTTCCCCCCACACCCAGTCTCCTAAAGTTGAAATGATTAGTCTCTGTTTGCTTAATTTGATTAACCTATTAGCACATGCAGACTCAATTCAGACCAATACAGACTCAATTCAGACCAGATACATACACACAGGCACAAAGGACTCAAAATACGTCCAAGTTCATTCAAGCATTTTGTCAAACAGTTCCAGCACACTTAAGATAAAATTGCTAAACTCAAAATATTGGATATACCTGCACGTTTGGAGTGATAAGGCAGCATTTGGAGCGATAAGGCAGCATTTTGAATCTCGGTTTATCCAATTATTCGTACTGAAGCAGAGTCCTGCACATTCAAGCAAAGACATGGTTGGTGGATAAGAGTTTGAAGGCAATCCGGTTCTCAAACATATTGATAAGATAGCTACATGTGTTTAAAATACAAAAATGCGATTACCTCTTTTTTCAGCAAGTTTATCTTCTTTTTTCTTCAAGAAAAACCTGCCTCTCAAAGCTATAAGAGGGGAGGGCCGGTTGTTCATTTGGATGTACAGAAAAACCAATTAATAAAACCAGAGTTCTTTTTTCTTTTTGTATGAGTTCCATTTTTCACATAACCTTCTACAAAAAAAAAAAAAAAAGAAAGAAATTATGCTCGTCTTTTTTTCATGCACCATCAAACAATGTAGCAAAAATTTCTATGCGACATATATTCTCATTCAAGATATTACAATCTATGCTTCATTCATTATCAAGTTCGTCAATATACATATACATAGTGGTAGGAAGACGTCCAAAGTAAAATTTTACACTAATTCTAAAAAAAGGGTTAATTTTTACATTAAAAAGCAAGGATAATCACTTTACACGTTTTCATACAAATTAAGAAAAGTGATTAAGTGTCATTACTTTTAATGATAAAAGTCTAGATTAATGTTTTTTTTTTTTTTTTTTGAGTAGGTCTAGATTAATGTTATTTGATAATAGTTGGTAAATACTTGAATGTATAATAAATTAAGGGTGAAAAAAATATGTAATAAATGCTCAATTGATATTCTAAATGGACATATATTATGAGACAAATTCAAAAAGCTAGCTGGTGTTAGAAAAGTAGATTAATTAATTATGTTTTAAAATGATATTTGTGTAAGGGTGTCAGTGGAATTTTGTGTACCATCAGGCATTGACATATATGGCATCTTACCTGTACTCAAAATTAATGACAATTCTTCCAAGAAAATATTCTCTTGTTCCCCTCAAAAAAAAAAAAAAAAAAAAAAATTCTCTTGTTTCTCTTGGTATCAGAGCGGTATGATGCCGGCGTAATTAGTTTCTTTTTCCATGAGCTCCTCCGGTGCACCATCCTCTACTTCCGCCGCAGCTACGGCTGCTACAACTCAAAATGTCAGCAACTCAGTCATTACCCAGAACATTGGAGTAACATGAGCTGGAGAATCCGGTTATGGAAACATTCCTATGCCCACCGGAGGACTGCCTTCATCTTTTCCGACCACTGTACGACCAATAGTTGATGCCTTCCCTTCCTTGAGCTACATGTAGAGCAGTTTTATTCCAGGCGGAGCTGCTCCGTTCATATCAGGTATGAATTTTGGGTGTATGATGAATCCGGCAAAATTAGGATTTTAGTCCTCTAACTTGGCCTATTTTGGATTTTAGTCCTGCTCCTGCTCCGGTGAGGAAAATGGTCCTCTAAGTTGGCTTTTTTTTGGATTTTAGTCCTATCCGCCGGAAATAGCTGATTGGGCACCGGAATCTTTAAAAAACGCTTACGTGGCAGCCTAGTTAGAGGACTATTTTTAAAAATTCCGATGCCCAATCAACTGTTTCCGGCGATAGGACTAAAATCCAAAAAAAAAGCAAACTTAGAGGACCATTTTCCTCACCGGAGCAGGAGCAGGACTAAAATCCAAAATAGGCCAAGTTAGAGGACTAAAATCCTAATTTTGCCTGATGAATCCTCTGTACTCCAGCTTATCTTCAGCACCCACACTCAGTACTATGAATCCAATGTCTAACCTTCCCTTCACTGGAAATTTGAATCAGACCTGCAATGTTAAACTAGACAGATCTAACTATTTACTTTCGAAATCCACCTTTTCACCAATTATTAAATGACAGACTTAAAGGTCATGTTCTTGGGGATGATATGCAGAACATGCTTAGTTCATCTCCATTTTCTGTGTCGCTTTCACCCTATAAAAGACCTCAAATAGTAGAGGAATGGAGCACAAATCAACTCTTGGTTGGTTGCTTGTTGAGTTCAATGACTGAACATGCATTATTGGAAGTTGTGGGGTGTAATTCTGCTAGTGAAATCTGGACAACCTTAGAAAATCTATTCAATAGTCCAGCAGAATCTATGATGCTTGAGTACAAGAGTGCCTTGACCTGGGCCACCAAATACGCCAAATCCATGGCAGATTATCTTGTGCAGATGAAGTCTCATGCAGATAATCTCACAGCAGCAGGGTACCCCATATCAAAGTCTGAGTTGATTCTTGCCACTCTAGGAAGTTTGGACAAGGAATATGAAGTTGTCATTTTTAATTTGACAGCCAGGGTTGGCTCTATGAGTTGGCAAGATGTTCAGTATCATCTTCTTACACATGAAAGACCTGTGGCTAGATTTAACAACACCACTGGTGCATCATTTTTTGGAAACCCCACTGCACAATATGCTAGCAATACTGATCCTAAACATAATTATAGATCAATACCTGATGGTTCTTCTGGTTCCTCCAACAGAGGGAGATGTGGCAGAAGCAACAGAGGTAGATGAGGTGGTAGAAACCATAATTCTGGTTCTTCAAATAGGCATATCTGTCACCTTTGTGGGAAGAGTGGACATGTTGTGGTAGATTGATGGCATAGATTTGAGCAAGACTTTGTTCCCAGCACTGGTAATAATTCTAAGCAAGCTTCAGCTCTTGTAGCCGCTGCTCAAAATGTAGTTGATCCAGCCTAGTGTAAGGACAGTGAGGGCTTCAATCGCAGGGTTTGAAAGACTGAATGTGCCAGTTGTGCCAAAATCCATCCAAACGACTTGGCACTTCCTGGTAGAATGCAGCTTAACTACAACTCTGGGTAATCACATTTTCTTTCTTCAACTCCAATATCTCTTGGATTTTTCGATTGGCTATTAGACGGAAAAAGGGAGATGTAGTTACTTTTAATGTTTGTTTATTTTAGAATATTTGAAAGTCTAGACGTGATTGGATTATTGTGCAAAAAGAGACCCGAGTTGATGTTATTATTGCTCAATGCAAGGAAGAATCAGAGGAATGTGCATGTGTTTCTCAAAAAAATTATATCTCTGCAAAGCGCCACCTTTTCCGGAGAGATGAAAACCGCCGGATGGCGGTCTTCTCAGATTTAATGTGGATGCAGCCTTGGTGATGGTATTGCGGCAGTAGGAGGACTCTTGAGATATTAAGATGGGATCATCATAAGGAGCTTCAAAAGGAAGTTGAAAGGACGGTCTGACGTCAGTGTAAGTGAAGTTTTGGCCATTTACCAAGCTTAGCCATCAGTTAGGGTTGTTTCTGAGTTATTTTTAGGCTTATTCGCCCATCACTTATATATATCATCGTCGTTTATCTCATCGCAAAGAAGGAATTCACTAGCGGGATGTATCATAAACGATTGCCACAAATTGTTGTTTACCTTTGTTATTGTCTCCTCCTCTTTTGTTCAAAGGAAAGAACATATTTCAACTAATTTGTTAGCACGAGAAGGTCTTAGGTTAGCAGGACATGTGGAATGGGGCATTTCCCCGCCCTCTCTTGTACTCGTGGCTAGTTCTTCCGATTGCAATTAATGAACTTCTCATTTTCCCAAAAAGCATTTCATTTATTATGTACTACCTCCGTCCTATAAAAAGTATCCTTTTTTAAAAACTGAATTGTACCATAAAAAGTGTCCATTTAGAAAATCATTACATCATTTACTGCACTTTTTCCAAATATACCCCTATCCTAACATTTAATATTTATGTATTAATTTCATATTCTAAAAGAGCATTTATTATTTGATAGGGGTATACATGTCCATCACTACTTAAAATACAACACATGAGTTGTTTTCTTAATTTATATGCATCACAAAAAGTGGATATTTTTTATGGGACGGATGTAGTATGTATGTATGTTGCCGTTAGAAGAATTGTGAAAAAGGTAATTGGTAAACAAAAAAAGCAATCGAAGGAATCGGGGTTGAAACCCTAGAGAAAATTTGGGGAAGAACGTGGTGTTCTCCATTCCATATTCAATTATTACCAAAAGTCTGAAACCCTATTACAACTTTAGTCTTTTATATGTTGGATCCAAAATTACACAAATGCCCTTACAAAAATTCTATTTACACTCCTATACTGATTACATTTATTATAAAAAAACTTGCTGCTAGTTATATTTTGTATCAATATCACCGACATCCCCCCGCAAACCTGTTCCGTTGTAGAGGTTCTTGACGCCTAAACCCGGGAGGTGACGCTGTAAAGAAAAAAGATCAAGTGCCTTTGTGAGCAAATCAACTAGCTGGGAATGTGAACGAATAGGAAGAGGTTTGATGACGCCTGCTAAGTACTTTTCACGCACAATGTGACAATCTATTTTGATGTGCTTAGTACGTTTGTGAAAAAGTAGATTTTCACTAATATAGATGGCACTATCATTATCACAAAAAAGCGGTACAGGTTTGGATTGTGGGAACCCCAAATCAGATAGAAAGTACAATAGCCATTGTACTTCACAGGTTGCCATGGCCATGGATCGGTATTCGGCCTCGGAGGAACTTTTAGAGGCGGTGGACTGCTTTTTTGAGCGCCAAGAAACAAGAGCTGAACCCAAAAAAATGCAGTACCGTGTGACAGACTTACGAGTCTCGGTGCAGCTAGCCTAGTCAGAGTCCGCATAAGCAGTGAGTTGAAGAGAGTTGTCAGCATGAAAGATTATTCCCTATCCAGGAGTGGCCTTTAAATATCTGAGCAAATGTTGAGCTACCTGATTATGAAGCTGCGTTGGGGCATCCAAGAATTGGCTGAGCTGCTGGACGGCAAAAGAAATGTCAGGCTGGGTAATTGTGAGGTAAAGGAGCTTCCCAACTAAGCTCATATAACTGCTGATGTCTTCAAACGATGGAGAATCATCATGTGTCAACTTCAGCTTCATATCCATGGGGGTAGCTGTTGGTTTGCAGTCCAACATACCTACTTGTTCAAGCAGTTCTAGTGTGTACTTTCACTGTTTGAGGACCAGGCCTGCTTTGGAGCGCGCTATTTCAATGCCCAAGAAAAAATGAAGAGGACCAAGGTCCTTGATATGAACAAGCAGTATCCAGGTGTTGTTTAATAGCCATGACCTCCTGTGGGTTATTACTAGCCACTACGATGTCATCGACGTAAATTAAAAGTGCAGTAAACATGCCATTAGATCGTTTAACAAATATAGTATAATCATGAACGGATTGAACATAACCGAAGTTGATGAGGGTGGAAGTGAGTTTAGCATTCCACTGACGACTAGCTTGTTTTAAACCTTAAAGGGACTTATGGAGTTTACACATCAGAGAAGAAGAAGGTGGTGAAAAACCAGGAGGCGGAAGCATGTACACCTCTTCATGAAAATCCCCATGAAGAAAAGCGTTGTTAATATCTAATTGTTCTAGCATCCATCATTGGGAAACGGCTAAAGCTAAGAGAACTCTAACTGTTGTCATCTTAGCAACTGGGCTAAAAGTTTCAAGAAAATTGACACCAAGTTGTTGGGTGTACCCTTTGGCCACTAATCGGGCTTTGTAACGTTCTATGGACCCATCTGGGTTATGTTTGACTTTAAAAACCCACTTACAGCTTATAGGTCTCTTGTTTGCAGTCAAATGGACTAAAGACCAAGTGGCATTTTGCTCTAAGGCTTGAATTTCTAATTGCATGGCATGTTGCCATTCAGAATATTTGGAGGCCTCATTATAGCTTTTGGGGTTGGGATTGGCTATAATATTTAAAGCATTGGATTTAATGTTGGAGGAAACATGATCATAAGACAAAAACTGCTAAATGGGATATGGTGTGATGGTTTGAGTTGGAGGCTGATCAGGACCAGAAGTGAGCAAATTTCAATGATAATCCTTCAACCAAGTGGGTGTTTTGTAAGGACGAGAAGAACGGAGCATTGGGGCAGTGGGGACAGGAATAGTATGTGCATGTACAATGGGTGGTGAATCTGCTAAGGGCATAACAGGGCTGGTAGAAGGGGAAACGGAATCTTCAGGCATGGGAGACAAATGGCAGATAGAGAAAGTTTCTATGTGTTGAAGGTGGATCACTGGAAGAGGATTGAAAAGGGAAAGAATCTTCCACATAGGTAACATCACTAGAAACAAACAAGGCTTGGGTGCTTAAGTTCAACAAGATGCTCCCCTTTGTGGTAGAGGAGTATCCTAAAATTTAGCTCCTAATACCCCTGGGACAAAATTTTGACTTATGTGGGTCAACATTGGCAGCATATGAGAGACACCAAAAGACTCTCAAATGGTCATAAGGGGGGGGGGGGGGTGTATTGAATAATTTTTCATATGGTGTGGAATTATACAAAAGGAGCATAGGGGTAATATTTATAAGGTATACGGCATGCTCAACACAAAACCCCCGTAAAGAGATAGGTAAATTTGCCTGAAACCTAAGGCTCCTAGCCATGCCTAAGATGTGTTGGTTCTTTAGTTCTACAACACCATTTTGTTGAGGTGTGCGAGTGCAGCAAGTTTGATGTATCAATCCCCCAGCAGCATAAAACTCTGGCATGTTATACTCTTGCCAATTATCAGTTCTAAACACTTTAATTCTCGTGTGA
Source organism: Gentiana straminea (assembly GCA_036785695.1). Lineage (NCBI taxonomy): Eukaryota > Viridiplantae > Streptophyta > Magnoliopsida > Gentianales > Gentianaceae > Gentiana > Gentiana straminea. Next base: position 395,088 of record JAVUPR010000273.1, read on the forward strand.
AATTGAGTGAGAACCAACTCATAAAAGTTATGCAAGACAAGCCTAACTTCATATTTATTATGTAAGAGGAATAACCAGCTGTATCTACTAAAATCATCAACCAAGGTAAGAATATAATACTGATTATTGATAGTTGGGTGCCTATTTGGCCCCCAAATATCAACATGAACAATGTCAAAACATGCTGTGCTGAAAGAGGTATTATGGGGACATGGATGCCTTTTTGATTTTACCAAAAAACAAATTTCACAAACTTTATTGCTAGGAATAGTAGCAAAAGGAGCAGCTTGATGAACAACTTGCAGCCTAGGTGTAGACATATGTCCCAGTCTGTAGTGCCACAGTTGATCATCTGCACTAGTGGAAGGGGTGTGGGAAGAAACTTGAGCAATGGATGGTACTGTGGGATATGTAGCCTCTGAGTGGTACAACCCAGAAAATTCTCTAGCTGTACCAATCATCCTCATATGGCTCACTTCCTGGATAATGCAAGTACCATAATGAAAGAAAACCATATGAGATTCTGTCCTGGTGAGTGTACTGAGAGATAGAAGATTAAAAGCAAAGCTAGGCACACAAAACAGACTTTAAGGTGAGAGACTCATTTATCCTCACTTCCTCTATGTGAGTGACAGGGACAGAGGTCCCATTAGGCAATGATATAGATTTTTGTGTGACTGGTCTATATGTGCAAAACACAAACAGGGAGCAAGCTACATGACCTATTGCCCCTGAATCTAGAATACAATGCTTAAGTTGGCTAGTAATACCCTTACCATTACCAACTGGTTTGAAGTTTGCACTGAGCACAACTGCTGAGCTTGGTGTTGTCCTTGCCTGGACTTTGAGTGCCCTACATCTTCTGGAATAACTTCATCATCTCAGCATATTGTTCTGCAGTAAAGGTTGAGTTGGATGTGCTTCCCTCACCAACATCCATACCAGAAAGGGCAGCAACTTGTTGTGATTCCTGCTGCACCAAATTAGCCTGCCTCCTGTTCTGAAACCCCGGAGGGAATCAATGTTTCTTGTAGCACCTGTCCTCGGTATGTCCTGTTCTGTTGCAGTAAGTGCATTGCAGATTCTTCCTGTTGTTGGATCCATTAGAGTTCTGACCTTGGCTAGTGATCATGGATCTCTTAGGTGGAAGTTGCTTTACATAATTTCCTTGAGATTCTGAGGAGGTATTCTACAAGGCTGTTGGAGTGCTAATTGAAAGACCTCCTGGTGGTCCATGAACTTGTTGTTTCTCCAACTTGATAGCTGTTAGGAAATCACTAGTTTAACGCAGCAGAATTTAAAATTTGATTTCCTTTTCTAGATCGTTCTTCGTTTAATGCAATAAACACGTTAAGTAGTTTGACGGTTATACCTTGGATGATCTACAAGATCGTCGCTTTGACCGCCAACGGAGAGTAGTTCAATGCGCAAGCCGTCCACGCGTCCGGCCTCTATCGCTAATCCACACGAACCCCTCGCCGGAATCCTCCTTGGATTGCTATCGGAAAAACTCCGGCTGCTAGACCGGACCTTTTCTTCCCTCACAAACTCACTATGGAGAGCTCTCTATTTTACACAAGAATTACGAACTCTTGCAATTGTGTTGTACAAAAGAGCTTGACACCCACTTCCCTTTTATAGAGGAGGTGGCGCCCCAAGTTGAGTAGAAGAGAAGAAAACCTTTTTCTAATAAAATAAGGAAAATCAACTAGATTGATTTATCTCTTTAATTATAATTTATTTTGTCAATATCATATATTGATTATAATTATCTTATTACCATAAATCTATTTTCAAAATCAATTAATATCTTATATTAATATTATAGCAATCTTATTAATTAAAGTGCACAATCCAAGTGTATCTCATACACATAAAAGTGGCGCCCCATTAGTCAACTAATTGACTTCCGGAATATTCTTTAATTAATATAATTTGTATATATAATTAATATCTTGTATTTAATTTATTCATAATAAATAAATACCACCATATTAATTTACCACTATAACCTTTATAGTCTAGAGATAAACTTTCCTTATTTGGTTATCAACTATAACCGCATTTTAATCCGACTCGATGTTCATATGTGTGTGACCCGATAGGCTTCCGAATATGTTGGCCGTAGACACAAAAAGCAATTTACTAAAATGCCCTTCATACCTAACGATCACTGGATAGCGTCTAGCAACACACCGTGACCCCCAATCATCGGAAGAGTCAAAAGCAATGACTACTACCTTTCATGTGAAGCAGTTACCATGTAAGTTACAATCCTATCGCTGTAATAATATCCATACGATCGTACCTCGAGTGTCAATACATTGACGATCGTATCTTATAATCCGGATATCATGCTCTCTCGGAATAACACATTTACTCCCACTTTGCAAAGATTCTCGAGAGCTAGACATTCCTTATAAGAAGGCCATTTCGGATATTCAATCCCAATCATAGGATACGCGATTCCCGGACGACCAATCATGTATACTCCGCATGCTTCAATATCATACCCAATCACTACCGCATGATCGCCCCGTGGTTAGGAGAAATCTCAATAGTGTCAAAGCATGACAATCCACACCGTGATGCCATGAAGACTCCGGTCAAAAGGATAATTACACAACCGCCACATAGTGTGACACTTAATGTAAGTGGGTCGGCCTAACGTACGCATTCTCTAATACACGTCCACGTACGGTCCAAGTGTCTCTACACTTTGATAGACGAGATCTATCCCTACCTTCTAAAAGATAGAAGACATCCAATACGTGCTAGTCGATTATACTATCAATGTCCCATTTGATAATATATAAGACTAGAGACATTTAAGTACCAACCTTGTTATAGTGATTAGAGATCTCATCAACCATAATCACTATCATGGTTTCTCTATCACAGATTGATACTAGTGGACGTTACTATATATATACGACAAATAATATGAAGATAAACAATATATAATAACATAAGTGCTTTTATTAATCATAATAAAGTTATTACATGAACTAAATAGATCGTAACCGACCCGACCCGGTCGGATCCGGTCCAACCCGATTGGGTTTAGGACACCTTTCCAACAACCGCCACTTGGCCTAAAGCCAATCACCCATATGCCTAAGCCCGTGCAAGTGAACATGTTTCTCATGCTTAGCTTGAGACAATGCCTTGGTTAACGGATCGCCTATGTTATCATCCGTGTGGACTTTCTCTATCTTTACATCCCCTCTATCTACTATCTCTCTAATCAAGTGATAGCGCCGTAGCACATGTTTGGACTTCTGATGAGACATTGGCTCCTTTGACTGAGATATCGCTCCATTATTATCACAGTACATGAGGCACCGGACCTTCAATGGAGGGAACCACACCAAGTTCGGTAATGAACTTCTTCATCCAAATCGCTTCCTTTGCCGCCTCCGAGGCGCTATGTATTCGGCTTCCGTTGTAGAGTCCGCGTAGTCTCCCGCTTGAAATCTTCCACCACCGCTCCGCCGTTAAGCGTGAAAACAAATCCAGATTGTGACTTAAAGTCATCCTTGTCGTCCGGAACCGGCATCCGTGTAACCTCGTAATACTAAATCATCATTCCCGAAAACCAGGAACATATCCCTAGTACGTCTCAAGTACTTAAGGATATTCTTGACAGCAATCCAGTGACCATCACCTGGATTGGACTGGTACCTACTAGTCATACTAAGAGGGTACGAGACGTCTGGTCTTGTGCATAACATGGCATACATGATAGACCCGATTGCCGAAGCATAAGGGACTTTACTCATTTGTGCCCTTTCCTCCTCTGTCTTAGGACTCATTCCCTTTGACAGGTAGACCCCATGTGACATGGGCAGCAATCCTTTCTAGGACTGCTCCATGCTGAATCTTTTCAGCATCTTGTCTATGTAGGTGGATTGCGATAGACCAAGCAACCTTTTAGATCTATCTCTATAGATCTTTATTCCTAGAATAAAGGCCGCCTCACCCAAGTCCTTCATTGAGAAGTTCTTGGATAACCAAGCTTTGACTGATTGTAACATAGGCACATCATTCCCTATGAGCAATATGTCATCTACATAAAGCACTAAGAACACAATGGCACTCCCACTAACCTCCTTGTAAACACATGGCTCATCTTCATTCTTGATGAAATCAAACTGTTTGATTATCTCATCAAAGCGAAGATTCCAACTCCGAGAAGCTTGCTTTAACCCATAAATAGATCTTTGCAGTTTACACACCATCCCGGCGTCATTGGTTGTAAAACCCTCGAGCCGTGTCATATACACTTCCTCGACGGGTTCCCGTTAAGGAAAGCTGTTTTCACATCCATCTGCCAGATTTCGTAATCATGGTATGCTGCAATAGCGAGCAAAATTCTAATGGATTTTAACATGGCAACAGGCGAAAAGGTTTCGTCATAGTCAACTCCTTGCCTTTGCTTATAACCTTTTGCCACTAACCTAGCCTTGTAGGTAGTCACGTTACCGTCCATGTCAGTCTTTCTCTTAAAGACCCATTTACACCCTATGGGAACTATTCCCTCAGGTGGATCAACTAAGTTCCAAAATTGGTGTCTTTCATGGATTCCATTTCAGAATTCATGGCCTCCAGCCATTTCTCTTTGTCATGCCTTAATAGCACTTCCTCATAAGTTCTTGGGTCCTCATCTTCCATGAGATACACGCCAGTATACCTTTCAGGCTCACGGCGTTCCCTAGTGGATCTTCGAGGTGCTAGTGTGTCCACGGTAGAGGATGGTGTCGCATTTGTATGTGGCAAGTCCTCTACTTCCATCAACTGACTGTTATCCGTAAGTGGTTCTCGAATTTCTTCAAGATCAATTTTACTCCCACTGACCCTATCCAGAATAAACTCTTTCTCTAGAAAGTGGCCAGTCCTGGCAACAAACACCTTTTGTTCCTCAGGATGGTAAAATTGGTATCCTCTAGTTTCTCTAGGATAACCCACAAACGACATTTGTCGATCTAGCTTCTAGTTTGTCGTGCATCATCCGCTTCACGTAAGTCGGACAACCCCAAGGTTTAAGATAGGCTAGACTCGGTTTCCTCTTATGCCATACCTCGTATGGTGTGGATTCAACCGTCTTTGATGGAACTCGGTTCGGTGTGTAGGATGCGGTTTCTAGAGCATACCCCCAAAATGATTTTGGGAGAACCGCATAGCTCATCATGGATCGCACCATGTCTAACAGGGGTGCGGTTCCTCCTCTCGATATGCCATTCATCCGTGGCGTCCCGGGAGGGGTCCATTCAGCGTAATCCCATTCTCCTTCAAATAATCTTGAAACTCTCCATCTAGGTATTCTCCACCTCGATCGGATCGAAGTGTTTTGATTTCTTTACCCAGTTGTTTCTCCACTTCACTTCGAATTCTTTGAACTTTTCGAAGGCTTCGATTTAAACTTCATTAAGTATATATAACCATAGCGTGAATGGTCATCGTGAAAGTGATAAAATAAGAGTATCCTCCTTTGGCTTGAATTGACATTGGGCCACATACATCGTATGTATGAGCTCAAGCAATTCATTGGATCTTATCCCTTTGCCACTAAAAGGTGACTTTGTCATCTTGCCAAGTAAACAAGCTTCGCATGTGTCAAACGATTCGTAATCGAATTGATCCAACATTCCATCTTTATGGAGTTTGGAAATGCGATTCTTATTTATACGGCCAAGTCTACAATGCCATAAGTAGGATTCATTCAAGTCATTTGTTTTGGCTTTCTTGTTATTTATATTAAGTACGTCAACATTCATATCTAATATGTAGAGACCATTGCTAAGTATGCCGATACCATAAAAGATTCCATCACGTGAAAAAGAACAACATTTATTCACAAACGTAAAAGAAAATCCATCAACATCTAATGCGAAATAGAAATAATGCTCTTCGTAAGAAAGGTGAACAAAATAACGCTTATTGAGTTCTAGTACTAGCCCACCGGGCAATGAAAGAAAATAAACTCCTACGGCCGCCGCAAAGAACACTTGCTCCATTTCCAACGCGTAGGTCCACCTCTCCTTTCCTCGCATCTCTAGTTCTTCTTAGTGCCCGCATATTCGTACAAATATGAGAACCACAACCAATATCTAATACCCAAGTGGTTAGACTTAGAAGAAGTAATGTTGATCTCAATCATAAATATACCGAAGTCGAAGCATCGAATGCTTCTTCTTGGTACTCAAGAAGCCCTTGCGGTTTCTCCTCCAATGTCCGGTCTCACCGCAATGGAAGCAAGCATCCTTGGATTTGTCTTTCGCTATTTTAGGCGTTGGCTTAGGTGCAGCCTTCGCCTTCTTGGACTTTTTCTGGGCTTTAGGCTTGCCCTTGCTTGAAGTGACTAGCAACACTTGCTTTCCCTTCCCCACGGTGCCCTCGGCCAGTCTTCAACATGTTCAATAACTCCGCAAGGGAGCAATCTATTTTGTTCATGTGATAGTTCATCACAAACCGCGAGAATGAGTCGTGTAGAGATTGCGTAATTAAGTCAATGCTCAACTCTCGTTCCAACTTGTGGCCCACCTTCCCAAGCCTCTCTATGTACCCGATCATTTTAAGCACGTGTGACCCACACGCAGTTCCGGATGCCATCTTACGCCTAAACGGGGCCTTCGAGACCTCGTACCTCTAAGTGCGAGGCGAGAAGCGTAAAGTTCCTTCGGTGAACCATGATAGAGTAGGCGTCCATAGACTCATGTCGTTTCGCAGCTCGGTGTCATAGAAGCAAGCATGATACATGTAGCATCGCATCGTCGAACGTTGCTTGTTGTACTTCTCGACAACATCGCAGCTCGAACCCTCGCCGGGCTTTTCCGGTAGGGCCTCGTCCAAGACATAGCCAATCTTCTCATGCCTCAAAACGATTTTGAGGTTTCTTTCCCAATCGAGAAAATTAGTTTCGTCAAGCTTGTTTTTGATGATAAAACGAAGGTTCAATTTGTTTGACATTTTCTACAACAATAAATAAAGATAGAATAAGTAAAAGCTCATGTATAAAAACCCTAAATTTGCACTAAGAAATTTATAAGGTTTTACTCCCACTAGCCAACTATTCCCTATTGGCTTTCAAGAATTTAATTACTTCTTTAGTGGCTGGGATCCCATCTAGTTACCTCGATCCCCGACGAGGGCCAATCAACCGAGATAATTTTGATAGGTAGGTACTCTTACCAGTCGCATCGCATGCGACTCCCAGTGGCTGACTAGTCAACTCTTTGACATTTCACATCTCTATGTGATAGTCAACCCCTTGTCTCTAAAATCAGACGGTCCTGACGAGGGCCAATCACCGCAAGATTCTAGTCGAGTCGTAACCCAACATTCATGAGATCTCGTAACGATCATATCTCAATAATAACGATATACCCGTGGTAGGTTAACTCCCGACGAGGGCCGATCAGTTGGATCCGAACAAAGGCTCTTCACCGTCATTATAATATTGGGAGACAATTTTGGCTCGATTTTTGGCGTGGGAATAATTTTAAATTAATTCACTTAATTAATTTTGTTTAATTATGGTCTCATCTACTATGTGCATATTACTACGATATCATATAAAGTAAAACATACACAACATTCCGCGCATAAAATAACCGGTATGATCATGGACTTTTTCTAGGTGCGGTTTCGAATACAACCGACGAAACCGCGGGTCACAAACTAAGGGTATCTCGCAACCGCCAATAGGATCTTTATTGCCGTACGCCAATGAGTTCTTTATCTCTCCTTGGTCTTGAACTTCTTGCTCCATTCTTGTTACATAATAAATAATTACACCCGCCGCACACGGGGGGGGGGGGGATCTCAGGGAATGGGATAAATGCAAAAAGTAAACTAGGTCACGTTCTTCATAACGGCCTAGGACAATTTTTTCAAAAACCAACATAAAGAAAACATTCCCATCTATCCTATTGGTCGAGTCCATGATCAATCGGGGTCCATATAATCACATTATATCTACACATCTAATCCATACAATTTTATCTTATGAAAAAGATTAAATTCTAATTTTAACTACTACTACTCATGCGTCTTTATTTTATCACGTCAAATAATTAAATAAATTTTAATTAATTATATGACTTAATCGAAAATTAAAATTAACATTTAATTTTAAATCGATTTCAATTTTAATTAAATTTGAACTATTCAAGATATAAAATTAAAATTATAAAGTCTCCTATTTGTTTCCTTTCCAAAACTAAATTTAGCTTAGGCTGGCCACTTTCCAAAATCAAAATTTTGGAAGTGGCCTAAAGCCTAGGCATTTTACAAATCAAATATTTGAAAAGGGCCTAGGCCTATTCCAAATCAATATTTGGAAAGGCCAAATTATTTTAGTCTAGTGCCCGGCCACTTTCCAAAATCAATATTTTGAAAGTGGCCTAGGCCTAGGCCTTTTACAAATCAAATATTTGAAAAAGGGCCTAGGCCTATTCCAAATCAAAATTTGGAAAGACCAAATAATTTTGGTTTAGGCCTGGCCACTTTCCAAAATCAAAATTTTGGAAGTGGCCTAGGCCTAGGCCTTTTACAAATCAAATATTTGAAAAGGGCCTAGGCCTATTCCAAATCAAAATTTGGAAAGGCCAACATGCCATATGGTTTCCCAATGGTCCAAACTATTTGAACCATTGGTTGGCCATATGACACAACTAAACAAACGAGATATCTATGCACAATAAAATATCACAAAACGAAAAGGGTCGATCTCCCTATTGGAAGAGGAGAGCCGACGGACGGCAACCCTAGGGTTACCGCCGCCGCCGCCGCCGCCGCAGAGGGAGGGGGGCGCCGCCAGTCGGCCGACCCCCCAATGAACCCTAATTTTTTTTTTTCGTGATTTAAATCTTGCATCTATTGATTAAATACTACGCAATTAAAATAAGCTTATTGCTTAAGCACGAAGTCTTTCTCTGATACCACTGTTAGGAAATCACTAGTTTAACGCAGCGGAATTTAAAATTTGATTTCCTTTTCTAGATCGTTCTTCGTTTAATGCAATAAACACGTTAAGTAGTTTGACGGTTATACCTTGGATGATCTACAAGATCGTCGCTTTGACCGCCAACGGAGAGTAGTTCAATGCGCAAGCCGTCCACGCGTCCGGCCTCTATCGCTAATCCACACGAACCCCTCGCCGGAATCCTCCTTGGATTGCTATCGGAAAAACTCCGGCTGCTAGACCGGACCTTTTCTTCCCTCACAAACTCGCTATGGAGAGCTCTCTATTTTACACAAGAATTATGAACTCTTGCAATTGTGTTGTACAAAAGAGCTTGACACCCACTTCCCTTTTATAGAGGAGGTGGCGCCCCAAGTTGAGTAGAAGAGAAGAAAACCTTTTTCTAATAAAATAAGGAAAATCAACTAGATTGATTTATCTCTTTAATTATAATTTATTTTGTCAATATCATATATTGATTATAATTATCTTATTACCATAAATCTATTTTCAAAATCAATTAATATCTTATATTAATATTATGGCAATCTTATTAATTAAAGTGCACAATCCAAGTGTATCTCATACACATAAAAGTGGCGCCCCATTAGTCAACTAATTGACTTCCGGAATATTCTTTAATTAATATAATTTGTATATATAATTAATATCTTGTATTTAATTTATTCATAATAAATAAATACCACCATATTAATTTACCACTATAACCTTTATAGTCTAGAGATAAACTTTCCTTATTTGGTTATCAACTATAACCGCATTTTAATCCGACTCGATGTTCATATGTGTGTGACCCGATAGGCTTCCGAATATGTTGGCCGTAGACACAAAAAGCAATTTACTAAAATGCCCTTCATACCTAACGATCACCGGATAGCGTCTAGCAACACACCGTGACCCCCAATCATCGGAAGAGTCAAAAGCAATGACTACTACCTTTCATGTGAAGCGAGCTTACCATGTAAGTTACAATCCTATCGCCGTAATAATATCCATACGATCGTACCTCAAGTGTCAATACATTGACGATCGTATCTTATAATACGGATATCATGCTCTCTCGGAATAACACATTTACTCCCACTTTGCAAAGATTCTCGAGAGCTAGACATTCCTTATAAGAAGGCCATTTCGGATATTCAATCCCAATCATAGGATACGCGATTCCCGGACGACCAATCATGTATACTCCGCATGCTTCAATATCATACCCAATCACTACCGCATGATCGCCCCGTGGTTAGGAGAAATCTCAATAGTGTCAAAGCATGACAATCCACACCGTGATGCCATGAAGACTCCGGTCAAAAGGATAATTACACAACCGCCACATAGTGTGACACTTAATGTAAGTGGGTCGCCTAACGTACGCATTTTCTAATACACGTCCACGTACGGTCCAAGTGTCTCTACACTTTGATAGACGAGATCTATCCCTACCTTCTAAAAGATAGAAGACATCCAATACGTGCTAGTCGATTATACTATCAATGTCCCATTTGATAATATATAAGACTAGAGACATTTAAGTACCAACCTTGTTATAGTGATTAGAGATCTCATCAACCATAATCACTATCATGGTTTCTCTATCATGATTGATACTAGGGACGTTACTATATATATACGACAAATAATATGAAGATAAACAATATATAATAACATAAGTGCTTTTATTAATCATAATAAAGTTATTACATGAACTAAATAGACTGTAACCGATCCGACCCGGTCGGATCCGGTCCAACCCGATTGGGTTTAGGACACCTTTCCAACAATAGCAAGATTATAGACCTCATTGATTTTAGGTAGAGGACTTGCAAGCAATATCTTGGATTTCAGTGGTTCAAAGGCATCATTCAAACCTCTCAGGAAGGAAATTATATTGTCAGCTTCAACATAGTCTCTGAATTCCTGTGTAGTACGGCATCCACATTGAGGAATTGGCCTCAGCATAATCAATTCCTCCCATAGAATTTTGAGACGAGTAAAGTACTCCGTCACCAGGGCCGGCCCTATCACAAGCCAGGCGAGCCAGTCGGCTTGGCCCAATGAATCCCGATAGGCCCAATCGGTACATGTTTTGCTTATCCGAAATTTTTTTTATAGAGTTAATCCGATCGATTTATAAAAAAAATCGTATATTAAAAAGCCCGATTTTGATAACAAATAGGCCCGATTCTTTAAAAAAAAAAATACCCAACCCAATAAAAAAATTTATATATAGGCCCGATTCTTTAAAAAAAATATCCAACCCAATAAAACAATTTATATGTTACTAAATGTTACTTTATGAAGAAAGTAGCAGATAAAAATAATTCGAAAAAAATTGAGTCATGCTTTATATATTGAAGACAAATAGGCTAGTCATAAAGGGAAAAAAATAAGGGAAATCAGCATAAATCAAAGGATAAACACACTTACGAATGGGCAACTTCTGTAGCCTTTTTCTTTCCAAATACATTGAGCAGAAATTGGTTGATGAAATTGATGATTATACATTGATTAGTGATTTCGCCTCCAAATGTGCTTCAAGAGCATTGTTGAATTAGTATTTAGTATTAATATATATGTATGTTTTGTGTTTGCATTATGAATTTGATGTTTGTATATGAATGTATTAGAAAAACAATTGTATTCTCGGTCTTTTTTTTTTTTTGTGTACATAGGCCCAATTTTTTTTAACTGGCTTCGGCCCTAAAAAACGTAGGACCGGCCCTGTCCGTCACTGTCGAGTTTCCTTGAAGAATTGCACAAATTTCCTCTTGAAGATCAGAAACACGGAAAAAATCTCTAGTGGATAACCTCTCGTGAAAATCAACCCATACTTCACGTGCTGTGTTGGATCCTAATAAACTCTGAGCAATGGTTGGAGAGACTGAGTTTAAGAGCCAAGAAAGTACCATATTATTGCATTGATTCCATACGTACAGCTCTACTCCAACCATAAAAATTCTTCTCTGTCAGTAACGGCTGCACCAAAACTATTGCCGGATTCTCGTTTGGATGCATGTACAGCGGATGAGACGGTGTAATGTCTTCTTCTAGATTCATCGCCATCGAGGTAGGTCAAAGAAAAATAAACCAGATCGCGAAGCTCCAAAACTTGATGGAAATGAAATCGAACAAAAAAAAGGACGCGGAAGAAGCCTCTATCGTCGCTCTGATACCATGTGAAAAAGGCAATTGGTAAACAAAAAAAGCAACTGAAGGAATCGGGGTTGAAACCCTAGAGAAAATTTGAGGAAAAACGGGGTGTTCTTCATTCCATATTCAATTGTTACCAAAAGTCTGAAACCCTATTACAACTTCAGTCTTTTATATGTTGGATCCAAAATTACACAAATGCCCTTATTAATAATTCTATTTACACTGCTATACTGATTACATTTATTATGAAAAAAACTTGCTGCTAGTTGTATTTTAATTTGTATCAATATCACCAACAATAATTCTCATTTGGTTTTGTTCGTCGTCTGGACTACCCTTGTTTCTTAGTGTAAGAAGAATTTTCAGACGGCTTCTTAACACTATAAATTAACTATCTTAAGGTACAAATGAAATACATATTCTACAGACATTGGAAATGGCTATACATACTTATCATATTTTCGTCTGCTTCTTGGTTATCGGTTAGTCTCTCTCTCTCTTTTTGTTACAAATTACAATACTATTGTATCTTTTTACAGTGCTAATTCATTGCTTGGTATGTGTAGAGGATATATTAGTAAAATAATATTATTGTATTTAGTATTTAATATTTATCTTATAGTGACTTGTTAGCTAAGACATTAAGCCTATATGTTTGTACTCTCATTACTCTTATTGAATCAATGAAATACATTATTATTCTAAAAATTATGTTATGGTATCAGAGCAAGTCGATTTTCACTCTCTCGTTATGTCAATTCTTCCTTAAACCCTAACACTTTTCTTTTCAAACAAAAAAAAAAAAAAAAAAAAACCAAAAAAAAATTCTGGCCGCATCATCTTCTCTGGCAACTCTTATGGCATCTCCCATCCTCTCCGGTGCGGTTTCATTCGTCCGATTCACCCCAATTAAATCATCTCCAAAGCTTGATTCCACCCCAGCGTTCCCCAAAGCTTGAATAAAATATATATTTACACAGCTGATCGTCCCTTGTCTTCTCCCCGTACTCTTTGGTGTGATAATATTGGCGCCACATACCTTGCTCACAATCCGGTGTTTCACGCCCGCATGAAGCACATTGAAATCGACTTCCACCGTCTCTTTTATCTCCTCGAAGGATCAGTTAACCGATGCATGTCCTCACTAAACCATTGGCTCAGCCTCGTTTTTCCAGTTTAAAGTCCAATCTCTGTGTTCAGCCACTTCCCACGAGATTGCGTGGGGGTGTCGAGGATATATTAGTATAATAATATTATTGTATTTAGTATTTAATATTTATCTTATAGTGGCTTGTTGGCAAAGACACTCAAGCCCTATATATTTGTATTCTCATTACTCCTATTGAATCAATGAAATACACTATTATTCTAAATTATGTTGGTAAGAATCATTTTTTACATACATATATGCAGCACTACTTGGGATTAAAGATTCACAAGCCACCACATTTTCCGTGGAAAGATATGATCGAAAGTCAATCTCTCGGAATCTAGTAGGAAAGTCTGGAATGCGTATATGTAATTTCATTGTTTTATGCAACCTGAACGGCGTAAGCTGCCCGAGCACGTGTTTTTGCTACCACGATGAGGATCCGGGTGCTTTAATGGAGTACGTTTGTATGCCAAATACTCTCCGGCCCTCACTCGTGGGTGATGATCCAATGGTGGTGGATGAAGATGAGGTGGCGGCTCCTCCTCTGTCTTGTGAGGATTATGGCTGCGACGATGTAGTGGAATTATGTCCTGGTGACGGCCTCGACGACGACCTCGACGACGACCTCGACTGTTATTGCCACTTTGATGATGAATACCTAGAATCATATTGCTTGCCAAAATCCCTTCAGCCCACATATGACCAGTAAAATGTTTATGAAACTTACATCAACTGAGATTAACGAATAACGATGTAAAATTATGTTGTTAGTTGAATATCATTTCTCTTTTTAATTAATAATAATCTTTCCCTCGTATCTATTTATCCGAAAGCGATTCTCGCCAAAAATCTAAGTGTCTAGATACATTTAAATAACAACTAATCTTGAATTAAAAAGTGTCTAGATTCATTCAATAAATTTATGTATGAATTTTGACAACTGCTTCAGATAAATAGGTACGGAGGGAGTAATAAAAAAAAAAGACTGTTCTATTTGTAAGGATTAATGTGAGTGGATCAAAATAGTTTAGCAACTTTTTCAAATTTGAATTTCATTTCCCGTGTATTTGTCATGTTTTACGATCCTATGTGATATTTGGCATTTGATCCACAATGTATTATTAAGGATAATTAAACTCATATATTATTGGACTACAATACCTTTAATTAAATGAATATGCATCCTTTTATTTGTTTGAGTTGTTTTCTGTGCGAAAAACCCCAACAGTGTCTTATATATTTGGACGCAGGGAGCTTTATATATATCTAACAAGATACAATATAGTGTTTTGTTACAAGATAGAAAGAACAAAGAGGAATACACAAATGCAGCAGAAAACAGAACCATGAAACAGGCAAACATATTTCACACCTAATTTCACATAGCCACAACACTATACTTACGATAAGGGGCGGCTCCAAGAAATTTCCTATGATTCTTGTCAGTAAGGTGACTTAAACTCTGCATCTGGGTGGAACCAATCTGAAGACTCAGCTGTGTGATGGACAGCTGAGAAGTGTATTCAATTCTGTGCATCAGTAGGGTGGAGTCTACTGAGGCTTCGACGAGGTGACTATCGGCGGGGTGACGGTCTGCCGAGTACTTGAATACGGCGGGGTCCCACATCTCGTTAATTTACGTTATGTGTGACTATACGGTGTCATTAAAAGGAGGACACGTGTAAGGGTATTTATGGCAGTTCAGACAAAGATTCCTGGCGGCTAGGGTTTAGGGATTTGTGCCTATAAATACAATTGTTGTCTCATTATCTGGGTGTGTTGAAATCTGTAAAATTCAGTGCATAATAAAATATCTCTTTTCTGCCCGTGGTTTTTTTACCTCTCCCACTGAGGGGTTTTCCACGTTAAATCTGTGTTCTTCTTGTTTCTGTTTTCTCCTTTGATTGTTTATGTTTGATTGCTTCTGTTTCTGTTTCTTGCATCTGAAGTTATCTCCATCCGTTTTATAACAAGTGGTATCGGAGCCGGGTTCGGGGAAAACAATACGTACGATCAACTTCGTCTTCACCAAGGCCTTCGACAAGGTGCTAGGATCTCGTGACAAAGTTGTGATCTTTAGCAAGGAAAGATGTCGGCGGTAAACGTAAAAATCGATAAATTTACGGAAGGAACAGTTTTGGTCCGTGGCAAATCAAGATGCGTGCACCGTTGAAACGGGGTTTGTGGAATCCTTTATCCGACAAACCAAATACGGGTGCGGCAGATTATGCCGGTCCGGAAGAGAAAGCACATTCAACCATCATGTTGTGCTTATCGATGATGTTATCACCGAGGTTGCCGAGGAAGACACCGCACCAAGTTGTGGAAGAAGCTTGAAAGCCCGTATATGACCAAGTCACTAACCAACAAGTTGTTGTTGAAACAGAGGTTGTTCGGTTTGAAGATGCATGAAGGAAGTCCACCGAGGGAACATCTGGACCAACTGAACACAATATTACTTGATTTAAGGAATATTGATGTTAAAATTGAAGATGAAGATGCAGCCTTAATCCTGTTGGTGTCATTACCGGCATCATATGAAAACTTTGTGCAGTCTTTCATAGTTGGAAAGGATACAGTAGCTTTGGAGGATGTGAGGTCTGCCTTACATGCCAGGGAGCTTAGACACAAGGCCGCTTTGGAACAGACAATCGCCGTGCTTGGGCTAGTAGCTAGCAAACAATAGTGGAAAAGGATATGGACAGAAGAAGAAAAAGAAGTCAGGGTCCAAAGGTCCTAAGTCTACTGATGTCTGTAATTACTGTAAGGAGCAAGGACATTGGAAGTCCAATTGTCCAAGGAAGAAGAAACAGCAGGAAGGCAATTCGCACACGGCGGCTTTGGCTACCGAGCAATCGATGAGGATCCGGTTCTAGTTGCGGGGGATTCTACACACCACAATGATGTGTGGATACTTGATTCTCGGAGCATCCTACCATATTTGTCCAAACAGAGAGTGGTTTTCTACTTATGAGCGAGATGGATGGTGGTCAAATCTATATGGCCAACAAGCAAGGTTTGCAAAGTTGTGGGAATTGGCTCGGTAAAGTTAAGGACGAGAGGATGGTAAATTTTGTACACCGAAAGATGTAAGACATGTTCCACGAGATGACCAAGAATTTGGTATCTCTCGATCCTTGGATGACAAGGGGTTCAATTTCAAGGGTGAAGGTGGACAGCTGAATGTCTTCAAAGATTCAGTTGTAGTCCTCAAAGGCATCAAGAGGGGAACCTTGTATATATTACAAGGATCTACTGTATCTGGCACTGCTGCTGTTGCATCCTCAGCAGTTCACCAGTCTCAGCAGACTCAGCTGTGGCACATGAGACTAGGTCACATGGGTGAAAGGGGTATGCAGGTTCTTTCTTCAGCATGTTTTCTTGGGGGATATAAGGTCAAGAATCTGGACTTTTGTGAACATTGTGTGTTTGGGAAATTGCACAGAAGTAAGTTCTCAGCAGGGTTGCACAACACAAAGGCAACACTTGATTATATCCATTCAGACTGCTGGGGTCCATCAAGAGTTGAGTCATTGGGTGGTCACAAATATTTTGTGTCATTCATAGATGACTATTCAAGGATGACTTGGGTGGTGATGATGAAGAACAAAAGTGATGCATTCAGTAACTTCAAGCAGTGGAAGACCCTAGTGGAGAATCGTTAGGCAAGAAAATCAAGAAGCTTCGTACGGATAATGGTCCGGAATTCTTCGCCGGACGGATTTTGATTCATTTTGTGCGGTGAGGGTATTGCCGACATCATACCGTAAGGAATACACCTCGCGAATGGTGTAGGCCGAAAGGATGAATCAAACTCTACTTGGAGAGGGCAAGATGTATGCTTTCTCAATTTGGTTTATCAAGGAGATTTTGGGCGAGGTCGTTAAGACGGACTTGCTACTTAATCAACGGGAGTCCTCACACGGGAATCAATCTCAAAACACCATTTGAGATGTGGTCGTGCAAGCCCGCCGACTACTCGGTTCTAAGGGTTTTTGGAAGTACGACTTACTATCATGTTAGTGAAGGGAAGTTGGAGCCAAGAGCCAAGAAGGGAGTGTTTGTGGGGTATGGTGATGGAGTGAAGGGATATAGAATTTGGTCATCAGCAGAGTCCAGAGTAATCCTCAGCAGGGACGTTGTGTTTGATGAAAACTCTATGTTAAACTCATCAGTGGGGAGGTCTACTGAGTCTGAAACCAGTGCTGAATCTGATAGTGTTGAGGAAAAGGTGGAGCTTCAGGTGGAGTCTACTGATATGCAACAATCAGTGGATCCAAATCAACACTATACTGATCTGGATAATGAACCAGAATCTGATCCAAGCCAGTCTGCTGAGACCTCAGCAGGGCGTCATGCAAACATTGATCGGCAGAGTCTAGGCGCCGGCGGGCTAGAAGATCTAATGTTGGGATACCTCCAAGGAGATATGGATATGATGATTTGGGTGGATATGCACTCCAAGTTCTTTGAAGAAGTAGAGGTTCTTCGAACCTACTACTTACGGGGAAGCGATGACATGTACAGAAGCATCTCAGTGGCATGCAGCCATGGGAGATGAAATGGAGTCATTATTGAAGAATCAGACTTGGGAATTGGTCAAACAGCCTACTGACAAGGGGGTTGTGACTTGTAAATGGATCTTCAAGAAAAAGGAAGGAATAACAAAGGCAGAAGGGGTCAGGTATAAGGCACGTTTGGTTGCAAGAGGATTCAGTCAAAAGGAAGGGGTTGACTTTGATGAAATATTTTCACCAGTGGTCAGACATACTTCAATCAGGGTGTTACTAGCAATGGTGGCACAGCAGGATCTGGAACTTGAGCAATTAGATGTGAAAAGCTGCTTTTCTACATGGTGAGGTGGATAAGGAGATATACATGACACAAATTTGAGGGTTTTCAAGTTCCCGGCAAAGAAAACTATGTTTGCAAGTTGAAGAAATCATTGTATGGTTTGAAGCAAGCTCCAAGGCGGTGGTATAAAAGGTTTGACAGTTTCATGCTTCGGCGGGGTTATAACGAGAAGTCCATATGATCGTTGTGTTTACTACGATCTTTGAAAGATGGATCATATATCTATCTTGTCCCGTATGTGGATGACATGCGATAGCCGCAAAGCAAGGAAGTCGATGTTCAAAATCGAAGAACCTTCTCGGTCTTTGAATTTGAAATGAAGGATTTGGGTGCCGCCAAGAAAATCTTGGGGATGGAGATCCGGAGAGATAGAAGTCGAAGAAGTTGTTCTTGTCTCAAAGCGGGGTTATGTGCGAGAAGATATTGGCCAAGTTTGGGATGTCTCGCGCAAAACCAATAGATACTCCTATGGCATCAAATGTTCTTTTGTCTCCGTTTATGCTTCGGTCAGCAATTTGAAGAGAAGGAGTATATGTCAAAAGTTCCCTATGCTAGTGCGGTTAGCGATCGATGTATGCCATGGTATGCACTAGGCCGATCTCGGCTCGGGCGATCGGTGTTGTCGCAGGTTTATGGCTCAACCGGAAAGGAACACCGGAAAGTCGTTAAAAGGATATTCGGTACCGAGAGGTACGGTGATGTTGGTCTCATTTATGGTGGTGATACTGGTCTGGTCACAGGTTACTGTGATGCGATTATGCAGGTGATGTTGACAGTAGAAAATCAATGACTGGTTATGTGTTTACATTGGGAAATGCAGTGGTCAGCTGGAAAGCTACTCTTCAGGCTACAGTAGCCTTATCAACTACTGAAGCAGAATATATGGCTCTTACTGAAGCAGTTAAGGAGGGTGTCTGGTTGAAGGGGCTAGTCAATGATTTGGGGTTGCATCAGGATCAGGCTGATATATATTGTGACAGTCTAAGTGCAATATGTTTAGCCAAGGATCAGGTTCATCATGAGAGAACCAAGCATATTGATGTCAGGTATCATTTTCTGAGAAATGAGAAGAGGGTTGTAGTGAAGAAGATTGGCACAAAGGAGAATCCTGCTGATATGTTCACTAAACCGAGTTCGACGAGTAAGTTCCAAACTTTGCCTGGACTTACCGAATATTCAAAGCTTGTAATCTGTTTCGGAAACTCTACCGAGGCGGATCGGTGGAGTGGATCTTTGTGGAGATAGTCCGGTACAAGTACATCCGGCATTGACCAATGCATCCGGTACAAGTACATCCGGTTATGCAACTGTTTGACTCTAGTGAGAGTTGAAGTCAAGGTGGAGATTTGTCGTAAGGTGACTTAAACTCGCATCCGGGTGGAACCAATCGAAGACTCGGTGTGTGATGGACGGTGAGAAGTGTATTCAATTCCGTGCATCGGTAGGGTGGAGTCTACCGAGGCTTCGACGAGGGTGACTATCGCGGGGTGACGGTCACCGAGTACTTGAATACGACGGGGTCCCACATCCGTTAATTACGTTATGTGACGGTATACGGTGTCATTAAAAGGAGGACACGTGTAAGGGTATTTATGGCGATTCGGACAAAGATTCCGGCGGCTAGGGTTTAGGGATTTGTGCCTATAAATACAATTGTTGTCTCATTATCTGGGTGTGTTGAAATCGTAAAATTCAGTGCATAATAAAATATCTCTTTTCTTGCCCGTGGTTTTTTTACCTCTCCCACTGAGGGGTTTTCCACGTTAAATCGTGTTCTTCTTGTTTCTGTTTTCTCCTTTGATTGTTTATGTTTGATTGCTTCTGTTTCTGTTTCTTGCATCTGAAGTTATCTCCATCCGTTTTATAACAATTCTCTATAGGGAAGAGCCGCCCCTGCTTACCATCCTTAAAAATGGTACAAAATGGTTCTTAGTAAAAAAACAAAAAAAAAAAAAAATGGTATAAATTGTCCTGAAATATCAATCCCTGTTTTTAGAGGATCCAAGTGAAAAAAAGAGTAAACCACCTTTATTCATCAACATAGTAAAAATAAACCAAAATGCTAACCATGAATATTGCAAGAAAAAATTTATAAGGCAAGTACTATGCCAATGCTATCTCGCCTCCATTGTTGTGATGGTCAAACCATTTACGGAAACTGGAACGATTTCATCCAATAAATAATCAGTTGACCTTGTTCCGGGTGAACCAACTTCCACTACCTGTCTGCCGGTAAAGAATGCCGGTTTCTTTGGATTAGGTAAATCTGCAATTTCATTATTAAGCATCGAAATAACTTCGGACATGGTTGGTCTATCATTTGCATCTTCTTGCACGCATAAAAGACCAACATGGGTTGCTCTGAGTAATTGTTTTACATCAAAAGATTCACCAAGGGTTTCGTCCTTCAACTCTAATGCTGCTTGTCCTTTCCAAAGCTCCCATGCCTAAACATTATAAAACAATAACACTAAATATTTTCTTCCAATAGCTAGATTGATATATGGTAAATGATCGTTTAAGATAATTTTTTGGGGATTATTATCAAATAAACTTACGTATCCAACAAGGTTGAGTAGTCTGTCAAGATTGTAAAGGGTTGAATTCTTTTTACCACTCACGATCTCAAGGATTAACACTCCGAAACTGAATACATCAGACTTGATTGAAAATGTTCCTTCCATGGCATACTCAGGAGCCATGTATCCACTGCACATAAAACTTCAAAATTAATTTGTTTCTTCAAACCGTTATTCCTTAGAGATTAACACGATAACGATTAATTGTAAGCAAATTTGATTTCAATATTTAATTATTCACAACACTTACTATGTTCCAACAACCCTATTTGTCATTGCTTCTGTCACATTCTGTTGGAAAATTCGGGCCATTCCGAAATCTGCAATCTTCGGATTCATATTCTCATCTAATAGCACATTACTCACCTTCAGATCTCTGTGTATTACTTTCATTCTAGAGTATTTATGGAGGTAAAGCATTCCTTGTGCAACGCCTTCAATAATGTTGAATCGAATCTGGCAGTCTATTTTCTCCTTCTTATCATCATCTGTTGAAATAGTCAATGGTGAAATTAGTTCAAAACATTTTGATTATATAAAAAAACAAATGTTAGAGCACTATTTATATGACAATCAAAGAGCCACGAGAAAAGCACGCTAGAGCCAATGATTCTTTCTCTAGGGTGCTTTTTCAATGAAAAGATGCAATGGGTAGGTATTCGAGAAAAAAATTACCAAATAGAAAGAAATCAAGACTTTTGTTAGGCATGAATTCATATACAAGCATCTTCTCTTCTTGGTGGATGCAACATCCATAAAGTCGAACAAGATTCGTGTGTTGGAGTTTGGTGATAAGTATAAGTTCATTTTTGAACTCTCCAATTCCTTGTCCCGATGTCTTTGATAGCTTTTTGACTGCAATTTCTCGTCCATCGGGTAATATTCCCTATATGATGAATCAGAATCATTAATTAGTCATTAGATAAGGAAGAAGTAACGGTCAAAACGTTGTTGATTAAACATTTTAACAACTTACCTTGTAAACAGGTCCATAACCTCCCTGTCCGAGCTTATTTTCATTTGAGAAGTTATTTGTGGCAGTCAAAATAGCTTTTAAGCTAAAAATCTTTACATTAGGGGCATCTTTAATATCTTTTTCAAGTTCGTCGCCATAATTAAAACTATCTGAACCTGTCAACTGATGTATAATGTCATCTCTTCTCCTCTTTTCCTCTTCTGTAACACCAATTTAAAGGATGTATTTTTTAATCCAAATATGTCATTCTATTACGAAATAATCTTGGATATGCAGGATACATAAAAAGGACAAAGCTTGTATGCGTATAACGTATATATGTATGCAGCCTTACATATTTAAATTTAACTTGGGATTGAGTTAGTAAATGTCAGTTTCAGTACCTTCACGTCGGCGCCTTCGTATCCTCACATAGCACAAATAGCACAAATAGATTGCTAAGATTGATACAAGCACACTTGCCAGAGGAAAAACTATCAACATCCATCTTTTAACTGCAGAAATATTCAAACAAATTTACTCACAAGAGTTTATCCATTAAAACACACACACACACACGCACGAACGTTGTATGACGCTCTCCCGTCCGCTCCCCCGCCCGCCTGCACGCCGCACGCACGCATGCCCACCCGTGACTACACGGTAAAATGGTATTGTGTCGTGCTGAGAGGCAATGGCGGAGCTAGGATGGGTGGGCTAATGGACTATATCGAATTTTTGGGGTGGACGTACCGGATTAAGAATTTTTTATAGATCAAATCGACTACACACGATTTTTTAGTGCAATATTTTTTTTTTTCGTCCGATACGCTCACGTTTGATGATTCGTTAGAGCTTGAACAATAGCTCAATGAGTACCACTACCAACACAATATATTTGTAGAAGGAACAAAACTTACTTATAGGAGGTTTTAGTGAAACCAAAACATACTTTTGCGGGTGGGTACCGAATGGATCCTGAAGAAATTCTACATATTCTTGTTTTCTCCAAATCCTGCATCCAGTTCCATTACTATTACTCGTGGTAAATCCCACGCAATTGCATTCGTTCCAGCATCTTTCCATACAATCGGTGAGGCTAATGCTTGAATTATGATCATAAGTACTCGAATCATCAGACCAATCTCCACTTATCAACTGGAAGCCATCTCTTTGGCCTCGACAGGAAGGCACTGCAGAAACCGTGCACCCGGCATCATAAATCCCATAAAAAATACTCTTATATCCATTGCAAAAGTGTGAATCATGAATAGGCGAATAAGGGGAATAAGTATCATAGAATTGCCCGTCGGGAGCTAACCGGATCATGTAATCCATTGCCTGATAAGTAAAATACATTCCTGAAGCATCAAAAGTCAGGCTCCGATTCAGGTTATTATGTGGGAAAGAATACGGAATAAATGAGTGTAAAAATTCAGAAGTTCCATCCTTCCATGGACCACTAGCCCGGTAAACCTCTCCACGCCGGTAGACGAGTAACTGTGGTGAATTCTCATATTGTTCCAATTTCATTGTGAAAGCACCGGTGGCCGGAACCAGGTCGGATAACCACGAGGTTAGTGTCCAGTTCTGTCCCGTTGTGAGGTTATATCCGATTTTCATACCAGGAAGCAGAGTGTCGGTTGGATAATCAAAACTCTGCCATAATGACCGATTATCGGTTACGTCATAAACAACAAAATTACCTGAATCTTCCAACACAGCTCTTGTGTTTGTGTTTTTGCCTGAATCAACTTGATTATTAAAAATAGTGAACAGAGTGGTACCATTTCCATTGATGACTTTCAGACTTCCTAAATCATCCATCACCAGGACTCCATTGCCGATCATCGGTTTATCACGATTAGCGACCCATAGTCTACTGCCATTGACATTGATATAATTACATCTGTATGTTATTCCAAGGTAAGTGAGATTAGTACTAGATGGGATTGTGAAGAATCCGAGAGTGAAGTTCCCACTGGCTGATACAATATATGAAGTGGAGTTCAGGCTGTTCAATTCATCACCTGGGTTAAACACTTCTTTTTTGGCTGCAACAGCAATATGTAGTACAGATTGGTTGAAGGTTATTGACAAAATGATGAACAAGATTGAATTCAGAAATCTTATTATATTTGTAGATTTCATTGTGGCGGCGAATGTCATGCTTTTACAGCTTTGATTTATGTCAGATATATATATATATTTTTTTAAATAGATAGAAACCATCATGCTGTTGCAGCTTTGATTTATGTTAGATTTTTTTATTTTTTTTTAATAAATAGAAACCATTTCAATCACTCATTGTTTGTTTGTTGATCGTAAACCACACAGAATGCTTATCCCTGGTCAATGAAATCATAGTACACTCAAGATCCCGGGTATGGTAGCGTTAAACGAGCCATAAAATTTCTGGTAAATTGATTAGACCGTCGTTTGCGTTTGGATTAAAAGAGTTAACCCGAATTGACAAGATTTTTATTACTCATATTTATATGGGGTGAGCAAACCATTACTTTACAGATGTGTAACTTTACATTCTCCCCCTTATAAGTGAATGCATCATCGCCGGGACTTGGCCATGATTTGTTGCAATGAGCATGTCCTAGATTAATTAGGAAGATTTAAATTAATTAAGGAAGCTATTATTCCCATCAGAGTTGATCCATTCGTTATTGCACATGTAATGACCCGACTCAAAACCCGAGCAATTTCGGAATCGACCCGTTCGGCCATGACCCGAGACTTGGGGTATCACAGCACACTTGTAGGTGTACCACACCATTTTTACAGAATCGTTCATATGAAGGTCGAATGCACAGAAATAGTGTGTTACATGATAATTCAATTGTGGTACAAATAAAAACCTCCTTAATTGATGCTTTAGATCGTTTAATTTGATTAATTATTTACAACAAAAATTAATTATATAATATCATCATAGGGCAATATAGTCTCACATCATTTTCAATTTAGCAATGAAAATCAAGTCTCCTTGAGAGTCTCCTCTTGTGGAGACCCATCAATAGTTTGCCAAAATCACAACCACTCAACACAAGTAGAGTCATGGTCTGATACGTTAGTGATAGCTTATTACATAACAGTGTGACTCGTTACGCACATAATGTTTAAACTATATTTTTTAACTACAAAATAACATTTTTAACAACAAAACTATATCGTTTTAATACAATAAAAATTATCTGACCCATCCCTGAAACACAAAGATCCGCCCCTGACTGGCGTGTTAAGAGGGAGGAGGGTAAAAAAGAAATTGGGGCCTTTAGTTATTTAAGTTTGTCAACCGAAATTGTTGCAACAATAAGCTTATGACATAAATCATGTCATGAACAAGCTTGGACTCTCCAAGTTGGGTGAAAAGCCATTAATGCCCTCCCCCCTTCTTGATTTGGGGTGATTTACTTAACACTAAAAATGTAATTAACCCTTAATTAAACATCCCATTAAACTTTGCTTAATCCGACCCACTAAATTAGGGCGGGTAAATTAACCAACCCTAATTTACGCGCCAAAATCCGATCGCAGCCAATTACTCGCTTCCGCCCCTCTCTTTGCAAAGCGAATAACTCGCTCGTGTCTCTCCATCGCCGTCCCGTCATTGTCCTCGCCGGAACAAACCCGCTCTTTTTCTTCTTCTCCGTCAATCATTGTCCGAGCCGAGCCGGGTGGTAATCGAAAGGGTTTCTTGGCTTTCCATACCGGTATGTGAATTTAGGGAAATTGAGTTTGTTAGTTTACTTACCCCGCGGGATTAGCTTAAACCGTGTGTTTAACTCGAATTGAATTGAAAATGGGAGCGACCCCGATTGAGAATGGATATTTGATTTGAATTGAAATGGTTAAATGTTGAATTTGTGAATTGTGCAGTTATTACCCGGTATGACTATATATATATATATATATATATATATATATATATATATATATATATATATATATATATATATATATTTGGTTATATCTATTTTGCATTTCCAGGTGAATGGTAATCGTATTAATCTTAAAATATTGATTATAGTGTGACACAAGTTTAAACTTGTTAATGGCTATGTGAACTTCTATCCGCATTTCAAGGTGGATTGATTATAGTGTGACACAAGTTTAAACTTGTTAATGGCTATTTGAACGGAATTATGGTTTTTGTCTATGTGTATATTGATTTGTAATTATTGTATTGAATAAAAACAGGATCTCGGTGAAGCGTGATGGAAGATAAAGTTTGTATTTTTATATTTTACCCTGTGGAGATTGAAAAAGACGTCAATGGTCTATGGTCTTGGAAGTATGTAGGGTGTGAATCTGAAGAAGTTTCGACGATTCTAAGTGTCAAAAAGAACATTACATTTGAAGAATTGTATGACATGGTGAAAAATGAGTTGGAAATCGATACAACTAAGTATGAGTTTGAGATGAAATATATGGTCCCCATTAGTAAAGCTAGACCGATGGTGCTTGATTGCGATAAGCTTGTGAATCGGTTTATATATGTTTGTAATTTAAAACAAGATGCTTTATTAATATGTTTGAAGGAAAAGGAAAAGTGTACCGAGGTTTATGAAAGTCAAGAAACATGTGAAGTAGTAAATGTGTCGGAAAGTCAAGAAACATGTGTTGAAAGAGATGAAGAGACAAATGTTGATGTTTTGGCAAATGGGATGAAAGAGATGTTGGATGTAAGAAGAGAAAGCATGGAGTCATGTGTTGAAAAGAATGTTAATGAAGAGATAGATGTGGATGTTGTTGGGAATGCCCATTGAAGAGATGTTGGATGTAAGAATAGAAAGCATAGAGACATGTGTTGAAAAGACTGTTAATGAAGAGATAGATGTGGATGTTGTTGGGAATGCCATGGAAGAGATGTTGGATGTAAGAATAGAAAGCATAGAAACATGTGTCGAAGATTCTCATTTGAACACGGGGGGTGACAACATGGACTTTAATGAGCAACTTGAAGACTCCTTATTGGTGAATTTGGGTGAAGATGTTTATTTAGAAGAATCATATCAGAGAATTAGCATGAGCGGGGCTGATGAATTGTCAAATGAGAATCTTGATGGCTTTGTTGAGAGAAATGAGATTGTTGATCCCTTGAATGCACCCCCAACTATGGTTAACGTGCAAAGAATTGAACATGAAGACTTTCGTTGTAGCCGTACTGTAGGTGATACTTTAGTGTGCATTCCCGAACATGAAGACTTTCGTTGTAGCCGTACTGTAGGTGATACTTTAGTGTGCATTCCCGAACATGAAGACTTTCGTGTGAATGATCCATTTAAATGCAAAAGTTTTTTGGTATTCAAACTTGCGAAGTTGGCTACGAAGTACAAGTTTGAATTCAAAACGCAAACTTCCAAAAAAAGCGTTTATTCAGTTTTATGTGAAGCCGCCGGATGCAAATGGCGTTTGCGAGCCACCAAACTTCATGCACCTTCTGAGCGATTTGTAGTGGTAACGTATGCAAATAAGCATAGCTGCCCACCTATTGCTCCTCGAAAAGACCATAGACATGCTACGCACAAGCTAATTGGCACATACTTTGCCAGAAGGTTAAAGATGCCAATCGTATTAACGCACCAAAGGACTTGATGCATGATTTCCAGCAAGAATTTGGATATGATGTAACTTATTGCAAGGCGTACATGGCTAAAGGTTATGCAGAAGGATTGATAAGGGGTAATCCAAACAAAAGTTGGGGAGAAATACCCAAATATTGTTATAGGCTGAAGGCTAGAAACCCGGACACTGTATATCATATTGAAAAAAGTGATGGGAATGTTTTCAAATACTTTTTCATGGAACTTGGTCAAAGTATTGAGGGATTTTATTTGACGATGCGGAAAGTCATTTCTGTGGACGGCACGCATTTAAAATCGCGTTATAAAGGGACCTTACTTGTGGCAACATGTCAAGATGCAAATCATCAAATATTTCCACTTGCTTGGGGTGTTGTTGCTTCTGAAAGTATAGAGTCTTGGACATGGTTTTTTGATAAGCTAAAACCCATCATTGGGGACACGAATGATCTTGCGATACTTTCTGATCGTGCCGATAGTATTAAAACATCTTTCAAGGCGGTGTTTAAGAATGCACACCACGGGCATTGCATGTATCACATGCAAAAGAATTTGAGGATGAAATATCCCGACGTGGTGTGGGAAAGCTCTTTCGAAAGTTGCGAGGCCTATACGTGAAGCGAAATTCAAGTTGCATTTCGAAACTTTATGTAGTAAATGTCCGAAAGCTGACGAATATTTGAAAGAAGCAGAATTCCCTATGTGGGCTAGAGCTAAATTTGAGGGATTTCGTTACAACATAATGACCACAAACCATGCCGAGTCTGTGAATGCTAGGCTAAAGCATGCACGAGAATTTTCAATTGTTGGGTTGATTGAACATATCCGGGAGATGTTACAGGATTGGTTTGCTAAAAGAAATGAATCATCTACAAATTGCCAAGATGCTCTTACTCCCAAAATTGAAATCGAAGTGAACAAAAGCTTCGAGTCAGCGAAACGATTTTCAGTTAATACACTTTCCTCAGATAAGTATGATGTTCGTGACAAGGATGCTGTTATTTCTTACATCGTTGAGTTGGATTTGAAGACGTGTACGTGTAAAAAATTCCAGATGTATATGTATCCATGCGAGCATGCAGCTGCTGTGTTGAAGTATACAGGGATGCAAGCCTCCAAGTATTGCACTTGGTATTATAGCGTCAATTGTTGGAGGCTAGGTTATTCCAAATGTGTGTATCCACTTCAAAATGAAGATGAATGTGTGTATCCCGATGATGTGCTTAACGATGTGGTTTTGCCACCGAAGGTGCCAAAGAGACAAAGTGGACGGCCATCAAAAAAGAGGAAACGCTCAGCTGGGGACAGAAAGACGAAGTATGTTTGTGGAAAATGCGGTGTCAATGGTCATTACGCTTCCACTTGTAAGAGTTTGATTGGTGGAGAAATGCTCACCAAATGTACGACACTCCTACTTTGCCATGATAAGGTATTGTATGTATTAATATTTAGAGTTCTTTTTATATTCAATCATGTTACATTGCATTATGCTTGTTACCTTTTTTCTTTGACAATGTTACAGGAAGGCGATGGGATACATATTGTGGCTGTTTAAGTATTAATGTTGATGAAGAGGATGATATGTTTACATATTATGGATGTTTAATCATTGAGGATGATTGGTTGATGTGTAAGATTCGAAGACATAACTTGTGTTGTATTTTGAATAATGAAAAGTGAAGTGTTGATGTGTTTGTTTGTTATTGTATTTTGAATAATGGCAAATTCTATGTGTTGGTTGTTCTTCTTTGGTTGATTGATTGATGTTTAAATCTGGAAGATGTAGATGATGTTGAATTTTGAATGATGGCAAATTGATGTGTTGGTTGTTCTCATTTGTTTAATGTGAAGGGAAGTTGTTCGAGTGTCACGAATGTGGTGTTTTGCGTCCATTAAGGGTGTTGTAAAACATTCACTCTAGAAACAAGTTTAAACTTGTGTCGGCCCTGGAAACAAGTTCAAGCTTGTGTTGCCCCAGGATACGGGTTTAAGCTTGTAAAACATTGATGTGTTGGTTGTTCTCCTTTTTGTTTAATGTGATAACCATTCAAATCCTTCAAATAACCATTAGATAAGAAAACCAAATGAAATGTACAGAAATATATAGAGAAATACAGAATACCAAGAAATTAAGTTTTTATTTCGTAAGATGAAATACGAAATAAAAGGTTAGACAAGTAATAGTCAATAATACAAGTTTCTTTTGAGATGAATTGTTCCCTACCCTGGTCTTCTCAAGTAGTATCTCCAGGCGAGCAATCCTTTCTCTATCATGGAGTAACATTTGAACCATGGAATCTGAATTGCGACCTCTCAATAACTCAGTGACGTTGATCTCAACTTGTTCAATTTTTTTTGCATCATTGTCTCGCATGCACTTTATCATTTCAATATCATTTTGAAGGACACCGATTGTGCGTTCAAGTTTATCTGTTTTCTTCATCAAGTTCACAGAGGTAACATCTTCATGTGGCCCAGTAGATGAAGACACCTTGCCATATGGCCTAGTAGATGAAGACACTTTGCCATATGGCCCAGTAGATGCAGACACCTTGTCCTGCCATATGAAATAGTCACATTTGACTTCATCATCCTGCAAAATAAGAAATTCCAATTATTATACAGACACATTATCCCTTGAAAGTAATGGAAAGTATAACCAAAAAAATTAGTCATACCGGCCAATAAGGACAACTGTAGAATAGTCTCCCTGGGTTAGCATCTGTTCCTGAAGTCACCAATTTTGCAGGAACGCCACATTTGCATAACAATGTACGCTCATGAAATGTCCCAGATTCATTTACCTTGCTAGAAGAACTAGAAATCGGAGAAGTACCCTCCTTCATATTTTGCTTCAGGTTCGTTTCAGAGATTGCATGCACTATGAAAAGAATTGTGCATAATTGAGTATTAAATGGTCTGTCTATATCTCAAATAAATAACTAAACGCCCAACAAGTACTCCCGATTCACAAGAGTGCAATCTATAAGTGAATTTGACTGCTTCTTCGTTTCAAAAAAAACATAATTCATAAGAGCATAGTACTCACCAAAATTAGCTCTGTTTAGTAATTGATGTCTAGGTAAATTCACCCCAATATGTTAGAAATTAGCTCAAATTCACAAAAATGGTGCCAAATTTCGGAAAAACAAAAGAGTTGCCTCGGAAAGCCTAGAAGAAAAGCTAAAACAAAAGAGCAGAGTAACTCACCATAATTAGCTCTGTTAAGGCAATGATGCTCTGTTAATTCACAAAAATATGTTAGAAATTAGTTCAAATTCAAAAAAATGTAACAACATTGTGGAAAAACAAAAGAGGTACATCGGAAAGCCCCTAGAAGAAAAGCTAAAACACAAGAGCAGAGTAACTCACCAAAATTAGCTCTGTTAAGGCATTGATGCCCTGTTAATTCACACAAATATGTTAGAAATCAGTTCAAATTCAAAAAAATGTAACAACATTCTGGAAAAACAAAAGAGATACTTCACAAAGCCCATAGAAGAAAAGCTAAAACAAAAGAGCAGAGTAACTCACCAAAATTAGCTCTAGTTGGTTTCTTTAATGGAGATTTTGAAGGTTGAATGGTGGGAAGATCAAAAGAGGGAAACACATCAATGAAAGGGGCGGTGGTGTACTTGGGTTGGTTACAGGGGTTAGTTGTGGGTGAAGAATTCGAATAAAATCAAATAGGGGAATTTGAAAATTTCTAAATTTTGGGCGATTCTTAGCGGGAAAGCAGGCCCCCAAAAATTTTGGTTGCAACAATTGAGAGGGGAGCAGCTTAAGGGCGGGAATTGATGATGATGGAGGGGGAGAGAAGGGTTCCGATCACAAAATTAAAAAAAAAAATCAAAATAATTATTCTAGTTACATCATTTGATTGATTATATTTATTTATTTATTTATTCTAGTTACATCATTTGATTATTAAAAAAAATAGTTAATACATACATCTTCTTACTACTAAATAAAAATTAATAATAATAATTAAAACAAAATTAAACGGAATTCCGATTCCATCAGAACTACTTATCGTGTGACATATACTCACGTAAGACACCCTAAACGGACTTATTGTGTGACATACTCATGTAAGACACCCTAAACGGACTTATTGAGTGACATACTCACATAACACACCCTAAACGGACTTATTGAGTGACATACTCACGTAAGACACCATAAACGGACTTATTGAGTGAAATATTCACGTATGACACCATAAACGGACTTATTGTGTGACATACTCACGTAATACACCATAAACGGACTTATCGTGTGACATACTCACGTATGACACCATAAACGGACTTATTGTGTGACATACTCACGTAAGACACCATAAACGGACTTTTTGTGTGACATACTCACATAACACACCCTAAACGGACTTATTGAGTGACATATTCACATAACACACCCTAAACGGACATATTGAGTGACATACTCACGTAAGACACCATAAACGGACTTATTATGTGACATACTCACGTAAGACACCCTAAACGGACTTATTGTGTGACATACTCACGTAACACACCCTAAACGGACATATTGAGTGACATACTCACGTAACACACCCTAAACGGACATATTGAGTGACATACTCACGTAAGACACCATAAACGGACTTATTGAGTGACATATTCACGTATGACACCATAAACGGACTTATTGTGTGACATACTCACGTAATACACCATAAACGGACTTATCGTGTGACATACTCACGTATGACACCATAAACGGACTTATTGTGTGACATACTCACGTAAGACACCATAAACGGACTTTTTGTGTGACATACTCACATTACACACCCTAAACGGACTTATTGAGTGACATACTCACATAACACACCCTAAACGGACATTTTGAGTGGCATACTCACGTAAGACACCATAAACGGACTTATTATGTGACATACTCACGTAAGACACCCTAAACGGACTTATTGCGTGGCATACTCACGTAACACACCCTAAACGGACATATTGAGTGACATACTCATGTAACACACCCTAAACGGACATATTGAGGGACATACTCACGTAAGACACCATAAACGGACTTATTGAGTGACATATTCACGTATGACACCATAAACGGACTTATTGTGTGACATACTCACGTAATACACCATAAACGGACTTATCGTGTGACATACTCACGTATGACACCATAAACGGACATATTGTGTGACATACTCACGTAAGACACCATAAACGGACTTTTTGTGTGACATACTCACATAACACAACCTAAACGGACTTCTTGAGTGACATACTCACATAACACACTAAATGGACATATTGAGTGACATACTCACGTAAGACACCATAAACGGACTTATTATGTGACATACTCACGTAAGACACCCTAAACGGACTTATTGTGTAACATACTCACGTAACACACCCTAAACGGACATATTGAGTGACATACTCACGTAAGACACCATAAACGGACTTATTGAGTGACATACTCACGTATGACACCATAAACGGACTTATTGTGTGACATACTCACGTAATACACCATAAACGGACTTTTTGTGTGACATACTCACGTAAGACACCCTAAACGGACTTATTGAGTGACATACTCACATAACACACCCTAAACGGACATATTGAGTGACATACTCACGTAAGACACCATAAACGGACTTATTATGTGACATACTCACGTAAGACACCCTAAACGGACTTATTTTGTGACATACTCACGTAAGACACCCTAAACGGACTTATTGAGTGACATACTCACATAACACACCCTAAACGGACATATTGAGTGACATACTCACGTAAGACACCATAAACGGACTTATTGTGTGACATACTCACGTAAGACACCATAAACGGAGTTATTGAGTGGCATATTCACGTATGACACCATAAACGGACTTATTGTGTGACATACTCACGTAATTCACGTATGACACCATAAACGGACTTATTGTGTGACATACTCACGTAATACACCATAAACGGACTTATCGTGTGACATACTCACGTATGACACCATAAATGGACTTATTGTGTGACATACTCACGTAAGACACCATAAACGGACTTTTTGTGTGACATACTCACGTAAGACACCCTAAACGGACTTATTGAGTTACATACTCACATAACACACCCTAAACGGACATATTGAGTGACATACTCACGTAAGACACCATAAACGGACTTATTATGTGACATACTCACGTAAGACACCCTAAACGGACTTATTGTGTGACATACTCACGTAAGACACCCTAAACGGACTTATTGAGTGACATACTCACATAACACACCCTAAACGGACATATTGAGTGACATACTCACGTAAGACACCATAAACGGACTTATTATGTGACATACTCACGTAAGACACCCTAAACGGACTTATTGAGTGACATACCCACATAACACACCCTAAACAGACATATTGAGTGACATACTCACGTAAGACACCATAAATGGACTTATTGAGTGACATACTCACGTATGACACCATAAACGGACTTATTGTGTGACATACTCACGTAATACACCATAAACGGACTTTTTGTGTGACATACTCACGCAAGACACCCTAAACGGACTTATTGAGTGACATACTCACATAACACACCCTAAACGGACATATTGAGTGACATACTCACGTAAGACACCCTAAACGGACTTATTGTGTGACATACTCACGTAAGATACCCTAAACGGACTTATTGAGTGACATACTCACATAACACACCCTAAACGGACATATTGAGTGACATACTCACGTAAGACACCATAAACGGACTTATTATGTGACATACTCACGTAAGACACCCTAAACGGACTTATTGAGTGACATACTCACAAAAAAAAGTATGTCACGTAAGACACCATAAACGGACTTTTTGTGTGACATACTCACGTAAGACACCCTAAACGGACTTATTGAGTGACATACTCACGTAAGCAATTCTCCTTGAAGGATGGAGTTTCTTCCCATAAATCCCACGAATCCTCTATACAATATTCCATTACCGTCTATGAAGACCCCACAAATGGCCACCATGCCTCTACTATTCTCATCAATATCCATGCAGCTGGCATAAGTGTTGACCTTAATCCAGCCCTCAGCAGGAGGTTCCAAAGCAATGCAATGAGGCTCCTTCACAACAAGAATACATTAATTAGAACATTCAATAGTCATAACAACATTATACATGTGTTAATATCAAATTTAAAGTAGGATTTTTTTTAATACTAAGAATGGACTTTAGGGAGATGAGCCCCACATGCTGATGGTACAAGAGTCTCCAGTCTGTAGTTGCATGGTTGCTCCATGTAAAGGCAGTCCGAGTAGCCCAAATCTATCAAGTTACAATTGCCGACATTGAAGTTGAAGTTATCAATCCTACAAAGATTATTCTCGAGAGATGACAAAGATGAATTCTATTTGGGCGGGCTTCAATACGATTAATATCGAGCAAATCGAATTCCAAATGATACAAATACCTCCAGATCTTCCAATAGGAGGAGGATAATGTATGGAACCCGTAAAACCAATCTTAGAAATGACTTTAAAGGCTTTTTTCGCCGGACGGTTTCAAGAAGGATCGCCACATCGGGTTTCGTTTCAAAAGAAACTCTTTGATGTGCCTCCTAAATTCTTTGGAGCCAAGCACCTCTCGCAATTCCAAATGATGATCTTAATGATACCAAGTGTGATGAGAGGGGATGTTCTCAAAAGAAGAAAAATTACTATGAATCATTGCTTCCAGGAATTCCAACTTGGGATCCTTCGGTCCTACTGATGATAGACTCACATTCCACATCTGAATCATCTCCTTCCAGTCTATGGCTATTGTGCAATCCTTCAACCTCTGCACATATTCAACCATCAAACAAGACTCCACCTCCCCAGTAGATGTATATTTGAGTTTAGTTTGGTCCTGTGCCATAAAATTCTCGCCATTCTCTTCAATAGAGGCTTGGTATTGTTGCTTTGTTAGGTTTACGAGTTACTTTAAGCAAAAAGATTCCTGGGGTCATTTTACGAGTTACTTTAATCAATGTCTGTGACATTGTACCATTATTGGTACATCAATATTATTTTATTAATTGTACTTTTCATTTGCAGACCCTCCCTCTTTTATTGTACTTTTTATTAATTGCAGAAACATATATAAAGGTTCTTCTTCTTTATTCATCCAAATCCCCTCCTTTCTTATTCTACTATTTTATTAATTGCAAACCTTAATACCCTAATTTATTTGCATGCATGCAACAACTGATGTATAAGAAACTACATCCATACGTTTCAAAAAACAAAAGAAACTACGTCCATGATATCATTCAAAACAAAGAATAAAGCACTTAAAAAGATAATATTATAAATGATTTCATAAGAAAAAGTTATTACATAATATCAAAACAGACTGATAATATTATAAATAATTCAAGTTCATAAAATTTTTACAACATAATATTATTAAATAAAATACAAATATGTAGATAAAGTGGGGTTTGGATGGGGATGGGATTTGATCACATGCCGTGATCCGAGAACTCTATAACATGCTCTCTTATTGGGAGAGTTTGTGGTCGAACCCCAACTCCACTTGGGGCCAAAGAAACATTATTGTTCCCCGGCCATGGCATCATGCGATAGTGCACGAATGCGGATGCACATCGCACCGCAATTTTGTAAGCATCATTGCACAGTCGTATCAGATCGTTGATTTTCTTTTTGACTGTTTTGATGTTGTCATTGATATACGCCACTTCAAGATACATGGAATCCGACTCCTGTGTCATCCATATTTTCAGTTGATCAATTTCATAATGGCATTCATGTCTTCACGCGTCCAATTTTCTTTCCAGTTCTTCAACCTGGTTTCTTAAATCTGCGATCTCCTTAGTATGCTTATCCATTTTCTTCTTCTACTTTTCTGTTTTATTTGTAATAAATATGAATTGTACACCTGTGGTTATACTACTATTTATAGGCCCATTTTATCTTTTTTTAAAGGTGGTGGCGTCTCTTCGATTTACCCTATATGAGACCTTTCAGATTAATTGATATATGTATATATCTCTTCGTTTTACACTACCATGACACCCTTCACATTCGTAACTGTATCTCTTCAGTGTAGTACACTACCATGACACCCTACAGATTCGTATCTCTTCGATATACTACTGTTTATAGGCCTATTTTATCATTTTCTAATAGTTTAATTCCAGTTCTTACCCGCAACATTCTCAAACATGTCTCATTCACCGAAACAATCTTGAACTTGTGTAACGTTAAATTAAACTTGTGTCAACACAAACTTGAAACTGTGTAAAGTTAAAATTAAGAAATGAATCCATTATGTTAAGGGTCAATGACAAATCATCAAATATTATAATGTTAATCAATTACAATTACAATTACAATTACAATTACACCTTTACGTTAACTATATTGATTTGTATAATTTTTTAAGAATCACTAAATTAACTTCTTCATTTCAATGGGCCAAATTTTCTAACAAATAATGTTAACCAACTAATGAATCAAACCCTAATTCTCAAACATGGAAGAAAATAACAATTACAAATACAATATACATAATAATAAGAATGAAACCAAATTTCTCCTTCAAAACATTCTTCTTCAAAATAACAATTACCAATACAATACATATTAATAATAAAGGAACCATAGTTCTCCTTTAAAACATCCTTCTTCAAAACAACAATAAACATTTTAGTTCTCCTTCAAACTTCAAACCACCCCCATTCTTCGTAAATATTAAAATGACATAGTTTAATGATAAGTCATAACCAAAACCCTCATAGATGGTTAACACACTTTTACAATGACATATAAATGCATATGCAATTTCTATGTCTGCAAGTTCCATGAAAGCAATCCCGCAACCAACTTCTTTCGCCAATCCGGCATATGCCCACTCCGAATCAATGATAGATCCACTCCTCCAAGCATGAACTCCACGAATTTAAGAACGAAAATGCCACAATCACTCCTACCAAATTACAAGAATTACAAGATAAGTTAGTCACGACAACGAATACCTTAATAATCCCTATATATATTGCATAAATTTATGAAACGTACCCATTATCTTGAGATGGACAATCCATGCTCTTCACCGCTAGTTTTCTCACAGAATAATTCTCATAGCCTTTTACATGGTTCTTCAGAAAAAGCGGTATCACAACTTGCATAGGCGTGACACAACTTGCAAGAAGCACTTTTCTGACATGCCCCGGAAGGCTTTCATACACGTAAATTATCCTCCCACTCAGATCAATTTTCAGAAGAAACCAATGATCCCTCTCTATCATCGGCACATACAAACTTGTGCAACCTTCCCATGATTTGCTAAATTCAGAGCCGCCCTTCACAATATTCATAAATACTCTATCAAATCGTCCTTTGCATACTGTATTAATTCCTCCTTTGCTTTTCTTTCTCATGTGTCGTGTGTGAAAGCCTTTGACATAACTTGCAAATAGCGTATCCATGACACGTGCATTTTGGTCAAATTAAACATGTTCGGGTCCACTAAGCATCGCCGTCGAATTTCACACAATGAACTATCCATTACCTGAATATCAAAAAATATATATATACTACTAAACAAAAACATACTTTTTCAATCTAAATTGCTGTTAATTTACAATCTAAAGCATATACTACTTACGTTGCTTGGCAAGCTCGGCCCCCTCACAATTCCTTTCAAAATACTTGCTTGGATGTCACAGTCAACCAAACTCACCTGTACACTGTATAAATAAAAAGGAAGAAAAACTAATTTATCATCAAAATAGGGTTTACAAATTAGGGTTTACTTCAACCGTATGACATTCATACCTGTCTTCACATGAACTAATTAATCATCAAAATAGGGTTTACAAATTAGGGTTTACTTCAACCGTATGACATTCATACTGTCTTCACATGAATCTATAAACCGATCAAGACTTTTCATCATCACGGGATCCATTTTTCGGAACGGATTATAAGCATCATACTTATTCACTTTCCTTTTTTCGGTAGTTTAATATAAGGGCTGCTAATTGCTTTTCTTTTTTCCGGCGGCGTCGGTAGATTGAAACGTACAACTATATAAAACATTCAATGACGTAATTGGTTTCGATTATACATATATCTACTAACATAAGCTCAAATTAATTATTTTTGTAAATCTACCTTTAACAACTTTTTTCCCGCCCGCTTTTTCCAAATCATCCTCATTTAAGATGACCTCGGCTCTCTCTTCACCTACGGCATTACCTAAAGATAATTTCAAGAAACAAAAATTTTATGAATAAACTAATTCTCTCACCAAAACACATAAAGGACAGATTTAATTATACCTTCGCCGTTTGGGTTTGCCTCACCTTCCTCCCTTATATTTACATCTACATCACATTCCATAACCTCGTTTAGCTTTTCAGCAACTTCCTCCTCCATTTCAATGTCCTCATTTATCTCTTCACCCACGGAATTTCCTAATCATAAGTTCAAGAAATTAAATGTTATGAACTAATTCTCTCATCAAACTACATAATGAACAAATCAAAATGACAAGTTTCACATTATACCTTCGCCGTTTCGGGTTTCCTCGACCGTTTCCTCAACCGGGGCTTCAAAGTTGATCCCCAACCTCTTTATCACCCTCGCTTACATTTTCAAGTGGGAACTCCCCTACCTCTTTATCACCATCCCCATCCTCATTCACAATAGCAGCACCTTCTTCCTCAATTTGAGTGGCCTTAACCGGAGCATGGACTTCATCACCTACCTCTTTATCACCATCGCTTACATATTCAGGTGGGACCTCCCCTACCTCTTTATCACCATCCCCAACCTCATTCACAATAACATCAACTTCCTCCTCAATTTCAGTGGCCACGTTTCTCTCTTCACCTTCACTTTCATTTTCTAGTGGGAACTCCCCTACCTTTTCATCACCTTCCCCGGCTTCCTTCTCTTCAACTACGGCATTTCCTAATCATAATTTCAACAAATACAATGTTATAAACTATTTCTCTCCTATATAAACAACATAAAGGACAAATTTAACTTTACACCTTTGCCGTTTCGGGATGCCTCCATAGTTTCATCTTCCATTTCATTCAACTCTTCATTAGAAAGACGAACCTCCATCAATTTAACTTTACGCTGGAGCGTATCCACTAAAGCGCACATTCTTTTGTTCTCTTCATCAATTTTTACCAACTCTTCGCACATTCTTTTGTTCTCTTCACTCACAGCAATTTTTACCAATTCTTTTAGCTTTTCATAATCAACGTTACCCGTTGATTGCTCAGGTGCATTGTCATAAGTAGTTTCATCATCTTCAACTTCAACTTCCCGGAGCATCACAAAATAAGCTTTTTCCTTTTCAGCTTCGGTTGGAACCAACTTTCGAACTACATCCACCCGCATCATGATTAATGTGAAGGATGCATTTACATACCAAACTTAAGATACAAATTAAACATCACTACCTCTCCCGATTCAAGAACAACTTCAACTAATGCGAGTTGACCCTTTTTGCATTTCCCCACTTCATCATCCTTGGGAGAGCATTCTCATCAACAATCTCGGAAAACTTCCTTAAAGAAGGAATTGCTTCAAGTGCCCAAACCTACGATGCATTTACATACAAGTGATTGACCAAACATAACAAAAAAAATAACAACATACTATATATATATATATATATATATATATATATATATATATATATATATATATATATATATATATATATATATATATATATATTATGAATTAAAACACCGATTTCGCTTTTACATACCTTCAAAGCATGCGGGAAACCATAGAAAGTATATGCGATCGGGACCTTTTTGAGAACATCTCTTAGTCCCTCCTCAAAACATGGGCAAGTGCTTTCATAAGACTCATTTCCCCATGGATACTTGTTGAAAGCATCCAAATCATCAACCAACCGAAAAATCCACCAATCCACCGCACGTTTCTCTTCGATGCCCACACAACGTACGTCAAGATAACGATCAACCCCAACTTGTAACGGTCTACATCATTCTTAGTGCTATTAAACTTTTGCCACACATGCTTCCTATACACTGACGTAAGGTTTGTAAAATACTTCTTAACTAATTTAGACTCTTTTCCTACGCCTTTCTCGACATTGCTATCATTGCCAACCAAGAAACCGGTAACAAGCGCAAATTCTTGTACACCGAATCGTATCTTTTTGGCTCCAACTTTGAACCAAAAAACTTCTCGATTTACGGTGGTTCGCCAACCTCATTATCAATCGATGTACTATCTGGTTGGCTGCCAGATCCTTCAGATGGATTAAATGTCCAAAACAAAACTGTTCCAACTTTGTTTTGTGCTTTGTGTCAAGCTTTTGATAAACTGCATTTGCTTTACCAATTTGACATCAGTTTACGATTTCACATTTTGCAGTCCTATCTTTTCCGCTAAGTGCATAAACCAACGTCATTTTTCAACCAATCTATTACCAACAAAAAATAAAAAAAAGTATCAATCGAATGAAAGAACAAAGGAATTTGAATACAATTGAAGCAAATAACACATATTGAACAATTTTCATCACCGCCATTGTTTAAGCTAACAAATTTGGTTACACAATTTGCTTTAACCGATCCCACATCATTCAACACCATAACAAATCACACATCTTCCTATTCTCCAAAATCATATACATAACAAAATTTAAACTCAACCCAAAAAATCAAACTTTTGTGAATTCATTAACTCGATTGAATTATAATCCACATTCGATACCAAACCCCAAAATAATACCTTTTGCGGACTTGCTCGGTCGGCCTTCTTCAACTTTCCGATCACCTTCCTCAACTACCGGTGAGTTTGCACACTTAGCTCGATTGTTGACAAGAATTTTGCTGATCCTAGGTTCGAATTTGGGTAGAAAGACGAGGTGATTTTGGGTAGAAATGACAAGAATTTTGCTGAGCCTATTTTGCTCGATTCACGGTGGTGTTGAAGATATAATAGATAAAGAATAATTTATTTAAACATTTGTATTTTATATTTAGTATTTAATTTCTACTTGTTGGCTAAGTCACATGTGACTATATATATCTCGATGTAACCACAACACAATTCAATGAAAAGTATTTGTTTCAATTTACAATATGGTATCAGAGCAAGGTTCCCTCCTCTCTCATAGAATTCTGCCAGATCGTCCCTAAGCAAAAAAAAAAAAAAAAAACCCTAGCAGCCTTCTTCTTCGTCCACCTTCTTCTCCGTCCTGCTGATTTTCCGTCCAGCCATGTCCACCGTGACAGAAACAGCCACCTCCTCCCATTCCTCCTATCCTTCTTTCACTCCCTCTTCCTCCATTCATATCTCCAAACTTACCCGACACAATTATAATTTATGGCGAGCTCAGATCCTTCCGTATCTTCGTGGCCAAGGCGTGTATGGCTATATCGACGGCACAATACCAGCTCCGGCCCCCACCCTTACCAGTGCGGCTGGTGCGATCTCCCCCAATCCAGCCTACGCCGAGTGGAGCAAAAACGAC
Organism: Gentiana straminea; assembly: GCA_036785695.1. Classification (NCBI taxonomy): domain Eukaryota; kingdom Viridiplantae; phylum Streptophyta; class Magnoliopsida; order Gentianales; family Gentianaceae; genus Gentiana; species Gentiana straminea. Next base: position 436,934 of record JAVUPR010000273.1, read on the forward strand.
AATCTAATTCTCAGCACGATTACATCTTCTCTATCTGATGACGTTTTAATGCAGGTTTATACGAGCTCCACTTCATCGGAAATCTGGAAATCCCTTCAAGAATCCTTCGCATCTGCTAGTCGATCTAAACTTGTTCAGCTGCGTACTGAATTAGCATCAATGCGCAAGCAGGACTCCACGGCCGCTGATTATTATTTTAAACTAAAACGACTTGCCGACGACTTGGCCCTCGCCGGTCATCCTCTTTCCGATGACGACTTCATACCCTATTTACTTGCAGGTTTGGGCCCTGACTACGATGCCCTCGTTACTATGCTTGGAGCTCGCTCCTCCCTCACCATCGAAGAAGCTTACTCGCAACTTCTAACAACCGAGTCCCGCCTGAATCAGCACCGGCCGACTCCCGTGTCGTCTTCACCCAGCCTTTCCTCCTCTCCTGCCCCAGCTGCACACTTTACCTCCTCAGCCAGCCAATCTTAGCCTCAACGTGGCCGTACTTCCAGCAACTATCGAGGACGGGGGCGAGGCCGCGGTCGTGGTGGTTCTCGTCCCCAATACAATTCCGATTCACCTCCAACCGGTCAAATTTGCAACCGCGTTGGCCACTCCGCTTCAGCCTGCTATTATCGCTACACCCCTCAACAACCCCATCCTTCCCCACGTCCACCCCCTAACCCGAGACCCCCTCCACCCCACGCCTATTACAACTACATGCAGCCCTACCCACCCCCACCCACTTCCGGTTGGATCCCCGACACCGGCGCTACTCACCACATGACCAATGACTTCCAAAACCTCAATCTGTCTTATGAACCATACGAAGGTCCTGACAAAGTTCATGTTGGTGATGGTACAGGTTTGCCAATCACTCATCTTGGCTCTTCCTCTATTTCATCCCCCACTAACACATATCTTTTACATAATGTTTTGGTTACCCCCTCCGTTACACAAAATTTATTATCTGTACGTCAATTTGCTCATGATAATTCTGTTTATTTTGAGTTTCATAATAATTACTTTCTTGTGAAGGACTACTCGGGTCGCGTCCATCATAGGGGATTTGTCAGGGATGGTCTCTACCGTTTCTCCCCCAACTTCCGCAACACTCCCATTCAGGCTCTTGCTGCTGCCTCCAGTTCATCCTCCACCTGGCACCAACGTCTTGGACATTGTTCCTTTCCTGTTCTTCGTCAAATTTTAGGTCGTTTATCTATCAGTATTTCAAATAAAGCACACTCCTCTATGTGTGCCCCGTGTCAATTAGCTAAGAGTCATCGTCAAACTTTATATGTGTCTGAATTCACTTCTTCTGCACTGCTTGATTTAATTTATTCGGATGTTTGGGGTCCTTGTACTGAATCTTCCATTTATGGTTCTCGTTACTATGTTAGTTTCTTGGATGATTTTACAAAATTCTTATGGATTTTTCCTTTAAAACGTAAATCTGATGTTGAACCTGTATTTCGTGATTTCCTTACTATGATTGAGCGGCAGTTTAACACCAAGCTCAAGGCCTTGCAAACTGACTGGGGCGGTGAATACCGCCACCTCACGCAATATCTCACTTCTCTAGGTATCATTCACCGCCGCTCTTGTCCACACACTCACGAACAAGCCGGCGCCATCGAAAGGCGTCACCGCCAAATTGTCGAAGTTGGTCTCACACTTCTCGCCCAGTCTAATCTTCCCCTCACTTACTGGGAAGACGCCTTTGTCACCGCTGTTTACATCATTAATCGCCTCCCCACCCGAGTCCTCAATGACAAGTCCCCGTATGAGTTGGTTTATGGACGCGCACCTGATTATTCCTTCCTCAAAGTATTTGGTTGTGCTTGTTGGCCTCACCTCCGCCCATATAATCATCATAAAACTGATTTCCGTTCCAAATCCTGCATTTTCCTTGGCTACAGTCCTCACCACCACGGCTATAAATGCCTTGATCTATCATCTGGTCGTGTCTATGTTGCCCGACACGTGGTTTTTGACGAAACAACCTTCCCCTACACTCCCTCAAGCACACCTATAGTCCCGGAACTCATTACGGTCCCCTTACCGACCACCATTCTTCCAACTTCGTCCCCTCCTCCTCTCCCCTCATCTTCGGCCGAGTCACCCTCCTCCCCGGCTCCCTCTCATCCCCAGTCCCCGGCCCCATCCACTCCGGCAAGCGTTCCCCCTTCCCCTCCTCGTGATCCCCCTCCGGTCCACCCTATGGTTACCCGCACCAAAACGAACTCTCTTAAACCAACTCAAATGCCCGACTACATTCGATATCCGCTTCCCCGAGCCCTACTTAATTCCGCCACCTCTTCTGACCCCACCTCCTACACTGAAGCCTCAAAACAGCGCATTTGGCGTAATGCTATGAGAGAGGAAATCAATGCTCTTTTACGTACTAACACTTGGGATCTTGTCCCTTTTCAGTCGCATATGAATGTTGTAGGTAACAAGTGGGTCTATCGTACGAAGCACCATGCGGATGGCAGTTTTGAGCGTCATAAAGCTCGTTTGGTCGCGAAGGGTTTTCACCAGGCAGAGGGTATTGACTTCACGGATACATTCAGTCCGGTGGTTAAGACGGTCACAATTCGTTTACTGCTTTCTCTTGCCGTCTCTCAGGGCTGGTCACTTCGCCAGGTTGACATCCAGAATGCATTTCTCCATGGCCATCTGAACGAACCTGTTTACATGCAACTGCCGCAGGGTTTTGTTCACCCAGACTATCCAGACTATGTCTGCCGACTCAAGCGCAGTCTCTATGGCCTCCGTCAGGCGCCTCGTGCCTGGTTCTCTCGGCTCTCTGAAGCTCTGGTTCAGTTCGGATTTTCGGCGTCTAAAGCCGACACATCTTTGTTTATCTACTCGCGTGGTGGTCATCGTATTTATTTACTTATCTATGTTGACGATGTGCTTATTACAGGTACATGTCCGTCACTTATTGCGCAGGTCATCACTTATCTCAGCTCGCAGTTCCCTGTCAAAGATCTCGGCTCCTTATCTTACTTCTTGGGTATTGAGGTTCTCCCAACCTCCGATGGACTTTACCTCACTCAGCGGAAATACATCCTTCAACTCTTACAGCGGGCCGGCATGGATAAATGTAAACCGTGTCCCACCCCTATGTCTGCTTCTTCTAATCTCACTGCCGCCGCGGGTTCCCCCTTTGCCGACCCCTCCCTCTACCGCACCGTGGTCGGAGGCTTACAGTATCTCAGCTTCACCCGCCCCGACATCGCCTTTGCCGTCCACAAAGTTAGCAAATTCATGCAATCACCTACTGATGATCACTGGAATGCCGTCAAACGAATCTTGCGCTATCTCAAATTCACTATCTCTGAGGGTTTATTTCTTTCACGCCACTCGCCTCTTCAGCTGCAGGCCTACTCCGATTCTGACTGGGCTGCCGATTCGGATAACCGTCGCTCTGTCGGTGCATATTGTGTTTTTCTCGGTCACAATCTCATTAGTTGACGCTCCAAACAACACCTCACTGTCTCTAAGAGTAGTACGGAAGTCGAATATAAGACGCTCTCAAATACAGCTGCAGAAGTTCAGTGGTTGTGCAGTCTTTTAACCGAAATGCGTTTTCCTCTTCCCTCACCGCCGACTTTATGGTGTGACAATATTGGGGCCACCTACCTTGCCCACAACCCGGTCTTCCATGCCCGCACCAAGCACATTGAAATTGACTTTCATCATGTTCGTGAACTCGTTGCCTCCAAGCGTCTGTCCGTTTCGTTTCTCACTTCGAAGGATCAGCTCGCCGACCTCCTTACGAAGCCCCTTGCTCGTCCTCGCTTCGACTTCCTCAAGGCCAATCTCCATGTTCAGCCTCTTCCCATGGGATTGCGGGGGCGTGTTGAAGATATAATAGATAAATAATAATTTATTTAAACATTTGTATTTTATATTTAGTATTTAATTTCTACTTGTTGGCTAAGTCACATGTGACTATATATATCTCGATGTAACCACAACACAATTCAATGAAAAGTATTTGTTTCAATTTACAATAGGTGGTAATTAAATTGGATGGTGGAAATGAATAATGAGGTTAAGGAATAATTGGATGAAGGAGTTAAGGGATTTGGGGATAAATATAGAGGGGTATATCAGTCCATCCAGGATTTTATAAGGTTTTTACCCTTTTTCAATTTTTTTAAAAGTAAAAAACAGGTCAAAGCTTATAATTGCAAAGCACAAAGTTCATAAGCTCATCGGTGTCATTCCCCCAAAGAAATTTCATCATTTGAAAAAAAAAAAAAAAAACATTAAAAACAGAGGCACAACATCAACAACAACACAACAGGGATCAAAATTTTTTTTTTTTCCCTTTTCGGAGAGGGGTCGTGAGTGGATACTTAAAATTGTTACATTTCTTAGTACAAAAATGGTACTCCCTCCGTCCCATTTTATTTATCCATGTTTCCTTTTTGGTTTGTCCCAAAATAAGTGTCCATTTTGTACATTAATTGTTAAATTTCTTCAAATACACTTCACTCTTTACAATATTTACAATAAAAAGTGTGTAGCATTAAATGCTCCAACAACCACTTAAAGGGCATAAGTGTAAAAATATTGGATTATTTAATGTGATTCAAAGCATTAACTACACTTTTCTTAATCTGTGTGAAAAGTCAAACATGACAAATAAAATGGGACGGAGGGAGTACAAAATATCAACCTGTTTTTAGAGCAGTGGCGGAACCAGAAAAAAATTTCGAGGTGGTCTTGGTATATAAACTACAAAGCTAAAAAAAAATCCGGGAAAGAAATATGGGGTGGTCTTGGTATATAAACTATAAAGCTAAAAAAAAATCCGAAAAAAAATATGGTGGTAGTGGGATTTGAATTTACAAACTAGAATTATGAATACTGAAACAAGTTTGTTCTTAAACCACTAGGATAAAAGATCTTTTGTTCAAGAAAAAGACACATAACATACTAATATTAACATTACTACTAATACAATATCAAGCCCCCCCACCCAAAGGGTGGTTCCGCCCCTGTTCTAGAGGATCCAAGAGATATAAAGAGTAAACAACCTTTATTCATCACCATAGTAAAAATAAACCAAAATGCTAACCATGAATTTTGTGATAATATATTTCTTAAGACGTAAACATGTGTCAATGCTATCTCGCCTCCATTGTTGTGATGGTCAAACCATTTACGGAAACTGGAACGATTTCATCCAATAAATAATATGTTGACCTTGTTCCAGGTGAACCAACTTCCACTACCTGTCTGCCCGTAAAGAATGCCGGTTTCTTTGGATTAGGTAAATCTACAATTTCATTATTAAGCATCGAAATAACTTCGGACCTGGTAGGCCTATCATCTGCATCTTCTTGCACGCATAAAAGGCCAACATGGGTTGCTCTGAGTAATTGTTTTACATCAAAAGATTCACCAAGAGTTTCGTCCTTCAACTCTAATGCTGCTTGTCCTTTCCAAAGCTCCCATGCCTAAACATATAAACAATAACACTGAATATTTTCTTCCAGTAGCTAGATTGATATAGTAAATGAGTGTTTAAGATATTTTGTGGAGATTATTATAAAATAAACTTACGTATCCAACAAGGTGGAGTGGTCGGTCAAGATTGTAAAGGGTTGAATTCTTTTTACCACTTACGATCTCAAGGATTAACACTCCAAAACTGAATACATCAGACTTGATTGAAAATGTTCCTTCCATGGCATACTCAGGAGCCATGTATCCACTGCACATATTACTTCAAAATTATTTTGTTTCTTCAAACAATTTTTTCCTCAAAGATTAACAAGATAACGATGATAATCAAATTTAATTTCAATATTTAATTATTCACAACACTTACTATGTTCCAACAACCCTATTTGTCATTGCTTCCGTCATATTGTGTTGGAAAATTCTAGCCATTCCGAAATCCGCAATCTTTGGATTCATATTCTCATCTAGTAGCACATTACTCACTTTCAGATCTCTGTGTATTACTTTCATTCTAGAGTACTTAAAGAGGTAAAGCATTCCTTGTGCAACGCCTTCAATAATGTTGAATCGAACCTGCCAATCTATTTTCTCCTTCTTATCATCAACTATTAAAATAGTCAATGATGAAATTAGTTCCGAACATTTTGATCATATCAAAAAACAAATGTTAAAACACTATTTATATGACAATCAAAGAGCCTCGAGAAAAGCACCCTAGAGCCAATGATTCTTTCTCTAAAGCCGATGATTCTTTCTCTAGGGTGCTTTTTCAATGAAAGGATGCAATGGGTAGGTATTCGAGAAAAAATTTACCAAATAGAAAGAAATCAAGACTTTTGTTAGGCATGAATGCATATACAAGCATCTTCTCTTCTTGGTGGATGCAACATCCATAAAGTCGAACAAGATTCGTGTGTTGGAGTTTGGTGATAAGTATTAGTTCATTTTTGAACTCTCCAATTGCTTGTCCTGATGTCTTTGATAACTTTTTGACTGCAATTTCTCGGCCATCGGGTAATATTCCCTATATGATGAATCAGAATCATTAGTCATGAGATAAGGAAGAAAGTAAATGTCAAAACGTTGTTGATTGAACATTTTAACGACTTACCTTGTAAACAGGTCCATAACCTCCTTGTCCGAGCTTATTTTCATTTGAGAAGTTATTTGTGGCTGTCAAAATAGATTTTAAGCTAAAAATCTTTACATTAGGAGCATCTTTAATATCTTTTTCAAGTTCGTCGCCATAATTAAAACTATCTGAGCCTGTCAACTGATGTATGATGTCATCTCTCCTCTTTTTTTCCTTTTCTGTAACACCGATTTAGAAAGATATACTTTTTAATCCATATGCACATAAAAATGACAAAGCATGTATATATGCCTATTGTGTATTGTCGTACAATGTACCTTTATTATATATATATATATATATATATATATATATATATATATATATATATATATATATATGCAGCCTTACCTTAGAAACATACATCATATGTAAATTTAGCTTGGGATTGAGTTAGTGAATGTCATTTTCAGTACCTTCACGTCGGCGCCTTCATATCCTCACATGGCGCAAATAGCACAAATAGCGCAAATAGATTGATATAAGCACAATTGCCAGAGGAAAAACTATCAACATCCATATCCATCTTTTAACTGTTGAAATATTTTAACAAATTTACTCATAAGAGTTTATCCATTAAAACACACACACACGCACGCACGTTACATGTCGCTCTCCCGTTCGCTCCCCCGCCGCCTGCACGCCGCACGCAAGCATGCCCACCCGTGACTACACGGTAACATGGTATTGTGTTGCGCAGAGAGGCAATGGCGGAGCCAGGATGGGTGGGTTAATGTTCTATATCGAATTTTTGGGTGGACTGGATTAAGAATTTTTTATGGATCAAACTAAACTACGTAGATTTTCTAGTGCAAGATTTTTTTGTCCGGATGGGCTCACGGTTGATGATTCTTTGGAGCTTGAACAATATAGCTCAATGAGTACCAGTACCAACACAATATATTAGTAGAAGGAACAAATTATATTATATAGTTTTCTCCAAATCCTGCATCCAGTTCCATTACTATTACTCGTGGTAAATCCCAAGCAATTGCAATCGTTCCAGCATCTTTCCATACAATCGGTGAGGCTAATGCTTGAATTATGATCATAAACACTCGAATCATCAGACCAATCTCCACTTAGAAACTGGAAGCTATCTCTTTGGCCTCGACAGGAAGGCGCCGCAGAAACCGTGCACCCGTTATCATAAATCGAATCAAACCTCTTATATTCATAGCAAAAGTCTGAATCACGAATAGGCGAAATATTATCAGTGACTTGCCGTTGGTGGGAAAGGGGCAAAATTAGGATTTTAGTCCTGTAACTAGGCCTACTTTGGATTTTAGTCCTGCTTCTGCACCGGTGAGGAAAATGGTCCTATAACTTGTTTTTTTTGTGGAAAAATAGTCCTATCCACCAGAAATAGCTGACTGGGCACCGGAATCTTTGAAAAACACTTACATGGCAGCCACTAAGCTGCCACATTGAATCCTATGTGGACGTGGATCCCATTTTACTTTAAAAAATGATTTCTCCTTCCAATTTCTCCCAATTTCATCCCTCCAAATCTAATCCCTAATTTACTACTTTGCATCTCCCGTCTAATCCTCTTCCATCTTCTTCCTCCATTTACTACCTTCAATTTTTCATCTTCAACTCTTTATTTTTCTTATATATATTAAATTCGATGTGATTTGTTTTTAGGCTTCTCCTCCTCAATTGAAAACATCATGGCCAGAAACAGAAGAGATTATGGTAGTGGTGCCATCAGTGAGCACAATCCAGTTGTTTGAACTTGCTTTTGATGTTGATGCTGTGAGTTTTGGTGGTCTTGCCACATTTGATTTTATTCGATCCCATCGTAAATGTGTTGGATTTAATTTGAGTTGATTTGTTTGAGGATTTTCAGCAGGAAACAAAATATAAAATTGCAATGGAAGATAAGAATTGGGGAAGAAGATTAAAACCTTCAAACCTTCAAACTTCCAATTCCAAAATGCAAATGATTCATTGCCTATCTCAGCAATTTCAAATTGCAAATTACAAATTAATTAGGGATTAGATTTTGAGGGATGAAATTGAGGGAAATTGGAAGGAGAAAGAAATTGGGGGAAATTGGGAGGAGAAATACTTTTTTTTAAAGTAAAATGGGGTCCATAGCCACGTAGGATTCAACGTGCCAGCCTAATGGCTGCCACGTAAGCATTTTTTAAAGATTTCGGTGCCCAATCAGCTATTTCCGGCGGATAGGACTATTTTCCAAAAAAAAAAGTTAGAGGACCATTTTCCTCACCGGAGCAGGAGCAGGACAAAAATCCAAAGTAGGCCAAGTTATAGGACTAAAATGCTAATTTTGCCAGTGGGAAAGGATACCAAGGAAATGAGAATAAAAATTCAGAAGTTCCATCCTTCCATGGACCACTAGCCCGGTAAACCTCTTCACGCCGGTAGACGAGTAACTGTGGTGAATTCTCATATTGTTCCAATTTCATTGTGAAAGCACCGGTGGCCGGAATCTGGTCGGATAACCATGAGGTTAATGTCCCATTCTGTCCCGTTGTGAGGTTATATCCGATTTTCATACCAGGAAGCAGCGTGTCGGTTGGATAATCAAAACTCTGCCATAATGACCGATTATCGGTTGCATCATAAACAACAAAATTACCTGAATCTTCCAACACAACTCTTGTGTTTGTGTTTTTGCCTGAACCAACTTGATTATTATAAACATTGAACAGAGTGGTACTGTTAGTTTAGTGGGAGAAAAGCCCAATTAGATATTTGATAACAAATTTATTTCCCATATCGGAGTAAGTTGGCTTTAGCCGACTTATGTTAAATATTTAAATCACCTTTGGGTGTTTTATTATGATGTACCAAAATCGAGATAAACTTTCAATTGCCTTAGCTACTTTGGCTATTGTTTTAGGCGTCAGGAGAGTTATATCTTTTGTAATCCTCCTCTATAGTAAATATTTCTCTTTCGCCCGTGGACTAGTCGGCATATTGCCGGAAACCACGTAAATTTGGTGTTCTGTCTTTTTCCTTCCGTTTGTTATTTTATGTTACAGTCGTTAAGGGCTATAGCTCGGTTTGTTTTTCCTAACAAACTGGTATCGGAGCAAGGTTTTTGTGAGCCGAGGTTTTTTCTGAGGTTAAAAATTAGCCACCATGACGGTAACTAATTATTATTTTGAGAAGTTCGACAGAAACGCCAACTTCGGGATGTGGCAGTTGAAGATGGAGGCTATGCTGATTCAGGAAGGCTTCGATATTGCGCTGCTTGGGAAGGAGAAGAAGCCTGAGAATATGTCAGATGAGGAGTTTGCTAGTCTCGACAAGAAGACCAGGTCAGGTATCATCTTGTGTCTTTCTGATGAGGTTTTAAGAGAGGTAGCCACTGAGGCTACTGCTAAGGATTTGTGGGAAAAATTAAAATCCTTATATATATGAAGAAAACCGTTGAGAATAGGCTTTGTTTAAAGCAGAGTTTGTATATGCTTCGTATCTCTGAAGGGTCATCTATATTATCGCACTTAGATAAATTTGATTCCCTGCTTATGGATTTGAGTAATATAGATACTAAGATTGATGATGAGGATCATGCCCTGTTGTTATTGTGTTCGCTTCCACGGTCGTTTAAGCATTTTAGGGAAACAATGCTTTATGGTAAGGATACTATTTCTTACAAAGAAATTAAGTCGATTTTAAAATCGAAAGAGCAGATTGATAAAGATATAATTGGGGGAAGCAGTAGTAGTCAGGCAGACGTGCTGGTAGTTCGGGGCAGATCAATAAGAAGGATGCAGAGAGTGAAAATTATGTTTTGCATCACAGACACAAAGATTTGAAGTGCAATTATTGTAAGAAGATTGGGCATATCAAATCTGATTGCTTTCGACTTAAGAACAAAGAAAAGCGTGAAGAGAAGAAAGAGCGTGGTAAAGAGTCTGCTCAGGCCAGTATCGTAGAAGATGAGAGTGATGGAGATATTCTTTGCTGATGATAAATTAAGGTCTGTTGATGAGTGGATCTTGGATTCTGGTTGCACTTATCATATATGTCCCAATAGGGATTGGTTTTCCACGTATGATTCAGTTCAAGGTGGAGTTGTTTCGTTGGGCAACGACGCAGTTTGCAAGGTTGCTGGTATTGGTACGGTTAGAATCAAGACCCATGATGGAGTTGCCAGAACACTTAAGAAAGTCAGACATGTTCCGGATTTGAAGAAAAATCTAATCTCTTTGGGCGCACTTGAGACTCTTGGATTTAGGTACACCGCTGAAAGTGGAGTTCTGAAGATAATTAAAGGTGCTCTTGTTGTTATGAAAGCTTGCAGGTCTGGTGGTTTGTATGTTTTGAAGGGGTCCACAGTTAAAGGAAATTCTGCAATCCGTATGTCATTTCGTTCAGAATTAGACATTACGAAGCGTCGTTCATTTGTTAAGTTCAAACAGTGCTTGGACTTGTTTGACAGAGTCTGAAGACTTTTGAAGTTTGTAGAGAAAGAGTAGTATTATTATTTTCGGATGTGGGCCTTTTTCCCAAGGTGGAGATTTGTTAGTTTAGTGGGCCAAAAGCCCAATTAGATATTTGATAACAAATTTATTTCCCACATTGGTAGTAAGTTGGCTTTAGCCGACTTATGTTAGATATTTAAATCACCTTTGGGTGTTTTATTATGATGTACCAAAATCGAGATAAACTTTCAATTGCCTTAGCTACTTTGGCTATTGTTTTAGGCGTCAGGCGAGTTGTATCTTTTGTAATCCTCCTCTATAGTAATATTTCTCTTTCGCCCATGGACTAGTCGGCATATTGCCGGAAACCATGTAAATTTGGTGTTCTGTCTTTTTCCTTCCGTTTGTTATTTTGTGTTACCGTCGTTAAGGGCTATAGCTCGGTTTGTTTTTCCTAACAGGTACCATTTCCATTTATGACTTTCAGACTTCCTAAATCATCCATCACCAGGACTCCATTACCGATCATCGGCTTATCACGATTAGCAACCCATACTCTACTGCCATTGCCAGAATTACTTCTGTACGTGCTGTATGTTATTCCAAGGTAAGTGAGATTAGTACTAGATGGGATTGTGAAGAATCCGAGAGTGAAGTTCCCACTGGCTGATATAAGATATGAAGTGGAGTTCAGGCTGTTCAATTCATCACCTGGGTTAAACACTTGTTTTTTTGCTGCAACAGCAAAATGTAGTACAGATTGGTTGAAGATTATTGACAAAATGATGAACAAGATTGAATTCAGAAATCCTATTACATTTGTAGATTTCATTGTGGCGGCGAATGTCATGCTTTTGCAGCTTTGATTTATGTTAGAATTTTTAAAAAAAAAGAATAGATTTACAGAAACCATTTCAATCACTTTTCTTTGTTGATTGTAAACCACATACGGGAAGATTTTTTAGTGTTTTAATGTTTTTTCTCTGGAGAGGGAAAGAGATTTTTATTTGGATGAAATGAGAATGGAAATTTGGTTCTAGCTATAAAATGAAATGACCTTTAACATTTGGTCGTATCCAAAATTAATTAATGCTTTTTCTTAGGAAATTAATTTCATGCTTTAGATTGTGTAATTTGATTAATTATTTATAACAAAAAATAATTATATAATATCTTCATAAGACAATATAGACTCACATCATTTCCAATTCATGGAATGAAAATTACATCAAAGTCTCTTTGAGAGTCTCCTCTTGAGGAGAACCAGCAATAATTTCACTTAGGGGTGAAAAAAAAAAAATCACAACCCGACTCAATCTGGCCTATTTCAACTTAACTCAATCCGTAATTGCGGGTTAAAATAGATTTGGGTTGATTATAGTTTTAATATATTTTAACCTGCATTTTATGGGTTGTATGTTAAGGGTGATTTTATATGATTTCTAATGATATATTTTATAATGATTTCCTCCACATTTATATAATTTGCATAGAAAATGAGCGTTTAATCGATTTATTAAGCAAGTGGGGTTTTAAATGATTTATTTGTAAAGTTGGTTGAATTATGTGTCCTTATTGTTGATCTCTTATCTTTATGAAAATGATTACACTTTGCAATGTTTTGATATCTCGTAGATACATATTTTCGATCTAAAAAGTGATTAAAAGACGATAAGGTTCGGATTTTGAGCATCATTGTATCATTTCGAGTCATAAATTCCTTAGATTTATCTAAGTAGGTTAATAGTAAGTATTATGTAAAATATCGTGTTTTTATTAGTTTTTGTACCGGTTTAGTAACCGGATTGTCGTGTCGGATTTACGTGGGTATTTTTGGTGCTTTATTGCGTAATTATAAGATGACCAAGATCCCATGTAACGACATGTTTTGGGGCCTAAGAGAGGTATTTTGAGGGATAGAAGAAGATGCCACAAGCTTACGAGTTCGAACGGATCAACTGTCCTCAGTGCTTCTACCGTAATTCATCTTCAACAGACATTTGACCTAGATTAGAGGCATTTTCAGAGAAAATGTCCTGGATGAAAGTTGTAGATCTTCGAAGAGCTTTCCAACGAATATTAAATCATGCCAATCGAGGTCTACAGCTCGAGATAGGTTTTTACAAACATCGGAAATGTTGCATGGCCGGCACGCGCCGGAGAAGGCCGAATATTGCAGGAAAATCTCTGAAATTGGGCCCACAAGATCCTAATGATTAAAAATGCACTGTGTAGCCGGCACGTGCCGGTGGTGCTCCGGCACGCGCCGGCCTTGTGGTCTATAAATACTCCTCTCGGCCTCATTTGATGATCCTTGCCCCTTTCTTGGCCAACTTTGGCCACCCCATTCTTCTCCCCATTCCTTTTCTTCTATTTATTTTATGTTTCGGGGCCTAGATATGTATATATATATCGTTGTAATGTCGAATTAATAACTCGACTAGTTATCGTTATATATATATATATATATATCTATTTATGTATCTTTTATATATATAATATATATGTTGTTATAATATCGTTTTCATTTCTGTTTTTCGTTATTTTGTTTTGTTTCTTTTCTTTCTTGTTATATATATCTATATATATATATGCATATATATATATATCTATATATATATATATATATATATATATATATATATATATATATATATATATATATATGTATGTATTTATATTTCCTTGTTATTTTCGTTGTCATGAGTGGTTAAGGCTCGGTGCTAGGATCACCCTTGTGAAGCCACCCTCACCAGATTAAATAAGGATTTATGCATTCATTCGTAAGATTTCTTGTTCTTCCTTCATGTTTAGACTTGTTTAAAGTGTAATGTAGTGTTGCATGCTATTCGAATTTAGATACGATAGTTGATAAATTCGTCGATTACCGTGAAGGAGAATGATGATATTTTCCGAACATACGAAAGTTGAGGGATAATATTATTAGATTAGGATTTTATATCCAAATCTTTGTTTCGTAAAATCTTTAGTTGTACCCCGTGGTAAACTAATCAACGGGCGCTAAATCCGAAAGAGAAAGTACCGCCTCTTTAGCAGATTATTAATCCAAGACTTACAAATGAATGTGTCTTTCTTGTTAATTTCGGTGGGATGGTGGAACAATGGTGCGTCTTAGTTGTTTTAATTATTATTTTTGTCTTTGTTCACTTTGGTATCTACAAACCACTTATCTCTTGGGATCGACCTCGTACTCCCGTAGCTATTCTAACAATTGATCCGGTACTGGCCGGTTAGAGAGTTAGTTTACCCACGGTTGTTTTCGAGTCTTTTATAAATGTAAATTTTGAAGGGTAGATTTTTCGCTCAACAGTTAGTTGACGTGTTTTTCTCTCAACAGAATTTTGGCGCCGCTGCCGGGGATAAGTGTGCTATTTGTGATATCATCGTGTGTGTGTGTTTTCTGTTTTTTTTTTTTTTTTTTTTTGTTTTGTTTTCAATTTTCGAAAAAAAAAAGAAAAAAAACACTCGGTAAATACCGAGTGGCGTCGGTAATTACAGAGAGAAAAAAATTTATTATTTTCTTGTTGTTTTCAATTTTATTTTATCGTTTTTGTTAGTCGAGCTCCCGACTATAATTAAGCCCTACTAGGACGGTTACCTAGATATCTTTTCTTTTTATGTTTTGTTTCCCTTGGTGAGTCGAGCAAACGACAAAAGCGCCACTAGGGGGCATCCTAGATATCTAGCTATTTATAATAATTATAATTTGGATAAGATTAGTCTTAATGAAATGTAGAATCTGTGTGGAAAATTAACATTAAGTACAACTAAGTCTCGAGATGAATGTTTGAATATCATTTAAACGGGAACGATTAGGTGGTTATCCGAAAATCCTGAGGTAGAATACAGAGAAAAATTCAAATGCTTCATTTCTTGGACTTAGGTTGTTAAACCCTTGAGGATCTGGGTATAAAAGACTCAATACTTTTTCTTACATTTCATTTTATGATCTAGTCTGTTTCAAATTTATTTTTCAATAAAAGTAGCGTTAAATAAATCGAGAGTTTTTATTTTTGCCGTGTTTCGATGACCGTTGGGTTAAGAATGTGCAAAAAGTTTTTTTTACTCGATTTGTGAAACGTGAAGTGTAATATAATATGAATTTATGATTTGATAATGATATGTGCTCATGTGATACTCTCTATGATACGTATATGCTTAGATGTCCTATGTTTTCCCTGTATGGTGATTTTTCCATCCGAGCGCTTGTTTCATGTGCTTGTATCGCCTTTTTCGCACGATATGTTATATTCCCCCGTGTCCCCGAGATATTTCCGTGTTTGTCAAGTGTGCAGGATATTTTCGATAGCAATTGTGAGTTTCAGATGATGCCAGTTTTCCGGTGGATGGTCCACAAGTCCATCGCTTTCATCGAGCATTTCGGAGTCGATTCTAGGCCACTTCCGGAATTGCCACTTTCGAACCACAATCCGCCTAAGTGTTCTTTTTCTTTTTACATTCTCGCACAACTTGAGGACATGTTGTGATTTAAGTGTGGGGGAGGGAATAGTCGGTTATATGTATCTACCATTTGCTTAAATTATTTTGATTCTATGCTAAATGGGCTAAATTTTCAAATTTTTGTTTATTCCCGAGTAAACAATGCATATCTTTGTTCGTTATTTTTATAGTCATTGATGCTATATTCCGTATGTTCGATAAGTTAGTTGTTTCACCCAATATATTTTTCACGAGCCATAGTGAATGATGAGCTAAATTATAAAGCTATACCCCTTTTTGATTAGTGATTTTTGATTATCTTATAAGTCATGTGCTTAGTGCTAACGTACGTATCGTGAGAATTATGATAGTTTGTGTGTATAGCCAGAGTATGATATATTGTGAATATCTGAACGTTTGAATGTGATAAGTGAAACATAACTAATGTTCTTGCACAATAATTAACAAATAAATCATTGCTTGAGGTGTTATGCTCGTAGGTTTGAATTGCTTTTAGCATGTTAACCACCGCCCGCCGTAAATCTCGAAAAAAGTAATCAATTGTGTGTGTCGAAAGTCGGTCGATGATTTGAGTGCGGTAGGGCATTATCTCGAAATGTCCTACACCACTATGATGACCAAAAGCTCACGACAGTCAGAAAAAGCTGCCTTATGATTTGAGTAGATAGGGGATTATCTCGAAATGTCCTATTCTAGTATTACGGGCAAAAGCTCATTCTGATGTGTGTTGAAAAAAAAAATGAAAAAAAAAGTGAAATAAAAATCGAAAAAATTTATTATTATGAATAAGTTAAGGACTTAGTTATCGTATACCTTATCCCCAGTATAATGTGAGATATGTTGTAGGGATTATCCTCTGAGTATATCAGAAAGGCCCTAGATATATTCTATCATTCTTTTCAGGATATGTCACGTTTTGTAGGGTACACTTATAAGTATCATTTGTTACTAATTTGAAGGGGGTATTTGCTAGTTGCTTGAAATTTTCGAGTTTGGACTTAGTGGAAGTTTTCTATGGCTATGCACACACACCAGGGTGAACCTCTGATTTATTGAATATATGTTATATCTGCTGAGGTGTTTATCTTTTCTCGAGCCTTGATTCTTGTTTTGTTTTGCTCGGGACGAGCAAAAGCTAAGTGTGGGGGAGTTGTTAAGGGTGATTTTATATGATTTCTAATGATATATTTTATAATGATTTCCTCCACATTTATATAATTTGCATAGAAAATGAGCGTTTAATCGATTTATTAAGCAAGTGGGGTTTTAAATGATTTATTTGTAAAGTTGGTTGAATTATGTGTCCTTATTGTTGATCTCTTATCTTTATGAAAATGATTACACTTTGCAATGTTTTGATATCTCGTAGATACATATTTTCGATCTAAAAAGTGATTAAAAGACGATAAGGTTCGGATTTTGAGCATCATTGTATCATTTCGAGTCATAAATTCCTTAGATTTATCTAAGTAGGTTAATAGTAAGTATTATGTAAAATATCGTGTTTTTATTAGTTTTTGTACCGGTTTAGTAACCGGATTGTCGTGTCGGATTTACGTGGGTATTTTTGGTGCTTTATTGCGTAATTATAAGATGACCAAGATCCCATGTAACGACATGTTTTGGGGCCTAAGAGAGGTATTTTGAGGGATAGAAGAAGATGCCACAAGCTTACGAGTTCAGAACGGATCAACTGTCCTCAGTGCTTCTACCGTAATTCATCTTCAACAGACATTTGACCTAGATTAGAGGCATTTTCAGAGAAAATGTCCTGGATGAAAGTTGTAGATCTTCAGAAGAGCTTTCCAACGAATATTAAATCATGCCAATCAGAGGTCTACAGCTCGAGATAGGTTTTTACAAACATCGGAAATGTTGCATGGCCGGCACGCGCCGGAGAAGGCCGAATATTGCAGGAAAATCTCTGAAATTGGGCCCACAAGATCCTAATGATTAAAAATGCACTGTGTAGCCGGCACGTGCCGGTGGTGCTCCGGCACGCGCCGGCCTTGTGGTCTATAAATACTCCTCTCAGCTCATTGATGATCCTTGCCCCTTTCTTGGCCAACTTTGGCCACCCCATTCTTCTCCCCATTCCTTTTCTTCTATTTATTTTATGTTTCGGGGCCTAGATATGTATATATATATCGTTGTAATGTCGAATTAATAACTCGACTAGTTATCGTTATATATATATATATATATATCTATTTATGTATCTTTTATATATATAATATATATGTTGTTATAATATCGTTTTCATTTGTTTTTCGTTATTTTGTTTTGTTTCTTTTCTTTCTTGTTATATATATCTATATATATATATATATATATGCATATATATATCTATATCTATATACTATATATATATATATATATATATATATATATATATATATATATATATATATATATATATATATATATATATATATCTATATATGTATTTATATTTCCTTGTTATTTTCGTTGTCATGAGTGGTTAAGGCTCGGTGCTAGGATCACCCTTGTGAAGCCACCCTCACAAGATTAAATAAGGATTTATGCATTCATTCGTAAGATTTCTTGTTCTTCCTTCATGTTTAGACTTGTTTAAAGTGTAATGTAGTGTTGCATGCTATTCGAATTTAGATACGATAGTTGATAAATTCGTCGATTACCGTGAAGGAGAATGATGATATTTTCCGAACATACGAAAGTTGAGGGATAATATTATTAGATTAGGATTTTATATCCAAATCTTTGTTTCGTAAAATCTTTAGTTGTACCCTGTGGTAAACTAATCAACGGGCGCTAAATCCGAAAGAGAAAGTACCGCCTCTTTAGCAGATTATTAATCCAAGACTTACAAATGAATGTGTCTTTCTTGTTAATTTCGGTGGGATGGTGGAACAATGGTGCGTCTTAGTTGTTTTAATTATTATTTTTGTCTTTGTTCACTTTGGTATCTACAAACCACTTATCTCTTGGGATCGACCTCGTACTCCTGTAGCTATTCTAACAATTGATCCGGTACTCTATTTGGTTAGAGAGTTAGTTTACCCACGGTTGTTTTCGAGTCTTTTATAAATGTAAATTTTGAAGGGTAGATTTTTCGCTCAACGGTTAGTTGACGTGTTTTTCTCTCAACATTGTACAATAAAAAACATATTTGAACCCAACTCAACCCATATATATATATATATATATATATATATATATATATATATATATATATATATATATGGCGACAAACTAGAATTACTAGACAATGAAAAGTGGAATGGTTTTTTAACTTTTCAAATTTCAAGATAGACATTTCAACAAAACACTATAACATATTTTTCATACACGGTAAAACGAATAGTCTAAGAAAGTAAAAGGACTACAAGGTCACAAAATGAATAACCATTTTAGCCATATTTTTTTTCAGTGTAAAAACACCACTTCATTCATAAACAAAGTTTAATATTTTCTTCAATGTTGATATAATTATGTTATATGCATTTATTCTATTACTTGGTTTTTAAATGTTGAATACTTTCTTCTCTCCAATAACTAAACAATTGAAGAAAGATTACCGAATCAATTAATCAGCACTAAGAGCGTATTGTCATTCTAACCTGCACCCAACCCGCATTTAACAAAACCCGCACATGTGGGTTGAACTTTGAATTAGGTTGAATATTGTTTTAAATTTTTATAACATGCAACATAAAGGTTGGGTATGAGTTTTTATAAAACCGCACAACCCAATTCATGTGCACACCTAATTTCACTAATGGATCAAACTAATGCTAGTTTATAGTCACTCGAACACAACCAGTGCCACAACATAATGTCTTAGTGTGATCATTCACGATAAAGAAGTGAAACTCCTAATCAAATAAATGACATATAATGAGATGTCTTGCTGCCACATCAAGATATGTCACTAGTTGTGTCTGAATGAGTAATGTTACTGTCACAAATATTTAAAGACAACCAATAACACAACCAGAAGAGACAATGTGAGGTGTCATTATTTAATGAAAAATCTCACTCCATATTCTGTCAATAGTTGTTTCTGAGTGATTATTGTACTCTTTTCGCCTCAAAATGTAAGTCAATTTAGAGTTTTTACACAGTTAAAAAAAGTTGTTTCCCCTCAAAAAGAAAAGTTGTTAAGTGTCACTAATTTTAATGATAAAAGTCTAAATTACCCTTTGACTATCATTAATGAAATGATCGTAAAGTAATGAAAGATTGTTGAAAATATGATAGATATAATGAAAAAAATTGTAATAAATGGTACATTAGTATTGTAATTAATTTATATTAGGAGACAATATTGAATGACAGAACGACTTATTTTGAGAGGGAGAGAGAATAATAACATTTGGTTTGGAAAAATACATCAAAGGAAATTCTAAGACGGAGGTTATTAACCAGGAGGTTTCGGGTTCGAGTCCCAGTAGGGACAAAAATGTGTGTATATCTTTTGTATCCGTAAAAAAAAGAAAATTCTAAGACGGAGACTCCCGTATAAGAATTCACCTATGTGGCTTCATCTGGACCACAAAATTTAATTCTACAATAAAACTGTATGGTCCAGATAAAATCACATTGATGTCTCCCTATATGAGAGGCTCCGCCTTAGAATTTTCCATACATTAAAGTCTCCTTGAGTCTCCTCGTGTGGAGACCCACCAAGAATTTCCTAATAAACATTCCACAAAATACGGGAAATTTTTACGTAGTGTGTACCTACGTAGGTACATACTACGTGGCACAATCAGAGCCACAGGATCAGATTGTAGAATTGTTTGTGTGGTGTATAATTCTGATCTTGTGGCTCTGATTGTGCCACGTAGTATGTACCTACGTAGGTACACACTACCTAAAAATTTCCCACAAAATACGGGATTGGCTGGTCAAAGGACTTTTCAACTGGCATAAAGTATTCCTTTTTTGTGATGAGTATTTAATAGTGGACCCTGATCCCCGCCGGTACACGATGTACAGCTCGTCCGGCTGTGCATCAAAACGACACCGTATCGATCCGAAACGACACCGTTTGGTTCCGACCTAAAAAAAAAAAAATCAAAACAGCGTCGTTTTGACCCGAAATGACACCGTTTCGGGTGTACAGCTCGGTACAGCTGGGGGCTGTACCGTCGGGGATCCTTTTCCATTTAATAGCACGATATTATACAATACTTCCTTCGTCTTAAAATATCTAAGACAGTTGTCGAAAATATATTTAAGACGGTTGTCGAAAATATGTTTATTAAAAAAGTGATTTAATGCTATGATATTTTGAATGCAATGATTAAAAAATCCCTATAATACAATTAATGTTGTTGTTTTTTTTTTTAACTTCTAGCCTAGTATTACATAAAGGTAAAGTAGGAAAATTAGCAATAAATGCTGCTTTGAAAAGTGTTATGCCTCACTTATTTTGGAACAAAACTTTTTGACATCTGTCTTAGTTATTTTGGAACGGAAAGGATATATGAAAATAAGAATCATTTCGATCTATAAATAATACCTAATATCACACGTTAGAAATGTGAAAAAAACATTATCATATATATATATATATATATATATATATATATATATATATATATATATATATATATATATATATATATATATATATGGTTGAGATATAATAAAACTGATGATTTTAAGTCAAACAAAAGCGATAAACATAAATAGTTATTTAAAATATTATGCCACAAATATGATCATTAGGCTCAAGTTCTGAGACATTACATTAAGCAGTTTAATTAACGATATAAAAGAGTTTTATGACACATGTTTAGGCTCAAATGCTATGGTTAAATGCAACAACTCGTTTCATAATAAGGGTAAAATAGTAACAGGACGCTCAGGATTTGTGTTCATCTCATTACCAAGTGAACATTTAAGCCTCACATTGCTTTGATATCAAACATCACAGAGGAACACTTGAAAAATCCAATAGGCTATAATCGTTACAATTTTCAACCCTTTGATGATTACCTTTTTTGGTGCTAGAAATTTTCATATAAAATAGTGTCCACTGATGGAGGTCGGATTCGAACATCGCCACGTGTCATCCCCACCTTAGCATAACAATAAATGAAGACAGAGAAGGTCGACACCTCAAGGGCCAAGAGCCCCAAGATTCCGAACTGAGCCCAGCTCGGTTGTTCCCCTGACCTCTGTAGGATGAAGTTTATAGAATTATAAACTGAAAAATAAAATGCGGAATTATTATTGATTAACTAGAAATTACAAGTTAGATTACAATGTAGCTGATCATGGGGTTTTTGTAACCTCATACACCTCATAAATCTGTTGGTAGTTAGTTACAAACGGTTACTACAAACTACAATTGAATAACCGATCTCCATATTATATTATACTAGACTGCTTCATCAGGCTACTATCCTCAATATTGTCAGCAGTCTGCTGTATCTTTTTGCTATCGGCAGAGTGTATCAGCTGACTACACTCAGCATTCCCTCCAGCCTCTATACTGTAACACTCCCTCAAGTTGAGAGTGGTACTTGAACAGCTTGCACTCAGGATTCCCTTCAGCTACTTGAATTCTGGAAGATCTTTGAAATTCCCAATTTGTATAGTAGATAGGAGAAAATAGGTGCATCCAAGGCCTTTGTGAGGATGTCAGCTATTTGTTCTTTTGTGTCTACTGGAAGAAGTTTGACAAGTCCTAATTTGACTTTGTCTCTCACAACATTGCAGTCATTTTCAATATGTTTTGTTCTTTCATGAAAGACAGGGTTATGAGCAATGTGCATTGCACTGGCATTGTCACAAAATAACACAGCAGGCAACTGAACTGAAACCTGCAAATCCTGTAGTATATAAATCAGCCACTGGATTTCACAAACTGCATTTGCCATGGCCCTATACTCAGCCTCTGATGAGCTTCTAGCTATAGTTGTTTGTTTCTTGGCCTTCCAAGAAATTTGAGCATCTCTTAGAAACATCATATAACCTGATACCGATCTTCTTGTTTCAGGACAACTAGCCCAATTACTGTCTGTAAAACCTTTAAGTACAAGGTTGTTGTCTGCTGGGAATAAGATTGCCTTGTCCAGGATTAGTCTTTAAATACCTCAGTAGCCTATAAGCTGCCTTCATATGATTTTCAGTGGAAGTGTCTAGAAATTCTCAGCTGTTGAACTGCAAAGGTAATATCTGGTCTGGTGAAGGTAAGATAGATAAAATTTCCCACTAAGGATCTGTAAGCAGTATTCTCCTCCAAAATGGTTGAATCACCATGCTGTAAAGTTTGCTTAAACTCCATAGGTGTCTTAGCAGGTTTTGCTGCCAAAAATTCATATTCTTCTAAGAGATTGAGAGCGTATTTTCTTTGAGAAATTGATATGCATGCAGGTGTCCTAGCAGCTTCAATGCCTAACAAATATCTCAATTTTCCAAGATCCTTAATAGTGAATTGCTGGTGTATGGCATCCTTGACCTATTGAATTAACTGCTCATTGGGGCTTCCTGCTACGATGTCATCTACATAGACCAGCAAAGAAATAAAGGACTGTCCTGACCCTTTTATGAATAAACTATGGTCATTTTTGGATAGAATGAATCCTTGAGCCACCAAAGATTCAGTCAACTTGCAATTCCATTGTCTGTTGGCTTGCTTGAGGCCATATAATGACTTAGTAAGTCTGTAAACTTGATTTGGTTTAGTTGTTGCACAACCTCGGGGTAATTGTATGTATACTTTTTCATATAAATATCCATGTAGAAAGCCAGTTTTTACATCCATCTGATTTAGATGCCAATTATTGGCTGCTGCTACTACAAGTAAGGCTCTAACTGTAGTGATCTTGACAACAAGTGAGAAAGTTTCTTGATAATCAATCCATATGTTTGAGGGTAGCCTTTTGCTACTAGTCTAGCTTTATATCTCTCTACTGAACCATCATGATTGTATTTGATTCTTCACACCCATTTGCACCGAATGGGTTTCTTGCCTGGGGGTAGATCAACTATTTCCCATGTATAAGTCTTTTGTAGAGCTTCAATCTCTTTTTGCTTTGATTCTTTCCATTCATCATGCTTGATGGCTCGATTGTAAGTCTTAGGCTCTTTAACAACATCAATAGCATTCATGAATCTGGTATAGTCTGCTGAGAGATTGTCTAGACTCATGACTGCACTCAGCAGGTATGGAATCTACTGAAGAGTATGAGCATCCCCTTGATAAAAGGTTGGTGATTTCCTTGTTCTTGTGGACCTTCTTAATTGTGTGGGTTCAGGTGCCTGAATGACTGGTGCATGCCCTGTAGGATGTAATATCGCCGGATGGATCTAAGATCCACCCGATTACACAGCGGAATAGTATAGATCTAGATCTAGTCAACCAAAATACATAAAATAAATAGATCTAATCCTACGAGGGGGTTAGATTGCTTACCAGTTTATGGTGAATAAACGTCTAGAACAATCTTCAATCCAATCCGAGCTAATTGAGAGCTTAGTTGAGAAGCCAAAGTCTTCCAACATGTATCTCCAAGCACCACCAGGTGGATGGTGTTTCAAGCCGCCGGACCTTCTCGATATGCTATCTTAGAAAAACCTGAAGTTTTTCTAAAACTCGAACCCTTAGTATAATGGCCGAAATCTCTAAGCCATAATACTACCCAAAAGTCGAAATTATGTTGTGATTTTAGGCTTGAGAGAACTCTCTTTATATATGAGAGTAATCATTGTCCTCCAAGGATTTAATAATTAACCAAAATCAATTATAATAATCCTTATTAAATAAAAGATACTCCTAGAATAATCTAGAATAAATCTAGATTATTTAAGGATCAATCTAATATTTTTTTCTTAATTAATTATTCAACAAATAAATAATTAAATACTTGTACTATAATTATCCAAGAAAACAAATTTCTTGATAACCAAACAAGTAATACACGCCACTTTTATATTTGACCAATTAGGTCAAAAAATCAACACACTAATTTGGCCTGAGTCCACGAAAAATGTCTTTTCCGTGTATTTAATTATTTAGTCCAACTAAACAATTAATCCACATATCAATTAAATAGTCCAATCCAACTATTTAATTATAATTGAGGTGAAACGACGAGAAAACATATGCATGTTAGGAGCCACGTTGGGGACCATGGACCCATATTCAGTAGCTACAATAAATTAAATAATATTATCTGTCAGACCGAACAATAATATTCAATCTATTAATTCCGGGATTACACCACCATAAACCCGAAACTGAACTCGCCGAATACCAGATAACTTACACTCAACCATGAGTTGATAAGGTGTCCACTGATATAATCATTACATACGGATAAATCCTCCATAGACTGTTCATTTCGATTCGGGATGTCTCCGTAAACCCTTCTCGAAACATCTTATCCTTATTTACCATTAACCCCCTAGTGATCAATTAGCTCATAACTAATATAATATGAACTCCACGGATCGATCAGTTTCTAGGATTAACAAATAAGGGAACTGTCTGTCTATTTCCCGTGGGAAGGAATGGATTCCATATCTGTGATAGCACAGACTACTCACTCATCCCAGAATAGAGCCAACGAGAAGTGTTGGACCACAGACTGCGAAGTGATCCTTACTAACACATCAAACTCTACCCTAGTCTAAGCAGTTGTCTGTGATCACCTCAGGATTGAGATTAATCCATATATGATGATCTTGTGATTCGATAAGACTTCTCAATTACGGAATTATATCGAGAACTCAAATCAAATCGGTCCAGCCCTATATGATTATCATCATATATAAATGCCCCACTAGGTACCCTATTACCGAAAGTCCGGATAAGACTGTCACACCGTAAAGTGTTCTAGGCGCATTATTAGCATATTAATCATGAGACCCGTACTCAGATTAATCAACGCTACGGACTAAGTTAATTTTAAGTACATCTCACTAACTTAATCCTCTTGTGTATAGCCATACACTGAGTTATGTGATTACATACACGAGGTACTTAGGGTTTTCAGTAGTGTCTTAATTATAAGCATACATGCATATAATAAGATGAATTATTAATTCTGTCCTAAAACAATTAGATAATTGTCTTTCGGGCACTACACCTAACAATCTTCCACTTGCACGAAAGGCAAGTGGATTAATTGTTTTAGAGCACACCCTTTATATCTATATCTACAACATTCTCCCACTTGCTCAAAACAAGTGAGACGTATCCCTCAAATCTGTACCCTCCAAGCGCATCTTAGTAATTCATCCTTCCAAGCACGACCGGAGTGTGCCGCCGCAGGGTAGGTCAGTGACCCGGCGGGTACTTAGAATCCGAATACCATGTGACTTGGTACACTGATCAGGTAGGTTGGCGGCTTGGGTCAATCTTTGGGATCGAAACGTCACCTTTCCATCTAATCCGGTGGTACACTTTCAATATGCCTTTGAGTCAACACTGAGGACAAGATCGACTTAACGATCATCCTTAATCCAGCATAAAGTCAGAATAAGTGTCATCACTTATATTCTAGTTTGCACCTGAATATACTAGCATATTATTCCTCATTCTCCTGAAGAGACTTGAGGATTCACTAAACATCCCATTTTGTATTCATCTGCAGGTTTAGATAACCATTCCTGAGAGGTAAGGTAGACTACATCATTGAATGTTGCATAAATGCAAGAATATCTTAACCATGTAAATGGATGGGATTGCCAATAATCGATTCTTGAGAATTTGAGCGAATCAAATCCTTAAGAATGAATCCCGATGGCATGTCAGACTCTGACTTCAGATAACACACCCATGTTGTTTCCAAATGTTTTAGTGTTACCATTCACAAACACTAATCTACATACTACTTTACTAATATTGATGCCCAGTCTACGAAAGACTTATCAATATTCTGGTCAAGTCCACATATTAAAATAAATGACTTTGAAATGACCTAGAGGTTTGCTTTAATCCCTAAAGGATATAAGCTATGGCAGGCATCCTGCCAAAGGTTCTTTCTGAATAAATTAAGATACCGTTAGTCTCGCAAAAAGGTCTTATGGAATCACCCATATTTTCTACGTTGTAACGAATCCGTGGTTTGTTATTTGCTAAAACCCTTCTATTCTGAATAAATTCAGATTCCGTTGTTCGGCAAGGAAGTCTTAGGGAATCACCCCTATTTCCCGCTTTCTGACAAAATCAAGCAAGAATGAGTGGTAAGAGATATCACGGTCTGGTTAACTCTCTACCTTTTAGGGAATCACCTCTAAATTACTCAGCTTTGCGTTGAAAGTTAAACTTTCCTATTCATTCGAATCTTCCCCGTGTAGTTCCAATTACTCCCACTGGGCCTGAGATACTCAGGTGGTTCTACAAGAGTTTCAATAGAACTGGAGTATCAAAATCCATTCACAGGGTTATGGCTTTAAACCAACCTCTATGATCAGGATCCTACACAGCCCACGAAGGACTATAGGTCATCAATCTACCCTATAGACCGTAAGGTCCTGCAATGGGTAATGGACAAACCATACTCCTACTGTGTTCGGGGTGGATTGATATACTGATCTAGTTTAGTAGTTTTTATTAGTGTTATCACCAACTGCCGGTGTTGGATGTGGTCTGAACAAATCCGTTAGTAACATCTTGAGTACAAATACTTCAAGATCTAAATTTGTTATTTTATAGACTCTATCAGACCTACTTTGACAGTATAATCGTCATTCTCTGATTTTACAAGTTTTACAACAACCTTTACTCAATGCATTAAGATATTTCATGACCTGAACGTGTACGCAAAATTTCCAGTCCTACCTTCAAGCACTAAATGCTAAATGTCTATATTTACAGAAGTGGGGTACGTAGGCATCTTTTAGGTAAACTTCTCAGTTGTTCATTACAACGTAAACCTTTATTTTTGCAACCAATATCTTAAATGAGTTCAGCAGCGTATCGTAGCACATCAAATAACTATATAAGGCAAATTTATGGTGTATCCCTTAGTGAAAACATTTCACTGGGAGGCAGGCCGAGCATCAGTCCCGAAGACTACGCAATAACCTATTTCTGAGTATGGAATACTCTATCTCTGGTGAAATCAGAGATTTCCTCCAAATATTTTGGATAAACTTACCGGAGTCTCGAATAGTTGTCAGACAAGATGTCACTACTTCAAAAGCTCTCACTAGCTTGTACCTTTCATATGGCCCCGAAGGTTGTTATGAATAAGCTATGTTACTTCTTTAAATCTGTTACCCTTTCCTGAGTGAAAGGAAACTTAGTCATTGTTCCTTTGAGACAGTGTTCCTTTGACTGGGAGATAGGAATCACCCTAAGCCAGTCCTCAGATCTTGTCGTTAGGGAATATGCACTAATTAATAGTATATAAAGAAGTGTTTATCTAAATACGGAAACCATTTGCGTTTATATATTTTAAGATGTGTTACTAATACCTCTTTAGCAATCGGTAGTGGTTCTGACTTTATCAAACAAAAGTCCGAGTCTTGAATTCGTGCTACGAATGTTATATTCATCGTCAATAAGACAAACAAATTATCCTATTGAAAATGAATACGTTCATTCCAACGAATCCGAAAACAGAAAATGAATTTTCTGTGATACTCGATAATTGAATCCGAGATTCATTTCCTTATATCACTCCCACTAGTCTATCTGAAATAACTGCCCGTTGTATATTTTATTTATCGTTTAATGCAAAGCTACCTAGTTCTTCTAAAGAACTTTAGCTTTCAAGAAAATTGCTAAGGATGCATTGGTCAGTGATCCGAAATCACTTTCCTTATCCTCTAATTTCCAATTTATTAATTTTCTGGTTTAGCCTTAAAACTACTTAGTTTAGATGACTAACACGTATAAACATTCTTTCCCATTCTCGACTTTCCTTAGATGGAAACAGTCTTGAACTAGCAGTTCATTTGAGTAGACACTACTCTTGAACTGTGTTACTTGCTTGGACTATCGTTTTCGGGGTGTTATCGTGAGCTTTTGGCATGGGGAATGAATCTGTTACTTTGATGGATTATTACCCCTTTTTGTTGATATTTACCATATTCCCGAGCACTTTTACCCTCCGGAATTGTTTGGATGTTTTTGGTTGTTTATGATGTTGAAGGGTATTGGTGTCTCGATGACCCGGAAGGTGATGATTTATGGTGAAAATCATCATCGAGGCAAGAGTAGAGATCAAAAAGGAAGAAAAGTTGAAGTTTTGGGGCAATAGGGGTTCAAACGGGCGTTTGAACCCCCAAACGCGCGTTTCAGCAGCTACAATCTTGATCAGAGTTCAACCTCTCTAAACGCGCATTTCAAACTGCCCTAAACACGTGTTCCAAGTCCTCCAAACGTGCGTTCAGATGAAGATCAGCCAAGAATCTGCCCAGAAATGATGCGAAACGCGCGTTTGAAGATGTGAAACGCCAGGTTCAGACTTTAAAACGCGCGTTTGAGGCCAGTTTTTTTTGCATATTTTCCCCCACCTATAAATACCCCCCTTAGACTATTTCTTGGAGGAGAACCATTCTCTTAGCAAAACCCTACCCATTTCTTAGCTCGAATTTTGTAATAGCTTAGAATACACTCATTTAGCTTAAATCAACACTATCTTAGCTTAATCTTCCATTTCTTAGCTCATATTTCTACTTCAAACACTAAGAGACCATCTTTTAATTAATTCTCTATTTTGCACTTTTGGATCTTAAACTCGAATTTCTGCAAATTAATGGTATATTTCTTCTTTGTTTCACTTGTTATGTCTATAATTTACTGCTTCTTCCATGTTTTCACTAGTATAATGAGTAGCTAATCCCTTTTCATAGTCGAATCATGTGAAATTTGGTGAAATCACCCTTTGGGTGATGAAATTGGGAGTGGGTAGTGCTTTTTATTGTTGTATCTTGCATGTTTCACGTCTTATAACTTGTTATAAAAGATTTGGGCTAGATTGATCACCTAGGTCAAAATCACACACATCACTCTAAAGAGTTGTTCAGATAGAGAGATGTGGGAAAAGGGGTTCTAAGATCATGGCATAGACTCGGCTTAGTTGTTAAGCCCGAGCCCAAAGTGAAGTTACTCGTTTTAACGTTTAAGCAGCTCTAGCGCTTAACATGTCTTGTTAGTGAATCTTCTTAAGGGAAGGGTAGTTAACATGGCAAACAAATTTATAAAATACTCTTTTCGTCTTTAGATTTGTTAGTAAGAAGACAACGGTGACTAAACAAGCTCTCTAACCGGCTAAGTAACACGTGTACCGGGTCGATTGCTCGAAAGTAAAGCTGGACCGGGTCGATTGCTAGGAGTCCGAGGTCGATCCCACAGAGAAGATGTGCTTGTAAGTACCAAAGTGAACTTATTGCTTAGTCTAGGCAAACAAGTTGTTGGAATGTTTGTACACTTCAATTAAACTAAAGTAAATTAAACTAACAAGTCTAAAGGAGAAAGGGACATAGCCGAACCATGATCAAAATGACTAATTTCAACCCCGAGGATAGACAAAACCGGGAGTGTGCAATATAACAAACGAGCTCTTGCATTCAATTTCACGGGTGCGAACTCCTAAACCCGGTGCTAGCGTCTGAACAACTCTCTTCTAACACCTTAAGCCTTGTCATGAACTCGAGCCGCTTAAACGTAAAAACGAGTAACCTCACAACGAGCTCGGCTTAACGACTAAACCGAGACTACACCGCGATCCTAGAACCCTTTTCCCACACCCCTCTCTCTGAACAACTCTCAAGAGTGATGTGTGTGATTTTTGACCTAGGTAGCTAATCTAGTCCAAATCCGTTATAACAAGTTCTACGACGTGAAACGAGCAAGATTAAACAATAAAAAGCACTACCCACTCCCAATTTCATCACCCAAAGAGTGATTTCACCAAATTTCACATGACCCGGCTATGGAGAGAAATTAGCTACACATTATACAATCTAAACAACAAACAATGAAGAAAAACATAGCAATAACAACAAAAGAACAAGCAAACATACTTACTTGATTGAGATTTAAGAGAGGGAAAATTCGTGCTCCAAAAGATCAAATTTTTGACAATCGAAATGTTACGGATCGAAGATTTGAGTTGTATAATCAAAGAGAGGATTGAAAGACGATTCTAACGGTATATTACACTAATTCTAACTCCTAAAAACGAAGAAAATCGCCCAAAATTACCCTAAAACAACTCCATTCGCGTCTCCCCCCTTCTGTGTGAAATTTGCAGCTTTTTATAGTAGGAAATGAGCCAAACGCACGTTTGGAAGGTTCCTAAACGTGCGTTTCAGCTCCCTTGCTCTCGTATTCGAAAAAACAGTCCCAAACGCACGTTTGAAAGGTCCAAACGTGCGTTTGAAATGCTGTTGTTTTCTGCTGCAGTAAAACCTTTATAACTGCTTCGTCCGAGCTCCGATTGGGGTGATTAAAGATGCGTTGGAAAGCTCTTTCAATTCTCTACAACTTTCAAGAAGAAGTCATGACCAGAAAATGCCTCCATCATGGGTCAAAATGCTGCTGAACCAGAACATAGGGGTTGAGATACTAAAACTTCCACCCCTTTTCTTCATCTTTCTTCTTCTTTGGCTCATTGTTGCACCTTGACCATGCTTCTCATCATAATTCTTTGCCTTCCGGGTTCTCGAGACACCATTTCCCTACATCATCACAACAACCAAAAACATCCAAAACATTCCAGAGGGTAAAAGTGCTCGGGAATAGGGTCAATATCACTAAAAAGAGGTAGTAAACTATCAAAGTGACGGATTTACTCCCCGTGCTAATAATTCACGATATTGCCCCTAAAACGGTCTAAATCACCAAGAAACGTGCTAAAAGTGGGATAAACGGGGGTAAAAAATGCACCGGAATCATGTAAAGTTGACTCCCATCAACCACCCCACACTTAGCCTTTGCTCGTCCTCGAGTAAAGTAGGCATTTTAAAACAAACCAAGGGATTCAACTTTATGATGTAGGTGCTACTACTCACACTCTCGAGGTGGCCCCAAAGTAAGAAACACGAACATAAACACATTGGTACAACATTATCAAGAAAATGGAGTGTGTGTGGTGCCAAGCTAAAACCAAATGCTCAAAATGATTGTCGGGCTTGAATCCCAACCAAAAGTCTACCAACCGTTTCATAATCACGAGCCTCTCCACTAATCTAGTTTACTAAGTTTGGACACGATCGGGCGGGACTTGAGCGGTTATAACGTTAGGCTAGGGTGATTTCGGTTAGTCGAAAGGGGTATTTTGGGAACCGGAGAAAAAAGTACGAGTGAACCTAATCAACCAAGTACCAACTCATCTTTATCATGCAAACCACCCAAAACTCCTTTTTGGTCAACTTTGACATTTTGGGAACCATAGGTTACCAGTGCACCCGAACTCATTGCCAAACTCGACTATGTTTCAAGTGTCGTGAGGTGAGTTCAAGCACACTAGCACCTATCTCACTATCCCAACTCTAACATCATAAAAAATTATCATTGAGCTCCTTACTTTGACTCCACGCCTTTATTTCTATGTACATCCTCTCTTTTTTCTTTTTTTTTTTCTTCTTTATTTTTTCTTTTTCTTTTTTTTTCTTTTTTTTAAAGGAAGAGATAGAAGAAGAGATTTTCTTTTCTTTTGGCCCAAGAGCCGAACACCAAGCCCAAACGAGCTCCTCAACACTTTATAGCTCAAAACGAGAAACAACAACCCAATCAAAAACATCATCTCTCCCACCCCACACTTGCCTTAGCAAGTGTGGTCTAACGAAGACTAAGTCCACTCGTAGGGTATAAAATGAAGGAAATGTGACCATAATAAGGCTCAAGGGTAGGTTTCGACTAAGTAACAAAACGGCTATAAGCGAATGGTGGTCGACCATTCTATCAAGGCTGAGAGGGGCTACGAAGGGTAACTGTTCCGGTTACGGCTTATTTGGCTATGGTAGGGTCAAGAGAACGCCAAAACCGTCATCCCATGTCCTACTTAGGTGAACCTATGACATTTCGCCTCGAGACTAGTGATATGAAAGGTGGTAGCAATCAAATTGTGCACAAAGTGTAGTTTTCGTGAAATTAATAAGACTCCATTCTCAAGATAATATCAAACCACAATGTACATGTTCGGGATCCCGACTAAGGTGATCACCACTCAAATGTGAAAATAACACATACAACACGGTGTTAAGACCCCGAAAATTTTTAAAAATTACCCAAAAATCGACTCGAGCCCGATCATAGGCTAAGCATACCACATTTATAGCACGTTTAACAACGAAAACAAGAAAACGGCTAAGTCTCCCACCCCACACTTAAACGAAACACGTCCTCGGTGTGTGAGAGATAAAAAGAGTAAAAGACTTAGCCGTTTGACCAAAACCCGGCGAAAGGCGCACTTTAGCTCACGTGACATCTTCTAGTAAGCTCCATCTCGAGTACCGAACACCATAGAAACAAAAACAAGGCAAACACATGCACGGAAAAAATCCACGTGCCAAAAGATGGTGATAGATACGAGATATATAAAAATAGAAGCCATGCCACAATCAAGGTATCAAAGCATATCAACCATACTAGACGGGAAGTGCACTTTGGATGTAAAGATAATCAAAAGAAACACATAGCATCCATGCATAAAATAAGGCCACGAGAGGCTCACATAAAAACATCCCCGTCTATGTACAAAGGCCAGAACCAAAAGGAAATTCTCATCCCACACTCTCTTTTAAGCAAAACTCTCCCCTCTTACAACCAAAAACTACTCCAAACACATAATTATTACCAAAAAGGTGGGTTGCCTCCCACAAAACGCCTTTGTTTTATGTCTTTGGCTCGACAAAATGGCTTATACGGTGCCAATTTTTCAAAGTTATACTATTGGCACAGGCGAGAAAAAGTAGAAGTGCTTTGTTTAACGTCGTTAGCATCGACGTAGTGGCGCTATACGGACTCATACCACAAAAGACTCAAAACAACAATTCAAAAAAAAAAAAAATTTTTATTTCAAACATGTATTGCCAAAACCATCAACCAAAATCCGAGCTCGAAAGATCAACAACTGAAGAAGAATGAAAAGGGCAAGCATCAAGGAAGCCGAAGTCATTAGAAACTTACCTCTCATGGCCCTCGATGTCACTTCTTCCCAACTCGGGAATCCTCTTTCATCAAAATTGGTCGTCATCTTCTTCTTGAAACTTCCACTCAATGGTAGGTTTTCTCTTTTAAAATTTTTTCGAACTCCATCTACCGGTGAGTACACAAAATCGATCTCGTAATACTCATCGACACAAGGTGGAAGAGTATAATAATCCGGGACCGGCATGCTAATAATCTCTACTCCCGGCAACTCTACCATAGAAGGCTCTTCAGTCTCATAAGGTTTCTTCATACACTCCTTATGGAAATCTCCATTCGGGAGTGATAAAGAAATGGGCGATCCCATATGCTCCTCCGACTCTAATTGTGTCTTATCAAACATTGTGCTCAAATCTATCATACACCCTTCGAGATCATCATTTTGAATTTCTTCGAGCGGTGGTGTAATAGATAAAAGGTGCACCTCTACCATCTTCAAATCTTGCTCTTCTTCTTCATCCCAAAGCGTTTCGTTGCCAAAGAATTCTTGCTCAGTCATAACAATGGGCGGCTCCACCACACGCTCCACCAAGGTTTCGGCAAGTTTTATCTCAAGGGGTGAGGGTGTAGTAGGTAGAACTTGAAACCGGCCATAATCAAACATCGCAATCGAGAGGTGGAACTATGAGCAATCCCAACTCATTCTCTCGGCTCGAAATCTCTTCATGGAGAACCGAATCATCAACCTCACTCTCGACTTGAACTTCAACGATAAAGTCCTCATCAACCCTAGCCGCCTCTATTGCAAATGCATCTTCTTCATGCTCCACTCTTCTTTTTTTCACGAATCGGCGAGATTATCACACAACGTCCGTAGAAGCTTGTGCACACTTACCCAACTTTCTTCATCCATAGGAGTCTCATTCTCATCTTTCTTACTCTGTTCTCGGATTCCATTAACCCGAATCGTAGATTCCATGAGCTCCTGCTTCAGATCATCCATTCGCATCTCCCAGTCAGAAATCTGATTTTCCGAAATTTTCTCGGCTTTGGCTAGAGCAACTTTCTCATAAAGCTCATCCACTCTGTCCATTTCCCTACTTGCTTCATCATAAATATAGATATATGCTATATGCTCCATGCACTCCTCATGTGGATGAGGTGCAAACTGATCATGATGAAGTGGATGGTAGGGCTCTTGCCTGCCGAATTCTGATTGGGTGACTGACTCTGTGTGAAACTATCAACCTGCTGAGTACGAGCACCATAATCTTGAAAATCATTAGGATTTGGACAACCCTCGAATACCATGGCTCGTGACTCGAATAACCAAAATTCGATTCCGAGATGTATTAGGGCACCGATAAGCCCATGAACCGTGGCTATTCTCTTGTTGATGCGAGGCCGAGACACGAACCGTTGTTGATAACATGGTTCGGGTGTCCGAGGTGGGTAGAAGTATTGTTGTTCGGACGAATAGTATGGATTGAAAAATCCTTCCATTAAGGCTCAAGCTGCAAGACTCAGAAAACAACAAGAACACAATCAAAGTATCAAGCCACCACCACCACCGCAATTGATGGTGTGACTTCTCAACAAAAATCCGTCAAATAAAAAGAAAACAATAAAACAAAACCTAGGCCCAAGCCTTCGGTTCACTTACAAGATATCACAAATAACACACACCGTTCCCCGGCAACGGCGCCATTTTGATGAGCGTTATTTTCACCAAACAAATTTAAAAAATACTCAAGACAACGGTGACTAAACAAGCTCTCTAACCGGCAGTGGACCGGGTCGATTGCTAGTATAGCTACAGGAGTCCGAGGTCGATCCCACAGAGAAGATGTGCTTGTAAGTACCAAAGTGAACTTATTGCTTAGTCTAGGCAAACAAGTTGTTGGAATGTTTGTACACTTCAATTAAACTAAAGTAAATTAAACTAACAAGTCTAAAGAGAGAAAGGGACATAGCCGAACCATGATCAAAATGACTAATTTCAACCCCGAGGATAGACAAAACCGGGAGTGTGCAATATAACAAACGAGCTCTTGCATTCAATTTCACGGGTGCGAACTCCTAAACCCGGTGCTAGCGTCTGAACAACTCTCTTCTAACACCTTAAGCCTTGTCATGAACTCGAGCCGCTTAAACGTAAAAACGAGTAACCTCACAACGAGCTCGGCTTAACGACTAAACCGAGACTACACCGCGATCCTAGAACCCTTTTCCCACACCCCTCTCTCGAACAACTCTCAAGAGTGATGTGTGTGATTTTTGACCTAGGTAGCTAATCTAGTCCAAATCCGTTATAACAAGTTCTACGACGTGAAACGAGCAAGATTAAACAATAAAAAGCACTACCCACTCCCAATTTCATCACCCAAAGAATGATTTCACCAAATTTCACATGACCCAGCTATGGAGAGAAATTAGCTACACATTATACAATCTAAACAACAAACAATGAAGAAAAGCATAGCAATAACAACAAAAGAACAAGCAAACATACTTACTTGATTGATATTTAAGAGAGGGAAAATTCGTGCTCCAAAAGATCAAATTTTTGACAATCGAAATGTTATGGATCGAAGATTTGAGTTGTATAATCAAAGAGAGGATTGAAAGACGATTCTAACGGTATATTACACTAATTCTAACTCCTAAAAACGAAGAAAATCGCCCAAAATTACCCTAAAACAACTCCATTCGCGTCTTCCCCCTTCCGTGTGAAATTTGCAGCTTTTTATAGCAGAAATGAGCCAAACGCACGTTTGGAAGGTTCCTAAACGTGCGTTTCAGCTCCCTTGCTCTCGGTATTCGAAAAAACAGTCCCAAACGCACCTTTGAAAGGTCCAAACGTGCGTTTGAAATGCTCTTGTTTTTCCGCTGCGGTAAAACCTTCATAACTTCTTCGTCCGAGCTCCGATTGGGGTGATTCAAGATGCGTTGGAAAGCTCTTTCAATTCTCTACAACTTTTACGGGAGTGTTAGATCAAGTGTTGAACAAAACCAGATTCTGCTGCTTATTGGACGGGCGTCCATTTCATATAGACGGGCGTCTGCATTCAGACGGGCGTCTAGATTCACTAAACGGGCGTCTGAATTGTGGATTTGGATACAGGATGTAACCTGTTCGGATGGACGAGCGTCTTAAGAATCTGGACGGGCGTCCAGTATTTTTCAGACGGGCGTCCAGGATTCCAAACGGGCGTCCAGTATGCAGTTGTGGAGCAGTTTTGGTCGGTTTTGTTGGTATCCTTTCGGGTTTTTGCTCTTGTAACCGATTCTGAAGGGTTGTGTATGGAGAGTTATATAAGTATAACATTACATACACATAAAACACACTTGGAACTACGTTTGAAAAATAAGAAGAACACTTGAAAGCAAGATACATGTTCTTTGTATGATTGCTTGAAACCTCTAGTTCGATACACACAAAATATCACCAAACTCTCGTAGCTTTCTTTACTTGTCTATATTGTCTAGGCGAAAGTGAACGTAGTTTTATCCCGTGATCACATTCGTGTTTACCCGGAGACAATCATTTGGGGACGAATAGTTTTCGCAGAAAGATTCTCAAATCGACTCTACGTGTATATCCGGTTATTTTCATTGCATCACATTCATTTCTGGTTCGGCATTGTTCATTCCCCTTTGGATTTCCCCAACAACTTTCATGAAGAAGTCATGTCCAGAAAATGCCTCCATCATGTGTCAAAATGCTGTTGAACCAGAACATAGGGGTTGAGATACTAAAACTTCTCACCCCTTTTCTTCATCTTTCTTCTTCTTTGGCTCATTGTTGCACCTTGACCATGCTTCTCATCATAATTCTTTGCCTTCCGGGTTCTCGAGACACCATTTCCCTACATCATCACAACAACCAAAAACATCCAAAACATTCCAGAGGGTAAAAGTGCTCGGGAATAGTGTCAATATCACTAAAAAGAGGTAGTAAACTATCAAAGTGACGGATTTACTCCCCGTGCTAATAATTCACGATATTGCCCCTAAAACGGTCTAAATCACCAAGAAACGTGCTAAAAGTGGGATAAACGGGGGTAAAAAATGCACCGGAATCATGTAAAGTTGACTCCCATCGGTACTCACAAACACTTTTCCCTTGGGTTCGACCTCGTACTCCCGTAGCTATTCTAGAAATCGACCCGGTACTCGCCGGTTAGAGAGTTAGTTTACCCACGAGTTTTGAGTCTTTACAAATTGTTTTTGAAGGGTGAATTTTAGCTCCAATCAAAATGGCGCCGTTGCCGGGGACTTGTGTGCTATTTGTGATATCTTGCAAGTGAACCGAAGGCTTGGGCCTAGGTTTTATTTTATTGTTTTCTTGTTGTTTGCTTTTTGTAGTGCATGACCCGGAGATCTCAAACACCACTCGAACCATACATAGACGGGATTGAGGCTTACGCAAGGCGTAGAAATAGTCAAAGAAGAAGAGGTCATCAAGTAGAGGAATCGATTCCGGTCTTTGGAGAAAGTAGTTTGGGTGAGTTGGAAGAAGGATCCGGTATGGCACAAAACGGTGAACAAGGATTGGAAGGAAATTTGGGGGACAACAATGGAGTCCCGAATCAAAACCCGCCCCTTGTCAACAACAATGCACAAAGAGGTGGGAATGGACAAGGAAATAACTATGTGAATGCGAATGGGCCAATACAACATACTGTTCAACATGAGGCCCAAGGGAATCAAATGGATCCCCTCTTTATGCAACAGTTCAATGCATGGATGTTGAATCAATTTCAACAAAACCAAAATCAAGCTCACAATCAAGGTGCAAATGCGATGCCTAATTGGTTTAACGGTCAACAAGAGCAGAATACTAAAAGTGAAACATGCTCGATCTACAAAGATTGGATTTGCCTTGGAATATAAGGTGATGCAGTAGTTTACATTATTGACATGTTGATTTTGGTATTAACCAAATCATGTTGTTCATAATTGGACGGTATTGTCATCAAGATTTTAAACTACAGTCATGGGGGAGGTTTAAACTCTATAGTAAAGTTATATGAGATTCCTTCGATTTAGAAGAATCCTCGGTTAACTAGTAATTTGTGCTAGGATGAAGTATCATTTATGAACTTCTAAGTGCATAAATTTCTGGTTGGACTATGGAGTTGGATTTCTTTGTTGATGACTTAGAAGTTCGGAATTCCCTTGCAATTAATAATCAAGTTCATCCCAGTTTTGCTGGAAAATTGTCAAATGTTACAATGGTGATCTAGACACCAATGTATTAATGAAAAGTTGGATTGTGAGTTTATAATTCAAAGGATGATGGTGGTTATTCAAAGAGTACTCATGATTTAGTCAATCTTATTTGACCAAATATTGATTGACTTGAAACTTGGTAAAAAGTTTGTTATCGGGATGTGTAGAACCCATTAAATCTTTGGGGTGGGATACCCAATTCCCTTATGGTACAACGCCATAGGCAGAATTCAATGTGGAAGGCCCATTCTCGAAGATTTGGCACATGAAAAAGTCCCGAAAGTATGTGCATTACCTGTTGTGAAGGTGATATCTTTTGGAAAAGTGTTTCAGGTACATGATTGGAAAGATTCACCTATATGAGTATGAAGTTTGGCCGCTTCAAGAAAGTGGGGTTGACTTTCTATATACTCATGAAATGGATATGGACACAAGGCCTGGATAATTGGTGTCAAGTAGGTTTGTAGAAGTTGTATCTTGGTTCATTTGTGTGTTATCTTTGAAGTATTCAAATGGGTAAAGGGGTTCAATGCTTAGACACACCCCAATACTCGAATATTTTGGAATGTGTAATACACTAGGTGGTAATTCAATCTTTGTGACATTATCATTAAAAGATGAACTATTTGTGTGTTGGTAAGTTTTCAACTAAATTAGGGATTACACTAAATGGGGGAGGAATGTTGGTGATTTCGGTAGAATCACCATGTGATTTAGCGTAATCGGGATTTAGTTTGAGGTTTGGTAAGCTTGAAACAATCGATATGAGTTAGGAGATGCGGGGTGCATGCTTACAATTGATATTTACAAGCTTACGGGAGTGTTAGATCAAGTGTTGAACAAAACCAGATTCTGCTGCTTATTGGACGGGCGTCCATTTCATATGGACGGGCGTCTGCATTCAGACGGGCGTCTGAATTGTGGATTTGGATACAGGATGTAACCTGTTCGGATGGACGAGCGTCTTAAGAATCTGGACGGGCGTCCAGTATTTTTCCGACGGGCGTCCAGGATTCCAAACGGGCGTCCAGTATGCAGTTGTGGAGCAGTTTTGGTCGGTTTTGTTGGTATCCTTTCGGGTTTTTGCTCTTGTAACCGATTCTGAAGGGTTGTGTATGGAGAGTTATATAAGTATAACATTACATACACATAAAACACACTTGGAACTACGTTTGAAAAATAAGAAGAACACTTGAAAGCAAGATACATGTTCTTTGTATGATTGCTTGAAACCTCTAGTTCGATACACACAAAATATCACCAAACTCCTGTAGCTTTCTTTCTGTCTATATTGTCTAGACTGAAAGTGAACGTAGTTTTATCCCGTGATCACATTCGTGTTTACCCGGAGACAATCATTTGGGGACGAATAGTTTTCGCAGGAAAGATTCTCAAATCGACTCTACGTGTATATCCGGTTATTTTCATTGCATCACATTCATTTCTGGTTCGGCATTGTTCATTCCCCTTTGGATTTCCCCAACAACTTTCATGAAGAAGTCATGACCAGAAAATGCCTCCATCATGTGTCAAAATGCTGATGAACCAGAACATAGGGGTTGAGATACTAAAACTTCTCACCCCTTTTCTTCATCTTTCTTCTTCTTTGGCTCATTGTTGCACCTTGACCATGCTTCTCATCATAATTCTTTGCCTTCCGGGTTCTCGAGACACCATTTCCCTACATCATCACAACAACCAAAAACATCCAAAACATTCCAGAGGGTAAAAGTGCTCGGGAATAGTGTCAATATCACTAAAAAGAGGTAGTAAACTATCAAAGTGACGGATTTACTCCCTGTGCTAATAATTCACGATATTGCCCCTAAAACGGTCTAAATCACCAAGAAACGTGCTAAAAGTGGGATAAACGGGGGTAAAAAATGCACCGGAATCATGTAAAGTTGACTCCCATCAGTACTCACAAACACTTTTCCCTTGGGTTCGACCTCGTACTCCTGTAGCTATTCTAGAAATCGACCCGGTACACTGCCGGTTAGAGAGTTAGTTTACCCACAGTTTTGAGTCTTTACAAATTGTTTTTGAAGGGTGAATTTTAGCTCCAATCAAAATGGCGCCGTTGCCGGGGACTTGTGTGCTATTTGTGATATCTTGCAAGTGAACCGAAGGCTTGGGCCTAGGTTTTATTTTATTGTTTTCTTGTTGTTTGCTTTTTGTAGTGCATGACCCGGAGATCTCAAACACCACTCGAACCATACATAGACGGGATTGAGGCTTACGCAAGGCGTAGAAATAGTCAAAGAAGAAGAGGTCATCAAGTAGAGGAATCGATTCCGGTCTTTGGAGAAAGTAGTTTGGGTGAGTTGGAAGAAGGATCCGGTATGGCACAAAACGGTGAACAAGGATTGGAAGGAAATTTGGGGGACAACAATGGAGTCCCGAATCAAAACCCGCCCCTTGTCAACAACAATGCACAAGGAGGTGGGAATGGACAAGGAAATAACTATGTGAATGCGAATGGGCCAATACAACATACTGTTCAACATGAGGCCCAAGGGAATCAAATGGATCCCCTCGTTATGCAACAGTTCAATGCATGGATGTTGAATCAATTTCAACAAAACCAAAATCAAGCTCACAATCAAGGTGCAAATGCGATGCCTAATTGGTTTAATGGTCAACAAGAGCAGAATCAAGGCGGATTGACTTGTAGAGACTTTGTGATGGCTCCCACAGCAACCATGGGGCACAGTCCAATTCGAATGCCACCGGTGGCAGCCAACAATATGGAATTTTATAGAAACATCATACATTTATTGGGAGACAATGCTATATTCAAGGGAACCGCCTTGGAAAACACTAATTTATTCATTGATCACTTCCTTCAAATAGTCAACTCAACAAAGATCAATGGGGTGAGTGAAGAAGCGCTCAAACTTATGCTTTTTCCGTTCGCCTTGAAAGAGCAAGCTAAGAGGTGGTATGATTCGTTGCCCAATGATTCTTTACACACATGGGAGGAAGTGATTAAGACTTTTCTACTCAAGTATTATCCCCCATCGAAGACCATGGATATGAAAGAGGCTATCATGTCGTTCAATGCTTATGAAGGAGAAGAGCTACATGAGTCATGGGATCGGTTTAAGGCTTTGTTGAGAGAGTGCCCGGGGCACGGGTTGAGATCTTATGAGGTAGTTCATGCTTTCTTCCGGGGTTTGGATCAAGTTCATCAAAGTACCTTGCATGCTTCGTGCAATGGAGATATTATGAGTATGGTGCCCGAAGTAGCTATGAACCAAATAGAGAAAATTTCTGAGACCTCGAGGCAATACATATCGTCAAGTAGAAAGGGGACGAGGAGTAAAAAGCCCGGTTTTGTTGAAGTGAAAGAAATTGAGGCAAGTGATCAATATCATGCCCAAGTACAAGCTATGGAACAACAATTAGGGAGATTGCAAAAGGAGAATGAGAGTGCTAGACTTTGCCAAATTTGTAGTGAATCACACTCGGCAAAGGATTGTAGGATGACGACCAAAGCTCAAAATATGGCTTATCCACAATCCTTAAATCAAGGGCAACCTAGTACTCTATCTCAAGACAATATGAATGAGTTGGCTAAGCGGATGATGAGTATTTGTTCGATGGAGCAATGGAATGCAGGGCCTCAATATCAACATCAATTGCAAAGCGCCTATCAAGGCCAATACATGGGAGATCAACAAAGTCGGCAACCGTATGAAGAATCTCAAGATATAAACTTTGTGGGACAAGGTCAAGGAGGGAATTAGGGAAATCAAGATGATGGTTCTTCGAGGAATAACAACAATCAATGTTGGAACCGGAACCAAAACCAAGGCCAAAACCAAGGTTGACAAGGCCAAAATCAAGGCCAATCTTCTCAAGGGCAATTTTATCAACCTCCACACCAAAGGCAACAACAAGGAGGGTATAATCAAAAAGGCTCTAGCACTTATCAAAACCCTCCGCCTTTGGCTCCTATAGCTCAAAAGAGTGCAACCGATGTCATATTGGAGCAAATGAACAAAATTTTTGTGGAGATAAAGAAGGACATGGTTGAGATGAACTACAAACATGGATCCGCCATAAAAAATCTTGAAACTCAATTTGGTCAAGTGATGGAACATGTTCAGTTGAAAGGTGGCTTACCGAGTAACACTGAGAAGAATCCAAGAAACGTAAGCGCCATCTTAACTCGAAGTGGCAAAGTGTTAAGGATTAGTGGTGAGAAGAAAGTCCTATGGGAAGACAAAGCTAGAAAAGCTCCTATTGAGACCGAAGCGGGGGCCATGGATGGCGATATTGATGGGATTGAAGATGATGAAGATCATGGAGAGTATGTCAAGAAAAAGGAAGTTGAGAGGAAAGAAGCGCAAGCTAGGGGAGACTATGTGGTGATTGATGTGAAAGAGGAGGAACCAACTAGAAGAGAAGGGAAAGAGCCAATAAAAGAGCCGTCTTCCCCACGCACCAAAGGTAAGAAAGGTATGATCCCTCCTCCCCCTAAAGATTTTGATTTGAGCACTCTCCCCTTTCCCCCTAAGAATCATAGACAAAGTTGCTTAAATAAAGCACAAACCTGATTTATTGAGATTTTGCAAAAAATTGACTTAAATATCCTTTTTCTTGAAGCACTTGCAAACATGCCTTCTTATTGTAAGTTCTTAAAGGGGTTACTAACTAACAAGAGTAAAATGCAAGAGGTTGTTTGTTTGAATGAAGAGTATTCCGCTATTTTTTATGCTAAATCTAGAATTCTCCCGAAGGTTAGAGACAAGGGTAGTTTTACTATTCCGGTTACTATTGATACGACTCATTTTCCTAGCGTTTTATATGATTTGGGAGCTAGCGTAAGCTTAATGCCCCATGCAATATATGAAAGCCTTGACCTAGGAGTGTTGGAGCCAACGGGGATGACCCTTCAAATGGCGTATAGGTCGATTAGGGAGCCTATGGGAGTGATAGAGGATGTCATTGTTAAAGTGGATAAGTTTGCCTTCCCGGTGGATTTCGTGGTACTAGATAAGGAGATGGACTCCAAAACACCTTTGTTGTTAGGACGTCCCTTTTTAAACACCGGAAGGACCTTGATAGATGTTGCGAGCGGAGAGATTATCTTGCGAGTTGGAGAGGAAAGAGTCGCGGTAAATATTTACAGGGCCATGAAACATCCTAAGGAAAGTACCGAGGACTATTTTTCTATTGATGCTATATATTCTTGCATTTCGGAACATGTTGCAGGAATATAAAGAAAAGCCCGATGAATGCATGGCAAGAGCGAGCACGGAGCTCAATGAAGAGGAACAGTTGGAAAGTGAAGCGATGGAGCTAGAAGAGACGGCTTTCATGGGTGAAAAATGGACCGAGAAGATTGATCTTGGTCTTGAAGGGGAACTAGAGAAGCCATCAATTGAAGACCTACCGAAAGACTTGAAAATGAAGCCGCTTCCACCTCATTTGAAGTATGTTTTTCTTGAGAATGATGATTTACTTCCTTTGATTATTTCTGCTACACTAACGGCCTTGCAGGAAGAGGAATTGGTGAAAATGCTTAAGAAGCACAAGCATGCTTTTGGGTGGAAGATGTGTGACCTCAAGTGCATAAGTCCTACCATTTGTCAACACAAGACTATTCTAGAGGATGG
Source organism: Gentiana straminea (assembly GCA_036785695.1). Lineage (NCBI taxonomy): Eukaryota > Viridiplantae > Streptophyta > Magnoliopsida > Gentianales > Gentianaceae > Gentiana > Gentiana straminea. Next base: position 481,334 of record JAVUPR010000273.1, read on the forward strand.
AGCGAAGCCGGTGAGGCAACCTCAAAGAAGGCTCAATCCACACCTCCAAGAGGTTGTGAGGAAGGATGTGGTCACAATGTTAAAGCTTGGGATCATTTATGCCATCTCGGATAGCAAGTGGGTGAGCCCCACTCAAGTGGTACCAAAGAAGGAAGGGATGACCGTTGAAATCAATGACAAAGGTGAGGCGGTGCCTATGCGTTTGGTAAGTGGTCATAGAATTTGTATTGATTATCGTAAATTGAATGACCAAACCCGTAAAGATCATTTCCCCCTCCCTTTTATTGATCAAATGTTAGAAAGATTGAGTGGTCATGCTTATAATTGCTTTCTTGATAGGTTTAGTGGGTATTACCAAATACATGTGGCCTTAGAGGACCAAGAAAAGACTACCTACACTTGTCCTTACGGCACCTTTGCCTTCCGTTGAATGCCGTTCAGGTTGTGTAATGCACCCGCGACATTCCAACAGTGCATGGTTGCCATATTTGCGGATATGATTGAGAGATTCTTAGAAGTCTTTATGGATGATTTTAGAATTTTTGGTGATTCCTTTGAGGAGTGTCTAGATAATCTAGAAAAGGTGTTGAGTAGATGTGAGGAGATGAATTTGGTGCTAAATTGGGAGAAGTGTCACTTGATGGTCACGGAAGGGATAGTCTTAGGGCATAAGATATCTAGTAAGGGTATAGAAGTTGATAAGGCTAAGGTTGAAGCGATAGCTAAGCTTCCTATGCCCACTAACCTAAAGACTCTTAGGGGTTTTCTAGGCCATGTGGTGTTCTATCGTAGGTTCATTAAGGATTTCTCAAAAATAGCCCGTCCTTTTACCCTTCTTCTTGGAAAAGACGTCCCGTTTGATTTCGACCAAGCTTGCATTGAGGCATTCTTGTTGCTCAAGCAATTGCTTGTATCCGCTCCTATCTTAGTTGCCCTGAAATGGTATCAAGAATTTGAGTTAATGTGTGATGCGAGTGACACCGCGGTTGGTGTGGTCCTCGGTCAAAAGATCGATAAAACTTTCAAGCCGATTGCCTATGCTAGTCATACTTTGAATCCAGCCCAACAAAACTACACCACCACTGAAAAAAAGCTTTTAGCCGTCGTCTTTGCGTTTGATAAGTTTCGGTCTCATCTTGTAGGCTCTCGTGTAGTTGTGCACACGGATCACGCCGTCTTGCGTTACCTCTTTGCCAAGCAAGATGCCAAGCCCCGCCTCTTGAGGTGGATTTTGCTCTTGGAAGAGTTTGATCTAGAAATCCGTGATAGGAAAGGGTGTGAGAATGTCGTAGCGGACCATCTAAGTCGCATGGAGCTTAGTGAGGAGTTGGTTAAGGCACAAAGGGAGATAAATTATTCTTTCCCGCATGAGCAACTTTGTGCAATAGACACCCTTCTTCCGGTTAGGAAAGGTAACTTTCTGAAAGTTGGTAAGGAGGGTAGCCCTTGGTTTGCACCTTTTGTCAACTACCACGAGTGCGGTTTTATAGATCCCGACTTTGACTCAAATCAAAGGCGTAAATTCCTTAGTGAGGTTGGTAAGTATATTTGGTAGGATCCTTGCTTATATATGTTGTGTTCGGATGGCATCTTGAGGAGATGCATCCCGGAGAGTGAGATTTTGAGTGCGCTTTCGTTTTGCCACGATAAAGAGGCCGGGGCCACTTTTCGGGGCAAAGGACCGCTTTGAAAGTGTTACAAAGTGGGCTATATTGGCCCACTTTATTCCGAGACGCACATGCCTATGTGAAATCTTGTGACGCTTGTCAAAGGTCCGGGCGTATATCTAGGAGGATTGAAATGCCTCAAAAGCCGATCATCGTTTGTGAAGTTTTTGATGTGTGGGGCATAGACTTCATGGGCCCCTATCCTTCTTCGTGTGGTAACAAGTATATCCTAGTCGCTTGTGATTATGTGTCAAAATGGGTTTAGGCCTTAGCCTCACCCACCAATGATAGGAATGTTGTTATCCGTTTTCTTAAAAGAAACATCTTTTGTCGGTTTGGGGTACCTCGGGCTATAATTAGTGATATTGGAAGCCATTTTGCTACTAACCGTTTGACAAACTCCTAGTGAAGTATGGGGTGAAACACAAGCTAGGCACCGCTTACCATCCCAAAACGAGTGGTCAAGTTGAAGCCACGAATAGGAGTATTAAGCGTATCTTGGTGAGGACGTACGGTAGACATGAATGTCAAGAGTTGGTCTTTAAAGTTAGATGATGCACTATGGGCCTATAGGACCGCCTTTAAGACACCCATAGGCATGTCACCTTATATGATAGTCTATGGTAAATCCTGTCATCTTCCCGTAGAAAACGAACACAAGGCTTATTGGGCTATTAAAATGCTAAACCTCGATGACACCTTAGTTGGTGAGAAGCGTATGGCCCAATTGAATGAATTAGATGAGTTTCGCCTTTGTGCTTATGATCTTTCGATGAAGTATAAAGAGAAGACTAAGTTACTCCATGATAAGTTGATCAAACCTCGTGTTTTCAATGAGGGTGACGAAGTCTTGTTCTACAATACTCGTCTTCATCTTTTCCAAGGGAAGTTGAAGTCTAGGTGGTCCGGTCCCTATATGGTGTCGAAAGTCTATCCGTCCGGTGCTATTAAAATCACCCATCCTAAGTTTGGCACGTTTACCACCAATGGCTTACAGTTGAAAAGGTATGAGAGGTTGCCTTACGACGAAGCACTAGAAATAGTGAGCCTTGAAGACCCCATACCGTGTTATGAATCGTGTAAGTCTTGTCATGGACTATAAACCTCGACCCGTATAATCTTCAATCCATCCTTTCATCTCTCTTTCTACCCTTTCTCGCCTTGTGCCAACGGTATAACGTGAAAAAGTTGGCACCGTATAATCCATCTTGTCGAGCCAACGATGTAAAACAAAGGCGCTTGGGGGAGGCAACCCACCATTTCATAGTTTTTGTTGAGTGAGTGATGGGAGTCAACTTTACTGTACTTTGGTATGCAGTTTAACCCCCATTTATCACCTTATTGGCATGTTTTGGGTAGATATAGACCGTCTTGAGAGTAATATCGAGAATTATATGCACGGGGAGTTGAAATGTCACATCGATAGTAAACTCCGCTTTTTTAGCGATATTTACCTCATTTTCCGAGCACTTTTGTCTTGCGGAATTACGCGTGGTGTTTGTTTGTCTTTGTTATTGCAGGACCTAGGTGACTCGAGGACCCGGAAGGCGATATTTTGGACTGAGAAATGTGTTCATGATACGAAATTGAGTGAAAGTGGAAGAAAAACCAAGTTTGGAGTGGAATCAAGCCAGACGGGCGTTTGACCAAGTCAGACGGGCGTCTGAAGGAAGCTTACACCAGACGGGCGTTTGGCCATCCTAGACGGGCATCCACAGTATTGACACTTCATTCAGAAAGTTATGTTTTTGGCTGGACGGGCGTCCAAAAGACCCTCAGACGGGCATTTGGGTAGGCTCAGCCCGATTCAAGAAGCTCATTTAACACAGATGAGCGTCCAGAGTTCCAGACGGGCGTCCAGGGTTCAAAAGGCCTCAAGTCACGATTCACCAGATGGGCGTTCAGAGGAATGCGAACGACCGTCCAATGAACACGAAGCCCTAATATCTTCATGTTTTCCAGGCGGACGGGTGTCTGACATGGACCAGACGGGCGTCCGGGACCGAAAGCAGCAGATTTCGACCTAATCTATAAATACGCAGCTCATTCAGCCCCTAATCATCGCTGGACGACTTCGGTCATCTTAGGGGCGATTTTAGGGCGGTTTTTGAGTAGTTTAAACACCTTTTGATCCCCATATTCCATAGATTAATTCCATTGATTCTACATACTTTTTATTAGATTAAATTTCTGTTTCAACACCAAAGATTCGACTTTTAGCGCAGTACCTTTACTCAATATTCAAGGTTTGATTTTTATGATGATTATGCTTTCGTTTATTATTGTTCTTAGTATAATTTCCTTTAATTACTTCATTGTTAGTATGATTATGAGTAGCTAAAGTAGTTGTGTAGCCGAATTATGTGAAAACGGGTGAAAATCCCAAAGGGGGATGAGATGGGAGTTGTGTAGCGTTTAATTAAACGTTTGTATGATGAATTCATGTTCTAAAACTTGTTTTGATTGTTTTAATAGCTTTGAATGAGATTGACAACCTTGTTCACTGTTACGCACACATCGAGCTTATATATGTATTTTGCGGTGAGGTGTGGGATACGGGTTTTAGAATCACTAGACATAGCCTTGATTGTTAGATTGACAACCTAGCTAGACGTTAGGACTATGCCTATGTGAGGTTCCTATCGGGTTCCCGAGTGGCTCATTATTCTGGTCAATCATGTTAGGTGAGTTAGTTTTCTAAAGGGAGGGTTAATAAGCCTAGTATAGGGGGTTAAGCGAGAGTTGTTCAGACCTTAATGCAAGAATAAGGAGTTGACACCCGTGGATGTCATATAAACTGAATTGGATAGGTAGGTCGGTTAAGACACACTCCTTGTCAAGTCTTTCCTGTGGGGTAAAAGTAACCTGTTGGATGGTAGTTCGGCTATGCCTTTTAATCACCTAGATAATCCGTTAGAATAATATTTATTTTCTGCATTAGCTATAATACTTTTCACATAATATTGACCTGAACCAAGTTTAGACGTCGACTCTGGTACTTCACTATATTGACCTGAACCAAGTTTAGACGTCGACTCTGGTACTCCCTGTGGATTCGACCTTGTGACCACTATACTCCCGTTGACCCGATACTCTGTCGGTTAAAGTTAGCGGTTAAGTATTTTGCTATCAGTGAGTTTGGTGTTTCTAGTGGTCTCGGGGCGGTTAGAATCAAGTGTGGGGTAGAAATCTTGAGTTAGCCCTGTTTCTGGTCCAAACGCACGTTTAGAACCATCCTAAACGTGCGTTTCAGCTCTGACCTTCCCAAACGCGCGTTTGGAACCATTTCAAACGCGCGTTTCAGCCCCCAACTCTCTGTTCATGAATTCCCTCCTCAAACGCACGTTTCAGACTTCAAACGCGCGTTTGAGTTATGCGAAACGCACATTTCAGCTTTCCAAACGCGCGTTTGGGGTCATCTTCTTTATATACCCTGCGTTTCAAACCAGCGTTCCAGAATTTTTTTCTTCAAACCTAAATAACCATCGGCGGCCCTCTAAACCCTTTCATTCGAAATTGCTCAATTCTACTCCGTTTTCAGTGATTCAAATACCAAACAACACCTCTCAATCCCTTCTCTTGATTCTTTTAATCCATTCCAACAACAAATTACCCGATTCCTCGATTCGATCTTGACCTTGGGAAAATTTTTGCCTTGGTCGAATTGGACCTCCATTGACGTTTCGGGACTCGTGCTTCACTCCAAATCATTCGTCTTATCTCGTTTAAGCATAGTACATGTACATTTAGGTTTTACGTCTAAGTTTCGGTTAGGGTTCATTTTTAGCCTTTTGGTTTAACACCCTTACCCCGTTCTTTTTGACTATTATTGATTTTGTATCCCGTGTTTGTATTGTTTTGTTTTTCTTATTGTTGATGATGAATGGTGTGGCTTTCGTGGGGTGATTCGTTGTTTGGGTTGGTTTATCTTGAAATCCCGGTTGGACGTTAACCGGGTTGGTTTTGATTGCTTTGATTTGGTTGATTGGTGGTGTTTTGGTGAGTATAGAAACAATGAGAGAGACTAAGCGGAAAGAAACCGAGGGAATAGGGAAAGGAAAACAGCCGGTGGTGAAACACATGCCCAAAAAGCAGAAAACCCTAGTTTATCCCCGAATACCTAAGGGTGGTATCCGGATTGGTGATACTGGCCATGCCGAGAGTAGGAACCCTAGAGCCCTTAAGCCTTTTGGACAGTTGAGGGATGAGACTTCCGATGAGGACTTTGAGCCGGATAGCGAGGGGAGAAATTCGAGCAGTAACAGTGACAGTGAGGAGGTAACAAATCATGATAGTGAAACTGTACCCTTAGCACGGATGCGAGCCAAAACCACACAAACTCCTATTTCACTTCCTCCATATAGTACCCCCGAACAAGATCCTCTACAAGACCCTCCTCCTAACGACCCCATACCTTTCGAGCAGCGTTTTAACTCACCGGTGGCCTTGACCAACTATAACGATTATATTGCTATGAAGAACATGTGTTTTGAGAGGGGGTTAGATCTCAAGGCTATTCCTAAAACCTTCATAGATAACTTGAGGAAGAGAGGTTGGAATAATCTGATTTATGAACCGGTGGGGAACCTCAATCTCACACTAGTTCGGGAATGGTATGCGAATTTTAGTGTCGCCAATCTGGAGTCGGGGTTCATAAAGGTACGAGGAGTCAATGTCCTGTGGTCTGTCAAGGCAATAAATGATTACTACCGGATACCAGCTTTTGAGGGCCAGGATTACATCAGTTGGTTTGCTGAAAGACAGCATTAGGGGAATACTAAGGATCCATTAGAGAAGATGAGGAAGGACATCAACCCGGATTTACAGTGGATATCTAAAGGGGGTAGTGCACGCAGTCAGTTGGGGATGACTACTTGGCCTGATGAGTGGAAGGTAAAAGCTAAGTTCTCCCAGAGGTCATGATCAGGAGACTGTGAACTAATGAATTGAAGTCTCTTATCTGGCAAGTGTCCTAGTCTGTAATGCCATAAAAGAGCATCATCTAATCTATCAGACAATGTGTGATTTTCTACAGCATTGACAACATAGAGTCTTATTGGTTGATGACATAGAGCCCTTTGTGTAACTCAGCTGAACCAATCGCTTTCTTATTCTTGTCCTGCAAAACACACTGATCGGCCATTTCTAAGTGTCCAATCTCACCGGAAGTGTACCGGGTCAACTGTAGCCTAGAATTGGTGAGTCAAGGTCGTATCCCACAGGGAATCTGGTTGAGTACCAAAGTTGGTCTCGTCCCTAGTTCAGGTCAACATAATAATTGAACGTGGTGATTTGTCAGATCATCGGTTCTACAAACTAAATATACACAAAACAAAGATTTAAAACTATATAAAATAGATAGCCGAGCTATGATCCAACAAACTACTCTCTAACCCAAACTCATTTCCGGAAGTGTTTCGACAAACTCTAATGTTCTCGGAATCGTTGAAGGGTGTCGTCTCCTATTTCCGAAAATAGACATTAATTCAATAATCTACCCTCTTATGTTAGGTTCAACAGTCCGCTTCGTTGTCACTCAAAGGGTGTCGTTTCCTAATTCTGAGTATAGACATTAATTCAATAATCTATCCTCCTATGTCAGGTTCAACAGTCCGCTGACCGGATTTAACTGACCCGACACGGTCTACGATCTATGAGACGCTCATTAACAATGATATAAACCTCACACACAAAACCGAATCTGAACAACTCAGTCGGTTCTACAGGGTGATCCTAGAACCCCTTTTCCCGTATCCTCTCACAAAATACATATGTAAAGAAGACACGTGAAATACAATTATCGAGTAATTAACTTGACAAAAGTCATTTAGAATAAGTTCTAGAACGATAACAACACCAAAAATCTAACAATCATAACATCAAAATAATTCAATCAACGAGCTAAGGATTCGATTTCGAAGGCTATCACATATCTCGACTATCGGGCTATTAGCTACTCATTCTAACAACAAAAACAACAAGAAATCAACAATAAAATAACAAAAATAAAGATCGGAAGCAAGAACAAGAAATGAAATTGAAATACCAAATATATTATGCCGTAGAAAGTCGAATCTCCGAGCCGAATCCCGTCAATAACGCGTCAAGCTATCACCGAGAATCAACGGATTACAACGATCTACAACTAATCTAAGCTAATATACCTACAAACTAAGCTAATCTAATGAAAAGTGCAGAAAAACGCAGCAAAAACAATCTAAAAAAGGGAGAGGGATTCGATCTAGATCAAAATGAGGGGGTATTTAAAGTGTCTTTTCAGATCTGGACTGCTAGGCGGGCGCCTATCAGATTTTTTCCTTCACAAAACCTATCAGCAACTTTCTATGGTGACAGGCCCTCAGAAAAACAGCCATAAATTTGTGTGTACACCTCCAAATCAAGTGATTCAAAATCCGTTGGAAAGATAATGAAATAGTATACAACTTTCATGAAGATGTCCAGCCCAGAAAATGCCTTTAAGGTGGATCAAAATGCAGATAAATTGAAGGTATGGTTGTAGTACCACCGCGTTTTGATCCGTTTGAACGTTTAAGCTTCGGGCACACGTTCCAATCCTCGTATCTCTCCTTCCGGACATCTCAAACACCTAAGTCCTGTACAAAATCACAACAAATACCACACATAATCCCTACAGGACACTAGGGTGACCGAGAGTATAGTAAATTACACCGAAAAAGACCGAGAATCCCGGACTTTACGTCCTAGGTCCCGAAATGATAACCAAGGTGTAAATACATCAAAATACAACCAAATGTCTCAGAAAACATATAAAACGAGGTATAAATGGGGTATAATTACATAGAAAATGATAGCCAATTTGACTCTCATCACACACTTGGTAGCAGAAAAAACAGATGCACATTTTGTATGATTAATAAAGGCAAGAAAAGAAAAAAGGTTGTATTTGAAACCAGGAATGCAAAACACATCATGCAGGACCAGCTGAGGGTTTACCCTAAATTGTCCTATATGTGTGACAGAAACATTATTTCCATTAGGTAATCCCATCTTTATACCAGATGAAGGTTTGGGATTGCTTAACAGATCTAATGATCCTACAATGTGATCTGTGGCACCAGAGTCCAAGATCTATTGTATAGATCTTTCTAAATTTAGATCACATGTCCCTGTAGTAGGTGAGTAGTGTGTCACAATCTCAGCAGGCTGGCCAATAGCAAACCCTGCATGTCTTGGAGGATCAGTACTTAGCAGATCCATCAACTTATCAAGTTGCTGTGCAGTAAGATTTGGAAACCCTGGTCTATCAGACCTGTTTTGGGCTTGATGTTCTTCTGCTGACTGTTCTTCCTCTACCAAATTAGCCCTTTTTGACTTGGAACCAGGACGATTGACATGTTTCTTGTAAAGTTTCCTTAGTATGACTATTAAATCCACAAAAACTGCATTGCATCTTTTTGGGATTTTTATATCTGGAATTTGCAGCAGATAAAGTTAGGTCTGCTGACAATATGATTTTGCCCCTATCCATTTTTCTGAGACAAGAGAACCATAGAATCTTGATTCTTGGCCCTGTTGGCTACATACATCTTCTGTCTTTCAAGCTTAATGGACATTGCAAAGGCATCATGGATTTCTAGAAACTGCACCATCATCATTGCCTGTGAAACCATAGGCTCAAACTCATCCCTTAAACCATTTAGGAATTTCATGACATGTTCAGCCTCTATATGATCCATTAGTGTGCTGATTGCATTTCAGTGACAATGAGGATCACAAGAACAGACCGATACATGCCTAATAGTCTTGATTTCTTCCCACAGAACCATTAATTTTGTGAAATATTGATTGACAGAGTCACTACCTTGTTTCAGGAGATGCATCTCTTCAAGAAGGTCCGAAAGCCTCATGGCATCAACAATAGAAAATCTAGCTGCAAGATTCTTCCAAACTTCATGTGCATTCTTAAAGTACCTCAAACTTTGAGCAATTGTATTCTCCACAGAATTCAAGATCCATGATCTCACCATTGTATCACATTGTCTCTATGCATGGAAATCTGTTGAATCTGCTTCTGGCCTTTTGATTGTGCCGTCTACGAAACCAATTTTATTCTTGGTGATTAACACCATCTCCATAGACATTTTCCATGGATTATAGTTGTTACCATTCATCAATGGCTGAACAAGAACTAAAGATGGATTCTCATTAGGATGAACATAAAATGGACTGGATGGACTTATTTCTTGTTTCTTATCTGCCATTGCTATCAAGAACTCCAGAATTGATCACAAATCAACAATAAAAGTGAATTTACAGAAGAGACCGATCAAGAAATGGTCAAATAAACTCAGGAAAATGATGATAGTTTACTCTTAAGAAATTGAAATCTCATAAAAGATGAAGAACACTCTCAAGATTCTTCAAAGATTGGAGAGAAAACATAGGAAAACATTCAGAAATTCTCAATTTTCTGCTCTGATACCATGATGAAGTTTATAGAATTATAAACTGAAAAATGAAATACAGAATTATTATTGATTAACTAGAAGTTACAAGCTAGATTACAATGTAGCTGATCATAGGGTATTTATAACCTCATACACCTCATGAATCAGTTAGAAGTTAGTTACACATGGTTACTACAAACTACAACTGAATAACCGATCTCTATATTGCATTATACTTGACTGCTTCAGCAGGCTGCGTCCTTATAATATTGTCAGCAGTCTGCTGTATATTTTTGCTATCAGCAGAGTGTATTAGCTGACTGCACTCAGCATTCCCTTCAGCCTCTGTACTGTAACAAGGTCGGCCAAGGCATGACGGAAATTCAGTAGACTTGGCTCGGGCCTCACAGGTCGGCCTGAGTTTGCCTTGAATCACATTTTCCACGTGTATACTAAAACCAGAAAAACATGGAACAAGTCTCCCGCTATAAAGGCTTTTATCCTATATTCAAACTAGCATAATTATCTCCTACAATTAAGGAGATTACACCACATTTATCCATTCCTTAGGGAACACGAAATCCTAATCCAACAAGGATCCGGCCCACGCAGGCCCAGGGCACAAGCCTCTTTATATAAAAAATCCCTAAGGAACTACAGAGACAAAACCTCCCCGCATCTACATCCTTTGTGTTCTTAGATCTTGAACAGGTTGTCACCAGGATAAAGAGGCCCCAGATTTACTACCCGACAATTTCCAGCATCATTAATTGGTGCTTGAAGGAGGGCCTCCTACTGACAGCCGTTCAAGACCACCATGCCACCGAAAAAGTAACAACAAGAAAAATCAGGGGGAAGCCGCCAATGATGGTGGTCAGAACGTTGGAGGAGTGGTGGCAACAGATCCCACCACAACTAACCAGCCTCGGCAGTATGAGCAAGTTGCACTGGATTTAGCCCAACAAGTGTTGGTAGATCTACAACTGTGTGAAGGGTCCAAGGACCCCCAGGATCATCTGTAAAGGTGCATCAGTACTTAACACACATGAACCTATACTATGAACCAAGCGAATTAAAGGTGCATGTCAAAGATGCACATCGGCTGGCGGATTCTAATGGCAGGACCAGTCCGCGGAGCTTGCATGCGAACAATCTGTGCAAAATCCCACGTCTAGGACAGGTTCCAGACTTTATTAAATTACTTTATCTTTTCCAGTTTTAATTTTGCTACTCTGTGTTATCACATTTATGTTATTTCAATATAAAATCCATTTTCCCATCATACATGATGGCTTTGATCAAGTTTGCAGGACATACACACATAAAGTTTGCAAAAGACAAGCTCATTAAGTATGCACCACAGACAAACTAAGTTCCACAGGTTAGACTAAGCAAACATATGTCAGCTAAAACAATGTCAGCAAACTTCTGAATCAAATCACTAAATCCGATATTTGAACTCTGGCAAGTCAGACTCAGCAAAAAACATGCGAGAAGTTAGCAAAATATATGTCCCTGCTCGCCGGAATCTAATGCAAAAAGTCAAAAAATTCTGACCTAGTTCACTGAAATTTGATAACTGATCTCTGGCAAGTCAGAATCAGCAAAAAACATGCGACCCTGCTCGCCGAAATTGTTAATGCGAGAAGTCTGTCTAATCTAGCCCTGATCGCCAAAATCGTTAATGCGAGAAGTCAATCTAATCTGGCCTTGTTCTCCAAAATTGTTAATGAGAGAAGCCAGTCTAATTTGACCCTGCTCGCCAATATCGTTAATGCGAGAAGTCAGTCTAATCTGGCCCTGCTCACCAAAATCGTTAATGCGAGAAGTCAGTCTAATCTGGCCCTGCTCGCCAAATTCGTTAATGCGAGAAGTCAATCAAATCTAGCCCTGCTCGCCAAAATCGTTAACGTGAGAAGTTAGTAAATCTGGCCCTGCTCGTCATAATCATTAATGCAAGAAGTCAGTCTAATCTGGCCCAGCTCACCAAAAAATTAATACGAGAAGTCAGTCTAATCTGGTCCAACTCGTAGAAAAACATGCGACGAGCCAATAAAGTCTAGCCAAGCTCGCGAAAATGCTATATCCGACCTACGTCAGGTTGGACTCAGCAAAGATGAAAGCGGAATAACTGACTATGACCCCTCCAAGTCGGATTGGTCCGTGGTATGACAAAACAGTCTGACCCAAAAACAAACAAATATCCGAGCCCTGTAGGTCGGGCTCGGCAAATATGTCCAAAAAAGAGACAAAAAAAATATAAGTTTACCATCCAAAACCATTGGTTAATGCATGGCATACTGGGGGCAAGACACCCCACCAACATAAGTGCTTAAGTAAGTACAGAAAATGCTCGAAGTCTCAAAATGCTCAAAGTAAAAAGCTCAAGGAAATACTTAAGTAAAAACCATTTTTCATTATCAGAATGGAAAATTACAAGTATAAAACAATGGAAAATTACAAAGTTTAAGACAAACAGACAACAACAAAAACTTGAAACAAAAGGTACGAAAAAACCTAAACTAAGTCTTCGAGCTCGGATTCTGCTTTGAAGAGGTAGTAGGGACCAAGCCGGCCACAATAACAGGTTTGGAGTACATGGACACAATATCCACTCCTCCCTGGAACTCCTTTATATGATCATCATAGACTTTGCTCATTCCCAGTTTATAGTAAACCTTCTTGGGAAGATTGTCTATAACAAGGTCATGAAACTGACCTCTGGCCTCGTCCTCACCCAGAGTATACCCATGATTCAGGACAGGAATGAGCAGCACCTTCAAGGAATTAGTGAAGCCTTCCGAAGCCTTGTATGCTTGGACTGCCTCAGCAGCCCGATCTAGAGCAGCAGCCTCCAACTCAACCATGGAGCTCGGTCATGCCTACTACTTCCCCTTCATCTTCTCAGCAAACTCGTGCTCTTTGGCCTGAATCTTGGCCTCTCTATCTTGCAGATGCTTTTGGAGATCATTGATCTCCTTATCTTTGGACTCAATTGAGTCCCTTAGCTTTCCCCGACTGGTCCTCAGATTGGCAACCTTTTTCATGAGGTCGGCAGTGTCAACAGAAGCTTTTCCCATCCTTCGGAAAACCTCCCGGCCGACCAGAGTCCCCTGAAGAAAAAAAATAATGGACAAAAGGCTGCCAAGGCATATTCGTAAATCATAAAAGGAGAACGGAGACTTACAAACTCCATTGACTTGAAGCCAACCACAGAAAGCTCCTTGTCAGACATCTTGGAGATCCGCTCCTGCTCGGATGCAGCATCCATTTGACCAGATTAGTCTCGAACTCCTTCGGGAAGACCTCAAAATCTACCCTTCTTGTTGGATCTACCCTCGAGAAGATCCTTAGAGGACTCAGATCGGCCATTTTTTTGACGGCCCTTCCCTTTCCTCCTCTCGGGATTAGATGCACCCAATGTCAGATCTACCCCCTCCTGAACAACATGGGAGGAGGACAGAGCTGTCTCAACAGTATCCGTGTTTACTCCCAAAGGCTGAACCGAAAGAGGCTCTATACTTGGACTCCTTTCAGAATTAAGACTCTGCTCAGATCGGCTAGCTTCCGCCTCGACCTTGGCACCAGCCAGCAGCTCCGCAAAATCTGCCACTGCAAACAAAACAAAAAGCAACTATTGGAAACAAAAATACAAATACAAGTATTAAACTCAAAGCTAAAGGAAGAATCTCCCACATGTGGCCCACTTATTTTTACTAAGGGCTTTATAGGAGCTAGGCCCCGTATTTTCTAACCGAGCCGCGGAAATCAGCTCGTCATACAGGTCCTCCCACATAATAGTGTATCATGACTCATGGATCCCTTTCAATAGATCTTCGTCAAGCTCGGGGCGTTTGTCTGTACCTAACTCCCCGAGTTCCACCGACTTAACTCTGGATGATCTTCATGCCGGAGGAAAAAGAACCTCTCCTTCCACCGCTTGTGAGATGTATCTCCCTTGAGGATAATCGGAACGTTACTCGAATGCCCAGTTCTACGAGAGAAGTAATACCGCCTTGGGTTGTCCTTCACCCCCATTTGGTGGTGAAAGTACCTAAACCTCCGCACGGAAAACTTGATGCAAAGTAGTCGGAACCAAATAGCAAACCCAAGAATAGCTCTGACACCATTGGGGGCTATCTAGGAAAGCCCTAGCTCGTAATGTCGAAGAACGGTAAGGAGAGCTGGACAGAAGGGAAGCCTAAGGACAACCTCGAAGTATTCACTGTGAACAGTGAAAACCCCTCCAACGGGTTATCAGCAAAGTTGTGAGGATCAGAGGGCAACTTGGGTGCATATCTCTTTCTATGGATCCCATACAGCTCACAAATTTCATCTAAATCTCTCTGAGAAAGAATGGATCTGACACCCCCACTACCGGCAACGGCCATCTCAGTTTCTAGGGTTACGGTAGAGGTCGATTAAACTAACTACAAGGAATAATAAGAAACATGCGATGAATGGAAAACAAATTGCAAATAGATGCAAAAAGGTGACTTACTTGCAAAAATAATTTGATGTTGAGAGTAGGGGAAGAGCAATCGTCAAAGGCCACGATCTTGTGATTTAATGGCAGTAGGATGAAACGAAGGACGTGACAGAGGTTATATGCCCTAAACATGTCTCGAAAACTATCCCAGTTCATAAACAAATTGGCACGACGCCTCGAATCTCAAGACGGTTATGACGGAATCATAACGTTACCCGTGCCACCTGGCAAGTTAGGTTTACAAACCCACTCATCTAGATGACCATCCTGAGCTACAACCTTAACAGATCTGAGCTGACCTCAAAGAGTTCAACTGAATCTGGGTGGCTTATGACGGAGGTCGGATTAGCACCTCGCCACTTGTCATCCCCACCTTAGCATAACAATAAATGAAAACAGAGAATGTCGACACCTCAAGGC
This sequence comes from Gentiana straminea, assembly GCA_036785695.1. NCBI lineage: Eukaryota > Viridiplantae > Streptophyta > Magnoliopsida > Gentianales > Gentianaceae > Gentiana > Gentiana straminea. The sequence continues at coordinate 496,339 of JAVUPR010000273.1, forward strand.
TCAAGAGCCCCAAGATTTTAAGCTGAGCCCAGCTCGGCTATTCCCCCGACCTCTGCAGGTCAGCCAGAGCATGACGGAAATTTAGTCGACTCGGCTCGGGCCTCACAGCTCGGCCTGAGTTTACCTTGAATCACATTTTCCACGTGTATACTAAACCAGATAAACATGGAAAGAATCTCCAGCCATAAAGGCTTTGATCGTATATTCAAACTAGCGTAATTATCTCATACAATTAAGGGGATTACACCACCTTTATCCATTCCTTAGGGAACACAAAATCCTAATCCAACAAGAATCCGGCCCACGCAGGCCGAATGCACAAGCTCCTTAATATAAACAATCCTTAAGAAACTATGGAGACTTGATTCTTGAACAATCACATGATACGTCGGCAACTTGAGGTTCAATTGTTTCAAGTCTAGTCTAAACACACACAAAATCTCCCCCTGTCTACATCTTTTGTGTTCTTAGATCTTGAACAGGTTGTCACCAGGATAAACAGGCCCCGGATTTACTACCCGACGATTTCCAGCATCGTCATCCATATAGATCAGTACCTTGTTCAAATTATGTTGATGAATATACAATGATGCATCATCATTTTGATTAGATATCAAGAAGGCTTCACCGGATAATCCAAAAAATATCTCTGAAAATAATCATCAATTATCATCGAATTTTGAATAAATGAGAATATTTTGGATCTAAAGCAGTATGATGTACAAAGGCAAAGCATAATGTGGTTTCCTACAGCCAGAGAGGTATGGTTAGACTTGATTCATAGGTTCAGGACTGGAAATGCTTATCATTTATCAAACTTGATTGAAGATATCTACACCACTGATAGGGTTCACTTAGTATTACTAGTTATTTCACCCTATTAAGGAGTTTCTGGGATCAGTACACTATCTTGAGACCTGCTCCTCTTTGTACTTGTGATGTTAGGGCTGTGTATAAGGAGTATTATGATACAGACATAGTTATCGGTTTCTTGAAAGGCCTTAATGTTTCTTATAGCAATATGAAGTCTCAAGTCCACGTGTCTATTCGCATTCCTGACATTAGGACAGTTTTTCCATGTACTTACAACATGAAAGTCAATTAGCCTATTCTAGTTCCAAGAATGGTAGTGTTGCTCTGTCTGTTTATGCTCCTAATGCCTCTGTTGTTCCTTTTGAGGTTCCTACCCAAGACTATCTTTCTTTAGCTTTGGTTACTCAATCTTAGCCTCTATTTGGTAGAGGCACATGTTCTATTGTTAAGCAGTTCTTGTTCACAAAACAAGAAAGTACTATGTTCACAGTGAGGTAAAAATGGGCATACTATTGATAGATGCTACAAGAAGTGGGGTTATCCTCCAAGATTTAAAGGTAAAGGCAGAGGTGGAATAATGGCTAATTGTGTGGATTCTTCAGATCCACAAACTTTAGCTCTTGTTTCTTCTTCAGAAAGGATGTCAGAATCAGTTTTATCAAGGTCACTATATGATCATATCTTAGGCTTTGATGACGGTCAAATTATACCCGTAAAAGTCATCAACATTAGCCTTAAATTGGGATTAATAATATATATTTTATGATAAATCACCTGTTTATATTTATTATTTAATATTATGTGATTAATAAGATATAATTTGGTATTTATCCGTTTTTATTATATAATTTGGTATTTATCCGTTATTTAAATATGATTTATTTTGGGATAAATATTTATTTTGTAGATTGGGATAATTTTTGGAGGATAAATACAAGTGGAAGAATTAAATTACAAGATAAATCCAAGATGCATTGAAGATAAATATCGGATAAGCACAAGAAGAGGAGTAAAGCATGACAAAAGCCGGCAAGCCAATCCAAAGAGAGGCGCCGACTTTGGCACACGCATAAGGGGGGCGCATGTCACATTTTGAGATCGGCCGGGAGTTATCTCTTATTTGTTTGATATTTTGAAGTATATCTCTTAATTAGCTTGAACCCCTATAAATAGAGGCATGCATTACACGCCATGTACACCTTAGAAATACATTATTCCAATACTTTTATATGGTTCTTTGTTTTTATGTTCGTTCATTACGGAGTCGTTAGAGTCTCCGGTTAGAGATCGTATCGAGGAGTGGGAATCACGCTCGTCTTCGAGGGTAATGTCTACTCTATTATGCAATCTTTATTCGTAGATCTAATTTATTTCGTTATGGAGTAGTCTTTTTGTGTATTGATTTCGTGATGTAGTTAATTTACGAACCCATGTTTATGTAGATCTGAGATGTAAAAGACGTTTCACGAGCAAATGCGGTTCGGATCCGAGCTTCTTTGGCGGGGAGCCTATGTCTCATTGGTAGCAAGATCTGTGATGTTCTTGATTTGTCTGTGAACGGCTTCGACTACGTCAGGTTCTCTGCTTTGTAATTTAAACGAGTAATTAAACTTGATCAACTTAATTATGTGTCATCGTAATTTAACATGAGACCTAAAAAGTGATTGTTACTTAGGACCGAGATTGAATCGGTGTCTAAGAAGTACGCATAATCATAGGAATGTTGCTTAGATGAGGTTACGGTTTATACCGGCATCCCTAGTTTCGTAATTGTGTCAGAAGTTATATGAGATGGAGACTAAAAATGTGAAGTCACATAATGGAGACACTATGATCTAGATGGCCTAACCGGAGCTAGATCTATTTTAGGGGATGACTCCCGTAGTCAGAATAATTAATCTTAAATGTCTTGTTTTATCTCGTCGTCAATCTACATAGCATGGGGGAGTAATTACTACTAGCGTTATCAATACCGTTTGTTAATCATTTATAAAACCTATAAAAATAAGTGTCTTAGTGTCGTTGTGTATTTTGTTGGTTTTGTGTTTCTATCGTGTCAATTTTAATTCTACGTTATTTGTTGGTCGTAGACCGCTTTTAATTTACTTTTGGTCTGTTAAGTTATATTTCATTTAAGCCGAGTCTCTGTGGGATCGACCTCGACTCTATCTAACTATACTACGATTGAACCTAGTTCTCTTGCTAGTGTGTTATTTAGGTATCGAGTATTTTTTAATTACTTGGACCGTACATCAAGTTTTTGGCGCCGTTGCCGGGGACTCGTGTCATTAAATTAAGTATAGCTTATTTTATTAAAAGTAAATTCGTAAATATTGTGAATAGAGTCTGTTTTAGTTTCGTTTTTATTATTTAGTCTTGTCAAAGGCCTAGCCTTTTAAGTTTTTAATTGTTTTATTGTTTTTTGCTATTTTGTAGTACGCTACTCGGAAATCGAAGGAACCGCTTGAGCCATATAATCCTGAAATAGAGAAATTTGCAAGGCGAAATAGAAAGTTAGCTAGAGAACTGGCTAAACAAGGAGAAGAGGATCCAAATCTTGAGGGAAGCGAACACGAATTGGAAGAAGGACATACAACCGATCATTCTGAGCATTCTGAATCTGAGGTAGAAATGGAAGGCATTCTGAACAATCCAAACCAGGTACCTAATCCTGAACAAATTATTAATAATGCCAATAATGTTAATAATGCTAATAATGGAAACCAAGCCCTAGCTCAAGGAGTGAGGCGCACTTTACAGAGTTATGCAACACCTACTATTGAGCCATTCATTCCCGCTATCGTAGCATCGCAAGACCCTGTGGAAGTCTTTCACCCTAGGCCCAATGTAATTCAAATGGTGACCAACTATTCCACTTTTCATGGAATCCAAAACGAGGATCCTGGTGTTCACATGACAAATTTCTTGGAAATCGTTAGCACTGTGAAGCCAGAATTAATCCCGGAGGGTAACATTCGTCTTAAGCTTTTCCCTTTCACTTTGAAAGATAAAGCTAAGCAATGGCTTCTCTCTCTAGAGGCTGGATCTATCACTACTTGGGAACAATTGTTGCAAAAATTCATGAATAAGTATTTTCCTTTAGGAAAAACCTTTAAGTTATGCTAAGACATCTTAGGATTTAAGCAACAACCTGGGGAGAGTTTTGATCAAGCTTGGGAGCGTTTTAAGGAAGCTATGAGAAAATGTCCTCATCATGATATCTCTCTTTGGCTTTTAATGCAAACTTTTTACCATGGATTGAGAGAGACTGAGAAAATTAGAGTAGACGCCTCTAGCAATGGAGCGTTTGTTCTTTTATCTCCTGAGGAGGCACAAGTAAAAATGGAGCAAATAGCGATGAATAGTCAATGGGGAGGCAATGACATAGCTGCTGTGAAGATGGCCGCTGACATATTTGAGTATAGTGCATCTACCAAAATCTTAGAACAATTGTCTGTTATCAACAATAAGGTAGATGGAATGTGATTGAGGCTAAAATCTACCTTGACAAAACAATTTATAAAGACTCGAAACCGTGGGTAAACTAACTCTCTAACCGGCAGTGTACCGGGTCGATTGCTAGAATAGCTACAGGAGTTCGAGGTCGAACCCAAGGGAAAAGTGTTTGTGAGTAACAAAGTGAACGTGTTACTTAGTCTAGGTGATCAATCTTTTTAAAGTGTTTGTTTACTACAACGACACTAAAGTGATTTATACTAACAAGTCTAAAGATAGAAAAGAAAGAAAGAAGATTAAACTACTAAGTTTTAAAGATTGATTAAGGGACATAGCCGAACCATGATCAAAATAGCTAGTTTCAACCCAAGAATAGACAAGACTGGGAGTGTGCATTACAACAAACGAACTCTTGCATACAATTTCACGGGTGCGTACTCCTAATCCCGGTGCTAAGGTCTGAACAACTCTTCCCCAACACCTTATGCCAAGTTAACTACCCTTCCTTAAGGAAGATTCACTAACGAGTCATGTTATGCACTAGAGCCGCTTAAACGTCAAAGCGAGTAACCTCACTCTAGGAAGTGATCCTAGAACCATTTTCCCACATCTCTCTATCTGAACAACTCTCAAGATTGATGTGTGTGATTTTGACCTAGGTGATCAATCTAGTCCAAATCTGTTATAACAAGTTCTAAGACATGAAACAAGCAAGATGCAACAATAAAAAACACTACCCACTCCCAACTTCATCACCCAAAGGGTGATTTCACCAAATTTCACATGATTCGACTATGAAAAGGGTTTAGCTACTCATTATACTAGTTAAAACATACACAAGACAGTAAATAAAAGTCATAACAAGTAAAAGAAAGGAGAAATTTACCATTAAATTGCAGAAATTCGAGATTAGATCCAAAAAGTACAAAATAAAGAAGTAATTAAAAGGTGGTCTCTTAGTGTTTGGAATGAAAATCTAAGCTAAGAAATGGAAATATTAAGCTAATATTATGTTGATGTAAGCTAAGAGAAAGTATTCTAAGCTATTACAAAAATCGAGCTAAGGAATGGGTAGAGTTTTGTTAAGAAAGTAATTGGTGTCCAAGAAATAGTCTAAGGGGGGTATTTATAGTTGGGGGGAAAATCTGCAGAAAACTGGCCCAAACGCATGTTTGGAGGCTGGAACTGGCGTTTGGCTTCTTCAAACGCACATTTGGATTGGTTAAAATGTGCGTTTAGCTTCATTTCTAGGCAGGGTCTTGAATGTTCTTCATCTTGAACGCACGTTTAGGGTGGGTCAAACGTGCGTTTGATGGACTTGGAATGCACGTTTATGATAGCTTCAAACGTGCGTTTGGAGTGGTTCAACTCTGTATCAACTGGTGACTCTGTAAACGCACGTTTGAGGGGTTCAAACGTGCGTTTGAACCCCTGTGGCCCCAAAACTTCACTTTTTTTCCTCCTTTGATCTATTTCTTGCCTCGGTTATGCTTTTTACCATAAATCATCGCCTTCCGGGTCCTCGAGACACTGATACCTTATAACATCACACACGACCAAAAAACATACAAACAATTCCGGAGGGTAAAAGTGCTCGGGAATGGGATCAATATCAACTAAAAAGGGGTAACAATCCAACAAAGTAACGGATTCATTCCCCGTGCCATGAGCTCACGATATCACCCCGAAAATGGTCTAAGTCACCCAAAAATGTACCGGAAATGTGATAATCGGGGATAAATAATGCACCGGAGTCACGTAAAGTTGACTCCCATCAACCACCCCACACTTAGCCTTTGCTCGCCCTCGAGTAAATTAGGCGTTTTAAAACCAACCAAGGGATTCAACTTTGTGATGTAGGTGCTACTACTCACACTCTCGAGGTAACCACAAAGTAAGACATTCGAACATATACACACCGGTATAACATTATCAAGAAAATGGAGTGTGTGTGGTGCCAAGCTACAACCAAGTGTTCAAAAGATTGTCGGGGCTTGAATCCCGACCAAAAGTCTACCAACCACCCTCTCCGCTAATCGAGGTCACTAAGTTTGGACACAATCGGGTAGGACTTGAAGGGTTATAACGTTAGGCTCGGGGTAATTCCAGTTAATCGAAAAGGATATTTTGGGAAGTGGAGAAAAAGAAGTACGAGTGAACCTAATCAACAAGTGTACCACTTCATCTCTACCATACAAACCATCCAAACTCATTTTTGATTAATTTAACACTTTGTGAACCGTAGAATGCTAACATACCCGAACTCATTGCCACAATCAATTATGTTTCAAGTGTCATGAGGCGAGATCGAGTACATTAGCACCTATCTCACTATCCCAACCCCTAACATCATAAAGATAACTTTTGAGCTCATTCCTTTGATTTCAACCCTTTATTCCAATCTTCTCCAAACTTTTTTATTCAACGAGAGCTAATTTATTTTGAACTTTGAATGAATTTTATTTTATTTTAAAAGAAAGGAGAAATTTCACAGATTTTTCTTTTCTTTTTGGGCCAAACCCAAGCACTAGGCCCGAACGAGCTCCTCATCTCCTTATAGCTCCAAACCGATGAAACACCAACCCATCGAAACCTCATTTCCCCCACCCCACACTTGCCTTAGCAAGTGTGGCCTAACAACAGACTAAGTCCACTCGTAGGGTATAGATGAAGGAAATGTGACCAAAATTACGGCTCAAGGTAGGTTTCTGACTAAGTAACAAAACGGCTATAAAATGAATGGTGGTCAGACCATTCTATCAAGGCTGAGAGGGGCTACGAAGGTTTAATGTTGGGATAAGGCTTATTTGGCTATGGTTGGTGAAAGAGACGCCATGACCGTCATCCTGTATCCTACTTAGGTGAACTTTCTATTTCACCTCGAGACTAGTGGTATGTGAGGTGGTAGTAATCAAATTGTGCATGAAGTGTAGCTTACGTGAAATTGATAACCTCCATTCTCCAGATAATATCAAACCGCAGTGTACACGTTCAGGGTCTTACTATGGTGATCACCACTCAAATGTGAGAATAACACATACAACACGGTGTTAAAAACACTTGAGAAATTTTTAAAATTACCCAAAAATCGACTCAAACCCGGTCATAGGCTAAGTATACCACATATAAAGCACATTTAACAATAAAAACAAGAAAACGGCTAAGTCCCCCACCCCACACTTAAACGAAACATTGTCCTCAGTGTGTGAGAGATAAAAAGCGTAAAAGACTTAGCTGTTTGACCAAAAAGACCCGGCAGAAAGGCGCACTCGTGACTCGAAACTCGTGTCAACCTCGTATAAATCCATCCCGTAACCTAAAGCGAGATCAACAGAAACAAAGAAAGTGTATTCACGGGACTAAATCCACGTGCTACAAAGCAAGCAAAAGGGTAAGCGGGTGCTTAAAATAACGAGTCCATGCCACAGTGACGAGATCAAAGCATAATGAGGGGGAATACGGGATATGCGATGAAAGTATACAATAGAATCAATGAAAAACAGAACATCCAAGCATCAGATATAAACTAAAATCCACGTCATCCCAAAATATAAGTCAACAAAAAAGGAAACATACACGGTCAAGCAGGCCTCAGGGGCTCAAAAATAAGTGCGCGTGTATGCCAAGTGAAGTGTGTCCAAAGAATGATGAAGGAACGTCAAAAGTAACTGAAACATCAAAGTATAAAAGAGACAGACTAGTAAAATAAGAATATAGAAATGCATGACAAAACATGCTAGTCTGCTCCATGCCCCTGTACGTCAGTAGTGGAGTCAGGTGTGCCCGATGATGGTGTAACCACAGCAGCTGCACTCTCCGTCTGTGCAGGGCCTGCAGCACCTGTCCTATCTGTCTCTGTCCTAGTCCCATCTGTGCCAACCAGATCATCCCAAGCAATGTCATCAAACCCCTCATCTGGCTCGTCAACAAACATGTCCTCTGATACCCTCTGCAAATCTGCTTCTATCTCCGGGGTATACTGGAATGGTGCCTCATCTAAGTCCAACTGAGGAAGGTCTATCTGTCTGGCCCAAGCAAAAACCCTCTGATTCTCTACTATACCGTTCAGAGTCAGCCTCAAACTATCCATCCAATCCCGTTGCTTATGTGCAATGAGAAGTCCCTACCGCTCACTGAGCCACGGCCCCCCGGCTGTAGGTGTAAAAGGTGGAGGAGGAGGTGTAGATGTAGTGGAAGGTCCAGTAGTAAAAGGAGGAGGTGGAGGTATCGTAGTGGTGGTAGTGGAGGAGATGACAGGTGGAGGTATAGGGATTGTGGTGGAAGTAGTCGAGGTGGTAGGGCGAGGAACGGTGTGAATAAGTCGTGAGGAGAGCCTAGGAGGTCGTGGAGTGGTGCGAGCATTGAAAGTAAATAGACAGTTTCCTGTTTCATTTGTCAGTTTCCAGTTTCTGCTTCAGCCTCCTTTTCTTCAGTTTGAGGAGCTGGAAATTCTTTAGCAGTTTCCTCTTGTTCCAAACTGGGTAAAAATTCTTGAGGAGTAGGCTTGGACTTTGAAAGCAACATAAGCATGTTCAATGTTTTTTCATCAATCAGTCTTTCATCACAATCGGATTCTTCATCATCAGGCTCAGTTCTCAGGGTCAGTTCCCCCTGAGTTACAGCTTCTTTCTGCAAGTCAGTTTCAACAGTCTGTTCTCGTTGACAACTTCAGTTTCTTTTATTATTTCCATTTCCTGTGAATGCATAGCTGCTTCTTGAGTTGGTAAAACCTCAGTTACCGAAACTGGAAAAGATTCGGTGAGATTAACTTCAGTGTGCACTTCTGGTGCAGATCTGTCAGCAACTTCAGTTTTAGCTTCTTGAGTTGATGACATTTCTATTGGTTCCTCAGTAACTAGATCAGTTAAGCCTTTTTCTGTTTCTTCCAACTGTTTTCTTATTTTCTTTAAATCTTCAATTTGTGCCAACACTTCATCTCTAGTTGCAGGTTCTTTCGATTTCCTGCTTTTCTTCTTTTTGGGTTCAGTCTCAGATTTCTCTGCTTTCCTTTTTCTTGCTTTTTCTTCCTTAATGGCAATCTTTCCGTCAGCAATTGGTGTTTCTTTTCTCTTAGCAACTCCAAAGTGATTGAGTATCCTCTGGACTACTAACGCAAGAGTCTTCTTGTGATAAAATCGTCCATTCTTCACATCGGTCTTTTTTTTGGGTACATCAATTGACTATGCTATCAATTGATCGAATAGATACCTTGCCCAATTGAAATCTTTTTCAAGCCAAATTACATATAGCAAATCTAGTTTTGCTCCAGATAGATTGCTGAAGTTTCCAGCATTCCCAATTATGCAATTTGCCAGCATCTTCGAGAGAAAATTAAATTCTGGCTTGAGCAGGCTTGTGCTCCCTGTCTGTAAGACAGCAGATTCTCCATTAATTGCTATATCTTTCCATAACTTCTCCTTCTGTTCCTTAGTCAACTTAATGGCTGCTGCTCCTCCGGATTTGTCAAACCCAAAGATTTCTGCAATTAAATCTTCAGTGACTTTGATTTCCTTGTCATTGACAGTGGTGATATAGGTTTGTGTGTCTTCTCCTTCTACAGTTGTTCAACCAAATTGATAGAAGTCTTCGATGCTTTCTAAACAAACACTTTTTAGATCGATGTTGAAGGTAGCTTCCAATCCTTTAGTTTTCCGGATTTTTGTTGCAATAGAATTGACTAGGGTTTGATCAACATACTTTGCAATATATTGATCAAGAGAAACGATCATTCCAGGTTCAACAAGTGTGATGGTCATTTTTTTTCTTCTGGATTTGATTAAAAATTTGAAAATTTGAATTCAAGCGTAAGGAATTTATAAAAGAAAATTCTGGGTATTTATAATTTAGAGTGGGGGTAGTTAAGAATTGAGTGTGACTTAAAACGTCTTGTCATAAATGTTTTGAGATTGCGAAAAGATGGGTGAGTGGGAATTATGAACGGTTTAGATTGAGGAGGACCACGTCCTTTCTTGATAACCGTAGCTAGATAAAAGTGAATAAAGAAGGTACGGTGTATCAACAGCTGTCTACGCTCAGTTTTGTCCTTATGCTGAATTCAAAAACTCAGTTGTGAATACAACTCAGTTTTGTGAATTGCATTTTTCAGTTCTCAGCTAGCAATGTTTCTCCTGCAAAACAAAGTGAGAAATTTTTGGCACCCATATCTTTTTGGGTCTTAACTGATTAGCTTTTGATGGTATAACTTTATTTTTAACTTTATACCTCTCTTGACATTTTGACTGAGAGAAGTCAGTTTTCACAAACTTTTCCTGTTTTGTCATAACAGTTTTAAATTTGTTCAGTTTGTGAGACTGATGTGATAGTCTATACCAATCTTCATCAGTGGGAAATAATCTTCCTTTCCCTCTGAGTCTATTATTCCATGAATGATCTTCATTCTTAGATGGATATGACTTGAAGATTTTCTTACTGATTTCGGATCGGTTTTTTCGTTTTCACCTTCGAATCTTTTCTGTAAAATCTGTTGGCTTGGTGAATTTTACCAGCTGATTTTTCAGTTTTATCATTTTGTGCATTTGGCTGTGTTGAGTATCTATCAGTTCTAATAACTTTATCAGCTTTTTGAGTTTTTGACTGTTGAGCAACCACAAATTTTATTGCAACTGATCCTGGTCTAAACTTAGAATTATACTGATTATCAAATCCTAAACCAGATCTATCTCCAAATGGTTTTCCTGGTTTGAATTGAACTTTGGAAATTGGATCAACTGATGATTCACTGATGTTTATAACTTTTGTTGGTTCATCAGTTGGTCGAATTGTCTTGGTTCCATTATTAGTCTTGATTAGATTGATTTCAGCATTCAATCTTGAAATTTTAGTTTTCAATAACTTTTTCTCCTTTTTGACATTCTCATAATTCTTTTGAATAATCTCTAATTGCTTTATGAGTATGTCCAAGGTTTCATTGAAATATTCATTTCTTTGATTGTTTAAGATAGTGTGAGATTTGGATGTAGATGCACTTACCTCCTGATGTTTGATAGATAAACCTTCTGTTGAGGAATCATCACTAATTAGAACTTGTTTTCCTTTATCAATAGCATTCGCTGTGTAGCTCTAGCAATATGATTTCTTCATCACTTTCTCCTCCATGGCTTGTAGGTAGAGTCTCATCAATACCTGTGGCTTTTGCACTGGATGGATCTCTGGTTAGCTTTTCTTCTATAGAATCAACTACTCGTAGTAACTCTCTTTCAGCTTCTTCTGAAAGACTATTTAAGGATGGAAATCTTGAGAATTCATCATCTACATTCGCATTGAACTCAATGTTTTCATCATAACTAAATTGAGGTTCTGGATTTGTGTGAGAGCTTGTAGTACCGAGTCTTTCGAATATTTGATCCTGAAAATCATAGACAACATTCTGCAAATAGTCAGTCAGGGGGTTATTTATCCAATTTCTAATTCTAGATGTATCCATTAAAAATACTTTTAAGACAGATACAGGAAGGGGTTTTCAACAACTGGTTGCTCCTGAACAAATAACTGATGGACAGTTACTTCAAACTGATATTGGAACAGCTTCAAAAGAAGATTTGCTCCGATACCAATTGTTGGTATCGGAAACAACTGAACCTTGAAGCGGTAAACGATTTGGATCACCTTTAAAAGAGGGAACCGCTCCGATACCAATTGTTGGTCCCTTGGAAAGGCTTACACAAGTTTAGAGGGGGGGGTGAATAAACTTGTCACCAAGAACTAATCCTGAGCTGGAAAAGCCCCAGGAACTGAGTTTCTATGAAACTTAAAACTGATCTTCAGTTCAGTTTTGTTCCTGTCCCTTAACTTGTGCGGAGTTTAGTTAGCTCAACTGAGTATAAGTCAACGCTGACTTATATTTAGTCTTGTTAACTGGCAGCAGATAAATATTAGCCTTTAAAAACTAGTTAACTTAGTTTCAGTATGAAAACCACATAAATATAAAGTAAATGAATGCGTAAAGTAAATAGACAAGTTTTATAGAGGTTCCAAGTGGTGTAATCCTGTCAATCCTCTCTTCCCCTGTGATGCGGAGGAAAATTCCACTAGAACTTCTTTGAGATGGCCCGGTTACAAAAAGTTCGGGCGATAGTCTTTGACTAATCCCTAGCTTCACTATCTAAACACTTGTAGAACAGGTAGGATTGCTGCTCTTCAACTGTTTGAACCACTGGTCCTTGGAGGGTAGAATTGCCTCTTCACCAGCTCATCACAAAAACAGTCTTCCTGACTGCACTCAACTGTCCTTCACACCTTCTTGGTGTTTCACAGTCTAAACCTTTGATAAAATCAAAGTTGAGACTTTGAATCAATAACTATGATTCAACTGTGTGATTTGAGCTTTTGTTCTGGATGATTAATTTAAGCACAGCTCTGTATTTCTTCAAATGTTGGATCTTGAATCTGCTTGAACACTTTGAAGAAATTTCTTGATCTTGCAATTAAGTACTTAGCAGGTATATTTTTGAATTTGGCTTTCCCCCTCAATTTGATCTTTATTGGCTAGATAGATTCCTTTTAATTTTCTTGCTTTATTATCATATACCTGCACTTGCTTTTGATGTTGTAGAGATATATTTATAGGGGTTTATTCAACGTTCATCCTGCTTCTAACGGCTATATTTTCTGACCGTTCTGCTGTTTCAGTACTTCATCCAATAAAATTGCTTTCTTTACAACGTTCGACTGTACGATCAGTTTGTTGGATGGCTGACTTATAAAGCTGAGTTTCCTTATCGGTTTTATGCGAGTTTTTCATTTGTCGGTTTCTAACCGACTTGGAGCATTAAGTGAGATTTTACTCTTCTTTAAATATCAGTACTCCAGTTTTCATCTGATTATAATTGACTTAATCAGAGTACACCATGATTTATTATCATCTAAGAATTCATTGTCCTTATGATCTTTAGGTCTTCATACAAGATCTATAAAGTCGGTTCGAGTCACCACAATGCGGCACGAAGTCTAACTTTACAGTCTCGACTTGTAATCTTCATAACTGAGTTTGAACCCTCAGTTCTTCATTCTTCAATAACTGAGTTTGAACCCTCAGTTCTTCATTCTTCTAGATAAGCCAACCGAGTCTGTAACTCTCAGCGAACTTATCTTCTTCAATCTTCTGTTGGTGTGATCTATTGTTAGTTTCTTGTAGAATCTCAGCTAGATTAGATCTCAGTTTCTTCATTTCTCAGTTTCCAACCTAGAACTATTACAGTGCTTGTCTGATTTAACTTATACAATTATCAGACTCTAATAAATCCTATACATTGATATCTAGACTTCTTTTTTCTTTGCACTATAACAGAATAGTTATGACACTTCATCAATGGGGTTAAGAACAATTAACAAATAAGTGATAAATCATCATCAAAACATAAATTTTATTTCCAACAAACGGCTTAAGAGCTACGGGCTGAATCTTCTTTCTCAAAATCTGATCGTCCGGATATTCTTCAACCGGTACTCCTTTGCATAAGCCATGAATGAGGTAGGGGCACATGATCATACGACGCTTGACCTTCTGATTCTCTCTAAACTCATCGAAGTTAGTCTTCCCGACATCGACCTTAAGATCATAGTGTAAGGTTTACAACAATTGCAAATCCTTGATGTGGAAATGCGTAATGTTGTCCTTCAGTAGTAGGCGATTCTGGGAAAACTTTGCTTTGACTTTCCATTCATCCGGCCAAGTTGTCATCAACAGCTGATTCCTTGTACTACTATTTCCCCTAGTCACCCACTACAAATCTGGATTGATAGCCTTCCTCAGTTTTTCCAACGGATCCTCAGTCTCAGTATTATTCCAATGTGATCTCTCCGCAAACCAACTAATATAATCATGTCCCTCGAAAGCCGGTACCCGGAAGTAATCATTAATTGCCTGAACTGACCACGGGACATTTACCCCTCTAACCTTGATGAACCCCGACTCTAGGTTGGCGACACTGAAATTGGCATACCACTCCCGAACTAGTGTAAGATTGAGGTCCCCTTCTGGCTCGAGAATCAAGTTGTTCCATCCCCTCTTCACCAAATTGTCTACGAAGGGTTTAGGAACCACCTTAAGATCTAACCCCTTCTCGTAACACATGTTCTTTGTAGCGATATATTCGTTGTAATTGGTCATCGCCACTGGTGAGTTGAAACGCTGGTCAAAGGGCAAAGGATCACGAAGGGGAGGAGCTAGTGGGGGATCTTGCCCGGGAGCACTTGGAGGGGGAAGTGTAACAGGTGTTTGTGCCGTTTTAGTTCGCATTCGGGCCAATGACACATCACTCTCAACTTTTGTTTCCTCCTCACTGTCACTACTGGTGTTCCTCCCCTTAGTATCCGGCTCAAAGTCCTCGTCTGAAGTTTCATCTCTCAACTATCCCGCAGGCCTAAGGGCTCGAGGGTTCCTACTCTCTACACGGCCCGCGTCACTAATCCGAATACCACCCTTAGGTATCCGAGGATAAACTATGGTTTTTTGCTTTTTGGGCATGTGCTTTGCTACCGGTTTCTTTCCTTTCCCCTTACCCTCGATTTCTTTTCGCTTAGTTTCCCTCATTATCTCTAAACTCACCAATACAGCACCAAACAACCAATCAAACAAGCAAAAACCAACCCGGTTATCGTCCAACCGAGATTTCAAAACAGACCAACCCAAACAACAATCACCCCACAAGAGCCACACTATTCACCATCAACCATAAGACAAGAAAAACAAAGCACAAAACAAGATACAAAATCAATAACAATAAATAACGGGATAAGGGCGTTAAACCAAAACGGCTAAAAACTAACCCTAACCGAAACTTCGACATAAAACCAAATTGTACCTATACTATGCTTAAACGAGAAGAGGTGAATGATTTGGAGCGAAGAACGAGCCTCGAAACGTCCCAAAAGGTCAAGTTCGACCTTGGCGAAAAAGTGCCAAAAAGTGAAGATCGAATCGAGAATTTGGGGGATTTGTTGTTGGAATGGATTGGTGAAATCAAAAGGAGAGATTGAGATGTGTTGTTTGGTGTTTAAATCGCCAAAAACGGAGTAATATTGAGTGATTTTGAGTGAAAAGGGTGAGGGAAAGCGGCTGTCGGCGTTTAGGTTTTTGAGAGAATATAGAACTGAAACGCGCGTTTGTAGGGGGTTATATGAAGAAGACGACCTTGAACGCACGTTTGGAAGTGTGAAACGTGCGTTTCGCAAGTCCAAACGCATGTTGTGAGTCTTGAACGTGCGTTCACAAGGGGAAATTAAGAACAGAGAGTTGGGGTCTCAAACGCACATTTGGAATGATTCCAAACGCATGTTTGGAACGGCACAGACTGAAACGCACGTTTAACTGGGTCTGAACGTGCGTTTGGGACCAAAAACAGGGCAAACACAAGATTTCTACCCCACACTTGATTTAAACCGCCCCGAGACTACTAGAAACACCAAACTCACTCAACAAAAACTACGAGATGGTGGGTTGCCTCCCCCAAGCGCCTTTGTTTTACGTCGTTGGCTCGACGAGATGGATTATACGGTGCCAACTTTTTCAAAGTTATACCGTTGGCACGAGACGAGAAAGGGTAGAAAGTTGGAAAGATGGATTGAAAATTATACGTGTCAATATTTAAAGTCCGTTACAAGACTTACAAGATTCATTGCATGGTACGGGGTCCTCAAGGGTCACTATTTCTAGTGCTTCGTCGTAAGGCAACCTCTCATACCTTTTCAACCGAAGACCATTGGTGGTGAATGTGCCAAACTTGGGATGGGTGATTTCAACGGCACCGGACGGATAGACTTTAGATACCACATAAGGACCGGACCATCTAGACTTCAACTTCCCTTGAAAAAGATGCAAACGAGTATTGTAGAATAAGACCTCATCACCCTCATTGAAAACACGAGGTTTGATCAACTTATCGTGAAGCAACTTGGTCTTTTCCTTATACTTAGTAGAAAGATCGTAAGCACAAAGGCAGAACTCATCTAGTTCATTTAATTGGGCCATACGCTTTTCACCAATTAAGGTGTCATCAAGGTTTAGTATTTTGACAGCCCAATAAGCCTTGTGTTCGATTTCTACGGGAAGATGACAAGATTTACCATAGACTATCATATAGGGTGACATGCCTAGGGGTGTCTTGAAAGCTGTCCTATGGGCCCACAAAGCATCATCTAACTTTAACGACCAACTCTTGATATGAGTATCTATCGTCCTCTCTAAGATACACTTAATACCCCTATTCGTAACCTCAATTTGACCATTAGTTTGGGGATGATAAGCGGTACCTAACTTGTGTTTCACCCCATACTTCTCCAAAAGTTTGTCAAACGGTTTGTTGGCAAAGTGGCTTCCATTATCACTGATTATAGCACGAGGTACCCCAAACCGACTAAAGATACTCCTTTTAAGAAAGCGGATAACAACATTCCTATCGTTAGTGGGTGATGCCAAGGCCTCGACCCATTTCGACACATAATCACAGGCGACTAGGATATATTTGTTACCGCATGAGGAGGGATAGGGGCCCATGAAATCAATGCCCCAAACATAAAAAACTTCACAAATAATGATCGGCTTTTGAGGCATTTCATTTCTCCTAGAAATACGCCCGGACCTTTGACAAGCATCACAAGATTTCACATACGCATGTGCGTCTCGGAATAGAGTGGGCCAATATAGCCCACTTTGTAATACTTTCAAAGCGGTCCTTTGCCCGAGAAGTGACCTCCGGCCTCTTTATCATGGCAAAACGAGAGCGCGCTCAAAATTTCACTTTCTGGGATGCATCTCCTCAAAATGCCATCCGAACACAACATATATAAGCAAGGATCCTCCCAAACATACTTACCAACCTCACTAAGGAATTTACGCCTTTGGTTTGAGTCAAGGTTGGGATCTACAAAACCGCACTCATGGTAGTTGACAAAAGGAGCGAACCAAGGACTACCTTCCTTACCGAATTTTAGAAAGTTTCCTTTCTTGGCCGGAATAAGGGTGTCAAGTGCATAAAGTTGCTAACCGGCAGTGTACCGGGTCGATTGCTAGATTAGCTACAGGAGTACGAGGTCGAACCCAAGGGAAAAGTGTTTGTGAGTACCAAAGTGAACGTGTTACTTAGTCTAGGTGATCAATCTTTTTAAAGTGTTTGTTTACTACAACGACACTAAAGTGATTTATACTAACAAGTCTAAAGATAGAAAAGAAAGAAAGAAGATTAAACTACTAAGTTTTAAAGATTGATTAAGGGACATAGCCGAACCATGATCAAAATAGCTAGTTTCAACCCAAGGATAGACAAGACTGGGAGTGTGCATTACAACAAACGAACTCTTGCATACAATTTCATGGGTGCGTACTCCTAATCCCGGTGCTAAGGTCTGAACAAATCTTCCCCAACACCTTATGCCAAGTTAACTACCCTTCCCTAAGGAAGATTCACTAACGAGTCATGTTATGCACTAGAGCCGCTTAAACGTCAAAGCGAGTAACGTCACTCTAGGAAGTGATCCTAGAACCATTTTCCCACATCTCTCTATCTGAACAACTCTCAAGATTGATGTGTGTGATTTTGACCTAGGTGATCAATCTAGTCCAAATCTGTTATAACAAGTTCTAAGACATGAAACAAGCAAGATGCAACAATAAAAGCACTACCCACTCCCAACTTCATCACCCAAAGGGTGATTTCACCAAATTTCACATGATTCGACTATGAAAAGGGTTCAGCTACTCATTATACTAGTTAAAACATACACAAGACAGTAAATAAAAGTCATAACAAGTAAAAGAAAGGAGCAATTTACCATTAAATTGCAGAAATTCGAGATTATATCCAAAAAGTACAAAATAAAGAAGTAATTAAAAGGTGGTCTCTTAGTGTTTGGAATGAAAATCTAAGCTAAGAAAAAAAATATTAAGCTAATATTATGTTGATGTAAGCTAAGAGAAAGTATTCTAAGCTATTACAAAAATCGAGCTAAGGAATGGGTAGAGTTTTGCTAAGAAAGTAATTGGTGTCCAAGAAATAGTCTAAGGGGGGTATTTATAGTTGGGGGGAAAATCTGGAGAAAACTGGCCCAAACGCACGTTTGGAGGCTGGAACTGGCGTTTGGCTTCTTCAAACGCACGTTTGGATTGGTTCAAACGTGCGTTTAGCTTCATTTCTGGGCAGGGTCTTGAATGTTCTTCATCTTGAACGCACGTTTAGGGTGGGTCAAACGTGCGTTTGGTGGACTTGGAACGCATGTTTATGACAGCTTCAAACGTGGTTTTGGAGTGGTTCAACTCTGTATCAACTGGTGACTCTGTAAACGCACGTTTGAGGGGTTCAAACGTGCGTTTGAACCCCTGTGCCCCCAAAACTTCACTTTTTTCCTCCTTTGATCTCTTTTCTTGCCTCGGTTATGCTTTTTACCATAAATCATCGCCTTCCGGGTCCTCAAGACACTGATACCTTTTTACATCACACATGACCAAAAAACATACAAACAATTCCGGAGGGTAAAAGTGCTCGGGAATGGGATCAATATCAACTAAAAAGGGGTAACAATCCAACAAAGTAACGGATTCATTCCCGTGCCATGAGCTCACGATATCACCCCGAAAATGGTCTAAGTCACCCATAAATGTACTGAAAATGTGATAATCGGGGATAAATAATGCACCGGAGTCACGTAAAGTTGACTCCCATCAGAATGCAAGAGAGGATGGCAAGAGTAGAGAAATGGGCTGGAATCGAAGTGATACCTCAAAGTGAGAATGCTGGTACTAAAGAAGCCAACTATATTGGGAAACAAGGAATTCAATGGGGAGGGTATAAACCTAACCATAACCATTCTAGATTCCGATATAGTGACCCTAATGCAGGAAAAGGGCCTAAACCGCCTACTACTTATGTGCCACAGCAAACTAAAACTTTTGGTTGGAAGCTGCAATAGAAAAATTGAGTAATGTCGTTACTGACAATATGGGACAACTTTCAAAATCGATGGCTGATTTAACCACTAACTTTAGCCAATATTGTCAGAAGACCGATGCTAAGGTAACCAACCAAGAAGCCATAGTCTAGAATCTCACTCACCAAATAGGAAAGTTAGCTGAGCAAGTCTCAACTAGACCTCCTGGAGGATTGCCAAGCAATACTGATAAGAATCCTAACGATTTGAATGCGATCATGACTAGAAGTGGGAAGGAAGTAACTCCACCATCCTTGAAAGAGAGAAGAAAAATCCGTAGAGAGTAAGGATGGTGAGCCAAGCAAGGAAGCAAATACCTCTGAAACCTTACCTGAGCAAGAAACCTATAAAGAACCTGCTGGCCCTAGAGTTGAGCTTTACAATAACAAGTATCCTATTTTCACTGATGTCGATCCTTCAACCTTACCTTATCCTCCACGCAAACCTAAGCCTAAGGTTGATGACAAGAGGTATAAGAAGTTCATTGATATTTTTAGAAAATTACACATCAATATACCTTTAGTTGAAGCACTGGCTGAGATGCCTGAGTACACAAAGTTCTTGAAAGAAGATGTCTCTACTAAGAGGAAACTCCTAGATCTAGAGACCATTTGCCTAAATGAGGAGTGCTCAGCCATTCTTCAACATAAGCTGCCCGCCAAGTGCAAGGATCCAGGAAGCTTTCTCATTCCCTGCACCATAGGTAACGTATGTTTGAACAAAGCCTTGTGTGATCTAGGAGCGAGCGTAAATATGATGCCTCTATCCATTTTTCAAAAGCTGGGCATGAAAGACCTTAGAAAGACTTCAATTACTTTGAAATTAGCTGATCGTTCAGTTAAGGAACCTTGTGGGGTGGTTGAAGATGTGCTAGTAAGAGTTGAGAAGTTTGTGTTTCCTGTCGACTTTGTTGTGCTAGATATGGAAGCTAACTACGAAGTGCCCCTAATCTTAGGAAGACCTTTTATGGCCACTAGTAGGACGCTTATCGATGTTTACAAAGGAGAGTTAGTATTAAGAGTTAATGGAGATGAAATAGCATTCAACGTGCTTGACACTATGAAGACACCTGATGATGAAGACGATGCATGTTTCATGTTGGATTCTGTTGACAAGCTTGTCAGTGATTTCCAACAGTATGAGGATATTAAGGATTTTCTCGAGGCTACCTTGGAATTAGAGGATGAAGTGCCATATGAAAAGAGCGAGGAAGAAAAAGTGATATGGCCTGGATATAGTAGAGGAAACCCTAGACATGTCGAGGAGATAAAGTCTACCAAGGTTGAGAAATTCTACCATAGACCGACATGGCATAAGTTCTTTGAACTTAAGCTAACCGGACAAAAGTTAAAGACCTCGTTAGAAGAACCTCATACTAATCTGACACTGAAGCCTCTGCCTGCACATTTGAAGTATGTATTCCTTCAAAACGAAACCTTGCCGCTTATTATTTCTTCTGCCTTGATTGAAATCCAAGAAGAAAAGCTGATGAGAGTATTGAGAGAGTATCGCGGAGCATTTGGATGGACTATAGCTGACATCAAAGGCATTAGTCCCAGCGTTTGCATACATAAAATTTCAGTTGATCCTGCAAAGAAAGCGGTTGTACAACCCCAAAGAAGGTTGACTCCACAATTGAAGGACGTGGTTAGGGATGAAATTATTAAGATGTTAGAAATGGGGATCATCTTCCCTATCTCTGATAGTGAATGGGTTAGCCCGATCCATTTGGTTCCGAAGAAGGGAGGTTTTACGGTGCAAGCTATAGAGTTAAATGAGTTGATTCCTGTTAGACTCATTACTGGTCATAGAGTGTGCATTGACTTTAGGAAGTTGAATGACGCCACTCGTAAAGATCACTTCCCTCTTCCCTTCATTGATCAAATGCTCGAGAGACTGAGCGGACATGCGTTTTATTGTTTCCTTGATGGTTACTCTGGATATTATCAAATTCATATCTCACCCGAGGATCGTGAAAAGACCACTTTTACATGTCCATATGGAACCTTTGCCTATAACAGAATGCCCTTTGGTTTGTGCAACGCATCAACAACGTTTCAAAGATGCATGATTTCTCTGTTTGCTGATATGGTTGAAGACTTCCTAGAGATCTTTATGGATGATTTTTATGTATTTGGAGATGATTTCGATTCATGTCTCACGCATCTAGCAAGAGTGTTGAAGAGATGCGAGGAGACGAATCTGGTGCTTAACTGGGAGAAATGTCATCTTATGGTTATTGACGGTATAGTACTTGGCCACCGTATTTCTAAGAACGGTATAGAGGTGGATAGAGCAAAAGTTGAGGTGATTGAAAAAATGCCTCCACCAACCAATCTTAAGACTTTGCGAGGTTTTCTTGGCCATGCAGGATTCTACCGTCGGTTTGTGAAGGACTTTTCCTTAATCTCTAGACCTCTTACCGAATTATTGGCCAAGGATGTGCCATTTGTGTTTACTAATGAGTGCATGAAAGCTTTCAATAAATTGAAGAGCATGCTTATTCCGCACCGTTCTGATTGCGGCTGATTGGAATCTACCTTTTGAGTTGATGTGCGATGCAAGAGATACTGCTGTAGGTGCTGCCTTAGGACAAAGGAACTATGCAACTACTGAGAAAGAACTTATCTAGTAGGATCTTATCTTTGCATTTGACAAGTTTAGGTCTTATCTAGTAGGATCTAAAGTCACTGTTTGGACTGACCATGCAGCTTTGAAGTATCTTTTAGCCAAACAAGATTCCAAGCCAAGGTTATTGAGATGGATTCTACTATTGCAAGAATTTGATGTAGAAATCCGTGATAAGAAAGGATCTGAGAATCTGGTTGCGGATCATCTTTCCCATTTACAAATAGAGGACAATGAGCCACTAACCGAGATTGGAGAAACATTTCCTGTAAACAATTATTCTCCATCACAGCCATACATGGAAAAGATGATTGCGCTGCAGTATCTTCGTGCGTTGAGGTTGTGAAGGTTAATAAACAACCATGGTTTAAAGACTTTGTGAATTATCTATCCGCGAAATACTTGCCACCAAATCTCAACCCCCAAGAAAGAAAAAAATTCTTTAAGGATCTTAGGCACTATTATTGGGAAGAACCCTATTTTTTTAAACTAGGATCCGACAATGTCTTTAGGAGATGTGTGCCGGAAGAGGACATGTATGATATCCTTAGACATTGCCATGCTTATGAGGCCGGAGGACATTATGGAGGAGAGAAGACAGCTGCGAAAGTTCTCCAATGTGGTTTTTACTGGCCGACCTTGTTCAAAGATGCGCATCAATATGCTAAATCTTGTCATTCTGGCCAAATGACAGGAAATATCTCGAGAAGGAATGAAATACTATTGAAGAATATCCTAGAGGTGGAACTCTTTGATGTTTGGGGTATTGATTTTGTGGGACCCTTTACTTCGTCTTTGTCCAACCGCTATATTTTAGTGGCGGTCGACTACGTGTCCAAATGGGTTGAGGCCATTGCTTCGCCTACTAACGATGCGAAAGTTGTACTGAAATTCTTGAAGAAGAATATTTTTACGCGGTTTGGAACCCCACGTGCCATTATTAGTGATAATGGAAGCCATTTTTGCAATAGGCCGTTTGAAAAGTTGATGATTAAGTACGGGGTTAGACACAAGTTAGCTACTGCTTATCACCCTCAAACAAGTGGACAAGTTGAGGTTACAAATCGAGAAATAAAGCGCATTTTGGAGAAAACTGTGAATACGACTAGAAAGGATTGGTCGTTGAGATTAGATGATGCTTTATGGGCTTATAGGACTGCTTATAAGACGACTATTGGTATGTCTCCTTATAAGATTGTTTTTGGAAAAGCATGTCATCTACCGGTTGAACTTGAACACCGTGCCATGTGGGCTACGCGTATGTTGAATTTTGATGAGAGTTTGGCTGGAGAAAGAAGATTGTTAGAGTTGACTCGCCTAGAGGAGTTTCGTCTGGAAGCTTATGAGAATGCCAAAATATTTAAGGAGCGCACAAAGAAATTTCATGACAAGAAGATATTGGACCGCACTTTTAAGGAAGGCGATCTGGTTCTTCTTTACAATTCGCGCTTGAGACTCTTTCCTGGCAAGTTAAAATCACGATGGTATGGCCCTTATCGAGTGAGTAAGGTTTTCCCTTCTGGAGCTGTGGAATTATTGAACCTGAAAGATCAATCCACTTTTGTGGTTAATGGACACCGTGTGAAACATTATGTTGGTCTTGGTCAAGGAAAGGAGGAGGAAGTCTTCACTCTTGAAGATCCCACCTATACCTAAACCATGGTTGAGTTAAGTCGAGCTGACGACTATAAACACAGAACTAATTCTTAAAAACTATCTTTTGTTTTTGTTTTGTTTGAATAAAGTAGCATGAGACTGTTAAGGTTTTTTTATCTCGCAATGTTCTTATTCTAAGTTCGGAATAAACGAGGTTTTTTCCTTGATAGCCGACATGTGAGTTTGTAGTTTTAACTCTTTGGTTTTCCGTGTCATTGGTTGTATGAAATAAAGTGGCTTAAACTGTTTTTGGATATTCTATATCTAATTACTGCCACATTATTTTATAACCTCCATTGACATGTTATTAACGGTTTCGTGGAGTTTCTATTTGGTTTGCATAAACAGGTTTTCGTTTGCTTCTCCACGACGTGCTTGGTCTACAACTACATTCTGCATCTACTTGAGAGCCGTTTCCAGAACTAAGTCTTTTTCTTAAAATCTCATTTTTCTTTGTCATTTGGGACAATGCCAAGTTTAAGTGGGGGGTAGGAGACTTAGCTATGCTATGATATGTGTTATAATTGAAAACTGAGTGAAACGGTGAAAAATGTGAAAAATGAAAATTTTTGAACAAATGCCAAATTTATTATCTCGTACCCTTAGAATTGTGAGTTCTTATACATAGAATTGATAGGGAAGGAACCAAGTCGCATGATTACGTGATCATTTTATACTTATGTGAATGTAGATTTAAGGATATTCAAGCCAACTATTGCAAGTAGTTATTTATTATTTGCTTACTCAATTTGAATCGACGAATTCCGCACAAATCATAATA
This sequence comes from Gentiana straminea, assembly GCA_036785695.1. Lineage (NCBI taxonomy): Eukaryota > Viridiplantae > Streptophyta > Magnoliopsida > Gentianales > Gentianaceae > Gentiana > Gentiana straminea. Next base: position 520,613 of record JAVUPR010000273.1, read on the forward strand.
ACTGTGAAGATTAATGTGTAAATTGCGTAGATGATTGGTTATGAAGACCTAGAGTCGATATTTATCTGCTGATGTATTCTTATCTTCTAGCCATCAAAGCAGAGTAATAAGCTTGAGATTTATCTGTGTTTTAACGAAATTGTTAAGGGTGATTTTATACGATTTATATTGATATATTTTATGATAATTTCCCTCATATTTGTATAATTTGTATAAGAAACGAGTGTTTAATGGAATTATTGAGCAAATGATATTTTAAATGAGTTATTCGCAAAATAGGTTAATTTTGGTGTTTTAATTTTGATTTTATGATTATTTGGATGATATTACGTTTTGCGATGTTTTAATGTGTTATAGGTATGTGTTTGATGCTCAAATGATGATCAAAAAGAGATAAAAGTCGAATTACATTGATGATAGAAGAGATAATGATGATTTGGATTGAAGAAAAAGAGATAAGTATGGGAAAATCAAGATTAAGTCGTTCCTGGACTGGCGTCTAGAAGCTTGAACTGGCGTCCAGAGTGGACGAGCGTCTGAATAAGTGGACGAGCGTCCAGGAGGAGAAATTTGGTTCAGGATGTTCAGATTTTTAGTGGACGAGCGTCCAATTTTGTGAAGGACGGGCGTTTGATGAAGACTCAGCCCGACTCGAAGTTTTTGTCGAAGACCGAACGAGCGTCCAGAGAGATGGACGGGCGTCCTACCACCGCCTCAGCACAGCCGACTTACTTTTCTATAAATACTAGCGCTATTTTCAACCCTAGATACACATTATTACACAGCCGCATACATAGAAAACCCTAAATTCGAGCCAAGTAACCTCGGCCGGCTGAGCCTTGGTGCTTGGCCGGCCGAGGGTTGTTCTTTTTATTTAGATTTCGTTTATGTTTTTGCTGGATTATTGGAGGCTAAACAATTTGTCAAGTTATTTAAATCCGTTTCATCAGGTTCTTTCTTTTCAATCTTAAGTTTGTTTTGTGATTTTTGATTAAAGTTGTTATCTTTTCTATATGCTTATTGTTTATGCAATCGATATCGAGAGATGTATTGCTTATTGATGTTTACAGTATGAAGAGAGTCGGTGTAAACCTTAGATCACCATAGGAAAGATTGGATTTTTAACCTTGACATAACGAGAGTTGATAGGTTAGATTTCTAGGTTGCTAGATTGAGAAATCTTACACCTTGGTTTGAGAGCGTCAATCTTATAGATCGAGAGATGAAAGATTGATAGGCGAATTATCTACGAGAGTTGAAATTCATACCTTTGATAGGTGAACCACAATTTTAGTTGACTCATCACAAGACAACTTTAGAGAGGAAATTAAGGGTTGCAGGATCGGTGGACAATTACTTGTTCAATTGTTTAATCGCCATGATCATCGTTTTTATAGTTGTTTTTGTTTCCTAGTTTATAGTCTAGATTTCGTTTTCGCTTTGATCTTTCCTGGCTTTGGAGTGACAATCCTCTGTCCAGTTTATCTTTTCGTTTTGTTATTTTAGGTTTTAATAATAATAGTATCAATCTTAGGAAAATTAATGAACTAGATACCCCGATTCCCTGTGACCGACTCTGGTATTAATCGCTATGCTACGATCCCTACACTTGGGGAATACCGGATTTATAAATTTTATTACTTGTTGTTTTCATTGCATAAAATCCGGAGACAGAAATGTTATACACTGGGCTTGTAGTAACATTACCAAAGTAGCTTCGCGCTTGTGGTAATATTCAATGCTTCCACTAATCCGTGAGAGAGGGATTCTTGCAATGCATACTTTACTTTTAAAGCAAGTTTCTTTCTTGAGAGGTGTTAAAGCTTTAAACTACGGAAATATGAAAAAATTCAAATTTTTAAGAGGCTTGAGTATTTTTCTCGGTCTCCAAGTCCAAAAACCCCATGGATGACGCTCTTGCTTATTGCACCATATCTTTACCCATTGCGAGGCTTAAGGAGTAGGAATGCTGATGTTGGTAGGTTAAGACTTCGAAGTTAGCATAAACGTTAATCTTGCCACGAATAGATAAAACTAAACGCACATGCACACGTCACATCGATTCATGACAAGTAGTGAATAATGGATACCTTATGAGAATAAGTGGTATGAGTTGACACGAGTTTCTTGTATAAGTATGATTTGACCTCGGAAATTGTTGTCTTGGGGAGTGACTTATTGATGCTTTGTTCGGGACGATCAAAGTTTAAGTGGGGGGTAGTTGATGACGGTCAAATTATACCCTTAAAAGTCATCAACATTAGCCTTTAATCGGGATTAATAATATATATTTTATGATAAATCACCTGTTTATATTTATTATTTAATATTATGTGATTAATAAGATATAATTTGGTATTTATCCATTTTTATTATATAATTTGGTATTTATCCGTTATTTAAATATGATTTATTTTGGGATAAATATTTATTTTGTAGATTGGGATAATTTTTGGAAGATAAATACAAGTGGAAGAATTAAATTACAAGATAAATCCAAGATGCATTGAAGATAAATATCGGATAAGCACAAGAAGAGGAGTAAAGCATGACAAAAGCCAGCAAGCCAATCCAAAGAGATGCGCCGACTTTGGCACACGCATAAGGGGGGCGCATGTCACATTTTGAGATCGGCCGGGAGTTATCTCTTATTTGTTTGATATTTTGAAGTATATCTCTTAATTAGCTTGAACCCCTATAAATAGAAGCATGCATTACACGCCATGTACACCTTAGAAATACATTATTCCAATACTTTTATATAGTTCTTTGTTTTTATGTTCGTTCATTACGGAGTCGTTAGAGTCTCCGGTTAGAGATCGTATCGAGGAGTGGGAATCACGCTCGTCTTCGAGGGTAATGTCTACTCTATTATGCAATCTTTAATCATAGATCTAATTTATTTCGTTATGGAGTAGTCTTTTTGTGTATTGATTTCGTGATGTAGTTAATTTACGAACCCATGTTTATGTAGATATGAGACATAAAAGACGTTTCACGAGCAAATCTGGTTCAAATCTGAGCTTGCTGGCAGCGAGCCTATGTCTCGTTGGTAGCAAGATCTGTGATGTTCTTGATTTGTCTGTGAACGGCTTCGACTACGTCAGGTTCTCTGCTTTGTAAGTTAAACGAGTAATTAAACTTGATCAACTTAATTATTTGTCATCGTAATTTAACATGAGACCAGAAAAGTGATTGTTACTTAGGACAGAGATTGAATCGGTCTAAGAAGTACGCCTAATCATAGGAATGTTGCTTAGATGAGGTTACGGTTTATACCGGCATCCCTAGTTTCGTAATTGTGTCAGAAGTTATATGAGATGGAGGCTAAAAATGTGAAGTCACGTAATAGAGACACTATGATCTAGATGGCCTAACCGGAGCTAGATCTATTTTAGGGGATGACTCCCGTAGTCAGAATAATTAATCTTAAATGTCTTGTTTTATCTCGTCGTCAGTCTACATAGCATGGGGGAGTAATTACTACTAGCGTTATCAATACCGTTTGTTAATCATTTATAAAACCTATAAAAATAAGTGTCTTAGTGTCGTTGTGTCTTTTGTTGGTTTTGTGTTTCTATCGTGTCAATTTTAATTCTACGTTATTTGTTGGTCGTAGACCACTTTTAATTTACTTTTGGTATGTTAAGTTATATTTCATTTAAGCTGAGTCTCTGTGGGATCGACCTCGACTCTATCTCACTATACTACGATTGAACCTAGTTCTCTTGCTAGTGTGTTATTTAGGTATCGAGTATTTTTTATTACTTGGACCGTGCATCAGGCTTGTTGAAGACTGCTAGGATTCAAGATGTTTCTGCCTCTTCTATTCCTTCACAGGCTTTTGCTCTTTCAGCCAATGTTCCATCTGATCCTGCACAGCAAGGATGTAATTTACATAAATAGAATTTGGATTTAGGTGCCATAGACAATATTACGTATTCTTTGCATTTAATGATTAATGTTGTTCCTGCACACAATCTAACTGTTACTTTGCCCACCGGTAATGTTATTCATGTTTCTCATATAGGGCAAGTAAAGATTAATGAACATTTAACCTTGAATAATGTTCTTTGTATTCCAACTTTTTCTTTTAACCCGTTATCAGCGAGGAGACTCACTATAGGTACTAATATGCATTTATCTTCTAATGAGGATTGATGTTTTATACAGGATACAAATGTTCGGAAGAGGATTGGTTCAACTAGGATTTCTAATGGCTTGTACATTCTACATGCTGAATCTGCTTCTTCATGTGTTTCAGCACCTACTTGCAATGCTGTTTCTCAGTCTTTATTATGGCATTATAGGCTAGGGCACTTGTCTAATCCAAGGCTTAGATCACTAAACAATTTGTTCCTCATGTATAGTTTCCTTTAGATAATGAGTGTTTGATATGTCCTTTAGCAAACCAAAAAAGATTTCCCTTTCAACCTATTTCTATTTCTCGGCATATTTTTTTATCTATTACATGTTGATATTTGGGGTCCCAATATGGTACTACCCTTAATGGTGAATTCTATTTTTTGTCTATTGTGGATGATCATAGTAGATTTTTATGGGTATTTTTAATGAAAGCCAAGTCTGAAACTGGGGCTATTTTACATGCTTTTTGTAATAGAGTTCATACTAAGTTTGGCACTTTAGTCAAAGTCAGTAGAACAGATAATGTATCTGAGTTTGATATGCAGTCTTATTATGCAGAAAAAGGCATAATACATGAGACTCCACAACATAAAGGGATAGTGAAGAGGAAACACCAACATTTATTGAATACTGCCAGGGCACTAGGATTCCGTTCAAATTTGCCTATGCCTTACTGAGGTTTTTTCTTGCAACATGTTGCCTTGCATATTAACTGTACTTCCACACCTCTTCTTAAAAATCAATGTCTATATTCTGTGTTATATAGTAAGTCTCCTAACTATGACCTGCTAAAAGTGTGTGGTTGTCTAACTTTTGCTTCTACTAATAGGCAATGAAGGGGAAAATTTGATTCTAGAAGCAAGAAATATGTATTCTTAGGATTACATGCTCATAGAAAGGGATACATGTTATTAGATTTGCAATCTCAAGAGAGTTTTGTCTCTAGAGATGTTATATTCCATTTGGGTAAGTTCCCATTTATCACTCCTGCTACTGATGATACAAATTCTATTCCTGTTACTGTTGGACTTATTTTTAAGTTTTAGTGATGAGTGCCAGACTAACTGTAATAGAGCAAAGGCAAAAAGATATCTAGATCAAATGTAGGTTTATTAGAGTTTGATCTTTGTATAGGTTTGATCAAACATGCACTGTAAAGGTCAGCTGATTTAAATCAGCAGAATAGTCTAGGTCAGTAGGGTAGTTAGGTCAGTAGACTTATCAGGGACCTGCTGAAGACTGAAGGCTGAGGGGTCAAACTCAGTTAATGAATGCTATGGGATCCAACTTAGTAATTAAAGTTAAGGATATGGAATCAGAATTTAGGGAAGTCTGTGATGACCTAAATTGATTACATATACCTTGTGTACAAGGTCTAAGTTCCTTAAGTTGGATGGTGATTGGAACTTAGTTATATGCAAAAAGGTGTAATCTAAATTCATAAATAAAAGTTAGATAAAAGACAGTTAGCAAAATATAGTTCAGCCGATTGATATGTGTCTCAGCAGACTCATAAACCTGCTGATACATATACCTCGGTTTATTCAAGATTACATTGGAAGAAAACATGGATAATGACAGCTAACAACCTCTGATTTTATCAAACAAATCAATGGTTGAGATTAAAAGGATGTTGAGATGAATCAGGACTTTATCCAATGAATACAAGTCAAAGGGTGGACAGTCTGCATTCTATCAAAAAGCAGTCTGACCGTGTCAGTACTATGAACAGTGAATGAAAGCAAGTCAAATGGGACAAAATCTGGAACGGTTATATTTGAATTTCAAATATAAGTCACAAGCATTCCTACCTATAAATAGAAGACTTCTAACTCAGAAAAAGATGATGAAAATTAAGGAAAAACAAGAGATAATTCGAGCGAAATTTGCATTTTTCGATCAAGAAAAACACCTGCGACCTGCTCGGCTTTAATCTCGATCCAGAGAAATTCTTCAAGTGTAATCGTATTCAAGCTACATCAAGTTTACACACTTGAAGACCGCAAGCCGCCGATCATATTCATCCGATCATCTTCTTTGCAACTGAATCATTTATTTGATTCTATCTTTCTTTTACAAGAATCTGCTGAAGACAGTGAAGCCTCTGTTGGGTGTGAAAGACTGTTGTTTGTGGTGGAGCTGGTGAAGAGGCAATCCTACCCTTCAAGGACCAGTGGAAGACTTTGGAGCAGCAATCCTACATGTTCCAAGTGTTCAGTTTGTGAAGCCATAGTTATTGGTGAAGGACAAGCAACATATGAATCTTTGTAACAGCTGCATCAAAGATCTCTAGTGAATTACCTCCAACATCACAGGAGAAGAGTGGACTGACATGATTACACCACCTGGAACCACTATAAAATCTGCCTACTTACATTCTGCACTTAGTTTATTATACACATCAACCTACTGAATCTAGCAACTGAAATCACACACATACACTACTGAGTATCTAATACTCAGTATCATATTTTACAATAAATAATAAGTCTTAATTTTTTATATAATTCCGCTGCACAAATTCAGTAAGATCAATAGTCAGTAGACCACTGAAGGTCGGCGAGCTGCGAGGGTCGACGGACTATCGAAGTATCGGCGGTGCCAGCCGAAGTTCTTGAGTTTGTTAACTCCTAAAGTTTTATGTGTTAAGTTTATTCACCCCCTCCCCCTCTAAACTTAACCAAAGCCTTTTCAAGGGACCAACAATTGGTATCGGAGCAGTGCTTCTGTTCTGAAGTAATCCAACTTGTTGTGCTTGTGAAAATTCTTTGAAACTTTTTCAAGTTACTGATTTTCAAAGCTTTGCATCATGGATAACAACCATTATGCTAGAACTATGCTGATGTGTTCTTTAGATAGATTTGATGAGTACAAACGTCGAATGCAGGCTTATCTAGCTGCAACACATGATGAAATGATGGATGTAGTCACAGATGGACCATTGGAGATTACAAAGGCAATAACAGTGGGTGAAGAGACACCGTACATTCCAAAGCCAAAAAGAGAATGGAATGCTGAAGATAGAAAGAGAGCAAATCTTAACAATATTGCTATTGACATCATATACAGAACTCGGGATAGAAATATGTATATGAAGGTGAAAGATTGCAAAACTGCAAAGGAACTTTGGGACAAGATACAGTTAATCTGTGAAGGCACTGATGCAATTAAAAAGAATAAAATCAGTGTGGCCAAAAAGAGATTTCAAAAGTTCAAAATGCTACCAAATGAAACCATTGAGCGAATGGAATCAAGATTCAATGCAATCCTGGATGAACTTACCCTACTGAGTGTAAGTTACTCAAAAGAAGAAATCAACTCAAAAATCTTGGAAGCATTACCTGACAAAGAAGTTTGGGAGATGAAAGTCACTGCCATAGAAAAAATGAGGAAGTTACATGAAGAGGATACCTTCAAATTATTCTTAGATCTTAAAGCTTATGAATTTAGCAAGAGATTGGTTCCTACCACTGAAAAGGAAGAACCAAAAACAACTGCATTGGCTGCCAAACATCAAGAAGAAACTTCAGGAGCTCAAGATGATCTGCTGGATGAAATGCAATAGCAGATTGCCCTACTGAGCAAGAAAATCAGGATGATGAAGACTGGAAAGGGTTCTCCAGGGAATTTCACTAAGAAATTCAGTGAAAAGAAGGAGGATGATTCCAGAAAAGACAATGATTACTTATGCTTTCAATGCAAGAAACCAGGACACTTCAAACCTGACTGTCCTGAGTTAAAACAAAGTAAGGAACATGATTATCTTTGCTTCAACTACAAAAAGCCTGGACATTTCAGACCTGATTGTCCAGACCTACTGAAGACCAAGAGTCAACAAAGAAGACATGGCAAGAAGGATATGGTTGTTGAAGATGAATCAGGTTATGAAGTGGAATCAGAAAAAGGAAATGAATCTGATGACACAGCTCTTGTTGCTGATATGGATGATTATGCCTTGATGGCAAATACGGATGAGACAGAGGAGGTATACAATTCTGTATCTATCAATACTCCTGTTGGAAGTGATTATGAATCTACTTGTGGTTCAAATCCAAAAAATTCTGACAATGAAGAAACTTTGGATGCCATCCTTAATCAACTGAGGATAATACAATCTGGTTATGAGATTGTGAAGGCAGAAAAAGAAGCTCTTCAATCAGAATTTGAAAGATTGAAAGCTGAATTGAGAATTCTCAAAAGTAAAGAAAAAGAGGTTAGACAGAATCATCATCAGCCTATTGTACATTCAGTAGCCATTGAGTCTGCTGAACCATCTTGTTCATCCACTGCATTCAAATCTGGAAAGCCTTATGGTGATAGGACAGGGCTTGGATTTGGAACTCAACAATCCAATAAGAGTAGATCCAGTAAATTCACTGAACCTAGTACCAGGATTGGTCTTAAGTTTGTGCCTGCATAAGATCCAACTCCCAAAAGGGTTGCTGAGGCAGTGAAACCTATTGAGAATTCTTCAAAGAGGCAAAATCAGAAGTCTAAAAGGACATCAGTACCTAACAAAAATGGTAAATCCAAAGGAGGACTGCTGGACCTTCTAGACCTACTGATAGCAGACCTGCTACCAAGTCTGCTGGACCACAGAAGGGTAAACGTCAGAAATATTCCAAGGATAAGAATCCTAAATCCAAAAATGTTAATCATTCAAGGGATACTTATCTCAGGGGGGAAAGGTAGACTGTTCCCTACTGATGATGATTGGAATATTCCTGCCCCCACTGATAGAAACAGCAGATATAACCATACTGCTAGGGTAAAACCTAGGCAATGGAATCAACAAAGGACTCAGCAGAGGACTTATACAAGACTCAGCAGGGACCTCAGCAGACTCCATATTACAGAGCTGTTCCTAACAGACAGCAATCCAATGGTTATGCTAATGCTTCTAACAACGAAAATCACTTCAAACAGTATTACATACCAAAAGGCCAGGAAACATATGTGAATCCTACACAACCACTTGTTAGACCATATGGATGTGTAGAATACATGTATGAACCAAAGTATGACACTTTTAGAAGAAGACCTTATGGAAACTTACTAGGGGTCATGCTTACCACTGACCATTATGGACCCAAACAGGTTTGGGTACCTAAAATGTATTGATTTTGTTTGTAGGGTGTCTGGTACTTTGACAGCGGATGTTCCAGACATATGACAAAGAATAAGCACTGTCTGACAAGCTATGTAGCAAAGGATGGTCCAAGAGTGAATTTTGGAAACAAAAACACACCTGGTTACACAAGAGGCTATGGCACACTTGTGAGGAATGGATTAACAATCAGGAATGTTGCATATGTTGAAGGACTGGACTACAACTTGCTGAGCACTGGACAATTCTGTGACATGGGATACAATGTCACTTTTGACAAGGCACTTATACTGTCATCAGTGAAAGAGGTGATCAAGTTGTGTTGGCTGGAAGAAGACAACAAAATATGTATCTTGTGGATTGGTCAACTGCGGTTCCAGAAACCTTCCTGATAGTGCATACCAAGTCAGAACTTAATTGGTTATGGCATAAGAAGCTGAATCATCTAAATTTTGATGACATCAATCAGTTGGTAAAGAAGAAACTGGTGATTGGTTTACCTGAGATCACATTCAAGAAGGAGGCTATTTGTGATGCTTGTCAGCAAGGTAAACAGACTAAATCAAGCTTCAAATCAAAGACTAAGCAATCAACTAATAGAGTCTTGGAGCTGATGCATATGGATCTATTTGGACCAGTTACACCAACAAGTGTTACAAGAAAGAAATACACCTTAGTGGTTGTGGATGATTATTCAAGGTACACTTGGGTGATATTTATGAACAAGAAAAGTGAAACACTTCAAAAGATGCCTGAACTTTTGAAGAGATTGCAAAATGAGAAAAGATTGACAGTAGTAAAAATCAGATCAGACAAGGGTACCGAATTTCTCAATAAAGTTATAAGAGAATACTGTGAACAGAATGGTGTACTACATCAACTTGCTGCTGCTGGTACACCTCAGCAAAATGGGGTTGCTGAAAGAAGAAATAGAACTCTAAAAGAAGCAGGAAGAACTATGATTTGTGAAGCATTGCTACCTGAAAGATATTGGGCTGAAGCAGTTAATACAGCATGCTATACACAAAACAGAACCTCAGTGAACAAGAAGATGCTGAAGACACCTTATGAGATTTGGAATAGAAGAAAACCTAACATATCCTATCTCCATCCATTTGGAAGCAAGTGTTTTATCTTGAATCATAAGGAACATTTAAAGACATTGCAACCAAAATCAGATGAAGGAATTTTCTTGGGATATTCTTCAGTCAGTAAAGCATTCAAGGTACTGAACAAAAGGTCACTGAAACATGAGGAGACAATCCATGTTGTGTTAGATGAACCTAAGTTCATTGGTATGGAAGATGAAGCTTGTGAACCTGCTGAGAATCTACAAGTCACTGATCCAGATTTTGTTGAAGTTTTGGAGAGATTCAATGACTTAAAGGTTTCTGATTCTGGCCCTGCTGAACACCCTGCTGGGAATACTACTGATGCAACAACTAAAGCAGTTCAAGGATCTGCTGAACCCCTTGTTGAAGAAACAGCAGACCCTACTGAAGATGAGGTTCCTGAAAATCAATCTAACCAAAATCCACAATGGTTAAGGGATCACCCTGCTGAACAAGTCATTGGAAACATACAGCAAGGTGTGACGACTAGAAGACAATTAGAAGCAATGTTTACTTGTTTTCTATCTCAAGTTGAACCTAAAGTTGTCGAAGAAGCAATTTCAGATCCAGATTGGATAATTGCTATGCAAGAAGAGTTAAATAAATTTGAAAGAAATCAAGTTTGGACACTAGTTGAAAGGCCTAATCATGCAAATATCATTGGTACTAAATGGGTATACAGAAACAAACTTAATGAATCTGGTACCATTGTAAGGAATAAGGCTAGACTAGTTGCAAAAGGCTATTCTCAAGCAGAAGGAATAGATTTTGATGAAACATATGCACCTGTTGCAAGATTGGAAGCTATCAGATTATTCTTGGCACATGCTGCATATTAGAACTTCAAGGTATATCAAATGAATGTCAAATGTGCATTTCTGAATGGCATTCTGGAAGAGGAGGTGTATGTTCAGCAACCTCTTGGATTTGAATTTAAAGATCAAGAAGATAAAGTGTATAGACTCAACAAAGCACTTTATGGTTTGAAACAAGCACCAAGAGCATCGTGTGAGACTCTATCTCAATTCTTGGTGGACAATGGTTTTACAAAAGGCACCATTGATAAGACTCTTTTCAGAATCAATGAAAAGGACAACACCCTGCTGGTCCAGATTTATGTTGATGACATAATCTTTGGTTCTGAAAATGAATTACTTTGTGAAAAGTTTGCAAATCTGATGAAGAGTAAGTTTCAAATGAGTATGATGGGTGAATTGAACTACTTTTTGGGCTTACAAGTCAAACAGTTGAAAGATGGAATCTTCATTTATCAAACCAAGTATACCAAGGAGTTGCTGAAGAAGTTTGGTATGGAAAACAGCACCAAGATATCTACTCCAATGAGTACAAACATCAGATTGGATGAAGATAAAGAAGGAAAAGATGTTGATCAGACCTTATACAGAAGGATGATAGACAGTCTGCTATACCTTACCGCCAGCAGACCTGATATATCCTTTGCTGTAGGTGTTTATGCAAGATTTCAATCAAAACCTAAAGAAAGTCATTTAGGTGCAGTCAAAAGAGTTCTCAAGTATCTTAAAGAGACTTTGGGAGTAGGGATATGGTATTCTAAAGATGGAAGTTTCAAATTTATATCCTACTTAGATTCAGATTATGATGGTTGCAAAATTGATAGAAAAAGCACCACAGGAACCTGTCAGTTAATGGGAAATAGGACTGGTTTCATGGTTCAGCAAGAAACAGAACTCTATATCAACTTCCACTACTGAAGCAAAATACATTGCTGCTGGAAGCTGCTGTGCACAGATACTGTGGTTGAGACAACATTTAAGGGATTATAGAATTGAAGAAAAAGAAATTCCAATTATGTGTGACAACACAAGTGCAATTGCAATTACTGAAAATCATGTTTTGCACTCAAGAACCAAGCATATTGATGTGAGACATCATTTCATAAGAGATCATGTTGAAAAGAAAGATGTGGTGGTTCTTTATATCCCTACTGAAGATCAACTTGCTGATATCTTCACTAAACCTTTGGATAATGAAAGATTTGCTAAATTAAGGACAGAACTTGGAATCATTAAAGTTGACTGATCAGCAGTGTACTGGAATTCACTAAGGGGATTAGTCTTTGTTATGTTGGGTGAGCTCACTTAGTAGATTAGTCATTGGTATCAACAATTCCATGTACTTATGGTTGGACAATGGAGCAAATAAGGTTGCCAAGGGGATTGGTCTTTGTCATGTTGGGTGAGCTCACTTGACAGATCAGTCATTGGTCTTAAACTTCATCTTGTATTATCAATTGAACAATACAAAATGATTTAAGCATCAACAGAGTACGTTACTCAGTCAAACTTACTAAAGGCTGCTGAGACATTTTGTCAGCAGGCTGCTGAGCCAACCCTGCTGATGACAAGGCTGCTGAAGATACGTTACTCAGTCAAACTTACTAAAGTCAAAAAGCAGAAAGCGGGATATTTATTTCCAATTTACAACCACAGTTAACCCGATCTAACGGTCACAAAACGTTATGAGGAGTAATGGGCCATGTGTCAAGACAGCATTCACTCATATTTAATCGTGGTTAAATACACAGTACACGATTTAACAGTTCCCAACCGTATCTGTCTATATATATGCAAACCTACACAGAGCCTACTCACAAAAATCTCAGATCAAATTTCTTGCATTTACACTGTGTAAACGCAGATCTAAAAAGCTTTCTTCTTCATCTTTTCTTATCACAATGACACCTAAGGATGAAGTTCATATTGGAACCAGTCAAAGTGTAAGAGGATACGTTAAAGACTGTAACTCTACTGAGCTAGCCATCAATATTGGAAGAAGAATCAGACGATTTGCTGGGCTAGAAAATGTTATAAACAAGAGACTGGAACGAATCTCGTATATCAATGTGCTGGAATTCTGGAAAAACATTGTTATACATGAAGGAAGAGAGGCCTTCACTACAACAGTCAATAGAAGAGAGATAGAGATTTCCTCAGACCTGCTGAGAAGTTTATTTCATTTTGCACCAGGAAATAATGCTCCTACAAATCCAGAGGAAATGGATCTACCCAGGTTGAAGTTTGTAGATCAAATAAAGACCAATGATGCTATACCTTCCAGTCTAGGCATCAATGTAAGGCATATTGGTTATGAGTACAATCTACCGAGCAAATTGGTTGCCAAAACCATTTTGGGATTTGTTGGAAGCCTGGATACTCTATCTGGACCAAAGATAGACCTGCTGATCATCATTTGTAGAAGTTTAAGGTTTGATTGGGCTGGATTCTTTATACAGTATATGAAGAAGGTGTTCACTGAAGATAGAGATGGTATAAGGAAGTCTAAGGTCAAGCCCCTGGGTCTACTGATTCAGACAATATTGACTCATTTTCAGATACCTAATGTTTCATCTGAAAAGATCAACCAATCAAGATACAAGCCAGTGGTTGCTACTCCTATTCCGGGTTTGGATGATGAAGATGAGGTTGAGGAGGCTGCTGACAATGATGATGGTGGAGATTATGGTGATGCTGGTGGTGAGCAGGTTAAGAAAGTTGTTAAACCTACTGCACCAAAGAAGACTACTGAGAAGAGAAAGGCTGCTGACACAAGAAAGCTAACAGAGTTATTACAGCGTAGAAAGACAAGAAAGCAAACAGAACAGACTACTGAGTCTGCTGATGGTCCAGCTGAAATTGAGGTTACTGACCCTGCTGTTGTTCCCAAGAAGACTGTTGCTGAAATTTTGAAGGAGAAACAAAAGGAATTCAGCAGAAAGAGGAAGTCTACTGAAGTTGAAGATGAACCACTTTCCAAAAGAATGAAAGAGATTGCCAACAAGAAGAAGCATGGCACGGGCAAACAATTGAGAATTTTGGAAAGTCAGAGAGAACAACAACAACAACAACAACAACAACAAGAAGCAGAAGAAGAATGAGAGGCAATTGAGGCAGAGCCCTTGACTATTATCAAGCCTAATGAGGATGTAGAGGTTGTTATTGAGCAACCTGCTAGTGAATCACAGCAGACTACTGTAACTGAGTCTATTGCTGAAGTTGTTGAATCCTCACCAGAAGAGGCTGCTGATCCTACTAAAACTGCACAAGTTGTTGTTGGGCAACTTGTAGAAGTGCCACAGCAAGCTACTGAGTCAACACTTGTTGTGGTAGCTGAAAGTTTGGTACAAGACCCTGCAAGTCCTGCAATAGTTCAGAGGGAAGAGCAGTTTGCTGCTAACCCTGCTGATGAGCATATAAGTCAGGGGGAACCAAGTGTCGTTCAGATGGAGGTAGTAGGGACTAATATACAATCCAAGCAACCTACTGACCTGGAAACATCTGTTGAGGAAACTCTCAACTTGTTGATTGGGACCTTTGGAGGTCAGCAAGGTCTTGAATCTGCCCCCAGAAAGCCAACTATGCCATATGAAAAGGCATCTAAGAAGGGCAAAGTAGATCCCAACTTCAGACAAGTGCAAAAATATTTCCAATGGAAGTTGGGATTCTACAAGAAACAGAAACCAGCTGCTGATCAATGAGTGGATTTGAAGAATGGGCATTTCATCAGCTGGGTGTGGACAGCCTATTGGATTTAATAGATACAACCATGCTGCAATCTAGGCTGATGGATCTGTTGGATGAGGGAAAGAAAAGTGGAGCAATTATGTTCAGAGATCCAAAGTACACACCTGACAGTGATTCATCGATTCGATGATGATCCCCCCATGTTCCCTGGGGAGACCAGTGGAGTGGCTAGAGGAACAACTGATGAAGCCACTGGTCAAGGATCTACTGATGGTGCAGAAGATGAACCTACTAATGCTGGTAAGTTTGCTGAAGATCAGCAGAATGAAGTTTTGGATGATGAAAAGGTCACTGATCATATTGAGCCAAGTGTCAGTTCTGAGGATTCTGTTCAATATCAATACTAGATTGACACTGAGGACACCTTAACCAAAACTGCAAATTATCTAAGAAGGATTGGTGATATTGGGGAATTTCAACAAGAAAATATGGATATATTCCCTGATCAGGTTATTGTGGCACATATTGCACAAGAACCAAGACAAGAAGTGGAGGTACAGGTTGCTGAGGATAAAACAGCACCTAGACACAGGTTGGAACAGGAGGTATAGGTTGCTGAGGTACAAACAACACCTGGACAAAGGTTGGAACAAACCTTGGGTTTGGAGGAAACCCCTGCTGTTGTTGGAGTACAGGCTGCTGTAGTGGAGCCTACTGGAGTCAAGACCACTGTAGGGAAAGATGGTCAGCAGACTGTTGATATTGACGAGGAAGAGCAACTGCTGGATTATGACTATAGTGATGAGGAGTTTCAAATGCCTGAAGAAGAAAATGTTGATGATGAACTTCAACAGGCATTTGTTCCAGTTCTTGGACAACCAGCTCATGATCCTATTCTGGAGGAATATCAAGGACCAAACCCTGCTGGACTAGATATGATTTTTGCAGTGGTTATCAGCAGACACAGGCCATAATACAATGTAGAAGAGCCTGCCGATGGAGGAATGGCTTGTGGGGTACCAGCACATGTCATGGAAGAGTTGAGGACAATTAGAAATGACATTGCAAATCTAAGAACTCAACTTGACAGACAAGAGCAGAGATTTGAAGATCTGATTAATTTGGTGGAAAATAGAGGGAGGACTACAGAAACAGTTGCCTCCAATATTACCTCAAATCAGTATGCTCTTGCAGACCTTACCCTGGAAGTGAGAGGAATTAAGCAAGGAAATACAATGAAGGAGACGTTTCTGAAAGATCAATTTGAAGCCATCCACCAGAAACTTGATAAACTTGCTGAGGCACCTAAGCCTGCTGAGGCTGCTGGAACATCTCAATCTGCTGGATTGGATCCTAAGCTTACTGAGAGGATCAATCTACCGGAGCAAACTTTGCAATCAAGGATTACTGCAGTTGATACAAGAACTGAAATTATGGAGGGACAACTGAGTAATCTGGTTATCACACAGGAGAGTGTTCATGGCCTGCTGTCCCGGTTTGTTGATGATGTCACTAAGGGGGAAGAATTTTCCACAAGAAAAGATGGGAGGCTGATACTAATGCATTCAGGGAGCCTGCACCCGGCAGACTTCCACTTACTGATGATCTCCTCAAACAATACAAGAATGAGTACCACAACAAGAGGAAACCTTATCATGACAAGGGATTTCATGAAGGTTTAAACTCATTTCTGAGCTTAAAGTTTTGGGAAGCAAGGATCAAAGCCTTGAGGGCCAGTTATAGAGGTGGTAGAGGTGGAAGAGGTGCAAGAGGTGGAAGAAGTGGTAGAGGTGAAAGGAGTTTGCCTATCACAAAAGCAAGGGACTCACTTGATGAATTCAAGGAACTATACATGAAACTAGGCTTCAGAGTAAATCAAATTAATCTCATTCTACCTGAAGCATGGAAATGGTGGAAAGAAGTGAATTCCTACATTGATTTCACCCTGATTGAAAATGAATGGATGAGAGAAATGATTGAAGAGATAAGAGCCTACCAAGAGCAAGTGAAGAAGGGAAG
Organism: Gentiana straminea; assembly: GCA_036785695.1. Taxonomy (NCBI): domain Eukaryota; kingdom Viridiplantae; phylum Streptophyta; class Magnoliopsida; order Gentianales; family Gentianaceae; genus Gentiana; species Gentiana straminea. Next base: position 537,499 of record JAVUPR010000273.1, read on the forward strand.
GGAAGAAAGAGAAAGAAGACAGTAGATCAGCAGACTTTATATGTTTTGTCTTTGCTGTATCTAGACTGTAATACTTTGAACAAATGGTTATAATGAGAAATGACTGGAATTTGTTCTGTTTTTGTTTTTAATCTTTTTGCTTTGCTGTTAGGTGAGGGTAGTGGCATCATCACCGGAAGGGGGGAAATTGTTGGACTTATTTTTAAGTTTTAGTGATGAGTGCCAGACTAACAGTAATAGAGAAAAGGCAAAAAGATATCTAGATCAAATGTATAGGTTTATTAGTGTTTGATCTTTGAATAGGTTTGATAAAACAAGCACTGTAAAGGGTAGCTGACTTATATCAGCAGACTAGTCTAGGTCAGTAGGGTAGTTAGGTCGGTAGACTTATCGGGGACCCGTCGAAAGGCGAAGGCGAGGGGTCAAACTCAGTTAATGAATTCTAAGGGATCAAACTTAGTAATTAAAGTCAAGGATATGGAATCAGAATTTAGGGAAGTCTGTGATGACCTAAACTGATTACATATACCTTGTGTACAAGGTCTAAGTTCCTTAAGTTGGATGGTGATTGGAACTTAGTTATATGCAAAAAGGTGTAATCTAACTTCATAAATAAGAGTTAGATAAAAGACAGTTAGCAAAATATAGCTCAGCTGACTGATATGTGTCTCAGCAGACTCATAAACCTGCTGATACATATACCTCGGTTTATTCAAGATTACATTGGAAGAAAACATGGATAAGGACAGCTAACAACCTCTGATTTTATCAAACAAATCAATGGTTGAGATTAAAAGGACGTTGAGATGAATCAGGACTTTATCCAATGGATACAAGTCAAAGGGTGGACAGTCTGCATTCTGTCTAAAAGCAGTCTGACTGTGTCAGTACTATGAACAGTGACAAAAAGCAAGTCAAATGGGACAAATTTGGAACGGCTATATTTGAATTTCAAATATAAGTCACAAGCATTCCTACCTATAAATAGAAGACTTCTAACTCAGAAAAAGATGATGAACATTAAGGAAAAACAAGATATAGTTCAGAGCTGCATTTTCTGATCAAGAAAAACACCCTGCTGACCCTGCTGAGCTTTAATCTACTGATCCAGAGAAATTCTTCAAGTGTAATCTGTATTCAAGCTACATCAAGTTTACACACTTGAAGACTGCAAGCTGCTGATCATATTCATCCTGATCAAGCTGCTGCAACTGAATCATTTATTTGATTCTATCTTTCTTTTACAAGAATCTCGCCGAAGACATGAAGCATCGTTGGGTGTGAAAGACTCGTTGTTTGTGGTGGAGTGGTGAAGAGGCAATCCTACCCTTCAAGGACAGTGGAAGACTTTGGAGCAAAGACAATCCCTACTGTTCCAAGTGTTCAGTTTGTGAAGCCATAGTTATTGGTGAAGGACAAGCAACATATAAATCTTTGTAACAGCTACATCAAAGATCTCTAGTGAATTACCTCAAACATCACAAGAGAAGAGTGGACTGACAGGATTACACCACCTGGAACCACTATAAAATCTGCCTACTTACATTCTGCACTTAGTTTATTATACACATCAACCTACCGAATCTCGCAACTGAAATCACACACATACACTATTGAGTATCTAATATTCAGTATCATATTTTACAACAAATAATAAGGCTTAATTTTTTATATAATTCCACTGCACAAATTCAGTAAGATCAATAGTCAGTAGACCACTGAAGGTCAGCAGGCTACTGAGGGTCAGCATACTATTGAAGTATCAGCAGGCTGCTAAAGTTGCAGAGTTTGTTAACTCCAAAAGTTTTAAGTGTTAAGTTTATTCACCCCCCTCTAAACTTAACCAAAGCCTTTTCAAGGGGCCAACAGTTACTAATCTTGAAAATGTGCAATATACATCTGAGATTCCTCAACCAAGTCATGCCTCATCGAATAATGATCCTCCACAGCCTTCTGACCAGTCTAGGAGGCCATCTAGAGTGAGACAATTGCCTAGATATCTCCAAGATTATCAAGTTAACCTATCCACTATAGGGACTACTCCTCATGCTCTCCGAAGTGTTTTCTCACATGACCACATATCCAATTCTGATGAACCTCTTATCTGCAACATTTCCTCTAATCAAGAACCAACAACCTATCACCAGGCATTTAAAAGTGAATATTGGCAAAAGGCAACGCAGCTAGAATTATATGCACTTCATAAGACGAATACATGGTCCTTAGTACCCCTACCACCTGGCAAAGTACACATAGGTTGTAAATGGTGCATAAATTCAAGAGGAAATGAGATGGCAGCATAGAAAAATACAAGGCTAGGCTTGTGATGGGAGTCAACTTTACGTGAATCCGGTGCATTTTCCACCCCTGTTTATCCCACTTTTAGCACATTCTCGGTGTTTTTAGACCATTTTTGGGTAATATCGTGAGTTTATGACGTCGCTTTGATGGTTTACTACCTCTTTTCAGTGATATTAACCCCATTCCGAGCACTTTTACCATCCGGAATAGTTTGTGTGTCCTGTTCGTTCATGAGATTGTAGGGTCTAGGTGTCACGAGAACCCAGAAGGCGAATATTTATGACAAGAATTATGATCAAGGTGCAAGAATGAGCTAAGGAAGAAGAAAAATGAAGAAGAGGAAGAAAAATAGTTGGTATCTTCAAGCCACGTTCTGTTCTTCAGCGATTTGACCTATTATGGAGGCATTTTCTGGTCATGGACTCTTCATAAAAGTTGTATATAATTGAAAGAGATTTCCAACGCATTTTGAATCACTCAAATTGGAGTTCTACACGCGAAGATATCATGGTTTTACTGTAGCCAGAAAACTGCAACATCTCAAACGCGCGTTTCGGTCCATTTCAAACGTGTGTTTCAGCCCCTAACTTTCTGTCCGTAAAGCCTTTTTTTTAAACACGCATTTCAGGCTTTAAACTGGCATTTGGCTGAAGCGAAACGCGTGTTTCGGACCTCTCAAACGCGCGTTTGGGGCCGTTTTCTGCAGATTTTCACTCTATCTATAAATACTACCTCCGACGAATTTCATTCTATCTTTTCACAACCTTGGGCACTCTTTGACCCATTTTCCTTTGATTTTTGTAATAGTTAATTTCCACTTCCCTTAGCTTAAAAACACCAAATTAAAAACACCAAAACATAGGTAGATTTTACCCTCTCTTAGCTTAGATTTCCATTTTCTCTCCTAAGATTTCACCTTTTGTTTGAAGCTTTTTATTGTACTTTTGGATCTCAACTCGAATTTCTCTCAATTTATGGTATATTTCTCTTCTCTTTTACTTATTATGGCTTTCATTTACTATTTTGTGTATGTTTTTATTAGTATAATGAGTAGCTAATCCTTTTTCATAGTCGAATCATGTGAAATTTGGTGAAATCGCCCTTTGGGTGATGAAATTGGGAGTGGGTAGTGCTTTTTATTGTTTAATCTTGCTTGTTTCATGTCTTAGAACTTGTTATAACATCACTAGATTAGATTGATCACCTAATTTAGTAATCTCACATACCAATCTTATATATGTATTTTGCGGGGAGATATGGGAAAAGGGGTTCTATGATCGCGGCGTAGACTCGGCTTAGTTGTTAAGACCGAGCCCAATGCGAGGTTACTCGTTTTTACGTTTAAGCAGCTCTAGTGCATAACATGTCTTGTTAGTGAATCTTCTTTAGGGAAGGGTAGTTAACATTGCATAAAGTGTTAGGAGAGAGTTGTTCAGACCTTAATACTGGAATTAAGAGCACGCACCCGTGAAATTGATTGCGAGAGTTCTTTTGTTATAATGCACACTCCCAGTTTTGTCTACCCTTAGGGTTGAAACTAGCTACTTTGATCATGGTTCGGCTATGTCCCTTAGTATAACGTTAAAAACCGAGTAGTTAATCTTATTTCTTCCTTTTTTATCTTTAGTCTCGTTAGTAAAAATCACCTTAGTGTCGTTGTAATACACAAGCACTTTAAAAAGATTGATCACCTAGACTATGTAACACGTTCTCTTTGGTATTCACAAACACTTTTCCCTTGGGTTCGACCTCGTACTCCTGTAGCTATGCTAGCAATCGACCCGGTACACAGCCGGTTAGAGAGTTAGTTTGCCCACGGTTTCGAGTCTTTATAAATTGATTTTGTTGCGGTAAATTTTAGCTCAATCAAAATGGCACCGTTGCCGGGGAATTGTGTGCTATTTGTGATATCTTGCAAGTGAACCGAAGGCTTGGGCCTTGGTTTTATTTTATCGTTTTCTTGTTATTTTCTGAGATCTTGCTGCTTGAGCTTAAATGGATGGATTTTTCAATCAATACTACTCACTTGAACAACAATACCCCTACCAACCTCAGGCACCTGAACAATGTTATCAACAACAGTTCATGCCTCAGCCTCAGTATCAACAGCAGAGTAACCAAGGTTCATGGGCTTATCAGTGCCCTAGTGCATGCCAAAGTCAAAATTATGGTTATTCAAGTTATGAGCCACAACATTATGAGGGTTGTCCGAACCTTAGTGCTTATCAGGATTACGGTGTTCATACTCAACGCGTTGGAAACTTCACCCAGATTCAGCCACTTGATCAGAGTATGGCATGGCAAAAAGCCTACTACTCACCTCCATTGAATCAAAGTCAATATGATCAGTTTCCCCCCATGCCACAAGAAGGCTTCACCGACATTCAAATGGAGCAGTTGATTCAATTGAACGAGAGTTTGATTCAAATGAACAAGGATATGCAAGAGTTCAATAGAAGCTTTGACTCCGACATAAGAAATCTTGAAGACGGGATGGGGCAATTGATTGAAAAGAGGAGGCATAAGAAAGAGGAAGAGACATGTGCAATAGAGGTGGTCCGGGATGATGATGTTATCAGTGAAGAAGTTCAGGTTGAGAGTGAGGTTGATGATTCAGTTTGCTATGATGAGGTTTCTGAGCCAGACAGTGAGTTGGGATCGCCCATATTTCCATCACCTCCAATTGCGATATTTGATTATGGCAGGTTTCACGTTCTACCTATTGCACCTTCACCCCTTGAGATGAAAATTGATGAAACCTTGGTGGAGTGTGTGGTGGAACCGACCATTGTTATGACTGAGCAAGAATTTTTTGGTGATGAGAATAGCTCGTTTTGGGATGAAGAGAAAGTGCAAAATTTGGAGATGGAAGAGGTGCAAATTTTATATATTACACCGCCTCCGGAAGAAATGCAAAATGATAACCTCGAAGGGTGTATGATAGATTTGAGCACACTGTTTGATGAGACAGAATTAGAGTCGGAAGAGAAACTGAGATCGCCCATTTCACCCTCACTCCCAATTGAAGTAAATGAAGATGTCATTATGAAGAGTGTGGTGAAATCGTATGAGACTAAAGAGCCATCTATGGTAGAGCTACCGGGAGAAGTGGAGATTATTAGCATGCCGGTCCCGGATTATTACACTCTTCCACCTTGTGTTGATGAGTATTATGCGATCGATTTTGTGTACTCACCGGTAGATGGAGCTCATAGAATTTGTAAAAGGGGACAACTACCATGGAATGGAAAGTACAAGAAGAAGGTGATGAGAGATTTTGACAAAAGAGGATTCCCGAGTTGGGAAGAGGTAACATCGAGGGCCGTGAGAGGTAAGTTTCTAGTGAACTCGGTTTCCGGGATGCTTGCTATTATTAGTCTTCTTGAGTTGTTGATCTTTTTGAGCTCGGATTTTGGTTGATGGTTTTGGTGATACTTGTTTGAAATAAAATATTTGAATTGTTGTTTTCTTTTGTGGTATGAGTCTGTTTGGTGCCATTAAGTCGATGCTAACGACGTTAAACAAAGCACTTCTACCTTTTCTCGCCTGTGCCAATAGTATAACTTTGAAAAAATTGGCACTGTATAAGTCATCCCGTCGAGCCAACGACACAAAACAAAGGCGCTTGGGGGAGGCAACCCACCTTTTTGGTAGTAATACTGAGTTTGGAGTGGTCTTTGGGTGCAAGAGGGGAGAGTTTAGCTTAAAAGAGAGGCTGGGGTGAGAATTTCTCTTTGGTTCCGGCTATTGTACGTAGACAGGGATATTTTTATGTGAGCCTCTGTGGCTTTATTTTATGCATGGATGCTCTGTGTTTTTTTTGATTATCTTTACATCCAGTGCGATTCCCGTCTAGTATGCTTGATATGCTTCGAGTCATTATTTGTGGCATGGCTTCTATTTTTTTTATATATCTCGTATCTATCACCATCTTTTGGCACGTGGACTTTTCCTGTGCATGTGTTTGCCTTGGTTTTTGTTTCTATGGTTTTAGATACTCGAGATGGAGCTTACTAGAAGATGTCACGTGGGCTACTAGTGGGCCTTTCTGCCGGGTTTTGGTCAAACAGCTAAGTCTTTTACTCTTTTTATCTCTCACACACTGAGGACAGTGTTTCGTTTAAGTGTGGGGTGGGAGACTTAGCCGTTTTCTTGGTTTCGTTGTTAAATGTGCTTAATTTGTGGTAATTTTTAAAAAATTTCAAGGGTTTTTAACACCGTGTTGTATGTGTTATTCTCACATTCGAGTGGTGACCACCTTAGTAGGGACCCCGAACGTGTACACTGCGGTTTGATATTATCTTGAGAATGGAGTTTATTAATTTCACGTAAGCTACACTTGTTGCACAATTTGATTACTACCACCTCTCATATCACTAGTCTCGAGGCGAAATAGAAAGGTTTACCTAAGTAGGATACGGGATGACGGTCCTGGCGTCTCTTTGACCCTACCAAAGCCAAACAAGCCTAATCCCGAACATTAGATATTCGTAGCCCCTCTCAGCCTTGATAGAATGGTCTGACCACCATTCGTACTATAGCCGTTTTGTTACTTACTCAGAAACCTACCCTAACCCTTATTTGTTGGTCACGTTTCCTTCATTTTATACCCTACGAGTGGACCTAGTCTTTTGTTAGACCACACTTGCTAAGGCAAGTGTGGGGTGGGGGAAATGGTGTTTTAAATCGGGTTGGTGGTTTCTCGGTTTTGAGCTATAAGGAGAGGATGAGCTCATTTGGGCCTAGTGTTTGGATATGGCCCAAGAAGAAAAGAAAAGTCTCTTTCACTCTAAAATAAAAAAAATAAAAATAAAAAATAAAAAATTTCTATCTTAGTTGCAATAAAAGCTCAAAGTATATAGAAATAAAAGGTTGCAATCAAAGTGATGAGCTTAAAAGTGATCTTTATGATGTTGGAGTTGGGATAGTTAGATAGGTGGTAATGTATTCGATCTCGCCTCATGACGCTTGAAACATAGTTGAGTTTGGCAATGAGTTCGGGTATGTTAGTATCCTATGGTTCCCAAAGTGCTTAAATTAATCAAAGAGGAGTTTGGATGGTTTGTATGGTAGAGATGAAGTGGTACACTTGTTGATTAGGTTCACTCGTACATCTTTTTCTCCAGTTTCCAAAATACCCTTTTCGATTAACCGGAATATATCACCCTAGCCTAACATTATAACCTTTCAAGTCCTACCCGATCGTGTCCAAACTTAGTGACCTTGATTAGTGGAGAGGCTAGTGGGTATGAAACGGTTGGTAGACTTTTGGTCGGGATTCAAGCCCCAACAATCACTTTGAGCACTTGGCTTTAGCTTGGCACCACACACACTCCATTTTCTTGATAATGTTATACCGGTGTGTATATGTTCGTGTTTCTTACTTTGTCGTTACCTCGAGAGTGTGAGTAGTAGCACCTACATCACAAAGTTGAATCCCTTGGTTGGTTTTAAAACGCCTAATTTACTCGAGGGCGAGCAAAGGCTAAGTGTGGGGTGGTTGATGGGAGTCAACTTTACGTGATTCCGGTGTATTTTCCACCCCCGTTTATCCCACTTTTAGCACATTCTCAGTGTTTTTAGACCATTTTTGGGTAACATCGTGAGTTTATGGCACGGGGAGTAAATCCGTCGCTTTGATGGTTTACTACCTCTTTTCAGTGATATTAATCCCATTCCGAGCACTTTTACCCTCCGGAATCGTTAGTGTGTCTTGTTCGTTCATGAGATTGTAGGGTCTAGGTGTCACGAGAACCCGGAAGGCGAATATTTATGATGAGAAGTATGATCAAGGTGCAAGAATGAGCCAAGGAAGAAGAAAAATGAAGAAAAGGAAGAAAAATAGTTGGTATCTTCACGCCATGTTCTGTTCTTCAGCGATTTGACCTATTATGGAGGCATTTTATGGTCATGGACTCTTCATTAAAGTTGTAGATAATTGAAAGAGCTTTCTAACGCATTTTGAATCACTCAAATCGGAGTTCTACACACGAAGATATCATGGTTTTACTGCAGCCAGAAAACTGCAACATCTCAAACGCGCGTTCGGTCCATTTCAAACGTGCGTTTCAGCCCCTAACTTTCTGTCCGTAAAGCCTTTTTCTTAAACGCGCGTTTCAGGCTTTAAACTGGCGTTTGGCTGAAGCGAAACGCGCGTTTTGGACCTCTCAAACGCACGTTTGGGGCCGTTTTCTGCAGATTTTCACTCTATCTATAAATACAACCTCCAACGAATTTCATTCTATCTTTTCACAACCTTGGGCACTCTTTGACCCATTTTCCTTTGATTTTTGTAATAGTTAATTTCCACTTCCCTTAGCTTAAAAACACCAAAACATAGGTAGATTTTACCCTCTCTTAGCTTAGATTTCCATTTTCTCTCCTAAGATTTCACCTTTTGTTTGATGCTTTTTATTGTACTTTTGGATCTCAACTCGAATTTTTCTCAATTTATTGTATATTTCTCTTCTCTTTTACTTATTATGGCTTTCATTTACTGTTTTGTGTATGTTTTGATTAGTATAATGAGTAGCTAATCCCTTTTCATAGTCGAATCATGTGAAATTTGGTGAAATCACCCTTTGGGTGATGAAATTGGGAGTGGGTAGTGCTTTTTATTGTTTAATCTTGCTTTTTTCATGTCTTAGAACTTGTTATAACATCACTAGATTAGATTGATCACCTAATTTAGTAATCTCACATACCAATCTTATATATGTATTTTGCGGGGAGGTATGGGAAAAGGGGTTCTATGATCCCGGCGTAGACTTGGCTTAGTTGTTAAGACCGAGCTCAATGCGAGCTTACTCGTTTTAACGTTTAAGCGGCTCTAGTGCATAACATGTCTTGTTAGTGAATCTTCTTTAGGGAAGGGTAGTTAACATGGCATAAGGTGTTAGGAGAGAGTTGTTCAGACCTTAGCACCGGAATTAGGAGCACGCACCCGTGAAATTGATTGCGAGAGTTCTTTTGTTATAATGCACACTCCCGGTTTTGTCTACCCTTAGGGTTGAAACTAGCTACTTTGATCATGGTTCGGCTATGTCCCTTAGTATAACGTTAAAAACCGAGTAGTTAATCTTCTTTCTTCCTTTTCTATCTTTAGACTCGTTAGTAAAAATCACCTTAGTGTCGTTGTAATACACAAGCACTTTAAAAAGTTTGATCACCTAGACTAAGTAACACGTTCACTTTAGTATTCACAAACACTTTTCCCTTGGGTTCGACCTCGTACTCATGTAGCTATGCTAGCAATCGACCCGGTACACTGCCGGTTAGAGAGTTAGTTTGCCCACGGTTTCGAGTCTTTATAAATTGTTTTTGTTGGGGTAAATTTTAGCTCAATCAGCTTGTAGCAAGGGGATTTACAAAAACTGAGGGCATTGACTATCTGGAAACATTTTCTCCAGTTGCAAAAGTGACCATTATCAGCCTTTTCTTGAGTCTTGCATCTTTACAGAATGTGCATTTACATTAGTTGGATGTAAATAATGCATTCATCCATTGTGATCTTAATGAGGTAGTTTCTATGAAGCCACATTTAGGATTGCAGACATCAAACTCTAACATAGTGTGCAAGATCAACAAATCCTTGTATGGCCTAAAACTAGCAAGTAGGCAATAGAATGACAAAATTACATAGTGCCTAATTCAGAATGGATATTCTCAGTCTCATAATGACCAGTCTTTTAACCAAGGGTCAAGGTTCTACTTTTGTTGCTTTGTTAGTGTATGTTGATGATATTATTGTAGGAAATCCATCCTTACAGCTTATACAAGATCTCAAGGACCTATTACATGCTTCTTTTACAATCAAGGACTTACGATCCTTGAAGTATTTTCTGGGATGTGAAGTAGCTAGATCACAACAGGGTATTGTCATCAACTTGAGAAAATATTGCCTAGATCTGCTACAACACTTTGCCTACCTGGGATCTAAGCCATCTAAGACTTCAATGAGTCCATCAGTCAAATTAGAGCAAGAAGACTCACATTTGCTATCTGATAATACCTATTACAGAAGTTTGGAGGGCAAACTTCTGTACTTAGAAAATACAAAGCTAGACATTAGGTATGCAATACAACAATTAAGTCAATTCATAGAAAAACCAACTGAAAATCATTTGGATGCCGCTCATAAGGTTCTAAAATTTCTTAAGGCAGCTCAAAGGCAAGGTCTTTTGTTTCCTTCTTCAGGCAAACCAGATGTCAAGGCTTTCGCAAATTCTGATTAGGGGAGTCGTTCAATAACTAAAAGATCTGTAATAGGTTTCAACATATTTTTAGGAAGATCTCTCATCTCTTGGAAAAGCAAAATGAAAGACATAGTGGGTAGAAGTTCATCTGAGGCAGAATATAGAGTTATGGCTGTTACGGCCACTAAAATACAATGGATTCTATACCTTTTGAAAGATTTCTAGATTCATCATCCATAGTCTGTACCATTATTCTGTGATAGTAAAAGTGCCTTGTATATTGTGGAAAACCCAGATTTCCATGAGAGAACAAAGCACATAGAGACTGATTGCCATTATGTGAGAGAGAAGTACCACCAAGGAGTTTTAAAGCCCCTACCAGTCAGTTCTTCTGAAAACATAGCTAATCTTCTTACAAAACTAGTTGATCAAGCCACTTTGAACAAATTGCTTCAGTCCTATCCTATCAAGAATATCTACCAGCCTTCTTCCATTGGTGATATAGGGTAGTTACGATGTTAATGTCAAGCTTTCAATGTACTACATTTCAGCTTGAGGGGGGATGTTGGTGATATAGGGTAGTTATGATGTTAATGTCAAGTTAATATAAAGTTAGTTAGTTAGTTTCTTTTGTATTAGTGAAGTAACCGTTGTTAAGGTAGTTAGAAGCAGTTATAGTGACGTTTGTAAAAAGGCAGGATGCCCGTGACGGGTACGTGTCGGATGAACCAAATCCTCATTGAATTTTATTTTTCCATTACAAGGTGTTCTCACATGTTCTGCAGTACCCCCCGTGAATACGCCGCCGGTATGAAAAGTTCTTAATGTTAATTGAGTACCTGCTTCTCCAATCGATTGACCCGCAATAATACCTACAGCTTCTCCCAATTCAACCAGGTCGCCATGCGTAGGACTCCGCCCTGTCACTATAAGCTACAGCTTTTGCAAGTTCCTTTCCTTCTTTCTTTCTGCACTTTACATTCCTTAACGGTCGATATCAACTCTTTACGGCTCCATTCTTACCTGCAACTTAAGTTCAATCTGCTCGGTTTTGTATCCTATTCTTTGTATGGTCTCCTATCATTCATAATGATCGTGTTTGTCCTTAACTAGAATCCTTAACTATGCATTTCCTTTTCACTTTTTTAAGATAGTTGACTATTGTACGACAATCAACCGTTACGGTATGTGTCATTTGTTACCATGCTATTTGTTGAAATATAATAATGACACTTTTGGTGTCCTATATTTTTTTATGCGGTGGCAGGATCCACCCTGAATTATACAATTCCTTTTCTCACTTTTACGACACGTAACGGATACAACGCTTAGTCTAAAGTGTCGTTATATAGTTAGAGTGAAAAGTGTCCTCGTAGAAAATAGAGATTAGTTTTGAGATAATCAAAAAAGAAGGGACCAAACTAACATTATCACAAAGTTGTTGGTAGGACAAAAACTTAACGTCCACTTAATACACCAAAATCTCTTTTGACTTTGTGTCAAATTGAACCCGTTATTTCACACAGCCAAAACACCATACTTACAGTCTTAAAAAATGATACAAAATGGTTCTTAGTACAAAAACATCAAAAAATGGTACAAAATGTCATTTTTACCATGTAAACAAACTTTATTTTACTTTTTCAACGTAGTAAAAATAAACAAAAATGCAAACCTTGATTTTATTTTTAAAAATTCACAAGACAAAAATATGTGCCAATGCTATCTTACCTCCATCGTTGTGACAGTCAAACCATTTTTAGAAACAGAACCATTTTCTGTTGACCTTGTTTCAGATGAACGAACTTCAACTACTTGTCTGCCAGTAAAAAATGCCGGTTGTTTTGGACTAAGTAAATCTATAATATCATTGTTAAGTATGGAAATAACTTTCGACATAGTTGGTCTATCATCTGCATTTTCTTGCACGCATAAAAGGCCAACGTGAACTGCTCTGAGTAATTGTTTTACATCACAAAATTCACCGAATGTTTCGTCTTTCAACTCTAATGCTGCTTGTCCTTTCCATAGCTCCCATGCCTAAACATTGTAAAACAATCGCACTAAAGATTTTCTTCCAATAGCTTTTTATTATACGGTAAGTGAAAGTTCAAAATAATTCTTGGGGATGATTATCAAATACACTTACATATCCAACAAGGTTGAGTGGTCTGTCAAGATTGTAAAAGCTCGAATTTTTTTTACCACTTACTATCTCAAGGATTAACACCCCAAAACTGAATACATCCGACTTGATTAAAAAAGTTCCTTCCATAGCATACTCCGGAGCCATGTATCCTCTGGAAAATAAAAACAAAACATCAAAACTATTATGTTTATTTAAAACATTTCTGCTCAAACATCAAGTAAATAATAATAATACCGAAATTACAAATTCAAAATTTTCATAATACTCACCGTGTTCCGACAACTCTATTGGTAAATGCTTTTGTCACATCCTTCTTGAAAATTCTAGCCATTCCAAAATCAGCAATCTTTGGATTCATATTTCCATCTAACAATACATTACTGACTTTCAAGTCTCTGTGTATCACTCTCATTCTAGAGTACTTGTGAAGGTAAAGCAATCCTTGTGCAACACCTTCAATAATGTTGAATCGCATCTGCCAATTTAGAACCTTATTTGAATTTTTGGAACAAATCAAGCAATAAAGCTATGAAGAAGCTTTTTTATTTTTTTTTTATTTTTTTTATTTTTAACCTAAATAACTCAACCCTATTATGGATGCTACAGAAACCGCCTGTTCAACATAGCAATGAAAGAAGAAATGAGTAGTAATTTTGAACTGGTATTTACCAAAGAGAAAGAAATCCAGGCTTTTGTTAGGCATGAACTCATATATCAACATTTTCTCTTCTTGGTGAATACAACATCCATAAAGTCGAACAAGATTGGTGTGTTGAAGCTTGGAGATCAGTATCAATTCACTTTTAAACTCCTGCATTCCTTGTCCTGATGCCTTTGACGGCTTTTTAACTGCCATTTCTCGTCCATCGAATAGTTTTCCCTACAAGATGAATAAGAAATATTAGAGAATTATGAATAAATTAAATGAATGTAAATAATTTCTTGATCGAATATTGTAGCAACTTACCTTGTAAACAGGTCCATAACCTCTATGTCCGAGCTTATTTTCATTTGAGAAGTTTTCTGTGGCAGTTAAAATAGCCTTTAAACTAAAGATCTTTACATCAGGAGCATCTTTTACGCCCTTTTCAAGCTCATCACCATAATTGAAGCTATCAGAGCCTGTCAGTTGATGAAACAGATCCAATCGTCTTGACAATTAAATACATGCCCGAAGGATCAGAAATCAGGTCGTATGGAAAATGAGAATGTGAGCCAATCATCAATTGAAAAGTCCCAATGGTCGTGTTCCATGGGCCACTAGCCCAATAAAGCTTTCCACGCCGGTAGATTAGTAACTGTGGTGAATTCTGATATTGTTCTAGCCACATTGTGAATGCACCTGAGGCCAGATCATCATCGTTTACCGAAGAGGTTAGTGTCCAATTCTTCTTTGTTGTGAGGTTATATCCCAGTTTCATTCCAGGAACTAGTGTATCAGTGGGATTATCAAAACTCTGCCATAAAGTCTGATTCTTGGTTGTATCATAAACAACAAAATTTCCTGAATCTTCCAACACAGCTCTTTTGTTTGTGGTGTTGCCTGAACCATCTTGATAATAAAAAATATTAAACGAACCATTTTTTTTTGGTTTTTGTTATGTTTGCTGACTTGTAGTGAACAAAAGAAATAATTTTGGTCATTATATTTTTAATATTTACATTTTGGTCCTTATATATATTTTTAATATTTACATTTTGACCCCGTATCCGTATCCTGTATTTTTTGAAAATTCCGTATCCGCGTGTCCCGTGTCCGCGTATCCGTGTCCCCGTATCCGTATCCGTGCAACATATTCCAAGGTAACTGAAACCAGCATTTGTGAAGAATCCGAGGGTGAAGTTCCCACCGGCTGATACAAGATATGAAGTGGTGTTGAATGTAAGCACATCTTTTATTGCTGCAACAGGAAAATGAAGTACACATTGGTTGAAGGTTATTGACAAAATGATGAACAAAATTGAATTCAGAAATCCCATTTTCTTTGTAGATTTCATTGTGGCGATTGTCATGCAGTTGCAGTTTTGATTTATGTTAGATTTTGTTTTTTTTTATTTTGTTTTTTTTTTTTTTTTTTTTTTTTTTTTTTTAAAGCAGATTGAAACCATTTCAATCACTCATAGTTTCTTTGTTGATCGAAAACCACACACGACACGATGCTTGTCCCCGGTCAAACTTCAAGTAAATGATAAGAAAATGATATATTCTCTACACATGTCCACTACACATTATGTGTAGTGGATGTATCACCACCCGAAAATGATAATACTACTATTAATTACTTTTTGTGTTAGATCAAAATTTTCACAACAAAGTATCACAACATACAAGTGTAATGATAATGCCACAACAAAATGACCACAACATTATACACAACACACTTTGAGGCCATTGATAGAGTTGTTAAACGAACCGAGCTTTCACGAACAATGCTCGAACTCGGCTCATTTAAGCTCGTTCGAGCTCTTTCATTTATACTATAGAGCCGAGTTCGATAAGGTTCTCCCGCTTGTTTACTAAACGAGCGAACACGAGCTCGCTCGTGAACGCTCGTTAGTGTTCGCGAGCTTATATAATATATAATATAAATAATAAATATAAATTATATATACACATAATTTGTTTTTGAGGGAATATATACACGTAAATAATTTAACAAATAACAAATATTTTGTGGATGTTTGATTAAACAAGTATTTTGGGTTGAATAATGGATATAAATAAATCATTCCCCTTAAAACAATACTATTGAACGAGCCGAGCTCGAGTTCAAGCCTGTTCGCGAGCTTGATATCGAGCTCAAGCTCGAGCTCGAACATTTTTTATACTTATCGAGCCGAGCTCGAACAGGCTTTTAGGCTCGTTTGTGTTAACGAGCCGAGCCGAGCCTACCCGATAACAAACGAGCTCGAGCTTGAACATCAGTTACTCGGCTCAGCTTGGCTCGTTAGCAGCACTAGCAATTGATTATGACGTGAGACCTATTGAATCATATTCGTCCAAAAAAAATCAATATTTTAAAATTTTGTTGTGGTATTTGTTGTGGCACAAACATTTCTCGACTTTTATACCACTTTTGTTGGAGCTTTATTATGATGTGCACATTTTGTTGTGGCATTTCTCCACTTATGTTGGAATTTTATAATGTTTCAGCTCCAAAATGGGTTTAAGTGTAAGTGGCGAGCAGTCCACTTCAGGCCCGATTTTGAATGACTTACGGAATGAATTTCTGAGACCTAAAAACATCTTTGGAAACTACTACGATAGTATTTAATGTTAAGCTTTTGAATCACTCGATTCCAATATCGGATGAATGAGAAATTAATGCCTAAAGATAGAGGAAATTATGTGGGAGTGTTAAATGAATTTAGCGTAATTCATTTGTCCCACATTAGAGAATTGACTCAAACGGATCACTACTTAAGAAGTAGTATGACATTTAGAGGAAATCTGCAAGGGCAAGAGAATTTTGTAGATGAGGGATGACGTATATGCTTGGGCCCGGCCTAGTATTAGACTTTTTGGGCCAGCTCAACATGTGGTATTCTAAATAATTTCTGAATGGAATCATCACTGTTTGAACTGGAACAAAGCTTCAGTTCGAAATTCATATTCATGAACAGAACATGAAGCATTGCTTCTATTCGAATTTGGTTCATGAATAGAACTCCAACCTGCAAAATTATGTGTATTGTTGAAGAGATGTTTCTCTTCAAACCGAAAGGAACTATGCCTATAAATATCTCCAATACTGAATTAAAAAGATACAGAAAAAATTCTGCATAAACTGTAGCAAAACTCTGCACAAATTTCATAGCATTTTTCACACGTCTGAGAGAACAAGGTTGTATCAGTTCGACAGCTTGTTTGCATTGAAGTGCCACAATCACAACAAGGTAAAGACTGTTGTATCTTGGGAGACTGTTGCTATAACCGTGGGCATATAATCGGGGCAATAAAGTCTTAGGGACAGCGTGTTGTGTGCCTCGCTCTAAAGAATAAGTTTTCGTATTTACATTCTGCTTTATGCAATGTATGTTAGTCGTTTTATTAGAATTAGCAAGCCGGTACATTAGTTCCAACAATCTTAAGACTTAATTTTTGTTCTTATTAATCATTTGAACATGTTTATGCAACCTGTTTATGTGTAATCTGTGTGTAAACATATTTATCATTTAATTTGCGGTCTGAAACATATTCCAACTCTTAAATGTAAAAACATATTTTACATTTAATTTGCAATTTGCAATCGAATCAGCACTGTTCGAACTGGAACAAACCATCAGTTCTAAATTCAGATTCATGAACAACACATGAAGCATTGCTTCTGTTCGAATTTGGTTCATTAACAAAACTCCTACCTGCAAAATTATGTGTATTGTTGAAGAGATGTTTTCTCTTCAAACCGAAAGGAACTATGCCTATAACTATCTCCAATACTGAATGAAAAAGATACAGAAAAATTTCTGCATGTATATATTGTACCAAAACTCTGTATCAGTTCGACCGTTTGTTCATATTGAAGTGCCACGATCAGAACAAGATAAAGACTGTTGTATATTAGGGGACTGTTGCTATAACCGTGGGCATATAATCTGGACAATAAAGTCTTAAGGACGGCATTTTACGCACCTCAGTCTAAACAATAAGTTTTCGCATTTACAGTTTGCTTTCTGTTTCGTTTTTATATGTTGCACTACATGAGCATGTGAATAAAATTGTTTCCTGTAATGTGTTCATCTATCGTTGCAATTTGTTTCTGCAATGTATGTTAGTCGTTTTTTCAGAATTAGCGGACCAGTACATTATTTCCAACATTTTTATGGTATAAATAGAAATCAATATGTCTCAGGACATAATCAATGGTGTAAATATATTATGTGTATTTTGTTATGTCACTATCATTACTCTTACTATTAAACTGAAGATTTTTAATATATTAATGCTTTAGATTGTGTAACTTGATTAATTATTCACAATTACAAAAAATAATTATAAAATCATGAGGCAATATAGTCTCACATCATTTTAAATTTATGGAATGATTCAAAGTCTTCTGGGGAGTCTCCTCTTGTGGAGACCCAGCAATAATTTCACTCGAGCACGATCAAAGCCACATCATGATATCTTAATACGATCATTCATAATATAGAAGTGAAACTCCTAATTAACTACATGACATATAATGAGATGTCATATTGCCGTATTATGATGTGCCACTGGTTTTGTCTGAATGGTTAATGTTAGTGTCACAAGTATTCAAACACAACCAATAACACAACCTGAAATGACAGTGTGAGGTGTCATTCTTTTAATGAGAAGTCTCAGTCCATAGCATTAATGCTCATACTGTCACGTCATATTAAGAAAGTAGTTGTACCTGAGTAATTATTGTAATCTATCCGTCTCAAAATGTAAGTTTATATAGAGTTTTTCACACAGTTTAAAAAATCGTTTATTGTCATTAATTTTATGATAAAATAATTAATTGTCAATTAGGACACATTTAGAAAGATGTCGATTTTAAGATTATAAGAAAAGATTTTTGTAAAAAAGACATTTCACTAGTGAAAATGAAAATGATAGTGAATTTGAAATTGAATTACGTTGGTTTTGTGCTGAAAATCAACGTAATTCACTTTCAAATCCACATTCACTTTCACTTTTACTAGTGAAATGTTATTTTTGTCAAAAATCATTTCTTATAATCCTTTTTGTCTGATATTTTTCATATTGTGTTATGTAGGTCCCTTATCCCATAATAAAAATCTAAAATATCTTTTGGCTCTCCTTAATGAAATGGTGTAAAGTAAAAAAAATTGATAAATATATGAAAAATGAGGAATATAATGAATAAAAATATAACAAATGCTTTAATATTGTAATTCTTAATTTATATTATGAAACAAAATTAAAAGAGTAAAGGGACTCGTATTTTGAACGGAGGGACAGTAACATTTAGAATGGAAAAATACATCATAGTCTCCTTGAGTCTCCTCATGTTGGGACCCACCAATAATCTCTTAATAAACATTCCACAAGATACGGCATTGGCTGGTCAAAAAGACTTTTCAACTAAAGCATGAAGTTTTCCTTTCTTGTGCTAGATTCATTAAGCATTTGATTAGGGATGGAACTGGATCGGGGTCCGTAAACCTCCTATTCAAACCCGTCTCTATGAAGTTCAGGATTTTATTTTTCTTTTCGAGCCCGTACTCGATAAGGGTCAGGTCTCGATAATCGGGATATCAAAATGTCTGGGATCCCTTCGGGTCGGTAATGAATGTCCCGAACATATGATCTTAAAAAATATTCATGTTAATATAAAAAAATGACAACAATTACTTGATCAAAACAATAGTTCAAGGTGGCTTCTATCGGCACCACGAAAATACTCACGGCATTACTTGATCAAAACAATAGTTCAAGGTGGCTTCTATCGGCACCACGAAAATACTCACGGCACCACGATTACTCTCGGCACCATATAAATCACTCTTGGCACCACGTTGAATATTTTTATTATTTTGAACAGCATAACGTCGGTGGAACGTAACTGACGCCCCTTCGCGGTACAAGCTTCAGTGGAACTGGCATTGGTTTAATTTTAAATCGCAACGTCAGTGACATAGATTTTACAGTTATAAATGTGTCATTGGTGTAAAACGTCAGACCCACTATGTGGCGGTTGTGTAATTATCCTAAGACCGGAGTCTTCATGGCATCATGGTGCAGATCGTCATACTTTGACAATATTGAGCTTTCCCCTAGCCATGCGGCGATCAGACGGTAGTGATTAAGTGTGATACTGAAACATACGTAAGATTCATGTTGCTCGTCCGGAAATCGTGTATCCTAATAGTAGGAGTAAATATCTGAAAGAGTTTTCTTGTAAGGAATGTCTTATCCTCGAAAGTCTTTACAAAGCGGAAGTAATGTGTTACTTCGAAAGAGTAGGATATCCAGATTATAAGATATGGTCGTTGATGTTTGACACTCGAGTTACGACCGTATGGATATTATTACAGCGATAGGATTCTATTTACACGGTAACAATTTCACATGAAATAATTGTAGTCATAGCACTTGACTCTTTCCGATGATTGGGGTCATGACGTGTTGCTAGATGCTAATCATGATCGTTAGGTGTGAATGGCATTTTAGTAAATGCACTTTATGCTTAAGGACAATATATTCGGAAACCTGTCGGGTCACACACATATGAATAACTAGCCGGAATTAATTTGTGGTTATAGCGATAACCGGATGAGGATTTAATTATGCCTACTCTAAAGTGTTATAGTGATTGATTAATATTGTGGTATTTATTTATTATGAATAAATATAATAGAATATATTAATTATGTTGATTGATTAATATACATATTTAAATATGTATGTGGCGCAATTTTGATGTGTATATGACACACATGGATTTTGAAAATTAATTAATCATAGTATTATATATATATATATATATATATATATATATATATATATATATATATATATTTGTGTGTGTGTGTGTGTGTGTGTAGTAAATATATGATATATACATATGTCTAAATTGATTATGGTAATATAATAAAGATATATTCCATATTAGATATTGACAATCTCTATCTTGGAAAGAATTTAATATAAGTTATTAAATATATGGCATATATGATTTTAAGGAAAATCCTTAATAAGATTAAGAAAATTACTTAATGAGATAATCAATCGAATATTTGATTGATTTATTAAATCCTTATTTTATTGGGAAAAAAGTTTCTTGTTCCTCACTCCACTCCAAGTAATTTCTGGCGCCTCATCTACCTATTTATAGGAAGGGATGCCAAGCTCTTTTGCATCAAAATATTCTTACAATATTCTAGTGAAAGAAAGAGAGAGTTTCCTGGGAGAGTTTTGTAGGAAGAAGAAAAGGCGACCTAGCAGTCGACTTTTTCCGGTAGCAGTCATTCGAGGATTCCGGCGGTTGTTCGTGTGGATTACCGCTAGAGGCCGGGCACTTGATGAAGAACTACATTGTAGCTAGTTGATGAAGAACTACAAAAGAGATGAGGAATGGAGATGAATACAATTTCGCAGCTCTTAATGGCTTTATATAGGTGTATAAACCGACTTAGGGGTAAACCCAATGCTTGGAGGACAAGAAAACGCGTTGGCGGTACCTCCCGGGTTACCGAGGGTATGTTCGTCTTTTTCCTGCTACCGACTTAACTTGGAATACCTTTGGCCTAGCTTCGGTATTTGGACCATAACTTGGCCTGGTTAACTCCGATTTGGGTGATTCAAAGTTTTTTGGAATCCTTGTTTCAGGAGCTACAACTTTCATGAAGGAGTCCAAGCCCAGTTCGTCTTGTAAATATTCTTAAACTGCGTTGCAAGTTCACAAATCAGATTCTCAGGTCCAATCTTCGCTCGAAACACTTCAACCTTCAGCTCGGTTCAGTTCTTTATCGATTAACTCTTATATTCATCCAAAATGATGCTTCAAACACTCATCCATCTGTCAATAAAACCATACCACACATAATAGCTTCTATTTCTAGCAAATAACGCATAAAATACACGGTTAATACGCAAAATACCAATTTCGTCACCCCGGACGTGGGTTAGTGACATTTAGCTAATTAACTCATGATTTCATACATATTATACCCATTGAGAACACAAATCGGGGTAGATTGATGGTAAATAATGGAACCTACTTGACCGTCATCAAGAACAAGCTATAAACCCCACATTACAATCTCTCTCTAAGGAAAAAATCTCTAACCTCTCTCTACCAAATAAACCCTCTCCCTTGCAGATCTTCTTTTTCCGGTGCTCGCAGCTGAAAGGCTCACGTGCCGGGTGTCTTTCTTCTTTTTTTAGTATCCTTATTAGTAATTTTTCTAGTTTTTTCATCCTCTTTCTTTAGATCTTTTATTCCAAGTCTTTTTTGGTCCAGATCTAAAGCCACCCCCTTCTCTTTCGACCGGGGTTTAGGCATTTTTGGCCAGAGAACACCTCTCCTCCTCTTTCTCAGCTGACAGATGGTTATTTTGGCGGCGGTTGGATGTGAGAGTTTTCGCCGGAGTAGATCTGGAGGCTTTGGCCGGCGGCGCTGCAATTTTAGGCCTTGTCAGATTCCAGTCAGGCAAACTGAAGCTAACCGATGGGGGTTTTTCCATGGCGGATATGCTGTTAATGCTTCTACAGGCTAATTTTTTGCCTTGGAGGTTCATGCATGTCTACAATGATAAACTTTTGTTGATGGATCTTGATTTTTCTGTTTTTTGGATGACGATTGTGGTGGGTTATGGCGGGGATTTTCAGTTCATGTGTTTGGGGCGGTTGTTGTGTTTTGTGTGTATGTAGTTCTTACGTCGGTTTGTTTTATGTGTTTCGGATCGGGTCGGTTATAATGGGTTTTTTCCGGATTGTATTTAGGTTCTTAGTTTTGTCTAAGTCATATGCTATGAAAATGGCTATTTTATTATGTTACCAAATCAAGTCCTCTCTTGTGAGAATTTGGTCGAGATGGTTTCCCCATCTCCTTTGTCTTTTCTTTCGTTGCTTAGGACGGTTTTCGGCTTTAGGCCGGTGGTAATCCGGAATTAGTTTGGCTATTGTTCGGTGTAATGTGTTTGTTTGTTTTTTTTGTTAATGAAATCCTTTCGTTTCCGTAAAAAATTAATTAAAAAAAAAACCTAAGGTAATTAGAACAAGCCGTAGCATAATAACGAGGCTAGTCATGAAATTGATAATATTATGTGTTGAGGATATAGTTGTTAATACATAATTAGATTAATATTTATTGTATTTATATTTACTTGGAGGTTAAGTTTGTTTACTCATATATAAACCCAATTGTATTCACAATATGATCAATGGAAAATAGTTGATGATTTCTGATTACAATATGGTATCAGAGCTAGGCTCGCTCTCTCTCTTCGTTCCACGCTAAACTCGTCTCTCCCCTTACCAAAAAAAAACCCTAGCTGCCGTTTTGTTCTTCAGCATCTTCTTCACCCCACCGGAAACCATGTCCGGCGTCACCACAGATACTTCATCTTCTTCTCTTCCCTCATTTACCCCGTCTTCTTCGATCCACATTACAAAGCTCACTCGGACCAATTTTCATCTATGGCGTGCTCAATTAATCCCCTATCTTCGAGGCCAGGGAGTTTATGGCTACCTCCATGGCACTATTCGGCACCGGACAAAACCATCACCAATTCAGCCGGCGTCGTCTCCACAAATCCGGCATACACCGAATGGGTAAAACAGGACAACTTAATCTTGAGTACGACCACTTCATCTCTGTTAGATGATGTTCTCACACAAGTTTACACAGCCACGACTTCGTCTGAAATCTGGAACGCGTTACAAACAGCCTTTGCATCTGCCACCCGCTCCAAACTAATTCAACTACGATCTGAACTTGCGTCCACCCGGAAAAACGACCTATCTGCTCCCGATTATTACTTCAAATTGAAATGTGTTGTGGATGATCTTGCCCTCGCCGGCCACCCCCTCACCGATGATGACTTTGTTGCGTATTTACTCTTCGGTCTTTCCGAATTGTTGCACTTCACTGAGTACACTTGACTATTTCATAAATAGTCCAAGAGAGAGATAAACAATTATTTATGGTATAAATTGTCATAAGCCAACAAACATCAATTGTTTAGGCTCTAGTCAGTTTTCTAGATTTTATAATCATTTTCATAAAAAGGTATTTTAGTCCTCTTTGGATAAGATACGTATAACCCACATGATTCATAATCATATGGTTCAGCATCATCAGAATGACGTTTGATTACACGCTTCCCTTCTATAGAGACTATGTCTAGAACATCCACAAAATCAAAGATAACAGCCATATAAATGTTTAGTTGAGATTTCATCACTCATATCAACTATATGGTGACAATAATCTAGCATGTTAGATTCAGTGATTGTTCAACCTTATCGTAAAAACATTTATTCCTTACAATTGAATTTGTCCATTAAATCCTAACGTATAGCTGAAAATATGTTCTTCATAAGAACCGGAACACGATAACATTTATTAAGTTCCTTTATCATTTACTAGACTCATAATACAAAACCGAAAATGTCGCTACGTTTGCTTTACTTTTCGCATCTTGGTGTATTTAATCTTTCTAATTTAACCACACTCGAAAGATATCATATATCTAATAGTTGACATGAACTTAGACAGATTTATCTCAACATACTCGCCTAGAATAGAGACCTCGTTAAGATTTCTCTTTTAAGAACACGCCCTAACTTTCCTTTTAATCCTTAAAGCACTCATAAATATTTCTTAATGTGGTCTTCATAAGACTTAAGAAAAATCACAAGAGCTAGGTATTTAATTTTCATCCGTAAAGAAAATCCGAAGTCTGTTAATTGGTTTATTTGCCTTTTGAATCATCTTCGAAACATGAACTATTTAATTAACCTTCAAGCAATGGTTAAAGAATTAAGTCGATACTTAAGTCTTACAATTTTGAAAACAACATTTCCAAAATTCGATGTGGTCATTCTTATCCAATGTTTGAATTAATTGTCATCGCATGACAGAATGATCATATTGGATCGTATCCAATGTGTGATTAATTCGTTGAAACTTATTTCAAATGACTTAATCATATCATGAGCTTCCCCTGTTGATTAATAATCAAAGTGTTGGAGCACTCTATCAAATATGTAGTCTCTTTATCTCTAACTACTATAACGGGGTTGCTCGTATCATTGCTTATTTTAAAAGGATTAAAATTACCTAACCATACTTGAGACCGTTTCTCTAAAGGTAATAGTCATAATTTGGTTTTTCTAATTGAGAACATAAATATAAAAGTTTGCCAAGAACTACAACATAAAAATAAAGATAAAAGAGTATTGTTGTTTTTACACGCAAAATCAAAAATGGTCTTTTGGTTTATGATTTTGCTCCCACTAGTCAACTACTCCTAATTGACTTTCAAGAATTTTAATTAAGTCTTTAGTGGATGGAATCCAATCTGGTTGACTCGATCCCCGACGAGGGCTGATCGACCGAGTCAATTTCGAAAGGTGGGTACACTTACCGGTCGCATCTCATGCAGCTTCCATTGACTGACTAGTCAACTCTTTGAAATTTCACATCTTATGTGATAGTCAACCCCTTGTCTCTAAAATCAGACGGTCCTGAAGAGGGCCAATCACCGCAAGATTCTTAGTCGAGTCGTAACCCAAATATTCATGAGATCTCATAACGATCATGTCTCGATAACGACGATATACCCGAGGTAGGTCAACTCCCGACGAGGGCCGATCAGTTGGATCCGAACAAGGGCTCTTCACCGTCATTATAATATTGGGAGACAAAGATAACTCAATTTTTGTTGTGGGGGTAATTTTTAAATTAATTCACTTAATTAATTTCGAATTAATTCTCTTCATTAATTTATTACGGTCTCATTAAGTATATCTATCTCTATAGACATACATCCTACACATTTATCTAGATTGTGCCTATTTATGCATCTATCGTATCATATAAAATAAATACTAAGCATAAAATAAATAAATGCATAAAGTAACCGGTATGATCATGGACTTTTCCTAGGTGCGGTTTCGAATACAAACTGACGAAACCGCATGTCACAATCTAAAGGTAGCTGCAACCGCCAATAGGATCTTTAATGCGACATTCTCCAATGGGATCTTTATTTCGTCTTTCTTTGGTATCCATCTTCCGCTCCATTCTTGTTACATAAATTTTATCTAATAAAATAAATAAACGCGCTCCGGCTTTCGAGCCGTAGCTTGCTTCAAGAGTAAGCCAAAAAATGTGAGCGCTCATGCACTATACGGCTTTTTGGTGACGCCCTATCTTGCTCTTGCAGAAGGCATATTAAAAAAAAGGGGTGGATTGGTTCTCGCATCCCTGTGCCCGGGGCAAGTTCGGTTTTCCACACACTGGGGGAGCTATCACGTTATTCATAACGGCCTAGGACAATTTTTAAACCAACGAAAAATAAATCATTCACATCTATCCAATTGGTCGAGTCCATGATCAATCGGGGTCCATATAATCATATTATATCTACCCAATATCTAATCCATACAATAATATCTTATGAAAAAGATAAAATTAAAAACTAACAACTTGCGTCTTAATTAATTGATTAACGTTTAATCAATCAAATAATTTTATCCAATCAATTAACTATTAACATTTAATTAATTAAATGATTCTAATCGAAATAAAATTAACGGTTAATTTTAAACGATTACAATTTTAATTTTAATCAATTTGAACTATTCTAAAAATAAATCAAAATTAAAATTAAGTCTATGTTGTTTCTTTTCTTTTGATTCCTAATCAAAAGTGATGCCTTTGGTTTCCTAAACCAAAAGGCACAAACCTTGGCCCTTTCCAAAATCAAAATTTTGAAAAGGCTCAGGCCTAGGCCTTTTCCAAAATTGAATATTTTGAAAAGGGCATAGGCCTATTCCAAACACAATTTGGAATGACCTAGATTATTTAAAGGCAAATCATATTTACCAAATAATGCCTCGTGGCATCCCAATGGTCTAAACTATTTAAACCATTAGTTAGCCACATGACATTAACCAAACAAAGAGATACCAATCACAACTATGAACTATATTGAAAACACAAAATACACAAAACAAAAGGAAGGGACCCACCG
This sequence comes from Gentiana straminea, assembly GCA_036785695.1. Lineage (NCBI taxonomy): Eukaryota > Viridiplantae > Streptophyta > Magnoliopsida > Gentianales > Gentianaceae > Gentiana > Gentiana straminea. The sequence continues at coordinate 563,842 of JAVUPR010000273.1, forward strand.
TGCAGCCGCCAGCCGACAGCCATGAGGTTGCCGCCGCCAGTCGGCCGAGCACCACCCGATCTCCTTTTTTTCTTTTCTTTTCGTGTATCGTTTTGCGAATAAAAAATCTTTCATCTTTTAATTACGTGATTTAAACGATAAAATTAACTACGCAAAATAACATGCTTATTGCTTAAACTTGAAGCTCGCTCCGATACCACTATTAGGAAATCTACGCGGGAACGCAGCGGAATTCAAAATTTTATTTCCTTTAACCAGGATCGACTTCGTTTAAACAATAAACACATAAGAGAGGGGACGGTAATACTACCTTAGTTAATCTAAAAGATCGACGCTTTGACCGTCCGGTAGGAGTAGATGTGCGCGAGCCGTCCACGTGTCCGGCCTCTACTAGTAATTCACACGAGCACCTCGCTGAAATCCCTCCAAGGATTTTTACTAGAAAAACTCGACTGCTAGGTCGATCTTTTCTCTCTGTATAATCTCTCTCTAAGAAGCACTCTTATTTTTCACACGAACAATTAGCTCTTGGAATTATGGTATACAAAAGAGCTAGCCAATCCGCCTATTTATAATAGAAAGTGGTGCCCCTCCTCGGAACTCGATCAATATCAGCGCCTATACTCTTCATTCCCCTCGATCACTAACCTGTATTTATATTTATACAAGAAAAAAAACATAAAAACATAAGAGACAAACAAACAAAGAAAACCGAGGCGTCAGCAAAGGGCTGGTATGAGCCGTGTCTCCCCAACCGATTGGGATTAGCTTCTAGTAGATTGATGAGAAAGAAAACATTTTCCGAATAAAATAAGGAAAATTCCTTTGATTGATTTATCTCATTTAATATTCAATATGTTATATTAAATATATTTCCAAGATATATATTGACAATATCTTGTATTGAATATATCTTTATCTTATTACCATAAATCTATTTTTTTTCAAAATCAATTAACATCTAATATTAATATTATGGTAATCTTATTAATTAAATTACACAATCCAAGTGTATCTTATACATTACAAACTTGCGCCCCCTTTAGCCACTATTTGGCTTCCCGAATATTCTTTAATTAATATAATGCTATTATTAATTAATTCTCAAAATACATGTATATCATATATATATATACATATTTCGAAATACATATCTAATATATGTATATTTAATTAATCAACACAATTAATATATTGTATTATATTTATTCATAATAAATAAATACCACCATATTAATTTAACACTATAACCTTTATAGTTTGAGATAAATTCTTTCCTTATTTGGTCATCAACTATAACCACATTTTAATCCGACTTGATGTTCATATGTGTGTGACCCGATAGGCTTCCAAATATGTTGGCCGTAGACATAAGGTGCAATTACGAAAATGCCCTTCACCTCTAACGATCATGGATAGCGTCTAGCAACACGTCCATGACCCCCAATCATCGGAAGAGTCAATACGCAATGACTACTACATTTCATGTGCTCGGTTAGCGTGTAAATAGAATCCTATCGCTGTAGTAATATCCATACGATCGTATCTTGATTGTATCCCATAATCTGGATATCAAGCTCTCTCGGAATAACTCATTTACTCCCACTTGCAAAGATTCACAAGAACTAGACATTTCTTATGGGAAGGCCCTTTCGGATATTCACCCCTACTATTAGGGTACTCGATTTCCGGACGACCAAACATGTATACTTTGCATGCTTCAGTATCACACCCAATCACTACCGCATGATCGCCCCATGGTTAGGGGAAACCTCAATAGTGTCAAAGCATGACAATCCACACCGTGATGCCATGTAGACTCAGGTCCTAAGGATAATTACACAACCTTCATATAGTGTGACACTTAACAGTGTTAGTGGGTCAGTCTAACGTATGCATTCTCTAATACACGTCCACGTACAATCCAAGTGTCTTTACACTTTGATAGACGAGATCTATCCCTGCCTTTAAAGACAAAAGACATCTAATACGTGCTAGCCTGTTTGTACTATTAATGCCCTGTTTAATAGTACATAAGCCTAGAGATATTTAAGTATCAAACTTATCAAAGCGATTAGACATCTCATCAACCATAATCATGGTTTCTCTATCACAGTCTAATACTAAGGACATTATCATACAACAAGTCATAATTGGTTCTTTAAAAGAACAAATATATGACAACAGAAAATTCATTTATTATATATGTATAATCATAGAGAAATAGTAGAAATGATCCGACCAGGTCGGATCCGGTCCAACCCCATTGTGTTTAGGACACTATTTCAACAAATTACCAAAGAGAAAGAAATCTAGGCTTTTGTTGGGCATAAACTCGTACATCATCATCTTCTCTTCCTGGTGAATGCAACATCCATAAAGTCGAACAAAATTCGTGTGTTGGAACTTGGAGATCAGTATAAGTTCGCGTTTGAACTCATCCATTCCTTGTCCTGATGTCTTTGACTGCCTTTTAACTGCTATTTCTCGACCGTCAAATAACCTCCCCCACATGATCAATCAGGAACATTAGTCATGAGATTACGAAGAATGTAAATGATCTAAAGTTATTAATTGAACATTGTAACAACTTACCTTGCAAACGGTCTATATCCTCCTTCTCCGAGCTTATATACATTGGATAATTCATCTGTAGCGACCAAAATAGCTTTTAAGCTAAAAACCTTTACATTAGGAGCATCTTTTATACCTATTTCAGTTCTTCGCCAAAATTGAAGCTATTCGAGCCCGTCAATTGATGTATGAAGTCGTCTTTCCTCCTCTTTTCCTTTACTAATAACACCAATTTAAATATAATAATGAGATTGAATTTTTGAATGACATTTTCAACAGCCTATTGTGTATATATAGTCTTACATTTTTGTATCTTCACATAGCACAAAGGCTGCTAGATGTAACCGCACTTGCTAGAGAAACAACTATCCATATCCACGTCTTTTTTTCTGCAGAGATAATCGACCAAATATACTAATCAGACATATTTAACGAGTAGAACTTAGATAAAACTGCATAAATAATATCACTGAAACTTACTTTTGGGAGGTTTTTGTGAAACCAAAACATACTTTTGTGCTGCCTTACCAAATGGATCTTTTGAAAATTGCATATACTTATTATTTTTTATCCAAGTCCTGCATCCAGTTCCATTATTATCAAATCCCAAGCAATTGCAATCATTCCAGCATCTTTCCATACCATCATTAAGCCTAATAGTTGAATTATCATCATTATTACTCAAACCACCAATCCAATCTCCGCTTAGCAGCTCGAAGCTATCGTTTTTGCCTCGACAATTAGGCACTGCAAAAACAGCGCACCTTGAGCTATCACTCTCATATCCATAGCAAAAGTTGGCGGCGTTAAGAATAGACGAGTTATGACCAATGATTTGCCCATCTTAAGTTAACCCTACACACAGACACCGTAATACCCATTTTATTGTTAAATATTTAATTGATAACCCCTATGTTACACAATAGTTTGAAAACAAAACCTTAATTTTTTACTAATTGATCACCTTAATTCCTTAAATTAATATTACTTATTCTTTAAATCCAACACACCCACACCAAAATACCTATCATATTATAACTTAATCACTTGAAAAACATTATTTAATGTTACATTTGAACCCCAATTAACAGGGTAAAACAATACACCAAGTAGAATGTTATGGTCAAAATACAATTATATACAAAAATGTGTAAACCTCCGTTTTGTGTTACACAATAACCTGAAAAATCTACTACTTTTTTGCATTCACTGAACCCTGCATACAGACATCATAATACCCATTTTAATGTTACGTATTTAATTGATATATATTGTTTTATGTTACATAATTGTTTAAAAAGAAAACCCTAATTTTTTATACTTGATCACCTTAATTTCTTACATTAATGTTACTTATTCTTAAAACCCAACACATCCACACCATACTATTATAACTTAATCAATTGAAAAACCTTATGTAATGTTACATTTAAACCCCAATTAAAAAGGTAAAACACTACACAAAGCAGAATGTTATGGTCAAAATACACAGACACAATTTGTATTATAAAAATCAAACCATGAAAAACAATTTATGTCTATATATATATATATATGTGTGTGTGTGTATGTATACATATGTCTATGTATATCAGTATTGATTATGGGACGCTTTAATCAAAGTCGGTTATCACAATACACACACAAAAGTCAGCTCTACTATAGTGTACAGGTAGAGTGGTGCACGAGTAGATTACGTGTTGTTCAAATAAAATCTCCCTTAATTATCACTACATGTAAATAAGTAATATCTCATACCAATATGTATTACTACTTCAATCAACTACCTCACACACGTAGGTTTTTTGGCCCCAGCTTGATAGGAAATATGACAATATGAAACAAAATAGTTAAATGGCTTTATATGATCAACCTAATTAGAATGTATGACAATATCATGTTGTGTGTATGTATATACATCGTACACACGATATATATATATATATATATATATATATATATATATATATATATATATATATATATATATATATATATGAGAATAAAGAAGACAAAAAAACCGGGAAAACCGGAACCAAGCCGATCCAAACCGGACCGAATAAAATGATTTTACCTAGTTATGGTTCGGTTTTGGTTTGTGAATTTGTAAACCGTAAAAATAGTTTGGTTTTAAAATTGGCAAAAAAAACCGGAAAACCGGACCATGTGCACCCTTAATTTAAAATGTCTTAGATAGATTTTTCAATATTTTACAGATATGCCTTTCAAATATTAGTTTGAAATTTAATGCTACACACTTTTATTGTAAATAATGTAAAGGTGGAAGGGCGAAAAAATTGATAATTAATACATAAGGTGGACACTTATTGTAATTTGAGACATTCCAAAAAGAAAATGTGGACAATTAAAAGTGGACGGAGGGAGTACGATATATGATAATAAGAAGTAAGTTGATAGATGCACACACAAAGGGCACAACTCATCCACACATGGTGCATCCACTACAATAAAAATAGGATTTAGCGATACAGAATAACGTCTGCAAAAGTAGCATATGGAGGCGTTTCAGTCTAGTAGTGACGTTTTGAAGCACCCCTAGTTCTCCGGTCACTATAGCTGAAACCACTTTTTGAAACTTTAACAAGCGCCTCATTAGATTGTTAATAAGGCAATTTGAAACGCCTGAAAATCATCAAAACAATACACTTAAAAACGTTCTAATAAGTGCACAATGCAGTAGAAAACACCTTAACTGGTATCTAGTAGATTTAGTAGAAAGCGCCTTAACAGGTACCCAGTAGATACTTTTTTAAAATGCCTTAACTGGTGCATAGTGGATATATTCTGAAAGCGCCTTATTAGGCTTGCAATGGAGACATTCAAAGCGCCTTATTAGGCTTACATTGAGACATTCAAAGCGCCTCATTAGGCTTACGATTGAGACATTCAAATGTAACATGAGACGAAAGAAAGGTACTTACAAAAGAAAAGAAACTTACTTATCGGATAACATAGTCTGAAATCATGTACTTAGACCATACATAATCTCAACTTAACAGGACAACATGACTTGTACCATACATAATTTTCACAAGCCATGTCCTGTTAAATATTTAGAATTTTCTACATAAATACTTACCAACTTAATCTCAAGCATCATAATTTACAAATATCATTGGCACATCAAACAACCATTCTAAAAAGAAAGGTACTTTATACTACATCTGTGCCAAATTAACACCTTTAAGTATTCAAAAATCACTTAATAATTGAAATAACGAAGACCAAATGCGGGTTCGAAGATTATCACTTTTTTCTAAAGAAACTGTGCTTTCTAGCATCTACAAACAGTAAAATCACCAACTATAACATAATTCCACATAGTAAAATCAGAAATGGGCTTATACAATAAAATAAGTAACCACTGGAAACCCAACTGATGATCGAATTATTGCAGGATAGTTCTAAGGTCAAATGCAAAGGAGACCAACAAAATGAGTTTCAAAAACTTATTCCAAAAATGTATTTGAAAAATACAAATAAGTCTAAAGCACTCCTAACCTTGTCAGAAAGTTGTCCAATAGAACAGGCTAAAGTCAGAAAGAATTCTTTGGGCAAATAAATATACACTTGCAAGCTCTTCACTGCATTGTACAATCAAGACAATAACATGCTCATGAAAATGCATAGCGTATTTTTGTCTTTGTATACTCATGTCACCGTCGCTGATCCAACACGTAAAAGTGCACACTCCCCGTTAACAAGTCACCCCATATGCATATATGTCGACTTTCGTTGTCACACGGCCAGTTGTTGTTAGTTAAACAACACAAATCCCGCGTCAGAGATTGTTGTAGATAGAGCATAAGACATGTTAATTTCTATCTGTGCCATTCTCATATATATATATATATATATATATATATATATATATATATATATCACACGATTGTATTTGCGTAGGTAAGTTAGTCAAAGTGCCCCAAGAATGAATGGTGTACCTGCATATTCTGGATCTGGGGCAAGATATTAACTCAACGCGTTTACTTCATAAGTGATCAGACTAAACAGGGACACAAAGAAACATTTTGGATGTGAAGAACGGTTTGAAATTCAATAGCCAAACAGAGCAATATAAAGTGACCACCCACCTAACGAGAAAAGTGCCTAATACAAAGGCGATATCATGACAGGAAACATATTGCCCAATGAGCTAAATGAACCCAAAGAGAATTTGTTTTGGGTTTACTAGGAATGCGTGCAGAGTGGATGAAAGAACTTACAAGTGTGCCAAACCCTCCAGGTTTCCTCCTCCAATAGTTATGTGACAACTCCACAGAGATCAGGCCTTCCATTAAAAACCCATTTCTGTTGCAAAAGAAGCATAGTAAACATATCAAGTTCCAAAAAAACAAGAACAAGAAGAAAGTACCACGAGTTAAGGGGCTAAATTGCAATTTTGGTCCTCTAACTAGACATGTTTTTCGATTTTGGTCCTGGTTTTTCTCCGGCAACAATTTTAGTCCTGTAAGTGGTCTTTTTTTTTGCAAAAATAGTCCTGAACGCCGGAAAGACCACTTACAGGACTAAAATTGTCTCCGGAAAGACCACTTGCAAGACTAAAATTGTCGCCGGAAAAGACCAATTTTAGTCCCGTAAGTGGTCTTTCCGGCTTTCAGACTATTTTTGCAAAAAAAGACCACTTACGGGACTAAAATTGTCGCCGGAGAAAACCAGGACCAAAATCGAAAAACATGTCTAGTTAGAGGACCAAAATTGTAATTTAGCCTTACCGAGAGCTCATAAGCATGCACATGGCCAACAAACACAATATCCGAACCAGCATCATAGAACAAAGGCTCCATGGCTGCCCTTATGTCATCACCTTCACCTTGATGAGCTTTTGTTACCGTTATACCATGGCACATGGAATAAAACAAGTAACCAATGGTGTCCACTTTCGGCCTACCTAGGCAAGATCATCATGTGTTTATAAACTTTGTAAGGTTTAACATACAACCAATGTTATTCTATAATGCAAGTAGTAACAAAACACATAACATCACAATTTTAACACAAATCTAAAAGGAGGATAAGAACATTCGAGACAATTATGCCAAGTTATTTTACCACCCAATGATGAACATATTGCCTAAAGGACCATAACTCAGTTACCTCAAACAGCCGACACCTATCGCTAATCTAGAGAATCTTACAAATACAGCTATCTCATGAATCAAACTAAATGTAAATTATCTTCTTGAAAAGCTAGTAAATGTGATTCCATTAGTAAGAAATTCTAAGAATTCAGATGTCTCACCAATGTGATGAATCAAAAGCCAACTATATGCTTCTAGCACTTCAACGAGACTCAAAACTCAGAATCAAAGCATTAACATATGGAAAAACTTGTAGATTAACAAACAATTTTCAGCAGCTTTTGTGGTTATGTTGCTAAATCAATTGAAGGAATGAACCTTAGATCAAGACTAAAACTAGAAGATACTAATCAAGAACAAGAACAAGAACAGAAGAATATCTAAGTTGTTATTAAAAGACAAACTCATCAAGTCAGATTCATTCAGCATGAACCAACAACTAGAATCAACACAACAACCTAATCATATCAAACTCTACATCCACCAATGGATCTATTGTTGCTGCTTTAAAGGTTAGGTAGGATATGTTTCGAGCATAACTGCGACTGGAGGGAACTAAAATCTGTTCAAATAGTCAGAAAGATGTGTGACAAAATAGTAGAAATGGGACTTTCAATCCCAATTACAAGATTAACATTGAAAAAGGGAAAACGGTGTTACAGAAAAAAAAAACATAGGAGAGGATACTAACAACAATTGAAGAGCCAAAATATCACTAATAGCATGAGTAGAATAATGTGACACATTTGCAGCCAGATATTAGTTCTTGTGGGAGCAAACTAGACAGCCTATGAAGCAAGTAAGTGTGCATGGAACTAAGTGGCAGAAGAGCAAACACCAAAAGCACATTATATATATTTTAAGGAAACAGAATGCATTAACAAAGAAACAGCCATCAGTCAAATTAAAGAAAACACAGCCCAAGATCAGTAGTAGGATATATATACATAGTTCATGAACTAGTTCCAAAATAATTCAACCCACAAGGCAAAAGCATTCAAGAATTTCAACTAAACCAGTATAAACAAGTGGCAAGATAGCTAGGCCAAATGTCGATGCACTCCCTTCCTATAGTGTGTGCAAGGTGAAAAAGGTAAAATGGAAAAACATCTCTACTTTACTCCCTGATTAGATATACATTAGCTGTTTGATGGTGAAACTCAATGACTAAGAGCAAGATTTCTGTAGAGAATATTCTTTGATGTCATATAGCTTAATGTTGGAACGGATCGCCCACACTCTTGAATGATAAGGAAATATAGTAGCACCTTTACTGGCACCAATTGGTTTTAGTACAACGGTAAGCGCTTGATCTTATCATGGTATCAGAGACAGAGGTCACGAGATCGAACCCTGGTTGGAACATTATTTAAAAAGAAATTATGCAAGTGTGGGACAGATTGCCCACACTTGAGGGGGTGTTGGGATAGATTGAACACACTCTTGAATGAAAATTGTGCAAGTGTGGACAGATTGCCAACAATTGAGGGGGGTGTTGGGACAGATTGCCCACACTCTTGAATGATAAAGAAATATAGTAGCGCCTTTACCACAACCGCGATATCCAGGTGACGGTACAGAAGAGTTGGGTAGGGGTAGACGACAGAAGATTCCAAATTCGCGCTTCCAAGATTTTGTGACGCATACATTGATTGATCAGAAAAGTCTCATTCCACGCTCTTCCGGTCCGTCAGGTTCCTCAGGTACTCCATATCGTCTTCTGCACTATATTAATTATGATAAGTTTTCTGATAAATATCGCAAGTACCTTGCAACTATTACAGTGGGTAATCCTCCTAAATCTTTTAAGGAGGCTATGAGACATGAAGGGTGGCGTAAGGCCATGTAAGAAAAAATTTAGGCACTTGAACATCAAGGTACTTGGGTTTTGCAACCCCTTCCTCCCGGGAAAAAGGCATTGGGTAGTAAGTGGGTGTATACAGAGAAATTTGGGCATCACCGAGAAGAAGGTATTGATTACAAAGAGACTTTCACCCCTGTGGCGAAATGGTTACGGTTCAGACATTTCTCAGTGTTGCGGCAGTCAAACAGTGGGACATTCACTAGACTAATGTTCATAATGCAATCTTGCATGGGGATTTGAAGGAGGAAATCTATATGAAAATCCTCCCGGGTTTGAGCAACGGGGATCGAACTTGGTTTGCAAGATGCGCAAATCGTAAAAAGGGTTGAAACAGGCCCTAAGGTGCTAGTTTGCGAAGCTTGCTTCTGCTTTACGTGAGTATGGTTTTCATCAGTCCTACTCAGATTATTCATTGTTTACTTTGCATCGAGATCGTATTGAGATATATGTCCTAATTTACGTCTACGATATGATTGTTGTCGGAAACGATAAGGTTGCGATGCGGATTTTTAAAGACTACTTGCGGAAATGTTTTAAAATGAAGGACCTTGGAGTGTTAAAATATTTTCTTGGGATTGAGGTGGCGAGGAACGGGGATGGAATTTTCTTGAATCAGCGAAAGTATGCCCTCGATATTATTTATGAAGTTGGTTTACCTGGGAGCATGCCAGCTGATTTCCCGATTGAGCAGAATCACAAGTTGGCCCTTTCTACGGGCGAGTTGTTGCGTGATCCGGGGTCTTATCGTCGGTTGATTGGTCGCCTTATATAGCTCGGTGTTACCCGACCTGATCTGGCTTATTCTTTGCATGTGTTATCTCAGGTCATGCAGGCACCCCGTGTTGAACATTGGGATGCGGCCCTACATCTCGTCAAATATTTGAAGAAGCATCCGGGTCAAGGAATTTTATTGCATTCAGATAGCTTGCTTCTTCTTGAAGGTTGGTGCGATTCTGGTTGGGCGACTTGCCCACTTACTCGACGTTCATTGAGCGGTTGGTTTGTTTTCCTTGGTCTTTTCCTGATCTCTTGGAAGTCAAAGAAACAAACCACGGTATCTCGATCTTCGGCCGAGGCGGAATATCGATCGATGGCTTAAGTTACATGTGAGCTGAAATGGTTGAAACAGTTGCTTGCGGACCTTGGTATGCGTCATCCCCCAGGGATACGACTCTTTTGTGACAGCCAATCGGCTTTATATATCGCACAGAACCTGGTCTTTCATGAATGCGCGAAGCATATCGAGGCGGATTGTCATTTCATACGGGATGCGAGTACGGATGGATTGATTTTGCCGTTGTATGTCCCTACACGGCATTAGTTGGCGGATATATTTACGAAGACGTTGGGTCGTCAACAGTTTCAGTTTTTATTGTGCAAGTTGGGCGTTCAAGATCTTCACGCTCCCATTTGAGGGCGGTATTACGACTACGACTACATTGTATTGTGTTTTATGCCTGACACACGACTACGGAACTCAACTAAGATAAGAGTTCAAGTAGGCATAGAAGACGGAGGAGAAACTATTTACATATATAGATTGATTGTATTTATTTATTAAGGGTAGATTAGTCATTGTGTAGAATTATGGAAACCCTGAGAGAGGCTATATTTTTGTACCTTGTGATTAATGAAGGGGATACGAAATACATTGACCGAAATTTGACAAAGTTACGAAGCAATCATAGTCAGCTAGAAAGATCAATATGCACTCACAGATTCATTATCAATTGCGGAATATCAAATTAAAAGGATTAAACAGATGCTACAATCCACCTTAGTATTCAGAAATCAATTAAGTAAAATCATCTGCATAAGAAATTCAAGTCGATTTCATCAATTAAATTACACCAGAGAACAATACAACTAGGTTTCTCGATTATGGAATGAAACTGGAAAATAATTTCAACCAATTTCCATGATATAAAACATAATTTCGAATCAATAGTACCTGAAAGTAAGGTGGGTGAGAGGATTTCTTATCGCTGCTTCGATTATGGAATGAAACTGGAAAATAATTTCAACTAGATTTCTTATCGCTGCTTCGATTTGGTGGATCTTTGATTTGGTTGATTGCTGCTTGCATTTGGTTCTTCCAGAACGAAGATTCGGAGGGGTTTGAGAGGATTTGTTAGGGTTTGGGAACTGATAAAGAGAAGGAAATGAGAAGTCCGTGCAATGTAATTGATTTCAGGTTTTGTTGAGAAGGGTGTAATCGGAAAGCATATTTTTGTTTAAGGTAATTTACTAAACAATTTGTTTTTGATGCAACAAAATTATTTTTTTTAGGGAAAACAAAATAATTATGGTCAAAGTGAGATAAGACATTTTAAAGTGTCTCTATTGGTATAAAGTTAATACATTTCAAAGTGTCGGCTTTTAAGTGCGGCTAGGATTTTTTACACATTTTGATGAAGCAAGGAATTCGTCCATACCATCGGTAAAGTTTGGAAGACCCGCTCCGCACTTGGCTACCCAGCGTTTACCGTGGGCACGATAACTGGTACACCAGAGGTGCGTCCTTCCCGGTCCTCTCGTACTAGGGAAAGGTCCTCTCAATGCTCTAACGCCCACACCGGATATGGACCGAACTGTCTCAAGTTCTCAAAATATTACAAAATAATTATGGGCTAAGAAAAACTATGTAACCGTGTAGATTTTTGTTTTTTAATTTTTTTTTTTTTGTTTCTATATATAACTATATATGGTACTTTAAAGTGTCTACTGGTATAAAATTAAGACATATAAAAGTGTCTCCAGAGGGTCACACAAAATTACACTACCTAGAAGACACTTTAAAGTGTCTCCACATGTATACCAAAATTAAGACATAGTAAAATGTCTCCACAAGGTCTCACACATTTACATTCTACTTGTTGTATTTTTATACTAGTGACTCTATATCCTGTTTTTACTGGCATTTTTTAAAAAATGTCTTTATATGTGTGTCTCTATAGGTGTTTTTTGTTTTAGTGATCTAGCCGTAGATTTGTTTAAAAGGAGACAAAAAAGGATACAACAAAAATTATGAACCATGGGTTGCATTTTGTGTGAATGAGTTGTGAATTTTGTGTGTGTCTCTATCATTTTTGTGATAAGAATCATTTCAATCAAAAGGTTGTATGTAATATCTCATATTAGAAATGTGGAGAAATTATTCTCAATATATCAATGAAATATAATAAAATTGATGACTTGAATTAATCATTTTATATCAAACAAAGATGATAAACCTAATTAATTATTTGAATTGTTATGCCTCGAATAAGGTCATTAGGCTCGAGTTCCGGGACATTACGTTATAAATTATAATTAACGATATAAGAGAGTTTTATGACACACGTTTAGGCTCTAAAGCTATAGTCAAAAGGAACAACCCGTTTCATAAACAAGGGTAAAATTGAAACATGCCGCTCAGAACTTGCGCTCAACTCATTACCAAGTGAACATTGAAGTCTCACGTGGCCGTGATATCATACATTATGGAGTAGAAGAAATACAAAATAAAGCTCATAAATCGAAATAAAAATTATTACACAAGATTTATCAAACTCGGAACCGGAAGATGGAAAAACATATGACATCCCCATCAGCACACCACCACTGAGCCGGCGGGCCCTACCGCATAGCCGGTTGTTTCAGAACTATACTACAAATCCAGAAATGATAAAAATAAATCCAACTATTGCATAAACCCAAATGTGTCTTCAATTCACTAACCAAAGAAGACTAAAATACCAACATCTCGACTACTCTTTATCACAAGAAAATCAAAGGAACCAAAATCTAAAAGAAGTAACTATCAACTTAAGGACGCAACCTCGAAAAGAAATAAAAGGTGACCTGCATGAAATATAGTGCAGAATGGAAATGAAAGATCCAAAGGACACGCTCTCTAAGGTGTTTGTAATAAAATTTGTCCTTTACTGTTAAACACAACACAATTGGGAAAAAGATGATTTGTATATTAACAATAGTCAAGTATTTATAGTACAATGATCACCAAAACCCTAAACCCAAAATATCGTAACTGTACAAATATACCCTTACATCCATTATTATCACAATATATTTCCACACGCCCCCTCAAGTTGGAGCATTTAGATCACAAATGCCCAACTTGCCTAAGAGAAAACAAAACTGTTGTCTGCCGAGAGCCTTTGTCAAAATGTCAGCCAGCTGGTGCGTGGTAGGAACATAAGATGGCGCTAAATTACCGGACAATAACTCATCACGAACAAAATGACAATCGACTTCAATGTGCTTGGTACGATCATGAAAGACAGGATTCTTAGCGATATGAAGCGCCGACTGACTATCACAAAACAACCGCATAAGCCGAGGATGCAAGACACCAAGGGAAGATAACAAGGACTTGAGCCATTTGAGCTCACAAGTGGCAACCGCCATTGAACGATATTCAACCTCGGCAGAAGAACGGGACACCGTAGGTTGCTTCTTGGTCTTCCAAGAGACAGGGGAACGACCCAAAAACACCAAATAACCGGTTACAGAACGCCTAGTCAAGGGGCAGGCGGCCCAATCATTGTCACAAAAAGCAGTCAAGGACAAGTCATCCATATGACGCAACAGAATACCTTGTCCAGGACTCCCCTTCAGAAAATGCAAAACACGCACTGCAGCCTCCCAATGTGGGACCTGTGGATCACTCAAAAACTGGGCAAGGGTATGCACAGAGTAACTCAACTCAGGACGAGTAACAGTCAGATAGACCAAACGGCCCACAAGACGACGGTACTGATCGGGATGGGCAAATGGCTGACCGCTAGCGGAAGCGAGGCGATGATTCTGCTCTATAGGCGTATCAATGGGCTTGCAACCCAACATGCCCGCCTCAGTCAAAATGTCCAACGCATACTTGCATTGTGAGAGAAAGATACCCTCGGGGCCACGAGCCACTTTGATGCCGAGAAAATATTTCAAAGGGCCCAAATCCTTCATATGAAAGCAAAAGCTCAAGTACTGTTTGAAACGAACTAGCAGATCATACGAAGATCCGGCAATAATCAAGTCATCAACATAAACCAGAACATGAAGGGAAACACCATCCCGATTATAACTAAACAATGAGTAATCCACATAAGACTGAACAAAACCAAAAGTCTTCAAAGCAGTAGTGAGCTTGGCGAAACATTGTCGAGGGGCCTGTTTCAAACCATATAAGGATTTACGTAACCGACACACCGTGCCAGGAGAGGAAGCACGATTCCCAGGAGGAAGTTGCATGTAGACTTCCTCAGTCAAATCACCATGCAGGAAGGCGTTATGGACATCCATTTGATGCAATTCCCAATTACGAGCCGCCGCAACAGACAGAAAAACATGAACAGTCCCCATTTTAGCTACGGGAGCAAAGGTCTCATTATAATCGACTCCTTCAACTTGCCGATTACCACGAACAATGAGTCGAGCTTTAAGGCGCTCCACGTCGCCAGTGGAGGTGTATTTAATTTTATATACCCAACCACAACCAATGGCACGTTTACCGGGAGGAAGAATCTCTAAAGACCAAGTTCTATTGCGTTCCAAGGCATCAATTTCCTCCTGCATAGCCCGATGCCAACCGGGCAACAGAACAGCTTCTCGAAAAGTGGCGGGTTCTCGACCCTTAGTAATAGCTGTCAAAAAACATTGGTGGCGGACAGAAAATTTATTATAATCAACATAACAAGCTATGTCAAAAGGTTTACCTGAGGAGCCGGATGAAGATGAAGACGCGTGTAATGGAGTGGGGTCTATGTCGTTTTGAACTGCCGTATTGGTGACGTAGTCTTGAAGCCTTTTGGACGGAACTTTGATGCGATGACCACGACCCAAAGGCTCATCAATAGAAATCCCCGGCTCCAGAGCAGGAGCAACTCTGTCATCACTAACATTGTCCATACTCCCCCTAAAATCCACAGGGGACGACCCATCAGATTCAACAGGCTGATCATCATCATCATCCCACAATGGAGGTTGGCTAAAATAACGTTCCCATTGAAGACGGTCACGGTCGGGCAGGGACTCAATAAATGGAAACTGATCTTCAAAAAATTCCACATCACGACTCACAAAAAAATCATGAGTTGCAAGGTCATATAAATGCCAACCTTTTTTACCAAACGGATAGCCAACAAAAATACAACGACGAGACCGGGATTCAATTTATCCGTATTTCGAGGATGAACAGAAGCATAGCACAAACACCCAAAAATGCGCACATGATCATAGGAAGGGGGGCGGCCGTACAAGCATTCGTAGGGGTTTTACCATTTAAGACACGAGTAGGAGTTAAATTAATCAAATGCACAAGAAGAAGCACACATTCACCCCAAAAGTAATTCAAGCAACTTGGCTTGAAAGCGTAGTGCACGTGCAACATTTAGGATATGACGATGTTTGCGTTCGACACGACCATTTTGTTGGGCCGTGTCTACACAAGATGTTTGATGTAGTATACCTTTAAGAAAAGAAATGTTGTAATTGCATAAACTCTTGTCCGTTATCACTTCGCAAACTTTTGATATTTTTATTAAACTGAGTAACGACCATAGCGTAGAAGGATTCAATCAAGGGACCAACTTCATGCTTTCCAACTAATAAATATACCCAAGTGGCGCGGGAATAATCATCAACAATGGTGAGGAAAAAACGAGCATCACAACTAGAAGGAAATCGATAAGGACCCCAAATGTCACAATGTATTAGATCAAACACATCCGATGCTTTATTCAAGCTTAAAGGAAAAGAGTTGCGAGGTTGCTTACTCATAAAACATACTTGACAATCACAAATAGTAGTGCAAGTGCCTTGACGGACAACACCCGGAAAAGAAGATACAATCGTCATGGAGGGGTGACCCAAACGCCTATGCCATAACATGCGTGCATCGGAGGTAGCAACGTTATTAACTTGAACGGTAGAATAACAAACCGGCCGAAGACAATAGACCCCATTACACAGGAACCCCGCTCCAATCAGGTTCCTCGAAGTACGGTCCTAAATAATACACAACTTGTTAGTGAAAATAACGAAATATTTATTTTTCTCAAGAAAGTGAGACACCGACAACAAATTACACGTAAGGTCCGGAACGTAGAGAACATCTTCCAAGATTAAATTTTCACTTAGCACGATATCTCCTTGCTTAGGAGCAAGAGTACTAGCACCATTGGGCAACCCAACCGAGGATGAAATATCACATAAATTTGTAAATAAGGAGAGATTACCGGACATGTGATTCAATGCACCTGTGTCAATAAGCCAATTTGAGTTAAACATACCAACTAATTCATCGGAGAAAGAACCTGTACTCTGAGTTTGTAAAATGGACAAAAGGCGGTTCCATTGATCGTCGACAACATCGGAACACTCGTACGATCACCTTCCCCAACTTCTATTGTTCCGAATCGACGTTGGGTGTTTTTATTGCCGACAAGGGTACGAGTTTCACCACCGGAACCCTTAGCAGTCAGGCCAGCAGCGTGGCCGGAAGCTGTGAATCCAACAGCATCACCGTCGGCCATGGGGATAAGCTTCTACGTTGTTCTATTTTTTATTTTTATTTTTAATAAATAGCTCAGTAAACCCACTACCAAGCACAACCGCAGCAGCAATTTTGCTAAAAAAATAAAAATAAAAAAAAAATAGCAACAAAAATACAACAGGCAGCCATGGTAGAAGCTCAAAGAAGAACAGCGGCAGAGTTTTTTTTTTTGGCTTTTGCTGTTGGTTTGTATTTTTTTTATTTTTTTTTCCTTTTTGTTGTTGTGTTTGTCGGAAAGAAAAGAAAAAAAAAAAAAAAAAAAGGAATAGGTTTTCTCTAATCTAGAGAGGCTCTGATACCATGTTAAACACAACACAATTGGGAAAAAGATGATTTGTATATTAACAATAGTCAAGTATTTATAGTACAATGATCACCAAAACCAAAAACCCAAAATATCGTAACTGTACAAATATACCCTTACATCCATTATTACCACAATATATTTCCACATTTACGGGCTCCTATGTCTCCTCTAGCCCTTCAGTCTCATCCTCTTAATTTTTAAGTACTGTATGAGCTATATAGCACAGTAAAAAGAATATAATCGAAATGGAATTACGGAAATATCTTGAAATTACAATCATAGTTCTATCTTGATGCATTATTTCTTCAAAATAAGTGTATTACAGTAAGTATAGCAATGGAGGATTTTCCAGAGATTTGTTGGCATTAAGCTTTCTCACCTCTTCAGAAAGCGTAGCTATATTCAGAGCAACCTCATCACAACGCTTCGCCGTTTCTTCCTTGTTTTGTTTGAGAGTTCCAATAGTTATAAAAGATTGAGCATTGAAGCTAAGATTTGTTCTCTTGATTATCACAATGGCAGGCATTACAGAATTTTACTTACTACTAAATAGGACACCTCAGCACTAGTTTATTACATAAAATCTATCACAAGATTTATTATAGTACTACAGCAATAAGAAGATACAAAAGGACACTAATACCCTCAACCATTATCACTATGCTTTAACTGCCCCCCTCAAACTAAAGGTAGTGTCTACAACATTTAGTTTGTCCCTGTTAGGAAGGAATTTTGATCCAGGTAGTGCTTTTGTAAGAAGGTCAGCAACTTGATCACAGGATGGTACATGATTCACCTTGAGTTTGTGCTGAAGGACTTGGTCTTTGACAAAGTGTATGTCAATCTCTATGTGCTTGGTCCTTGCATGAAAAATAGGGTTGTGACCTAGATGATTTGCACTGATGTTGTCACACCAGGTTGTAGGTATATTAACCACATGAATATGCAACTCAGATAGAAGAGACTTCAACCATTGGATTTCAGCAGCCACATTTGCTAGAGCTCTATACTCTGACTCAGTACTAGACCTTGAGACAACATGTTGCTTTTTAGAACTCTAAGAAACCAAAGAATTTCCCAGATACACACAATATCCAACCACTGATCTTCTGTCTTTGGTATCACAAGCCCAATCAGCATCACTATAACCAGTAATGTTCAAATTTGCAGCAGGTTTGAAGTGTAGACCACAGTGTAAGGTGCCTTTAACATCATCCTCTTCAGTGCATTCCAGTGAACAAGTTTGGGATTTTGCAGAAATTGGTTCAATTGATTGACTGGAAAAGACAGGTCAGGTCTGGTGTAGGTGAGATATTGTAATGCCCCCATGATGCTTCTGTACTGTGTGACATTGTGCAACAGCTCAGATTTTTCATCATATAGATCAACCCCTATGACCATTGGTGTTGGAACAGGCTTGAGATGTTGCATTTGTATCCCGTTTATTAACTGAGCAGCATAATGAGCTTGGTGCAGATACAGCCCACTATCATCTCTATAAGCCTGAATCCCCAAGAAATGACTCAACTCACCCAAATCCTTCAAATCAAATCTGGAGTTTAAGGTAGCAATGAACTTAGTGATCAAGGAATTGTTGTTTCCAGTGATTAGAAAATCATCTACATAGACTAGAACATATAGAATATCAGTTGCATTTTTGAAAACAAATAGTGAGGTGTCTGATTTTGCCTGCCTGAATCCCCACCTTAGTAGCTGCTGTTTCAACTCTTCAAACCATGCCCTAGGGGCTTGTTTAAGGCCATACAGGGCTTTCTTTAGGTGACACACATATCCTGGTTTGGAGGGGTCTTCAAATCCCTCAGGTTGAGGCATGAACACATCTTCATAAAGGGTGCCATTAAGGAAGGCATTGTTGATATCAATTTGATTGATCCTCCAATTTAGGGCAACAACAACTGCTAACACAACTCTAATGGTGGCAGCTTTCACAACAGGACTAAAGGTGTCCTCATAATCAAGGACTGGGGTTTGGAGAAAGCCTTTTGCAACAAGACGAGCCTTATGCTTTAAGATTGTGCCATCAGGATTAAGCTAAAGTTTGAAGATCCATTTGTTGTTTATCAAATGTTTGTGAGGTCCGAAATTTGGAACCGAGTCCAGTGTGATTTCTTTGAAGTGCCGCAAACTCTTCCTTCATATCAGCCCCACCATCGAGGTTGGGAGATGGCATCCGACACTCTAGTTGGTTCGTTGGACAAAGAGTGAAGTCTTTGACAGCAAGGTAGGAGTAGGTTTTGGGTTTCCTAATACCATCCTTGCTTCTGGTTTGCATAGGATGTGCATTAGTGATTGCAGAAAACTGTGGAGATGGTATAAGTGAGGATGTGGAGGTTATGCTTGGTTCAGGACCAGGAGAGGGTGTGGGGGTGTCAGGCATAGCAAGATGGGGTGAATCAGGGACAGTATGCACAGGTGTGGAAAGTAGTGGTAAGGGAATAGTAGGGCAGTGTAGTCTATTGTAGGAGGAATGAGTGGTAACCTGTGGACTGTCAGGATGTTGTGGAAGAACAAGTGTCCCTCTGATGTTGCTGCTTGGGTGTGCTTGGATGAACCGCATCAATCGTAGAAGTATCCGGAATAGGAGGGGTAGGCGTACCGACATTGGAGCAAGCGTAATTAGATTGATCGGGGGGACAGAGTTAAAAAGAGACTTATATGGAAATTCTTGTTCATTAAATATGAAATCCCTAGACACATAAACTCTGCCAGAGGACTCTAAACACAAGTAGCCTTTATGTGAGGGACTAGTTCCTAGAAAGACACACCTCTTAGTGTGAAATTGAAATTTGTGTTTCTGAAAGGGTCTCAAGTAAGGATAACAGCTACTCCCAAAGACTTTAATGAGGCTAAGATCGTGTTTCTTGTTGAACAAGCACTTATATGGGGATTTATATTTCAAAACCGGAGTATGTAATCCGTTGATAACATAGGCCGCATACATCGGAAACTCTCCCACCAATATTTGAGGGGCATATTAGCTTGAGCTAGAAAGGTCGACCAACTTCAACTAGATGCCTATGTTTTCTTTCCACAGTCCCATTCTGTCCATGGGCATGTGGACAAGAATGTTTAAAAACAACACCTTGTTCCTTTAAGTAAGTATCAAAGGTCCTAAACTCACACCCCCCCAATCAGATTGCACACACTTAATACTTGTGTGAAATTGTTTTTCTACAAGAGTTTTGAACTGAAGGAAGGTTTTAAAAGCATCAGATTTGTGTGTGAGAGGGTATATCCAAACAAATCTAGTAAGGTCATCTACAAAGCTTATGTAGCATTGGTATCCATTGGTGGAGGTGACAGGTGCAGGACCCCAAAGGTCTGTGTGAACAATATAAAAAATGTTACTGGATTCAGTTTTAGAGCTGGAATAAGAAGAGCATGAAGTTTACCACATTGACATGCTTCACAGAAATCAAATTTTTCATTGATAGAAACATTACAATCCTTTAAAACAGACTTAAGAACACTGAAGGAGGGATGCCCCAACCTTCTATGCCATAAGTTGGCAACACTACTGCATCTATTAGCCTTAGAACTAGATTCAGACTCAGTCTCAGCTAAACAGCTGAACTTATTACAAACAGACACTGACTTGGACACAGGACTGGAGCTTTTGGAGTGAAGGGAACTCTTAGTCATGGAACTTGGATGATTCAATTGATACAGTCCATCATTAAGTGAGCCTTCCATTGTTGGCTCCGATACCAAGTTAGAAAAGATGGAGCATTGAAGATATGATTTGTTCTCTTGATTATCACAATGGCAGGCATTACAGAATTTATACTTACTACTAAATAGGACACCTCAACACTAGTTTATTACATATAATCTATCACAAGATTTTATGTAGTACTACAGCAATAAGAAGATACAAAAGGACACTAATAACCTCAACTATTATCACTATACTTTAACTCCAATGAACCCTCTTAGCCCTTCAATGCTCCAGTTTTGCTGCTTTAGCTGCTCGTCTACAGTCGACCGAATTCCTTCAGCCATGGTGCTCATAGGTAGGAGGAAGGCTTGCTTTGATACCAAAAAAAAAAACATATGCAGGAAGTAGAAGAAATAGATAGAAGGAATTATCTAACAGTGACACACATCCCTGAATTCAAGGATCGATCTCACAAGACATCGGCAAAGAAAAAAATAAAAAATTAAGCAAGGGATAACTATAAGGATCACAACTTTATAAGCAAATATATCTATAATCATAAAATCAAGATGGAAATTAATGAAGATTCTGAGGAATATATATACATGTGCTTCTGGAAAAATTTATATCTCTGCAAACGTGCCACCTTTTTCGGAGAAATGGCAACCGTTGGATGCCGGTACGTCTTCTCAGATTTAATGTGGATGCAGCCTTGGTGATGGTATAGCGGCAGTGGGAGGCCGGATTTTTGAGATATTGAGATGGTGTCATCATAATTAAGGAGCTTCTCAGGGAAGTTGAAAGGAAGGTCTGACGTTAGCTAGTGTGGGCGAAGTTTTGGCCATTTACCATGCTTATCCATCAGTTTGGGCTTTTTTTGACTTATTTTTTAGGGGTATTCCCTCATCACCTATCATTGTCGTTTATCTCATCGCGAAGATCACTCACTAGCGGGATGAATAATAAATGATTGCCACAATTTGTTGTCTGCCTTTGTTTTTTGTCTTCTTCTCTTTTGTTAAAAAAACAAGAAAATATTCCTACTCATTTGTTAGCACGATAAGGTCTTAGGTTAGTAGGACATGTGGAATGAGGCGTTTCCCCACCCTCTCATATACTCGTGGCTAGTTCTGTTGTCGTGAGAAGAGTTCTCATTTGGTTTTGTTGTACGTATCGATTACCCTTGTTTCTTACTGTAAGAAGAATTTTCGGACGGCTTCATAACACTATAAAATAACTATCTTTCAGGTTCAAAAGAAGTACAGATTGTGTTCTACATACGTTGGAAATGGCTATACATACTTATTGTATTTTCGTTTGCTTCTTCGTTATCGGTTGGTCTCTCTCTTTTTGTTACAATACTATTGTATCCTTTTACGTACAATGCTAATTCATTGCATGGTAAGAATCATTTTTCTACATACATATATGCAGCACTACTTGGGATTAAAGACTCACAAGCCACCACATTTTCCGGGAAGAAAAGTGTTATAAAACTGATGGAGATAACTTCAGATGCAAGAAACAGAAATAGAAGCAATCAAACATAAACATTCAAAGGAGATAACAGAAACAAGAAGAACACATATTTTAACGTGGAAAACCCCTCAGTGGGAGAGGTAAAAAACCACGGGCAGAAAAGAGTTATTTTATTATGCACTGAAATTTACAGATTTCAACACACTCGGACAATGAGACAACATCTGTATTTATAGGCACAAATCCTTAAACCCTAGCCGCAAGGAATCTTTGTCTGATGCACCATAACAGAATTATCAGATGTGGGACCCGTCGTATTCCAAGATTTCGCAGACTATCACCCCGCCGATAGTTACCCCGTCGACGAAGCTCGCAGACTCCACTCTACTGACGCACAGAATTGAATACCCTTCTCGGTTTGTCATCACACAGCTGAGTCTTCAGATTGGTTCCACCAGATGTAGAGTTTAAGTCACTTTACTGAATAATCTCCACCTTGACTTCAACTCTCACTAGAGTCAAACAGATTGCATAACCCGATGTACTTGTACCAGATGCATTCGTCAATGCCAGATGTACTTGTACCAGACTATCTCCTCAGCATCCACTCCACTGATCTGCCCTCAGTAGAGTTTCCAGAAACAGATTATAAGCTTTGAATATTCAGTAAGTCCAGGCAAAGCTGAAACTTACTCTGCTGAACTGGTTTAGTGAACATGTCAGCAGGATTATCCTTGGTGCTGATCTTTTTCACTACAACCCTCTTCTCATTCCTCAAGAAATGATACCTGACATCAATATGCTTGGTTCTCTCATGATGAACTCTGATCCTTGGCTAAACATATTGCACTTAAATTGTCACAATATATATCACCGATCCCGATGCAACCCCAAATCACCGACTAGCCCTTTCAACCGGATACCCTCCTTAGCCGCTTCAAGAAGAGCCATGTATTCTCGCTTCGCAGTTGATAAGGCTACCGTAGCCTCGAAGAGTAGCTTTCACCGACCACCGCATTTCCCAATGTAAACACATAACCAAATCATTGATCTTCTACTATCAACATCACCTGCATAATCAGCATCACAGTAGCCTGTGACCAGACTAGTGTTAAGGGTGATTTTATACGTTTTATAAGGATATATTTTATGTCAATTTCCCCTATATCTGGATGTTTCTCATAGAAATCGAGCTTTATATTGAAATATTGAGCAAGTGGTGTTTTCAATAGTTAAATTGCAAAAAGTAACGAATTATGTGTTTAAATTGTGATTTTATATTATTTTGGAATGTCGTTACGCTTTGGTATGTTTTTCCTACATTGTAGATACACATTGTTGATGGAAAAGATGATTTTTAAAGAGATAAATTCGAGTGGAATGAAGATCAAGATGAATTTGGAAGAAAAAGGGACTGAACTAGCGTCCAGAATCCTGAACTAGCGTCCAGGGTGAATTGGCGTCCAAAAAGTGAACTGGCGTCCAGGAGAGGAAATTTGAAACAGAGAGTTTGAACGTTGTATGGACGAGCGTCTGCCCTAGCGTCCAAAGCAGTTGGACGGGCGTCTAGACACTCCAGACGGGCGTCCAGGCGCCGCCTCAGCTAAACCGACCTATTTATCTATAAATAGGCGCATTGCTTAAACCCTAGAATACATCTTACATCGATTTTTCATACACTAAAATACATAACGGCAAAGCCGCCTTTCCGAGGGTTCCAAGTGGTCACCCGAGCCTTGTGCTCGGGTGATCCGGGTTAGATTAGGATGCTTTTCTTTTCGTTGTTGATTCATGGAGATCATCCATTGTACCAAACTATGTGAGTTTAATCCTTTTTAATTTATTCAGTCCTTGTTTATTTTCATGATCTTTGATTGGTTTTGTATCTTTCTATGCGCTTTATGATGCTATTGTGTGACTAGATCGAGAGATCGGTTGCTAATTGTTGTCTAACGTAGATGAGAATCGTTGTTAGGCTAGATCACCATAGAAAGATAGGATCTTTAATCGTTAATTCAAGACAAATTAATTGGTTAATTATCTAGGTTGCTAGATTCTAAAATACGGGAGTTAACTTGAATCTACACCTTCGTTTTGTATGGAAATTGGTCTCAACATTCGAGAGAGGAGAGATCGATAATTGAATTCACTAAGGGATTAGGAATTCATAGCTTGAGAAACAGATTCACTAAGGAATTAGGAGTTTGTATCTCGTGTAAAGGTGAAACCACAATATCGAATTAAAATCATGAGATGAACTTGGATTGAAATCACTTAGTTTGTGTAATGTTTAATCCCATGTATCTTTAGTTTAGGTCGTTTTTATTATTCTTAGCTTAGGTTTATCTTTCTATGTGTTTTTATGTTTGTTCTTTCGTTTATTTGTTTTCTTACGTAACAATTTAAGGAATTAATAAGATTAGATTCAACATCCCAATTCCCTGTGGATCGACCCCTTACTTATCCCGCTTTACTAGCAATTACCCGGTATTCGGCCGGTTAGGAGTTAGTTTTGCATATAGGTTAGGGATTATAAATTATTTTTGTTTAATGATGCAAAACCATCCGAACAAATTGGCGCTGTTGCCGGGGAACCGGACGGTTGTCTAGTTTTTGTTTTTTCTGTTTTTTTAATCTTATTTCCTATTTTTTTAATTGTTTTAGGTAGTTTTTAATTAGGTAATTAGGGTTTTTAGTTAGGGTTTAAGGTCTTCTTTAGTTCTCTTGTGATTAGATTTTCTCTCTTTTGTTTTGTTTCTTTCTATCTCTGTTTTCTTTCTCTGCTTTTCCTTAACCCCTGTTCTTTTCTGCAATTTTTCTGATTCTGTTCTAGTTTTCCCGCTATCAAACGGGCGTCTGGGATCTTGGACGCCCGTCCGCTGGAAGGTTTTCAATCCTGTTCTGTTTTCAGTCACTTAGACGAGCGTCCATAAAATTTGGACGCCCGTTCAAGTTTCCTGCAGACCAGACGAGCGTTTGGGCATCTGAACGCCCGTCCAGTCTGAAAGTTGGGCAGACGCCCGTCCAAACCATTGGACGCCCGTCTGTTTCATCTTTTTCCTTAATAATCCTAATTCCTTTCCTTTCTTTTCTCTTCTTTTCTTAGGTTTTAATTTTTAGTCTAGGCTTTTAAATTTTCTTTAGTTTTTAGGTTCAACATCTTGAGTTGGGTTTCGGTTTATGCAAACTCGAAGTCAGAAAGGACCACTACTCTTTTCACCTGACCTCGAGCGGACCATAGTCCGACCCAACAGGCGAAGACTTCGTTTTGCCGATCCTTCTGGCGAAGGAAGTTCAACCGATCAAGAAATTGAACAAAACCTAAAAAAGGAAATCGAAGATCTCGTAATAATGGCCGCCAAGGATAGACGAACGTTGGCAGACTACGCCATGCCTGGTGCAGTAACTGTCAACCCGGCTATCGTCTTACAAGCCATTACTGCACAAACTTTCGAACTCAAGCCGGGACTTATCCAGATGATGCAGCATGCATCAATTTTTCATGGCTATCAATCAGAGAATCCGCATACCCACTTACATACATTCTTAGAGATATGCGGCACTACACGCATCCAAGGAGTAAGTGAGGATGCAATCAAGCCGAAACTTTTTCCATTTTCTCTCAAGGGAGAAGCGAAGGAGTGGTATACTTCTCTTCCTCTCGAATCAATTACCACTTGGGCTGAACTCGAAAAGGAGTTCCTGAGTCAATACTTTCCACCTTCGAAAACAGCCCAGTGTTTGAACAAAATTTTCACTTTCTACCAAAAAGAGAATGAATCTTTCTTCGATTGCTGGAAAAGATTCAAATCTCTGCTGAGAAAGTGCCCACACCACGGCTTGCCATTGCAAAGGCAAGTCAACACATTCTTTAGTGGATTGACCGAGCTTACAAAAGGCATGGTCAATAGTTCATCTGGTGGGGCATTTTTGAAGAAAACACCTGAAGAAGGATGGGCATTGTTCGAGGACATTGCTAAATATAACTATGCTCCATCCTATAAAGCTATTCAAGCACCTCATCCTCCTAAGGTAGATGAGGTAAACATGCAAAGTTTGATCGCCATGCTGTAGAAGCAGATGGCAGCATCTCAAGTTTCAAATCCGATAAATCAAACTTCTTCTTTTCCACAGAACCCTCGTGTTGCATCG
Organism: Gentiana straminea; assembly: GCA_036785695.1. Lineage (NCBI taxonomy): Eukaryota > Viridiplantae > Streptophyta > Magnoliopsida > Gentianales > Gentianaceae > Gentiana > Gentiana straminea. The sequence continues at coordinate 590,566 of JAVUPR010000273.1, forward strand.
CGAAAACCGCTACTTCGTCGACCGGCCATATGAATGACCAAAGTGTCGGTTTAATCCCCCGCTCCTTATCAAGTGAATGTTGTTCATGATTATGGACAAGTATAATCAAGTCACATGTCAAAACCGTGACAATATGGGGCACACTTCCGATTCTCGTCCTATGAACGGCGAATGTCGAAGTGAATGCGTTCAATGGCCAGAACAACCAAAGGTCTAATCAAGTTTCTGGTCAGCAAAATTTCCAAAACCACGGGTTTAATCAATCGTCAAATTTCAACCCTAATTCGAATTTCAATCAGAATTTCAATAGGAACCCCGGTTTTGCTCAGAACCAAAGCTCGGATTCTTCCAATTCTACTCAAAGGTTCAACCAGAATTGGCCTTCTAATTCCAATTCTAATTTTCAAAATCGGCCCAGCCATCAATACTCTCAAAATTTTCCAAACTCCCAAGGCCCTTCAAGCTCAGGAGACCTCAAGGCTGAATGGAACTCATTCAGAGAGGAGCAAAACAAAAATATTCAGCTCCTTATGAGTACAAATAAGAACCTTGAGAGGCAAATAGGGCACGGTGGTCGGGCCGAGATTAGCTTCAAGACCCCCGTGGCATCTACCCGCTTTACCGAAAAGAATCCAAAGGCCGGTCATGTTGCTCAGCCGATATAAGCAACAAACCAATGTTCTAACCTCGTGCCGGCAATGCAATATGGTAGAGATGAGGCCCGTACGATGAACTTAAGAAGTGGTACTCAAGTTAGTGGTCCTTCCCACCGAGAAACCACTAGCCCCTCCCCGCCATTGATAAGGCGGGGAGGGGAAGCCGAGCACTTACACTCCCCTTTGACAAAAGAGAATACTCGTGTGGCCGATCCCCCGAGAGGTGAAAATGTTGGAAGTCCTCGGTGGCCGATCCCCGAGGAGTGAAGATACAAGTGAAAGTCAGGAGGCTGATCCCCTGACTAATAAAAAGATTGAAAAAGCCGTTAGGTGGAAGGATCTGGAAGACAAAGCTGTCAATGCATCTCCAAAGAAAGTCTTTTCTGAGAGCGATCTGAAAAAGCTTCCATTTCCACCACGAAAGAGCAACATACCTTTGAGTGAAGATAAGAAGTATGAAAAGGTTCTTAACCTTTTGAAAAATACTCAGGTAAATCTTCCAATATCCGAAGTCTTGGTCGAGATGCCTAAGTATACAAAATTCATCAAGGATGTTGTGTCTTCGAAAAAGAAGTTAACAGGCATGGAAAGGCAAATTGGTGAGGATTGCTCCATGATCAATTATGAAGACTTACCAATTAAAAGAGGTGACCCTGGCAAGTTCGTACTTACAGTATTAATGGGAGGTCTAGTCTTCCCTAATTCTTTGTGTGATCTAGGTGCCTCTATAAGTCTTATGCCAATGTCTGTATGCAAACAGCTCGGTTTACAAAGCCTTCTAGAACCCACTACTATGAGTTTACAATTCGCTGATAGATCCTCTAAGAAAGCTTCAGGGATCCTGAAAGATGTTTTGGTTCAGATTGATAGATTTACCTTTCAAGTCGATTGGTATGTTTTAGATATGGAGAAAGATGAAAACGTCCCCCTGATTCTTGGAAGACCTTTCTTATCTACAGCTAGAGCCCTCATCGATTGTGATGGTGGGCAAGTGACTATCCGAGTTGGTGATCAAGAGGTAAGTTACAATGTCTTAAAGTCCATTCAAGTACCCTCCGGCCCTCCAACCGGCTTTTCCATTGATTATATGACAGATGATTTCACCGATTATATGGATAAGCAAGTCATGGTTGTAGAAGTTTGAATATGAGCGATTGGTTGATAATCTAAATACTCATGGTATGGTCAATCTAGATCAATTAGTAGCCGATTTTGAAGAAGAACCGTGGAGAGGAGAAGTTGAGGCGGTGGGACCACCGAGTAAGCTCGGTGATGTTGAGTTGAAAGGTGGAGATCTTAAGTCAAGTTTGGAAGACCCCCCGCCGATTTGGTTCGAAGCCGTTGCCTAAACATCTTAAGTATGTGTTTTTAAGAGAAGGCGACAAGCTTCCGTTAATCATATCCGCCAAGTGTCTCGTTTGAAGAGATGAAATTGATCAACGTCTTGAAACGAAATGAAAAAGCCTTTGGTTGGCAAGTAGGAGATATCAGAGGGATATCTCCGGACATCTGTATGCATAAGATCAAGACTAATGAGGGTGCGAAATGTGTTAGACAGCCCCAGAGGAGGCTCAACCCTCATATGCAAGAAGTCGTTAAAAAGGAAATTATCAAACTTCTGGACATGGGAATCATTTATGCCATCGCGGATAGTGAATGGGTTTCCCCGACTCACGTAGTTCCCAAGAAAGGTGGAATTACGATTGAGAAGAATGAGAAGGGAGAGGAAATAGCATTGAGACTTGTCACTGGTTACAGAGTCTGCATCGATTATAGAAAGCTCAATGAGGTAACCATGAAAGATCACTTTCCCCTTCCATTCATTGACCAGATGCTTGAGCGTCTGGCGGGGCACGCATTCTACTGCTTCTTGGATGGATATTCAGGATATTTCCAAATACCCATTGATCCAGCTGACCAAGAGAAAACCACTTTCACCTGCCCTTATGGTACATTCGCTTGTGCGAATGCCATTTGGTCTCGCAATGCCCCAAAGCTACATTTCAGAGATGTATGCTGATGACGGTCAAATTATACCCGTAAAAGTCATCAACGTTGACCTTAAATCGAGATTAATAATATGTATTTTATAATAAATCACATGTTTATATGGATTATTTAATGTTTTGTGATTTATAAAATATAATTTGGTATTTATCCATTTTATAAGATATAATTTGGTGATTATCCGTTTTTATTATATAAATCGGTATTTATCCGTTTTTATTATATTTATCCGTTTTATTTAAATATGATTTATTTTGGGATAAATATCTATTTTGCGATTTGGATAATTATGGAGGATAAATACAAATGGAAGAATAGAATCTCAAGATAAATCAAAGGAAAATTAAGATAAATATCGGATAAGCACGAAAAGATCGGATAAGCATGGCAAACCACTCAAAGATGGCGCCAATGAGGATATGCATTCTAGGGGGCGCATTTTATCTTTTAATTGGAGATCGGCCGAGAGTTATCTCTTATTTGTTTTGACATTTTGAAGTATATCTCTTAATTAGCTTGAACCCCTATAAATAAAGGCATGTTATACACGCCATAAACACCACACTCGACCATATACACTTTTCAGTTTATAATAAAATCTTCAGTTTTTCTTAGAGCAGTTTTTATGCAAGATCTGCAATAATGTAAGTTCTTGTATTTATTTGTTCTTTGTTCTTTGTAATTAAGCCCCCAATTATTGTTTATCGTTTGAGGTTGTTCGTTCTTCACCGGACGATGTAGATCTAAGGATACGATATGAGGCAGTGGGGATTCCTTGTCTATAAGGATCCAAACGCCCGATCCGTTATCCGGTGACCTATAGATGACTTCGGTATGATCGGCAACCGTGTTTTTAGTAGATCTATATAATTGCTTTATGAGTCTCTATTTTATCCGTTACGTATGTAGAAACGCTAAGATTTAGGTTTTCGCCGCGTCAATCTAGCCAAGTCTTTATGGTGTGATTGTCCACCTAGAATTTCTTATCTTAGTAGGTATGGCTACGACTACGTCAGGTTCTCTGCTTTGTAATTTAAACGAGTAATTAAACTTGATCAACTTAATTATTTGTCATCGTAATTTAACATGAGACCTAAAAAGTGATTGTTATTTAGGACAGAGATTGAATCGGTGTCTAAGAAGTACGCCTAATCATAGGAATGTTGCTTAGATGAGGTTACGGTTTATACCGGCATCCCTAGTTTCGTAAATGTGTCAGAAGTTATATGAGATGGAGACTAAAAATGTGAAGTCACGTAATGGAGACACGATGATCTAGATGGCCTAACCGGAGCTAGATCTATTTTAGGGGATGACTCCCGTAGTCGATATAAAAGAAATACGAATCGGATTTATAGTTGTCGAGTATCGCTTAATTATATAGAATCTCTGTAGAGCCAAACGATAACATAATAATTGGGGAGGTTAATTACGTTGTTTATGTGTTGTGTCGGGTCGTGTCCTTTACTTTTTCTTGTACTTCGTTGGTCGTAGACCGCTTATATGTTCTTGGCATGAATGATTAGTTGTTTGTATATTAAATGATCCACAATTTGGTTCCCTGTGGGATCGACCTTGATTCGCTATAGCTATACTACGATGGACCTAGTCCTCTTGCTAGTATTGGTTTATGGTGGTCAAGTACTTTTAATTATTACTTGATCTACGTGCATCAAGTTTTTGGCGCCGTTGCCGGGGAACCAACGGTCAATTTTATACATAAATAATTTTTTATTCATGTCGAGTTTTCTGTTTTAGAGTCTTTTATTACATTTTTGAGTCCCTCTGGTTGTCTGCTCCGTGTAAAAATTCCAAAATCTGAAACAACTGGTTTCGCTCCCAGCAAGACTGCCTCTCGCTGCCAGCAAGCCTGGTTCTGTTTTCTGGAATTTCGCGTGTCTGTTTGTCTCCGTATGTTTAATCCATAAGTCTGATAGCAGCATGGGAAACCATGTTAAAATCAGTCTACGGTTCGTTTTGTTTTTCTTCTGTTTGCAGAAACCAGGGAAGCAAAAATCTGAGTCAGTAATTTTTCGCGGGCGCCGAGAAAATAACCCAAAGAACATGTGGAGCTACGAATCTACGATGGGAAAGCAATGGAAGAAACACCTTTAAAACACCAAGATGGCTCCGAGAAAATAAATATTAAGGTTCGAATTATTCGTGGTACAATGTTGAAGGCAAGGTACTGCCTTTTTGCTTATATTTTACTATCTTTTGATCTTTTGAACATAAGCTAGTCTTTACATGAACCTGAATGAGAATCTTAGCCTGGAGTTGGTTTGTATGACTTATTTTATTAGTGTGGAAGGTTCTGCCCCAAATCTGTCTCATCTAGAGGGTGTAAGGAAACATGTAGTGGTTGAAGGAAGCAGTGAATAAAGAGTTCCTCGTAGTTCTGTCAAAATCTCATTGTCCTATGCATGAGATTGCTTCTACTGGCCATGGGAGCAACAATTTGTGTAGTATGTAACAATTCTCAATCTAAAGAAGACGTTGAGTTTTGAGAGAGCATAATGAAGCAGCATTATAGAGGATGTTATTAAAATAAGTCCCTAGGACTAAATCTCCTTAGAATTCACTAATTCCTAAAACGAGAGCCGAGGTTGGAGCTTTGTATAAATGGTAAGGATAAATGTCGTTCCCTAGGTCTCACAATCAAGGGAAGGATATTAATCCGCAAAAAAGCGACGAGCCCACCTCATATAGTGCTCAAGGGATCAACATCTTGCGATCCAAGAAGGATAACTAACAAGGATAATTTTGGAAAGTCGAGCTGAGGACTTTAAACTCAGAACTACTTCTTTAAAACCCTTAGGATTTCTTTTTAGGATTTTAGGTTTTGTTTGAGTCCAATAAGAGTAACGTGACATATGTTGAGGTTTTTTATTTTGCCGTGTTCCGATGGCCATTAGGCTAAGGATGTGCAAAACTTTTTTACTCAATATAGGCCACGTGAAGTAGAGTTCCGTAGGAGAGTCGAGAAATTGCTAAAGAAAAGGAAATTTAGCAATCAGCCTTAAGATGGAAGCATTAAGAGAGCTTGAGAATTACTGAAAATGTAACAGAGATTGATTGGTGCGAACAAGAACAATTTTGGTCAACTTCCAAAACCTTTAAGAATGGCGATCCGAGTGAAAATCCAAAGTTGTGTGCAATTCATTCAGCAACTATCCTTATCCTTTCCTTTGTACCTTTTCACCCTTCAACCTTTCTATTCTCTCACCAATCTGCCTCCAGTTCACATTTCTAACCATTCTTTCATCCCCTCTCTTTCTTTCCATCTATTTCACTCTCCCACCCCACCATCCTTTTATATCTTTTTCTCAACCTCCATCTTGTTTACCAAATGACCTTGTGTTGCGGAATTAGAAATATTGCTAAGTTTTAATGATTATCTTTTATCATTTTGGTTTTCATGATCCTAGCTGGGGTAAGTGTAGCTCTGCACCCAGCTAGATTTTAAAAGCTTTTGGTTTGATCAAACTACAACTTATCTTTCTACCGGAAGTTTTAAATTTCACACTTTTACGCCTATTCCGGCATTTCTGGATGATGAGTTTTGTTTTAAAATATCACACCAATCCAACACCAAGAAAATCTGTTACACCTTCCCAAGTGTCTCTTTTACACTGGATTAAAAGCATGGTTAATCCAGTCAACCTCGTGTCTGCCCACGTGGGGTAATGCTTTTTGATCTTTGTCTTCTCCACCCGGTTTAAGAATATTTTTGTGGTGGAGGATTTCGATGAAGACTACCTTCTTTAGTTGCTTGTTTATTTCTCTCTCTATTTAGTATTTTTCTTTTTGCGTCTATATATATGTATCTTTTTTTTTTTAGACTTCGTGTCTGAACGAGTAGTTTTAACTCTTTGGTTTTCCTTGTCATTGGCTCTATGAAATAAAGTGGCTTAAATTGTTTTTGGATATTTTATATCTAATTACTGCCACATTATTTTATACGTTCCATTGACATGATATTAACGGTTTCGTGGAAGTTTCTGTTTGGTTTGCTTAAACAGGTTTTCACTTGCTTCTCCACGACGTGCTACGATGATCTGCATCTACTTGAGAGCCGTTTCCAGAGCTAAGTCTTTTTCTTAAATTCTCATTTTTATTTGTCATTGGGGACAATGACATGTTTAGGTGGGGGGTAGGAGACTTAGCTATGATATGTTATAATTGAAAATTGAACGAAACGGTGAAAAAATTGAAAAAATTGAATAAATGCCAAATTAATTATATCTCGTACCCTTAGAATTGTGAGTTCCTAGCTAAGAATTGATAGGAAAGGAACCAAGTTGCGAGAGTACATGATCATTTTATACTTATGTGAAGTAAATTTAAGGATATTCATGCCGATTGTTGCAAGTAGTTATTTATTATTCGATTACTCAATTGGAATCGAGTTTACCGCGCAAATCATAATAACTGAAGAATTATGTGTACATTGCGTAGACGATTGGTTATGTAGACTTAGTGTCGATATTTATCTGCTGATGTATTCTTATCTTCTAGCCATCAAAGCGGAGTAATAAGCTTGAGAATAATCTGTGTTTTGACAAAGCGTTAAACACTGGGCTTGTAGTAACATTACCAAAGTAGCCCCGCGCTTGTGGTAATATTCAATGCTATGCATAATCTAAGATAGGGGGATACTCTAAAAAGTTTTCTTCCTTGAGATTGATAGTATTTGAAAAATATGAAGAATTGAAGAAATTCAACTTTTAAGAGGCTTTGAGTAGTACTCGGTCTCCAAGTCCGAAAACCTTATAGATACGCTCTTGCTTATTGTTCTAGTGCTTTAACCATTGCGAGGCTTAAGAAGTGGGAATGCTGATGTTGGTAGGTTGAGATTACGAAGTTAGCATAAACTCTAATCTGGCTTCGATTATATAAAACTGAATGCACATGCACACATCACTTCGGTTCATAGAGAGTAGTGAATAATGGATATCTTATGAGCATGACTGGTATGAGTTGACTCGAGCTTCTCGCGTAAGTATGATTTGACCATGTCAATTGTTTTCTTGGGGAATGACTTATTGATGCTTTGTTCGGGACGATCAAAGTCTAAGTGGGGGGTAGTTGATGACGGTCAAATTATACCCGTAAAAGTCATCAACGTTGACCTTAAATCGAGATTAATAATATGTATTTTATAATAAATCACATGTTTATATGGATTATTTAATGTTTTGTGATTTATAAAATATAATTTGGTATTTATCCATTTTATAAGATATAATTTGGTGATTATCCGTTTTTATTATATAAATCGGTATTTATCCGTTTTTATTATATTTATCCGTTTTATTTAAATATGATTTATTTTGGGATAAATATCTATTTTGCAGATTTGGATAATTATGGAGGATAAATACAAATGGAAGAATAGAATCTCAAGATAAATCAAAGGAAAATTAAGATAAATATCGGATAAGCACGAAAAGATCGGATAAGCATGGCAAACAACTCAAAGATGGCGCCAATGAGGATATGCATTCTAGGGGGCGCATTTTATCTTTTAATTGGAGATCGGCCGAGAGTTATCTCTTATTTGTTTTGACATTTTGAAGTATATCTCTTAATTAGCTTGAACCCCTATAAATAAAGGCATGTTATACACGCCATAAACACCACACTCGACCATATACACTTTTCGTTTATAATAAAATCTTCAGTTTTTCTTAGAGCAGTTTTTATGCAAGATCTGCAATAATGTAAGTTCTTGTATTTATTTGTTCTTTGTTCTTTGTAATTAAGCCCCCAATTATTGTTTATCGTTTGAGGTTGTTCGTTCTTCACCGGACGATGTAGATCTAAGGATACGATATGAGGCAGTGGGGATTCCTTGTCTATAAGGATCCAAACGCCCAGATCTGTTATCCGGTGACCTATAGATGACTTCGGTATGATCGGCAACCGTGTTTTTAGTAGATCTATATAATTGCTTTATGAGTCTCTATTTTATCCGTTACGTATGTAGAAACGCTAAGATTTAGGTTTTCGCCGCGTCAATCTAGCCAAGTCTTTATGGTGTGATTGTCCACCTAGAATTTCTTATCTTAGTAGGTATGGCTACGACTACGTCAGGTTCTCTGCTTTGTAATTTAAACGAGTAATTAAACTTGATCAACTTAATTATTTGTCATCGTAATTTAACATGAGACCTAAAAAGTGATTGTTATTTAGGACGAGAGATTGAATCGGTGTCTAAGAAGTACGCCTAATCATAGGAATGTTGCTTAGATGAGGTTACGGTTTATACCGGCATCCCTAGTTTCGTAAATGTGTCAGAAGTTATATGAGATGGAGACTAAAAATGTGAAGTCACGTAATGGAGACACGATGATCTAGATGGCCTAACCGGAGCTAGATCTATTTTAGGGGATGACTCCCGTAGTCGATATAAAAGAAATACGAATCGGATTTATAGTTGTCGAGTATCGCTTAATTATATAGAATCTCTAGAGCCAAACGATAACATAATAATTGGGGAGGTTAATTACGTTGTTTATGTGTTGTGTCGGGTCGTGTCCTTTACTTTTTCTTGTACTTCGTTGGTCGTAGACCGCTTATATGTTCTTGGCATGAATGATTAGTTGTTTGTATATTAAATGATCCACAATTTGGTTCCCTGTGGGATCGACCTTGATTCGCTATAGCTATACTACGATGGACCTAGTCCTCTTGCTAGTATTGGTTTATGGTGGTCAAGTACTTTTAATTATTACTTGATCTACGTGCATCATATGCTGGCTATCTTTGACGGGCTCGTAGAAAAGTGTATGGAAATTTTCATGGACGATTTTTCGGTTTTTGGTCAGTCTTTTGATGATTGCCTTGATAATCTTGATCAAGTGTTATCCAGATGCGTGGAAAAGAACTTAGTGCTTAATTGGGAAAAATGCCATTTCATGGTAGATGAGGGCATAGTTCTTGGCCACAAAATCTCAGCCAAGGGTATAGAAGTTGATAGGGCAAAAGTAGAAGCTATAGAGAAGATGAGCTATCCCAAGAATGTGCGTGAAGTGAGAGGTTTTCTTGGATATGTCGGTTTCTACAGAAGATTCATTCAAGATTTCTCCAAGATTGCCAAGCCCCTGTCTACTTTACTTAAGGAGGACGTTGAGTTCAATTTTGATGAAAACTGCAAGCACGCGTTTGAGGAGCTCAAAAATTGTTTAATATCTGCTCCAATTCTTATATCGCCTGACTGGAACTTACCTTTTGAGCTTATGTGCGACGCATCAAACTATGCTGTTGGTGCGGTCTTAGGACAAAGGCTTAACGGGAAATTCCAGCCTATCTATTACGCTAGTCACACATTGAACCCCTCTCAAGTTAACTACACGACCACTGAAAAGGAATTATTGGCCGTAGTCTTTGCTATGGACAAGTTTCGTAGTTACTTGTTAGGAGCTCAAGTGATTGTGTGGACTGACCACGTTGCTTTGCGTTATCTGATGACTAAGAAAGAGGCTAAACCGCGCCTACTGCGTTGGATACTGACCCTACAAGAGTTTGACGTCCAAATTAAAGACAAAAAGGCGGTGAAAACGTAGTAGCTGATCATGTTTCTAGAATGCTAAGTGAGGAAAAGGATGATCCAGATGATATAGATCTTTACTTTCCTCTAGAGAACATTATGCTTATCGACGGTTGTCCTCCTGATGTTCTATGGTATTCTTCCATTGTCAATTACCTCCATGCCCGATATCTCGATCCGGAAATGTCCTATCGAGAAGAAAAAAGTTCTTCTCTCGATTTGAAATCTTTCGTTTGGGATGAACCTTATCTTTTTAAGATCTCGTAAGGATGGTCCGCTTAGGAGATTTGTTCCGGTAATCCGAGCAACGCGATGTTATTGAGCAAAGTTGCCACGCAAAGGGGACCCACCGGAGGTCACTTTGGTCCGTGGAAAACCGTTGCTAAGATATTTCAATCCGGTTTCTATTGGCCCACGATCTTCAAAGATACAGGAGCTTTCGTAAAGCTTGTGATAGGTGCCAAAGAACCGGTACTCTGACAAGGCGTTTTGACATGCCTTTGAAACCCATATTAGAATGCAAAGTCTTTGATGTATGGGGTATCTTATGGGACCATTCCCATCATCTTGCGGTAACAAATACATCTTAGTCTGCGTGGATTACGTGTCAAAATGGGTAGAGGCTCAAGCCACTCCTCACAATGATCATAAGACGGTAATGAAATTTCTTAAGAAAAACATCTTCGTGAGGTTTGGATGTCCACGTGCCTTGATCAGTGATGAAGGGACGCACTTCTGCAACCGACCCCTAGAGAAAGTTCTTGAAAAGTATGGTGTTCGTCACAAGACTGGCACACCGTATCATCCGATGACTAGTGGTCAGGTTGAAAGAAGCAACCAAAGTATCAAAAAGATCCTGGAAAAAACGGTTAACAGTCATAGAAAGAACTGGAGTTTGAAATTGGATGATGTACTATGGGCATACAGAACCGCCTATAAGACTACTATGGGTACATCTCCATATCAAATGGTTTATGGTAAGCCATGTCATCTGCCAGTCGAGTTAGAGCATAGAGATTATTGGGCTACAAAGTTTCTGAACTTTGATGCCAAATCTTGTGGAAAACATCGACTGCAACAGTTGCATGAGTTGGACGAATTCAGACTCCAGGCCTATGAAAGTGCTAGGATTAGTAAAGATAAGATGAAGCTACTCCACGATGCTAAGATTAAGAAGAGAGAATTCCACGTCGGCGAACAAGTTCTTCTATACAATTCTAGGTTACATTTGTTTCCTGGAAAGTTGAGGACACGTTGGTCCGGTCCCTTCGAGATTCTCCAAATCATTCCTGGAGGCGTTCTAGAACTTCGTGGTTATAGCGGTAAACCGTTTCGAGTGAATGGCCAAAGGTGAAAGCACTATATTGGTGAACCTAAAGAGAAACCTTTGATTGTCTGTTTCCTCGATATCCTCGGGTGTGGTGCTACAAGAGTCGATGAATTTGACGAGTTTTCACCCGACTTGTTTTCGAGGATGGCGGTAGTGGTCAATCCGAAGAAGTTCTAGGTGTAGTTGGGATATGGAAGAGTTTGAGAGGGAGCAAAAGCCGAAACGTCATCGAAGGTTCGAGAATGAAGAAGTCAACCATGGGGAAGTTTAAGCGTGTGTGGAAAGCTATTAAATGTTTTACCCCATGTGTTAAGTGCTGTTTCTGCAGCCGAACTACTGATCAAAGTCCGGACGAGGTAGTGGCTGGCAGAAAAGTCAAATGGCCTGATCCAGGCTGAGCTCAAACGGTGTCGAGCTAACGACATTAACCAAAAGCGCCACTCAGGAGGCATCCTAGATATCCCTTATTATATTAGGACTCTCTTTTATGTTATTTCTTTTCTTTGATTTAGTTTTTATCTTAAGCCTAATTAAGATTATGTTCGTCTCTGTCAGTTGAGCTGTGTTTTATTGTGATGAATGATTACTCTTTTATCTTATTCGATTTTATCTTTATCCTTCTTTTTCATTTTTGAGATAATATCCCCCTATGTTCCCCGAGGTCCGTTTTGTTTTGTTTGTTCAAGTGTGCAGGATATTTTCGATAGCGATTGTGAGCTTTTAGATGAAGCCAGTTTTCTGGTGGATGGTCCACAATCTACTGACTTCTTCACGCATTTCTGGATCCGGACCACTTCCAGACTTGCCACCTTCGAACTACAATCAACTAAGTTCTTTATCTTTTCCTTTTAATTCTGCACAACATGAGGACATGTTGATCTTTAAGTGTGGGGGAGGGAATGATTTGATATGTATCTATACATTTGCTTAATTCGTTATGTTTCTATGCAAAATGAGCTAGATTTTTCAAAAAATTTCGACACTTTTGTTTTTGTTTTGTCCCGAGTAGGCAATTCAATTCAATGTTCGTTATTTTTATAGTCATCCAAGCTATATATCATATGTTCGATAAGTTAGTTGTTTCACCTGAGATCTATTTTCACGAGCCATAGTGAACGATGAGCTAATTTATAAAGTTATACCCCTTTTGGACGAGTGATTTTTGATTTTCTTATAAGTCATGTGCTTAGTGCTACGTATATATCTTGAGATTTATGATAGTTTGTATTTAGATCCGAAGTATGTTATACTGTGAATATCTAAGGTTTGAATGTGATAAGTAACACGTGACTTATTGTCAAATGAAAAAGTTGAATTAAATGAATAAAATGTGTGTGTCGAAAGCTAGTCGATGATTTGAGTGCGATAGGGTATACCACGTATGTCCTATACCACTATGATGACCAAAAGCTCACGACGATCGGAAGAAAAGTCGCCTTACGATTTGAGTAAGGTAGGGTATATCTCAAATATCCTATTCTGCTATGACAGGGCAAGAGCTCATTCTGATGTGTGTTTAATTGTGAAAGTAGTTAAATCAACTTGCAATAAGAAATGTTATGAAATGAATGAAAGACTAAGTTATCGTCTATCTTATCCCCCGTAGAAACTGATAGATATGATGTAGGGATTATCCTCTGAGTATTTCAGAAAGGCCCTAGATATGTTCTATCATCTTCTTCGGGATATGTCACGTTTGTAGGGTACACCTTATGAGTGTCATTTATCGCTAGTTTAAAGGGGGTATTAGCTAGTTTTGCTTTGAGTTTCTCAAGTTTGGATTTAGTGGAAGTTTTCTATGGCTTTGCACACACACACTGGTGAACCTCTGATTTATTGATCTATGCTATAATGTCTGAGATGTCTGTTTTGTCTCGAGCCTTAATTTTCGTTTTGTTTTGCTCGGGACGAGCAAAAGCTTAAGTGTGGGGGATTTGTTAAGGGTGAATTTATACGATTTATAACACTATATTCTATGATATTTTCCCCCGTATTTGTACTAAATTGCATAAGAAACGAGTGTTTAATTGAAATATTGAGTAAATGAGGTTTTAAATAAGTTATTCGCAAAATTGGTTGATTTTGGTGCTTTTAATATGATTTCATGATTATTTGGACATTATTACATTTTGTGATGTTTTTATGTGTTATAGATAATGTTTGAGGCTCAAGAGATGATCAAAAGTTGATTAAGTTCGAGTTAATTGATGATAAAAGGGATAATGAAGGAATGACTTAGAGAAAAAAGAGATAAAGATCAAGAAATCAAAATTCGATCAAGCTGAACGAGCGTCCAGGTCCCGTCCAGAGTGGACGGGCATTTGATTAAGCAGACGGGCGTCCGGTGGTGCGATTTTGATACAGAGAGTTTGGACGCCGTCTGAACGGGCGTCTGAGGCAGTCCAGATCCATCTGGACGGGCGTTCACAAGAGCGGACGAGCGTCCGTCGACCGACTTTGCTGAACCGACTTCAAAATCTATATATAGCAGCTGTTTTCTCCACATATGAGACACAATATACATATTATTCGAAACCCTAAACCTAGGGGCGGCTTTAGGCTGCGTTTTTCTTCCTTTTATTCCAGATTTATGCACTTTAGATCTAGATTAAATTAGCTACTTTTTATGCACTGTTTCTGCAATTTTGAGTTGCTGAGGATGTTCGAAGCTAAAAGCTTCATCAAACGAGTATTGTGAAGGCATCCAACAACTGTTGATTTTGTTTTCATCGATTATACTGTGAGTTTTTATTAAAGGTTGTTTCTTTATTCATGTTTATTATGTTTAATTGCTCTTATATCGGAAGATATGCATGTGTCGATTGTTTATTGTTGATGGAAATCTCTATAAACCTTAGATCACCATGAATAGGAATAGTATTTGAATCTATCTTAACGGAAGTTAATAGGTTTAATTGCTAGATTATAAACATAAAGTTTACACCTTTGGTTAGAAAACGCGTTAATCTTGCATTGGAAGATAATGGATTAATAGATGAACTTTCTAAGGAATTAGGGTTCATATTTAGATGAGGTGAATCACAGCTTAGATAAAAACCACAATATAATCGGGATAGGAAATCAATGCTTGTTGGATAGGTGGATCAATCCTCGTTTGTTCGTTATACATTTGATTTAAATCCTTAAAAACTTGAATTTGTTTAGTTAGTTTACTTTTATTTGCATCTTAGATTAATTTAGTCAAAGGTTCGCAACCCGTATTCTTCCTAGCTTTGGATTATATCCTCTGTCTAGTTTTATTTTCGGTTTTGTTCTGTTTTATTCGCTGTTTAGATTAGTTTCGTGACATAGCTTAGGTTAGACAAAAACTAGGATTCACAATTGTTTAGTTCCCCGTAAGATCGACCCGGCATTAACCACTATTACTACGATCCTTATACTTGAGGTTAACCGGATTATTACTTGTTTGTTTTGTGTTAATAAAATCCGTGACAACTAGTATCACCTCCATAAATGAGGCCAACATCAACTGTACCTCTCAGGTACCTGAATATCCTTTTAACAGCTTTCCAGTGTTCCTTTCCAGGTTGATCCATAAACCTCGTCGACAACACCGACCGCCCGAGCGAGATCAGACCTAGTGCAAACCATGGCATACATCAGACTGCCAACTGCACTAGCATAAGGAACTTTTGACATATACTCCTTCTCTTCAGCTGATTGTGAAGCATAAACAGACAAATGAACATTTGTTGCCATAGGAGTATCTATTGGTTTTGCAGCAGACATCCCAAGCTTGGCCAATATCTTCTGCACATAACCCTGCAGAGACAAGAATAATTTCTTCTGACTTCTATCTCTCCAGATCTCCATCCCCAAGATTTTCTTAGCTGCACCTAAATCCTTCATTTCAAATTCAGCACTGAGAAGGTTCTTCAGATTTTGAATATCAGACTTCCTTGCAGCAGCAATCAACATGTCATCCACATACAAAACAAGATAGATATGTGATCTATCTTTCAGCAGACTGTGGTATACACAACAGTCATAAGGACTTCTGTTTTAACCCTGCTGAAGCATAAAACTGTCAAACCTTTTATACCATTGCCTTGGAGCTTGCTTCAAACCATACAATGATTTCTTCACTTGCAAACATAATTTTCCTTGCCAGGAACTTGAAAACCCTCAGGCTGAGTCATGTATATCTCCTTATCCACCTCACCATGTAGAAAAGCAGTTTTCACATCTAATTGCTCAAGTTCCAGATCATGCTTTGTGCCACCATTGCTAGTAACACCCGATTGAAGTGTGTCTGACCACTGGTGAAAATATTTCATCAAAGTCAACCCCTTCCTTTTGACTGAATCCTCTTGCAACCAAACGTACGTTATACCTGACCCCTTCTGCCTTAGTTATTCCTTCCTTTTTCTTGAAAATCCATTTACAAGTCACAACTCCCTTATCGTAGGGTCGTTTGACTAATTCCCAAGTCCGATTCTTCGCAATGACTCCATTTCATCTCCCATGGCAGCATGCCACCGAGATGCTTCGTACATGTCACCGCTTCCCTGTAAGTAGTATGTTCAGTAACTCTACTTCTTCTGCAACTTGGAGTGCATATCCAGCCAAATCATCATATCTATATCTCATTGGAGGTATCCCAACATTAGATCTTCTAGGCTTGCTGGCAGCTAAACTCTGTTGATCAATGTTTGTATGACGCCCTGATGAGGTCTCAGTAGGCTGGCTGGATCAGATTCTGGTTCATTATCCAGATCAGTATAGTGTTGATTTTGATCCACTGATTGTTGCATATCAGTTGACTCCACCTGAAGCTCCACCTGTTTCTCAACACTATCAGATTTAGCACTGGTTTCAGACTCAATAGACCTCCCCACTGATGAGTTTAACATAGAATTTTCATCAAACACAACGTCCCTGCTGAGGATTACTCTGGACTCTACTGATGACCAAATCCTATATCCTTTCACTCCATCACCATACCCCACAAACACTCCCTTCTTTGCTCTTGGCTCCAACTTCCCTTCACTAACATGATAGTAAGCTGTACTTCCAAAAACCCTTAGAACTGAGTAGTCAGCAGGCTTGCCTGACCACATCTCAAATGGTGTCTTGAGATTGATTCCTGTGTGAGGGCTCATAACAGCCTCTGCCCAAAATCTCCTTGATAAACCAGCTTGAGAAAGCATACATCTTGCCCTCTCCAGTAGAGTTTGATTCAGCCTTTCAGCTACACCATTCTGCTGAGGTGTATTCCTTACAGTATGATGTCTGGCAATACCCTCAGCTGCACAAAATGAATCAAAATCCGTCCAGCAGAATTCCAGACCATTATCTGTACGAAGCTTATTGATTTTCTTGCCTAACTGATTCTCCACTAGGACCTTTCACTGTTTGAAGTTATTGAATGCATCACTTTTGTTCTTCATCACCACCCAAGTCATCCTTGAATAGTCATCTATAAATGACACAAAATATTGTGACCACCCAATGACTCAACTTTTGATAAACCCCAGCAGTCTGAATGGATATAATCAAGTGATGCCTTTTTGTTGTGCAACCCTGCTGAGAACTTACTTCTGTGCAACTTCCTAAACACACAATGTTCACAAAAGTCCAGATTCTTAACCTTATATCCCCTAAGAAAACCTGCTGAAGAAAGAACCTGCATGCCCCGTTCACCCATGTGACCAAGTCTCATGTGCCACGAGCCCGAGTCCGTCGAGACCGGTGAACCGCCGAGGATGCAACGACAGTAGTGCGGATACGTATATCTTTGTAATATATACAAGGTTCCCCTCTTGATGCCTTTGAGGACTACAATCGAATCTTTGAAGACATTCGAATTTGTCCACCTTCACCCTTGAAATTGAACCCCTTGTCGTCCAATAGATCGAGAGATACCAAATTCTTGGTCATCGTGGAACATGTCTTACATCCTTCGGTGTACGAGTTTACCATCCTCTCGTCCTTAACTTTACCGAGCCAATTCCCACAACTTTGCGGACCTTGCCGTTGGCCATATAGATTTGACCACCATCCATCCGCTCATAAGTAGAAAACCACTCCCTGTTTGGACAAATATGATAAGATGCTCCAGAATCAAGTATCCACATATCATTATGGTGTGTAGAGTCCCCTGCAACTAGAACCAGATCCTTATAAGATTGCTCAGTGGCCAAGGCTATCGTGCCGAACCGCCTTCCGTCGTTTCTTCTTCCTTGGACAATTGGACTTCCAATGTCCCCCGCTCCTTACGTAATTACGTACATCGTAGACTTAGGACCTTTGGACCCGGACTTCTTTTTCTTCTTCTCGTCCATATCCTTTTCCACTATTCTTGCTAGCCACTAGCCCGAACCGATTGTCGTCCCCGGACCTTGTGTCTCGGCTCCACGGCATGTAAGGCGGACCTCACATCCTTCAAAGCTACGTATCCTTCCCAACTATGAAAGGCGCACAAAGTTTTCATATGATGCGAGCAATGACACCAACGGGATTAGGGCTGCATCTTCATCTTCAATTTTAACATCAATATTCCTTAAATCAAGTAATATTGTGTTCAGCTGGTCAAGATGTTCCCTCAGTGGGCTCCCTTCATGCATCTTCAAACTGAACAACCTCTGTTTTAACAACTTGTTGGTCAGTGACTTGGTCATGTACAGGCTTTCAAACTTCTTCCACAACTTGGCTGCGGTGTCTTCCTCAAGCAACCTCGGTGATAACATCATCGATAAGCACAACATGATGGTTGAATGTGCTTTCTCTTCCAGATCGCCATAATCTCGCACCCGTATTTGGTTTGTCGGATAAAGGATTCCACAAACCCCGTTTGTTTCAACAAGTGCACGCATCTTGATTTGCCACGGACTAAAGCTGTTCATTCCCGTAAATTTATCGATTTTCACGTTTATCGCCGACATCTTTTCTTGCTAAAGATCACAACTTTATCACGAGATCCTAGCACCTTGTCGAAGGTCTTGGGGAAGATGAAGTTTATCGTACGGATTGTATTCTCCAGAACCTTGCTCTGATACCACTTGTTATAAAACTGATGGAGATAACTTCAGATGCAAGAAACAGAAATAGAAGCAATCAAACATAAACAATCAAAGGAGATAACAGAAACAAGAATAACACAGATTTTAACGTGGAAAACCCCTCAGTGGGAGAGGTAAAAAACCACGGGCAGAAAATATATATTTTATTATGCACTGAAATTTACAGATTTCAACACACTCGGACAATGAGACAACAACTGTATTTATAGGCACAAATCCCTAAACCCTAGCCGCAAGGAATCTTTGTCTGATGCACCATAAATACCCCTACACGTGTCCTCCTTTTAATAACACCGTATACCGTCACATAACGTAATTATCGGATGTGGGACCCGTCGTATTCCAAGATTTCGCGTAGACTATCACCCCGCCGATAGTTACCCCGGCGACGAAGCTCGTAGACTCCACCCTACCGACGCACGAATTGAATACCTTCTCACCGTCCATCACACAGCTGAGTCTTCAGATTGGTTCCACCAGATGTAGAGTTTAAGTCACTTTACTGACAAAAAGATATGATCGAAAGTCAATCTCTCGGAATCTAGTACGAAAGCCCGGAAGCTATAAATGTAGTTTCATTGTTTTATGCAACTGGAACGACATAAGCTGCCCGAGCACATGTTTTTGCTACCATGATGAGGATCCGGGTGCTTTAATGGAGTACATCTGTATGCCAAATGATCACCGGTCCTCGCTCGTGGATGATGATCCAGTGGTGGATGAACATGAGGCGGCGGTCCTCCTACATCTTGTGAGGAATATGACTGCATGTAGAGGAATTTTGTCCTGACGACCTCGACCGTTATTGTCACTCTGATGATGAGTACCTAGAATTAAAATGTTTAGGAAACTTTTACATCATTCATAGTTATGAAACTTATATTAATTGAGATTTAACGATGTAAAATTACATGTTGTTATGCCAATATCATTTCACTTTTTAATTAATAAAAAAAGATTGTTCTATTTGTAGGGATTAAATTTGAGTGGATCAAAATAGATTCGCAACTATTTTAAATTTGAATTTCATTTCTTGTGTAGCTGCCATGTTTCACCCATCCTATGTGATATTTGGCATTTGATCACACTCTTTTTTTTTTTTCTTCACATTATTAAGGATAAACTCATATATTATTGGACTAAAATACCTTTAATTAAATGAATTATGCATCCTTTAATTAAATGAATTATGCATCCTTTTATTTGTTCTAATATGTGATTGTGGAAAATATTTTAGTCATTTCTCCATAGAATTTATGATATTCATGATATTTATTAATATATGTGTAAACCCCAACAGTGACTTATATATTTGGACGCAGGGAGCTTTATATATATCTAACAAGATACAAGAAAGTGTGTTGTTACAAGATAGAAAGAACATAGAGGAATACACATGACAGAACCATGAAATAGGCAGACATATTTCACATAGCCACAACACTATACTTACAATAAGGGGTGGCTCTAAGAAATTTCCTATGATGCTCCAGAATTTTCTAGGATTTTTTTTTAAAGGAATTGACTACCCCGCCCCTCTATAGGGTAGAGCCGCCCCTGCTTACCATCCTTAAAAATGGTACAAAATGGTTCTTAGTACAAAAACTACAAAAAAAAAATGGTATAAATTGTCCTGAAATATCAATCCCTTTTTTAGAGGATCCGAGTGAAAAAAAGAGTAAACCACCTTTATCCATCAACATAGTAAAAATAAACCAAAATGCTAACCATGAATTTTGCAAGAAAAAATTTATAAGACAAGTCCTATACGAATACTATCTCGCCTCCATTGTTGTGATTGTCAAACCATTTACGGAAACTGGAACGATTTCATCCAATAAATAATCGGTTGACCTTGTTCCGGGTGAACCAACTTCCACTACCTGTCTGCCGGTAAAGAATGCCGGTTTCTTTGGATTAGGTAAATCTGCAATTTCATTATTAAGCATCGAAATAACTTCGGACATGGTTGGTCTATCATCTGCATCTTCTTGCACGCATAAAAGACCGACATGGATTGCTCTAAGTAATTGTTTTACATCAAAAGATTCACCAAGGGTTTCATCCTTCAACTCTAATGCTCCTTGTCTTTTCCATAGCTCCCATGCCTAAACATTATACAACAATAACACTAAAGATTTCCTTCCAATAGCTATTGACATATATATTGAATAAGCGTTTAAGATAATTTTTGGTATGATTATCAAATAAACTTACGTATCCAATAAGGTTGAGTGGTCCGTCAAGAATGTAAAAGGTTGAATTCTTTTTACCACTTACGATCTCAAGGATCAACACCCCAAAACTCGAATACATCGGACTTGATTGAAAATGATCCTTCCATGGCATACTCGGGAGCCATGTATCCACCGCACATAAAACTTCAAAATTATTTGTTTCTTCAAACAGCTTTTTCCTCAAAGATTAACACGATAACGATGATAAGCAAATTTGATTTCAATATTTGATTATTCACAACACTTACTATGTTCCAACAACCCTATTTGTCACTGCTTCCGTCACATTATGTTGGAAAATTTCGCCATTCCGAAATCCGCAATCTTCGGATTCATATTCTCATCTAATAGCACATTACTCACTTTCAGATCTCTGTGTATTACTTTCATTCTAGAGTACTTATGGAGGTAAAGCATTCCTTGTGCAACGCCTTCAATAATGTTGAATCGAATCTGCCAATCTATTTTCTCCTTCTTATCATCAACTGTTAAAGTAGTCAATGATGAAATTAGTTCAGAACATTTTGATTATATCAAAAAACAAATGTTAGAGCACTATTTATATGACAATCAAAGAGCCACGAGAAAAGCACCCTAGAGCCAAAGATTCTTTCTCTAGAGTGCTTTTTCAATGAAAGGATGCAATGGGTAGGTATTCGAGAAAAAAATTACCAAATAGAAAGAAATCAAGGCTTTTGTTAGGCATGAATTCATATACAAGCATCTTCTCTTCTTGGTGGATGCAACATCCATAAAGTCGAACAAGATTCGTGTGTTGGAGTTTGGTGATAAGTATAAGTTCATTTTTGAACTCTCCAACTCCTTGTCCTGATGTCTTTGATAGCTTTTTGACTGCAATTTCTCGTCCATCGGGTAATATTCCCTATATGATGAATCAGAATCATTAATTAGTCATGAGATAAGGAAGAAAGTAATGGTCAAAACGTTGTTGATTAAACATTTTAACAACTTACCTTGTAAACAGGTCCATAACCTCCCTGTCCGAGTTTATTTTCATTTGAGAAGTTATTTGTGGCAGTCAAAATAGCTTTTAAGCTAAAAATCTTTACATTAGGAGCATCTTTTATGTCTTTTTCAAGCTCATCACCATAATTAAAACTATCTGAGCCTGTCAACTGTTGTATGATGTCATCTCTTCTCTTCTTTTCCTCTTCTGTAACACCAATTTAAAGGATGTATTTTTAATCCAAATATGTCATTCTACTACGAAATAATCTTGGATATGCAGGATACATAAAAAGGACAAAGCTTGTATGCCTATTGTATGCAGCCTTACCTTGGAAACATACAGCATATGTAAATTTAACTTGGGATTGAGTTTGTGAATGTCATTTTCAGTACCTTTAAGTCTGCGCCTTCGTATCCTCGCATAGCACAAATAGCACAAATAGATTGCTAAGATTGATATAAGCACACTTGCCAGAGGAAAAACTATCAACATCCATCTTTTAACTGCAGAAATATTCAAACAAATACAGTATTATGTTTTAGTGTCGTGCTATGGAGGTTTGAACAATAGCTCACATCATTGGAGCTTAAAAGTATAAACTAAATTCCATTTAAATGTAATTTAGGATTTCAAAATGATGAGAAGCTAGCAAAAGTAACATGTTGCAAAAGTTTATGTTCAAGTGATTACCCGAGCAAGTAACGATCTTTGTAACGATCCACCAACAGATACCCAAACAAGTAACGTTCTTTTTAAAAACTCATTCTCCCATGTAGGATTGTGTATATATATATATATATATATATACTTGCAAAAACTCAATGACTACCAACACAATATATTTGTAGAAGGAACAAAACTTACTTATGGGAGGTTTTAGTGAAACCAAAACATACTTTTGCGGTGCGTTACCGAATGGATCATGTAGAAATTCTACATAATTTAGTTTTCTCCAAATCCTGCATCCAGTTCCATTACTGTTACTCGTGGTAAATCCCACGCAATTGCAATCGTTCCAGCATCTTTCCATACAATCGGTGAGGCTTATGCTTGAATTATGATCATAAGTACTCGAATCATACCAATCTCCACTTATCAACTGGAAGCTATCTCTTTGGCCTCGACAGGAAGGCACTGCAGAAACCGTGCACCCGATTTCATAAAGCGTATAAAAATTCAAACTCTTATATCCATAGCAAAAGTCTGCATCACGAATAGGCGAAATATTATCATTGATTTGCCCGTTGGGAGCTAACCAGATCAGGTAATCCACTGCCTGATAAGTAAAATACATTCCTGAAGCATCAAAAATTAGGCTCTGATTGTAATTAGGTGGGAAAGGATGCCAAGGAGATGTGAATGAAAATTCAGAAGTTCCATCCATCCATGGACCACTAGCCCAGTAAACCTCTCCACGCCGGTAGATGAGTAACTGTGGTGAATTCTCATATTGTTCCAATTTCATTGTGAAAGCACCGGTGGCCGGAACCTGGTCGGATAACCACGAGGTTAGTGTCCAGTTCTGTCCCGTTGTGAGGTTATATCCGATTTTCATACCAGGAAGCAGAGTGTCGGTTGGATAATCAAAACTCTGCCATAATGACCGATTATCGGTTACATCATAAACAACAAAATTACCTGAATCTTCCAACACAGCTCTTGTGTTTGTGTTTTTGCCTGAATCAACTTGATTATTATAAATAGTGAACAGAGTGGTACCATTTCCATTGATGACTTTCAGACTTCCTAAATCATCCATCACCAGGACTCCATTATTGCCGATCATCGGTTTATCACGATTAGCAACCCATACTCTACTGCCATTGCCAGAATTACTTCTGTATGTTATTCCAAGGTAAGTGAGATTAGTACTAGATTGGATTGTGGAGAATCCGAGAGTAAAGTTCCCACCGGCTGATACAAGATATGAAGTGGAGTTCAGGCTGTTTATTTCATCACCTGGGTTAAACACATCTGTTTTTGCTGCAACAGAAAAATGTAGTACAGATTGGTTGAAGATTATTGACAAAATGATGAACAAGATTGAATTCAGAAATCCTATTATATTTGTAGATTTCATTGTGGCGGCGAATGTCATGCTTTTGCAGCTTTGATTTATGTTAGAATTTTATATTTTATTTTAATAACTAGAAAACAAATATATGTGTGCCTATATGTGTATCCACGTGGGTTAAACACATATATTTGTTTGCCTTTATTTTTTGCTGTTGTATTTTATAGCTAAACTTGACTCATCTTCCATCGTACACTACACAGTAGAACTTCAAATCCGTCGGTCTTTCCTTTTTTTTTTCCCACTTTTCTGCACAAACTACTAACGGTACACGTTTGATAAAAAAAATTACACGGTTTTATTCAATTGTTGTGCCAAAATCGAATCGAAAATTTTCGGTTGATTGAAATTTAAAACAGAATCCGCACTGTCTGTTGGAGGTAATAAAAATAACCATATTGAAATATGCCTTTTGGTTCAGTTTATGTAACGGAGAGTCGAACAAAAAAATTCGATTTCTATATAACGCTAACCGAAATTCCGGTTTTTACCGAATGGGAAAAAAACCGCCGTTAAAAAAGGAAAAAAAATGAATCGAAACGTTACACGTTTGATAAAAAAAACTACACTGTTTTATTCAATTGTTATTCCAAATTCGAATCGGAATTTTTCGGTAGATTGAAATTTAAAACTGAATCCGCACTGTCTGTTGGACGTACTAAAAATGAACCGTATCGAAATATACACTGTGGTTCGATTTATGTAATGGGGACCCGAACAAAAAATTAGAACTTAAAATCCGTTGGTCTTTCCTTTTTTTTTTCACTTTTCTACACAAACTACTAACGATACACGTTTGATAAAAAAAAGTACATGGTTTAATTCAATTGTTATGCCGAAATCGAATCGAAAATTTTCGGTTGATTGAAATTTAAAACTGAATCCGCACTGTCTTTTGGAGTTAATAAAAATAAACCGTATCGAAATATACACTTTGGTTCGGTTTATGTAACGGAGAGTCGAACAAAAAAATTCGGTTTCTACATAACGCTAACCGAAATTCCGGTTTTTACCGAAGGAAAAAAAACCGCCGTTAAAAAAGGAAAAAAAAAAATGAATCGAAACGTTACACGTTTGATAAAAAAATACGCGGTTTTATTCAATTGTTGTGCCGAAATCGAATCCGCACTGTCTGTTGGAGGTACTAAAAATGAACCGTATCGAAATATACACTTTGGTTCGGTTTATGTAACGGGGAGCCGAACAAAAAATTAGAACTTCACATCCGTCGGTCTTTTCTTTTTTTCCCTTTTCTGCATAAACTACTAACGGTA
Organism: Gentiana straminea; assembly: GCA_036785695.1. Lineage (NCBI taxonomy): Eukaryota > Viridiplantae > Streptophyta > Magnoliopsida > Gentianales > Gentianaceae > Gentiana > Gentiana straminea. The sequence goes on from JAVUPR010000273.1 coordinate 615,709, forward strand.
CACGTTTGATAAAAAAAGTACACGGTTTTATTCAATTGTTATGCCGAAATCGAATCGAAAATTTTCGGTAGATTGAAATCTAAAACTGAATCCGCACTGTCTGTTGGAGGTAATAAAAATAAACCATATCGAAATATACACTTTGGTTCGGTTTATGTAACGGAGAGTCGAACAAAAAAATTCGGTTTCTATATAACGCTAACCGAAATTCCAGTTTTTACCGAAGGAAAAAAAAACCGCTGTTAAAAAAGGAAAAGAATGAATCGAAACGTTACACGTTTGATAAAAAAAATACACGGTTTTATTCAATTGTTGTGTCGAAATCGAATCGTAAATTTTCGGTTGTTTGAAATTTAAAACTGAATCTGCATTGTCTATTGGAGGTACTAAAAATGAACCGTATCAAAATATAGACTTTGGTTCTGTAAACGGGGAGCCGAACAAAAAATTTCGGTTTATATATAACGCTAACCGAAATTCCGATTTTTACCGAAAAGATAATAAATAAATAAATAAATAAAAACTGCAAAAAAAAAAAAAAAAAAAAAAAAAAAAAAAACCACCCACGTGTCAGCTCAAGAGGCTGCCACGTCGCACAATGTGGGCAAACCTCTTAGCATCTTATAGATAAGAGATACGTTTTCAGGTTGTTTTAATACTTCTTATTTCATGTCAGGTCGGGTCAAATCTGACATTTCTTTTTTTAAGTTTTCCGTTGAAAAATTCAACTTCGTCCTGTTGAATTTTCTCCCACCCCGTAGAATTTCACCCTCGCCATGTTGAATTTTTACTCCAGCGTGTTGAATTTTCAACTGGCTGGGGAAAAATTCAACGGGACGAAGTTGAATTTTTCAACGGGGGCTTAAAAAAAATGTCTGGTCTGACCCGACCTGACACGAAATAAGGGATGTCAAAACGACCTGAAAATGTATTTTGTCGCTTTGATTTATGTTAGATTTTTTATTATTTTTTAATAAATAGAAACTATTTCAATCACTCATTGTTTCTTTGTTGATTGTAAACCACACAGAATGCTTATCCCTGGTCAATGAATTGATAGTATTTGTTACGCCTAAGATTTCGAGTCTGGTAGCGTTAAATGAGTCATAAAATTTCTGGTAAACTATTTAGACCATCGTTTGCGTTTGGGTCTAAAAGAGCTAACCCGAATTGACAAGATATTTATGTCTTATACTTATATGGAGTGAGCAAACCATTACTTTAAAGATGTGTAACTTTACATTCTCCCATTTATAAGTGAATGCGTCTTCGCCGGGACTTGGCCATGATTTGTTCCAATGAGCTTGTCCTAGATTAATTAGGAAGATTTTAATTAATTAAGGAAGCTATTATTCCCACAACAGTTGATCCATTCGTTATTGCACATGTAACGACCCGACTCAAAACCCGAGCAATTCTGGAATCGACCCGTTCGGTCATGACCCGAGACTTGGGTATCACAGCACACTTGCAGGTGTACCACACCATTTTTACAGAATCGTTCATATGAAGGTCGAATGCACAGAGATAGTGTGTTACATGATAATTCAATTGTGGTACAAATAAAAACCTCCTTAATTAATGCTTTAGATCGTTTAATTTGATTAATTATTTACAACAAAAATTAATTATATACTATCATCATAAGGCAATATAGTCTCACATCATTTTCAATTTAGCAATGAAAATCAAAAGTCTCCTTGAGAGTCTCCTCTTGTGGAGACACATCAATAGTTTGCCAAAATCACAACCACTCAACACAAGTACAGTCCTGGTCTGATACGTTAGTGATATCACTTATTACATAACAGTGTGACTCGTTACGCACGTAATGTTTAAAGTGATTAATTTCACATATAAAAAAAATTACTGTAATAATTATTTAAGCATTGTTAGTGACACACCATGATATTGTAATAAGATGTGAAAGTTATAAAACTTTGTTACCAACAAAGGTTAGTCGGGGTGGAAGCGACTCCAGTCGTTTAAGCGAGAGGTCTCGGGTTCGAATTCTTATGGATACAACAACCTTATTGGGAGAGATCCTCACATTTGATAGCCGACAATAACTCGAAGTATCTATGGGGATACGTTGTGAAAACAAAATAAAATATGAAAGTTATTTAATAAGAAGTCTCATCATTATACATTAAAAATGATCTCACTTACACATCATATTGTGTTATATCTGAATAGTTATAAAAAAAAATTAAAAATTACTACCTCCGTCCTATATTATAAGTCATCCTAGCTTTATGCACATAGATTAAAAAAACTCAATAAATGATCAACCTTTGGTAGTTTTAGACTAAAATACCCATAGACCGATTAGAATAATGTAAAGCTTTGAAATAAGCAATAAGCGTAAAAAAAACATTAATTATTACATTAAAATGTTAGAATAACTTATATTATAAAACAGGTAAAAAAAAATAGAGAAAATTAAGTATTAGTCCACTTTCTGTCCTATATATATATTTTAATCCACACTCTTATTTTTTGTTGATTTAAGGACAAAAAAATATTGGGCTGGACCTAATTACCCTCTGTATCCACATAGACATACAAACGCGCATCTGCTTCACTTTACCTTAAAAAGCAACAAGAAAGAATGGAGACCGAGAAATCAACGGCGAGAAAGGAAAACCCGAGCAAAGATGGGGAGCTGCAATCGCGAATTCAACATAGATGGCGGCGATTCAGCAATTCATTTGTATAGCGCAGCTCAATGACGATAAGCCTTCGATTTGCTGAAATTTCGATGATAAGAGAACCTTCAAAATCTCCATTTGGTTCCATTTCCATTCCATCTACTCGGATTCAGCATCTTGCAGGGGAGGTATAGAACTAATTTTGAATCTACAATTAGATTCATCGCTCTTATTTTCTTGGATTCTGATAACGGAAAAATTCACCGTTATTTTTATAACTTTTCAACCCGTTTCTGATATCATTTCGAGTATTTTTATATCAGTTCGAATCATTAATTCCTATGTTTCATCTAAATATGTTAGTAGTAGTTATTATATAAAATATCGTATTTTTAGCGTGTTTTTATAGTTTTTGTACGGTTTAAAGCTTAGGTGTGTCGTGTCGGATTTACGTTTGGTATTTTGGTGGTTTATTGCAGAATTATAGGTTAACCAAAATCCCGAAAGTAACGACACGTTTTTTGGCGCTAAAAGAGGTGTTTATGGGGATATAAGATTGTGTCAAGTTTTAAAAGGTCGAGTGGATCGGTGGTTCGTAATGTCACTAACGATTTATATCTTCGACGAACCAATGGTCCATTAAAACGGTATTTTCTGAAGAGGTGGCCTTAATGAAAGTTGTAGATCTTTGATAGAGCTTTCCAATGGATTTTGAATCAAGTCAATCGGACTTCTACAACTCAAATGGTGGTCAGTGGCTAATTGATTTGTATTAAGGGAAATGTCGCAAACGACACGTAATGGGAATAACCCATCAAAACGACGTTTTCTGAAGAAGTGTCCTTCATGAAAGTTGAAGAATTTTCCGAGAGCTTAATTTTGACGTTTGAATCATAATTATTGGAGGCCTACAACTCGAGATATGAATTTTAGAAATTTAATATATAATTATATATAAAAACTCTCCGCTGCATGTGCTGCATGTTACTCGAAATGATTAGTAATGATGAGTTCGGATCGATCCGGCACCAATCCGGATCGATCCGGCCCCAAAAATCTTTGCCTATATATATTGAGATCATTTGCAGCAGCAGGAACACCCCCTTTATATATATATACATATACGTACTATATATATATATATATATATATATATATATATATATATATATATATATATAATCTATATATATTTCCTTTGTTTTGTATTTTGTTTCTTTTTATGTTATTTATGTTATATTAGCTATATATATATATTTTCTTTTACGCATTTACTTACGTATTTACTTTTACGCACTTATATATATATATGTATAGTATATTTACTTTTATGCACTTATATATATTATTAGCTATATAACTATATATCTATATATATATAAATATATATATGTACTTATAAAAAAATGAATTCGCTTTTACTTTTCGTCGTTAATATAATTTCCATTAATCATTCCGTTATTATCGCCAAAATGAATAGCTAAACGTACGTATAGTCGAATTATGTAAAAACGAGTAAAAACGCCCTAAGGGGGATTAAACGGGAGTTGTGTAGCACGTAATATAATGTTTTAATGATTAATCCACGTCCTAAAACTTATTTTAAACGTCTTTGAATTAGGCCCGATCATCTAGTCCTTCGTCACACACGTCGAACTTATAAATGCATTTTGCGGTAAGATGTGGGAAAAGGGGTTTTGGGATCGTTGCGTAGATTCGGCCTAGTTGTTAGGACCGTTTCCAATACTGAGAGGTTTGTCATCGTTGTTCGAGCGACTCTAAGAGCGTAATCATGTTGGGTTAATCGGTTTTCTAAAGGGAAAATTAATTAACTTCACATAGGGTGTTGAGTGAGAGTTGTTCGATCTTAACACCGAATTAGGAGTTGGCACCCGTGGATGTCGTTAAAATTACTTGTGGAAAGGTAGGTTGGTTGAAACACGCTCCTGTCAAGTCTTCCCTTAGGGGTAAAAATAGCTCGTTGGATCATAATTCGGCTATACCTTTTAATAACTAGAACTACAACCGTTAGCTAATTTTTACTTTCGCACTAGTGTAATATCTCTCCACCGCAATCTTGACCTAAACCAAGTTCTACGTCGATTTTGGTACTTAAACGTTGTTCCCCTGTGGATTCGACCTTGTTATCACTATACTACTCGTTGATTCGATACTCGTCGGTTAAAGTTAGCAGTTAGTTATTTTGCTATCAAGAATTTTTGGCGCCGTTGCCGGGGAATACTACGTTTGATATCTTGTAAGTTGACCGAAAGCCGGGCTTAGGTCGTTTTTATTTTAGTTTTTGTTATCAAGTTTTTCGTAGGTAGGTTTTTGTTCCTACTTCGTTTCCATATCCTTTTCGTTTCTTAAAAAGAAAAAAAATCGAGGAACACGTTTCAATCATCGAGGTTGGGTGATGGATTCTCGGTGAATTCCACTGCGGAAGCATAAGGAAAAAAAATCCCGAAACCTCGTGATTTAGGTGTTGGTGTTCGTCTTGGTTTATGACTCGAAGTTCTAAAGAACCTCTCATCGAACCCATCGAAGAAATCGAAGCTTACGCACGTCATAGAAACGATCGGCGCCGAGGAGAAATCCTAGTCGCTAGTCCGAACCCTTTGTTTGAAGAAAGAGAGACATTAGAAAGATCACTTTCTAATTCCTCTGCAGAAATGGACGATATAATAACTAGAAAAAACGGTAAGGATCCCGGTGATGAACGGACTCTACGGGGGCAAACCTCAACCACTTCGGTGGTAATGCAACAGTACCTTTGCAAACTCCACCGAGGACCCCTCGTCATGAACCACTGAGAGAAGACAACACAGGGCTACGTCAGTTGGGATCTGCACAGTTTAATCAGAGGCCAGGGATTGGACAATACAGAGTAGGACAAGATGCTCGGGATACACGGGACTTCGGACCCGAATTAGACCAAGAAACGGTAAATCGAGTACTTCGGATGCTAGAGATGCAAGGAAATCAACGGGGGTTCCAAAACCCGTATAACCCGTATAATCCACCTCTCGGCGGCCGATGGCTCGGCAAGCACATGGACCGAGGGTTTGTCGAGATTACGTCACTACCCCACGGGAAGTTATAGGACACAACCCAATTAGGGTACCCCCAATTAATGCAAATAACATGGATATTAAGCAAAATATTTTGAACATGTTAGGGGAACATGCCTTGTTCCATGGGAAATCGGCCCGAGAACCCGAACGGACTTTACGGATCACTTTCTCCGGATACGTGGGACAATGAAATATAACGGGGTGAGTGATGAGGCGGTAAAATTAATAGTTTTTCCGTTTGCATTAAGAGGAGCTGCTAAGGATTGGTACGACTCTTTACCAAATGACTCGTTACATACGTGGGCCGACGTAACGAGAGTATTCCGAAAAAGTACTTCCCTCCGGCAAAGATTTTAGATGCGAAAGAAGAAATCTCTTCGTTTGATGGTCTCGAGGGAGAGACACTAAAAGAGACTTATGAAAGATTTAGGGGGTTGCTAAAAAGATGCCCCCACACGGTTTTTCTACGGTGGAGCAAGTTATTATATTATTCGGGGCCTTAGAGCCGATGGACCAAAACAAGCCGAATGCGCAAGCGGCGGAGATATTATGAATCTACCACCGAGAACAAGCAATGAGACGGATAGAAAATGCGGCGGATGGAGAAGGACAATGGGGATCGAGCGAAAGAAGAAGAAAGCCCCAATGGAAAGTGTAAAGTCGCCGAAAGAGGAACTCGATCGAGAATCCGCCATGCATGACAAGATGCAAGAAATGGTACTAAAGATGGACCGAATGGAGTCGAAAGAAAGAAGACACATCGGTGCCAACTCGTGGAGGTGGACATTCGCCATAGAATGTGCATCATTGAAAAAATCCACTTATCCACAACGGTTGACACCTACTCCGGTACAACAACGATCGGCAATCGGAATGACCAACGAGCGAATGAATGTCTATGCGATGGGACGGATGGATATGAATCGGCAAGAGTTTGGCCAAACAACGGTGGAATCAAAACTTTAATAATCATCAAGGGCCACAATTGGATTATGGTATGAATGATGGTTCACAACAATATGATGTGAATTATGTTGGACAAGGTTGGAATCGGGCGAGAATCGAATTGGAATAGAAACAATAATCGAATCAAGACTTTAGGCAAAACCAAAGCTCATACAACCGACCTTGGAATCGGAATCCCCGAACCGAGTTCATACCGAATCAAAACCGAGGCTATTATCGAATAATCGAATCCACGAGTCTCGGTCACAAGGACGGCGGCAAAATCGAGTTCATATTGGAATCAAAATCAAGGTGGAATCGAATCGGGGTCGACAAAATAATCGAATCGCAAGTGAGCCACCATCTTTGAGAAGTAATAATTCGGCACCTATCAACATCCAAACGCTCATCCGCACCGAATAATCAAAGCAATCGGCAACCAAACGATTCGGTGTTCAAAAGATGGCCACCGAGATACTCCCGGAGAAATTAGACGGGAATGTTTCGAGTTAAATAAGAATGCTATAGAGCAAAAAGTGGTCACACATTACGCCATTCGAAACTTGGAGACCCAAGTAGGTCAAATAACCGACACTCGAAGACAAATCTAAGTGGTGGACTCCCGAGTAACACCGAAAGGAACCCAAAGGATGTGAATCTTGTGTTCACACGAAGTGGTAAAGAGGTCGGGTGAGTGACAAAAAGAAAGAATTATGGGTCAAGAGGCGTAAAGCGAGAAAGCCGAGAAAGAGAAAGCGATTGATCGTGAAGGAGCTATGTATGGTGAAGTCGAGATCGAAGATTTAGAGACCGGCAATATCAAGCGAGAGAATGGAAGCAATGAGGAAAGAATTGGAAGCCACGAAAAAGGCTTTGGCTGAGGCAAATAAGAAAGCATTGGAAGGGGCAGCACCGAAGAAAGACTATGTGGTCTTGGACATCAAAGAAGAAAAAGCCTCACCGCCTAAAGAAAGAGGTAAGAAAAATAGAATTCCTCCTCCTCCCCCTGATTTTGATGTGAATACTTTACCCTATCCTCCTAAGGGAACCAGAAAGGACATCCTGACCCATGGTCAGGCAAAATTTCTGAATCTTTTAAGGAAGGTAGAGGTGAATATTCCCCTATTAGAGGCAATTTCGAGCATTCCCCCATACTTTAAGTTTCTAAAAGGAATGTTGTCGAGTAAGGAGAAGATGCAACAGATGGTGCATTTGAGTGGGGAATGTTCTGCAATCTTTGAGAATAAGATACTGTTGAAAAAGTGTCCTAAACCCAATCGGGTTGGACCGGATCCGACCGGGTCGGATCGTTTATACTATTTCTTTATGTTTATGCATATATAAAATGGCTTATTCTGTTGTCATATATATATATGTTCTTTTAAAGAACCAATTATGAATTGTTATATGATAACGTCCTTAGTATTAAGCTGTGATAGAGAAACCATGATAGGTGATTATGGTTGATGAGATCTCTAATCACTTTAATAAGTTTGATACTTAAATGTCTCTAAAGGCCGACGTACTATCAAACGGGGCATTGATAGTATAAACGGACTAGCATGTATTAGATGTCTTCGTCTTTAGGGCGGGGATAGATCTCGTCTATCGAAGTGTAGAGACACTTGGACCGTACGTGGACGTGTATTAGAGAATGCGTACGTTAGATCGACCCACTTACACGGATAAGTGTCACACTATGTGACGGTTGTGTAATTATCCTTGAGACCGGAGTCTTCATGGCATCACGGTGTGGATTGTCATGCTTTGACACTATTGAGGTTTCCACAGCCACGGGGCGATCATGCGGTAGTGATTGGGTATGATCGAAGCATGAGGAGTATACATGATTGGTCGTCCGGGAATCGCGTATCCTATGATTGGGATTGAATATCCGAAATGGCCTTCTTATAAGGAATGTCTTACTCTCGTGAATCTTTGCAAAGTGGGAGTAAATGAGTTACTTCGAGAGAGCATGATATCCAGATTATAAGATACGGTCGTTAATGTTTGACACTCGACGTACGACCGTATGGATATTATTACAGCGATAGGATTGTAAGTTACACGGTAACTGTTTCACATGAAAGGTAGTAGTCATTGCATTTGACTCTTCCGATGATTGGGGGTCACGGTGTGTTGCTAGACGCTATCCCGTGACCGTTAGGCATGAAGGGCATTTTCGTAATTTGCACTTTGTGACTACGGCCAACATATTCGGAAGCCTATCGGGTCACACACATAAGAACATCTAGCCGGATTAAAATGTGGTTATAGATGATAACCAAATAAGGAAAGTTTATCTCGAGACTATAAAGGTTATAGTGGTAAATTAATATTGTGGTATTTATTTATTATGAATAAATTAAATACAAGATGTTAATAATATTATATTAATTAAAGAATATTCCGGATGCCAATTTATTGGCATATGGGGCGCAGTTTGTGTGTGTATAAGATACACTTGGATTGTGCAATTTAATTAATAGTATTACCAAATATATTAATATAAGATATTGATATATATGTATATATCTAAAATGCATGCGGCTAACATTTGTGTGCATGTCACACGTGAAAGCCAAGTTGACATGTTTGAATATTTAATAGATTTTTATATGTGTTTGTAATATATATAAGTGATATATATATACACATGTGTAAATTGATTTATGGTAATAAAATAAAGATAGTCAACATTAGATATTGACAATATCTTGGGAATATTCAATATGAGATATTGACAATATCCTAGATTTATTTGATATGAGATATTATAATAAATGAGATAAATCAATCAATTATATTTTTTTATTTTATTGGGAAAAGGTTTTCTTCTCCTCCACACCTCTTGGGCGCCACATCCATTATAAAAGGGAGGTGGGTGTCAAGCTCTTTAGTACAACACAATTCCAAGAACTAATAGTTCTTGTGTAAAATAGAGAGCATCCTATAGAGAGTTGGAGAGAGGGAAAAAGGCCGGTCTAGCAACCGGAGTTTTCCAATAGCAATCCATGATGGGATTCCGGCGGGTGTTCGTGTGGACTAGCGGTAGAGGCCGAACACTTGGGCGGCTCATGCGAGAACTACTCTCCTTAGACGGTCAAAGCGTCGATCTTATAGATCAACCAAGGTAACCACCGTCTACTACTTGTTTGTTTATTGCTTAAACGAAGTCGATCTTGGGTCGATAGGAAATAAATTTTTGAATTCCGCTGCGTTCCCGCGTAGATTTCCTAACAGTGGTATCAGAGAGAGCTTCGAGCTTAAGCAATAAGCATGTTATTTTGCGTAGTTAATTTTATCGTTTAAATCACGTAATTAAAAGATGAAAGATTTTTATTCACAAAAGTTATACATGAAAAGAAAAGAAAAAAAAAAGGTAGATCGGGTGGTGCTCGGCCGACTGGCGGCGGCACCACCACCGGCGGCGGCTGGGCGGCGGCGGCGGCAGCAGCAGGGCAACCTGCTGCCGGCAGTCGGTTGACCGGTCAATGCCGGCGGATCTCCAAATTTTTGTTTTGTGATTCAATATGGTTCATAGTTGTGATTGATAATTCCTCCTTTGTTTAGTTGTGTCATGTGGCTAACCAATGGTTCAAATAGTCTGAGCCATTGGAATGCCACATGGCATTAAAATAATAATGGTCTTTCCAAACTTTGTTTGGAATAGGCCTAGCCCTTTCCAAATATTTGATTTGGGAAAAGCAAGCTGTGCTACATTCCAAAATTTTGATTTTGGAAAGTGGTAGCCTAAACCAAAATTATTTGGCCTTTCCAAATATTTGATTTGGAATAGTCTAGGCCCTTTTCAAATATTTGATTTGTAAAAAGCAGGCTTGGCCACTTCCAAAATTTTGATTTTGGAAATTGGCGAGCCTAAGCCAAATTTGGTTTAGGAAACCAAAGGCATCATTTTGATTAGGAATCAAAAGGAAAGAAACAAAAGAGACTTAATTTTAATTTTGATTTATTTTTGGAATAGTTCCAATTAATTAAAATTAAAATTAAAATCGTTTAAAATTAATCGTTAATTTTATTTCGATTAAATCATTTAATTAATTAAATGTTAATTAGTTAATTGATTGGATAAAATTATTTAATAGATTAAATGTTAATTGATTAATTAAGACGCAAGTAGTTAAATTTTAATTTTATCTTTTTCATAAGATTTTATTGTACGGATTAGATATAATAGATATAATATGATTATATGGACCCCGATTGATCAGGGACTCGACCGATAGGATAGATGTGAATGATTTAAATTTTCTATTGGTTTAAAAATTGTCCTAGGCCGTTATGAAGAACGTGACCTAGTTTATTTTTTCGCATTCATCCCATTCCCGTTAGCTCCCCCCCCGTGTGCGGCGGGTGTATTTATTTTATTCGATAGAATTAAATGTAACAAGAATGGAGCAGAAGATGGAGACCAAAGAAAGACGAAAATAAAGATCCCATTGGAGAATGGAGCATTAAAGATCCTATTGGCGGTTGCAGCTACCCTTTGTGACCCGCGGTTTCGTCGGTTGTATTCGAAACCGCACCTAGGAAAAGTCCATGATCATACCGGTTACTTTACGCATTTATTTATTTTGTGCTTGTATTTATTTTATATGATACGATAGATGCATGACTAGGCACGATCTAGATAAATGCGTAGGATGTATGTTTATAGAGATAGACATATTTATGATGAGACCATAATTAAAATTAATTAAGTGAATTAATTTACGAAAAATACTTCCACAACAAAAATCAAGTCGAAATATTGTCTCCCAATATTATAACGACGGTGAAGAGCCTGTGTTCGGATCCAACTGATCGACCACCGCCGGGAGTTGACCTACCACGGGTATATCGTCGTTATTGAGATATGATCGTATGAGATCTCGTGAATATTGGGTTATGACTTGACTAGAGTCTTTCGGTGATTGGCCACCGTCAGGGCCTTCTGACTTTAGAGACAAGGGGTTGACTAACACATAGTGATGTGTATCGCCAAAGAGTTGACTAGTCAACCACTGAGAATCACATAGAGATGTGAATGGTAAAGAGTTACCTACCTATCGAAATTATCTTGGTTGATCGACCACCGCCGGGAATCGAGGTAACTAGATGGGATCTCAGCCACTAAAGAATTTTGAAAAATTCTTGAAAGTCAATTGGAAGTAGTTGACTAGTGGGAGCAAAATCATAAACCAAAAGACCATTTTTGATTTTTCGTGTATAAACAACAACACTCATTTATTTTCATTTTTATGTTGTAGTTTTAGCAAACTTTATATTTATGTTTAATTCTCGATTAGTAAAACCAAATTATGACTGTTACCTTTTGAGAAACGTTCTCAAATATGGTTAAATAATATTAATCCTTTTAAAATAAGCAATGACATGAGCAATCCCGTTATAGTAGTTAGAGACAAGGAGACTACATATCTGATGCAGTAATCCAAGACTTTAATTATTAAAGAAAAACGGAAGCTCGTGATAGTGGATACGATCCAATATAATCATTCGGTCATACGATGACAATTAATTCAAACGTTGGATAAGAATGACCACATCTAATTTTGGAAAGGTTGTTCTCAAAATTGTAAGATTTAAGTATCGACTTAATTTCTATCATTGCTTAAAGGTTAATTAAATAGTCAATATTTTGAATACGATTCAAAAGGATGAATAAACTATTTAATAAACTTTAGATTTTCCTTATGAAAGGAAATTGAAAACATAGCTCTTGTGATCTTTCTTAAGTCTTATGAAGACTACAATAAGAAACATTTCTCAAGTGCTTAAAGGATTAAAAGGGAGAGTTAGGGCATGTGCTTAAATAGAGAACTTATTGAAGTTTCTATTCTAGGCAAGTGAGTTGAGATAAATCTATCTAAGTTCAAGTCAACTCTTAGATATATGATATCTTACGAGTGTGATTAAATTAGAAAGATTAAATACAGATATGGAAGGTTAAACAAATGTTGTAACACTTACCATATTCTGGATCTAGTAAACTGATAAGGGAACTGAATAAATGTTACTATGTTCCGGTTCTTATGAAGAACGTACTTTCAGTTATCCGTCAGGATTTGAGAGACATATTCAATTGTAAAGAATAAATGTTATTCCGATAAAGTTGAAAGGTCACTGAATCTAACATACTAGATTTATGTCACTATATAGTTGATATATGTGATGAGATCTCAACTAAATATTTGTATGGCTGTTATCCTTAATATTTGTGGTTGTTCTAGACATAGTCTCTCTGGAAGAGAAGCGTGTAATTAAACGTCATTTTGATGATGTTGAACCATATGATTATGAATCATGTGGGTTAAACGTATCTTATCTAAAGATGACTAAAATACCCTTTTATGAAAATGTTATAAAATCTAGAAAGTTGTCCAAAGCCTAAACATACCGATGTTTGTTGGCTTGTGACAATTAATACCACAAATAATTGTTTATTAGTCTCTACGACTATTTTTAGAAATAGTCAAGTGTACTCAGTGAAGTGCATAATTCGGAAAGCCCGAAAAGTTCGAGCTAGTACGAATATGAGATTAATGAGGTACTTAGGAATTAATCTTCAATTGGATTGAAGTAGTTAATACCTGAAGGGTGTTTCAGAAGTCGTCTGAAAGGGAATAAGATTCTCCCTTCAAGGATACCATCTTTGGGATACGCAATTAGATTGTGTTCCCAAAATGGAAACAACACTTTATATGATAAAGATGTGACGCAAGCCATGCGAAGTATCCCTTACCCGTTTCGGGATAGTGCCCTTATACTTGACCGAGTTCCAAAGATAAAGGTTGGATAAATTCCATATTAGATATGGAAGAAGATAATGTCAAATCTATCTTAACCAATGATTTGAAGTTGTCATAGGCAAAATCAGAAAGGCTTGGAGCCTAGTACGACATATGCAACTTTGTGGAATGTCTTAGCTAGTACGCTGGATGTTATTTACTTGTCCATGGAGCAAAATGTTTGTCTCCAAACATGCTGTCTTCTAAAGGAAGTGTTTCTTCCAAGAGAGACAGTGGGAGTAAATAAGATCTCAAAAGAGTTTGAGAACCGCAAATATATATTCAACCATAGGAACGTGAGCAGACGCCACATAGCGATGAGGTGTAGAACACTGCTCAGTGCACACAAAAGTTACGTAAGTCCGTGGATAACCTCAAGCCCGAAAATTTCTTTGGTATGTTCATCTTGAAGAATGAATATCTCACGACTTATGAAAGAATGTTTGAAAGGCAAGATTGAGAGATATGGCTATGAGCCATAATATCTGAATTAGATTCCATCAGTGACAACCAGGTTATGAACCTAGTCTGTCTTACCTAGAGGGAATGTCCCCGTAAGGCTGAGCCCAGTTCTATTCAGATAATACTTGTTATAACTTTGTATCATGACTATATGATAGTGTTGAAGACGTTGGGCAAACGACTCGATGTTCATAGACGATAACATGATATGTAAGCCCACGAGATCCATTTATGGACTCAAACAAGTTTCCTTAGACGATTTCTTTGTTTGATAATCAAAGGAGTTTGATTTAGTCAAAAGAAGGATATGCCCAATGTGCAAGATGGATAGTGGGAGTGTGTTACGATTTTTGAGTAAGGTATTGGATATCTCTCTCGAGAATTGTCACCCCATATCACAGTCAATTAATGTTTGGTAGTTCAAGGTCTTTAGGAAAGCACTTGGATTAGCAGTTCTTAATTTTGGAAATAAAAATCTATAGCGATAGATTTAACTGCTGTTAGATTATAGTTTACCTATATAGATGTGATGCTAAAAGAGTTTAGCATAGATCGCGAAAGGAGATACTGCTAGCCGGTGTTCTCAAGATCTGTCTATGTTAGGACGTTAGTCCTAAAGATAAGGTGAAAGATGATGCTTATGGAAGGTTTCCTTCGCTACTGCGATAGGAACCATCATTAAGGAAATGCCGGATGTTCATAGTTCATGAACTGTCATGAGCAAGTATGAAAGTAAATCTGGTGAATGTCGAGAATATCCTTAAACAAGTTAAGGACGATTTCCTAGTTTATTGAAGCTTGGAAGAGAATAAATATAGTTATACAGACGTATATCCTGAGTCTTACGAAGGCGAGTGGGAGCTACGGTCTGGGTTTGCAGTCACTTTGATTAAGTGATACAGTGAGCTGGAAATGTTCTAGCATATGGGTCACTGTAAATTCTACAACTAAGCCAAAACACGGTAGTGCCTTAGAGGCGCGGCGGGAGGAGTACATGGATCTAGAAGGTTCATTCCTGAACCTTGTACGGTTCTTCCACCTTTTCTATATAGCTGATATAGTAAGCAGATTCATTGCTTGAAGCAAGGACCAGGGTCTCGTCAGAGATTCGTGTGTGTGTTGAGGCGGTTCCTTTGACTTGATCATATGGAGCGTGATATGAAGATAGTATGAGTCCCCACGGATAGCGATCCGTTTATGGCTAGGGCTAGTTGCGAGTATTGCATGAGATTCTTGTGTTTCAACTTGGTCTCGTGTGTACGAGTGATTGGTTTTAGGCCAAGTGGGAGATTGTTGAAATAGTGTCCTAAACCCAATCGGGTTGGACCGGATCCGACCGGGTCGGATCGTTTATACTATTTCTTTATGTTTATGCATATATAAAATGGCTTATTATGTTGTCATATATATATATGTTCTTTTAAAGAACCAATTATGAATTGTTATATGATAACGTCCTTAGTATTAAACTGTGATAGAGAAACCATGATAGGTGATTATGGTTGATGAGATCTCTAATCACTTTAATAAGTTTGATACTTTAATGTCTCTAGCCGACGTACTATCAAACGGGGCATTGATAGTATAAACGGACTAGCATGTATTAGATGTCTTGTCTTTAGGGCGGGGATAGATCTCGTCTATCGAAGTGTGTAGACACTTGGACCGTACGTGGACGTGTATTAGAGAATGCGTACGTTAGGATCGACCCACTTACACGGATAAGTGTCACACTATGTGACGGTTGTGTAATTATCCTTGAGACCGGAGTCTTCATGGCATCACGGTGTGGATTGTCATGCTTTGACACTATTGAGGTTTCCCAGCCACGGGGCGATCATGCGGTAGTGATTGGGTATGATGCATTGAAGCATGCGGAGTATACATGATTGGTCGTCCGGGAATCGCGTATCCTATGATTGGGATTGAATATCCGAAATGGCCTTCTTATAAGGAATGTCTTACTCTCGTGAATCTTTGAAAAGTGGGAGTAAATGAGTTACTTCGAGAGAGCATGATATCCAGATTATAAGATACGGTCGTTAATGTTTGACACTCGACGTACGACCGTATGGATATTATTACAGCGATAGGATTGTAAGTTACACGGTAACTGTTTCACATGAAAGGTAGTAGTCATTGCATTTGACTCTTCCGATGATTGGGGGTCACGGTGTGTTTTTAGACGCTATCCCGTGACCGTTAGGCATGAAGGGCATTTTCGTAATTTGCACTTTGTGACTATGGCCAACATATTCGGAAGCCTATCGGGTCACACACATAAGAACATCTAGCCGGATTAAAATGTGGTTATAGATGATAACCAAATAAGGAAAGTTTATCTCGAGACTATAAAGGTTATAGTGGTAAATTAATATTGTGGTATTTATTTATTATGAATAAATTAAATACAAGATGTTAATAATATTATATTAATTAAAGAATATTCCGGATGCCAATTTATTGGCATATGGGAAACGGGCGTTTGTGTGTGTATAAGATACACTTGGATTGTGCAATTTAATTAATAGTATTACCAAATATATTAATATAAGATATTGATATATATGTATATATCTAAAATGCATGCGGCTAACATTTGTGTGCATGTCACGCGTGAAAGCCAAGTTGACATGTTTGAATATTTAATAGATTTTTATATGTGTTTGTAATATATATAAGTGATATATATATACACATGTGTAAATTGATTTATGGTAATAAAATAAAGATAGTCAACATTAGATATTGACAATATCTTGGGAATATTCAATATGAGATATTGACAATATCCTAGATTTATTTGATATGAGATATTATAATAAATGAGATAAATCAATCAATTATATTTTTTTTATTTTATTGGGAAAAAGTTTTCTTCTCCTCCACACCTCTTGGGCGCCACATCCATTATAAAAGGGAGGTGGGTGTCAAGCTCTTTAGTACAACACAATTCCAAGAACTAATAGTTCTTGTGTAAAATAGAGAGCATCCATAGAGAGTTGGAGAGAGGGGAAAAAGGCCGGTCTAGCAACCGGAGTTTTCCAATAGCAATCCATGATGGGATTCCGGCGGTTTGTTCGTGTGGACTAGCGGTAGAGGCCGAACACTTGGGCGGCTCTACATGCGAACTACTCTCCTTAGACGGTCAAAGCGTCGATCTTATAGATCAACCAAGGTAGCCACCGTCTACTACTTGTTTGTTTATTGCTTAAACGAAGTCGATCTTGGGTCGATAGGAAATAAATTTTTGAATTCCGCTGCGTTCCCGCGTAGATTTCCTAACAGATACCTCCCAAGTTACAGGATAGAGGTAGCTTTACCATCCCAATTACCATTGGAGAAGCTGTGTTTAAAAATGTGCTATGTGATCTAGGGGCTTACGTGAACGATGCCTAGAGGAGTTTATGAGAAATTGGGATTGGGAGCATTAGAGCCAACAGGAATGACCTTACAGATGGCAGATAGGTCTGTTAGGAAACCTCTAGGGGTAGCTGAAGATGTGTTGGTGCAGGTAGACAAGTTTGTTTTCCCCGTTGACTTTGTAGTTTTAGATATGGATATGGATTCTAAAACCCCACTTTTGTTAGGTCGGCCTTTCTTGAACACAGGAGAGACCTTGATAGACGTTAAGAGGGGAGAGATTATACTACGAGTCGGGGAAGAGAGTGTAGCCATAAATGTGTATAAGGCAATGAAGCATCCTGATGATGAAAAGAGTGATTGTTTTTCTATTGATGCTATATATCCTTGTATTTTGGAGCACACTAACTGCGGGGATACCAAGAACCAATGGAAGAATGCACGATGAAGTCAAGCACCTTTGCGGAGAGGATGACGATCCACAAATGAGAGTTCGGGTATATCATTTGGAGGCAACTCCTTTTGTTGACGCAATTTGGAATAAGAAGCTAGAGCTCGGTTTGACCGACAAGCTCCCAAAGCCGTCAATCGAGGAACCACCTGCGATCCGGAGTTGAAGCCACTTCCTAAGCATTTAAAGTATGTGTTTTTAGAACACGATGAATTACTTCCTCTTATTGTTTCATACGCACTAACCGTTTTGCGGGAAGCTAAGTTGATCCACGTTACGAAAAAACACAAAAAGGCCTTCGGATGGAAGATGGTTGACATAAAAGGGATCGGTCGATATCCGCAAGCACAAGATCATTACGGAAGAAGATGCCAAGCCGGTCGGGCGGTTTCGAGACGACTAAACCCACATATGCAAGAGGTGGTGAGGAAAGACGTGGTAAAGATGCTTGAGTTAGGGATAATCTACGCAATCTCCGACAGTGAATGGGTGAGCCCCACGCAAGTCGTGCCTAAGAAAGGAGGCATTACAGTTGAGCTTAATGAAAAAGGTGTGCCTATTCCTACTCGTTTAGTTACTGGTCACAGGGTTTGTATTGATTTTCGCATGCTAAATGATAAGACTAGGAAAGATCATTTTCCCTACCCTTTATTGATCAAATGCTAGAGCGTCTAAGTGGTCATGCATTTTTTGCTTTTTGGATGGTTTTAGTGGCTATTATCAAATTCACATCGATATACATGACCAGGATAAAACTACTTTCACGTGTCCGTATGGCACCTTTGCATTTAGAAGAATGCCGTTTGGGTTGTGTAATGCACCGCGACATTCCAACGATGCATGATGGCCATCTTTGCCGATATGATAGAGCATTTCATGGAAGTTTTTATGGATGACTTTAGTGTTTTTGGTGATACTTTTGATGAGTGTTTGTCGAACATTGATAAGGTGCTTGCACGTTGTGAAGAGACAAACTTGGTTTTAAATTGGGAAAAGTGTCATTTCATGGTAGCGAGGGAATTGTTTTAGGACATAAGGTATCGGGGAAAGGAATAGAGGTCGATAGATCAAAAATAGAGGTAATTTCTAAGCTTCCTATGCCTACGAATCGAAGACTCTACGTTCATTCTTGGGACATGCGAGTTTTTATCGTAGATTCATTCCGGTTTTTCCCACATTGCTAGACCTCTTACTCTTCAATTGATGAAGGGAGCCCCTTGTGTTTTTGATGCGGCATGCCTAGATGCTTTTCGAACCCTTAAGAAATTTCTTACTTCGGCTCCTATCTTAGTAGCACCTGATTGGTCTAAGGGGTTCGAAGTGATGTGTGATGCGAGTGATTATGCTGTAGGAGCTGTCCTAGGTCAGAAGATTGACAAGTTGTTTCGCCCTATCTACTATGCGAGTCATACCATGAACTCGGCTCAACAAAAGTATGCCACAACTGAAAAGGAACTTTTAGCTGTTGTTTTTGCTTTCGATAAGTTCCGGTCATACTTGGTTGGATCGAAAGTCATAGTTCACACTGACCATGCTGCGTTGAGATATCTATTTGCCAAGAAGGATGCAAAACCACGCTTGTTAGGATGGATTTTACTACTTCAAGAGTTCGACGTAGAAATTAAGAATCGAAAGGGGTGTGAGAACGTAGTAGCCGACCACCTCGGTAGGATGGAACGGGGAGACAAGAAACACTCTATTAGGGTTGAAATTGATGATCATTTTCGGGATGAGCGAGTTGTTCGTAGTGGATACGATGCTCCCGGTTAAGAGAGGAAACTTCTGAGAGAGGAAAGAATGGGAACCCTTGGTATGCACCTTTTGTTAATTATTACGAGTGTGGATTTGTAGATCCGAGTTTGATGAAAACCGAGAAAAAGAAGTTTTTTAGTGAGGTAAACCGATATGTGTGGGAAGATCCCTTACTTTTTAGGCTATGTCTTGATGGAATCCGAGAAGATGTGTTGATGACGGTGAGATAGTGAGTATTCTCTCGTTCGCCATGATAAAGAGGCCGGTGGCCACTTCTCGGGCGAGAGAACGACATTAAAGGTGTTACAAAGTGGGTTCTATTGGCCTACTATTTTCAAGGATGCATATGCTTATGTTAAGATGTGTGACGCCTGTCAACGCTCGGAAGGATTTCCGGGAGAAATGAGATGCCCCGAAACCGATATTAGTGTGTGAAGTATTTGATATATGGGGATTAGACTTCATGGGACCATATCCGTCTTCTTTCGGGAATCGGTACATTCTTGTCGCCTGTGATTACGTTTCAAAATGGGTTGAGGCAATTGCTTCACCCACTGACGACAAACATGTAGTCATAAAATTTCTTAAGAAACATATTATATCCCGGTATGGAATACCTCGAGCAATAATCAGTGATAATGGAAGTCACTTTGCTAATAGAGATTTCAATAAGCTTTTAATAAAGTATGGGGTCACTCATAAGTTAGGAACTGCCTACCATCCCCAGACTAGTGGCCAAGTAGAGGTGTCCAATCGAGGAATTAAAAGAATCTTAGAGAAGACAGTAAATTCTAACCTTAAGGATTGGTCAAAGAAGTTAGATGATGCGCTTTGGGCACACCGAGCTGCGTTCAAGACACCAAATAGGTATGTCACCCTACATGCTTGTTTTTGGCAAAGCCTGCCATCTCCCCGTAGAGTTAGAGCATAAGGCCTATTGGGCGATTAAGAATCTAAATATGGATGACGCATTAATCGGTGAAAGAAGGATGGCCCGATTAAATGAGTTAGATGAGTTTCGCCTTCAAGCTTACGATTGTTCGGCGAAATATAAGGAAAAGACCAAATTGCTTCATGATAAGTTGATCAAACCTCGTATTTTCAGCGTAGGTGATGAGGTCCTTTTCTATAATACTCGCCTCCATTTATTTCAAGGAAAACTTAAGTCAAGGTGGTCAGGACCATATACGGTATTACGAGTTTTCGACTCAGGAGCCATCGAGGTAACACATCCGAAGCATGGAACGTTCATCACGAACGGCCTTCGTCTAAAAAAGTATAAGAAGTTACCATTCGATGAGGCTCTTGAGATTGTGCATTTGACTGATCCCGAGCCTTAATAAATCGTTTCTGAGTCTCCGTCGAGCGAACGACGTTAAACAAAAGCGCTACCGGGAGGCAGCCCGATAATAATAATAAAGATAATTTGGATGAGACTAGTTTTAATGAGATGTAGAATCGGTATGAAGAATGAACACAAAGCACAACCAAGTCTCAGGATGAATGTTTGAATTTCATTAAGAGGGAATGATTAGGTGGTTATCCGAAAATCCCGATGGAAAAAAAAATAAAAAATTCAAATGTATCATTTCTTGGACTTAGGTTATTGAATCCTTGAGGATCTGGGTATAAAAGACTCAATACTCTTTCACACATTTCATTTTATGATCTAGTCTGTTTCAAATTTCTGGTCGTTGTAGTATAGTGGTGAGTATTCCCGCCTTAATAAAATTGTGTGCAATAAAAAATGAAACTAGGAATAGCTGACTTGATTATGATATATGCTCACATGATACTCTCTATGATACGTATATGCTTAGATGTTCTGTGCTTTACCCGTGTGGGTTATGTTTCCATCTAAAGCGATTATATTGCCTATCGAATTTTCGACGTGACGGGGCCATTATCTTATTATTCCCGTATCCCTATTCGATGTCTTGGCACGAGGACCATGTCCTGTGTTTGCTTTGTTTTGGTTGTTTTCATATAGGGATTCGGGACGTGCTTTCTCATGGCTGTTACGGGATTCGATAGCACCTTTACGCCCGATTTATAAGCTAAGTCTTCTTCTCTATCTCATTTACACTGCGAGAATAATGCAAAATCGTAAGTGGGGGTAGAGATGTGATTGGTTTAGTATGGCAGTAAGTGTTTAAACCCTTAGTTTTTATTCTTTTTCGAGCATTATTTAGTTGATTAAAATAATTTGTATAAGGTATTTATTTCATGGATTTAAAGATGTAATGATCAAATTGGATATGTATAACCAACGTGAACCGTAAGTGCATTGTAATTCCAAATATAGTTGTATAACATGAATTCCTTCACGTAAGCCTTTGATATTGAAGCGAAAATTTTAAACTGTATCCATTCAGTATCCTAGTGATTATCCTAGAGAGACTTGCAGTAACTTAGTACCTAACTTTTGAACGTGTACTGTGAATATCTGAAGGTTTGAATGTGATAGAAAGAATGTCAAAATAAGATAAACTATATATATGTCGGTTGTAGCTACCAATGATTTGAGTGCGGTAGGGCGTTATCACGAAACGTCCTATATCACTATGAGGTTTAAAAGCTCCCGATTGCCTGATGATTGTAGTCTAGCTAGGGTGTTATCACGAAACATCCTATTGCTAGGAATGAGGGCATATACTATATGTGTGAAAAAAAAAAAAAAGTTATCTTCTGACTATCCCCAGTATAAACTGAATGATATGCTTTAGGGATTATCCTAATAAGTACATGGGAGGACTTTGTGTGGAACTGTTACTGCCTATACCTAAGAAAGTTATTAGGATTGTCTGAATGGATACTAGTGCGTTTGCTTGATTTATTCAAGAGAGGATAGTGGAAATTGAAAAGGCTTGTCACACACGCACTCTGTTATACAGTTATATTGAGGTTAACGCCTGGTTATAATTCTAAAGGTTATATCATTTGGTTGTTCCTTACATCTTATCTTTTCATGAATTTTTCCTTCATTCATTTTATTTTACCGCTTATTTTGTTCGAGGACGACCAAAAGCTAAGTGGGGGGTTGTGATAACGGAAAAATTCACCGTTATTTTTATAACTTTTCAACCCGTTTCTGATATCATTTCGAGTATTTTTATATCAGTTCGAGTCATTAATTCCTATGTTTCATCTAAATATGTTAGTAGTAGTTATTATATAAAATATCGTATTTTTAGCGTGTTTTTATAGTTTTTGTACCGGTTTAGTAACCGGTGTGTCGTGTCGGATTTACGTTTGGTATTTTGGTGGTTTATTGCAGAATTATAGGTTAACCAAAATCCCGAGTAACGACACGTTTTGAGGCCTAAAAGAGGTGTTTATGGGGATATAAGATTGTGTCACAAGCTTAAAAGGTCAAGTGGATCAGTGGTTCGTAGTGTCACTAACGATTTATATCTTCGACGAACCAATGGCCCATTAAAACGGTATTTTCTGAAGAGGTGGCCTTAATGAAAGTTGTAGATCTTTGATAGAGCTTTCCAATGGATTTTGAATCAAGTCAATCGGACTTCTACAACTCAAATGGTGGTCAAGTGGCTAATTGATTTGTATTAAGGGAAATGTCGCAAACGACACGTAATGGGAATGGCCCATCAAAACGACGTTTTCTGAAGAAGTGTCCTTCATGAAAGTTGAAGAATTTTCCGAGAGCTTAATTTTGACGTTTGAATCATAATTATTGGAGGCCTACAACTCGAGATATGAATTTTAGAAGTTTAATATATAATTATATATAAAAACTCTCCCATTGCATGCGCTGCATGTTACTCGAAATGATTAGTAATGATAAGTTCGGATCGATCCGGCACCAATCCGGATCGTTCCGGCCCAAAAATCTTTGCCTATATATATTGAGATCATTTGCAGCAGCAGGAACACACCCCTTTATATATATATATACATATACGTACTATATATATATATATATATATATATATATATATATATATATATATATATATATATATATATATATATATATATATATATATATATATATATATATATATATATATATATATATATATATATATATATATATATATATATAATCTATATATATTTCCTTTGTTTTGTATTTTGTTTCTTTTTATGTTATTTATGTTATATTAGCTATATATATATATATTTTCTTTTACGCATTTACTTACGTATTTACTTTTACGCACTTATATATATATGTATAGTATATTTACTTTTATGCACTTATATATATTATTAGCTATATAACTATATATCTATATATATATAAATATATATATGTACTTATAAAAAAATGAATTCGCTTTTACTTTTCGTCGTTAATATAATTTCCATTAATCATTCCGTTATTATCGCCAAAACGAATAGCTAAACGTACGTATAGTCGAATTATGTAAAAACGAGTAAAAACGCACTAAGGGGGATTAAACGGGAGTTGTGTAGCACGTAATATAATGTTTTAATGATTAATCCACGTCCTAAAACTTATTTTAAACGTCTTTGAATTAGACTGATCATCTAGTCCACTGTCACACACGTCGAACTTATAAATGCATTTTGCGGTAAGATGTGGGAAAAGGGGTTTTGGGATCGTTGCGTAGATTCGGCCTAGTTGTTAGGACCGTTTCCAATACAGAGGTTTGTCATCGTTGTTCGAGCGACTCTAAGAGCGTAATCATGTTGGGTTAATCGGTTTTCTAAAGGGAAAATTAATTAACTTCACATAGGGTGTTGAGTGAGAGTTGTTCAGATCTTAACACCAGAATTAGGAGTTGGCACCCGTGGATGTCGTTAAAATTACTGTGGAAAGGTAGGTTGGTTGAAACACGCTCCCTGTCAAGTCTTCCCTTAGGGGTAAAAATAGCTCGTTGGATCATAATTCGGCTATACCTTTTAATAACTAGAACTACAACCGTTAGCTAATTTTTACTTTCGCACTAGTGTAATATCTCTCCACCGCAATCTTGACCTAAACCAAGTTCTACGTCGATTTTGGTACTTAAACGTTGTTCCCTGTGGATTCGACCTTGTTATCACTATACTACTGTTGATTCGATACTCTGTCGGTTAAAGTTAGCAGTTAGTTATTTTGCTATCAGATTCCATGTGTTTCTCATCTCTACTCCTATAATTTAATATTTGTTTTCAGCTTCATTCAATCTTCTTCAATCGCACATTACATGTTCGCTGAATTGACGCAATGAGTTTTATTATTTCAGATGCTTTTTTTCTTCTGTGTATCATGTTGATTCAACATTAATGTTACGATTTTAGGGAAAAAGTCCTGCCATGGCAAAATGTGATCCTAGGCGTGGATAACAAAATGTGATAATCCTCGCTGTAGATCTTTGAAATCTATGTTTTTTCTGGATTCAATCGATGTTAATGGATTAGTACCATTTTTCTGTTTTTAATTCGATTTTTGCGTTTGTGTGACTTTCTTATCTATATGATTTTGGTAAGCTTTTAGCTGTGATCTAGAATGCGTGTTTGGTTTTTATGCCTCAAAAGGTGAACACACCCAGCTTCTTCTTAGTTCTTAGCTCTAGTATCTTGTTTGTTGTAGAACCACAATGAAATGTTATTTTTTCATCATTTTTGTTACTTGTTTTTCTATTTGTTGAAAATTGGTTTGAGGAGGAGAAGCATCTTTTGAGTTATATGCATCTTTAATCAATATAAATAGTGGGAAAATGCTGGTATTCTGCGGTGTTTATGTTTCTCATATAACTGTTTTTCTTTCAACCGAGAATGCAATCTGTTGTTGATGCGTAGTCTTGTGATGCGTATTTACCGATCTTTGTGAATCGTTACTATGAATCTTTATTCTTGTTGTGATACCGATCGTGATCTTTATTCGTGATACCGATCTTTGTGATCTTGTTATTGTGATACTATGTTAGTGTAAACGCTGCGATAAAATTCGGCTTTCAAATATTACGCCGAAAGAGTATCAAATGAGGTCTCAAAATGAAGGAAAGCGTCCAGGAGCTCGAGTCTTGTCTCAGGAGAAAAAGAGGTGCAAATTTAGACAGTGAAATTAATGCATATATGGTCTCTTAAAAGAAGTTGAACAGAGTCATCTGCAATTGCTTCAAAGAAATGAAGAAAGAGGAAAAGAGGTGTTACATGGCACCATTAGACGAAAACTCGGCAGCACCGTAGATTAATCAAATCAAAGAAGCGCAAAAACTAAGTCTAACTTTATTGCAATCAAGCCTAAATTTCATTTCAGAGCCACAGACAAAGGGCTGGTTCGTTGTCTCAAAATTATTACAACAAATAAGGAAGAAGCAGAGGTTTCTGAGATTAGAAGCATAGAAGTAGAGTTGCTTCACCTTAACAACAAGAAATCGAACAAAGAATATGACAATTTTGTCCGAAACCAAAATTTGGTCAAACACTGTAATACTTTCTTATGTTAATGTTTTGAAACAATTGCGTAAGTTATGCAGATTCTCTATTATCAAAGTTAGTCATTATATTTTCAGAGGATCAAGTTTCTACCTTGCTGTCTTGATTGTTGAAGCGTGTTTGTTTTCAGTAGATAAATAAATGTATTACTTGCTTGCTCGTTTTCACCACCTGCTTCTTGGTGAGTATCACAGTAACATGTGTTGGTGTATACGCTTTGATAAAATTCGGCTTTCAAATACTACGTTGAAAGGGTATCAAACGCGGTCTCAAAATGAAGATTAAAAAAAATATGAACTTTGGTGAAACAATTTTGATGATCGGTGTTCTAAATCAAAAGTTACGGTCGTTTATAAGAAAAACGCTCCGGTTAATACAATTTTTTTTTCGGCTTTTAAAATTTACGTCGGAAGGGTATTGTATTTGGGCTCAAATTAAAGAGCAAAAAAAAAAAAATGAATTTTGATGAAAAAATTTTAATGATCGGAATTCTAAATCAAAAGTTACGGTTGTTTGAAAAAAAAAAAAAAAAAAAAAAACAGCAGCCAGTAGATGAAAGGAAGCCTATGAATTAGAAAAGAGGAAGTGCGCGAATTAGAAAAATGGTATTTTTGTTCGTCTGATTTTTTTTTATCCTTTTTGCAACTAAAAAGATTAGTGTGTCATGTTTATCAATTTTGGGATATAATTTGGATTTTTTCCTCCTTCCCTCTAAAAAATAGTATAATGACTTATAATATACTACCTCCGTCCCAAATTAATTGTCCTCTTTTTAGTTTACACACATATTAAGAAATATAATTAATGTGTTGTGTTTTTATACTATATAGACATACTTACCCCTAACAAATAATAAATGTTTGTTTTGGGATGTGAAATGAGTGCGCAATTAATAAATATTTGACTAAGGGTATCTTTGGAAAATAAACATTAAATGATGTATTGGTAATATAAAGTGACACTTTTTATGGGACAAATTTTTTCTAAAATATGGACACTTATTATGGGACGGAGGTAGTAAGAAGGAAGTAATAATCTTCTTGAGTCTTCCTCGTGTGGAGGCCCATCAATAAACATTCCACAAGACACGGCATTGGTTGGTCAAGTGGACTTTTCAATTGAAGGCATTAAGTCTTCATTTCTTGTGAGTGGTGCTAGATTTGTCATGTATTTGATAACACTACATGTCTTTTTTCACACATATTAAAGAATGTGAAATAAATATTTTGAATCTTATTAAATAATTTAATATTTTACACATATGTCCTTCAAATACTGATTGGAAATTTAACGCTACACATTTTTCAAAAAAAAAAAAAAAAAAGAAACGCTACATTCTTTTCATTATAAACAATGCAAATGCGGAAGGGCAAAAAAATGACAACTAATACATAAAATTGACAATTATTTTGAAACATCCGTGAACAGTTAAAAACGGACAGAGGGAGTACAATACTACCTCCGTCCCAAATTAATTGTCCTCTTTTTAGTTTACACACATATTAAGAAATATAATTAATGTGTTGTGTTTTTATACTACTACCTCCGTCCCAAATTAATTGTCCTCTTTTTAGTTTACACACATATTAAGAAATATAATTAATGTGTTGTGTTTTTATACTATATAGACATACTTACCCCTAACAAATAATAAATGTTTGTTTTGGGATGTGAAATGAGTGCAATTAATAAATATTTGGTAAGGGTATCTTTGGAAAATAAACATTAAATGATGTATTGGTAATATAAAGTGACACTTTTTATGGGACAAATTTTTTCTAAAATGTGGACACTTATTATGGGACGGAGGTAGTATATAGACATACTTACCCCTAACAAATAATAAATGTTTGTTTTGGGATGTGAAATGAGTGCAATTAATAAATATTTGACTAAGGGTATCTTTGGAAAATAAACATTAAATGATGTATTGGTAATATAAAGTGACACTTTTTATGGGACAAATTTTTTCTAAAATGTGGACACTTATTATGGGACGGAGGTAGTATATGATAATAAGAAGGGAAATGACAGAGGCACACACAAAATACACAACTCATCCATACAAAGTGCATCTAGCCATAAATCTTGTTTAAGAGAATCTTTAACGACACCACATTAAATTTAGAATTGCCCTTAAGGCACCCAGTTCATACATATTTTTAAATTTTGTTGTGGTGTTCCAGGTAGACTTGGCGTGGTGCTCTTAAAGGCTTCCTTGTTTAAAAGAAGACAAAAAAGGATACAACAAAAATTATGAACCATAGGTTGCCATTTTGTGTGAATGGGCTGTAAATATTGTGTGTGTGTCCATCATTTTTGTAAAACGAATCATTTCAATCAATAGGTTGTATGTAATGGGAGGCACTATTACCAGAGCTGGGTTGCTCCAGCCAGAGCAATTTGTCATAAATACCCTTCCGGCCTTCCGTGTCCTCTTAATGAACTGATAGCATTCATTTAATAGTATTAGGTCCCACCTACCTTTTTTTTTTCCTGGCCGCAAATTGCTGATCTCTCGTAAACATTGTTTTCTTTCTTTTTTTTGTTTTGTATTTTTTTTATTGGTTCCCATGAAAATTTTGTAAATTTGGATAAAAGAAAATATTTATTGTTTTTTATGAATCTAAATAAAATATATTTTCTCAGTTATTGGGTTGTCATCAAAATTTATAAAATGTTCCCTCTTTTTATCTTGTCATCATAATTTACATAATTCGTTCTACTCCACAAATTACTCGATACAATTCAAAATAATCCTAATTAAATATTATTCATCAAAAAAATTGTTGTTGTCTTACTAATTGATTAAAGACTCATCATCGTACATATATATTGTTCGATTCATATTCTTTTCTCTTCACCGCAACGTCATGATAGTGTTAGTGAATTCTTATAAGAAACTTCGACATGTTTAGCATAACTAATACAAGATTTTTGAGGATTTTATTTATAAATTTTGTTAAAAAACATTCGTTAATTATCAAAAATCATAAAGCTATCAGTCCGATTGGACAAAAGAAAACTCAACCTTTTTTGTTCTCATATAAACATTTCATTTCTCATTAAGAAAATAGACATTCTTTATCCAAAAATTATAATATTTATTTCTGACAATGCAAAACACCGTCAGTGATGAAACCGGATTGATATTCTTGTAATTTGGCATCGTAAGGAAAACCTAATTAGTTTACAAAGGATCTGAAGATGATTTATAGCTGAGTCAATTGTGTTTGACTGTGAACGTGCCCAGAGATATTACGATCAAGCTATTAACGTTGTTTTGAATTGCGGGTATGATGATCATTTTATAGGCTTTCTTCCTGGGGAATGGATTGTATAAAATTGAAGTCATGGTCAATGACTAAGAACCGCTCTAAAGGCAGTTACAATGTAATAATGACCATGTCGGTGTGAATCATAGATAACGCATCTCTGAGTGCCACGTGTATGGGGTCGGGTCACACCCGTATCAATTTCTCTTATCGTACCATCACAATATATGATACGAAATCCATATAATGAATGTAATTTTTTTTCGCTTTTTAGTTCCATAATATACGACTTTTAGAATACTATTAAAATATTTATAACATTTTTATTCATTTTACCAGTAGCTTATCGTTTATCAATTCATTTTTTATTACTTCAAAGCTATAGAATTAATGATACTCAAACGACATCTTAAACTTTTTCCTTTTAAAATTATGACATCAATATATTGTTTTAATGTACATGAAAATGACTATAAAAAAAACCTTATATTCGTAAACGAATATAACATTACAAAACAAAATTTCCTTTCAAAGTAAAAGGCCTAATATTATCAATAGAATGAATGAATTTTTATAATTTTTTTATGAACTTTAAAAAAAAAAGAATGAAGACAATCTAATAAAAGAGAAAATGTTATAAATTATGATTACATGCAACAAGAGAGATTTTTTTTATGAAAAAAAGCCTAATACTAGTAGAATGAATTCCATAAGTTTTTTTTTGTCACTGAATTCTATAAGTTATGACAATCAAATAAGAGAGAAAATTTTATAAATTATGATGACAAGCTTTGTTTTTAGGGAAAATGATGACAAGCTAATAAGCGGGGAAATTTTATTAATAATGTTTTTTTGTGGAAAAAATAATGTATTTTATTTAGATTAATAAAATAACAAAACTCAAAAAAAACTATGTAAAAAATTTTATCCATATTTACAAGCTTTTCATGGAAACCAAAAAAAAAAAAAAGAAAAAAAAAAGAAAAGAAAACAATGTTTACGAGGGATTAATATGTCTTGAAGCTTGAAAAACAATTGCGGCTAGGAAAAAAGAAAGTAGGTGGGACCTAGTACTATTAAAAGCATTTAGAAGCAAATGGCAGGCGTATCTGTTCATTTAGAGGAAATGAAGGGTATTTATGGCAAATTGCTCTTGCCGGAGCAACCCAGCTCTGGCAATAGCGCCTCCCGTATGTAATATCTCATATTAGAAATGTGAAGAAAATATTATCAATATATTAGGTTAAGATATAATAAAATCGATGACTTGAATTACGTATTTTATGTCAAACAAAGACGATAAATCTAATTATGAATTACGCATTTTATGTCAAACAAAGACGATAAATCTAATTAGTTATTTGAACTATTATGCCTCAAATAAGGTCATTAGGCTCGAGTTCTGGGGCATTACATTATACATTATAATTAACAATATAAAAAAGTTTTATGACACACGTTTAGGCTCTAAAGTTATGGTTAAATGCAACAACCCGTTTCACAAACAAGGGTAAAATGGTAACATGTCGTTTAGAAGTTGCGCCCAACTCATTACCAAGTGAACATTGAAGTTCACATGGTTGTGATATCATACATTATAGAACGGAAAAATACAAAATAAAAAGCACATAAATTGAAATAACAATTACTCCCTCAGTTTTTTTAGACTGTCACATTTCATGATTTGTTTTGTTTTATTTATCTGTCGTTTTACGTTTCTAATACATTATTTATTTATTTATTTTCACTTATACCCTTGTCTTAATTAAGTCAAAGTTTTATAATTCCAATGCAAATAGAATTGTAACCATCAGGATACAGTCTACCTCCGTTGCTTTTTTAGTGATGTAATTTTGGGGGAGGAGACTTTTCTTTTTCGAGAGTAACGAACTTTTTAATACTTCAAATTAATAGTAATATTAATAGGTAGGGTAAGAAGGATAATTTTGTCATTTTATACCGTATTTCAGATATATTAATCACTTTATTAATCCGTGTGAATCTTCTCTATACGACCGATAAAGGAAAAGGGAGAGAGTACTAGTGTGCTACACAGGATTTATCAAACTCAGAAAATGAAAGATGGAACAAAATCTGAAAGAAGTAGCTGTCAACTTAAAGATAGTGGCGGAACCAGAAAAAAATTTCGGGGTGGTCTTGGTATATAAACGGGTTAATTTGATTTTTAGTCCTCTAACTTTCCCTGTTTTTGTAAATAGTCATCTTTTTGCTCCGGTAGCATTTTCAGTCCTATAACTTTCTATTTTCCGGATTTTTAGTCCTTTTGACAATTCATCACCGGAGAAAGAAATATGGGGTGTCTTAGTATATGTATATAAAGCCTAAAAAAATCCGAAAAAAAATGCAGTTGGTAGTGGAATTTGAACTTACAACCTAGAATTATGAAGGCGAAAAGAGTTTGTTCTTAAACCACTAAGATATAAGGTCTTTTGTTCAAAAAGACACATAACATACTAATATTAACACTACTACTAATACAATAATAAATAAAAAAAAATTTCAAAATTTGGGAGGGGGGGGGGGGGGGGGGGCCTTGAGACCACCCCACCCCTCACTTAGTTCCGCCCCTGCTTAAGGACGCAACCTCGAAAAGAAATAAAAGATGACATGCATGAAATATAGTAACTCAGAACATGAAAGATAGAACAAATCTGAAAGAAGTAGCTGTCAACTTAAGGACGCAACCTCGAAAAGAAATAAAAGATGACCTGCATGAAATATAGTGTCGAATGGAAATGAAAGATCCAAAGAACACGTTGTAACGCCCCGTTCCCGGACACCGAGTCCTTATCCGGAAAAGGAACGTTCGGCACGTATAAAATAAAATAAATTTCACTTTATACATAAGCCTCTACTACTTCGTATCGAGTTAAGAAAACAGAAGCAAAAGACTCAGGTAATAATTTTTTTTCAAATAACCAAGAATAGTCATTCAACTAAAGATGGAAATGTAATCTTTATTACATTCAAAGGAAAATACGAAAATCCAATTGTACGATAATCTCAAAATAAAAGAGATAAACTACAAGTCTCAAAGGACCAAAACCAACTCCTAAAGAGCCAAAAGAAAGTATCGTCTAAATATTCAAGTGAAATAAAAGTAAAAATGTAAAGCTCCAATGAGGCGTCCTCAAACGTCGTCATCGAAATCCTCTTCAAAATTTGGGTCAACATGTTCATCTTCTCGCCCCAAACACATAGAAAACATGCATTTGAGGTAAGTACAACGTACTTAATAAAAGAGATAAGCTATGACTTCAAATAAGATTTATAACATAAATACTAAGCACAAAATAAATAAATGCGTAAAGTAACCGGTATGATCATGGACTTTTCCTAGGTGCGGTTTCGAATACAAACTGACGAAACCACAGGTCACAATCTAAAGGTAGCTGCAACCGCCAATAGGATCTTTAATGCGACATTCTCCAATGGGATCTTTATTTCGTCTTTCTTTGGTATCCATCTTCCGCTCCATTCTCGTTACATAAATTTTATCTAATACAATAATAAACCCGCTCCGGCTTTCGAGCCGTAGCTTGCTTCAAGAGTAAGCCAAAAAATGTGAGCGCTCCTGCACTATACGGCTTTTTGGTGACGCCCTATCTTGCTCTTGTAGAAGGCATATAAAAAAAAAACGGTGGATTGGTTCTCGCATCCCTGTGCCCGGGGCGAGTTCGGTTTGCCACACACGGGGGGAACTATCACGTTCTTCATAACGGCCTAGGACAATTTTTAAACCAACGAAAAATAAATCATTCACATCTATCCTATTGGTCGAGTCCATTATCAATTGGGGTCCATATAATCATATTATATATCTACACAATATGTAATCCATACAATAACATCTTATGAAAAAGATAAAATTAAAAACTAACAACTTGCGTCTTAGTTAATTGATTACGTTTAATCAATCAAATAATTTTATCAAATCAATTAACTATTAACATTTAATTAATTAAATGATTCTAATCGAAATAAAATTAACGGTTAATTTTAAACGATTACAATTTTAATTTTAATCAATTTGAACTATTCTAAAAATAAATCAAAATTAAAATTAAGTCTCTTTTGTTTCTTTCCTTTTGATTCCTAATCAAAAGTGATGCCTTTGGTTTCATAAACCACAAGGCACAAACCTTGGCCCTTTCCAAAATCAAAATTTTGAAAAGGGCTCCGCCCTAGGCCTTTTCCAAAATCAAATATTTTGAAAAGGGCATAGGCCTATTCCAAACACAATTTGGAATGACCTAGATTATTTAAAGGCAAATCATATTTACCAAATAATGCCACGTGGCATCCCAATGGTCCAAACTATTTAAACAATTAGTTAGCCACATGACATTAACCATACAAAGAGATACCAATCACAACTATTAACCATATTGAAAACACAAAATACACAAAACAAAAGGAAGGGACCCACCGTGCAGCCGCCAGCCGACAGCCATGAGGTTGCCGCCGCCAGTCGGCCGAGCACCACCCAATCTCTTTTTTTTATTTTCTTTTCGTGTATCATTTTGCGAATCAAAAATCTTTCATCTTTTAATACGCAATGACTACTACATTTCATGTGCTCGGTTACTGGGTAAATAGAATCCTATCGCTGTAGTAATATCCATACGATTGTATCTTGATTGTATCCCATAATTTGGATATCAAGCTCTCTCGGAATAACTCATTTACTCCCACTTTGCAAAGATTCACGAGAACTAGACATTTCTTATGGGAAGGCCCTTTCGGATATTCACCCCTACTATTAGGGTACTCGATTTCCGGACGACCAAACATGTATACTTCGCATGCTTCAGTATCACACCCAATCACTACCGCATGATTGCCCCATGGTTAGGGGAAACCTCAATAGTGTCAAAGCATGACAATCCACACCGTGATGCCATGTAGACTCAGGTCCTAAGGATAATTACACAACCGTCATATAGTGTGACACTTAACAGTGTAAGTGGATCAGTTTAACGTACGCATTCTCTAATACACGTCCACGTACAATCCAAGTGTCTTTACACTTCGATAGATGAGATCTATCCTTGCCTTTAAAGACAGAAGACATCTAATACGTGCTAGACTGTTTGTACTATTTATGCCCTGTTTAATAGTACATAAGCCTAGAGACATTTAAGTATCAAACTTATCAAGCGATTAGACATCTCATCAACCATAATAATGGTTTCTCTATCACAGTCTAATACTAAGGACGTTATCATACAACAATTCATGATTGGTTCTTTAAAAAAACAAATATATGACAACAGAAAAGTCATTTATTATATATGTATAATCATAGAGAAATAGTAGAAATGATCCGACCCGGTCGAATCCGGTCCAACCCGATTGGGTTTAGGACACTATTTCAACAAATTACCAAAGAGAAAGAAATCTAGGCTTTTGTTGGGCATAAACTCGTACATCAGCATTTTCTCTTCCTGGTGAATGCAACATCCATAAATTCGAACAAAATTCGTGTGTTGGAACTTGGAGATCAGTATAAGTTCGCGTTTGAACTCGTCCATTCCTTGTCCTGATGTCTTTGACAGCCTTTTAACTGCTATTTCTCGACCGTCAAATAATCTCCCCCACATGATGAATCAGGAACATTAGTCATGAGATTACGAAGAATGTAAAGGATCTAAAGTTATTAATTGAACATTGTAACAACTTACCTTGCAAACGGTCTATATCCTCCTTCTCCGAGCTTATTTACATTGGATAATTCATCTGTAGCGGCCAAAATAGCATTTAAGCTAGAAACCTTTACATTTGGAGCATCTTTTATACCTATTTCAAGTTCTTCGCCAAAATTGAAGCTATTCAAGCCCGTCAATTGATGTATGAAGTCGTCTTTCCTGCTCTTTTCCTTTACTATAACACCAATTTAAGTATAATAATGAGATTGAATTTTTGAATGACATTTTCAAGTGCCTATTGTATATAGTCTTACATTTTTGTATCTTCACATAGCACAAAGGCTGCTAGATGTAACCGCACTTGCTAGAGAAACAACTATCCATATCCACGTCTTTTTTTCTGCAGAGATAATCGACCAAATATACTAATCAGACATATTTAACGAGTTGAACTTTGATAAAACTGCATAAATAATTTCACTGAAACTTACTTTTGGGAGGTTTTTGTGAAACCAAAACATACTTTTGTGCTGCCTTACCAAATTGATCTTTTGAAAATTGCATATACTTATTATTTTTTATCCAAGTCCTGCATTCAGTTCCATTATTATCAAATCCCAAGCAATTGCAATCATTCCAGCATCTTTCCATACCATCATTAAGACTAATAGTTGAATTATCATCATTATTACTCAAACCACCAATCCAATCTCCGCTTAGCAACTCGAAGCTATCATTTTTGCCTCGACAATTAGGCACTGCAAAAACCGCGCACCTTGAGCTATCACTCTCATATCCATAGCAAAAGTTGGCGGCGTTAAGAATAGACGAGTTATGACCAATGATTTGCCCATCTTAAGTTAACCCTACACACAGACACCGTAATATCTGTTGCACTCTATGTAGTAAACTGGGCACAATCTGATTACATTGACTAGAAAACGAATAAGCAAAATTGCAACAAAAAGAAATTACAACAAATCGAAATTACAACAAACAACTTACAGTTTGTTTTGAAACAGATTAAAAGTAGAAGCAAACCGAGCCGTGTGTTTAACACACTTTCCTTAAGACTAATTCGTCCCCTCACCGTCGAGTGCTTGAGCTTCAATGGAACGTTAGTCTCCCAGGGTAGAACGGTTAACAAGGACAGGTTGCACCATACCTTCCTTGTTTAAGAACTTTGTTGCTTGAACTCTCTATTTTCATAAGAAGGGTAGAAGGAAAAGAATTTGCTGCTGCATTTCGATTTATGTTTCTCTATCTCTCTCTGATGAAGCAAAATACAGCAGTATAAATAGGCTCTAGTAGAGGAGAGTGGAAAACCGATGGAATATGGAATGAACAGCATCAACTCTGTGTTTAATGTCATAAGTGTAGCAGAACTGGAAGGTCTCTCAGTTGGATTGGAACAGGAACAGTCTCACAGCAGCATTCATGAGCGCACTCAGTTTGAAAAAATAAAATAAAACACAAGCCCAAGGGTAAATCCGGATTGGATTTGCACCCCTCCCCCCCCCCCCCTGCGCGCGCGAGATCGTGTATAAAGTTGGTTTCTTATTCCAACTACACGAAAACAACATCATATAAATATTGACTCTTTTCCCTTCTTCCAACCAATGTGGGAGAAATAGCTTCTTCCCATTTTTTCCTTTCCATAACACTTTCCATTCACACACTTAAGCCCAATAGGCCCAATATGACATATCATTTAAAATATTTCATTTTAACCATCAATTTTCCAAGAATATCCATTTTATTGTTAAATATTTAATTGATAACCCTTATGTTACATAATAGTTTGAAAACAAAACCTTAATTTTTTAATAATTGATCACCTTAATTCCTTAAATTAATGTTACTTATTCTTTAAATCCAACACACCCACACCAAAATACCTATTATTTTATAATTTAATCACTTGAAAAACATTATTTAATGTTACATTTGAACCCCAATTAACAGGGTAAAACACTACAACAAGTAGAATGTTATGGTCAAAATACAATTATATACAAAAATGTGTAAACCCCCGTTTTTTGTTACACAATAGCCTGAAAATCTACTCTACTTTTTTCATTCACTGGACCCTGCATACAGACATCATAATACCCATTTTATTGTTACGTATTTAATAGATAGATATTGTTTTATGTTACATAATAGTTTAAAAACAAAACCCTAATTTTTATACTTGATCACCTTAATTTCTTACATTAATGTTACTTATTCTTAAAACCCAACACATCCACACCATACTATTATAACTTAATCACTTGAAAAACCTTATTTAATGTTTTTAAACCCCAATTAGAAAGGTAAAACACTACACCAAGCAGAATGTTATGGTCAAAATACACAGACACAATTTGTATTATAAAAATCAAACCATCAAAAACAATTTATGTCTATATATATATGTGTGTGTGTGTGTGTGTATGTATACATATGTCTATGTATATCAGTATTGATTATGGGACGCTTTAATCAAAGTCGGTTCTCACAATACACACACAAAAGTCAGTTCTACTATAGTATACAGGTAGAGTGGTGCACGAGTAGATTACGTGTTGTTCAAATAAAATCTCCCTTAATTATTACTACATATAAATAAGTAATATCTCATACCAATATCTATTACTACTTCAGTCAACTACCTCACACACGTAGGTTTTGGCCCCAGCTTGATAGGACATATGACAAGGTGAAACAAAATAGTTTACATGGCTTTATATGATCCACCTAATTGGAATGTATGACAATATTATGTTGTGTGTATGTATATACACCGTACACTCACATATATATATATATATATATATATATATATATATATATATATATATATATATATATATATATATATATATATGAAGAGAATAAAGAAGACAAAAAACCGGGAAAACTGGAACCAAGCCGATCCAAACTGGACCGAATAAAATGATTTTACCTAGTTATGGTTCGGTTTTGGTTTGTGAATTTGTAAACCGTAAAAATAGTTTGGTTTTAAAATTGGCAAAAAAAACCGGAAAACCGGACCATGTGCACCCTTAATTTAAAATGTCTTAGATAGATTTTTCAATATTTTACAGATATGCCTTTCAAATATTAGTTTGAAATTTAATGCTACACACTATTATTGTAAATAATGTAAAGGTGGAACGGCAAAAAAAATTGATAATTAATACTTAAGGTGGACACTTATTGTAATTTGAGACATTCCAAAAAGTAAACGTGGACAATTAAAAGTGGACGGTGGGAGTACAATATATGATAATAAGAAGTAAGATGATAGATGCACACACCAAGGGCACAACTCATCCACACATGGTGCATCCACTACAAGAAAAATAGGATTTAGCGACACATAATAACGCCTGAAAAAGTAGCATATGGAGGCGTTTCAGTCTAGTAGTGACGTTTTGAAGCACCCCTAGTTCTCCGGTCACTAGAGCTGAAACCACTTTTTGAAACTTTAACAAGCACCTCATTAGATTGTTAATAAGGCAATTTGAAACGCCTGAAAATCATCAAAACAATACACTTAAAAACGTTCTAATAAGGGCACAGTGCAGTAGAAAACGCCTTAACAGGTATCCAGTAGATTTAGTAGAAAGCGCCTTAACAGGTACCCAGTAGATACTTTTTTAAAATGCCTTAACTGGTGCATAGTTGATATATTCTGAAAGCGCCTTATTAGGCTTGCAATGGAGACATTCAAAGCGCCTTATTAGGCTTACATTGAGACATTCAAAGCGCCTCATTAGGCTTACAATGGAGACATTCAAATGTAACATGAGAAGAAAGAAAGGTACTTACAAAAGAAAAGAAACTTACTTATTATAACATAGTCTGAAATCATGTACTTGTACCATACATAATTTTCACAAGCCATGTCCTGTGTAAAAATACTTACCAACTTAATCTCAAGCATCATAATTTACAAGTATCATTGGCATATCAAACAACCATTCTAAAAAGAAAGGTACTTTATACTACATCTGTGCCAAATTAACACCTTTAAGTATTCAAAAATCACTTAATAATTGAAATAACGAAGACCAAATGCGGGTTCGAAGATTATCACTTTTTTCTAAAGAAACTGTAATTTCTAGCATCTACAAACAGTAAAATCACCAACTATAACATAATTCCACAAAGTAAAATCAGAAATGGGCTTATACAATAAAATAAGTAACTACTGGAAACCCAACTGATGATCGAATTATTGCAGGATAGTTCTAAGGTCAAATGCAAAGGAGACCAACAAAATGAGTTTCAAAAACTTATTCCAAAAATGTATTTGAAAAATACAAATAAGTCTAAAGCACCCCTAACCTTGTCAGAAAGTTGTCCAATAGAACAGACTAAAGTCAGAAAGAATTCTTTGGGAAAATAAATGTACACATTATATATATTTTAAGGAAACAGAATGCATTAACAAAGAAACAGCCATCAGTCAAATTAAAGAAAACACAACCCAAGATCAGTAGTAGGATATATATACATAGTTCATGAACTAGTTCCAAAAGAATTCAACACACAAGGCAAAAGCATTCAAGAATTTCAACTAAACCAGTATAAACAAGTTGCAAGATAGCTAGGCCAAATGTCGGTGCACTCTCTTCCTATAGTCATAGGCGGATCTACACTTGAGTACAGGGGGTCGAGAAGGTCTTAGTTTAGTAGGACATGTGGAATGAGGCGTTTCCCCGCCCTCTCATGTACTCGTGGCTAATTCTGTTGTCGTGAGAAGAGTTCTCATTTGGTTTTGTTCTTCGTATCGATTACCTTTGTTTCTTACTGTAAGAAGAATTTTCGGACGGCTTCATAACACTATAAATTAACTATCTTTCATATTTGTTCAAAAGAAGTACAGATTGTGTTCTACAGACGTTGGAAATGGCTATACATACTTATCATATTTTCGTCTGCTTCTTCGTTGTCGGTGGGTCTCTCTCTTTTTGTTACAATACTATTGTATCCTTTTACGTACAGTGCTAATTCATTGCATGGTAAGAATCATTTTTTACATACATATATGCAGCACTACTTGGGATTAAAGACTCACAAGCCACCACATTTTCCGTGAAGAAAAGATATGATCGAAATTCAATCTCTCGGAATCTATATAGTACGAAAGTCCGGAAGCCGTAAATGTTTTTTTTGAACAGCAATAAAATATTTCTAGCAAGACGTTAGAAAATTACAGGGAAACCGAGCATAAAACACCGGAAAAAAAGTAGGTAATCAATCTGTATAACTAAAAGCTACATAAAGAAGAAGCATACGAAAACCAAAAATTAGAACACTTCAAACATGTCATAAAACCTTGCTCCACCGGCATCCGAACTTTGAAACTGGAAATGTAATTTCATTGTTTTATGCAACCGGAACAACATAAGCTGCTCCAGCACAGGTTTTTGCTACCACGATGAGGATCCGGGTGCTTTAATGGAGTACATCTGTATGCCAAATGATCACCGGTCCTCGCTCGTGGATGATGATCCAGTGGTGGATGAAGATGAGGCGGCGGTCCCTCCTACATATTGTGAGGATTATAACTGCGACGATGTAGAGGAATTTTGTCCTGACGACCTCGAGTGTTATTGCCACTTTGATGATGAGTACCTAGAATCATATTGCATGCCAAATTAAAATAGTTTCGCAACTATTTCAAATTTGAATTTCATTTCTTGTGTACTTGTCATGTTTCACAATCCCATGTGATATTTGGCATTTGATCCACACTCTATTTTTTTTTTCTTCACATTATTAAGGATAAACTCATATATTATTGGACTAAAATACCTTTAATTAAATGAATTATGCATCCTTTTATTTGTTCTAATTGTTTTCTATTATTTTTCTTTCTTATACTTCACTAAAATTATTGAAACAGCTAATAGAAGATATTGTGATTGTGGAAAATATTTTAGTCATTTCTCCATAGAATTTATGATATTCATCATATTTATTAATCTGTGTGAAAACCCCAACAGTGACTTATATATTTGGACACAGGGAGCTTTATATATATCTAACAAGATACAAGATAGTGTGTTGTTACAAGATTGAATGAACAAAGAGGAATACACAAATGCAGCAGAAAACAGAACCCTGAAATAGGCAGACATATTTCACACCTAATTTCACATAGCGACAACACTATACTTACAATAAGGGGTATACTTACAATAAGGGGTGGCTCCAAGAAATTTCCTATGATGCTCCAGGACTTTTTAAGGGGGTTGAGTGCCCCGCCCCTATATAGGGTAGAGCCGCCCCTGCTTACCATCCTTAAAAATGGTACAAAATGGTTCTTAGTACAAAAAAATGGTATGAATTG
The DNA here is from genome assembly GCA_036785695.1 of Gentiana straminea. NCBI lineage: Eukaryota > Viridiplantae > Streptophyta > Magnoliopsida > Gentianales > Gentianaceae > Gentiana > Gentiana straminea. The sequence continues at coordinate 656,923 of JAVUPR010000273.1, forward strand.
TCCTGAAATATCAATCCCTGTTTTTAGAGGATCCGAGTGAAAAAAAGAGTAAACCACCTTTATTCATCAACATAGTAAAAATAAACCAAAATGCTAACCATGAATTTTGCAAGAAAAAATTTTATAAGACAAGTACTATGCCACTGCTATCTCGCCTCCAATGTTGTGATGGTCAAACCATTTACGGAAACTGGAACGATTTCATCCAATAAATAATCGGTTGACCTTGTTCCGACTACCTGTCTGCCTGTAAAGAATGCCGGTTTCTTTGGATTAGGTAAATCTACAATTTCATTATTAAGCATCGAAATAACTTCGGACATGGTTGGTCTATCATTTGCATCTTCTTGCACGCATAAAAGACCGACATGGATTGCTCTGAGTAATTGTTTTACATCAAAAGATTCACCAAGGGTTTCGTCCTTCAACTCTAATGCTCTTTGTCTTTTCCATAGCTCCCATGCCTAAACATTATAAAACAATACACTAAAGATTTCCTTCCAATATCTATTGATATATATATATTAAATGAACGTTTAAGATAATTTTTGGAATGATTATCAAATAAACTTACGTATCCAATAAGGTTGAGTGGTCTGTCAAGATTGTAAAAGGTTGAATTCTTTTTACCACTAATGATCTCAAGGATTAGCACCCCAAAACTGAATACATCAGACTTGATTGAAAATGATCCTTCCATAGCATACTCAGGAGCCATGTATCCACTGCACATAAAACTTCAAAATTATTTTGTTTCTTCAAACCGTTTTTCCTCAAAGATTAACATGATAACGATGATAAGCAAATTTGATTATTCACAACACTTACTATGTTCCAACAACCCTATTTGTCATTGCTTCTGTCACATTGTGTTGGAAAATTCTGGCCATTCCGAAATCCGCAATCTTCGGATTCATATTCTCATCTAGTAGTACATTACTCACTTTCAGATCTCTGTGTATTACTTTCATTCTAGAGTACTTATGGAGGTAAAGCATTCCTTGTGCAACGCCTTCAATAATGTTGAATCGAATCTGCCAATCTATTTTCTCCTTCTTATCAGCAACTGTTAAAATAGTCAATGATGAAATTAGTTCAAAACATTTTGATTATATCAAAAAACAAATGTTTAAGCACTATTTGTATGACAATCAAAGAGCCACGAGAATAGCACCCTGCCAATGATTCTTTCTCTAGAGCCAATGATTCTTTCTCTAGGTGCTTTTTCAATGAAAGGATGCAATGGGTAGGTATTCGAGAAATTTTTTACCAAATAGAAAGAAATCAAGACTTTTGTTAGGCATGAATTCATATACAAGCATCTTCTCTTCTGGGTGGATGCAACATCCATAAAGTCGAACAAGATTCGTGTGTTGGAGTTTGGTGATAAGTATAAGTTCATTTTTGAACTCTCCAATTCCTTGTCCTGATGTCTTTGATAGTTTTTTCACTGCAATTTCTCGGCCATCGGGTAATATTCCCTATATAATGAATCAGAATCATTAGTCATGAGATAAGGAAGAAAGTAAAGGTCAAAACGTTGTTGATTGAACATTTTAACAACTTACCTTGTAAACAGGTCCATAACCTCCCTGTCCGAGCTTATTTTCATTTGAGAAGTTATTTGTGGCAGTCAAAATAGCTTTTAAGCTAAAAACCTTTACATTAGGAGCATCTTTTATGTCTTTTTCAAGTTCATCACCATAATTAAAACTATCTGAGCCTATCAACTGATGTATGATGTCATCTCTCCTCTTTTTTTCCTGTGCTGTAACACCAATTTGAAAAGATCTATTTTTTAATCCAAATATAGAAATTTGGTGTACGAGATTCTTGCATATTGTGTAATGTCTTAAAATGTACCTTTATAACATACATATATATATATATAGTAGCAAAATGCACATGCGTTGCACGTGTTTCGGTTAAATAAACTTCATAAAATTGCAAAATTAACAATAAAATTTAATATTACTATTATCAAGTATATATTAATACATTAATTACAAACACGCTAAATAATATTATTAAAAAATATACCTTTTGCATTTTGTTTCTACTTTGAAATTGTGGATACATTTACTTGATAAATTTATCATTCATTTAAAGATAATAATAATTCGTAAATGTATTACTCTTCTTTATTACAAAATTATCTTTTGCACGGCAATATATCATTTACTACATACATTTATATTTGATAAATGTGTTTCATAATGTTTCTATGATTATAGATGTTAATGAAATGCATAAATGTTATAAATAAAAACATTGATAAATGTAGATCATATGTAGAAAACCTAATCTATGTGTAAATATCTATGTGGAGTAAAAGAAATAACATCATTGTCCACATAGATATGATATGTAAATATCAATGTAATCCGAGGCTTGTCAATAGGGCCGATTTGCTAGAGCTACCATTCCATGACCAATATTTCACATGGTCCAGGTCTGTACCTAATACTCATGCGATTGAACATTGGTTGGATCAAGATTTGTGCAACTCTAGGTGGTGGCATTAATATCCTTGCTTCTCTGTGTACCATCTACCTTATGTGTAGTCTGATCACCACTACATCCTTTTAGCTCTAGAGAGTATACATGTCATAGACTATATTGACAGACCCTTTTGATTCCAAGCTTTCTGGATAAAACACAATGACTTTTATAATGTTCTTATTAATGCTTGAAATGTTACTTACAATAATTTGCAGGGGGCTCTTGATACTTTTGCTTCAAAATCCAAAGAATAAAATAAAGGGTCTCCGAGAATGTATTCTATCAGAAGAAGAAATGTAAAGCTATAATTGAAGGAGTCCAACATTCTCTCTCAAAAGATCCTTCGGGTTTCTTGACTAATCTAGACAAGGAATTACAGCAGGATTACGAAGACTATCAATCTCAAGAAAATTTATTGGCACCAGAATCGCATCTTAGTTGGATTGAGGACGGTAAACATAACACATGATATTTCCATCTCTCCACCAAACGAAGAAGAGGCGGGAATAATATTCTTTATCTGAAAGATGCCAGTGGGACATGGATCAATGGCAATGATGATGGTTAAAATAGTCTATCCTGCGGAATCAATATTCTATCCATTATGAGCTAAAAATAGTTGTTTCGACCTATAAATATGAACCATTTACGTTGAATATCATATGTCGGGTTCGTGAGTCGAGAAATCTGCACTTAGCGTTTATTTTCCCTGTTTCGATATTATTTCATGCGTTATTTGATGATTTTCAGGATACGAAATATTGGGCTGAGCATGATGGACGAATCTGGAGTGGACAGGACAAAAGGAATGGGCCTAGGGTATTCTAGAAGCATCCGAGTTAAGTCGGTTGAAGAAAAAGGACAGAAATGCCCTCGGTAACCCGAGGGGAGGTGCTAACTTACCGAGGGTCTAGAATCTTCCGAAACGCGTTTTCTTGGGCGAGAGGTAGAACTAGATGTTCCTAAGTCGGTTTAGATAGCTATAAATAAGAGGCTTCGCCTCAGAACTCAATGTACTCAAATTATTCAAGGAAATTATGCAATAAAAGTTCTTTGTTCTTTATTTTATTTATTTTATGAGTTCTGGTCGGAGAGACGATGGAGTCGCCGCCTAGGGAGAGATCCGAAGGAGATCTATGCTCGTCTTCGAGGGTATGATTTTCTGTCTTTTCCAAGATGTAGATCTATCGTCGTTATACTCGACTAGTATGTTTTAATTAATTTCTTATTTAGTTTAATTATGTAGTAGTTAGTTTATTTTACCCCATGTGTTATGGATCTGATTCGTTGGTGAAGAAATCATGAAATAGTAGTTGCGTTCTTCAAATCTGCGACGGTCTATATCGCTAGATCTGAATACCTAGTAAATTACTAATTCATTATAATCGGCGTCAGCTACGTTGATCGATAGATTTAATTTACATGTTCGTAGCCTGATCAACTATTTGCATGTTATCGTAAATTAAGATGAAGGACCGCACGTGAAGTGTTAATTAGGACATTCTCTAGAATGGACCCTAGGAACGTGTTGGTCAATGTCGACAGCTGTCTAGGCGGGTTTGCGGTATGAGGTAACACTCAATATCAGCAGCTCTAGTTCTTTATGCGTATGGACTATTACGGACCAATTAAGGAGGGTAGTTTGCGTATAGATTGTCTACCGCCATTGTCGGAGTAGATAGGGTCAGGAGTTGTAGAATGCTAGAGTTGAATAGATTGGAAGAGTTTAAACTTCAAGCGTATGAGAATGCAAGGATTTACAAGGAAAGAACGAAACGCATGCACGATAAGAAGATTCTGAACCGCACATTTCAAGTGGGAGATAAAGTGCTGGTATACAATTCGCGTCTTCATCTTTTTCCTGGGAAGTTTAAGTCTAGATGGTATGGACCACATGTAGTCACGAAAGTCTACAATTCAGGTGCATGTGAAGTAAGAAATGAACGCTCTGGGCAGATTTTCACAGTTAACGGCCACAGACTGAAACATTACCTAGAGCACAATTATAACCCTGAATTGGAAGTCTTTGCGTTAGATGAGCCAGAATATGAATAGAGGAGCCTTATTAGTACAGTCGAGCTACCGACTATAAACTCAGAACTATTTCTAAACCCTTATTTATTGCTTTTGTTTATTTATTTTATTTTGAGTCAATAAAGTAGCATGACAATCGCATGGTTTTTTTCCTCACATGTATCTTCAGTCATCTGACTAGAGATATATATGGTTTATTCCTTCACGATTCTCATGTGATAACCTCGTAACAGTTTTCGCGTCTTGCTTAGGCCAATGACAGAATAAAGTGGCTTAAACTGTTTTTGCGCATTCCTTTGGTATGCACAATTACCGCCACCTTATTTTCTTATTGCCCTTCGCATGTTACTCTCAGTTTTTGGAAGAATTTTGGAAAGCAGGTATAAACTTGGAAGAGGAATAACCTAGGAGCTAATGATTTTGCTCGCGGATTCGTTTTGACTCAGCCAACATTTACAGAGCTAAGTACTTTCTTCTCTTTATTATTAGTCATTGGGGACAAAGTCTATAATAAGTGGGGGGTAAGGCGTCTTAGCTGGTTAGTCGAAAAAAGGGAATATTTTTGAAAATTTAACACTGTTTTTAGCTTGCTATTTGCACGTTTTCGAGTAAGGAATCGGTAGAAAAGGAGCTCAAGTTCAATTTGAAGTGAGCTATAGCATATTCAATTTAGTATGGAAGAACGAGCATATGTTATGTTGCGTGAAGTAGTAACTTATTAATTATTATTCTATCATTGCAATCAATATTTGAGCACATAATCTGAGTGAGAAGTGTTTAAGATTAGATGATGAGTTGTTTTAACCGGGAATCATTATTTGTCTGTCTATATACTTTAACAAATTGTTGTAAGACAATGGAAGCAACTTGCACTACTAAAAAAATACCTTTTTGCTACACTTTTGTTTGCCACGCTCTAAAGAAACAGCGCCGCAAAAAGTTACCTTTTGCGTCACTTGTTACGAGCGACGCAAAAGATACCTTTACTGTAATTTTTTGAGTAAAAAGTGACGTGAAAACTACTTTTTTGCGACGCTCATACAAAGTGACTCTAAAGGTTCCTTTTTGAGGCGCTTATTTTGTGGCGTGGCAAGCTATAGTGTAGCAAAAAGATATTTTTTTTGTAGTGTTGGATGACGAAAGGCAACCGGGACAAACGGACTTGTGAGAGATAGAGAAAAAAGTGAGGAAATCTGCCAGAAAAAAAAATGGAAAAGAAAATGAAAAAATAGAAAAAAAAAAATGCAATAAAGGCAGTGAGGGAAGCGAACTCATGTAAAAAGGGCACGACCCTCGTATCAAAAGAAACAAACGAGGATTTAAGAGCCATGCTCAGTCCCCGAGTCCAACCGCTCATAATACAACTTGATTCTCTTCACGAACACACTGTCACAACTGATTCATCACACGACACATTGATGCATGATAAGTAGTGATTAATGGGGAGCTTATGGATGGTGGCCTGATGTGTGTTTCTGCCGGAAATCTTTATTGAATGTGTGATAGTTAATGGGGATTGTTCTTGGAGGTACGTTCATCCTTGATACTCTGCTCGCGGACGAGCAGAAGGCTAGTGGGGGGGTAGTTGATGACGGTTAAAATAGTCTATCCTATGGCATCAATATTCTATCCATTATGAGCTAAAAATAGTTGTTTTGACCTATAAATATGAACCATTTACGTTGAATATCATATGTCGGGTTCGTGAGTCGAGAAATCTGCACTTACCGTTTATTTTCCCTGTTTCGAAATTATTTTGTGCGTTATTTGATGATTTTCAGGATACGAAATATTGGGCTGAGCATGATGGACGAATGGAGTGGACTGGATGAAAGGAATGGGCCTAGGGTATTCTAGAAGCATCCGAGTTAAGTCGGTTGAAGAAAAAGGACAAAAATGCCCTCGGTAACCCGAGGGGCGGTGCCGACTTACTGAGGGTCCAGAATCTTCCGAAACGCGTTTTATTGGACGAGGGATAGAACTAGATGTTCCTAAGTCGGTTTAGATAGCTATAAATAAGAGGTTTCGCCTCAGAACTTAATGTACTCAAATTATTCAAGGAAATTATGCAATAAAAGTTCTTTGTTCTTTATTTTATTTATTTTATGAGTTCTGGTCGGAGAGACGATGGAGTCGCCGCCTAGGGAGAGATCCGAAGGAGATCTACGCTCGTCTTTGAGGGTATAATTTTCTGTCTTTTCCAAGATGTAGATCTATCGTCGTTATATTCGACTAGTATGTTTTAATTGCTTATTTAGTTTAATTATGTAGTAGTTAGTTTATTTTACCCCATGTGTTATAGATCTGATTCGTTGGTTAAGAAATCATGAAATAGTAGTTGCGTTCTTCAGATCTGCGATGGTCTATATCGCTAGATCTGAATACCTAATAAATTACTAATTCATGATAATCGGCACCAACTACATTGATCGATAGATTTAATTTACATGTTAGTAGCCTGATCAACTATTTGCATGTTATCGTAAATTAACATGAAGGACCGCAAGTGAAGTGTTAATTAGGACATTATCTAGAATGGACCTTAGGAACGTCTTGGTCAATGTCGACGGTTTGTCAGGCGGGTTTGCGGTATGAGGTAACACTCGGTATCGGCGGCTACAGTTCTTTATGCGTATGGGTTATTACGGACCAATTAAAGAGGGTAGCTTGCGTATAGATTGTCTACGCCATTGTCGGAGTAGATAGGGTCAGGAGTTGTACCCGTAGCTGAACAATGAATAAATTCACCAATGGGGAGGACTGTTGCATGTGTGGGGGAAATAACTAATTACTCATAATTGAACTAATACATTAGAAACTCTAGTTGCTTCGTTGAACTTGCATAATCTTGTTAGTTTGAGGCACCAATACTACTGTCTATATATTTAGTTGGTCGTAGAACGTTGATCGTGACAACTCAATCTTGATAATTAGACGTTCTTACGAGTCTCTATGGGATTCGACCTTGACTCGCCAGTACTTTGCTACGATAGACCTAGTCTTATTGCTAGTAAGTGCTTTGCACGTGATATCAGGCAACAAATTCCCTTCACGCTATGGTTTGTCAATACTTCATGGATCCTTATATTGAAGAACCAGTGACCCTCTTTCCAAGGCATGTTCTCTCCTCCGGTTAATCATGTTGATAAGAGGACTCTAAACTGCCTTGTTAGTGCATAGGAAGTACAGTCTACAATATTTCAAATGAGACCCTTCAAATCACCGGACGAAATGGCTTCCTCCCGATATTCTATCAAAAGAACTGGATACAACCTCTCTATCAGGGCTTGGATCACCAAGGTATTCCAGAAAAATAGCTTTCCACATGATATGAACCGGACCTTCATCATCTTAATTCCGAAAGTTAAGCCACTTGAATCTCTCTCTCAGCTACTCCACATAGCTCATGCGAAGGTCACCACCAAGATTATCACAAAAATTGTTGCAAATCGGTTGTATTTGATCATCGACAACAACCAAAACACATTCATTACTGGCAGGCAGACTTCAGACAACATCATTGTGATTCAAGAGGTTTTATATGCTATAAGGAAAAAATCGGGCAACAAAGGGATCATGGTTGTCAAAGTCTATCTTTAAAAGGCATACGATAGGGTCAATTGATCCTTCCTTGGTCAGATTCTATATCTATTGGGATTTCGTGACATTATTGTCGATCTGATCATATTCACATTATTTAGCACTTTATTAGAGATTCTTTGGAATGATACCCCCTCCAAGGATTCCGACCTCATCATTGACTAAAACAAGACGATTATTTTCTCTGTATCTCTTCATACTTGTTATGCAAGTGCAGAGTTGCTTAATCAATCAATCCATTACTGGTGGGAAATGGAAACCGATTAGTGTTTCACGTGGAGGGCCGAGAATTTCCCATCTCTTCTTTGCGGGCGACCTCATTCTTTTCTCAGAAGCAACCATAGACCAGACGCGTGAAATTGACATTGTCCTATCCATTTTTTGTGATATGTCAAGCCATAAAATCAGTATCTCTATATCAAGATTCATGGTTTCATCCAACACGAATACTCAAGTGGTGCACAACATCGAAGAAGAACTCGTATGTCCCACTCTCTATTTTGAAAAATATATTTGTTCACATTGCATCATGGTCGGGTTAAGAAGGATTTTAAAGGAATTATAGATAGAGTCCGATCAAAATTACAGACCTAGAAAGCCTTCACTCTCTCCAAAGCAGGCCGAGTCATCTTAATGCAAACAGTTCTCACCATGACCCCTTATTATCACACGCAAATTGCTCGCCTACCTGCTTTTTCCATAAATGAAATAGAGAAAATGGCACGCTATTTTTCCTGGGGCCATGATAAAAAGAAGAGAATGTTACATCTTGTAGCATGAAAATCCATATGTCGACCTAAACTTAGTGGTGACCTGGGAATATGTACTTCCTCAGAAACGAATACCGTGCTTTTGGATAAACTTGCGTGGAAATTGCTTACCTTGCATGGTAAATTATAGGTGCAGATCTTAAGACACATATATGGTTCACCTCTCGACGCACCCAAATCCACATGTTATTTTATATGGCATCACATCTACTTTGCTGCAAACACTCTTCGGAATGCTTTCGATCTCGATGATCATAGAAATATCATATGGAAATTGACCCTCTGAGGTAAATTTTCATTAAGTTCTACATACTTTGAACTTCAGAGTCGACAAGACCCATACTCAACAGCTGGTACATGTGTCTAAAAATCACCGTGGTCTATTAAAAGCCCCCTTAGAGGTGATGTTTTACTATTTTAGATACGACGGGGTGCTCTTCCTACAGCTGACCTATTATCCTCTAGGATATCATTGACGATGGAACCAGCTATAAATGTGGTGTGTTCATTGAATACATCATGCACTCTTTGATGGATTGCCCTTGGGTAAACAATATATGGAGATCGATATGTTATTCATCGGAAATATTGGACCTATTTTACCCCGACTATTTAGATTCTTGAGTGGCTCAAGAGGTGTCTTAATGTGAATATGTACAAGCACAATACCGTCGATTCTATAGATATTTATTTCGTGAACTCTTTCAAAGCATCTAGTATTGACGTAGCCAAGAAAGGCATGGTATTGACCCACTCCGGCCCTCGAAGATGATTTTTATTTTTGAAGCTGTTCGTAAAGCCAGGAACTTAGATTAGCTTGGACTTTATTAGTTTTGTTTTGCTAGCCTACAAATTTGGTAGTATTTTTTTGCCTTATCTTTTGTATACCTTATACTGTTTCAGAGTTTTCTTAATAAAATATCCGATTTCAGCCAAAAAAAATTTATGCACTGTCATCTTCATTGCATCGCCTACCCTAACATTATTCTCTCTTACACCATTAAAAGTAATTAAACAACCAAGTCTTTTCATTTACATCTTTGAAAATCTGTTTTAATACATTTTCATTACATCCATTAGTTTCCATTTTTTTGGGTTTTCATAAATAAACAACAGAGAAACTTGTACATAGTAGTAGTAAGTAGCAGTACTCTATAATCACAACATCGTGTTATAATGGCACATAGCAATACATCACTTAAATAGAGGGTTTATGAAGGACTGAGCCACATGATGTAATTTCGGTCATTCAGTCATTCAATTTATGGTGTCTCATTGAACAATTTAGATGGAATTTGAAAATGATGGTATTAAAAGAACTCCCAATCTCAATTCATTTGCAAGACTAATCTTGACAAAAGCAAATAGACAAATACAATGTAGCAACAACTTTAAAAATAGCAATGAGAATATTGTGGAAATGATAATTTGATTTTTGAAAATTCTGATGCAATTTCTCGATGCATTGTATCATGTCACCTTTTTTTATACTGAGAGAGCACATTAACACTTTTAAATACTAACAAAGCATGCACGTTGACACTGACATCTTTAAGACACTGGATGCAATTTACATTTTTTTCATCGGATCCGGGTAGAGACCAAAGGTCTTGAGCGACCGATCCGGCTAAACAACTCAAATGATAAAGAAGCATCGTTAATTTCAGCATTGTGACAGTGACTGTGAATGTTATTGTGATATGCCATAATGTGTCATTGTGTGATGTCATTGCAAAAAAAAATTTTGGGATATCAGAAATCGTGTCTAAAAGACATCAAATAAAAAGAATGGAAAAATATAAATTATGGCAAAAGAATTATAATTATTAAATGTGTAGATCAAAAGATGTTTGTATAAAATGTACAGAAAAGAGAAAATGTAGTTTAATACTTTTGAAGGACAAAATGTAGTTCAATATTTAATCCTTTAAATTAATTATTTACTATACTTAATAAATAATGGTCATGTTTGTCGGAGGGTGGTAGATTGGTTCTACTAAAAGCGGTTCTTAGCGCTCTTCCGCTCTTCTTTTTCTCCGTCTACAAGCCTCCTGAATGTGTGTTGAAAATACTTGAAAGTGTGAGATCTTCTTTTTTTTGGGGAAGGGATGGGCAAAATAACAAAAAAATTGCATGGGTCGATTGGAAAAAGATTCAAGCTCCAAAATCTTTTGGGGGTATTGGGGTGGGTAGTTTAAGGTTGCAGAATTTGGCGTTGCTAGGAAAATGGTGGTGGAGGTTTCTTTCGGAACTAGACGCATTATGGAGGAAAGTGGTAGTGTCGATTTATGGGTTTGAGGGCGCTTGGTGCTTAGATAGCTTTCGGTCGGGGGGAGGTGGGGTTTGGAAAGGAATAGTTGGGGCTGTTGATAATATGAAAAAGGCCGGTGTTGGTTTGTTGGGGTCGGAAAGTTGGGTGGTAGGAGACAGTAGTAGAGTGAGGTTTTGGGAGGACGTTTGGACGGATAATGGTCCTTTAAAGGCTGTTTTTCCTAGGATTTTTAGGATCTCTTCTCTCAAAGGAATTTTAGTTGCAAAGGTTGTGGTTAGGGAGGGTGAGAGATATTCTTTTTGTTGGGTGTGGAGGAGAAGGTTGAGGGGTTTCGAGGAGGAATAAGTGGGTGAGTTGGAGGATTTAATTTGTGCGGTTTGTGTTAATGCAGGTTTTTTGGATAAAATGAAATGGAATCTTAGCTCGAATAGCATCTTCTCGGTGGCTCTTTTGCGGAAAAAATTAGAGTTGCTCTTTTTTGATAATGCCTTCGGGTCTAATTTTCAGGCGGTTGCATGGAACAAATTGATACCATCAAAAGTAAATTTGGTTATGTGGAAAGCAATTCTTCAAAAGATACCAACAAAACCGAATCTCGTGCGTCGTGGTGTTGTGGTTCAAGACTCTTTATGTCCGTTTTGTCACAAGTTCAAGGAAACGGTTAATCATCTTTTATACGCTTGCGATGTGTCTTTATTGATTTGGACTCATACCTTAAATTGGTGCAAGATCTCAGGTTTGAATGCCCTCTCTTTTAAAGATTTATGTAATATGAATGTTGGGGTAGCACCATCGAGTTTGGCTTCCCAGCTTTGGTCGGCAATAGTTGGCATTACTTCTTGGGTAATTTGGAATACAAGAAACAAAATCATTTTTTGTTCTCTTGTTTTATCCAGAGTGTTTATTTAGAGAAGTGCAGAGACTATCTTTATCTTGTCTTTCAAATGCTAATGGTCTCAAGAAACTAGTTTGGGAAGAATGGATGGCGAACCCCATGAATGCAGCCTCTTAAGTATTGAAACATAAATCGGAAATTTGAGATTGAAGTATAGAAAAACAAGGTTGATCATTTGTTTGGGAGAATTGAAGATTCGGAGGTGCATCTATTTCTTTTTTCGTTTTCTTACAAGGTTGGAGAGCGGCTGATGTTATCGGATTTTTCGGAAGATGTCCTGGTCCTTTTGGTTGATAAAGTGAAACTGGTGGCCTCTTTTGGTTGCGCAAAGTTATTGTAATTGGATATTTTGTGATTTTCGCATCTTCCTGATAATATAAATGTTGGTTGTTAAAAAAAATTACTATACTTAATAAAAAAATAATAATTAATGTCTCCTTAATGTGTTTTCTATTCCTAAAAAAATAAAAATTTATTCGTATAAACTAAATAATAATTAAGCACCTCTAATAAAATAATAACATAGAATAGTTTGATGCGATTGATTGCCATTACTTTGAATGGATGATCTTTTATTTATCATATTGTTTTTGGATTTCTTTATAACAGATTTGCAATTATTGCAATTATGTGCGGTAAGAAGGCTCTCTTTGAGTATTGATCCAAGTTGATTTGTATGCAAGTATGTATAAAACTTGTGTTTGTTTAGTAAGACTTTTAAAAAGGGAGTTTTATTATTATTCATATGTTTCCTTAGATGATTAAAATGCCGGAATCATTGAACATAGGTTGTTCAAATAACAACAAAATGTTCCATAGAGGGTTAGGAATGTTTATTATTATTATTATTATTATTATTATTATTATTATTATTATTATTATTATTATTAATGTTGTTTAAAGAAGACAAACTGTAAAAGCCCATGTATAGTTTTTTTTAAAGGTATTTGAATTGTGTAATATATTTTTTATTGTAATAATTATTGATAAATGATTGCATATCACAATTCCTTGTCGTTGTATTTGCTATTAATGGGAATTGTGTAATATTTGTAGATAAGTGCTTGCATATATATCCCTCTTCTCGTGGTAGATAAATTAGATAGATGTAGTTTTAGTCGTTGATTTTATTATATTATATTATAAAATTGTAATAATGAATAAATAGGGAGAAACACATATTATTAAATTGTAATTATTATAATTAATAATAAATAGGAAGAAACACTGATTGCATATCACAATTCCCTGTCGTTGTATTTAGTGTAAATGGAATTGTGTAATACACTCTCCGTTTTTTTTATCGGTCACATTTCACAATTTGTTCTGTTTTTATTTATCTGTCATTGTATATTTTCAATGCATCATTTATTACTTTTTCCTCCTTTACCAATAAAATATTTACATATCCAATAAAAAATATACATTTTCAATACTAAAAACACATTTACCAATAAAGTATTTATATCTCCAATAAAAAAACACTATATTTGAGACATATTAATTACTTTCTTAATTTGTGTGAATATTCTCTCTGTGACATATAAAAAAAACGGAGGGAATATTTGTACATAAGTGCTTGCATATATATCCCTTCTCGTGGTAGATAAATTAGATAGAGGTAGGTTTAAGCGTTGATTTTATTATATTATATTATAAAATTGTAATAATTAATAAATAGAGAGAAACACTTATTATATTATTAAATTGTAATTAATATAATTAATAATAAATAGGAAGAAACATTTTTTGAGAAGAAAAAACTCACACTTTTAATATAGTAAAGATAGAGATAGAGATAGAGATATATATGCAGCATATGTAAATTTAACTTGGGATTGAGTACCTTCACGTCTGCGCCTTCGCCATCGTATCATCACATAGCAGCACGAACCGAGTAGTAAATTTGATATAGGCACAATTGCTTGCAAAATTTTGAATGTCATGTTCCCTATGCAGTATGCACTATATATAATTGATAGGTAAATTAATATACTTGAAAAAAAAGGTAAAGAACCCTAATACATCCGTCCCAAAATATAAGTTTATTTGGGGTTTTTCTCACAGAATAAAAAATTTGGTTAAAATGATTATTTTTCATTAATTTTGATGAAAAAATTAAAATGACCTTAGACCGTTATTTAATGCAAGACAATGAAAAGTGGGCAGCTATATAATAAATAAGGGGATAAAAGGAAAAAAATATAATAAATATTTTATTGGTTATCTAAATGAATTTATATTACTAGATTAAACCAAAAAAACTAAACGGACTTACGGACGGCGGCGGGCACGGAGACGTAGTCGGCGGCGGAGGCGGAGGCGGAAGCGGAGGCGGAGGCGGCGGCGGCAGGGGCGGAGGCGGAGGCGGGGTTAGAGATCGCGGCAGAGGCGGAGACGGAGGCAGTAGTTTTCAGAGATTTTTGTGAAACCAAAACATGCCGGTGTTCGGTGCCAGATAGATCTTCTATAAATTGCATATATTTAGAATTATTTACCCATGTGGTGCATCCAACTCCGTTATGCGAGATAAATCCCACACAGTTGCACTTGTTCCAGCATTTTTCCATACATTCGTTTAGGTTAATGCTTGAATTATCATCAGAAATACTCGGACCACCAATCCAGTTTCCTATTTTCCACTGGAAGCTATCGTTTTGGCCTCGACAGTTAGGCAATGTAGAAACCAAGCACCCGTCATCACTTGGATATCCATAGCAAAATTTCACGCCAACATTAGGCGTGTAACTTCCATCATCGAATTGCCCGTCGGGATTTAACCGGAACTTGTATTCATTTGTCTGAAAAGTAACAGACATGCCTGAAGGATCAGAAATCAGGCTCAAATAGTAAGAAGGCAGGTCAGTAGAGCTATAAAAGGAGTCCAAAAATCGAAAAGTTCCATCCTTCCATGGACCACTGGCCCAGTAAAGCACTCCACTCCGATAGATTAGTAACTGTGGTGAATTCTGATATCGTTCCAAGCTCAGAGTGAAAGCACCTGAGGCCGGAACCTGATCCGATAACCAAGAAGTCAGTGTCCAGTTCTGCTTTGTTGTGAGGTTATATCCAAGTTTCATACCAGATATCAGTATGTCAATTGGATGATCGAAACTCTGCCATAACGTCTGGTTCAACTCATCATAAACAACAAAATTGCCAGAATCTTCCAACACAGCTCTCGTCTTGTTGCCTGAACCAACCTGATTATAAAAGATATTGAACAAAGTGGTACCCCTGCCATTGACAACTTTGAGAGTTCCTGAGTCTTCTATCTTTAGTACTACTCCATCCTCGACTTTTAGTATGGGCATGTTGCGATTCGCAACCCATACGATCCGATTATTAATTGTGTACCATATTCCGAGGTAAGTCGAATTAGAAGAATGAATGAATTGTAGGCATATATATAAAAGTCTTGATTCAGACCTGTTCTAGCGCTCCAAACATAAAATTGTAGGAGCATGGGAATAAAAGACAAAAAAAAAAAGAAGATAAAAGGGGACAAAGATAAGAAATAAAGGACCCTAAAAAAAGAATATAAAAGGGGACAAAGATAAGAAATAAAAGGTCCCCTTAAAAAAAAAAATAAAAGGGAAATGACAGAGATATTTCCCTCAAATGTATATCATTTTTATACTCAATAAAATTTTGTGGTTGTATTATTTCAAATTTTTTAAATTATTTTTACAGGTGAAAAATATAGGGTGAGATGATGATGATTTAAATTTAAGGGAGCTAGTAACTCTATCCCTCCCTGAGATAAAAATAGCAAACAGTAAACAAGAAAGAAAAAATTGATGAATAAAGAAAAATTAAAAAGGGGTGGTTTAAAAGGACACAAAAGAGGGAAAAAAAAATAGGAATTATGACAGTGAAAATATAAATTGAATGATAAGAACAAATGCACAGTTCATAACCCAAATCTACTGTTTGCTACAGTTAAACTGACCTCAAATCCAATGTTTCACTATTCAACTATTTATGTGTTTTTTTTTATTACAAAAATGACCTTGAAAATAACGTCAAAAGAATATCAAATGAGCTGTCTAAATAAAGAGGTCGAAAAAAGAAAAAACGTGATAAAAGAAATACCGTCTTACGATAATCGAATCAAAAGATATGTTTGTTTTTGTAGTTGAATACGAAAAAGAATTTAAATCACAGTGTAATAAAGACATGTCATTTTTACCAAAAAAAAATCTCATTGTCCTCTTTTCATATTTCTATATTCAAATTGTCTTTTTTAGCAATAAACCCATAAAAAAAATTGAAGGTGAAAATGTCCATTAATTCGTGAACAGTGGATTCTGGGTGTAAAACAGTGAATCCAAGAAACAAAGCATAGTTTCACGCTCTTCCTCTTGGGATAGTGTATCGTGTGAGGAGTAATTTACGGAACAGATCCGTAATTCACGGATGAAATTACGGATAATTGAATGCACAAAATAAAACTCGAATTTAAAAATTAGTTTTATAATGTAGATCTAACACATCAAAGCAACTATGGTTTAGATCTAATAAATCAACACAAGTAAATGATAGATCTAATGACGATTAAGATCTAACAGTTAAACTATCACAATACAGATCTGACTTGAATGTAAAGCAATATAAAATGCATAAATAAATGACAAACCGAGGCGGGTATGAAACTCTATCCTTAAGACAAATTGCTCCGGTATGGTGCCCACGGTAGTCGCAACTGTCTCCCAAGATACAACGGATTTACGTCTCGGATTTAGAGGCACTTCAAAAATCCGAGCTCCGGCGAACTTACATAGTGCTCTGACTTCTCTTCGACTCAATATCTAGAATCTATATGACTGACTCTTTGTGGTGGAAAGACACAAGAGAAAATTCGATTCCCCAACCTTCATCATTGGGGTTCTTTATATAGTGGAGAGGAGGAGCCAATGCTTGAACGTGATTGGCCAGAACACATCATCAGACTTTTCCCCTTGGAAAAGAAAATAGGGCCGAAAATTATAAATAAAATTGGCCAAATATTTCCACAATTCTGATTGGTCGGATGACGTGTCTTCTGAATTCTGATTGGTCAGATGATTTAATCGCTCGACTTTTCCCTCAAGAAAAGTTATTCTGGCCGAAAATAATAATCAAATTTTGAAATTAATTTAATTAAATTAATTCCGGACCGACTTAGTTTAATCAGAATTCGTTTCCACATCATTCTGGAACCTTCCAACCGTCTTAATTAATTTTCTGGTTAAATTCAGACGAACTTTTGTCCAAAAAATTAATAGTAACAACCGAACAGAGCTCGAGCTCGAGCTCGAGCACGAGCCGAGCCGGACGGACTGCGGCGGCGCGCGCGCGCGCGTGTGGAAATATCTAAGTCCTCCCTCCTGCACAAAAGTGCCTTGCCCCTTGGGGCACATTTATAAGAGCACACACTAGCACTTATATATGGAGCTCAAGTCCCCCATCTTTCCAATGTGGGATGTTGAGATGAGGTACTCCCTTCAAATCCTTACGAATCAAATCCTTTGTTTTGCCCAGGAAGAAGTTGAAGGTAGTCAATACGAGCTATGATCCGCGCCTTAGACCAAGACTACGGTTGGAACGCCACAACGTAATGCTCACTTACGTTGATAAGTTCTCAAAGGGGGGCGATCCTCCAATCCAAGAGAATCTCACACACAAGGTGCACAAATAAGACAATGCTTAATCGAAAATAATATTTCACTCAAAATTAACTTGTTCATGAAAGGAGATAGTATGTGACTTATATAGGCTACAAGTAAAAGACTAGTTTTCCTCCTAAGCAATGTGGGAGAAAATTAACTAGTAAAATAAAGCCTAAGTAACTAAGACCTAGAAGGTGGCGCCACTTTCAATGGGCTTTTCTAGCCTTTCTTGTGTCATCTAAGCCCACAAGATAATTATTAAATAAAGTCCACATAAAATAATTAAACAAGTCCAAACAAAACTAACAATGGCGCCACAAGCATTAGGTGTTGTCTTCAAGCCCAAAAGCATAGTGCATAAACAATATTGGAACTTCATCACTCTTTTTGGGGTACGTCCAAACTCTTCATGGATCTCTTTCAACAATGTATTCAAGGCTTCTCTCATATTCTTCCTTTGGAGCCTTGTCAATGGTCCATCTCTAATGATCAATGGATCAATCTTCTTCATGGTTGCCAATGGATCGGGATCCCCATCGTAAAACTCATCATATATCACATCAGTTTATCCATTAAAACACACACAAACACACACGCACATTGCATGTCGCTCTCCCGTCCGCTCCCCCGCCCGCTTGCACGCCGCACACACGCATGCCCACCCGTGACTACACGGTAACATGGTATTGTGTCGTGCTGAGAGGCAATGGCAGAGCCAGGATGGGTGGGCTAATGGACTATATCAAATTTTGGAGTGGACTGGATTAAGAATTTTTTATGGATCAAACTAGACTACATAGATTTTTTAGTGCAAGATTTTTTTGTCCGGATGGGCTCACGTTTGATGATTCTTTGGAGCTTGAACAATAGCACAATGAGTATCACTACCAACACAATATGTTTGTAGAAGGAACAAAACTTACTTATGGGAGGTTTTAGGGAGACCAAAACATACTTTTGCGCTGTGTTACCTAATGGATCGTGTAGAAATTCTACATAATTTTGTTTTCTCCAAATCTTGCATGCATCCAGTTCCATTACTATTACTCGTGGTAAATCCCACGCAATTGCAATCGTTCCAGCATTTTTCCATACAATCGGTGAGGCTAATGCTTGAATTATGATCATAAGTATTCGAATCATTAGACCAATCTCCACTTATCAACTGGAAGCCATCTCTTTGGCCTCGACAGGATGGCACTGCAGAAACCGTGCACCCGAGATCATGAATCCAATCAGAATTCTTATATCCATAGCAAAACTCTTCATTAAGAATTGGAGGCGAATTAGTAGCATTGACTTGCCCGTCGGGAGGTAGCCGGATCATGTAATCAATTGCCTGATAAGTAAAATACATTCCTGAAGCATAAAAAATCAGGCTCTGATAGTAATTAGGTGGGAAAGGATTCCAAAGAAATGAGTCTAAAAATTTAGAAGTTCCATCCTTCCATGGATCACTAGCCCGGTAAACCGCTCCACGCCGGTAGACGAGTAACTGTGGTGAATACTTATATTGTTCCAATTTCATTGTGAAAGCACGGTGGCCGGAACCTGGTCAGATAACCATGAGGTTTGACGATGCTGGAAATCGTCTACGAATCAATCTAGATCGATTACTTTTATGATAAAGATCTTAAACCCCTAGAACCCTAAATCGTGTAAAAGAGGGGTAGGTGTTTGTGTATTTTAGACTGAACTCTCGAATTATTTCTCTTGAGTTGCCTACGTATCCAATAGTTGAATTGGAATCAAGTGTTTCGTAGTTCCTTAGGGTTGTTTATATAGGAGACGTCTCATCCCTCTTCCTTGTCCTGCAAGGAAATGCATCGTAATTATCATTACTATTTCCCTAAGGATATACACGCCTAAATCCCTATGATTTATGGATAATTATGGACATATCTGATGTCCATATCACAGTCTTTATGACTAAGGATTCTTTCCTCATTTATATTCAGTTATCCCACACGTGGAATAACAGCCGGGGTTGCTCTGAGCGTCCTGCGCTGAGCCCCCAAGGCCCTCATGGCCGAACATGACAACTCCTCTTTGCCAGTCCTTTGCCAACCTGCGGTGGCTAGAGGAGGAGCTTCTGCCGATCTCCCACCTGGGGTTAGGGACCTGCCCTTGAGTATGTGTTTGGGGTCCTTGGCCCTTACTGCCCTACTTTAGGGGCTTAATCATTTATTACATGTCCTAAACGGATGACACATGGCGCAGTTTGTGTCGGTTATCATCAAGGTTAGTGTCCAGTTCTGTCCCGTTGTGAGGTTATATCCTATTTGCATACCAGGAAGCAGAGTCTCGGTTCGATAATCAAAACTCTGCCATAATGACCGATCGGCTACATCATAAACAACAAAATTACCTGAATCTTCCAACACAGCTCTTGTGTTTGTGTTTTTGCCTGAACCAACTTGATTATTAAAAATAGTGAACAGAGTGGTACCATTTCCATTGATGACTTTCAGACTTCCAAAATCATCCATCACCAAGATTCCATTGCCGATCATTGGGTTATCACGATTAGCAACCCATACTCTACTACCATTGCCAGAATTACTTCTGTATGTTATTCCAAGGTAAGTGAAATTAGTACTAGATGGGATTGTGAAGAATCCGAGGGTGTTAAGAATGAACGCTTACCATTGTATTAAAACCAATTAGTGGTAGTAAATGCACAACTTTATTTTAAAATGTGGGCAATCTCTCACAACACCCCCCTCAAGTGTGGGCTCCCAACACTTGCACCCCCTCAAGTGTGGGCTCCCAACACTTGCACAATTAATTTTTTAAATAATGTTCCAACCAGGGTTCGATCCCGTGACCTCTGGCTTTGATGCCATGTTAATAATGAGCGCTTACCATTATATTAAAACCAATTGGTGTTAGTAAAAATGCAGCTTTATTTCATATAATTCAAGAGTGTGGGCAATTTGTCCCAACACTTACACAACTAATTTTTATTCTAGAGTGTGGGCAATCTCTCCAACAGAAGGTGAAGTTCCCACCGGCTGTTCAATTCATCACCTGGGTTAAACACATCTTTTTTTGCTGCAACAGCAAAATGTAGTACAGATTGGTTGAAGATTATTGACAAAATGATGAACAAGATTGAATTCAGAAATCCTATTATATTTGTAGATTTCATTGTGGCGGCGAATGTCATGCTTTTGCAGCTTTGATTTATGTCAGATTTTTTTTTTAAAAATAAATAGAAACCATCATGCTGTTGCAGCTTTGATTTATGTTAGATTTTTTATTTTTTTTTAATAAATAGAAACCATTTCAATCACTCATTGTTTGTTTGTTGATCGTAAACCACACAGAATGCTTATCCCTGGTCAATGAAATCATAGTACTTGTTATGCCCAAGATCTCGGGTATGGTAGCGTTAAACGAGTCATAAAATTTCTAGTAAACTGATTAGACCGTCGTTTGCGTTTGGATTAAAATAGTTAACCCGAGTTGACAAGATTTTTATTACTCATATTTATATGGGGTGAGCAAACCATTACTTTACAGATGTGTAACTTTAAAAAAAATATAAAAGCTTTATCAAAAGGTTTTCATCATTGGAGCATGATGAGTCAGCAATGAGTTTGTGTAATAGGTTTATGCAGATAAACCTTTGGAAAGCTGGTAACTTTTTTTTTCCCTTCTTTTTTTTATAAGTTTGTGTGGTTAGAAAAAATAGTAGAGAGAATATTTATGTGTAGTGGGACCGTGTTATAAACCTTTTCAAAAGGTTTATTCATTGTAGATAAAAGGTTTATGATGAAAAGGTTTATAAAATAATGATGTGGCACATTCATAAACCTATTAAAAGGTTTATGACTGGAGATACTCTTATAAGTGAATGCGTCATCGCCGGGACTTGGCCATGATTTGTCTTTGTGAGAGACTTTATGGTGCAACGGTTGTAAGAAGGTTGTACCAAGTGGCATACATTAGAGCCTCTCATTTTTACTCTCTTTCACATAATACACTTTTATCGTGTGTGAGAGGTTAGAAATGAATGGTTGTAATGTATGCCACTTGGTACAACCTTGCTACAACGGTTGTATTATAAAATTTGTCTTTGTTCCAATGAGCTTGTCCTAGATTAATTAGGAAGATTTTAATTAATTAAGGAAGCTATTATTCCCACCACAATTGATCCATTCGTTATTACACATGTAACGACCCGACTCAAAACCCGAGCAATTCCGGAATCGACCCGCTCTGCCATGACCCGAGACTTGGGGTATCACAACACATTTGCAGGTATACCACACCATTTTTACAGAATCGTTCATATGAAGGTCGAATGCACAGAGATAGTGTGTCACATGATAATTCAATTGTGGTACAAATAAAAACCTCCTTAATTAATGCTTTACATCGTTTAATTTGATTAATTATTTACAACAAAAATTAATTATATAATATCATCATAGGGCAATATAGTCTCACATCATTTTCAATTTAGCAATGAAAATCAAAAGTCTCCTTGAGAGTCTCCTCTTGTGGAGACCCATCAATAGTTTGCCAAAATCACAACCACCCAACACAAGTAGAGTCCTGGTCTGATACGTTAGTGATATCATTTATTACATAACACTGTGACTCGTTACGCACGTAATGTTTAAAGTGATTAATTTCAGATATAAAAACCAATTACTGTAATAATTACTTAAACATTGTTAGTGACACACCATGATATTGTAATAAGATGTGAAAGTTATAAAACTTTGTTACCAACAAAGGTTTATCGGGATGGAATAGACTCCAGTCGTTTAAGCAAGAGGTCTCGGATTCGAACTCTTATAGATGCAGCAACCTTATTGGCTCATCACCTTTGGTGGCCGACAGTACCTCGAATTATCTCTGGGGATACATTACGAAAACAAAAAAATTATGAAAGTTATTTAATAAGAAGTGTCATTATACATTAAAAATGATCTCACTTAAGCATCATATTGTGTTATATCTGAATAGTTATAAAAATAATTAAAAATTACTACATCCGTCACATATTATAAGTCATCCTAACTTTATGCACACAGATTAAAAAAACTCAATAAATGATCAAGCTTTGATAGTTTTGGACTAAAATACCCTTAAGCCAATTAGAATAATGTAAGCTTTAACTTTAATTATTGTATTAAAATGTAAGAATGACTTATATTGTGAGACGGATAAAAAATAGGGGGAATGGGGAAAAATGACACAAATATTTTATCAATTAAAGAGAATGACAGATTTTTGTAATTTTTGAATAAAGGACAAAACTATTTTATTTTTTATTTTTAATATTCAACGCCTTTTTTTACAAAAAAAAAATAAAATAATAATAATAATAAACGCAACACACTTTCTCTCTCATCCATCTTTTTTAAACAATCATATCTCTAAATCTAGAACTCCAAATTTGTTTTATATTTTTTCATGCTCTTTATTTATTCCGGCGTGATTTCGGAAATCCGCTATCGAAATTCACTGTCGATATTCACTGATTTTCGGGATTTACTGGGGATATTCACTGAGTGAATTACGACAGTGATTCTCACGAAAAAGATGTAATTATATCGAGCCAAGTCTCTAAACGAAGAGCATCAAAAAATATAAAATCAGTGAAATTTTCATTACGTTTGGAGATCTATATCAAAAGATATAAGTGTTTGAAAATCGGGAAGAAATTAGAAACATAAACAAAAACAAACTAGAGCCTTCCGGGCGCGTCGCATTTTTTATTTTTATTTTTTTTGTTTTGTCCTTTGGCCTATAAAAATTACGAAAGTTGTCCTTTTTCTATACAAAAATATAGGGCTATCATGTTACTGAAAAATATTTCAAAAGCTGTTTTTATCCTTAATTTTCTATAGAAAAATATTAAGATGGCTTATAATATACTCCCTTCGTCCCATTTTATTTGTTCATGTTTCCTTTTTGGTTTGTCTCAAAATAAATGTCCACTTTGTGCATTTATTGCTAAATTTTTACAAATGCCCTTCTATATTTACAATAAAAAGTGTGTAGTATTAAATGCTTCAACACTACTTAAAGGACATAAATGTAAAATATTAGACTATTTAATGAGATTCAAAGTAATAACTACACTTTTCTTAATCTATATGAAAAGTCAAACGAGACAAATAAAATGGGACGAAAAGAGTAAAACGGAAACACTAATCTTCTTGAGTCTTCCTCGTGTGGAGACCCATCAATAAACATTCCAAAGACACGGCATTGGTTGGTGAAGTGGACTTTTCAATTGAAGGCATAAAGTCTTCATTTCTTGTGTGTGGTGCTAGATTCGTCAAGCATTTGATACCACATTATTAATTTATTATACTCTCGTCTTGGGGAAGTTCTTGGTATACTCGTCATATGCGGAGTGCATCCTTATGGAGGTTATACATCTTTTGTTTTTAAACAGAATTTAAAATGTGTGGTCCAAATTTGTTTACCGGTCAATTATATGCATGTGGATATACCACACAAGAACTTCCCCTCGTCTCGTGTCTCGATTGATTTTTCACACATAAATATGTAATAAAGGTTTTGAATCTCAATAAATGATTTAATATTTTACACATATGTCCTTCAAATACTAGTTGGAACCTTTAACACTACACACTTTTTAAAAATTAAAAAAAAAACACGGTACACACTTTTCATTATAAACAATGCAAATGCGGAAGGGCAAAAAAATGACAATTAATACACAAAATTGGCATTTATTTTGAAACATCCCAAAAAGGAAACGTGAACAATTAAAAGCAGACGGAGGGAGTAAAATATATGATAATAAGAAGGAAAATGAGAGTGGTACACACAAAATGCTCAACTAATCCATATAAAGTGCATCTAGCCATAAATTTTGTTTAAGAGAATCTTTAACGACACCACATTAAATTTAAAATTGCCTATAAGACACCCCAGTTCATGTATATTTTTAAATATTGTTGTGGTGTTCCAGATAGACTTGGCGTGGTGCCCTTAAAGGCTCTCTTGTTTAAGAGGAGACAACAAAGGATACAACAAAAATTATGAACCATAGGTTGCCATTTTGTGTGAATGAGCTGTAAATATTGTGTGTCTATCATTTATGTAAAACGAATCATTTCAATCAATAGGTTGTATGTAATATCTCATATTTGAGATGTGGAGAAAATATTATCAATATATTAGGTTAAGATATAATAAAATCGATGACTTGAATTACGCATTTTATATCAAACAAAGACGATAAACCTAATTAGTTATTTGAATTATTATGCCTCAAATAAAGTTATTAGGCTCGAGTTCTGGGGCATTACATTATACATTATAATTAAAAATATAAGAAAGTTTTATGACACAGGTTTAGGCTCTAAAGTTATGGTTAAATGCAACAACCTCATAAACAAGGCTAAAATGGTAACATGCCGTTCAGAACTTGCGCCCAACTCATTACCAAGTGAACATTGAAGTCTCGCATGGTCGTGATATCATACATTATAGAACGGAAGAAATACATAATAAAAAGCACATAAATTAAAATAACAATTACTCCCTCAACTTTTTTTGAACTTTAACATTTCATGATTTGTTTTGTCTTTATTTATCTGACATTTTACATTTTTAATACATATTTTTTATTTTTTTAACTTATACCCTTATCTTAAGTAAATCAAAGTTTTATAATTCCAATGCAAATAGAATTGTAACCATCAGGATACAGTCCACCTCCATTGCTTTTTTAGTGATGTAATTTTGGGGAGGAGACTTTTTTTTCGAGGAGTAATGAACTTTTTAATACTTCAAACTAATAGTAATATTAATGGGTAGGGAAACATAAAAAATGATAATTTTGTCATTTTATACCGTATTTCAAACATATTAATCACTTTATTAATCGGTTTGAATCTTCTCTATGAGACCAATAAAAAAAAACGGAGAGAGTTACACAGGATTTATCAAACTCAAAACATGAAAGATGGAACAAAATCTGAAAGAAATAGCTATCAACTGAAGGACGCAACCTCGAAAAGAAATAAAAGATGACCTGCATTGAATATAATGCCGAATGTAAAAGAAAGATCCAAAGGACACGCACTCTACGGTGTGTAATAAAATTTGTCCTTTACGGGCTCCTATGTCTCCTCTAGCCCTTCAGTCTCATCCTTTTAATCCTCTTAATTTTTAAGTGAGGTATGAGCTATATAGCACAGTAAAATCAATATAATCGAAACGGAATTATATGGAAATATCTCGAAATTACCATCATAGTTCTATCTTGATCAGGGACGGACCCAGCCTTGTAAGGGTGGGATGCATGGTCCCTACTCAAATTTCCGGACAAAGTTACAATATACCCCTCTTATAATAATAAAACTGTGTACCTATATTATTTCAGATAATTTCTACAACAATTATTGTCAAGAATTGTAGAAAAGATTTTCCTTGTATTCACCAATCACATAGGTCCGGTATATATAGTAATATCTACCACTCTACCCTTACTAATATATAATTACAAAATATATCACAATATATCGTAATACCCCCCTCACGTGGAGCGTGGAGGTCTCGAACGCCCAACTTGCGCAATAAGAACTCGGATTGATGTCACCCCAATGCCTTCGTAAAAATATATGTCAACTGATGTCGCATGGGTATATAGGAAGGAACAATCAATCCATCTGTAACAGCATCACGCACGAAATGACAATCCACCTCAATATGTTTTGTGCGTTCGTGAAAAACGGGATTCTGGGTAATGTATAGTGCCGAATGACTATCACAAAAGAGCCGGATGCCAGGAGGATGTCGGACACCAAGGTCAGCCAATAACTGCTTCAACCACTTTAATTCGCATGTAAGGGAGGCCAAAGATCGATACTCAGCCTCCGCGGAGGACCGAGAAACCGTGGTCTGCTTCGTAGGCTTCCAGGTAATCGGTGAAAGACCAAGAAAAATGAACCAACCACTCAGAGATCGTCGAGTAAGGGGGCAACTGGCCCAATTGGAGTCACACCACCCTTCAAGTAGAAGAAAACTATCGGATCGCAACAAAATACCCTGACCCGGATGTTTCTTCAAATAACGGACGAGTCGTAACGCAGCTTCCCAATGATCAACCCGAGGTGCCTGCATAAACTGAGAGAGAATATAAACCGAATATGCCGGGTCAGGACGCGTCACACCTAGATAAATCAACCGCCCCACAAATCGCCGAAATTTTTCTGGATCATCAAGAAGGGGCCCTTCAGCCAGGGCCAGTTTATGATTCGGTTCAATGGGGAAGTCGGCTGGTTTGGCCCCAA
Organism: Gentiana straminea; assembly: GCA_036785695.1. Taxonomy (NCBI): domain Eukaryota; kingdom Viridiplantae; phylum Streptophyta; class Magnoliopsida; order Gentianales; family Gentianaceae; genus Gentiana; species Gentiana straminea. The sequence goes on from JAVUPR010000273.1 coordinate 683,940, forward strand.
GTAACCCCGCATCGTGAATTATGTCGAGGGCATACTTACACTGGTTCAAAAAAATTCCGGGTTTATTCCGGGCAACCTCCAAACCAAGGAAGTACTTAAGCACAACGAGATCCTTCATTTTAAAACATCGACTCAGATATGTCTTGAACTTAGTCATCTTCACTTTGTCATTACCTGAGATGATCATATCATCCACGTATACAAGCACATTAAGCTGGACACCGTTATGATGCATGGTAAACAAAGAATAATCCGAATATGAGTGACGGAACCCATGTGCCTTTAATACCGATGCAAGCTTCGCAAACCAACACCGAGGAGCCCGTTTCAAACCATAAGGATTTTCGCATGCGACATTCCAAGCCAGATCGATTTTTCTCAAAACCAGGAGGGATCTTCATGTAAATCTCTTCCTCCAAATCTCCATGCAAAAACGTATTATGGACATCCATCTGATGAATGTCCCAATTTTTAATAAATGCCACACTAAGGAACGTACGAACAGTGACCATCTTTGCTACAGGAGCAAACGTCTCATTGTAATCCAAACCCTCCACCTGATGATGCCTAAATGCAACCAATTAAACGAGCCTTTAAACGTTGCAACTGGCCATGCTCATCATACTTTGGTGTAGACCCATTTACTTACCAATGCCTTTTTCCCGGGAGGTAAATGTTGCAATTCCCAAGTACCCTGGTCTTCCAATGCCTTGACTTCCTCAGCCATATCTTTACGCCATCCATCATGTTGCATAGCCTCCTTAAAAATTTTAGGAGGAGTCCTTGTAGTAATAGCTGTGAGATACTTGAGGTGCTTGTCATAAAAATAAATCGTAATTAACAAAATGCTTAAGAGGATAAGGAGTACCTGAGGATGCTATTGAAGCGGGTGAACAAGATGTTGGACTTTTCTTTCCCACAATAGTATGAGTAACAAAATCCTGAAACCGAGAGTTAGGGATCTTCTGTCGTCGCCCTCTACGAAATTCCTCCACTACAGAGGTATCATGAACATGTGCGGGGTTGGTATGAGGTGGAAGGGGAGCAGGTTCATTAGGCGTAACATTTTCTACAGGGTGAATCCCCCCTCAACCGGTGTAACTGGTTCGTGTAGGGTTACTGGTTGAGAGGAAGATGTAGGAAAAACATCATCTTCATACACTTCATTGGCTACACTCGGGTTGGGTTGGTCGGGTCGAGTCACATGGGGTTCAGAAAAAGTAAAAACATGTTCATAAAATTTTACATCCCGAGACACAAAAATCTCCTCCGTATTAAGATAAAAAAGAGTCCAACCTTTCTTACCGAAAGGATATCCAATCAACACACACTTACGACTACGACTATCAAATTTATTTTTGGAAGGGCAGTGATCATGTGCATAACACAAGCATCCCAGAACATGAAGTATTGAAAAATCTGGTGGCTTTCAAAACAAACATTCATAAGGGGTTTTGTAATTAAGAATGCTAGATACAGTTCGGTTAGTTAGATGAGACGTTGCCAACACACATTCCCCCCAAAACCGAAGCCATAGGTGACCCTCGAAACGAATTTCCCATGCAATATTCAAGATATTCCGATGTTTACATTCTACACGACCATTCTGCTGAGGGGTGCCCACACACGACGTTTCAAAAATTATCCCATGTTGTCTAAAATAAGGATTAAGACACCTAAATTCAGTCTCATTATCACTACGCACACGCTTAATAGTCGCATCAAATTGGCGTGAAACTAATGCAACAAAATCCAAGAACATAGTTTCAACCTCAGTTTTATTCAACAGCAAATAAATCCAAACAGTCCGAGAAAAGACATCAACAATTGTCAAACAATAAAAGGCCCCACAGGTCGATGGAGTACTGTAGGGACCCCATAAATCACAATGAACCAGTTCACAAATAAGACTTGCACGACTTTCACTCACAGAAAATTGTTCACGTGGCAGCTTTACAAACATCCCAACCATCCTTATTTAAATTCTTAGAAATAATAATATTTGGAATATGTTTAAGAACCTTTTCTGACGGGTGCCCCAAGCGCCGGTGCCACAACTCCATAGACTCTTTTCCATCAACAGCCAAGACCCATCCTTCTGGAACTCCACAAAAAAAGAAAAGTCTATCTCTATGTTCACCCAGTCCAATCAAAGTCCTCGTCACTCGGTCATGCATAACATATAATGAAGAAGATAGCTGAATGCGACAATCATATTCATCCAAAATTTGAGTGACATAAAGCAAACTGCAAGTCAAATTCAGGACATATAACATATTTTCCAATTTTAAATTTTCAGGTAACATCGTGCCCTTATGCGATGCAAGAGAGGTACTGCCATCCGGTAGGCCAACAGGACATTTATCAATTTCTCGAACATCCATTAATAAATTTCTGCACCCAGTTACATGAGTGTAGCTCCTGTATCGATAATCCACGATGACTGAGCTAATAATCGATCTCTCAATTTGAGCAAATCAACGACACTTTTCCATTGGGCCGGACAAATATCGGTTAGAGCAGCCTGATCATGACGTCGAGTCTAGCTCGACTCGCCTTCTTGCAACAAACTCGCCATTGCTCCTTCCTTGTTCACTCTCGCAGCAGTTTGGTTTCGGGCTGATTCAGAGAGATTGAACCGTCCAAAAACGATTTCTACCGTTCAGATTTTAGGAAATATATAGACGAACACGCCCTCAAAATTTCGGCACGATCGGAGTCTGTTTCAATTTCCGATCGTCGTCAAAAATATTCTGCCGAAACAAATTGCAGCAGTTAGGTCTCGGTCGATTTCAGAGAAATTGAACCATCAAACGAAAATTACACCATTCAGATTGTAGAAGAAATAATTTCGAACAACTCCTCAAAATTTCATCACGATCGGAGTCCGTTTCAAAGTCCGATCGTCGTCAAAAACATTCTGCTGAAACAAATTGCAGCAGGTCGGTCGCGGTCGATTTCAGAGAAATTGAACCGTCTAAACGAAAATTCCACCGTTCAGATTGTAGAGAAAACAATTTCGAAGAATCCCTCAAGATTTCATCACGATCGGAGTCCGTTTTAGTGTCCGATCATTCCGGTAAGGTTCTAGAATTGTTTTTTCAATCCAGTGAATTTTTTTTTCCGGTTATGCTCCGATACCATGTCAAGAATTGTAGAAAAGTTTTTCCTTGTATTCATCAATCACATAGGTCCGGTATATATAGTAATATTTAGGGCATCGCTATCTACCAATAATTACCACTCTACCCTTACAGCTACCTTTCTGATAAACAGAATGCCCTCTAGAGTGCTTGGGTTCAAATCTCCTATTGAGTGCTTCACTCAGACTTATCCTCATTGCAAACTCATTTTATCCATCCCTCTAAAAGTTTTTGGTTGCAATGCCTTTGTCCATATTCATTCCCAAAATAGGAGCAAATATGGACAAAGGGTAGTTAAAACAATCTTTGTTGGATACTCTGCTACTAAAAAAGGTTTTAAATGTTTTGACCCCCTGAACCACAAGTTTTATATATCTTATGATGTCACATTCTTTGAAGATAAACCCTACTTTTCTAAGGATGAAAGCACTGACTTCTGTCAATACAATTTCCTTAACCATGATAATATCTTACCTATTGCTGATCCTGATTCTATTCTTGACACACTGCCTAATCATCCTACTGAGACATCACTTGTGCCTAACAAAGATATCATTGTCTACACTAGGCAAAAGAAGCCTCCAAGGAATCTTAGCACTGCTACTCCATCTCCAGATGATACTTTTGAGACTAATGTGCAGGAACATCAAGACATTATTGCTGAGGAAGTCACCATTCCTATGGAACCTGAAAACTCTTAGCACATTGAGGTCAACACTAAATCATCCTGTCCTACACCTGATGAACTGCCCATTGCCTTGAGAAAAAACACTAGGGAATGTACTAAACATCCCATTGACAGGTTTGTTTCTTATGGTAAAGTATCTACTTCCTTTAAATCTTACCTTGCCAACCTTGATGACGTATCTATACCAAAAACCATTCAACAGGCCCTTGATTGTCCTCTATGGAAACAGGCTGTTATAGAGGAATTAACTGCATTGGAGGACAATCATACCTGGGAACTTGTACCTATGCCTAAAGGTATAAGGCCTGTTGGATGTAGATGGTTATTTACACTCAAGCATAATCTTGATGGCACTATTAGTAGGCATAAAGCCAGATTAGTGGCCAAGGGTTATACCCAAACTTTTGCAGTTGATTTCAATGAAACTTTTGCCTCTGTTGCTAGACTAAACACTGTCAGAATCATTATATCCATTGTTGCTGTCAACAACTGGACATTGCACCAAATGGATGTAAAAAATGCCTTCCTAAATGGTGATTTGAAAGAGGAGGTCTATATGCACCCTCCCCCTGGGTTTAGAACAAAACCTAATATGATTTGTAAACTGAATAAGCCTCTATATGGGCTTAAACAGTCACCAAGAGCCTGGTTTGACTGATTTTCTAAAGTCATGAAAAAGGGGGGATACAATCAAGGACATAGTGATCATACTTTGTTCTTCAAACATACATCAGGAGGAAGTATCACTATCCTGATTGTGTATGTGGATGACATTGTCATCACTGGAAATTCAATCCCTGACATTTGCTTCCTTAAAAGTCTCTTGCACAATGAGTTTGAAATTAAAGATCTTGGACAGCTGAGATACTTCCTGGGAATAGAAGTGTCCAGATCTAAAGAGGGGATACTTCTTACCCAGACAAAATATACTATGGATCTTCAAACTGAATATGGCCTATTGGGGTGCAAACCTGTTGACACTCCTGTGGACATCACTGTTAAATTTGGTAGAGATGATGATGGTGAACCTGTCAATCAAGAGATGTTTTAGAGATTAGTAGGGAGGCTGATATATTTTTCCCACACAAGACCTGACATTTCCTTTGCAGTCAGCCAAATAAGCCAGTTCATGCATTCACCTAGGCAAATACATCTTGATGCAGCCATGAGGCTGCTTAAATTTCTCAAGGGAAGTCCTGGCAATGGCATACTATTCAAATCACAAGGAACTAAAAAGATTGAAGGCTATGTTGATGCAGATTGGGCAGGTTCTATGACTGACAGAAAATCTACATCTGGTTGGTGCATCTATTTATTTGGAAATCTGGTTTCTTGGAGGAGTAAAAAAACAGTCAGTAGTGGCGAGAAGTTCAGCAGAAGCAGAATTCAGGGCTATTGCCCTTGGAATTTGTGAGCTGTTATGGATCCAGAGAGTTATGAAGGAACTGAAAATTCCCTTTTCAAGTCCTATAAACCTATTCAGTGACAGTAAATCAGCTATAGACATCTCCAACAACCCTGTCCAAGATGATAGAACTAAACATGTTGAAATTGACAGGCATTTTATCAAAGAGAAACAGGAAGATGGCAGTATCTACTTATCTTACATTAACACCAAACAACAAGTGGTCGATGTCTTTACTAAAGGATTACCTAAGGTTCCCTTCCAACGGTTCAAAGTAGCAAACTTGGCTTATTGGTTATCTATAAACCAAACTTGAGGAGGAGTATCGGTATATATATATATATATATATCCCGTATTTTATTACCGAATTAGTTTACCTTTATTTATCTTGTAAACCTCTTATTACAAATTTGTATTATAAAGCTTCATAAGTGGTTAGCTCTTTTATTAGTTGTCTTAATGATGTAGTTCCCAACTACTCATTTATTAGCCACCTAGTTGTTATTCTTGTAGTTGTTCTAGAAGTTGTATATCTCGTATAAATTATCAGCCATTTGGCCTCGCATTAATAAGAAGAATTAACTTCTATATCCTATATTCTATCTCTCTAAATTTCTACATGGTATCAGAGCCTCTGAAAATTCAGACTTGATCCATACATGTTAATCTTCCTCTCTCTCTCTTCTTCCTGCAATGTCATCAGAATCTGAAATGACATCAGGTCTCTCAACTGATCTAACTTCTAAAATCATGAATGAACTTGATCATCCAAATCTCCAAATCACTTCAGCCAAACTTAATGGCAAAAATTATCTTCAATGGGCCCAATATGTCCGAATCTTCCTCACTGGTAGAAGGAAGATGGGGTATCTTACTGGTACTATCAAAACCCCAGAAAAAACTGATGAAGTGGCATATGAAACTTGGGAAACAGAAAATGCCATTATCACTGCTTGGTTATTCAACTCCATGAAGGATGAAATCAACCAAGTTCACCTGTTTTATCCATCTGCCAAAGCTATCTGGGATAATATGGCTTCTACATACTCTGATAAAAGGGAATTATGCACATGCCTTTGGAGTCAGAACCAGCCTAAAAGAAACAAAGCAATGTACTCTTGATGTCACAAGTTATTTCAACAACCTCAAAAAACTATGGCAGGATTATGACCAGTTAACAGTCAATGAATGGGACTGCACTGGTGATACTGGAAAATTTCTGACACTTGTTGAGAAAGATCGGGTGTTCGACTTTCTTAGTGGTCTAAACTCTACCTATGATGCTGCTCGTGAAAGGATACTTGCACAAGTCCCCTTACCATCTATACTAGAAGCCTTTGCTACTATTAGGAAGGAGGAGTGCAGGAAGGGTGTCAAAGGTGGCTTACTACCTACTCCAGGAGGAGACCATTCAGCTCTAGCTACTTTCAATGAGGAGTCTGCTTTCTTAAGTGGAAACTACAAGGGGTCCTTCAAAAAGAATGACCAAAAGAATAATCTTCTTTGTGACCACTGCAAAAAAAAGGGTCACACTAAGGACTCTTGCTGGAATCTTCATGGCAAGCCCCCATGTTAAGGCCATATTTATATGATTATTAAAGGTTTATTTCATTATTATTTTCCCCACATTTGCGTAATTTACATGAGAATTAAGGGTTTAAGTGTAATTATTTAATAAAGATGATTTTAAGAGGGTTGTATGCAAAATTGATGATTTTAAGTGTTGATTTAATGGAGTTATTATTATTTGGATTTTATTACATTTTTTTGCATTGTTTATTTATCATGTAGGTGTTGATTTTCGAGTGCATAAAGAGGATAAATGAAGCTCAAGTCGAATTATTCAAGATAGAGTTGGAATTGGCTTGAAGAGATTGGATAAAGATGAAGAAACCCGACCCTCAGCATCCTGGACGAGCGTTCGTGCAGCGTCCATTCCAGACGGGCGTTTGATAAAGTGAACGAGCGTCCGGAATTGTATTTTACATTCAGAGAGTTCGGACGGAGGATGAACGAGCGTTTACTCGGCGTCCAGGCATTCTGGACGGGCGTCCGGATTTTCAGACGAGCGTCCATAGCCGACTTACTTCCAGCCGACTTAAAACTCTATAAAAGCACCGCATTATGAAGCCTAAAACCCTAATCTTTTACACACTATTTTCCTCATATACACATAGCTGCGCCCTAGAACCCGAAGGAGCCGTTTTTACACAGAGATGCAAATCTCCCCTTCAACAATCGTGTTCATCATGATTGTTGGCTAAATACCTTGCAGTGAGTCGACGGAGGAAGCCTATCAACAACACAAACCAACTAGAGAGTTCGATGCTTGATGTTTAGTGAGTTTAATTCATAGTTTTTCATTACTTTGGATCTGTTTTATGTTGTTTAAGTTTTATTGAATTAAGATTTGATGAAACGATCTATGTTTATTTTATGCTTGAATCAATATATGAAAGTATGTTATTTAAGTTTGATTTTATTCGAAGTAATGCATCTAATCATGTTATAAGAGATTAGGCATGTTTAGTTGAGTAAAAAGTTTGGAAACAATCTTGTGATTGAGTTTTGATTGCTGTTTAGTTTGTTTGAAAAGATAAACGAAACCCTAGAATTTGATTGAAGATATTTAATTGAATTCGTGAATAAATCACTACTAAAAACTATGTCTTTTTAATCACCATCTAGTTGGGATTGTTGGTTGATAGGTGGAATCTAGTCGCCTTGCTGTGTTTTCCCTCAACTGTTTGAATTAAATCATTTAGATTAAGTTTAGTTAAGTTCTAGTTTGATAAACCCTGGTTTTCTGCAAGTTTTCTGCACGTTTCTGTTTCAGTTCGTAGTTGGACGCTCGTCCGCAATAGCAGACGCCCGTCCGTTAGATTCCGTTTTCAGACGCTCGTTCACCAAAGTGAACGCTCGTCTGGCTTTCTGTTTTCTTATTTTGTGTTTGTTTTTATTTCTTGTTTTAGTTTCAATTCTTAGGTTTAGGTTTTAGTTAGTTTCAACCTTAGTTTAGATAGATAATTGTGACATAATCGTTAGAATAATTGTTCCTTGATCCGATAAACATTCCACTCCCTTAGGACGACCCGTAAACACCCTATACTACGATCCTTATACTTGGGGTGTTTCGGTTTATAAATTTAAAACACGTTTTTACCGAACACCCCACATCTCCAAAAGTATCAGAATAACAAGACAGGAGGCAACTGGACAGAACAAAAGAAAGCTTACAGTGCTGCTGATCAGCCCAATCTTTTTTCAACTGAACAACTGGAAGCATTGGATCTGCTACTTGAAAAAATAATGCAACTTAAATCTGAGACCACTGTTGGGGCCACTGCCCAAAATGGTAAGAACACCTGGATTATTGACTCTGGTGCTTCAAGTCATATGACAGGTGATTTCTCCCTCTTTAATACTTACTACAATACCAACAACACACACTTTGTCAAAATTACTGATGGAACCTTGTCCAAAGTTAAAGGTCTAGGAACTGTACAAATTTCTGAGAATCTCACTCTAAAGGTTGTTCTATATGTTCCAAAACTAACCTGTAATCTTCTGTCTGTGAGTCAATTTTGTAAAGACAGAAAGTGTGGTGTTAACTTCTCCCCTACCCACTGTGAGTTTCAAGTAATGGGATCTTTGGAGAAGATTGGCAGTGCTAAGAAGACTGAAGGACTCTATCTGATTCAAGGCAGGCCAGTTAAAGCTGATAAGGGTCTGAGTGTGTCTGAGAATGCTCGAAAAGGATGTAATAAAATTATGTTGTTACACCTGTCACGGATTTTATCTAACAAAACAAACAAGTAATAAAATTTATAAATCCGGTATTCCCCAAGTGCAGGGATCGTAGTACAGTGACTAATACCGGGTCGATCTTACGGGGAATCGGAGGTTGTTAACTCTAGTTTTTATTCTAACTAATCTAAGGGTGTCACGATTACTAACCTAAACAGCAAATAAAACTAAACGAAACTGAAAGTAAAAATAACACGAATGTAAAACTGGACAGAAGAATGAATCTAAAACCAGGCAAAATACGGGTTGCGAACAATTTAAACAACAACTAAACCTAAGATGCAATAAGAAGATTTAACTAAACTAAACAACTCAAGTTTTAAGGGATTAAATTCAAATTATAACGAACAAATGAGCGATTGATCCACCTATCCTATCAACATTCAATTCCTAATCAGATTAATTCGTGACTTCTAACCAAGTTGTGATTCACCTCATCTAAAGTACGAACCCTAATTTCTTAGATAGTCCATCTATTAATCTCTATCTTCCGATCTAAGATTAACGCTTTTTCTAACCAGAGATGTGAACGACCTAAACCTAACCTTGGAAACGGCGCCAGAAAGCTGACGGACATTACCTAGGCTATACAGATCCTAACCGGCAGTGTACCGGGTCAAATTGTAGCTCTAGTACGGTGAGTCGGTCGTATTCCTCGGGAAAACATGGTAATTCTTTTAAGTGGGGTTAAACACCAAGAAGCTATTATTAACTCGATCTAAGTCGCGTTTTATCGGTTTCCTCGGGTTAGATAGTTAGATTAGTTAGATTGTTAGTAAAGCGAGTAAATAAATATATAAATATAAAAATAGATAATATATATATTTTTGAGATCTAGCCAAGAATACTTTATTGAATCAATATCTTTTTTTAGTAGAATTAAATGAGACAGATCTTCCTTTATTCAAGGTGTAAATTATATATGAATCGGTGTACTCCTAAGCTAGACAACTCCTCCTCACACGAGCGTATGAAATTGTCATATGTCAAATGTCATCGGTCCAAGGTCCACAACCGCCCCATGCTAATCTTAGTTAGTACGAGCAGTACCGAGTACAAATCTACCCCGGATAAAAGAGGTTATTCCGTTCGTCAGACGGCCGATGTTATTCAAGAGGCTCCGGTTGTCAAGCGGATCGATTTAACACAAACGGTGTAGTTTCAATTAAACTGTGATTTTAACATTATTAAGATCTCGAGTACAAATTTCAATAAGATTCATCTTTCCAGGACAAATCTGCCCCCGGGTAGGAAATAGGATTCCGTAGTCACGCTTTCGCACTCGGCCAATTTTACCCTCCGGTTTTTCTATTTTTTATCTCATATCCTAACTTCTCTGGTCAGTTCATCGTCAGGTTATATGTGGTATTCATCATGATTAATTACGTCAATCCGAATATATTATCAATACGTTGCAAAATAGAAAAAGATTCATTATAATTGGTTTTAATCATGATTACCAGAGTCGATCATTCATTTTACCAAAAGATTAACTAATTCAGATTCATATCTTGGCTAGATATATTTTTAGTTTAATATCATATATAAATAGAAATAGAAATAATAAACATAACAATTTTAGAATGTATTACCGGTTATGACTATCGAATCGGGGTCGTTTCCACCGGATCTAACATGCCAAAGCTTCGAAATCAACAATCTTCGATAATTATTCCGCCATTACAACGATACTATAACCATTTTATTTATATATGTGAAAAACATATATACATACATACATAGACATATATATGTATATACGGGCCCCGAAAAGAAAATAAAAAGAGAAAAGAGATGAAAAAGAGAGTAGATCACGATCTATATATATATATATATCACATATATATTTATACATATCATATATATTCATACATAGAATATATATATATATATACATACATGATCTACTATATATATATTTATATCATATATATATATAAAAAAATAAAATAAAAAAATAAAAGAACAGAAACGAGAAGAAGCAGAAAGAGGGGAGAAAAGATGGGCATTTTATTCATTCACTGAATGTGTGTATATATAGGAAATTGGGGAAGGGGCCGGACCGGGTCGGGAGAGGGCCGGCCTGGGTCGGCTATCATCATATGCAATGATCACTTCTAACTGAATTGCATGTGCAGCGGTTATATAATTATATATAATTATATATTAAACTTCTAAAATTCATATCTTGAGTTGTAGACCTCCAAAAATCATGATTTAAACGTCATTAGAAAGCTCTCGGAAAACTCTACTACTTTCATGAATGACACTTCTTCAGAAAACACCTTTTTGATGAGCCATTCGTATGTCGAGTCTTTTTCGGGATTTTTACTAGTACGAATCGATTAGCCACTTGACCACCATTTGAGTTGTAGAAGTCCGATTGACTTGATTCAAAATGCGTGGGAAAGATTATTTGAATATCTACAACTTTTATGAAGAAGTCCTCCCCTGAAAATGCCTCTAAGCTGGTTCAAATCCATGTCGAGAACATGTTACGGTTTAAGTACTTAGGAAAATTTGATCCATTGAACTCGTAGACTTGTGGCATCTTCTTCTAACCTCAAAAGATATGTTTTTAGGACCAAAACATGTCATTACGTGGAATCTTGGTCAATATATAATCCTGCAATGAATCACCAAAATACCAAACGTAAATCCGACACGACACACCGGTTACTAAACCGGTACAAAACTTATAAAAATACGATAATTTATATAATAACTACTACTTATACATTTGAATAAAACTTAGTAATTTTGACTTGATTTGATACAATAATGCTCAAAATGGTATCAATATTGGGGTAAAATGTCGTAATAATGATCATAAATTTATCTCTCATCAGAACCTTAACGTTTTTAATCTAGAAATCTAACCTATTAACTCTCGTTATATAGATCAAATAACTATTCTTTTATCATGGGGATCTAGGGTTTACATGACTTTCATCAAAGTAAAACAATCAAGCATGCACATCTTTCGATATAATTGCAATAAACATTCAAACATGATAAAGAAACAACTTGTATTAAAAACTCACAAATTAATCAAGATTCGAATCTGAATAGTTGACGGACAGGCTTCACAATGCTCGTTCAAGGGCTTTTAGCCCCTAAGCATCCTCTTGAAAGCTTGGAATTGTTGAAGAAAAGAACATAAAACTAACTAATTTAATCTAGGATTTAAGTGCATAAAACTGAAGGAAAAGTATGTAAAAACGCAGCCTGAGCCGCCCCTAGGATTAGGGTTTTGAGTAATGTGTAATTATCTATCAATGATGTGGAAAAACAGCAAGTATTTATAGGAAACAGAGTCGGTTCGGCCAAAGTCGGCGTATGGACGCCCGTTCGTATTGTTGGACGCCCGTCCACGGATTCTTGGACTTGCTTCAGACGCCCGTTCACTCCAGGGTCCAAACTCTCTGAATCAATTTTCCTGTCTTGGACGCCCGTTCACTATTCTAGACGCTCGTCCACTCTGGACGCCAGTTCAAGCTTCTGGACGCCAGTCCAGGATCGACTTAATCTTGATTTTTCCATACTTATCTCTTCTTCTTCGATCCAAATCATCATTATCTCTTCTATCACCAATGTAATTCGACTCTTATCTCTTTTTTATCATCATTTGAGCATCAAACACGTACCTATAACACATCAAAACATCGCAAAACGTAATATCATCCAAATAATCATAAAATCAAAATTAAAACACCAAAATTAACCAATTTTGCGAATAACTCATTAAAAACCCCATTTACTCAATAAGTCCATTAAACACTCGTTTCTTATGCAAATTATACAAATATGAGGGAAATTATCATAAAATACATCAATATAAATCGTATAAATTCACCCTTAACAACTCCCCCACACTTAGCTTTTGCTCGTCCCGAGCAAAACAAAACGAAAATTAGGGCTCGAAACGAAAACAGACATCTCAGACAATATAGCATAGATCCAATAAATCAGAAGTTCACCCCTATGTGTGTGCAAAGCCATAGAAAACTTCCGCTAAATCCAAACTTGAGAAACTCAAAGCAAAACTAGCTAATACCCCCTCGTAGACTAGCAATAAATGACGCTCATAAGATGTACCATACAAACGTAAAACATCTCGAAAGGAATGATCGAATATATCTAGGGCCTTTCTGAAATACTCAGAGGATAATCCCTACAGCATATCTATCAGTTTCTACTGGGGATAAGATAGACGATAACTTAGTCTTATATCCATTTCATAACAATTCTTATTGCAAGTTGATTTAACTATTTCCACATTTAAACACACATCAGAATGAGCTATTGCCCTGTCATAGTAGAATAGGACATTCGAGATATACCCTACCTTACTCCAATCATAAGGCAGCTTCTTCTGACTGTCGTGAGCTTTTAGTCATCATAGTGGTACAGGACATACGTGGTATACCCTATTGCACTCAAATCATCAACTAGCTTTCGACACACCCAATTACTTCATTATAAACTCAACTTTTTCATTTGACAATAAGTTACGTGTTGCTTATCACATTCAAACCTTAGATATTCACAGTATAACATACTTCGGATCTAAATACAAACTATCATAAATCTCAAGATATATACGTAGCACTAAGCACATGACTTATAAGATAACAAAAATCACTAATCAAAAGGGGCATAACTTTATATTATAGCTCATCATTCACTATGGCTCGTGAAATATATATATCGGGTGAAACAACTAACTTACTGGACATACAGTATATAGCATCGATGACTATAAAAATAACGAACAAAGATATGCATTGCTTACTTGGGACAAAACAAAAAACCAAAATGTCGAAAAATTTGAAAATTCTAGCTCATTTTTAACTCATTTTGCATAGAAACATAACGAATTACGCAAATGTATAGATACATATCAAATCATTCCCCTCCCCCACACTTAAATATCAACATGTCCTCATGTTGTGCAGAATGAAAGAAAAGATAATGGACTTAGCTGATTGCAATAGATACTCGAATCGTTGGTCAGGCCGGAGCCTACGTAGTGACAATTAGAACTCGTAACCATACGATGTAAAAGCGAGCTCGTCAATACCGCTCAAAACATACCTGCACTACTCGACGAACATGGAAAAATCTCGGGGAAAACGGGGAATTATACCAAAATGAAAGGATATAGCAAAATTGAGTAATAACAAAAGATGGAACATTCAATACATCCAATCCAAAATTGAAATCAGAGCATAGTCAAATGAAAGTACGGATGCCTTATGGCTTAAATGATCCATTGGGAAAAATAAACAGTAGCTAGATGAAAAGTACAACGAATCACGTAATGAAAAGTAGCAAGATCATACAACCATCGTATCGAAGATAAAACAAAAGCTAGAATAAGAAAAATCAGATCAGGGCTGCCCCGGCGCTGCAGAATCATCAGCGGGAGGTGCTCCACCCGTAGGAGAGTCAGGCTGCTCCTCATCCGAAGACGACTCAGACTCGTCTAGAACATCTGCAATGGCTAGCTCAATCTCGTCAGAATAGACATAATCTATGATGCTCGGGTCGAAGATTCTATCGTCCCGTATAGGCCGGCCCTCACTCATACACTTCAAAATAGTCAAGATATTATTCTGAGAAGTCCGAATATCCTCCATCCAGTTCCGGACACTGTGAGCCATACTCAACCTCATCCGGACTGAGGGAGGTAAAGTAGGAAGGGAGGATGCTCGAGGCGGTGCTGACGAAGAACCAGGCTCACGTGGTGCCACCGCCTCAGAATGTCCCGAAGACTTAACCTTTTCCTTCTTTATAGGTCTCGGGTTCTTCGGTTTGTGATCCGATCCATACTCAGGCACACCGGCATCAATACACATACTATGAATCAAGTGGGGGACAATCAAGCTACGTGTGTAAACCTTCTGATTGATAGCTATCTCATCGAATAACGCTTGTCCAACATTCACATTCAATCCAACGGTCAAAGCGTACAACATCCCTAAGTCACCGATATGAAAATGCGTCAGATTGTTCTTCGGCAACAACCGACTCTGGATGAACCTACACTGGACTTTCCAATCCTCCGTCCAGGTAGTGGTGACCAATTCCTTCCGGTTTCCACCCGGTCTCAACGTCCATGCTACCTCCGGGCAAACCTTTAACCTTAACTCCTCCAACGGATCTTGCCCCGCATTCTGCCTATGAACGATTTCCTCCTTATAGTCTCGACCCTCAAAAGATGCCAATTTATACTTTTTATTTATCACATCTGGCGTAAAAGGAACTTTCACCCCCCGAACCACGACTACTCCCATTTCCAAATCAGTCTCCGAGCAATTTGCATAAAATTCCCGAACTAAGGAGTCGTTGACTGGGGTACCCGGGATAGTCATCAAGGCATCCCATTTCCGGTCCTTTAACAACTTGACGAACCCCGGATCTACCTTAGTCACCATCATAGCCCTCTTGATCAGCATATTCCTAGAGAAATAATGTTTGGTATAAGCGTCGTGGGCTCTAGGATTCACAAATCTACGAGGCATAGGCATAGGGGTTACGGTCTTCGCTCTCTTCCTAGGTTGTTCAGCCCTAGGCTCAGCCGGTTCCTCCTCCCGAGTAACATCCACAGCTTCCTCAACCCTAGACGGGTCAACTCTAGACGACTCTCCACCTCGTTGAACCCTAGGCATCCTTACCAATGGTATACCATCATCCGTCTCAGATCCCGATGTAGGCTCATCCCTCAACGTTGCCCTAGCTTGTGTGGCCCTAAGAGGTTCCTCTCTAATGCTAACACCTCGATTTGGATCGATTCAGGTGGGATCAAACTCCTTACGCTTCTTTCCAGAATCCCTAGCCACCCCCTTACCATAACGCTGTTGCACTCCCTTCTTATGGACCATGATTCAAGCCTAAACTAAACCAAAACAATCCCAAATCAAAGCAAGTTACCCATTTAACATCCAAATCGGGATTTCAAAATAACCAAACCACAACCATCCATCATTACCAAACAACCCATTCATCATCCATCACATCACCACAGCACAGTAAGGCAAGAAAGGAACAACAAAACCAAAGAAAAAAACTAATTAAGGTATTATTCATGTGAACGAGCCGACCCGAAGATCGAACTCACAAAGACGTGAATAAATTGGAGAAAAACTGTTGCTAACTTACCAAGTAAGACGAGTAAATGACGATCGAGATGTTTTTCAGTCCCAACAACACCAATTTGGCTCCCAAAATCGGATTTTTCTTGGAAAAAGTCGGACCGAAGAGGGCTCTGATTCTCCAAAATGGTTTTTGGTTGAGGAATAAGGTTTAGAAAAGTGAAAAGAAGGGACCAAAAGCGTTCTATAGCAACTGAAATCGCTCAATTTGGTGTAATATTGAGGGATTTAGGTGAAAATGAGGGCAAAAGTCGGGTTTTGCGATTTGAATATCTGAAAAATGAGGGTTCATAGAGACGGATATATATATAGGATCAGGACTGAACGGGCGTCCAACTCAGTGGACGGGCGTTCACTGGAGATAGCAAGAACTGGACGGGCGTCCAATATATCAGACGCTCGTCCATCTTTCAAATTAGATACAGGATTGGAGGGAACATTTCAGACGGGCGTCCACTGATAATGGACGGACGTCCAAGAAATGCATAGGGTAGACGGGCGTCCAGCTCTCTGGACGGGCGTCCAATGCAGAGATTATGCAAAAATTATAAAATTTCATACAGTTCAAATTCAAATTTGCATTTTCTCATTAAACTTAAATCAAACCTCAAAAATACAAATAAAAAACGACGAAATACATAAAATCACTAAAAAAAATAAGTAAAAACAATAGAAAAATAGTGGGTTGCCTCCCACCAAGCGCTTTTGTTTTACGTCGTTTGCTCGACGAAACAACCTAACAACGCTAGTCATCGTAAATTTCCGCCCAATCCACCACCGGGTTAAGACGGCGGAGCATGTCAATCGCCGGAGGAAAATCATACTCGTCCTGCAAAGCCCAGTCCTCACCAGCTACATCGACACCCCGAAAATGCTCAGCTTGCAGCACTAGCGCTAAATCTGTCAGCATTGGATCATTCAGGATTGTGCACGGACGTCCTAGAGCTGCCTGCAACTCCTCAGTAGTGAAATCTCCACCTCCCGAAACTCGGGGAACAATAAGAACATAGGTGACAGTCCTGATGCGGGTACTAATATCAAAGTCTACGTGCAAAACGATAGTCCCTCCCGGTCCGTCATCTACAGTAATAAGTGGGATCCTCCTAAGGAAAGGTAACTCCTCTGGTAGAACTCCGAAATCCATATCTAAAACACTGCTAAACTGACAGATACAAACAAAATCTTAATAAGGCTAAAAACTTAAACAACCAAAGCAATAAAAAGTATAAAACAAAAGCAACTAAAGATAACGATATCTAGGATGCCCCCTAGTGGCGTTTTTGGTTAATGTCGTTAGCTCGACACTATTTAAGCTCAGCCTGGATCAGGCCATTTAACTTTTCTGCCAGCCACTACCTCGTGTAAGCTTTGATCAGTTGTGTGGCTGCAGAAACAGCATCTAACACATGGGGTGAAATCTTTGATAGCTTTCCACATACGTTTAAACTGCCCCATGGCCGACTTCTTCTTCTTCTGAGTATTCTGATGACGTTTCAGCTTACGCTCCCTCTCAAACTCTTCCATATCCCAACTACCTGCTAGAACTTCTTCAGATCGACCACTACCGTCATCCTCTGAAAACAGGTCGGGTGAAAACTCGTCAAATTCTTCGACTTCTTTAGTACCACACCCGAGGATATCGAGGAAACGAATAATCAAAGGTTTTTCCTTGGGTTCACCAATGTAGTGCTTACACCTTTGACCATTTACTCGAAACGGTTGGTCACCATAACCTCGTAGTTCTAAAACGCCTCCAGGAATAATTTGGAGAATCTCAAAGGGACCGGACCATCGTGTCCTCAGCTTACCAGGGAACAGATGTAACCGGAATTATACAGAAGAACTTGTTCCCCGACTTGAAATTCTCTCTTCTTAATCTTGGCGTCATGGAGGAGTTTCATCTTATCTTTGCTGATCCTGGCGCTTTCGTAGGCCTGGAGTCTGAATTCGTCCAACTCATGCAACTGTTGCAGTCGATGCTTACCACAAGATTGGGAATCAAAGTTCAGAAACTTTGTAGCCCAATAAGCTCTATGCTCTAACTCGACTGGCAGATGACATGGCTTACCATAAACCATTTGATATGGAGATGTACCCATAGGAGTCTTATAGGCGGTTCTTGTATGCCCATAGTACATCATCCAATTTCAAACTCCAGTCTTTTCTATGACTGTTGACCGTTTTTTCCAGGATTTTCTTAATGCTTTGGTTGCTCCGTTCAACCTGACCACTCGTCATAGGGTGATATGGTGTGCCAGTCTTATGACAAACACCATACTTTTCAAGCACTTTTTCTAAGGGTCGGTTGCAAAAGTGTGTTCCTTCATCACTGATCAAGGCTCGAGGACATCCAAATCTCACGAAAATATTTTTCTTTAAGAACTT
This sequence comes from Gentiana straminea, assembly GCA_036785695.1. Lineage (NCBI taxonomy): Eukaryota > Viridiplantae > Streptophyta > Magnoliopsida > Gentianales > Gentianaceae > Gentiana > Gentiana straminea. Next base: position 702,526 of record JAVUPR010000273.1, read on the forward strand.
CATGACCGTCTTATGATCATTGTGAGTCGTAGCCTGAGCCTCCACCCATTTGGACACGTAATCTACGCAGACTAAGATGTATTTGTTACCACAAGATGATGGGAATGGTCCCATAAAATCGATACCCCATACATCAAAGACTTCGCATTCTAAGATGGGTGTCAAAGGCATGTCAAAACGCCTTGTCAGAGTACCGGTTCTTTGGCATCTATCACACGCTTTACATAAAGCTTATGTATCTTTAAAGATCGTAGGCCAATAGAAACCGGATTGGAAGATCTTAGCAACGGTTTTCCAAGGACCAAAGTGACCTCCAGTGGGTCCACTGTGGCACTGCTCAATAATATCGCGCTGCTCAGATTCTAGAACACACCTTCTAAGCAGACCATCTTTACAAATCTTAAACAGATAAGGTTCATCCCAAACGAAAGATTTCAAATCAGAGAAGAACTTTTTCTTCTCCTGATAAGAGAATTCTGGATCAAGATATCGGGAATGAAGGTAATTGACAATGGAAGAATACCATGGAACATCTGGAGCGCAGCCATCGATAAGCATAATGTTTTCTAGAGGAAAGTAAAGATCTATATCATCTGGATCATCCTTTTCCTCACTTAACATTCTCGAAACATGATCCGCCACGACGTTTTCACTGCCCTTTTTGTCTTTAATTTGAACGTCAAACTCTTGTAGGGTCAGTATCCAACGCAGTAGGCACGGTTTGGCCTCTTTCTTCGTCATCAGATATCGCAAAGCAGCGTGATCAGTCCACACAATCACTTGAGCTCCTAACAAGTAACTACGAAACTTGTCCATAGCAAAGACTACGGCCAATAATTCCTTTTCAGTCGTCGTATAGTTAACTTGAGAAGGATTTAATGTGTGACTGGCGTAATAGATTGGCTGGAATTTCCCTTCGATTCTTTGTCCTAAAACAGCACCAACTGCATAGTTTGATGCGTCGCACATAAGCTCGAAAGGTAGATTCCAGTCAGGCGATATAAGTATTGGAGCAGAGATTAAACGGTTTTTAAGCTCCTCAAACGCCTGCTTGCAGTTTTCATCAAAATCGAACTCAACGTCTTCCTTAAGTAAAGTAGATAGGGGCTTGGCTATCTTGGAAAAGTCTTGAATGAATCTCCTATAGAAACCGACATGTCCAAGAAAACCTCTGATTTCATGCACATTTTTAGGATAACTCATCTTCTCGATAGCTTCTACTTTTGCCCTGTCAACTTCTATACCTTTGGCGGAGATTTTGTGGCCAAGAACTATTCCCTCATCTACCATAAAATGGCATTTTTCCCAATTCAGAACTAAGTTCTTTTCCACACATCTGGATAAGACCTGGTCAAGGTTGTCAAGACAATCATCGAAGGACTGACCAAAGACCGAAAAATCGTCCATAAATATTTCCATACACTTTTCTACGAGCCCGTCAAAAATAGCCAGCATACATCTTTGAAATGTAGCTGGGGCATTGCAGAGACCAAATGGCATTCGCCGTAAGCGAATGTACCATAAGAAGCGAGGTGAAAGTGGTCTTTTCTTGGTCAGCTGGATCAATGGGTATTTGAAAATATCCTGAATATCCATCCAGAAGCCAGTAGAATGCGTGCCCTGCCAGACGCTCAAGCATCTGGTCAATGAATGGAAGGGGAAAGTGATCTTTCATGGTTACCTCATTGAGCTTTCGATAATCGATGCAGACTCTGTAACCAGTGACAAGTCTCAATGCTATTTCCTCTCCCTTCTCATTTTTCTCAATCGTAATTCCACCTTTCTTGGGAACTACTTGAGTCGGGGAAACCCATTCACTATCAGCGATGGCATAAATGATTCCCATGTCCAGAAGTTTGATGATTTCTTTCTTAACCACCTCTTGCATATGAGGGTTGAGCCTTCTCTGGGGCTGTCTAACGCATTTCGCACCCACATTAGTCTTGATCTTATGCATACAGATGTCGGGAGATATCCCTCTGATATCTCCTACTTGCCACCCAAAGGCTTTTTCGTTCTTTTTCAAAACGTTGATTAATTTCATTTCCTCTAAACGAGATAACTTGGCAGATATAATCAAAGGAAGCTTGTCACCTTCTCTTAAAAACACATACTTCAGATGTTTAGGCAACGGCTTCAACACCAAATCTGCAGGAGGGTCTTCTAAACTTGGTTTAAGATCTCCACTTTTCAACTCAACATCACTGAGTTTACTTAGTGGTCCCACTGCCAAAGCTTCTCCTTTCAACAACTCATCCTCAATTTCAGCTTCTAACTGCTCTAGACTCACCACACCATGATTATTCAAATTATCGACCAATCGCTCAAATTCAATTGTGACAGCCATGACTTGCTTTTCCATGTGGTCATTGAAGTCATCAAACGAATCCTCAATGGAAAAGCCGGTTGGCGGACCAGAGGGTACTTGAATGGATCTGGAGACATTATAGCTTACTTCCTGATCACCAACTCGTATCGTCACTCGCCCACCATCGCAGTCAATGAGGGCTCTAGCTGTAGACAGAAAAGGTCTTCCAAGTATCAGGGGGACATTTTCATCCTTTTCAATGTCTAGGACGTACCAGTCAACGGGAAAGGTAAATCTATCAATTTGAACTAGTATGTCTTTTAAGATTCCCGCTGCTTTCTTAGAAGATCTATCAGCGAATTGCAAATTCATGGTAGTGTGTTCTAGAAGATCAATTAAACCTAGCTGCTTGCACACAGACAATGGCATGAGGCTTATAGATGCACCCAGGTCACACAAAGAGTTAGGGAAGACCGGGCCTCCCATCAACACCGTAAGCACGAACTTTCCAGGGTCACCTCTCTTGGTTGGTAAGTCTTCATAATTGATCATTGAACAATCCTCACCAATCACCTCTCCATGTCCGACAACTTCCTTTTTGAAGAAACAACATCCTTGATGAATTTTGTATACTTAGGCATTTCAACCAAGACCTCGACAATGGAAGATTCACACTCGAGTATTTTTCAAGAGATTCAAGCACCTTTTCATACTTCTTATCTTCACTCAAAGGGATGTTGCTCTTTCTTGGTGGAAATGGAAGCTTTTTCAGATCACTCTCAGAAAAGACTTTCTTCGAAGATGCACTGACCGCTTTGTCTTCCAGATCCTTCCACCGAACAGCTTTTTCAATCTTTTCATTAGTCAGGGGATCAGCCTCCTGACTTCCACTTGATTCCTCTTTCCTCAGGGGTTCAGCCACCTGAGGACTCTCAACTCTTTCACCTCTCAGGGGATCAGCCACCTGAGTATTCTCTTTCGGCCAAGGGGAGTGTAGGTGCTCAGCTTCCCCTCCTGCCTTATCACTGGCAGGAGGGGCTAGTGGTTTCCCTGGTGGGAAGGACCACTAACTTGAGTACCGCTTCGTAAATTCATTGCACTGGCCTCCTCTCTACCGTATGGAATTGATGGTACGAGGTCAGTACATTGGCCATTGTTCAAATCGGTTTGAGCAACTTGACCGCCCTTTGGATTTTTCTCCGTGAAACTGGGCAGTTGCCCTGGGGGTCTTGAAGCTAACTGCTCAGCCAGTTGCCCAATTTGCCTCTCAAGATTTTTCATGGTTCTATTTTGCTCCTCCCTAAAGGAGTCCCATTGAGCTTTGATATCACTTGAGTACGAGGGGCCTTGAGAGGTTTGGGGATTCGAGAATAGGGGTGGGCCGGGCCGACTTTGGACAAGTAGAATTAGAATTGGCGGGCCAATTCGATTGAACCTTTGATTAGAATTGGAAAAATTATTATTTTGGTTCGAGGAAAACCAGGGTTTCGATTTTGATTCTGATTGAAATTAGAATTCGGATTGAAACTTGAAGATTGATTGAACCCTTGGTTTTGGAGATTATTCGCGTAAAATTGATTAAACCTTTGATTGTTCTGGCCATAGAATGCGTTTACTTCAGCATTCTGTCCGTTCATAGGATAGAATCTAGATGTGTGCCCCATATTGTCACAGTTTTGACATGTGACCTGATTATACTGTCCATAATCATGAACAGCATTCACTTGATAAGGTGCAGGGGGATTGAATTGACACTGGCCGATCACATGGCCAGTCTGACAGCAGCTCTCACAATACAGAACCTGAGGGTTCTGTGGAAAGGAGGAAGTTTGATTCATCTGATTCAAAACTTGAGAAGTTGCCATCTGCTTCTGCAGCATGGCTATCAAACTTTGCATGTTACTTCCTCAACCTTAGGAGGAGGAGGTGCTTGAATGGCTTGATAAGAGGGGGCGTAGTTATATTTGGCAATGTCCTCGAACAGTGCCCACCCCTCATCAGGCGTTTTCTTCAAAAACGCCCCACCAGATGAACTATTGACCATGCCTTTTGTAAGCTCGGTCAATCCACTAAAGAAAGTGTTGACTTGCCTTTCCAGTGGCAAGACATGGTGGGGACACTTTCTAAGCAGAGACTTGAATCTTTTCCAACACTCGAAAAAGGATTCATTCTCTTTCTGGTAGAAAGTGAATATTTCATTTAAACACTGGGCTGTCTTTGAAGGTGGGAAATATTGACTTAAAAATTCTTTTTCAAGTTCAGACCAGGTGGTAATAGATTCAGCGGGGAGAGAGGTATACCACTCTTTAGCCTCTCCCTTTAAAGAAAATGGGAACAGTTTCAGTTTTATAGCATCCTCACTTACTCCTTGGATGCGTGTAGTACCGCATATCTCTAAGAATGTATGTAAGTGAGTATGGGGATTCTCTGACTGATAACCGTGGAAAATAGATGCATGCTGCATCATTTGAATGAGTCCCGGCTTTAGCTCGAAGGTCTGTGCAGTTATGGCTGGGATAACAATAGCCGGGTTGACTTTGACTTCGCCTGGCATGGCGTAGTCTGCCAACGTACGTCTACCTTTAGCAGCCATAATTATGAAGTTTTCGAATTCTTCGGCTAAACGATCTTCTAAATCTTGATCGGCTTCTTCAGAAGGAGCCGCAGAACGGATTTTCCGCCTGTTTGGCCGGACTATGGTCCGCTCTAAGTCAGGGGTATATAGTAATGGTCCCTTTTGACTTCGAGTTTGCATAAACCGAACCAAAATCAGGTGGTTGAAACCTAAAAACTAAGAATTAAAGCCCAAGAAAAGAAAAGGAAATGAAATTAGTTAAGACAGGGGAATAGACGGACGTCCAGAAAACTGGACGGGCGTCTGCCTAGAAATTGAGCTAGACGGGGGTCTGGAAGTCCAAACGCTCGTCTGATCAGCTGAAGAACTGGACGGACGTCCAAATTGGATGGACGCTCGTCCGACAAGTTAAAAATGATTCATAGTCGAGAAGTTTAGAACTGACGGGCGTCCACTGGTCTAGACGCCCGTTTGGAAGCAGAAAAACGAAGCAGGAAACAGAGAAAAACAGCAGGAAAAATATAGGGAGAAAAAAAACAGAAAGACAGAAAACAGATAGAAAGAAAGTCTAATCCTGAGGGGATTGGAGAACTATAAAAGAGAAACTACGAAAACCCTAATAACCTAAACTATAACAAACTAAAAACAAGGAAAATAAAAACTAAAGCAACCGTCCGGTTCCCCGGCAACGGCGCCAAAAACTTGTCACGTATTTTATCTAACAAAACAAACAAGCAATAAAATTTATAAATCCGGTATTCCCCAAGTGCAGGGATCGTAGTACAGTGACTAATACCGGGTCGATCTTACGGGGAATCGGAGGTTGTTAACTCTAGTTTTTATTCTAACTAATCTAAGGGTGTCACGATTACTAACCTAAACGACAAATAAAACTAAACGGCGAAAGTAAAAATAACACGAATGTAAAGCGGGACGAGAAGAATGAATCTAAAGCCAGGGAAAATACGGGTTGCGAACAATTTAAACTACAACTAAACCTAAGATGCAATAAGAAGATTTAACTAAACTAAACAACTCAAGTTTTAAGGGATTAAATTCAAATTATAACGAACAAACGAGCGATTGATCCACATATCCTATCAACATTCAATTCCTAATCAGATTAATTCGTGACTTTTAACCAAGTTGTGATTCACCTCATCTAAAGTACGAACCCTTATTTCTTAGATAGTCCATCTATTAATCTCTATCTTCCGATCTAAGATTAACGCTTTTTCTAACCAGAGATGTGAACCTTAACGTTTTTAATCTAGAAATCTAACCTATTAACTCTCGTTATATAGATCAAATAACTATTCTTTTATCATGGGGATCTAGGGTTTACATGACTTTCATCAAAGTAAAACAATCAAGCATGCACATCTTTCGATATAATTGCAATAAACATTCAAACATGATAAAGAAACAACTTGTATTAAAAACTCACAAATTAATCAAGATTCGAATCGAATAGTTGACGGACGAGGCTTCACAATGCTCGTTCAAGGGCTTTTAGCCCCTAAGCATCCTCTTGAAAGCTTGGAATTGTTGAAGAAAAGAACATAAAACTAACTAATTTAATCTAGGATTTAAGTGCATAAAACTGAAGGAAAAGTATGTAAAACGCAGCCTGAGCCGCCCCTAGGATTAGGGTTTTGAGTAATGTGTAATTATCTATCAATGATGTGGAAAAACAGCAAGTATTTATAGGAAACAGAGTCGGTTCGGCCAAAGTCGGCGTATGGACGCCCGTTCGTATTGTTGGACGCCCGTCCACGGATTCTTGGACTTGCTTCAGACACCCGTTCACTCCAGCGTCCAAACTCTCTGAATCAATTTTCCTGTCTTGGACGCCCGTTCACTATTCTAGACGCTCGTCCACTCTGGACGCCAGTTCAAGCTTCTGGACGCCAGTCCAGGATCGACTTAATCTTGATTTTTCCATACTTATCTCTTCTTCTTCGATCCAAATCATCATTATCTCTTCTATCACCAATGTAATTCGACTCTTATCTCTTTTTTATCATCATTTGAGCATCAAACACGTACCTATAACACATCAAAACATCGCAAAACGTAATAGCATCCAAATAATCATAAAATCAAAATTAAAACACCAAAATTAACCAATTTTGCGAATAACTCATTAAAAACCCCATCTACTCAATAAGTCCATTAAACACTCGTTTCTTATGCAAATTATACAAATATGAGGGAAATTATCATAAAATACATCAATATAAATCGTATAAATTCACCCTTAACAACTCCTACGTTTAGGACATCCTAATTTTCAGTATCTTAAAAGGTTGTATCCTATTTTGCTTTCTGGTGTAACACCTGAAGATGTGAAATGTGAATTTTGTGAACTTTCCAAGCATACTAGAAGCGTTTTTAAAACTATCCCTTACAAAGAATCTGCCCCGTTCAATCTTATACATACTGATGTTTGGGGACCGTCAAAAAACCCTAATCTGACTCAAACCAAATGGTTTGTCACATTCATAGATGACCACACAAGAGTTTCTTGGGTCTATCTTATGAAACAAAAGTCTGATGTTTGCCAACTGTTTGAAACTTTTTATAAAATGATTGAAACTCAGTTCAACACTAGAATTCAAATTCTCAGGTCGGATAATGGTACTGAGTATTTAAATTCTATGTTAGGACCTTTTTTAACTGAAAGAGGTGTTATTCATCAAACCTCTTGTACCAACACTCCTCAGCAGAATGGAGTGGCAGAGAGGAAGAATAGGCATCTCTTGGAGGTTACTAGAACCCTTTTATTCTCTTATAATGTGCCTTCTACTTATTGGGGAGAAGCTGTTCTTACAGCTACCTTTCTGATAAACAGAATGCCCTCTAGAGTGCTTGGGGTTCAAATCTCCTATTGAGTACTTCACTCAGACTTATCCTCATTGCAAACTCATTTTATCCATCCCTCTAAAAGTTTTTGGTTGCACTGCCTTTGTCCATATTCATTCCCAAAATAGGAGCAAATTTGGACAAAGGGCAGTTAAAACAATATTTGTTGGATATTCTTCTACTAAAAAAGGTTTTAAATGTTTTGACCCCTGACGGACTGTTTCTAGGCTATCAATCCTTACCGGCAGTGTACCGGGTCAAATTGTAGTGCTAGTCTGGTGAGTTAGGTCGTATCCTCAGGGAAATGAAGGCATAATTCAAAGTGTGGTTAAACACCAAGAAGCTATTATTAACTCGATCTAAGTTGCAGTTTTATCAGTTTTTTCGGGTTAGATCGTTAGATTAGTTAGATGTTAGTAAAGCAGTAAATAAATATATAAATATAAAAATAGATAATATATATATTTTTGGATCTAGCCAAGAATACGTTACTGAATTACGATCCCTTTTTAGTAGAAATAAATGAGACAGATCTTTTCCTTGATGCAAGGAGATCAATTATATATGAACCGGTATACTCCTAAGCTAGACAATTCCTCCTCACACGAGCGTATGAAATTGTCATACGTCTAGTCCTCTGTCCAATGTCATCTTAAGCATGGGTCACTCCCGTTTTGTCATTCGGCCAATTTTAAGATTGATTCATTAAACAGGTGATTTTAACGTAATAATATTGTGAGCACAATTTTAATAAGATTTATCTCTCCCAAGATAAATCTGCCCCCGGGTAGGAAAATCGGATTCCGTTGTCATGTTTTCACTCGGCCAATTTTACCCTCCGGTCTTTCTATCCGTACATTTAAGTGTAAATAGAAAGAAATTCATTTTAATTGGTTTTAATCATTATTACCAGAGTCGATCATCCATTTTACCAAAAAGATTAACTAATTCAGATTCACATCTTGGCTAGATATATTTTTAGCTTAACATACTTAACATATATAATATATAAATAGAAATAGATATAGTAAACATAATAATATTAGAATATATTACCGATTACAACTGGTGAATCGGGGTCGTTTCCACCGGATGTAGTATAACAAAGCTTCGATTTAACAGTCTTCGATAATTATTCCGCCATTACAACGGTAGTATAACTACTTTATTTATAAAAACATATATATACATACATAGACATATGTATACATACGGGCCCCAAACTAAAAATAAAAGAAGAAGAGAAAAAGAGAAGAGATATATATCTAATATATATAGACATATATATGTGGTGTGTGTGTATATATATAAGTATATATATACTAGTAAAAACGGGACTCCGTGCAACGCACGGAGTGCCCATGCTAGATGTTTACTTTAAATGTAAAAAACTATTAAATATAAAATACATTTTAACTAAAATATCACTCCACACATTTTAAATACAACATAATATAAATGACGAAATTTAGCCGGCATTGATATTATACAACAAATTATGATGTCAATTATTTAACACGACGACAATCACCCAACCGCACAACTCTACCCTAGTCAACACACTCTTTCTTATCTACTACACACATTATCAATCACCAAACCGCACCTTATCCCAACATTTTTTAACTCACCTATCCAATCCTACCTCATCATGCCCTACATCACATTATCTTACCACATATTATCTTACCACACTACCCTATATTACGTATTTTATTCAACCTACCAAACTTTACCTAACTTACGCCACATCATCCAACCATACCATTCTACCCTACCATACATCATCGCATTACATCTCATACCTCGCCTCACCTACATTAGCACACCCTACCGCACCCTACCTCTCTACCTACCTACAAACCTTAACCTACTTCCCAACCTACATATTAATTCACTATCCTAGCTAAGCCTATTACACCCTATTTTATCTCATCCCACCCTACCTTAACCTACCCACCACCCCATCCTACTCTACCCTACAACTCCCTACCCTACCGTGCCCACCACCCATCTTACTATACCCTACCCTTCCCACCACCCCAACCCAACCCCCCCCCACCACCTACCTAACATCACTTTCCTCTTACACACCACCACGTGTTTTATTTTCATTTCATTCCATTCGATTTCAAGTCTTACAAACCAGACGGTCCAAAATAACAAGAAGAGCCGAAACACAAAAAGCAACAAATGATAGTAGAAGAAATGATTTTTTGGTGATTTATACAGGTGAGGAGCGGGGAGAAAAAAAGGGAGGGTGCCACGTGGCATACCCTTTCCTTTCTTATTATTTAGATAGGATAGGAAAGAAAAAAAAAAGATATGTTTTTTTACAAAAAAAAATTCATTTCAAGAATTTTAATATTTCATGTAATCGTCAAACCAAATATTTTTAAACATGAAATAAAGATCGTTTAGGCAACATGTCGTTGACTATATTGAAAATAGTCATATCGCCGTATACAAACGATACGTTTTTTTTATGAAATGAATTTATTTTAAAAAATTTATAATATTTCATGTAAACGTCAACAAAATTGTTTTGGCATGATACAAAGATCGTGTCGGCAACAAGTCGTGGGCTTATATTTTGAAAATTCATACATTTGCTACATATATTCACACATTAAAAGGTGATACAATTGAGTCCTTTAAAATGGAACAATTTAACTCAAATCCTTTCATCTAAAAAAAAAAAAAAATAAAAAAAAATATTTAGATATGATAGGAAAGAAAAAAAAAAAAGAAAAGATATGTAATCGTCAAACCAAGAATTTTACTACACACATTATCAATCACCCAACCGCACCCTGTCCCAACATTTTTAAACATTCACATATCCAATCCTACCTCATCATGCCCAACACCACATTATCTTACCACATATTATTTTACCACACTACCCTATATTACGTACTTTATTCAAGCTACCAAACTTTATTTAACTTACGCCACATCATCCAACCATATCATCTTACCCTACCATACATCACCGCATTACATCTCAATTCTCATACCTTGCCTCACCTACATTAGCACACCCTACCGCACCCTACCTCTCTACCTACCTACAAACCTTAACCCACCTCCCAACCTACATGTTAATTCACTATCCTAGCTAAGCCTATTACACCATATTTTATCTCATCCCACCCTACCTTACCCTACCCACCAGCCCATCCTACACTACCCTACAACTTCTTACCCTACCGTGCCCACCACCCATCTTACTATACCCTACCCTTCCCACCACCCCAACCCAACGCATCCCACCCACCACCTACCTAACATCACTTTCCTCCTACACACCACCATGTGTTAAATTTTCTTAAAACTTATATTACATGGAAAAACCAAATTAAGATTTGACAATGAGGCAAAATCAATAAATATTTATACAATTTGTAGTAGTATCTTTATTTTATTTTTGTGATAAATTGTTTGATTTTTACATCACTTTGTAATTTTTCATACCCGTGCATGCCCGGATTTTTAGGCTAGTGCTAAATGTTTTAACCTAACTATCAAAATAATGCTAAATTTTTTAACCTTAATTAAATAGGGAAAACGGGGCACCGTGCAACGCACGGAGCGCCCATGCTAGGCGTATGTATTTATGAGGTGCTATTAAACACAAAGCAAAATAATATGTAATTAAATTGAAATCGGATACATCTTGAGCACAACACACATAATAAGATTAAATTAAGGCTAATATGCAGATTTTAAAAAAAAAATCGGGAAAAAAAAAACGATGAACAGTAAAAATTGGGCCGAGGAACAGTATCAAAAAAAAAAAAAAATTGGGCCTTTGGGCCATGAACAGTAAAACGGGGGAACCAATAAAAAAAATACAAGTGTCACAAACCTCCAAATTTTCCTTTCTTATATGTAGTAGAGGGATATGTGATCTTAAAAAAAAACAAAATAAAAAGAAAAAGAAGAAAGGGAACGAGAGGAAGCAGGAAATGGGAAAGAAAGAAGAGGGGAAGAAAGAAAGAAAGGGGAAAGAAAGGGGCAAAAGAAAAGAAAGAGGGGGGCATTTATTTTAGTCTAATTTGGTACATATATTAACTGCTCACAGGTACTATCAACTGGTGAAACTATGAACAACCCCACGTTGAGTTACCATCTTTCCCAAAAACGGCTACAAAAGGGGGAGGCCAGACTGGGCCGGGTAAGGGCCGGACCGGTCCGGGCTAATCATTACATTCATCCCTCAATTTCCGGATAAAAATTTATATTTTGGAATAAAACTTCTAAAATTCATATCTTGAGTTCTAGATCTCCAAATGATATGATTTAAGAGGCATTGGAAAGCTCCTTGAATGATCTACAACTTTCATGAAGGACTCTTCTTCAGAAAATGTCTTTTTGATGGGCCATTCGCTTGTCGAAGATATTTCTCGATTTCCACTAAATCGAATCGATTAGCCACTTGACCACTTGACTTAATGATACTTGAGTTGTAGAAGTCCGATTGACGTGATTCAAAATGCGTTGGAAAGCTCTTTCAAAGATCTACATCTTTCATTAAGGACACTTCTTCAGAAAATGCCGTTTTAATGAGCCATTTGTTCGTCGAAGATATAATTCGTTAGTGGTACCACTAACCACTGAGCCACTTGACCACTTAAGCTTAGTGGCACACTCTTATATCCCTAAAAATACCTCTTTTAGGCCTCAAAACGTGTCATTACTCGGGATTTTGGTCAACCTATAATTCTGCAATAAACCACCAAAATACCAAACGTAAATCCGACACGACACTCCGGTTACTAAACCGGTACAAAAACTAATAAAAACTTATAAAAATACAATAATTTATATAATAACCACTATTTATATATTTGGATAAAATTAAGTAATTATTGACTTAAATTGGTACAATAATGCTCAAAGTGGTATCAATATTGGGGTAAAATATCGTAATAATGATTATTAATTTGTCTCTCATCACAACTCCCCACTTAGCTTTTGGTCGTCCTCAAGCAAAACAACCGATAAAACAAAATGAATGAGAGATAAATTCATGAAGATATAAGATATAAGGGACAACCAGATGCTGCAACCATTAGAATTACAACCAGGCGTTAACCTCAATATAAATGTATAACAGAGTGTGTGTGTGACAAGCCTTTTCAATTTCCACTATCCTCTCTTGAATAATTCAATAAAACGCACAAATATCCATTCAGATAGTCCTAATGACTTTCCTAGGTATAGGAAGTAACAGTTCCACACAACGTCCTCCCGTGTACTTATTAGGATAATCCCTAAAGCATATCATTCAGTTTATACTGGGGATAGTCAGAAGATAACTAAATTTTCAACCATATTTCCATTTTTTTTCATAGAATACTAACATATCCGAACTCATTGCCAAAATCGACTATCTTGCAAGCGTCATGAGGTGAGATCAAATACATTAATACCTATCTAACTCTTTTTCTTTTCTTCTTTTTTTTTTTTTTTTTTCATATGTGTAGCATATGCCCTCATTCCCAGCAATAGGACGTTTCGTGATAACACCCTAGCTGGACTACTATCATCAGGCAGTCGGGAGCTTTTAAACCTCATAGTGATATAGGACGTTTCGTGATAACGCCCTACTGCACTCAAATCATTGGTAGCTACAACCAACATATAGATAGTTCATCTTAATTTGGTATTCTTCTTTTCATTCCACTTAACTTATATCCTTTCTATCACATTCAAACCTTCAGATATTCACAGTACACGTTCAGAAGTTAGGTACTAAGTTACTGCTTTTATCTATAGAATAACCACTAGGATACTGAATGGATACAGTTTAAAATTTTCCGCTTCAATATCAAAGGCTTTAAGTGAAGGAATTCATGTTACACAAATATATTTGGAATTACAATGCACTTACGGTTCACGTTGGTTATACACATCCAAATTGATCATTACATCTTCAAATCCATGAAATATATGCCTTGTACAATTTATTTTAATCAACTAAATAATGCTCGAAAAAAATCGAAAACTAAGGGATTTATTGATACAAAATAAACATTAATTCCATTGCTAGACCAACGACTCCACTCCCCACTTACGAACTTACATTGTCCTCAATGTAAAGTGAGTGTAAATAAGTTGTTGGGAAAGCAATGGTGCACTAAAACAAGTCAAAACAAATACTCGGATGATATTAAAGTGGTGGGTGGGTGGGTTAAAGTTATGACCTCCTCAATTCCATAGTATTTGAACTAATACATGTCACACGTTATTTGAAATTTAAAACAGACTAGATCATGAAATGTAACGTATGGCAAAGTATTAACTCTGAGTCTTTTATTCCCAGATCCTCAAGGGTTATTTCAAATCGTTCGAACAACCTAAGTCCAAGAAATGACGCATTTGAATTTTTCTCTTTTTTCTCCATCGGGATTTTCGGATAACCACCTAATCATTCCCTTTTTTAATGACATTCAAACATTCATCCTAAGACTTGGTGAAACAAAATGAAAATCAATCCGAAGTATTCGCAAAGTATCATCCAAAGTATGAGTAATTATTATATTTAACATTTTTGCGGGTCGCCTCCCGGTAGCGCTTTTGGTTAACGTCGTTTGCTCGACAAACTTAAGCAACTAATATAATATACTAAACTAAATAGGATACTTCTAACAATTACTCACCAAAGCATGTAACAATTAAGCACACGAATCAACTAGAAATAAATGCTTAATGAGTAAATAGGAAGGATAGTACCCGTTTTATAGTCTATAGCTAGCCTTTCTGCTCCGGTTTTCTAATGCACTGGTGGTGGGTCATCCTCACGCCCCACATCCTTCTTCAATACCGGTTTCCAACAGAGGTTAGACAATTTCCACCAATCCAAACGATTCTTGACCTTTTCCTTTGATTTTCGAGCTTTGGGTTTGCGAGCTTTCACATTATTGTTGAAGTCATCTTCTTCAATTATCTGCGTGTTAGTACGATCCAAAACAAGGGAACACAAAGTGTTCACACAAGAACAAGATTCTAGTGTAGTGCATGGATATTTCAATGGAATGTAAATGTTGAAGATAACGCGCTCATCATTCACTCCCAAACTAAGCTCTCCCTTACGAACATCGATCAAAGGGGTATTAATAGTTAAGTGCCGAAAAGTGTCAAGAAAATGTGCATACTTCTTATCCAACTTCATCTTTTTTATTTCCTCTTTCGGGGAATGGGGGAGTAATTCAAGATCAATTAAAGTAGGGTTAGAATGTATACCTCCCTTACCCTTGTCGTTAAACGAAGATGGTAAAGCTTCCTGGAATGATTGTGCCTTTTGAGGACACCGTGTGTCATCATTCGTACCTTTTTCTTCAAAATATGCACCGGATATGGTGTCGCCCTATCGATTGAATCGAGGTGAATTTGGGTTGAGCCGGATAAGGTTCGGTTTGAATTGGCCTTTCCAAACTTGATTCATTCTCAACATGATCATTGGTCAAGGTCCTACTCATTCTTGGATTTTTCAATATTCTAGGAACCTTGACCCATTCCTCATCCTTACTTCCAGGTTCAATATATCTGTTCTGTCTTAGGAAATCTTCAATAATGTCCTCTTCCTCTTTGGTGAATTCAGGTTCATCTTTAGATTCCACATTCTTCTCATATTTACCATCTAAATCATCCTCTACTTCATTATATCCGATGTTTTCTAATCCATTACTTCCACAGATCCTTCCACTTCTGGTAATAACAGCATTTACCCCACTCAGATCTCTTTCGTATTACTTGGTAGTCCTCCTGGGGTCTACTCGTTTTTACGTTCTCCTCTCTACTCAAATGATATTCCAAATTCCGTAATGAAGCTTCTACAATTCTCATTCTGGTATCATGTCCACTTATAGATGTTTTCAACGTACTCATATTCTTAGGACTCGTACTATAGAAGTTATCATAGTTTCCATATTTTGAGCTTGAGTAGACATCACACCTATCATATTTTCCATTAATTTCTCCCATTTATCAACTCCTTCAAAGTTGAGTTGAACTTTGGGTGACCGGTATGCTTTGAGTGGTATGTTGTGGATATGGTCTAGGTAATGATTGTAGGTTCGATTCGAGGTATCTCCTTGATAAACCTTATTAGTATATGGATTCTTATATTGAACTCGGATACGGTGGTTGTCCTTGCTTACTAGGGTTTTCGGACCAACGAAAAGTAGGGTGATCTCTTCTAATAGCATTAAAAGAGTTTGAATATGCATCGTTCAAATTCCTATGCTGTTGTAAAAAACTCACTTTTTCCCTTGAATATCCTTTTGGTTCTTCCATCCCTAATGACACATTATCATGACTTGAGTATTCATTCGATAAGATATTTTCTGAGTTTATCGTTTTACTGGCTAATAAGCCGTCAAATTTCCTACTCAAATTCTCTAAGTGTGCTAGGACTTCTGTATTCGATGTACTTTCTCCTGCAAATGCTACTTTTCTGGTGCTAGAACCGGTTTCCCACATTCGATTGTTTTTGGAAATCTTTTCTATAGCATCGTAAACTATTTGGGCTTCACTCATCATTAACGAACCACCACATGCATGATCTACATCTGCACGTGAGTCTCTCCTTAATTTACGACAGAAAAGTTGGATTTGCATATTTAAGGAATAACCATGATCGGGACAAGCTCTTAATAGCTTTTTAAATCTTTCCCACGCATTCCCAAACGTTTCTTCAGATCCTTGTCTAAAATTAGCAATCTCGACTATTAATTCCAATTTTCTACCAGGAGTAAAATACTGCTTTAAGAACTCGGTTTGAATCTCCTCCCAACTAGTCAATGAATGATGTGGAAGTGACAGAAACCAATCTCGTGCTCTTCCTTTTAAAGAAAAAGGAAACAAAGACATCCTCGTTAATTCATAATGAGCACCTTGACTTTTGGCTGTATTACACAATTCTTCGAAAAGATAGAGATGATGATGTGGATACTCATCATCTTCTCCTAGAAATTGGGCTCTTGTGTCAATTAAACCAAAAAGATGAGATTTTATTTCAAAATTATTTGCTCCTTTATTGGGTAAAAGAATTGGATTATTAATCTGGTACCTTCTTACGGTCTGATCACATATAGGTCTCGGGTTAGGCTGGTTTTGACGAGTATGCTTATTCCGATTCTGATTATTTCTATTATTCTGATTCTGGTTATTAGGTTGAGGTAAATTCTGATTAAGGTTTTGGCCATGCCCTTGAGCATGAGCAATCCCTTGTTCAGGTGTTTTACCAACGGTTTCGACCATTTTCGTAACTCGATTTGACAATTCTTGTGGAATAGAATATATCGAATAGAAAATAACACGAAATCGATAAAAAAAAAACCACATTTTTTTTTCTCTCGGTAATTACCGAATCCACTCGGTATTTACCGAGTTTTTTTTTTTTAATTGGTATCTTACCAATAGGTAGGTACCAACAAAAATAAACGAACCGCGTTTACTTTCTACTATCGAAAATAGAAAATAACTCGAAATTAGTAGAAGAAGAAAATTGGTAACTAAAAGAAAGTAGATACCAACGGAAAACAAAAATAGAAATGTGATAAGAAGAGTGTTGACTTATCCTCGAGAATTTTGAGCTAATACAAGTAGTAACCATAGACACAATGAATTAGCGTCGTTTCCCCGGCAACGGCGCCAAAAAGCTGACGGACTGTTTCTAGGCTATCAATCCTTACCGGCAGTGTACCGGGTCAAATTGTAGTGCTAGTCTGGTGAGTCAGGTCGTATCCTCAGGGAAATGAAGGCATAATTCAAAGTGTGGTTAAACACCAAGAAGCTATTATTAACTCGATCTAAGTCGCAGTTTTATCACTTTTTTCGGGTTAGATCGTTAGATTAGTTAGATGTTAGTAAAGCAGTAAATAAATATATAAATATAAAAATAGATAATATATATATTTTTGGATCTAGCCAAGAATACGTTACCGAATTACGATCCCTTTTTAGTAGAAATAAATGAGACGGATCTTTTCCTTGATGCAAGGAGATCAATTATATATGAACCGATGTCTACTTTCAAAAAGCCCAAATTCAATTCCTCCTCACACGACAAGCGTATGAAATTGTCATACGTCTAGTCCTCTCGTCCAATGTCATCTTAAGCATGGGTCACTCCCGTTTTGTCATTCGCCAATTTTAAGATTGATTCATTAAACAAGTGATTTTAACGTAATAATATTGTGAGCACAATTTTAATAAGATTTATCTCTCCCAAGATAAATCGCCTCGGTAGGAAATCGGATTCCGTTGTCACGTTTTCACTCGGCCAATTTTACCCTCCGGTCTTTCTATCCGTACTTTTAAGTGTAAATAGAAAGAGATTCATTTTAATTGGTTTTAATCATTATTACGTAGTCGATCATCCATTTTACCAAAAAGATTAACTAATTCGATTCACATCTTATTTAGATATATTTTTAGCTTAACATACTTAACATATATAATATATAAATAGAAATAGAAATAGTAAACATAATAATATTAGAATATATTACCGATTACATAATCATTGAATCGGCCGTTTCCACCGGATGTAGTATAACAAAGCTTCGATTTAACATGTCTTCGATAATTATTCCGCCATTACAACGGTAGTATAACTACTTTATTTATAAAAACATATATATACATACATACATACATACGTATACATACGCCCCAAACTAAAAATAAAAGAAGAAGAGAAAAAGAGAGGAGATATATATCTAATATATATAGACATATATATGTGTGTGTGTGTATATATATATATATATATATATATATATATATATATATATATATATATATGTGTGTGTGTGTGATCTATAAAAAAAACAAAATAAAAAGAAAAAGAAGAAAGGGAACGAGAGGAAGCAGGAAATGGGAAAGAAAGAAGAGGGGAAGAAAGAAAGAAAGGGGCAAAAGAAAAGAAAGAGGGGGGGCATTTATTTTAGTCTAATTTGGTACATATATATAGGCTACAAAAGGGGGAGGCCGGACTGGGCAGGGTAAGGGCCGGACCGGTCCGGGCTAATCATTACATTCATCCCTCAATTTCCGGATAAAAATTTATATTTTGGAATAAAACTTCTAAAATTCATATCTTGAGTTCTAGATTTCCAAATGATATGATTTAAGAGGCATTGGAAAGCTCGTTGAATGATCTACAACTTTCATGAAGGACTCTTCTTCAGAAAATGTGTTTTTGATGGGCCATTCGCTTGTCGAAGATATTTCTCGATTTCCACTAAATCGAATCGATTAGCCACTTGACCACTTGACTTAATGATACTTGAGTTGTAGAAGTCCGATTGACGTGATTCAAAATGCGTTGAAAAGCTCTTTCAAAGATCTACATCTTTCATTAAGGACACTTCTTCAGAAAATGCCGTTTTAATGAGCCATTTGTTCGTCGAAGATATAATTCGTTAAGGTACCACTAACCACCGAGCCACTTGACCACTTAAGTTAGTGGCACACTCTTATATCCCTAAAAATACCTCTTTTAGGCCTCAAAACGTGTCATTACTCGGGATTTTGGTAAACCTATAATTCTGCAATAAACCACCAAAATACCAAACGTAAATCCGACACGACACTCCGGTTACTAAACCGGTACAAAAACTAATAAAAACTTATAAAAATACGATAATTTATATAATAACCACTATTTATATATTTGGATAAAATTAAGTAATTATTGACTTAAATTGGTACAATAATGCTCAAAGTGGTATCAATATTGAGGTAAAATGTCGTAATAATGATCATTAATTTGTCTCACATCAACCACCTGAACCACAAGTTTTATATATCTTATGATGTCACATTCTTTGAAGATAAACCCTACTTTTCTAAGGATGAAAGCACTGACTTCTGTCAACACAACTTCCTTAACCATGATAATATCTTACCTATTGCTGATCCTGATTCTATTCTTGACACACTGCCTAATCAGCCTACTGAGACATCAACTGTGCCTAACAAAGATATCATTGTCTACACTAGGCAAAAGAAGCCTCCAAGGAATCTTAGCACTGCTACTCCATCTTCAGATGATACTTTTGAGACTAATGTGCAGGAACATCAAGACATTATTGCTGAGGAAGTCACCATTCCTATGGAACCTGAAAACTCACAGCACATTGAGGTCAACACTAAATCATCATGTCCTACACCTGATGAACTGCCCATTGCCTTGAGAAAAAACACTAGGGAATGTACTAAACATCCCATTGACAGGTTTGTTTCTTATGGTAAAGTATCTACTTCCTTTAAATCTTACCTTGCCAACCTTGATGATGTATCTATACCAAAAACCATTCAACAGGCCCTTGATTATCCTCTATGGAAACAGGCTGTTATAGAGGAATTAACTGCATTGGAGGACAATCATACCTGGGAACTTGTACCTATGCCTAAAGGTATAAGGCCTGTTGGATGTAGATGGTTATTTACACTCAAGCATAATCCTGATGGCACTATTAGTAGGCATAAAGCCAGATTAGTGGCCAAGGGTTATACCCAAACTTTTGGAGTTGATTTCAATGAAACTTTTGCCCATGTTGCTAGACTAAACACTGTCAGAATCATTATATCCATTGTTGCTGTCAACAACTGGACATTGCACCAAATGGATGTAAAAAATGCCTTCCTAAATGGTGATTTGAATGAGGAGGTCTATATGCACCCTCCCCCTGGGTTTAGAACAAAACCTAATATGATTTGTAAACTGAATAAGTCTCTATATGGGATTAAACAGTCACCAAGAGCCTGGTTTGACAGATTTTCTAAAGTCATGAAAAAGGGGGGATACAATCAAGGACATAGTGATCATACTTTGTTCTTCAAACATACAGCAGGAAGAAGTATCACTATCCTGATTGTGTATGTGGATGACATTGTCATCACTGGAAATTTAATCCCTGAAATTTGCTTCCTTAAAAGTCTCTTGCACAATGAGTTTGAAATTAAAGATCTTGGATACAGCTGAGATACTTCCTGGGAATAGAAGTGTCCAGATCTAAAGAGGGGATACTTCTTACCCAGAGAAAATATACTCTGGATCTTCTAACTGACTATGGCCTATTAGGGTGCAAACCTGTTGACACTCCTGTGGACATCACTGTTAAATTTGGTAGAGATGATGATGGTGAACCTGTCAATCAAGAGAAGTTTTAGAGATTAGTAGGGAGGCTGATATTTTTTTCCCATACAAGACCTGACATTTCCTTTGCAGTCAGCCAAATAAGCCAGTTCATGCATTCACCTAGGCAAATACATCTTGATGCAGCCATGAGGCTGCTGAAATTTCTCAAAGGAAGTCCTGGCAATGGCATACTATTCAAATCACAAGGAACTAAAAAGATTGAAGGCTATGTTGATGCAGATTGGGCAAGGTGTTACGTGGACCGACGTAAAATCTACATCTGGTTGGTGCATCTATCTATTTGGAAATCTGGTTTCTTGGAGGAGTAAAAAACAGTCAGTAGTGGCAAGAAGTTCAGCAGAAGCAGAATTTAGGGCTATTACCCTTGGAATTTGTGAGCTGTTATGGATCCAGAGAGTTATGAAGGAACTCAAAATTCCCTTTTCAAGTCCTATAAACCTATTCAGTGACAGTAAATCAGATATAGACATCTCCAACAACCCTGTCCAAGATGATAGAACTAAACATGTTGAAATTGACATGCATTTTATCAAAGAGAAACAGGAAGATGGCAGTATCTACTTATCTTACATTAACACAAAACAACAAGTGGCTGATGTCTTTACTAAAGGATTACCTAAGGTTCCCTTCCAACAGTTCAGTAGCAAGCTTGGCTTATTGGATATCTATAAACCAGCTTGAGGAGGAGTATCAGTATATATATATATATATATATATATATATATATATATTCCGTATTTTATTAGTGAATTAGTTTACCTTTATTTATCTTGTAAACCTCTTATTACAGCTGTATTATAAAGCTTCATAAGTGGTTAGCTCTTTTATTAGTTGTCTTAATGATGTAGTTCCCAACTACTCATTTATTAGCCACCTAGCCGTTATTCTTGTAGTTGTTCTAGGCTGTATATCTCTGTATAAATTATCAGCCATTTGGCCTCAGATTAATAAGAAGAATTAACTTCTATATCCTATATTCTATCTCTCTAAATTTCTAAATTTCTACATAATCACTTATTTGTTCAAAAGAAAAAAAATATCATTTTATAAATATATAATTTTTCATTCTGATTTTGTAAACAAGTAAAAATAATAAAAATTAAAAAAAGAGAGAAAACGTGTTGGTAGTTAAATTAGTTAGTTGAGATGTGAGAGAAAAATAAATTTGAGGAATGGTATAGGGAGTGTTATTGAAGTTGGTTGTTTTATAAAATGTTCAAAAAGTGAATCTAGAACGGAAAATAAGATAAATTAGGAGAGTAAAAGTAACCACCATTGGGGTTACTCTAAGGTCATTGGTTTAAGAATTGGCCGTTGAGTTTTTTCCAATTTCTTTTTTTGAATTTGACCCCACTAAATAATGGCAGTATGATAACAATGATAGAATTGGAAATGAAATGAGGAAACCTACGATGCATAACAATTAATGCCAAATACTATGCTTGACAATACTTTACAATGAATCGCATGAAGGGAGTTACTTGAATTAAGATTGGAGTGAATTGCAGCGAAGTGGGTGAAATGAAAAGAAATATTGTTTACTGATTCTAAGGTATTACCTCTTCTCTTCTCAAGTAAGCCTTGAGGGGCAAGGCATTTGAAT
This sequence comes from Gentiana straminea, assembly GCA_036785695.1. Classification (NCBI taxonomy): domain Eukaryota; kingdom Viridiplantae; phylum Streptophyta; class Magnoliopsida; order Gentianales; family Gentianaceae; genus Gentiana; species Gentiana straminea. The sequence goes on from JAVUPR010000273.1 coordinate 725,057, forward strand.
TTAATTGATTGTAATATAATGTCAACCGGGTTGCTATTCTATAACTTGCAGGTGGGCATTTCTATCCGGCCTAACACCCTCCTGGAATTATGCATCGCCCTCAGGCATAAGACGCAGTTAATATGATGTTGAGGACTCTCGAGAATACATAGCATGTAATGGTAATGCCAGATGCCTAATCAAGAACAACTGACATGCGTAATGAAATTACTCTACCGACATTTCTATTATATCTATTAAACAATTTTACGTGACATATGAATTAAAATAAATGATAGTAAGTAATTGATTGGCCCTTTTTAAGTGTCCAATCACCGGCAAGTGCAACGGGTCAATTATTGCTTGAAAATGGTGAGCAATGTTGAATCACGAGGATGTGCCGTCAAGTACCAAATGATTGTATTACCTTGGTCTAAGCAAGTATCAAACAGATTGTTAGGGACATGGCCGGCCCTCCTGTGAGCCGGTGGTCTTAGGCCCAACGGTGCCGGCGGCCCAACATTACATGTTTCGTTAAAAGAAAAAAAAATCCGTGTAGATCCAATCCGATCTAACCTAATATAAAGGCTCAAAAAATATTTAATCGAATCGATAAAGGCCCCAAAAAAATTTTACTTGGCCTAATTCAAATCAATAAGTATGTAATTTCGAACTAAAATGCCTAATTCGACGACTTGGTCTTAGGCCCAAAAAATGCCAGGGCCGGCCCTGGTTGTGGAATTATGGTATCAAGTTACCGTTAGGCATGGTGCCGAAAAGACAATAAAGTAATCTTTTAATTAAATTAAAGTAATGTCTTCTTATTGATCTTTTATTAATTTGTTTATTATGTAATCATAAAACGCAGTGCATTAGAGTCATCTATGGGAGGATTGAGTTTATGATGTACTTCCTCAAACATGAGTTTGCGTGAGTTGACAAAAGTTCATAAATGTTTGGAGTTCGGGATCTCACATTTAAACCACCATTAGTGTCCCAAAACACCTAAAGTATTACCGCATGATCCGGATCGTTGGTGTTAGACACCTTAGTGACACACTTATACGTGAAAGGGTTCATGTAGGATTGGACCGATTCACTATGATGATCTTGCACTATGTCCGTAACGAGGAAGTCTAATTGAATCATTTAATGACCATTTATAGATCAAATCTTATTCTTGACGCTCATGCATTTTTGGGGGTGACGTTTGATTTTGCGGTATGGTTGGCTAAATAGTGTCTTACCTAATCACGACCATTTTAGCATCATAAGGGATTGGTAGCCGAAATGCAAGTCACTAAGATGGAGTCCACTCCTTCCTCGAAAAAGGGGAGTATTAGATAGTTCCCTCATTTTATTAATCTTGGTAATGATCGATTGTAGGCAACTTTGATATGATCAAAGGTATCGGTCACCAGTGGGTTAATAGTAGTTCGAGGATGAAATTTTATGGAGAGGTCTTACGGAGAATGTCTTGCTCCATACACAGACTGTCTGCGGAAAGGTTATTAAGAGATATAATGATTATATTAGCGAGCGCTTGGTAATTACTATGAATAGTTGAGTAAAGATGTTCTATATTCTATTTAGATAGTAGAGTAAATATGTTCTATATTCCGGAAGAGTGTAGACTTAGCGCTATGACGATACGACGCCAAGATTAATAAGGTGGGTGATTCTACTAAAGAGTTTTGTCGGTTACTCAATCATTGGAGTTTCTGAATATAGATATATGGTCCTCGTCTCATGTGGAAGCATTCCTAAATAAAAGGAAAAAAATGTTTTCCCGGGATTGAGCTAAATATCATTTGATAAATGAAATAAAAGAACAAATTCTTTTCCTAAACCGTATTAATTGAAAACGAGTTTTTAGTTTAATATATGGGGATTGAGGGAAAAGGACAAAAATATTTACAAAATGAATAAATATGACATACTTCTTGTTTTAGTTGCAAAAAGGATTAAAAAAAATCGAACACGGACAAAATTACCCTTATACTACACGCGCCTGTCTTCTTCGCAGCATCACCTTCTTTTCTTTTCTCTTTTTCATTCGTTTTTTCAAACAGCCGTAACTTTTGATTTACAACTCCGATCGTCAAAAAATTTAACCAAAATTCTTTTTTTTTTTTTGCTCTTTAATTTGAGCCCAAACACGATACCCTTCCGATGTATATTTTGAAAGCCGAAAAATATTTGTATTAACCGGAGCGTATTTTTTTATAAACGACCGTAACTTTTGATTTAGAACACCGATCATCAAAATTGTTTCACCAAAGTTCATATTTTTTTTATATCTTCATTTTGAGACCGCGTTTGATACCCTTTCGAAGTAGTATTTGAAAGCCGAATTTTATCGAAGCGTTTACACCAACACATGTTATCGTGTTCTCGTGTAACACAAGAATACGTAGTACAAGATAAGATAAGAATACGAATAACAAAGTAACACATTTTATTAACATCCAAAATATCACCATTAATATTGCGTAATACAACAATCTATCAAAAAATGCTTCATATCCTAATGAAACAATCTATCAAAGCATTATGGATATGCGACTCCGGGGGAATCAAGAGAATAAAAGCCTAATACTATTGGATGTAATCAAAAAGCCTATCAATGAAACTAAAACATTCTTCAAGCTCTTGAAGACGAAAGCAGTTTGTTTTACCATCCATGGACCTTCATCCTTCAAACCCGCACCACATCAAACTCCATGAAAGATGTATGAAGCAGAAAATACATCAAATAGTATCGGCTCGGCCTCATCAATAGAGAATCTAGGCACCTCCATTTTCTAAAGCAAAAAAACACAAACATAACAATTTGAATCAACAACCTTCAACCACCTAGCCCAAAACCACACCACAACAAATAGTGGAATGCAAAGAAAAATTAAAACCAAATAAAGACATCATATGCCTGCAATAACACCTTATACGAACAATACAAAGCGATAACAGTGTTACTGTGTAACACAGTAACACCACAGTAACACAACCAATTCTGTTTTCCCCTTCAACTTCTCAAAACACTTTTCAGTACTAATAACCACATAAAACAAATATCCATTGCATTTCTTATCCATTAATGACTGAAATATCATCTTTAGTATGCTTTCCAATGTAAGGGAGGGGGTTTGAATCACACTACTATCGATTCTTTATTGGAAAAAAATTGCAACATTGTATCTTTAAAGGTATATTTGAAGAAAGTATAAGGCAACAACATAAAGTCAACAAAAGTATTTCAAGTTTTTCAACCCTTAAACACTTTATTTTTTGCTCCAAAATCTAATTTTCAGCCTTATATTTGGCTGAAAATGACACAGTAACACAGTAACACAATAATACACCAACAAAGTAACACTAGTCTATTAGAAAGCTTAATGATATGAACCAAGTAAAAAACACAATAAATCTTCTTTAACACATCATAGATGCATCCTTAAACCAAACCTTAAACTGTGGGATCACCAATATGATCAACCACAATAGACCTACCATTATTTTTGTTCTCAACGGAACTATTAATCCTCTCCAAAAAAGCAGAACTATTAGTTTCAACTTCATGGTTATCAAAAGAGTTGACGATGGTAGCTTCAATATCTACCATGGCAGTTTCAATATCTGCCTTGGGATTCCTCTCAACCCCAATTGCCAGAGGAACAGTCCCAGACTCAATACCCGAATTATCAGTATTTCCAGACTCAATACGCGAAAGGCTTTTAAGCTTTATAACATCCCTAAGCTTTCATATGTTAAGGTGTTAAGTGATAAGTTGAAAATTTGTCATGTACAAGCACCAGGACTTGGGATCAAACCTCACTACGTACAACATGTACATGCATGCTCTTAGCTATATGTTTATAGGGTCAGACATGAGGGGACATGTTAAGAATATCAATGTATCGATGAATTTCAGCTTTTCTGAATTGTTCAAGCTGTTAGGTAAGTTGTTAATTTATTTCTCATAAAAGAAATGACTAAAAGAGGGGGGAAATGAAAAAAGGTCTCGACTAGAAAACACACACACAAAAAAAGATAATGAATGAAAAACAAATCACTGGAGATTCTATGGGGAATTGGAGCAAACCATATAAATCACCGACACCGTGATTCACCTATTTTATAAGTATATTTCCAGTACCTGCACCTGTGCTGCAATAATCACAATGGCTGTAATGAGCTTGATGATTGACAGTCACGAGCTGAAATCGCTGCATAGAATCCAATCCAATACAATCATCATCCATTTCTTTTCCACGATATTCACACTTGGTCGTTGTGATTCACACAACCACAAATTTTTCAATTTCAAATTCAAATAAATAATTTACTTATCTCAGGTCGATCGATCTTCAAATAACAGAGGTACCCTGCTTGCTGCATTGTTCAGCACATCTGATCTGAGGATGCCGAAAGGCAAGAACGATACGCAGACTTTCGGCATGTGCAAACGGCTCATCAATTTAATGATGAACAATATTCATCATAGCTCAAAGAATTGTTGGAGGCTCCACTCCCTTGTTGAAACATGAAGCTATCCAGGCTCTCCAAGTTTAACGTCGAATTGTTGGATGAACCATTCCCCTGGTGAAACATTGAGTTCTCCAGGTTCATGGTTTAAAGTGTTCGTAAACACGACGATTCCGAAGACACTTTTTTATTGAATTTCTCACTCAAGACTGAAAATGTAAGGCAATTGTTTTTTATGATTTTTTTTATCACAACCTAACCTGCCAAAACAGCAACAAATTTCAGGTAAAACCAGAACATCAGAGCCACATTGAAGAAAGGGATTGAGATGAAAATCTACCTCAGAAATTAAAAATAAAGAGAATTGTGTGAAATCAAAATTCAAAGTAAAATTGAACTAGATAATTAAAAGAAAGAAAAAGGATAAGAAAAAAATAAAGCAGATATTGTATTTACTAAACATTATATTTCACTGAATAATCACAATATTACATCATTATATATAGGGGGAATGAGGGAGAAGGACAAAAATATTTCATCAATTGAGTAGAAGGACAGTTTTTTGAAACTTTTGCATAAAGGACAAAACTATTTATTCACTGTCGAAATTCACTTGTGTTCGAAATTCACCGTTTAAATTCACCGCCGAAATTCACCGTCGAAATTCACTAATTTTCAAAATTCATTGTCGAGATTCACCGATTTTCGGGATTCACGTCAAAATTCACCGTCGAAATTCACCGATTTTGGGATTCACTAGGAAGATTCACCGATTTTCGGGATTCACTCGTTTGTCCTTCTCGCTATAAAAATTATGCAGTTGTCCTTCTCCCTATAAAAAATATGTAGTTGTCCTGTTACTTAAAAATATTCCAGATTGTGTCCTTATCCCTAATTTTCCATTATATATATAGGCCTAGACTAGAATGGCTTGGCCAACAAGACGTAGGAAATAATAAATACATAAATATATATTATTCTAATATTAGTCACTATTAATAATATCCTCGACACGCTCCCGTAATACCGTGGGAAGTGTCTGGACACGGAGATTGGCCTTGAGGGAGTCGCAACACGGTCGTGGTAATGGTTTGGTGAGGAGATCGGCCAGTTGATCCTTGGTGCTGAGAAATGAAACGGATAGGCGTTTGGCAGCAACGAGTTCGCGGACATGATGGAAATCTATCTCAATGTGCTTCGTACGAGCATGGAAAACCGGATTGTATGCCAAATTGGTCGCGCCAATATTGTCACACCAAAGAATCGGGGCGGTAGGGAGAGGGATGCGCATTTCCGAGAGCAAGCTACAGAGCCACTGAACTTCGGCTGCCGTATTAGACAAAGTTTTGTACTTGGCCTCGGTGCTGCTCTCAGAGACCTCGAGATGCTGTTTAGAACGCCAGCTGATTAGATTACCACCAAGAAAAATACAATAAGCCCCAATAGAGCGGCGATTGTCTGGGTCCGCCGCCCAGGCAGAGTCGGAATAAGCATTAAGAGTAACCGGCGAGTGCTTGGAGAGAATTAAATAGGCCGTCAGAGATAGTGTGCTTGAGGCAGCGCAAAATGCGTTTAACAGCAAGCCAATGATCATCAGAAGGCGCATGCATAAATTTACTGACCTTTTGAACTGTGAACGCAATGTCAGGATGAGTAAAACTGAGATATTGCAGACCACCCACAATTGTGTGATATAATGAGGGGTCGTTAAACGGAGAATTGGAAGCGGCAGACATTCTAGTGGAGGCAGACATTGGCGTGGGATAGGGTTTGGACTTGTCTATTCCAGCACGTTGAAGGAGTTGCAGAATATACTTGCGTTGAGTAAGATAGAGCCCATCTGAAGTAAAAAAGAGCCTCAACACCCAAGAAATACAAAAGAGGACCAAGACCCTTAACCAGAAACTGGGAGCCAAGGTACGCAATAACCCGTTCAATCAGAGAAGAAAAAGTGCCAGTAATAATTACATCATCAACTTAAATAAGTATATATATTAGCTCATTTCCGTGTGAGTACACATAAAGAGATGTATCGGCTTTCGAGGCCATGAATCCATACCGAGAAAGAGTTTCAGTGAACCGGGCAAACCATGCACAGGGGGCTTGCCGAAGACCATACAAGCTGCGTTTAAGATTGAAAACATGATGTGGGAAGTCAGGATGCACAAACCCCTGTGGTTGCTGCATGTAAACAGGTTAGGATAAGTGGCCATGAAGAAAGGCATTATGGATGTCCACTTTCCGTATAGACCAGCCCTGTGTGACTGAAAGAGACAAAAGGAGATGAATGGTCACAGGTTTGACAACCAGACTAAACGTCTCAAAGAAATCCACACCCTCAGTTTGGTGAAAGCCCTTTGCAACGAGCCGAGCTTCATGTCGTTCGAAGCATCCATCCGCATGATGCTTCGTCCGGTACACCCATTTGTTACCTACAACATTCATATGAGAGTGAAAAGGTACAAGATCCCAAGTATTAGTACGCAGCAGAGCATTAATTTCTCTCTCATTGCATTACGCCAAATTTGGTGTTTAGAGGCTTCGGTAAAGGAGGTGGGATCGGTGGAGGTGGATCTAGAGATGAGAGCTCGGGAAAGGGGGTAGCGGATGTAGTCCGGCATTTTCTTCGGCTTAAGAGTATTTGTTTTGGTACGAGTGACCAATAGGTGTGGTGGCGGGGAATTTTGTAAGGGGGCCGCCGAGGGACTGGGGCTGGGGCTGGCCGTAGTGGTTGGGGAGGGTGGGTCATCCGAAGGTGGAACTGAGGTGATGGGTGCCGATGGTGAAGTAATGGGAAGAGACGGTGGAGGATCTAGGGAGGTCGGCAATGGTACAAGAAGGTTGGAAGGAGACACCGGAGTGGAGGACAGAGTATATGGAAATAGAGTTTCATCAAAGGCAACATGTCAGGCAAATATAGACATGACCAGAGGAGAGGTCCAGACACTTATAACTATGGTGGTTGGGGCTGTAACCAAGGAAGATGCACGACTTAGAGCGAAAGTCAGTTTTATAAGCGTTATATGGGCGAAGGTAAGGCCAACACGCACAACCAAACACACGAAGGAAGGAATAATCTGGGGTACGACCAAAGACCATTTCATAAGGGGATTTGTAATTGAGAGTCCGAGTGGGGAGACGATTAATGATGTAAGTGGCAGTGATGAAGGCATATTCCCAATAAGGAAGGGGGAGATTGGATTGAGCGAGGACCGGGAGACCAACTTCAACTATTTGGGGGTGACGCCGTTCAATGGCGCTGGCTTGCTCATGGGTGTGTGGGCAGGACAAACGGTGGGTGATTCCCAGAGTGGTCAAAAAGTGAGTGAGATGGCGGTATTCGCCACCCCAATCCGTTTGTAGTGATTTTAATTTAGTATTGAATTGTCGCTCAATCATCGAAAGAAAATCACGAAAAGTAGATTCAACATCAGATTTGCGATTTAAAGGAAAAATCCGCTAACATTTCGTAAAATCATCCATAAAGCTGACATAATAACGCGATCCATAAATAGAGGTTTCTGTGCAAGGACCCCAGACATCAGAGTAAATTAAATCCAAAGGAGATGCAGAAGTAAAATCAGACACATAAACAGTTTGATGATGACTTTTAGCTAATTGACACGGTGCACACACACTAGTGGGTGCTTTATTGGAGAGTGAAATGGACAAACGACCTAAGACATGACGCAAGACATGATAGGAGCAGTGGCCAAGACGTTGGTGCCAGGTAGAGGACGAATTGGTGTAGATGGCAAGTGCTTGAGCTGGGGAGCGTTGGAAGGAGGTGGAGAAGTGGAAGAGTCCATCTTTGACATGTCCTCTATGATAGACGCGGCTCGAGTAGTCCTTCACAAGAAAATAGGTGTTGTGAAATTCAAAGAATACCGAGTTTTCATTGGCAAATTGACAGACAGATAATAAATTTTGACGGATTAAGGGAGAAACTAAAACATTAGACAAAAGATAAGTCTGGGAAATGGAGGAAATAGAAGCAGAACCAAAATGGGATATAGTTAAACCTGTACCATCGCCGACGTGAACCTTATCGGGACCATCATAGGGCTCGAAATTTAGGTTGAGGTTGCGGAAGTCATTGGTAAGATGATGAGTGGCACCGGTGTCAACTACCCAATCCGGAGAAGGAGAATAATATGGCTGCGTGTTGAAGGCTTGAGGCGGACGAGGTGGTGGTGGAGGTCTCGATGGTGGTGAAGAAGCCTGATATGGTGCCGGCTGATATGAAGCAGGTTGGTCATAGCGATAATAGCAATTGTGAGCTGTATGACCATACCGGGAGCAAATTTGACATTGTTGATTCGGATCACCGGAGTAAGATTGGCCACGGCCACGGCCTCGCCCCCGGCCTCAGTAATTGTTGGAGCCTCGTCCCTTGTTAGAATTCGGCTGGTTGGAGGAGGTGGCCACATTAGCCGAAGGTGCAGCAGGAGGGTTTGATGATGCAGCAGACGGAAGTTGGGGACGGTGGTACTGGATGCGAGATTCAAGAGTCAACAACTAGGAATAAACCTCATCAATGGTGACCGTAGAGCGAGACCCGAGCGTGGTGACTAAGGAGTCATAATCAGGCCCTAACCCAACCAGTACATATGCTATAAAATCATCATCGGAGAGAGGGTGGCCGGCGAGTGCTAGATCGTCCGCAATTCGTTTGAGTTTGAAATAATAGTCTGAGGCGGAGAGATCAAGTTTACGAGTGGAAGCAAGTTCGGTGCGGAGTTGAATTAATTTAGCCCGGCTAGCAGATGCAAAGGACGTCTGTAACGTTGTCCATATGTCCTTCGAAGAAAAGGCTATATAAACTTGCATCAAAACATCATCGGATAACGACGAGGTGATCGTACTGAGTATCAGATTATCTTGCTTACTCCATTCGGCAAAGGCTGGATTAGGAAAGGAGGTGCCGGCTGCATCTGTAGTTGTTTTCGCCGGTGGGGGAACGGAACCGTCAACATAACCGAAGACCCCTTGGCCCCGAAGATAAGGGAGAATCTGAGCATGCCAAAGATGATAATTTTGGTGAGTTAATTTGGAGATATGGATGGAGGAGGAGGGGGAGAACGTCAGATATGAGGAAGAGGAGGCTTGGTGGCTGTAGCAGTGGTGGTGCTATCGGATTCGGCCATGGTTGTGCGAATGAAGAACTAGGGTTTTTGGGGAGATGAGGTTTGGGGAAGACGAGTTTTTTTTTGTTAATTCGGCGTAATACCATGAGAGGAGAAAACGACCTGCTCTGATACCATATTGTATTTACTAAACATTATATTTCACTGAATAATCATAGTATTACATCATTGTCTATATAGGCCTAGAATGGCTTGGCCAACAAGACGTAGGAAATAATAAATACATAAATATTATTCTAATATTAGTCACTATTAATAATATCCTCGACAACAGAAAAGAGATTTCATTTTCATATGCGTTTGATGCAGGCTAACAACTTCTAATTTACAAATGAGATCGGCAAATAAAGAAAAGACACCGCCGTTGCTCAGTGTCTGAAATTACCGAAATTGCCTCAGTCTCCGTCGAGAAACTTCCTAAGAGTTTCTCTTCCCCCACTTACTCCACCGTCGTCGTATCTGTTCAAACAACAACCAACCAATTCCGGTAAGAAAAATTTCCGATCTCTGCAATCCGGCCATGGATTTGTTTGTGTTTTTCTCTCTCTGCTACAGAGACGGGAGGAATCCGAAGGAAATGAAGCTAATATTAAAAGAAAGGGCAAAATAGTCCGAAAGAAAATGTTTTGTCCTTAAACCAACAAAAAAAATACAAACTGAACTAAAATTTATATACAGGACGGAAAGTGAATTAAAACATAATATTCGCTTTAATATAATAGTCACGGATTTTTTTATTTTTTAATTTTTTTTAGAGCGGAGTCACGGAATATTTGGATGATAGATAATAAATAAAATAATGCAAATAAGATTTGCTTGTTTTATGTGTCCATGAAGTGCAATGAATTAATATAGAAAAATATTTTTCGGGTTGAGTTAATTACATAATTTTATTAAGTAGAAAAATCTTTTTTGTGGGCTACCCTATTAAGAGCAACCGTAATAGCAACCAAATTGACACACTTTAACTCTGATAAAATGAGCTTATGCTCATGCCTTAGTGGTTAGTCATTAGGGTCTTACCTTGGCCTAATGGGAGGTCCAGGGTTCGAAACCCTTCTCCATCCTTTCGTTTTCAGGAAAAAAAAAAAAAAAACTAAAACTCTGACAAAAGGCTTTTAAGTTTTTTAAGCAAAAGGCTTTTTCATTGACTCGGTCTATGACAGTGGCAAATTGTGGCATTGGCAGGCGACTCACCCAACAATTTCTCTCACGTGCTTTTATCATCACGTCACCACATTTTCCCTTATTCATCTTCAACAAGAAGAAAATTTGAGCTCTCCTCTAACTCAAATCCACCATTTCAATCAAAAAAATTAAGAATTATAAAACAACAGACATATGTATTCAACTGAACCCGTCAAAAAATTTGTTCACTATGGGATTCATTCCACAGACCTTGCAGAAACTGTAGGTTAAATCATCATGTGAATGCTTACTCCTTTCCCCTTGAGTTTTTTCATGTTTTCAAAGTTGAAATTCAATGGGTGTTTGTGGATTTGTAAACTGAAGAAAGGTTGAAAGTGGATAATTCATGCCCAGTTTTTTTAAGATCTCATAGATCTGTTGTGCTTGTGCCTACGTATAATTTGTTTGTTCACTCCATTTCAGATTTAATTGTGAGAAAATTGTGAGTGTAGGTGGTGATGGAGAAGGATGGCTTTGCAGGAGATGGCCGGAGACGGATGTTAATTAGAGTACAAAGCCACTGGGATAATTTTTATGAATATTGATAAAGTATGAATGTTATAAACGGGTAATCGGGTAATTCTAATTAGGAAAATAATGTAAGAACATGAACGTTTGGATATAATTTGGGACCGAACTTCGAGAAGGCTCGCCTACGTATCCAATTTAAGTGATAAACCGGAATCGTTCCCTCGTAGTTCGGTGTGTTTTTATATAGTAGTAGATCGTGTGTTTCTTCCCGACGTCTTTGGGAAGTTATCATTGATTATCTTCGGACGTGGGATCTACCCACGTCCATAAAGCAGCCGAGATGTTGTTGACTCGGTCTTCCTCACGTTCACCGTTATTCGTCCGAAATGACTCGGTCGAACACGCGGTGGAGTCCTCGCTCTCGCTCCTCCGACTATTCGTCCGGGCCGTCTTGATCGATGAGCACTCGGCGGTCGAGCTTGCTCGGTCCGTTTATCTTTATTATTAAACTTTGGGCCTGACCCAATTACAAATAATCCGACCCAATGCGCCCATATATCATCAAATATTATAATTAATATCTTTACTTCTATTATTACTACATCTAATCATCTAAAAAATTCAAGCAATTTTTATCCATTATTTGATAGCCACATTGTGTGTGCATGTTAGACTTGATGCACAATGTTGAGCCAACCACTACGGCTGCTCTAATATGATTAAGTGTGATAGTCCTTAAAAGTCCTACTACCTTTCAAAAAAGTCCTACAACTTAATTAGATGGGGTACTTTCATTGTGAGGGAAAAAATAGATAGAGTAAAAAAAGTTAAATGGGCTAGAAAGTCCATCATTATGAGTTTAAGGACTATTAAAGGCATTTTGGTCCTTTCCTAGAATGCCCTAAATTTGCAAGAATTTTTCACGATATCATCACCTAATCTTCGAAACTTTTTTGTGTAATATGTCCAAGTACACTGAAGTGATGTAATGTGAGGGTGAATCAAAACTACACAATTTAAATGCATGTTCTTATCTACCTTCACATCACTTCGGTATATATAAATACTACACATAAACCTTCCCTAATCTCCTTGTCATATGGGTGCCACTTTTTGGATTCGGAAAGAGTTTTTCTCTCTCACCAAAATGCTTAGTAATTTCTAAGAAAAAGATGTGATCTTTTTTGGAGCTTAAATCATGTTTTGAAGCATGCTTGGATTTGAGGGTTCACCACCCTATGTGGAGAGACCTTGCCGAAAGATCAGGGTTTCCACATCATTGTCTTCTTTATCAAGTGTTGGTATAATCTCTTTACCCTCTTATACATTAGAAATGAGTACACTTTATTGTTCCGTTTTCAAGCATTTTTTGTTGTTTATGCTACTGGATTTCAATCAGATCGGATCCAAAATGACCTAAAACTGCTCTGAGATTCCCAAGGAAGAAGCATGGGTCCTCTAAGCACCTTTGGAAGGCAGGGACAACGTACACACGCTTCTCCTGTGGGCGAGTCCCGAAGTGGGTTGCTTGCTTCGCTTCCAAGACAAACCTAGCTCCTCGAGGAAGCAACCCAACTTAGGCTGATTCAAAGTTCTTGGCACGATTTCGGTCTTGTTATGATATCCAACAGCTTACAACTCGGTTTATATCAAATTGAGTAGTAAAGCAAGTAGATGGCGGTAAATTCAAATGAGATGGAGCGCTAGTCAAGACAATGCGAGTTCAAGCAACCATGTGAATGAAAACTACCTACCATCCATGTATCTAATGATGATCTTGTGTTATTTGAAATGTACGAATTAACCCTCGGTTTTAGTGATTGCCCCCAATTAAGTTTGACAACCACACCATGCCTCCTCCTTGGCCTAACTATTATGTTGAGCCTAAATGATTTAGCATTCATTTAACAAATTGGGTTGCATAGAACAAGCTATAAAGCCCGTGCTACAAACCGAATCCAACTAAGTTAATTAGAACAAGCCGTAGCATGAAAACAAGGCTAATCATGAAATTGATAAAAACATGTAGTAATGAAAATAAGAATCTTAAAGTTTCCTGGAAATGTTGTTATAATTGTAGGAAAAAGTGATTATAGTGCTCTTTAATATTCAGCTGGAAATGTTGTTAACTTCATAATTTAGTCAGTCCCCACGTTCTTACTCGATTTTAAAGCAATATAAGAAAAAAAAATTATATAACTTTGGGTCACAAATCGGGTCAAGAAATTAGTTTTCGGTTCAAATACAAGTTAGTTGAAAAAACTCACTCGCTATAACTTATAAATCTTTCATGGTAGTTTAATATTCGTCTATCTACTGTCACGTACACAAACTGACATATTAAATGAACTTATGTTTCTTTTTTATGGACAATTTAGCATATAACTTTTATATGCTATGGTTTCGTTGTATTTTGGCTTCTTGCTTGGCATTTTTTCTTTTTATAATATCCCTCCTTTTGTTATATACAAAGAAAACCATATAAACTTTTACATATGCTATCTAGGTCCCATTGTGACGGTCAAATCATTTACAGAGAATGGCATACATTCGTCTACTAAACGATTTTCAACCGGTCGTTTATCAATGAAAAATGCCGGTCGTTTTGGTTTCGACATATCTACCATATCATTGTTAAGCATGGAAATAACTTCTGACATGGTTGGTCTATCATCCGCATATTCTTGCACGCACAAAAGACCAACATGAATTGCTCTAAGCAGTTGTTTTACATCATATGATTCACCAAATGCTTTATCCTTCAACTCTAGTGCTGCTTGTCCTTTCCATAGCTCCCATGCCTGAACATTATTGTGAATAAGGCTTAAACATCGTTGTTTTACTCGAAGTAAATAAGAAAATTTAAAATAGTTTTTCAGGCTGATTATCAATTAAACTTACATATCCCATAAGGTTCAGTGTTCTGTCATGATTGATAAAGCTTGAATTCTTTTTACCGCTTACAATCTCGAGGATTAACACCCCAAAGCTGAATACATCGGACTTGATTGAGAAAGTTCCTCGCATAGCATACTCAGGAGCAATGTATCCACTGCATAAAAACGTTTAAATTACACACATGAAATTGATAGCAATGATAGGCAATTTTGATTGTAGTACACAGATTTTTCACAATACTTACTATGTTCCAACAACCCTATGAGTCTTTCCTTCTGTAACATTTGATTGGAAAATTCTGGCCATTCCGAAATCAGCAATCTTTGGATTCATATTCTCATCCAATAGTACATTACTTGCTTTCAGGTCCCTGTGTATTACTCTCATTCTGGAGTATTTATGGAGGTAAAGTAATCCTTGTGCAACTCCTTCAATGATGTTGAATCGCACTTGCCAATCTATTTTCTCATTTTTATCTCCATCTGTTAATATAGTATAAAGATGACATTAATTGAGAACTTTTATACTAGTTTATGGATTTAATCTAGCAATGAAGGTGATAATCCATTTCATGTATCATCTATATAAAGTATATAAGGTAACAATAAGCATAAATGACTCAATCATAATATACACTTGCATACATATGGCACTTCATCAATTGAATAACCCATCTTTTAATATATGTATAGCAGTGAAGGATGAAATGATTAGAAATTAAAATGATAATTACCAAAGAGAAAGAAATCTAGGCTTTTGTTGGGCATAAACTCGTATATCAACATCTTCTCTTCCTGGTGAATACAACATCCATAAAGTCGAACAAGATTTGTGTGTTGGAGCTTGGAAATCAGTATAAGTTCGCTTTTGAACTCATCAATTCCTTGTCCTGATGTCTTTGACAACCTTTTAACTGCTATTTCCCGGCCATCAAATAGTCTTCCCTACAAGATGAATCAGAAACATTAGTCATGAGATTAGGGAAGAACTAAAGAAAACAAAGTGCTCGACCGAACATTGTAACACCTTACCTTGTAAACCGGTCCATAACCTCCCTCTCCGAGCTTATTTACATTGGAGAAGTTGTCCGTGGCGGCCAAAATAGCTTTTAAGCTAAAAATCTTTACGTTAGGAGCATCTTTTATACCTATTTCAAGTTCATCGCCAAAATTGAAGCTATTCGAGCCTGTCAATTGATGTATGAAGTCGTCTTTCCTCCTCTTTTCCTTTACTATATATAACACCAATTTAAATATATTAATGAGATAGAATTTGTGAATGACATTTTCAATTAGTGCCTATTGTATATAATCTTACATTTTTGTAACTTCACATAGCACAAATAGGCTGCTAATGCAGATGAAACCGCACTTGCTAGAGAAACAACTATCCATATCCACGCCTTTTTTTCTGCAGAAATAATCGAACAAATATACTAATCAAGCATAATTAACGAGTAAGAACTTTGATAAAACTGCAGAAATAAACGAACAAATATACTAATCAGACATATTTAACGAATAAAACATCGATAAAACTGAAGAAATAATATCACTGAAACTTACTTTTGGGAGGTTTTTGTGAAACCAAAACATACTTTTGTGCTGCCTTACCAGATGGATCTTTTGAAAATTGCATATACTTATTATTTTTAATCCAAGTCTTGCATCCAGTTCCATTATTAATAAATCCCAAGCAATTGCAATCTTTCCAGCATCTTTCCATACAATCATTAACACTAATACTTGAATTATCATCGTAATTACTTGAACCACCAACCCAATCTCCGCTTAGAAACTCGAAGCTATCGTTTTTGCCTCGACACTTAGGCACTGCGAAAACCGGGCACCTTGAACTATCACTCTCATATCCATAGCAAAAGGGAGCGTTAAGAATAGACGCCGTGTTATGACCAAGGATTTGTCCGTCATAAGTTAACCGGAACGAGAACTCGATTGACCGGTAAGTAAAGTACATGCCCGAATCATCAGAAAACATGCTCTCGTAATAATTAGGTGGAAAAAGATAGCCGATCGTTGAGCCTTGAAATTGAGAACTTTCGTTCTTCCATGGACCACTAGCCCAGTAAACCTGTCCATCTTTGTATATTAGTAACTGTGTTGAATTCTCGTATTGTTTCAAGCACATAGTGAAGAAACCCGTGGCCGGATTCTGATCGGATAACCAAGAAACCAGTGTCCAATTCTGTTTTGTTGTGAAATTATATCCGAGTTTCATACCAGCAAGTAGTGTATCAGTTGGATAATCAAAACTCTGCCATAACGTCCGGTTTGACTCATCATAAACAATAAAATTGCCTGAATCTTCCAACACGGCTCGTGTTTTGTTGCTGTCTATATGAACTTGATTATAAAAAATAGTGAACAAAGTGTTACCACTACTATTGACGACTTTCAGAGTACCTGAGTCGTCTATATTCAGTACTCCACTGCCCATCATCGGTGTATCCCGATTCGCAACCCATACGTTTCTTTTATCATCCGTGTACCATATTCCGAGGTACGTGGAGTTAGTAGATGAGATCGTGAAGAATCCGAGAGTGAATATTCCATTAGCTGATGAAAGGGTTGAAGCCGAGTCGAGACTGTTGAGTTCATCACCTGGTATAAGTACATCTTTTGCTGTAGCTGCAGGGAGATGAAGTACAGATTTGTGCAAGATTATTGATAAAATGATGAAGAAGAAGATTGAATTCAGAAATCCCATTTTTCTTTGCAGCTTTAAATTCAATTTGGAGACTTTGCAGCTATTATTTATGTTGCATACTATTTTTTTATTAGGAAACCTTTGAATTAGTCATTGGTTCATTGTGAATTGTAAACCACACACGATTTGTGCCTAGTCAAATAAATAATACTCCCTTGTTCTTTTAACTTGACTTTTTTTCATTTTTATTTATATGTCATTTTACATTCTTATTTCATCATTTATTATGGTTTATTATGGTTTTATTCTCTTTTATCAACAAAGTATTTACATATCAAATAAAAAAGTATTTAAGGCAAATAATCTGTCCCAACACCGACACAACTTTTATTCAAGAAAGTGAAAGAATCTCTCCCAACACCCTCAAGTGTAGGCGATATGTCCCAACACTTACACAATTTTTTACATCTCAAATAAAAAAATACTCAAGTGTGGCAACTGTCCCAACACTGGCACAATTTTATTACCACCAATTAGTTTTAGTACAACGGTAAGCGGTTGATCTTAACATGGTAGCAGGGCCAAAGGTCATGAAATCGAACCCTGGTTGGAACATTATTTAATAAAAAAAATGAGCTGAGAGAGATTGTCCACACTTGAAGAGGTGTTGGAGAGTTTGTCCACTCTATTGAATGAAAAATTGTATAAGCGTTACGGACGATCCACACTCGAGGCGGTGTTGAGAAAGATTGCTAATATAGTAGCAACTTTACTACCACCAATTGATTTTACTAACGGTAAGTTCTTGATCTTAAAAGACACATACCCCTCCCTTCGTTCTTTCCTACCGACAGAGATATATCCAACAATCTCAGTAGGGCAAATGCCCCTCACCTCCCTCTCCCCCACAGACATAGATTTCTAATTTGACATGCGGTTTTTTTTTTTTGATAAATTTACATTTCTATATTTTGTAATTGATGTGTTACACCGAATCACTTGATTTACGACATAATAATAATGATATAATATTATAATGAAAAATACACATTAGAGTCTTTGTTATTTTTTGAGGGGAGGGTGGGTGGGGTGTCTACACCTTCTTAAGGCATTTATGGAAACAGTTTTAGGTGAAATTATTGGGTAGAGAGATGATTTTGAATGAAGTGACTGATGAAATGATCTGAAGCACACAGTTTAAATCCAGTTAAAATTGACGATGCCGATCGTGCCACCTCACAATTCCCACGTAGGTATGTACTACCCAATAATTTCCCTTAGTTTTAAGGGTTCTATTTTTTTTTTTTTGAGGGTTCTATTTTTACGGATACCCAATTTAAAAGTTTTGAGTCTTCTTACGGGTAAAATGATTTCCCCTTGAAAAATCTATGACGTTCGAATATATCTACATCAATCGGATACACCACCTTGTAGAAAAAGGTAAAGACAGCACAAATTTCCATAATAAACGTCCATGAGGCAAGCTGCAATGGCACGTCAAGTTGGACTTTTCAAATATTATTATATTATACTTTAATCGGGAAAAAAAAATGTTTATAGATAGTGGTGTTACTTTCATTGAATTAAAGCATTTGACAAAAAACATTGTTTATACAATTTGATACTATAATATAAGAACTATATGAATCAATGGGTACTGTAACAATTGAAAAATAATGCAAAAGCGTACACATTATCAAAAAAAGTCAAGAACACTGTTAAAGTCAATCACATCGGAACTTCATGGTTGTTTCACCCACCATATTAAGAGATTGACTTCCCTCACCTCACAACCTAGGTTTTGGGGATGCGCCCTCCTCTTATATGCCGCCTACGTTTTCTACACAGATCGGAGCCCACCCTTTATTGTGCAAGTGTTGAAGCCGCCTATTTGTTGGCGCTTGTGCGCCCGGCCCACACTGAGGCGTGTTAAAGTGTCCACATCGAACTTCATGGTTGTTTCACCCACCATATTAAGAGATGACTTCCCCCTCACCTCACAACCTAGGTTTTGGGGATGAGGTCCCTCCTCTTATATGGGTTTCGGCCTATGTTTTCTACAAACACAATTTACTTTATAAAAGTTATAATAAAAAAAATATCCATTAATTATCTTATGAAGAAAGTTTTCATATGTAAAAATTAAGAATAACATGTATCCTCATACATAAAAACATCTATCACAGATATAGACATGCATACATGTATACGTATATATATGTACTTCCTCTGTCATGTACCCCTCATACATAAAAATATATATCATAGATAAAGACATGCATACGTGTATATTTGTATATTTATATACTAGCTGAAAACCCGTGCATAATGCACGGGAGATATAAAATAAACAAAACTGAGAAATAAACGTTGAACGTGTCAACAAATATATATGTGATAACTATATAAACTAAAGAAAAATCCACCTACAATTGTTCTATACGTGTGATCACTACATAAATAAAAGAAAAATCCTCCTCCAATTGTTCACTTAGATACGCATAACCTCCCAAAGTGAATTGGGGATGTGCACTGTTTATCTAATTTAAGGCACAACTTATCAAAGTTGCCTCAATTCTTGTATCAATTAAAGAACTTTGGAAGATAGAAACATAACATTATCTAAGGAAAGTGGTCTAAAAAACTGACTTATCCAAAATGAAAATGAAACATGTAGAATTAACTAATGTTGGAATTGGGATTAATAGAGTGAACTTCCTCACTGATCAGTTGGTTGAACGTCCACCAGTAAAGGACTGCATCAAGACAGCCAGCAATCCCAGCATTTCATTTGAATTGTTTGGATCAAGACTTTTGCATCAAGTAGTAACTTTAATTATTCTCCACCCAAATGCCATCGATCGTATTTTATTCTAACCAATGTATAGCATGAACTTAATTAATCAATTAAAGGCGAGCTAACATGGTTGATAAGTGTAGCCAAAGCTTCATGCAAGAGACCTCCATTGCTGTTAACATTCATTCCCAGTCTTGATCTTTACCCAAGAAACATCTGAATTTAACGTAACGCAAAATAATCACAATAGCTTTGAAAACCACATTTGTGTCGCTCTTTTTCTAATTATTTGGATCATCTCACAAAAGCTTCTTTAAACCCTTTCTTACCTTTCAAATTTACCATAATAGTTAGCACATCATCTCAAGTCTTTTTCCGCCACAAAGAAAACAGAGTTGATGAAAACACCACTCACCAAAAATAATTGATGTGGGTACTCCTACTATGCTCAGTCTCGTACAAAATATGGGTTAGCTTCTTGGAGACAAAAGATTGATTTGTTAATTTTAATGCAACGAAACCAATCACATCAACATGTCGCGTTTAAATTCAATGATGAGTTGAAAAAAAAGCATAGATGTATGAAAGTCAAATGCTCGAAGAGAAAAGCCAAATAACAGTTCATTAGCAACTTAGTGCCTAACCGGTCTTTTTTTTATAAAAAAAACTGTAGTAAATCATAAAAGAAAACCAATATACGAAAAATTGAAAAATTGTAGAAAGAATACTTACCAAATGATCTTATAAGATCTTTTTTTGCAAGCTCTTTCTATAGGATTCCTGTCTAATCTTCATTCCATAAAGAAAGAAATCGATGATGATTCATCTTCAAAAAATAAACACAACTCATGCTAAAGGTGACGAAACCAACAATAAGAACACTTATATAGAAATTGTGAACATGCCTACATTCATTCAAATTGTGAACATAGAAATTTTTGTAAGCAAGCAACACAGAAGCAAAGCACAACATGTTTCCATTATGATCATAACAATGCAGCAAGTGCGCACATTCCACAGAATAAAATGCACCAAATATTGAAAAGGGAAAGGTTGTCTAAACCTCTTTAGAAAAAAAATATCTTACCTATAAAATTAACATCCATTGACAACTCGTCACATATAATGGTCAGGAATATTTGACATGTGAATTTCGTCAAATTTTAACAATTATACAACAATATCTAGAATAAGCAAGTAATAAATTCATTACTTCGAAATTTGCCAACAAACATGATAAAGAGATCTTAGATGATAACAAATTACCAACAAAAGCTTTCACAAAAAATTTAGAAATTGTATGAATTCTGGTAATAGTAATAATACAATATTAGATGCCAACAAAGACGGCTTCAAAACAGAAATAACCATATAAGAAGAAAAAGAACATTTGGATTTTGATCAACTACTCAATAATTCATAACGCAATGTGCTAAAAAAAATGAAGATACCTGTTTTCTTTATCAGGACCTTGACCTCAACCTCGTCACAGTAATTGATATCAAATTTCCACTCTGAACTCTCCATCTAATAACCAACAACACAAATAAGCCAAAACACCAACTTTGAGTCAAATCTGACATAGACGACAAAAGAACAAACCGAAATTTTATTGGTCAATAAGAGAGAGTTTGTTCTCTTTCTAGATGTATTCCAGAGTAACAAAGTTTGTCCGATACAGACGTCTGCAAGTTGTGAAAAAAAAAAAACAAAACAAAACAAAACAAAAACCTGCAGATATTGAAAACAATCAACCTGATCAGTATTCTTCTTCAGCCTCTTTTTCAGCAGCAAGTACCTCGAATCGAGACAATACTAACATTGTGGATGGATCAATTCTTATAACAAAAATTAATCAATCTACCAAGAACTCACCAAGCATTAACTTATTCTTCTCACTGGTACAAACCAAATCGAGATAATACTACTTATTCTTCTCATTGTTACAAACCAAATCGAGACAATACTAACATTCAATGGTGGATTAATCAATTATCAGGAGAAAAAAAGTTAATCAATCTACCGAGAACTCACTGAGACTTATTCTTTTCACTGTTAAAAACCAAATTGAAGCAATATTAACATTCAATAAAGAATTAGTCAATTCTCAAAAAAAATCAAAAAAAAAATTCAATCAATGTAGCAGGAACTCACCGATAAGGCCGGTGAATCAACGGGAAGGCAAACTGAGATATTCGGTGTGGATTTTCGGGAGTTTTGCAGAATGCGATGTTTTGGTCCCATCGACGCGTCTCTTTTCTGCAGAAATTAAGGAGTTGATATCGTAATATTGAAAAGAGTTTGATCAACCCTTAAAGCAAGAAAAAAAAAACAAAAAAAACACAGTCGTACCAAATTTACATATGTCTTAAGCCCATGCATGAAGAACACTTCCAAAGCATCAAGAACACATCAAATGGAAGAAAGATGAGTCCATGGTATTGCTTTCGGGTCTCCTACAAACACCAACATTATAGAAAAAATCACATATATACATAAAGCTAGAGAGATTTGAAATAAAATTACCAAACCATGTTGAACTCTTTACCGGCAATTGTTGATAAACACAATTTAAATTCATATGCAAAGGACAATGCAGAAGTAAAAAAGATAAAATGATCAGATTAGGATAAATGCTGAAACAGTTCAAATGAAAAGCGTCATCCAATGCATAAAGTTAATCAAATCATGGATTATCACAAAGTAGCAACAGCTCTTACCAAGGGCACGAATCATGAGAGATTAGATCAAAAGCATAAAAGTAGAATGTAACGATAAGTGTAAAATTGAATAGATTATACTTACGTTTGTAAGGTTGATCCTCCTTGTACTCTTTCTCTCAATGAAATTATCGAGCATCGCTTCTCAATCCCAAAAGTTCTTCAATATTTGTATCACACTGTCTGGATGGGTAATTACATGGAGAATAACACGTTGACCTGTCAATGCAAATATTTTACGGTATTCAGAGGAGGTCAGGTGCCATAAAATAAACTATAAAGCTTTGAAGTTGTACTACCTTTTAAAGGTTGCCTGAAGTTTGTATTTGATCACATTATTCTTCCACCCAAGCAGGCGTCATATTGTTTTCGTGCACTGAATCCCGTAACAGTAGGAATTGTATATTTGGGAAAGATACATATGATTTAGAAATAGTACCATAACTTTTCATGTAGTAAACCTGAAAGAATAGGGAATACATAACAATCAAGATTTTCACTAAAGTAGAAATAAGAACAACAAACATTCATGTTGGCAAGAATATTAAATTTGTACATCAAGTGCCTTACCTTGACAGAAATATGATGCTAAAAGAATATCCATGGCGGACATAAATTAAATAAGCGTGCATATCCAACCGCAGAAGTTATTCCTACGTTGAAGTAAATGTGAAGAGTTAAAGAATAGCGTCTAATACAAATACTCAAAACATAACAAAATTTTAAACAAAAAGAAAGTGAAAAAGAATTTAGAAGGAAGAAACACAACATCTTATATAATCTTTATGGCTGACAATGTCAAATTGCTTCAAATGATTTGGGACATCAATTGAAAACTAACAAAACTTTCAAAAGTTCTAAAAAGGAGAAGGCTCAGAAAATTTGACATAGGCATTAGTAAATCCATGTGAACAGAAAAGAAGGGGAGAAAAAATGACAACAACTACAAAATCGGCACAAAGCAAAACTAAATAAAAAGGATAAAGCCAAAGAAAAATGATATATGTTTACTATCGTTTCCTCTACCATGTTCCAACCGTGTCCCTGCGAAAGAAAAATGAATAAGCCAATGAACACATCTTACGTTCTTCCTCTTCTCGCTTCTCCTAGCTGTTCTTCTCTTCTTACCCCATTTCTCTCTTTTGTTCTGTTGATCGTGCATTTTCGCTTCAGTACCATACACTTGCTCATATTTTTGCTCAGTACCTTACACCAGTTTCAGAAGCACTCAGAGCAGTTATTTGTGAATCGATAAATATTAACTGGCCGGCGATTGTGTTTAGAAAGAGTCATTTATGCATAATGAGAACAATGCAAACCATCGGATATTTCAGTTTTTATAGCATCCCCAACAACCACCATCAATTGAAGACACATACAGAGTTCTGTTGAAAATCTGTATATATATTAAAAAAGAGAATTTAAAATCAACGATACCTAACGCCGCAGTGAAAAGAGGAAGAGCAATATGCAAATCTGCAATCATGATATAAGGGAAACAAACAAAATATGCTAGGGAAATATAAAAATAAAACAATAAAAATAAACTCAAATCGAGTTTCGAACTAAATTCAAAAAAGATAAACTTCCGAGAGATAACATCTTATATAATCTTTATGGCTGCAAAATGGAAACAACTCGGTTAATCAAAAGAGAGAAAAAAATTTGTTTCAGAAATTAAACAATCAAACAACACAACAAAAAAGAAAACACACACAAAAAAAACGATAAATTCAATTAGCAAGAAATAATCAAGAGGTTTGATCGGCGAGTGGCATTCAACCAAGTGCCGTAAGCAAGGGTTTTCTGCTTTGAAACCTGGAGTTCTTCTTCAAGACCTGTGCAAAACTTAACTGTGTGATCGATTAAGCCACAATTAAAGCAACAATTTGGCAGACCTTCATACCAAAAATTTCTCATCGTCAATATCGATTTGGAGAAGGAGGCATAAAGGGGCATTTGTCGGAACCCTATCCCTCGATCATACGGAAAAAACGATCAGGGGAGGAGGAGAAGCCATCGAGAGGAGAGCCACTCATTTAGGGTTAGGGTTTGGAAATGAGAGCCAGGGAGAGGCAGCCGGGGGATAGAAAATCCAACTTTAACGTCGTTGTTGTTGTTATTATTATTATTATTTGTGCGGGTATAAGCCGGGTTGAAAACGGGTTATGTGGGTAAAATACGGGTAATTGGGTTAAATCCCCTCCTCTATATATTATATATAGATAGATATAGATATGTATTCCCTCCGTCCCAAAATATTCTTTTATTCTTTATGAATTCGTCTCATAATAGATGTCACTTGAATTTGCGGAGAACAAAGATATTTCACATTAGATTCTCACTTCTCAATCTTATTACAAAGCATTAAAACCCATGACTCAAAGTCATTAGATTACCTGATTAAAACCTCCATTCATTTCAAAAAATGGGAAAACGAGAACCCTTATAGTTAGAATTTAACCATTTGTTTACAAAGCATAAAGTATTTTACAAGACTAACTAACTTTGCTAGGTGTCAACACCACATATTAAGATAATCTAACAAAAAAAATTTATCTAGGACACTTGTCATTTTCTAGAACAGTACATAGATCAAATATCTCATAAGATTAAGGTTGGGCCGGGTCGCTACTCTTTGTTGGACTCGGTTTGTCATCTTTGATATGATCTTCAACGGTCCATCTCAAATGAAGGGAGGAAAACTCCACATTGAGTTTGCCTTATGCTTACATATACTTCAACACTCAATCTCAAACGAAAGGGAGAAAAATCCATGTTGAGTTTGCCTCATGCATGCTGGGAGTAGCACCCGAAAGACAATTTATGTAATTGTTTTTATAATTAATAAATGATAGATTTATTCTCATCTTATTATTTGCTACGTGTTTATAAGTAATACACAA
This sequence comes from Gentiana straminea, assembly GCA_036785695.1. Lineage (NCBI taxonomy): Eukaryota > Viridiplantae > Streptophyta > Magnoliopsida > Gentianales > Gentianaceae > Gentiana > Gentiana straminea. Next base: position 750,315 of record JAVUPR010000273.1, read on the forward strand.
CTGAAAACCTCAGGTCGTATCATATGTAGCCATATAATTAGTGTGTGTCTCACACGTGAGGATTAAGTTTATGGTGATACACTTGAACTATTAGTCCGTGGTAAACTTAATCAAAGTATGGGGTCTATTGATTAAACTACCATTAATGCGCCCAGAACAATTTATCGTGTGACCGTTTTATCCGGACCGTCGATATTGGTTAATCTAAGTGGGGCAATTATATATGATGTAGTCATATAGGACTGGACCGATTTAATCTGCATTTCTCATATAATTCCGTGGTTGAGAAATCTTATTAAATCACAAGATGATCGTATATGGATTAACCTTAATCCCGAAGTGATTGCATACTCCTACCTTGTTTCAAGATATGGTTTAATGTGTTCGTTAAGGATTGCTAAGAGGCGCGGTCCGAATCACTTTCACGTTGACACTATTCTGGAATGAGTGAAGAGTGTGTGTCTCACAGATATGAAATTCATTCCTTCCTGCAGGAAGTAGAAAGACAATCCCCTTATTTGTTAATCCAAGAAACCGATCGATCGGCCGAGTTCATATTGGTTATGAACTAATTGATCATTAGTAGGTTAATGGTAAATAAGGATAAGATGTAATGAAGAAGGTTTACAGAAATAATCTCGCTTCGTTACGAATAGTCTATGGAGGATTAGTCTGTATGTAATGTTTATATCAATGGACACTTATTGACTCGACTTTCTGAGAATAAGTTATATCTATAATCGATAGAGTTCAGTTTCGGATTTATGGTGGCGTAATTCCGGAATTAATAAGTTGAGTTGAAATGTTCTGTTCGATTAATATTTTATTCAATTTATTGTAGTTACTGGTTATAGGCCCATGGTCCCCGGGTTGGCTCCTAACACGCGAGTGATTCTCGTATTTTGGAACCTCGAGAATAAATTAAATAGTTGGTCTATTTAATGAATATGCGGATATTATTTATTCGGTAAATAATACGTAAAATAGAAAAGACATTTTCTATTATCCTAATTGGCAAAAATGGCGCCACATTTAATTATTTGGAAAAGAAATTTTCTCTTAATTAATTATTATGTGGAAATATATAATTATTTATTTGTTAAAAAATTATAAATAAGAAATTGGTTTTCTTATTGGATAAATAGGAAATTTGTTTTCCTATTGGATAAAGGTTTTATTTTCCTAAAAGGAAAGATAAATTTGTGTGTAAAAGATAAACTTTCAAATTATTAGTTATTTATAAAAAAAGAGTTTCTCCCGACACAAAATTAGAACAAAAACCAACGCCGTTTTTAGAATAAAATAGGCGACGCTTATTTGGGAAAAAATAGAGAAATTTTGTTTTCTCGTCTTAGCCATTGGGGAGAAGAAAAACTAGGTTTTTCTTGAAGGAATATTCAAAGAGGTTCGAATGCGGGATCGACATCTACCAGTCGTCGCTTGGAGATACAATCCGGAAGATCACGGCTTCTCTCCGGTTGGGTAAATCTTAGACCTTCTTGTAGTTAATTAAGTAATCATGTGAATCTTATCGTGGTAAAATCGCATGCGAATTTAATTTGTAGCTTCCGTTGTCCATGATCGAGTGTCTCGATCGGTGCTGTGAATCAAATCTGACGATCCAATTATGGGTCGGATCCGGTTTCGGGTTTCTGTATATCCAGCAATCCATCCATAAACTTGGCTCCAACAACTTGTTTGGTAAGAGAATCGTCCGGTTGGAAAGTAGATGGAACATGTAAAACCTTAATGTTGTATACTTACACATGATGTCTAATTAATAGGACATCTTTCTCAATGTGCTTAGTCCTAGAATGAAACATAAGATAATGTGCAATTCTTTGAGCAAACCGTTTGGCTTTTATGGAATATTTGGAATGGAAGATGTGCTAACATTTATGTTGGAAAAGACATATAAATTATGTTATGACCCAATTTGTTGAAACACACAGATGAGAAACTTGCCCTTTAAGAAAGATAAACTGATGCAATCTAACAGTAAATACAGTGGAAATCAATAAAACACAAAAACAAAAGAAGAATACAGAGATTTAACATGGTATTCGGTGTTGTGCTGACTAATCCACGAAAAGCAAGGATATATTTTATTATGCACGGAAAGTTACAAAGTTTTCTCACACACAACATTGATTACAACAGATGGTATTTATATAGACACACATCCTTAAACCTTAACCGCCACAGGATCTTTGTCGGATTGTCATAAATTCCCCAGATGTGGACCTCAGCTTCAAACTTGATTAAATTAGACGAAACTCGCTTCAAACCGACTTTCTCGACATGTAACCAACTCAAATGTAGAACTCGGTTGTATTCAAGCAACCCCAGTTCACGGTATACTGAGAACTAACTTTAGAAGAAACCCAGCACACTTCACCAGCCGACTTTCACAGAATTGAACACACTTGCTCAACTGACATCATTCTCAGTTGACTCTCAAATTAGTTTCACCAGTTTATCAGTTTAGAGGTCAAGTCACATAACTGACAAATCTCCACATTGACTTGAACTCTCTATTGAAATAGTGTCATACACTCAATCGGGTTGGACTGGATCAGACTTGGTCGGATCATTTCTGCTATTTCTTTATGTTCATACATGTATTAAATGACTTTCTATTATTATATATTTGTTCGTTTAACGAACCAATATATATATATATATATATATATATATATATATATATATATATATATATATGATAACGTCCCGTGTCAAACTCGAAAGAGAAATCATATAAGTGATTATGGTTGATGAGATCTCGACTCACTTTAATAGGTTTGATACTCAAATGTCTCTAGTCGCATGTGTCATTAAATGAGACATTAATAGTACGATTGGACTAGCACGTAGAGGCCGGCGGGTTGTTCGTGTGGATCAACGGTAGAGGCCGAACATTTGGGCTGCTTTATGCAAAAGCAACAACCGTAGACAAAGAGAAGATCTATTTTAGATCATCCAAGGTATTTTCTACGTCTACTTCTTTTATGCTTGTTGCTTAAACGAAGTCGATCTTGGTTAAAAAGAAATAAATTTTAAATTCCGATGCGTTCCCGCATAGATCCTAACACTCTCATTCACAGTCAGTCAGATTGCATAAACATACGTACTTGTACAAGATGCATTCGTCAATGTCAGGATGTACTTGTACCAGACTTCTCCGCGGAATCCACTTAGACTGACCTGCACTCAGCTGAGTTTCCAGAAAACCGATTATAAGCTTTGAATGTTTAGCAAGTCCGTACACAACCGAAACTTGCTCGTTGAACCGGTTTAGTAAGCATATCCGTAGGATTTTCCTTGGTGCCGATCTTCTTCACTACAACCCTCTTCTCATTTCACAGAAAATGATATCTCACATCAATATGCTTGGTTTTCTCAAGATGAACATGATCCTTAGCTAGACAAATTGCACTTAAACTATCACAATAAATCTCAGCTTGATCCTGATGTAGCCCCAAATCACTAACTAGTCCCTTCAACCAGATTACTTCCTTGGCTGCTTCAGTAAGAGCCACATACTCAGCCTCAGTGGTTGATAAAGCTATTGTTGCTTGCAAAGTTTTTTTCCATCTGACAGCTGAATTCCTCAATGTGAAAACATAACTAGTCATTGATTTTCTCGTCGTCCACATCACTCGCATAATCGCATCACAAAGACACCGTGATCGTTCCGAGTATCTCCTCCATAAATGAGACCAACATCGATGTACCCCTAAGGTATCCGAACATTTTTTTCACAAAGCTTTCAAAGTGTTCCTTTCCGAGGTTAAGCCATAAACCCGCCGACAACACCGATTGCCCGAGCGCATTAAGCCTAGTGCACACCATGGCATACATCAGACTTCCAGTTGCACTAACATAGGGAACTTTTGACATATATTCCTCTCATCTGCTGATTGTGAAGCATGAAATGACAAATGAACATTTGATGTCATAGGAGTATCTATTGGCTTTTCAGCAGACATACCGTACTTGGCCAAAATCTTTTGTATATAGCCCTGCTGAGATAAAAATAGTTTTTTCTGACTTCTACCTCTCCAGATATCCACCCCTAAAATTTTCTTGGTTGCACCCAAATATTTCATTTCAAACTCAGCACAGGGAAGGTCTTTCAGATTCTGAACATTAGACTTCTTTCTTGCAGCTATCAGCATGTCATCCACATACAACACAAGATAGATGTAGGATCCATCTCTCAACTGACTATTGTAAACACAACAATCATAAGGACTTCTGCTGCAACCCAGATGGATCGTGTAATTGTCAAACCTTTTATACCACTGTCTAAGAGCCTGCTTCAGTCCATACAAGGACTTCTTCAGTTTACAAATAAATGTTTCTTTACCAGGAACTTGAAATCCCTCTGGATGAGTCATGTATATCTCTTTATCTACTTCACCATGTAGAAAAGTTGTCTTCATATCTAACTGCTCAACTTCAAGGTCTTGTTGTGCCACCATTCCTACTAACACTCTGATTGAAGTATGTCTGACTACTGGTGAGAATATCTCATCAAAGTCCACCCTTCTTTCTAACTGAATCCTCTTGCAACCAAACGTGCCTTATACTTGACCCCTTCTGTCTCAGTCATTCCTTCCTTTTTCTTGAAGATCCATTTGCAAGTAACAACTCTCCTATCAGCTGGATGCTTAACTAGATCCCAAGTCTGATTCTTCAGTAATGACTCTATCTCATCTCTCATGGCAGCAAGCCATTGAGTGACTCAGAACATGTCACTGCTTACCTGTAAGTAGAAGGTTCAAAACCATCCACTTCTTCTGCAACTTGAAAGGCAAATCCATCCAAATCATCAAAACCATACCTCTTCGGAGGTATCCTAATATTGGATCGTCTACTTCTACTAAATGCTATACATTGCTGACCAATATCAGTTCGATGCTCAACTGACCCCTGTTCACCGATCGGCTTGGAATCGGTTCGGTTCGTAACCATATCGATGAAAAGCTCGAATTTGATTAGTTGATTGTTACAACTCAACCGACACCACCTCGAAGCTCCATTTTACTATCATTTTTCTCAGTTTCAGCACTTGTTTCATTCTTATTAATCCTCCTCACTGATGAGATGATCATAGAACTCTCATAGAAAACAACATCTCTATTGAGAATGACTCTGTTCTCTGCTGATGACCAGATTCTATAACCTTTCACCCCATCACCATACCCCACAGACACTCCTTTCTTGGCCATTGGTTCCAGCTTCCCTTCATTGACATGATAGTAAAATGTGCTTCCAAAAACCCTTAGAACTGAGTAATCAGCAGGTTTTCCTACCACATCTCAACTGGTGTTTTGAGACTGATCCATGTGTGAGGACTCCTGTTGATTAAGTAGCAAGATGTACTTACAACTTCTGCCCAAAATCTCCTTGACAAACCAGCATTAGAGAGCATGCATCTTGCCCTCTCCAGAAGAGTTTGGTTTAGCCTCTCAGCTACCCCATTTTGCTGAGGAGTATTCCTGACAATGTGATGTCTGGAAATACCCTCATTTCTGTAAAAATCATCAAACTCAGTCCAACAGAATTCTAGACCATTATTTGTATGAAGCCTCTTGATCTTCTTCCCCAACTGATTTACTATTAGAGCCTTCTGTTGCCTGAAATTCTTGAATGCCTCACTTTTGTGATTCATCATCACCACCTAAGTCATCCTTGAATAGTCATCTATGAATGACACAAAATATCTATGACCACCCAATGACTCCACCTTTGACGGCCCCTAACAATCAGAATGAATGTAATCAAGTGATGACTTTGTGTTGTGTATCCCTTTTGAGAACTTGCCCCTATGAAGCCTCCCAAACACACAATGCTCACAAAAGTCCAGATGCTTGACCTTACATCCCCCAAGAAGATTATTCTAAGAAAGAATCTGCATCCTCTTTTCACCATATGACCCAGTCTCATATGACACGGTTTTGTCAGCTGTGACTGGTGAACCTCGGCTGATGCTACAGCAACAGACCCTCAAACTGCAGACCCTTGCAAAATGTACAAGGTTCCCCTTTTGACTCCCCTGAGAATCATAACTGAGTTTTTGTAGACACTTGGTTCTCCACCTTCACCTTTGAAATTGAATCCCGTTTGGTTTCGGACTGGACTGGATCCATTTGGATCCAACTTAATATTTTATTCACCTACTATCTTATTTATTATTATTTTAATATTTCTCTCACCAATCATTTCACAATCAACAAATAAAATAATATTAATCAATTCATTTTATTCACCATCTACACTATTCAACCATTACTTTATCAATATAATATTTCTCTCACCAATCACTTCACCAATCATTTCTTCATCAACATAAATTTTAATACAACATTTCAACCTTATAATCATTACTTTATATTATTTTATTTTATTTTCTCTCTCATGACTCAAATGGATCCAGTCCAGTCTGAAACCAAACGGGGCCGCTGTTCAAAAGACTGAGAGATACCAAATTCATTGTCATCTGTGTAACATATCTAACTTCACTCATTGTACAGAACTTACCATCCTCTCGTCCTCAACCGAACCGAGCCAATCCCGTTATCTTGCGACCTTGTTGTTTGCCATAGCTATATGACCACCATCTATCTATTGATAACTCGAGAACCACTCTCTCGTGTGGACGAATATGATAAGAAGCCTCAAAGTCCAGAATCCACACATCATCATGATGTGTTGATTCTCCTGCTACTAGAACCATGTCTTCACCTGAGTCAAACTCAGCTGCAATAACAGCTGTTCCAAAACTGTTCTCCTGCCGTTTCTTGCTCTTTGGACAATTGGACTTCCAATGTCCCTGCTCCTTACAGCAATTGCAAACATTTGTGGATTTAGGACCTTTGGAGCCTGTCTTCTTGGATTTCTTCTTCATAGGCTGGCCACGTTCTTTTCCACTACAGTTGCTGACTACTAGTCCCCTGCACTCGAATGTCCGCCCGGTACCGCCTTATGTCTCGGCTCCCCGGCATGTAAAGCTGACCTTACACCTTCTAGTGCCACTGTATCCTTCCCAACTATGAAGGACTGCACAAAGTTCTCATAAGAAGCTGGTAGTGAAACCAACAAGATCAGAGCAACATCCTCATCCTCAATCTTAACATTAATATTCCTTAGATCAAGTAATATTGTGTTCAACTAATCCAGGTGATCCATAAACTGAGTACCTTCATGCATCCTTAGACTGAACAGTCTCTGCTTCAGCAGCAACTTGTTGGTCAATGACTTAGTCATATACAGCGTTTTAAGCTTCGACCATAACTTAGCAGCAGCTTCTTCCTCAGCAACTTCTGTGATAACATCATCAGACTGGCATAATTTGCTGCACTGGCATCCTCTCTACCGGATAAAGGAGTCCATAATCATTGTTATTTTAACAAGGCCCGCATCTTGATTTGCCACAAACCGAAACTGTTCCTCCCTGTAAATTTATCAATCTTTACGTTAATTGCTGACATATTTCTGTTAGGTGTGATGCCCGAAAGACAATTTTGTAATTGTTTTATTTAATAAATGAAATGATGTTATTATTCATATTTATTATTCTCATATTCACCGATGTGACAATAGTATTTACACTACGTAAAACCCCGAGTATATCGTTTATGTAATCACTTAACTCGGTGTATGGGATATACACGGGAGGATTGAGTTAGTGAAGATGTACTTAAAATACAATTAGCCCGTAGTGAAGTTAATCGAGAGTATCGGGTCTCTCCTTTAACGTGCTATTAATGCGCCCGAACACAATAGGTGTGATTGTCTTATCCGGACTTTCGGTTAAGAGAACCTAATTGGGGCATTTATATATGATAGATATATCATATAGTGGTGGACCGATTTGATTAGAGTTCACGATATAATTCCGTAATCGAGAAGTCTTATCGAATCAATGGATGATCATATTTATGGATATATCTTAATCCCGAGGTGATCACGATCAACCGCTTGAATCGTATGAGGTTTGACTTGACGGTTAAGGATTACACCGAGTCCGTGGTCCGAATTACCCCATCTTGGCATTGTACTGGATTGAGTGAGTAGTCTGTGTTATCACAGATACGGAATCCATTCCTTCCATTTATGGAAGTAGATAGATAGTTCCCTTATTTGTTAGCCCTAAGAAAATGATCGATCCCGGAGTTCACATTTGACTAATTAGCTACTAGTCGGTTATGTGCACTAATTGATCACTAGGGGGTTAATGGTAAATAAGGATAAGAGGTTCTAGAAAGGGTTAACGGTAACTTCCCGATTTAGAATGAACGATCTCCGTGGAGGATTAATCCATATGTAATGATTATATCAATGGACGCTTATTATTATTCTCGTGAGGAGATAAATATAATCGATAATCGGAGGAGTGCGCCTCGGGATTATGGTGGCATATTCCCGTGATTGATTTATCGAATATAATTATTCTATTTGATTTATCGGAGCCGCCGATTATTAGTCCATTGGTCCCCGACGTGCGCTCCTAATATAAAGATAGCTATTCTCGGACGTCGAATCCTAATAATATTAATTTAGTTCTTGTTGGACTTTATTAAAACGATATGTGAATTAATTGTTTAGTGGACTATTAAATTAGTTGGGCTAAATAATTAAATACACGGAAAAGACATTTTTCGTGACTCGGCCCGAATTGGTGTGTTGACCTAATTTTTGGTCAAATATATTGAAAAGGTGCGTGACCTTAATTTTAAAGAAAGGTGCGCATGCAATTTATATTATTTAATTATTAAGAAATTAGTTTTCTTGGATAATTATTTAATGTGTGATTTATCTTTTATTTGTTAAATGATAAATCATGGAATATTAGATAATAATATGATTTATCCTAATTTGTTTGGGATAATTATTTTATCTATCTTTTATTTGAAAAAAGGGTTAATGTAATAATTATCTCTTAATTATTTAATCCTTGGAGGACAAGGATTACTCTCCTATATAAAGAGAGTTCTCCCAAGCCTTGACACACATGAAAATTTCGACTATCAACTCTTAGAGAGAAGATAGAAATTTCGGCCAAGGGTGATTGGGGAAAAATCTTGGAGATTTTTCCGGGTAGCATATCGGGAGGATTCGAGCCGAGGATTTCCTTCCACCGGGAATTGCTTGGATCACACGTACGGAAGATCGTGGTGCTCTTCACATCATTGTTCGATCATCCTAATAGCGGTTCTCCAACTTGGATTTTGAGATCCAAGAGGTATGCTCTACAACTTACTTGTAGATGTAGATTTAATGTTTTATTACGTGTATTATATAGATCTAGATCCCTAAATCGCTTCCGTTGCGGATGGTATTACTAACAATTTCTTGCTAAAGAATAGACCTTTGATCACAAAATCCTAGCACTGGTCACCCGTCTTGGTAAATATCAACTCAGTTCAACCTGCAAATCTCTCTCTAAGTCTTGAACCTTACGCTTTGATACAAGTTTGTTGAAACACACAGATGTGAAACTTTCCCTTTAAGAAAGATAAACAGATGCAATCTAACAGTAAATACAACAGAAATTGATAAAATACAGAAACAAAAGGAGAACATAGAGATTTAACGTGGTATCCGGTGTTATGCCGACTATTTCACGGACAGGAGAGAATTTATTTCATTATGCACAGAAACTTACACAGTTTCTCACAGACATCATTGATTACAACAGATGGTATTTATAGGCACAGGTCCCTAAACATAACCGCATAGGATCTTTTTCGGATTGTCATAAATGCCCCAGATGTGGACCCCATCTTCAACTTGATTCCACCAGACAAAACTCAGCTTCGAACTGACTTTCTCATACTTGTAACCAACTCAGATGTAGAACTCAGTTGTATTCTGCAACCTCAGGTCTCAGTAGATTGAGAACTGACTTCAGAAGAAACTCAGCTCACTTCACCAGCTGACTTTCACAAAATTGAACATACTTGTTCAATTGACCATCATTCTCAGTTGACTCTCAGATTTGTTCCACCAGTTTATTAATTTAGAAAAGTCAAGTCACATAACTGACAAAATCCAATGTTGAGGCAAAGGAATATATCATGGTCGTGAGCAAGACCATTCATATAAGCAAAGGTTCAGCTTATAGCTCATTGTGGCAACCTAAGAATATAAAATTCAATATAGATCATGTTTTTATAGATGACACAAATGCAATTGGAGGCCTAATTCGAAATAGTAAATTTGAGATCCTAAATAGCTTTTTTAAGAAACTGAAAGGAGACCATGGCGTGTTGATAAGGGCTTTGGCTCTCTATAATGCTTGGGTATAAGCTCTTATATAGGTTATTTCGTGTTTCTTTTGTGGACGACTCGTTCACTATCTATCAACTACTTTTGGGTAGTGAAGAGGATCAGTCCCCAACCGAGACGTGTCCAGAAAACTATATGACTTTCCTTGTAGTTTTTGTGTCATTATCTTTTTCTTTCATCAAAAGACAGTGAAATAAGTGTTCGCGTTTGTTAGCTAGATATGATCTTCAACTAGTTTGTACTCGAATAATAATACGAGCACAACTCTCATAGCACAACGGATAACACAACGTTCATTCGTATAAACACGTCATGATCACGATGGATTTTTTAATATTTTTATGGGTATTCTTCTGGCAATGTTTGCCACAAAATAGGATTTGGATAAAAGAAACAAAATGCTCCACCATGAAAAAGAAAAAAAGAAAAAAGAAAAACCTGAAAACCTCAACAACAAGAATGATCACTCCTACTTGCTTCTCCGGTAAACCAACTCCGCCACCTCCTCCACTCCCTTTCCCTTCCACAACCCACTACCAATCTCCAATCCTTAATTTCCCTTTCACAATTCCCAAAACCCGTATCAATCTCCTTAAAATCCCCTTTGCATCCCCCAAAAACGGCAGTAACAATCCACCAGAATCTGCAGAAACAGGAGATTGCCCAGTTCCGTTTGAACAACAACCCATTAATGAGTTCAAGTCCTTATCTGATTCCTTCCCATTTTCATGGGCTTCATCTGAATTCGTTGAATATTGCTCCAGACTCTTCGTTTTTGGGGCTTCTTTTGCTTTGTTTGTAGGACTTCCTGTTGTCTGGTTCGGGTCGGTTGCTCCGGGATCCGACCCGCTTAGAAGGGTATTGACAGCTGTTTCAAGTGGGTTGTTTGTGGTTACGCTTGCTGTGGTTAGGATGTACTTAGGTTGGGCTTATGTGGGCAACAGATTACTTAGTGCCACTGTTGAATGTAAGCCTTGTATTTTGTGAGAACTTATTTGCACCACGGCAATTTTATCGATGCACTAAATTACGTGTGCAACACACTAAATCGACCTTCAGAAGTCGATTCTTGACTCATGCAACACAGTGAACCGACCTTTGGAAATCTGTTCTTGAATCAAATATCGAAGTTTCAATCGACTTTCCAAAGGTCGAGGTGTAACACACTGAATCGACCTTCGGAAGTCTATTCTTGACTCTTGCAGCACACTGAACTGACCTTCGCAAATATATTCTTGAATCAAGAATCGAATTTTCAATTGACTTTTCAAAGGTCGAGGTGTGGCACACTAAATCGTCATTGGAAAGTCGATTCTGGACTATTGCAACACAATGAACCGACATTCAGAAGTCTGTTCTTGAGTCAAGAACCGAATTTTCAGTGGACTTTCCAATGGTTCAGGGATCCACTTTTCAAGGTCGATTCTTGATTGAAGAAGAATCGACTTTTCAATTCATGTACTACACATGTAGTGTGGTGGTTCAGAAACTTTTTTGTTATTTTCGATATGGCTCTTACCTTTGATTTGTGATTCAGAGATTCAGAAATTTGATGTAAAATTAGAGTTGTTGTATACACTTGTATGATATGTGAAGCTATACTCATATTTTTTTTTTCTTTACTATTTTTATTGACAGATGAAGAGACAGGATGGTATGATGGCCAGGTACTTCATTTTTTTTAACTTTTTTTTTTTTATGCATGCCTTAGAATCTTCTTGGTGTTTTTGGACATAGGAATTGTGCAGACATTGACATTATAGTTTGGTTTCTTTGATAATTAGATGCATCAGCAAATAAAACATCTGGATTTTAGCAGTTAACACAGTTCTAATTCTATGTGTGATAGCACCATCATTTATTTCAATTGATATTTAGAATCTTGCAATTTATTAATTTTTGAATATGTTTGGACAGGGATTCCCTTGTTCAACGTGGATCGAATAAAACAACTTTAATCTTTTTTTCTTTTTTTTTTGTGTGTGGTCTTTTTATGTTTTCTCATCGATATTATTCAATATTTGAATTTTTTTGTGGACAGATATGGGTAAAAACTGCTGAAGTTTTGGCCCGAGACAGACTTCTGGGTTCGTTCTCCGTAAGTATTATATAAGAGCACTTGCAATGTATATTACATTACGAACGGTTTCTTGAAATTTATTATTCTTGCAGGTGAAGCCGGTGCTCACAAGACTGAAGAACACGTTAGTGATTCTTGCAACATCGTTGTTCGTATGCGCCGTGATTCTTATCAATTCAGATAGTAACAGCAGCCAAAAGGATCCTTATGGTAATGGTAATAGTACTGGACCTACTGTAACTAGAGTTTACAATGATGAATCTGCTAGAGCTTTTGAACCTGATGCATTCTGCGGGGGCGATTCGGGTGTTCCCAGATAGTTGATTTACACAAGGATTAGGGAAACTTGAATATGTATGCTTCAAAAAAGTTTTTAAGTGTTTGTAAAATGTGCCCTGAAATGAAAACATCGGAACATACAGTCGGTCCTAAAGTTTTCATTTCGGAGCACATTGTACAGAAGATATCATGTGATCAGAAGTCACTCGAACAAATGATTAATGTACCAAAGATTGGTACAGAAAATACCACCGACACCCCCCCCCCCCCCCCTGCAATGTGCTAAACCACCTATACCATGTATTGTCTCAGCCACACCCCCTGCCATCCCAACCACCGACCCCCTTCCGTGATTGCTCGGTATCTGTTTTCGGTACCTAAAACGTCCACCCACCAAGTTGGAGTTTATTATTTGTTTAAATGTGTATAGTAGGTCTAAATAGTTAAATCATATGTACCCATAAGTGGCTTTCTTTGATCTTGATTGTGTACCACCGTTGTATCGGTTTTCGGATTGATTCGATTTTATTCATCCACATAGAGAAAGATTGATATTGAATCCATCGCATTCTTTCGCTCGGTATCCCCTCGTGATAGCTGTTGAAAAACAAAAAATAACAAATTTTGTTCAAATTTGAACATTTGAAACCAAAATTGGCCCACTCAAAAAAAAAACAAAAAACCAAATTTGGCAGGACAATACAATGAATAGGGAGCTAATATAAATGGAGTTACTTACTGATTTCCAACTAACTAACTAACTTATGGATAAGGTGTTTGATGGATGCCTCAAAGAACTCTTCAATCCAACTTTCATAATTTTTCCAATGTGTTCTCCTTACTTGTTCCCAGAGCTTAGAATTTAAATTTTTGGGATTATTACAATTTGTGTCCTATATATATATATATATATATAATTTTTTTTTTTTAAGAAGAAAAACCATTCCATTAATTAATATCCACCGAACAAGCTAAAATCACATCTGAAGAGGGAGACGAGTCCCAAGAAACACTTCCTACTGACTCCAACCTTTTTTTAGCCACTAGATGTGCCGGAAAATTTCCGTTACGCTTAACAAAGGAAAAACTAGCTATATATTTCATATTAACATTCTAGGTTTTCTGACTATAATTTTTTTTGTTACATTTTTAATATACTTAACAGAAACATAACGTCTGACATTTAACCATTCCGCATTTGCAACTTGTCACGTTACTGTTGGTTAAGATATCATTAAAACAAGGTGTTTTTTTTTTTTTTTGTCTCTACAAGCTTACATGATGTGGTTTGGGGATCCCACGTACTTTTTTATTTTTAAGACCAAACAATCTAATAATATTCATAAAGGAGATATCGATATCTAAAGTGTAAGTAATTATGAAATGGAAAATGCTTGATAGGTTTGCACAACACTTTGTCTGAAACTTTAAATGACGACATTAATTGGGACTTTTTGTTTTTGTTTTTTTTCCCTTAAAAACATAATGTTTTAAACTTTGACTTGTTCAAAACATTATAACTTTGAAGCTCAATTTTTATTTTAGATCTCGATTTCTATTATGGTAAAAATTCATCTCATTTCTAGAAAACTATTGAATAGTCTTTAACCGATGGGCAACTTGCACAAGAAGTCGACGGCAACTAGGGTTTTATTATTATTTATTCCGATTTATCTTTATGATGTACTGTATATAAACAACGGTTGTATTTATTATTATGCAATGAAAAAAACATTACATGATTTTACGTTTAATAAAAACAAAGTCTTGAAGCTTAGCAATCAAATTCATCATCATATAATGTATAGAAAGTTTGGAATTTAGATATTGGTGGTTGTAATATTACGATTTTCGAAAAAGGACAGACGCGTCATTTTGTGAAAATATATTATTATTCCGACTTCTTTGTTTGGAGTTAAGTATTTTATTTGTATATATATATATATATGTCGAATTATATACATATATATTAAGGAAATCTGAAATTTCTTTTAAGGGTAATTAAGGAAAAAGGTTAATTTTGGGAAAACTTATTTAAGGAAAAATAATTCCCATTATACGTAAAACCTATTAGAAATCAGAATTTCTCTCCCACGTTCTTGAGAAAACACGGCTGAGAGCAAGAGAGGAGCCAAAGAGACTTTCTACGATATATCACGGAGTTATCATCATTTTCAGATCCGCGAGAAGCGTTGGAATCGTCGTGAAAGGAGCGTCGTTTCAACACTCAAAGATCAGAACTTTGCTAAGGTTTGTAATTCGACCTATCTGCTGTTCTTGGTTGAGTTTTGAAGATCAAAACTCATACCTTTCGTAGTTTGTTGTATAAGAACGCGAGATCGATTTTAATGCGAATTTGAATTGGTCATATAGGTTTTTTCTACAAAAGGTGTTTGAGTTGTTGCTGTTTTTCCTGAGTTTTGGATTTGGAATAGCTTGCTAAAGGTAAGAAGGTCTTCCTACACGTTAATTACGGCTTCTAGGACTTAAGTTACGATTTTGCTGATGTTTTGGATGTTAGCATTCATGGTACAAGTTGTTTAAGAATCATAGGATGTTATGGTCCTGTAAAAGTCAAGTTTTTCTGCTATTTTCTGAGTATATTGATGTTGGATAAGTTTGGGAACGATTAGGGTTCAAAAACTGAGTTTTTAGAGAGTGGCCGCGCTTGGTGTGGGTGCACCAGGCCCAGTGCGGACGCACTGGAGGACCAGAAGCTAAATTTTACATTCAGAGAGTTGGTGCGGGCGCACTAGACCCCGGTGCTGGCGCACTGGAGCCCAGTGCGGGCGCACCAGACCCAGTGCCGGCGCACCGGACGAGCAGTTTTCGAGTTTTACATACAGAGGCTCAGTGTGGGCGAACTGGACCCTGTTTTGAGGACAATTGTGATTTTAAGCTAAGTATTGAGTTTTAAATGTTAATCCTTTGATCTAACAACCTTAATTAAACATAAACAAGCCCCGATTGAGTTCTGATGTGTTTGGTTCCGGCACCGGACGTACTCTTAAAGGGAGTTGAAGTCCGCGACCGTCGGAAAGGCATGAAAGGGCTTGTGCTTTGGTGATCTAGAGCTCACCAATGTCTGTGTACTTGATAAGACGTGATGTCTAGCTGTCTAAGTGAGGGAGTAGATTTGATAAGGTGAGCTTTGCTTTGAAAACACTTAGGTGGCTAGAAATACATAATCATAATTACATAAGTGTAGTAAAAGCTAAAACGTCACTTATTCTCGGTTAGGCACTATTTCATATCGGCGATGTGATACGTCCATAAAAAGGTGAACAACGCTACTTGCTCAAAAGGCTGAATGGTAGTGGAGGAAATTCATCGGACGTATATGCATACCGGGGAGATCCCGGGACTATCGGTGCTAATCACCGTAGTTGGCAAGTATATCTCATGATGGATATTCATCATGCATAGTGTCCTTGAGTAATGATGTAACCAAGATAAGCTAAGCTAGAAACGTATAGTCATGACATGTCGATAGGTGTGAAGTGAACCTTAGATCGAGTCGGTCTCATAAGATAATCCTTATAATAAAACTTGTTATAAAGCCTTAATTAAATTTTAGCTTCTACTTCTTGCTATGTACAATGTACTTACCTCAAATGCATTTTATTTATGTGTTTGGGGGAGAGAAGACGAACAGGTAAATCTGGAGTTCGATGAGGACTTTGATGACGACGTTTGATGATGCCGGAATTGAAGCGTTTATTTATTTATGTTTTCATTCATTTTATTAGACTTGGAGTCTTGTTGGGAACCTTGTATTTTCTTTTAGTATTTTTGGAGGATTCGTACGTTTGGTTTTCGTTTGATTTCTTTTCCTAATGTAATAAATGTTACATTTCTATCTTTAGATATTGAGTTTTTATTCTTGGTTGGTTGAAAAAAATTACCCGAGTCTTTTTGCTTCCGTTTTGCTTAACTCGATATGACGTAGTAGAGGCTTACGTGTAAAGTGAAATTTATTTTATTTTATACGTGTTGAACGTTCCTTTTCCGGATAAGGACTCGGTATCCGGGAACGGGGTGTTATAGTTGGAATCAGAGCGAAGCTGGTGTTCACTAGAACTGGAGTGGGTGCAGAAGCGTCAGGAGTACGTCGTGAGAGTCCGACACCGGTAGTAAGAGGCGGCTTTATAAGGCAGAATCCTTCACCTCATCCGAGCCCCACTCCACCCCCTCATACTGCGACCCCCACACCACAATCTCAGTGGAGTCTGTCACCATGATCACGTCAGAATCCTCCACCACGACCTCAACCAAGGTACAACTACATCTATGGAGAACCCGGTGAAGCCCCCATCCGTGTCACTATAGTAGGATACATTCCACCAGTCAGCGTGCCCCCTACAGTAAGTGTATACCCTCCACCGATCAGTGTTTATCCTCCACCGGTAAGTCACCCCTCTTCGCCAGTCTTCCACCATCAGCAGCACCAGACCTTTTATCCACAACCAGTAGGTCACACTCCTCGACATACTATACCCCCTTCACCACGTTTCGATCATCAGCAAGGCTTTGGTTATCCACCCTACGGTTACTACCAACCACCACCATACCAGCAACAACAATATCAGCAAGAAATACCTTTTGGATGACAACTAGTTCCACCTGTTGGACCAGTTTTTGAGCAAGCACCTCCAATTGATTGGTATAAAAGGCTGAGAAGGAACCGAGTTCAAGCCTTCTTTGGGAATGTGGAACATTCAAAGGCTGAAGAATGGTTAAGGAGTTTCGAGAAAGCTTGCAGGAACATCAACGTTCTTGAATCTGAGATGGCCCAGTTGGCAGTTGGTTTTCTTTTGGGTGCGGCTGAAGCTTGGATTGATATAGAGAGTAGCAGAGGGAAAGTGACAGATTGGGAAAGCTTAAAGGTTATGTTTTACAATGAGTATTTCCCAGCAACGGTGCAGGCAGACAAGGCGAGCCAGTTCTTGAAACTTAAGCAGGGTATTTATATGACAATATCTCAGTACACCAACAAGTTCAACGAGTTGGGAAGGTTTTACCCTGAGCTTATGAAGGTTGAAGAGATGAAGATAGCACTCTATAAAGAAGGTTTATCCCACGAAATACAATCTGGCATGTTGGGTTTCACAGCAAAGAACATGGCTGAACTTCTGAATAAAGCATTAGAGGTTGAGACCTTCAAGAAGAAGGCCACCGTGGTTACCGGGAACAAGAGAAGTTTTGGAGCAAGTCAAGGCAATCACCGAGGAGCACCGCAGCAGAATGCTAAGAGGATGACTGCCCATATGGCAGGTAAACCTCCAACCGGAGCACCGCTTTGCCCTAAGTGCAACAGGAATCACTCAAGTAAGTGTAAGGCTAGTACAGGTGGTTGCTACTACTGTGGAGAAACGGGACATTTTGCTAAGAACTGTCCGACAGAGGGGTCTACAAGTGGGCAGAAACAGGAAAATGGGAAAGTGACGTGGCCTTTTCTAGTGCTAATACCAGTCCTTAACCGACAGTGTATCGGGTCAAACTGTAGTGCTAGTATGGTGAGTCGAGTATCGTATCCTCGGGGAACTTTGTAATTCTTCTAAGTGTGGTTAAACACCAAAGAGTCGTTATTAACTCAATCTAAATCTCGCTTTATAGCACGATAACTACTATTTTACTTAACATAAAATAAATGCGTAAATTAAAATTTATTCTAATATAATATATATAGATATATAAATATATATAGATGTGCATAAGTTGCAAAGTATATATATAGATATAAATATATAGATGCCAAATATATTATTAGAGAACTAGCCAAAGTTTATATAATTGATTTATACGATCTTTTCAAAGTGAATGGAATGTGCTCGATCTTTAGGTTCAATTGAGTAAATGAAACGGTGCACTCCTAAGGTTAACAATTCGTCCTCACATTAGTGTGTGAAATTGTCATATGTCCATTGTCATCACTCCAAAGTCCACAATCGTTACGGTTTTTCCGAACAGTCCCGAGTACGATTCTACCTTTGAATAAAAAGGAGTCACTCCGTTCGTCAAACGGTCAATTTTATTTAAAGGCTCCGGTTGTCAAGGCCGGGCGATTCAACTTTCCGGTTTAAGTTTCAATTAAACCGATGAATTTAACATTATTACGATCTTGAGTACAAATTTTAATAAGATTCATCTTTTTAGGACAAATCGCCCCCGGGTAGAAAGCGGGTTCCGTTGTCACGTTTTCACTCGGCCAATTTTACCCTCCGGTTTTTCTATTAACGAGTTCATAACTTAATTACGAGGTGTCAATTCATAATTAGATTATGAATTCTTTCAAGTCAAACTTTATCAATAGGAAAAGATTCAATTAACTCAATTTTATTCAATTTTACTTAGACAACATTCCTTTACCGAAAAGATCGAAATAAAACAATTACATAACTTTGGCTAGTTATTAGATTTAGCCTACTAACATTATACGAAAAGATAAACAGACAAAACAAACATAGATACTTTAGGAATTTTACCCGATTACAACGATTGAATCAGAAGCTGTATTCTTCCGGATGCTACAACAACTTCAACAACATTGATCTTTCGATAATTTCTCGAGCATTATAACGATACTACTTTATTTATGGCATAAGGCCTATATATATACATACTACTACTACTAAAAAGAGGTGAAGAAAATATATTTGGTACCCCTTTATGTGCTCGCAATGTCGCTCTATTTATAGGCAAGCTTTTTCAAACCGGATCGATCCGAGAAAGGGCCGGATCGATCCGGGAATAAAAAATATTATCCCAGGATATTCTCTCGGGGCCACATGCTGGTCTAATCATGATGTTTCCTCGGATCGATCCGAGGTAAATCCGGATCGATCCGGATAGATTTTTTTCCAATCTTAATCCGAAACTTGATAAAATCATAACTTGAGTTCGGATCTCCAAATGACATAATTCAAGATGCGTTGGAAAGCTCTTGAGGAGATCTATAACTTCCATGAAGACTTCTTTTTCAGAAAATGCCTTTTTGCTGGGCCATTTGTTCGTCGAAAATATAACTTGATACGGCGTCACGAACCATTGATCCACTTGAACTTTAAATCTCGTGGCACTTCCTTTATTCCTTCAAAAGATATGATTTTACTCCACAAAATGTCATCACTCGGGGTCTTGGTTTACCTAAGGTCCGTAAAATACCAAAAATACCCACGTGAATCGACACGACACTCCGGTTATTAACCCGGTACAAAATTTATAACTTTTTATCATTTTTACTAGATTTTTATAGTATTTAGATTTATTCATAGCTATTAATATTTTATAAGATTATCTCGTTATAATTACTTATATTTTATATAAAAATAGTCGATAACGTATATAAAACATCGTAATTTTTATCATATAAATGTTACACATCAACTACTCCCCACTTAGCTCTTTGATCGTCCTCGAGCAAAATAAGCGGTAATATATAAAAATTACGATAAAAATAATATAAGTGGTAGATAAAATTTTAAATTAGTAAAATATCATTTCAATATTATAAACATATTAATTATATCTTTCTTAGAAATTAATAAGATAAAAAGTGTAGATAACTTTGATAAATTATTTATCAACTATTATTCAAATGAAATTTCACAAAATCTACTCAATAAATATAATTAAAATTCTAGAATTATTTTCCTATCTCAACTTATATGAAATATTTGGAATCAAAGACTAAGTCAAGTAATTGACAAGATGGCTAATACTTTTTAGGATAGGACATTGGTTAATCGAAAAGATAGAAAAAGAAATCAAAAAGAGGCAAGTCGTACGTACTTACACCTTCACGTTTGATCAAAAACAGTTTCGATTAATAATATCTCCTTTTCCAACTATTTTTCAGATTTTCTCTCTTCTCTTTTTTTTTTTTTTTTTTTTTTTTTTTCGATATTAAGAACTAAAAGCGTGAATGTGTGTAGAAAATCAAATTTACAAGCATTGCTTCATCAAGATTGATCGGAGTAATACTCTTTCGATCTAAAATTACGAGTCCGGTTTCCTTAAACTCGTAATCATTCTTGAGATCTTATGATTCGAATTTTTATCGGGAGCTTTATACCTCATAGTGATATAGGACGTTTCTAGATAACACCCTACTGCACTCAAATCATTGGAAGCTACTACCGATATCCGTCGATCAAAGATAAGGAAGATACCAGTATTCGATTAATTCTCTCGTAAATATGGTGCTTCGTTCTTATATATATCTTTTTTTTTTTTTTTTTTTTTTTCACCTCAAGCATACACCATCCTTAGCTTCTGTGCTATCATCTCCTTTCATAAGTACGTACAAACTCGTGGGATTTTTAGGAAATGTAGACCAAAATAAGCCAAGGGTCGGTTATGATAAAAAAAAATGGCTATATCGAGTGAGGTCTTGATCACTCTAATCAAGGTTGAGGTAATTTTTTATGGTGTCAAAAATCTCATCATTCCTAATCCGATTCCATATTCATATTTCGTTTTACAAAGAAAATTATTCTAAAAAAATTCATTATAAATATAAGTATATTTGCTAAAATTTCATATGAAACTTACTTGATAATATTTATGTATAGTTACATATACTTAAAATCTTATAAAGATCTAAAATTGACATATATAATATACCTATAATATATCTAATTTATTTTACTTAATTAAAATCTATTCTTACCAATTTATATTGTTTTTATTCATACTAATTATATACTATCTAATTATTTTGTTCCAAGAAAAATTAAACTAAGTATTGAGCAATTAAGTATAAATTTATATAAGAAAATTTTAATTTTTATTTACTAACTTACTTCCACTCCCCACTTACGAAATGACATCGTCCCGATGTTTAGTGAGTAAATAAAAAGTAGTTTGCAAATAAAATTAAAATTTTATATGATTTTGATTATTATTTATTATTTTTAGCAACCATATATTATTTTGATTAAAGAAAATGACATATATATTAAACACTATTACAAACTATAAATAAAAGTAACGAGACAACAAAAAAAACAACTAATTTAAACAACTACCAACTTAACAACATAACTTCTAACCGATTATCAAACCGTAGATGAACATCCGGGAGTATCCACCGGAAGTAATCCTAACTCGAATCACGAGATGGAAAAATCTCGTCGTAGCAAACTCAGCACGTGATTCGGTTGGATACAAAGGTGAGAGATAACCTGTGCAAATGGTAGCGGTCTTCCCCTATTACGTCTTTCTACTGCAAAATTAATTGCAGTCTTAAAAATCAAAACTCCCCAATCAATGTATGCTCCCACAGTTAATGCATATAACAGCAGCATCTCATCATCCGTAACCCCATAAAAATCTCTAGTTGGATAGATCCGAGAATTAATGAAGCGTTTCCACGCCCTTAAATGAGGGGGTAAAGCCAGAGTTGAGGAATCATAGTTATGATCAAACAACGGAAACACGAACTGAAAGGCTTCTGCAGTACGATTTACAACATTATACGCATCCCCAAGTTCCCAAAGAAACTCGAAGTGTGGGTTTCGATCAAAAGTACATGGTGGAATTTGATAGATTTGATTTATGATGACTGGTGAAAATGAAATAACGATTCCCCTAATCGTAATAAGTTGAGACGAGGCTACCGTCGTTATCTCGTGAGAGACGCAAAGAAATCTCTAACAATCGAAATGTTTATTCGACCTCCGGGAGTCCTTATCAACTTTTTCCACCCGCAACCTCGGATTAGATTACGTCCCCACAGATCAATTTTTTCAGTGTTTAAGCCTTTCTCCATCAGAATAGGAGAACGGACAAAATTTAAATGTCTCGGGACGTTATTATGAAAACAAGAGGCATGCCCTTCGGGAACCACACCATCAGGCGTATGTGGTTCGTAACTATTAACCGAGGGAGAGGAGCGGTTAGACATTTCTGACAAAGAGATTTAAACTAAGCTAGATAGAAGGAAAGAAAGAATGAGCAAAGTTCAAGGCTGCTGCTCTTTCCTTTTATAGAAATAAATCTATCAAGCAAAAGTAGAAAAGATCTCTTTTCTGCGCGTTTTTGTACTTGCCGGATCGATCCGAGAAAGGGCCGGATCGATCCGGCCTCTGAACTAGTAATGCTGTCAGGTCGGTACACTCAGGTCGGATCGATCCGGTAAAAGGCCGGATCGATCCGGAACACTACTGTTCACGGACAGAGTTGATTTTGCTTGTAAAATGTCTAGATTTTTCTAGGGGACAAGTTGTCTTCCTAATTTTTGGTTCATTTTCATTTTATTATAACGATAAATTTTACTACACGATGCGTAATACCAAAATATGTAACGAAAACATGAAGATCGTATTAAAAATAAAATCCAACCAAAATCAAAATAACCTAAAATTTTACGAAAACGAAATTGTACGAAAAATAAAATGTTTCAATGTTAAAAATCATAGAATGTTTAAAAATCACTCCTCTTCATCACTCAGCTCGACGTGGCTTGAACTTGGCATAGCTTGAGAATGGGTCGATTCTTGGGATGGATCTTGAAAATAAGTTGACATCCGCACCGAACTATCTAGCCCCATCGAGCTCATCTCTCTCGTGATATCAGAAAAAGTGCTTCCCCATCTCGTCGTGGTATGGCCAAATGATCTAGATCCAGTCCATTCTGATGTCGCAGCTGCCGTAGTACCTGTCGAAAAATCTCCTACACCACTAGTTTGAAATCCAAAAGAATGTGGCATTTGTTGGAAATCTGAGTGAGGTGGCATCGGTGGAATGAAATCGGGCAAGGTATAAGGCCGGGTTTGGCATTGCGGAATATCCATCTCGGCATAGGTAGGGTTTTGCAAGTATATTCATTTGATATAAACCTCGTATGCCTTGACGTAAATCTTCGACCATAATTTATTCCTTTCCGCAAAAATGACCATATTCGCATTAGCACGATGAACATCATAGGCCATGGATTGAAACATGTCGTAAGTGATGGTATTCGGAAATTGAGTTTGAGTTTGACTGGATGAAGGAGGGACAAAGAAGTGGATGGAGTAGGCCGAGGTCGTTGACGGTTAGGGTCCAAAAAGTTTATTCTTCCCGCCGGCCTAAGTGGTAAACTAGGACCTATAAGTGTGTCATCCACCATCATCAAATTATCATTTGGGAGCTCAAGGACTCCTATCCGACGACACAAGGAAGAAATAAAACACGGAAAAGGCATGTGATCGCACAGTCTAGCAGCGATCGGGGCAAATTCCTTGGCCCTTCTACACATTACTCGCCTATATCCACAGTACATCATTAACTATAGCCCAAGCAATACACAAATCCTCTTTACCAAAAGATGTAAAATGCCGAGTCGGGTAAAGCGTGTGACTAATAAAACGTTTAATGGCTTTCATATCCCGGATACATTTCCCATAGGAAAACTCCGTTTTCATGCCGACGGCGATGGGATCTAACTCATTCGGGCTACCGCAACAATATGATCAAAGTCGCCGGCTCATCCAAATTCCAAACTGTATAATAATCCTCATTCTCCGGTATATCAGGAATACCATAAATAGCATTTATAATGTGAGGAGTAAATGGCACTGTCCTAGTTCTCAGGTTGACAGAGGTTAACTCACCTTCATCCGTAGCATTATGAGTTGCTACCAGAGAATAAAATTCAGCTACTAAGGTGGTGTTAATTTCTCCCGACCTTAAACTGGCTAATTCCATCCAATGCCTCCTTTCAAAAATATCTTTTACCTCCCTTCCCAAATCTTTGAAGTCTAAGCCCCTCTCTATTGCAACTAAACACTGTCCAAATTTATTTTTCAATGCTTTCTTAGCTGCAGCAGACGCGGTTCTTTCAAAACTAACTGCCAATTCTTCTTCTGTTAAAGGCCTAGTTTCTATAACTGGAATTTGGGTAGGGATATGCGGTTTGCGTTTTTTACTAGCTTTTGATGATTCGGCCATTCTACGATAATGACAAAATAACAAACAACACAAAACAACAAAACAACACAAAACAACAGTACAAATGTGAGTGACAAAACAGTTGAAAAATAAAAAATTGCATAAAATAAAAAAAAACGAAATTAAGAAAATAAGTGACTACAATGTTACCTTACAAAGCTTAAAAAGGTTGAAATTTGGCCGGAAAAGATGGAAATTTCGCCGGAATAAAAGTTGAAGCTTCCCTTGAAAAATTCTTCAATTTAGATGAAAATTTGAAGAGAGTAGAGGCAAATTAGAGAAGTTTAAGGGTTGGGGTAGTTTAATGGTGATGTTGTGTGATGATTTGAAGAAAAAAAATTCGAGTTGGGGGGAAGAGGGGAGGGGCGGCTGTTTGAGAAAAATAAAAGAAGAAGAAGAAGAAGGGACCCCGTCCCCTTTTTTTTTTAGGTTTTTCAGGTTCCGGATCGATCCGGGGTTAGGTCGGATCGATCCGACCACTTTTTTTTTATTTTATTTTATTTTATTTTATTTTAAAACTTAATAAAACTTCTACAAAAATAAAAAAAACTTCTTATAAAAACTTTATAAAACTTTTAAGTAATTTCATAAAGATCCTATTTATAAAATTTTCAAAAGTTATATAAAAATTTTATAATTATTACAAAATTCACGAGGGTCCTAATTCCAATACTTCTAAATCTTCCATAGTTCTGACGTAACGTTCTATCAACCTAACCTTTAGAAATGAGGCGTTTGAATTTCCCCTTTGATCTCCATCGGGATTTTCGGATAACCACCTAATCGTTCCCTTCTTAACAACATTCAAACACTCATCCTGGGATTTGGTTGTGCTTTCCCTACATTTCCCTTCATGCTCACTTTTTCCACAGTTTCTACACCTTCTTAAAAACTTTGCCCTTCTTTTTATCGAACTTCTCGATTTTCCATTACATATTTCTTTCAGTCTGATCTCTCTCAACAATTGCTTGTTTTTCTCAAAAACTGAAACTTCTATTTTAAACGCGACATCTTTATCCAAGCCTAATATCAAAAGCAACATAAAAATTCCTATTCTATCTAAAAAAGACATCCAGTTCTTTTACGTCTATCCGGTAAAAGACGAAACTACTTTAAACATAAATAAAACACATAAAAGTAGAGTAAAGATAGATAGCACTCGGTATTCGGCCGAGTTTAACTCCTCTCGCTTTTCGTTTCTTGATTTCTCTCGCTTTTTACTTTGTCGGAGGATCAGTTAGTAGCATTATTTCTTCTTTCAAAGTGCGGTTCCTTCTCCTTCCACAAATAACTTTACTCTATGGCCATTGGCTATAAAAGTTGTATTTCCATCGTTAGTTCAATGACTCCGCATTTGTAAACTCTCGTTACTTTAAATGGACCTCGTCCATCTTGATTTAAGCTTTCCCGGAAATAACTTTAAACGTGAATTGTACAAGAGCACTCGATCACCTACATGGAACTCACGACTATAGATTCTCTTATCGTGAAAAGATTTCGTGCGTTCCTTGTAGATTCGAGCGTTTTCATAAGAATCGAGACGGAATTCTTCTAGTTCGTCAATTGAAGCAATCTATGATCACCGACAACCTTAGGATCGAAATTCAAAAATTTAATAGCCCGAAGGCTCGGTGTTCTAACTCAACCTGGGAGATGACAAGACTTACCAAAAACTAACTTATAGGGAGAACAACCAATTGGTGTTTTAAAAGTCGTTCTATATGCCCATAATGCATCGTCTAGTTTTCGCCCAGCTTTTTCGATTTGAATCCACTTGTCTTTTCTACAATTCTTTTGATCTCTCTATTAGACACCTCTACCGACCACCGGTTTGCGGATGATAGGGCGTTCCTAACTTATGCGTTACACCATATTTTTCAATTATCTTGGTAAATGGTCTATTACAAAAGTGTGAACCTCTATCACTAATGATAGCCCTCGGAATGCCATAACGTGTAAATATATTCTTTTTAAGGAATCGTATGACAACTTTGGTATCATTAGTGGGAAGAGCTTCGCCTTCTACCCATTTCGAAACATAATCTACCATTACTAGAATAAATCTTTTTCCAAAAGATATAGGAAATGGTCCCATGAAATCTATACCCCAAACATCAAATAACTCACATTCTAAAATAGGTTGCATAGGCATTTCATGTTTTTTAGATACATTTCCCCATTTTTGACAAGATTCACAGGATTTGACATACTTATAAGCATCTCTATATAGCGTAGGCCAATAAAAACCACATTGTAAAACTTTAAAAGCGCTTTTCCAACCTCCATGATGACCTCCCGCCTCACGATCATGACAAAATGATAAAATACTTAAAATTTCATTATCGTGCACACACTTTCTCGATTATCCCATCCGAACATTTACGGAAAAGGTCCGGTTCCTCCCAAGTAATAAAATTTTAAGTCATACAAGAATTTCTTCTTCTGCTGCCAAGTCCAATGAGACGGAATATAATCACAGGTTAAGTAATTAATGATATCTCCAAACCAGGGTGACATTTCCTTAGAAGGAATTCTATTCTTTAATAACTGCATGGTTGAAGGAGTATCTATTGTAAAAAGTTGTTCATCAGGAAATGAATCTTTAATTTCTATTCCCTTTTCTCCATCATTTTCCATTCTACTTAGATGATCTGCTACTACATTCTCACTTCCCTTTTTATCTTTAATTTCAATATCAAACTCCCGAAGTAAGAGAATCCATCTAAGAAGACGTGGTTTCGCATCTTTCTTACTCGCAAATACTTCAAAGCCGAATGGTCCGTATAAATTATTACCTTAGAACCAACAATATACGATCTAAACTTATCTAAGGCAAAAATTACGGCCAGTTCTTTTTCCGTAGTTGTATAGTTCGGTTGAGCCGCATTTAACGTATGAGATGCATAGTAAATAGCTTTGAGAATTTTGTTATATCTTTGTCCTAAAACCGCTCCTACAATGCCTAAATCACCGGCATCACACATAATCTCAAACGGTAAATTCCAATGCGGTGCTATTAGCACCGGTGCGTAGTTAATCTTGTTTTTAAGGTCCGAAAAGCTTCCTCACATTTACTATCGAAGTTAAAAGGTACTTCCTTTTCAAGCAAATGACTTAGCGGCTTTGCTATCTTTGAAAAATCCGCAATAAATCTCCTATAAAATCCCGCATGTCCAAGAAATCCTCTTAGAGTCCTTAGATTAACTCGGTGGTGGTAATTTTTCAATTACTTCAACCTTAGCTTTATCAACTTCAATTCCTATTTCGAGAGATTCGATGGCCTAGAACAATTCCTTCGATACCATTAAATGACATTTTTCCCGCTTAAAATTAAATTGGTATCCTCATAGCGTTGCAACACTCTTTCTAAGTGCGATAAACATTTACCAAAAGAATCTCCGTAAACACTAAAGTCGTCCATAAAAATTTCCAAGAATTTCTCAACCATATCGGAAAATATAGCCATCATGCATCTTTGAAACGTAGCTGGAGCATTACATAAACCAAACGGCATTCTTTTATACGCAAAAGTTCCATAAGGACAAGTGAAAGTAGTCTTCTCCCTATCTCCTGCTGCAATGAAAATCTGTAAATAACCTGAATAACCATCTAAGAAACAGTAATATTTATGACCACTTAACCGTTCCAACATTTGAACTATGAATGGAAGTGGATGATGATCTTTCTTAGTATGATCATTTAGTTTCCTAAAATCAATGCACATTCGATAACCTGTAATTTCTCTTGTTGGAATCCATTCATTCCTATCATTTTCTTTCACTGTGAAACCTCATTTCTTTGGTACCACTTGAGTTGGACTTACCCATTCACTATCTGATATGGGAAAAATTATTCCCATCTCTAATAGCTTAATGACCTCTTTCTTAACAATTAACTGCAAATTTGGGTTGAGGCGGCGTTGCGGTTGAATACAAGGCTTAGCATCTTCCTTCGTAATTATCTTATGAACGCAAATCTCGTGGCTAATACCTCGAATATCAAGAATCGTCCATCCAAAAGCTTTCTTATGCTTTTTCAACATTCTAAGTAATTGATCTTCTTGTTGCTCAGTTAAAGTTGATGAAATAATAATCGGTAATAGATTATCAGTTTCAAGAAAAGCATATTTCAGATTTAAAGGTAATGATTTCAATTCCAGGTTCTTTGGCGGATCTTCTATTGACGATTTAAGAACTGGTCCTTCTAGTTTTAATTCCAAGTACTTATGCCATGGTGGTTTAAAGGTAAAACTTTCTGTATCTAAAGAAAGAATTATCTCTTTCATTTCAATGTCTTCCTCATCTTCTTTATAGATAGACAGAGTTAAGCATTCTTCTAATCTGTCTTCAAAAGTTGGTAACTGATTATCATAGACAGAATGAATATCTTCTATAAAAGAACATGATTCTGATGATGCATGATTCATAGCTTTGAAAATATTGAAAGTAACTTCGTCTTCATTGACTCTTAAGATTAATTCTCCTTTCTGAACATCGATTAAAGTTCTTCATGTAGCTAGAAATGGACGACCTAGAATAAGAGGTGCTGAATAACCGTCTTCCATTTCCATAACTACAAAGTCTACTGGAAAATAGAATTTGTCTACTTTAACCAATATGTCCTTTATAATTCCTTTAGTGGTACTTAATCGATCTATCTGCCATTTGCAGAGTCATTTCAGTCTTAGTAAGCTTTCCTATGCCTAACTTTCTATAATCCTCATAAGACATGAGATTTATACTCGCTCCTAGATCACATAAGACCTTCTTAAACAGAAATCCTCCAATTTCACACGGAATGGTAAAACTACCAGGATCTTTTAGTTTAGGTGGTAACTTATGCTGCAGAATTGCGGAACATTCTTCATTTAGGCATATGTTCTCATATTCCTCTAATTTTTTCTTGTTTGACAGAATTTCTTTCAGAAATTTTCCATAGGCAGTATATTAATCGAGCTTCGATAACGGGGATATTAACTTGAATATGACGAAAAGTGTCAAGGAAACGAGCATACTTCTTATCGCTTTTTGCCTTTTTGATTTGATCTTTAGGAGGGTAAGGTAAAGATTCTAGATCTATGACCCTTGGCTCCTTTGTCGCTTTCTCTTTTCCTTTTTCCTTAAACCTTTGAGTATTACTCGCCGCCATGTTTCAGTTCTTGAATTCTTTCTTTTAAATTGTTCCCCGAATCAATCTCTACTTCGATCCCTTCATTTCTTCCTCGTTTTTCATCCTTGTTTTCATTATTTTCCATTCTAACATGTTCCTTAAATAAAGTCCTTAAATCTTTATCCATGGGATCTTTCGTAATCTTAGGGATTTTTACCCAATTTTCCCTTTCACTTTCAAAGTTCCGAACTTTTATTTCTTTTCAAGAAATTGTCTATAATTTCTTCTTCCTCATCCGTAAATTCAAGTTCATCTTTAGTTTTATCATTCTTACCATCTAAGTCATCTTCTACTTCATTATTCCCAAAGTTTTCAACTCCATTACTTCCACCGAGCTTCCTACTTCTCGTAACTACAACATTTACCTCTCTTGGGTTCCTTTCGGTGTTACTTGGTAATCCTCCCGGGGGTCCTTCGTTATTACGTTCACCTTCCCTACTCAAATGATCTTCCATATTCCTTAATGAGGCTTCTATCGTTCTCATCCCGGTATCATGTCCACTCATAGATGTTTTCATTGAACTCATATCCTTAGTGACCGTACCAATAGAAGTCACCATCGTTTCTATATTTTTAGCTTGAGTAGATACTACACCCATCATATTTTCCATTAGTTTTTCCCATTTTTCAACTCCTTCGCGGGTTGAGTAGAACTTTGAGTTACCGGTATACTTTGAGTGGTATGTTGAGGATAGGATCTTGGTAATGATTGTAAATTTCGATTAGATGTGTTTTCTTGATAAACTTGATTATTATTCAAGTTCCTATATGAAATCGGATACGGCGGTTGTCCTTGCTTGCTAGGGTTTTCGACCATCGATAAGTAGGGTGATCTCTTCTAATAGCATTGAACGAGTTTGAGTAAGCATTGTTTAAATTTCTATGTCGTCGAAGAAAACTCACCTCTCTCTTCGAGTATCATGTCGGTTCTTCAATCCCTAGTGGTATTTTATCCCGATTTGAGTATTCGGTTGGTGCACTATTTTCTCGAACTTTGGTTCTTATTCTCGTTGTAATCCATCAAATTTCCTACTCAAATTTTCTAAATGTGCTAGAACTTCCGTATTAGACGTACATTCTCCCGCAAAAGCTACTTTTCCGGTGCTAGAACCGGTTTCCCACATTCGTTATTTTTGGAAATTTTTTCGATGGCATCGTAAACTAATTGAGCCTCACTCATCATTAAAGAACCACCACATGCATGGTCTACATCAAGACGTGAATCTTTTCTTAATTTACGACGTAAAAGTTGAATTTGCATGTCTAAGGAATAACCATGGTCGGGACACGCTCTTAACAATTTTTTAAATCTTTCCCACGCATTCCCAAGCGTTTCTTCGCATCCTTGTCTAAAATTAGCAACCTCGACTTTTAATTCCAAATTCCGTCCAGGAGTGAAGTATTGTTTCAGAAATTCAGTTTGAATCTCCTCCCAACTTGTAAGTGAATGATGTGGAAGAGACATAAACCAATCTTGGGCTCGTCCTTTTAGAGAAAAAGGAAACATAGTCATCCTTGTTAATTCCTTGTGAGCACCTTGACTTTTGGCTGTATTGCACAGTTCTTCAAAAAGATAGAGATGATGATGCGGATCTTCATCATCTTCTCCTAGGAATTGGGCTCTTGCGTCAATTAAACCAAAAAGATGAGATTTAATCTCGAAATTATTCGCTCCTTCATTAGGTAAAAGTATGGGATTATTAGTCTGATTTCTTCTTATAGTTTGGTCACAGATAGGCCTTGGGTTTACTGGGTTGTTACGATTATTCTGGTTCCGATTCTGATTATTTCTATTATTATTATTATTTTGATTATTAAGGTTAACAGGGTTTTGTCCATGCCCTAGAGCATGTTCCGGCCTCTTGTTCGTGTGTTTCATCACCGATTTCACCATTCTCGTATTTCGTTTGAAGATGATTCGTCGGGATTTCCCCGACTAGTATGACCACGTTTTCTCTCTACTCTTAACTGGCCTTTCGTAAGTGTTTATGTCGGGCTTATAAGGAGTGAGTGGGGCCTTACCACTTCTGGTCATCAACTAACGAAAATAGAAAATAACACGAAATTGATAGTAGTAGAAAAAATTTGGTAACTTACCTTTAAGGTAAGTACCGACGAAAATAAAATTAGAAATGAGATAAGAAGAGTGTTGACTTATTCTCGAGAATTTTGAGCTAATATAAGTAGTAACCATAGACACAAAAAAGAAATTAGCGTCGTTCCCCGGCAACGGCGCCAGAAAGCTGACGTGGCCTTTTCTAGTGCTAATACCGATCCTTAACCGACGGTGTATCGGGTCAAACGTTGTAGTGCTAGTATGGTGAGTCGAGTATCGTATCCTCGGGAACTTTGTAATTCTTCTAAGTGTGGTTAAACACCAAAGAGTCGTTATTAACTCAATCTAAATCTCGCTTTTATAGCACAGATAACTACTATTTTACTTAACATAAAATAAATGCGTAAATTAAAATTTATTCTAATATAATATATATAGATATATAAATATATATAGATGTGCATAAGTTGCAAAGTATATATATAGATATAAATATATAGATGCCAAATATATTATTAGAGAACTAGCCAAAGTTTATATAATTGATTTATACGATCTTTTCAGTGAATGGAATGTGCTCGATCTTTAGGTTCAATTGAGTAAATGAAACGGTGCACTCCTAAGGTTAACAATTCGTCCTCACATTAGTGTGTGAAATTGTCATATGTCCATTGTCATCGATTCCAAAGTCCACAACTCGTTACGGTTTTTCCGAATGTGTCCCGAGTACGATTCTACCTTTGAATAAAAAGGAGTCACTCCGTTCGTCAAACGGTCAATTTTATTTAAAGGCTCCGGTTGTCAAGGCCGGGCGATTCAACTTTCCGGTTTAAGTTTCAATTAAACCGATGAATTTAACATTATTACGATCTTGAGTACAAATTTTAATAAGATTCATCTTTTTAGGACAAATCGCCCCCGGGTAGAAACCGGGTTCCGTTGTCACGTTTTCACTCGGCCAATTTTACCCTCCGGTTTTTCTATTAACGAGTTCATAACTTAATTACGAGGTGTCAATTCATAATTAGATTATGAATTCTTTCAAGTCAAACTTTATCAATAGGAAAAGATTCAATTAACTCAATTTTATTCAATTTTACTTAGACAACATTCCTTTACCGAAAAGATCGAAATAAAACGATTACATAACTTTGGCTAGTTATTAGATTTAGCCTACTAACATTATACGAAAAGATAAACAGACAAAACAAACATAGATACTTTCGGAATTTTACCCGATTACAACGATTGAATCAGAAGCTGTATTCTTCCGGATGCTACAACAACTTCAACAACATTGATCTTCGATAATTTCTCGAGCATTATAACGATACTACTTTATTTATGGCATAAGGCCTATATATATACATACTACTACTACTAAAAAGAGGTGAATAAAATATATTTGGTACCCCTTTATGTGCCCGCAATGTCGCTCTATTTATAGGCGCTTTTTCCCCAAACCGGATCGATCCGAGAAAGGGCCGGATCGATCCGGGAATAAAAAATATTATCCCGGGATATTCTCTGCGGGGCCACATGCTGGTCTAATCATGATGTTTCCTCGGATCGATCCGAGGTAAATCCGGATCGATCCGGATAGATTTTTTTCCAATCTTAATCCGAAACTTGATAAAATCATAACTTGAGTTCGGATCTCCAAATGACATAATTCAAGATGCGTTGGAAAGCTCTTGAGGAGATCTATAACTTCCATGAAGACTTCTTTTTCAGAAAATGCCTTTTTGCTGGGCCATTTGTTCGTCGAAAATATAACTTGATACGGCGTCACGAACCATTGATCCACTTGAACTTTAAATCTCGTGGCACTTCCTTTATTCCTTCAAAAGATATGATTTTACTCCACAAAATGTCATCACTCGGGGTCTTGGTTTACCTAAGGTCCGTAAAATACCAAAAATACCCACGTGAATCTGACACGACACTCCGGTTATTAACCCGGTACAAAATTTATAACTTTTTATCATTTTTACTAGATTTTTATAGTATTTAGATTTATTCATAGCTATTAATATTTTATAAGATTATCTGTTATAATTACTTATATTTTATATAAAAATAGTCGATAACGTATATAAAACATCGTAATTTTTATCATATAAATGTTACACATCAGAAAGGTGGCCTAAGTCGCCCAGTTCGAGTGTTTGAAGTGGATGCCGAGATGGCTAAACCAAATGATAATGTTATTTGATGAGAGTCAAATTGGCTATCATTTTCTATGTAATTATACCCCGTTTATACCTCATTTTATATGTTTTCTGAGACATTTGGTTGTATTTTGATGTATTTACACCTTGGTTATCATTTCGGGAACTAGGACGTAAAGTCCGGGATTATCGGTCTTTTTCGGTGTAATTTACTATACTCTCGGTCACCCTTGTGTCCTGTAGGGATTATGTGTGGTATTTGTTGTGATTTTTTACAGGACTTAAGTGTTTGAGATGTCCGGAAGGCGAGTTACGAGGATTGGAACGTGTGCCCGAAGCTTAAACGTTCAAACGGATCAAAACGCGGTGGTACTACAACCATACCTTCCACGGATCTGCATTTTGATCCACCTTAAAGGCATATTCTGGGCTGTACATCTTCATGAAATTTGTAGACAATTGAATCATCTTTCCAATGCAACTTGAATCACTCAATTCGGAGGTCTACACACAAAGTTATGACCGATTTACTGAAGGTGTGTCAGCTAGGTGTGGCTTAGGATGTTGCTGATGGAATTTGTGAAGGAAATAATCTGACGGGCGGGCGCCCGTCACCACAGGCGGCCGCCCACCGTCCAGATCTGAAAAAAAAAAAACACTTTTAACACCCCCATTCGATCCAAATAAGAGGAGAACTCCTCCCCAACTCGTTTTTCTTCAGTTTTCTGCGTTTTTCTTCATATTTCTAGCTTAGATTAGGTTTAGAGGTATATTAGCTTAGATTAGTTGTAGATTGTTGTAATCCGGAGGATCTCGAAGATAGTTTGATGCGTTGTTGACGGGATTTCGTTCGGAGACTCGATTTTCTACGGCATAATATATTTGGTATTTTGTTTTCATCTTTTGTTCTTGCTTTTAATCTTGCTTTTGTTAGCTTTGATTGTTGATTTCTTGTTGTTTTTCTTGTTTTGATGAGTAGCTAATCCGTTTATAGCCGAGATATGTGATAGCCTTCGAAATCGAACCTTAGCTTCTTGATTGAAGTGTTTTGATGTGTTGATTGTTAGATTCTCGATGTTGTTTTTGTTCTAGAACTTATGCCTAATGGCGTTTATTGAACTCGTGACTCGATAATTGTATCACACGTGGCTTCTTTACATATGTATTTTGCGAGAGGGTGCGGGAAAAGGGGTTCTAGGATCACCCTGTAAAACCGACTGAGTTGTTCAGATTCGGTTTCGTGTGTGAGGTTTATATCATTGTTAACGAGCGTCTCATAGAGCGTAGACCGTGTCGAGTCAGTTAAATCCGGTCAGCGGACTGTTGAATTCGATATAGGAAGCTAGGTTGTTGAAATTGGCGCTTAGTTTCGGAAATAGGAGACGACACCCTTCAACGATGCCGTGAACATTAGAGTTTGTCGAAACACTTCCGGAAACGAGTTAGGGTTAGAGAGTAGTTGGTTGGATCATAGCTCGGCTATCTTGTTTTTCATAGTTTAAACCCTTTTCTTTTGTGCATATTTAGTGTTAGAACCGGTGATCTGACAAATCACCGTCTCCAGTAGTTGTGTTGACCTAAACTAGGAACGAGACCGACTTTGGTACTCGACCAGATTCCCTGTGGGATACGACATTGACTCACCAATTCTAGGCTACAGTTGACCCGGTACACTGCCGGTGAGATTGGACACTTAGAAAAGGCCGATCATTATTGCAGGTACCTTTATTGTTTTATTTGATTTATTAGAGTACTTTTACAGCACGATTTAAATCATGTTGTATTTGTATTTAAATAAATGAATTCACATCATAAGTACAATAATATTAGACAACTTAGCAGTTACAGCTATGTTTGATACGGGAGCGTCTAACACCTTTGTGTCAACTAAGATAGCTAAGAAGCTTAACTTACCAATGGAAACTTTAAGAAACACTTTGGAAAAAACAACCCCTTTAGGAAAGGTAACTAAGGTAGCCAAGTTGATGCCTCAAGTGGATGTGCGAGTAGGAGCATATCGATGTAAGAGTGACTTTACGGTTTTGGATTTTTTGGACTTCGATGTAATTCTTGGAATAGATTAGCTATCCGAGAATTATGTTCACTTGGATTGTAGAGAAAAGAGAGTGACCTTTAAATTACTAGGGAAATCAGCTAAGACTTACCAAGATAATGTTTACAAGCCTAGTAAGAAGCGTCATCCGATCATTTCAGCGGTTAAGGCTATAAGAGCTTGTCAGAAGGGTTGTGAAGGCTATTTGTTATACGCAGTGGATGTGGAACAAGTGAAGCCTAAGCTAGATGAAACCCATGTAGTAAAGGAATACCCTGAAGTGTTTCCGGAAGATTTACCGGGAAACATGCCGGATAGAGAGATAGAGTTTGAGATCAAGTTGATACCAGGAGCGGCACCAGTTGCTAAGGCGCCCTATAGAATGGCACCGGCTGAATTGAAGGAGTTGAAAGCTCAACTTAAGGATATGCTTGAAAGGAATGTAATTCAGCCTAGTACTTCGCCTTGGGGAGCCCCTGTTCTATTCGTTAAGAAGAAGGATTGTAGCATGAGGATGTGTATATACTACAGAGCGCTGAATAATCTTACCATCAAGAATAAGTACCCTTTGCCAAGAATTGATGATTTGTTTAATCAGTTGCAAGGCAAGAGATTATTTTCTAAGATTGATCTTAGAAAAGGTTATCATCAGTTGAAAATCAAGGTAGCGGACATACCAAAGACAGCTTTCAGTACGAGGTATGGACATTATGAGTTCCTAGTCATGCCTTTTGGACTCACTAATGCTCCATCTGCATTTATGGATTTAATGCAGCGTGTTTTCTTGCCATACTTGGACAAGTTTGTGATAGTGTTCATAGATGGCATCCTAGTATACTAGAAGGACGAGAGAGAACATGAGGAACACCTAAGGATAGTATTGGATACCTTAAAGAGGAACCAGTTGTATGCTAAGTTCTCAAAGTGTGACTTTTGGTTGATCCAGCGAAGATTGAAGCAGTTGAGAAGTGGCCCAGACCGACGACGGTTTCAGAGGTTAGAAGTTTTCTCGTTTTGGCTGGCTATTATAGGAAGTTTGTACAGGACTTCTCAAAGATAGCTACACCACTTACCCGGCTCACTCAAAAGAATGTGAAGTTCGAGAGGACCAGTGAGTGTGAAGATGCTTTTCAGACGTTGACGGACCTTTTCTGTGCTATACAGATCCTAACCGGCAGTGTACCGGGTCAAATCATAGTGCTAGTGTGGTGAGTCAGAGTGTCGAATCCTCAGGGAAAACGTGGTAATTTTTTTAAGTGTGGTTAAACACCAAAGAGCTGTTATTAACTCGATCTAAACCGCAATTTTATAAACACGATTACTACTATTCTACTTAACATAAAATAAATGCGTAATTTAAAAGTTATTCTAATATAATATATATAGATATATAAATATATATAGATGTACATGGATTGTAAAATATATATATATATATATATATATATATATATATATATATATATATATATATATATATATATGTATATGTATATAAATATATAGATACCAAAGTATATAGTTTATAATAATAGACAAATAGAACTAGCCAAAGTTTATATAATTGATTTATACGATCTTTTCCAGTAACCGGAATGTGCTCGATCTTTCCTTTTATATTAGGTCCAATTGAGTAAATGAAACGGTGCACTCCTGAAGTTAACAATTCCTCCTCACACGAGCGTATGAAATTGTCATATGTCAAATTGTCATCAGTTTAATCTCCACAACCGCCCCATGCTAATCTCGGTTAGTCCGAACAGTGTACCGAGTACAAATCTACCCCGGATAAAAGAGGTTATTCCGTTTGTCGACGGCCGATGTTATTCAAAAGGCTCCGGTTGTCAGGCGGATCGATTTAACTTTCCGGTGTTAGTTTTAATTAAACCGTTGATTTTAACATTATTACGATCTTGAGCACAAATTTAATAAGATTCAACTTTCCCAAGACAAATCTGCCCCCGGGTAGGAAATAGGATTCCGTTGTCACGCTTTCGCACGGCCAATTTTACCCTCCGGTTTTTCTATCTTTTATCTCATATCCTAACTTCTCCGGTCGGTTCATCGTTAGGTTATATGTTGCGATTCATCTTGGTTAATTACGTCAATCCGAATATTATCAATACGTTGCAAAATAGAAAAAGATTCAATTAACTCAATTTTAGTAAAATTTTACTTAGACATCATTCCTTTACCAAAAAGATCGAAATAAAACGATTACATAACTTTGGCTAGTTATTAGATTTAGCCTAACAACATTATAACAACTAAAAAGATAAAAACAAACATAACAAACATAAATACTTAAGAAATTTTACCCGATTACAAATGCTGAATCAGAGTCGTATTCTTCCGGATATTACAACGACTTCAACAACACCGAACTTCCGATAATTTCTCGAGCATTACAACAATACTACGGTATTATTATTTTTGGCATAAAGCCTATTTACAACTACTACTAAAAAGATAAGAAGGAGGAGATATATATATATATATTGGTACATCTCGCTGCTGCTGAATTGAGGCTCCTTTATATAGAAAATCATCTCCAAGCCGGCCTGGGCCGGGTTTAGGGCGGACCGGTCCGGTGTAATGATTAGATCCATCTCCCTTAATTAATCAGCATGTGCGACGTATAATTATATATATAATTATTAAACTTCTAAAATTCATATCTCGAGTTCCCGATCTCCAAACAACATGATTCAAGATGCATTGGAAAGCTCGTTGAATTATCTACAACTTTCATGAAGGACTCTTCTTCAAAAAATGTCTTTTTGATGAGCCATTCGTTTGTCGAAGATATTTCTCGATTACCACTTAATCAAATCGATTAGCCACTTTATCCCATCATGAATAACACATTATGTACCGTTACGTATTGCCGTCATACACAGTTTAACATAGTGGCGGACCCGAATTTCATGCATAACACATTATGTACCGTTACGTAACAGAATGACGGACCCAGGAATTGAATATGCATCGTTATTTACGCCATCATGCATAACACATTATGTACCTTAACGTATTGCCGTCATACACAGTTTAACACAGTGGCAGACTTCATTTTATTTTTATTTTTATTAGAACCGTAGCAGATTTATATAGGGCTGGCGAAAATTCCATATTCCCGACCCTTCCCGAAGCCGACCCAAGTTTTTCCGTCC
This sequence comes from Gentiana straminea, assembly GCA_036785695.1. Lineage (NCBI taxonomy): Eukaryota > Viridiplantae > Streptophyta > Magnoliopsida > Gentianales > Gentianaceae > Gentiana > Gentiana straminea. The sequence goes on from JAVUPR010000273.1 coordinate 789,526, forward strand.
CGAATTGCTTCCCGACTCGTACTATTTGGGAAACTTCCCAACCCGACTTACTTCGGGATGGGTTTCGAGCAGGGGCGGTGTTGAAATAGTTTCCTAAACCCAATCGGGTTGGACCGGATCCGACCGGGTCGGGTCATTTCTACTGTTTTTTTATGATTATACATATATAATAAATGCCTTTTCTGTTGTCATATATTTTTTCTTTCAAAGAACCAATTATGAATTGTTATATGATAACGTCCTTAGTATTAAATAGTGATAGAGAAACCATGATAGGCGATTATGGTTGATGAGACATCTAATCACTTTAATAAGTTTTATACTTAAATTTCTCTAGGCTTATGTACTATTAAACAGGGTATTGATAATACAAACAAGCTAGCACATATTAGATGTCTTCTGTCTTTAAGGGCAGGGATAGATCTCGTCTATCGAAGTGTAGAGACACTTGGACTGTACGTGGACGTGTATTAGAGAATGCGTATGTTAGACTGACCCACTTACACTGTTAAGTGTCACACTATATGACGGTTGTGTAATTATCCTTAGGACCGGAGTCTTCATGGCATCACAGTATATATTGTTATGCTTTGACACTATTAAGGTTTCCCCTAGCCACGGGGCGATCATGCGGTAGTGATTGGGTGTGATACTGAAGCATGCGGAGTATACATGTTTGGTCGTCCGGAAATTGCATACCCTATCAGTAGGGGTGAATATCCGAAAGGGTATTCTTATAAGAAATGTCTTGCTCTCGTGAATCTTTGAAAAGTGGAAGTAAATTAGTTATTTCGAGAGAGCATGATATCCAGATTATTAAATACGGTCATTGATGCTTGACACTTGACGTACGACCGTATGTATATTATTACAGCGATAGAATTCTATTTACACAGTAACTATTTCAAATGAAAGGTAGTAGTCATTGCATTTGACTCTTCCGATGATTGGGGGTCACGGTGTGTTGCTAGACGCTATCCCGTGATCATTAGGCATGAAGGTTATTTTCGTAATTTGCACTTTGTGTCTACGGCCAACATATTCGGAAGTCTTTCGGGTCACACACATAAGAACATCTAGCCGGATCAAAATGTGGTTATAGTTGATAACCAAATAAGAAAAGTTTTATTTCAAGGCTATAAAGGTTATAGTGGTAAATTAATATTGTGATATTTATTTATTATGAATAAATATAATACAAGATATTAATTATGTTGATTAATTAAATATGTATATAGATACATATATTTTGAAATATATGTGTATTTATGATATACAAGTATTTTGTAAATTAATTAATCATAGCATTATATTAATTAAAAAATATTTCGAATGCCAAAAGATTGGTGTTTGCGGCGCCACTTCTTGTGTATAAGATACACTTGGATTGTGTATTTTAATTAATAAGATTACCATAATATTAATATTGGATAGTAATTGTTTTTTATGGTAATAAGATAAATATATTCAATATAAGATATTGAAAATATTTAGTTTTATTTAATATGAGATATTATAATAAAAGAGATAAATGAATTAAAGTTATTTTCCTTATTTTATTAGGAAAATGTTTTCTTTCTCCCCAATCTACTAGGAAGCTAATCCCAATCAGATTGTGAAGTGCATGGGGCGCATGTCATCCTATTTAAGGGAGGTTTGGCTAGCTCTTTTGTACATCACACTTCCAAGAGCTAATAATTCTTTTGAAATATAGAGAGCTTCTTATAGAGAGATTTGAGAGAGAGAAAATGCCGGTCTAGCAACCGGATTTTCTAGTAGCAATCCAATGGTGGATTCCGGCGGGTTGTTCGTGTGGACTGGCGGTAGAAGCCAAACGCTTGGGTGGCTCCGTCTCTCCTTAAACGGTCAAAGCGTCGATCTTTTAGATCAAGCACGGTAACCACCGTCTACTTCTATTATGCTTGTTGTTTAAACGAAGTCGATCCTGGTTAATAGGAAATAAATTTTGAAATCCGCTGCGTTCCCGCGTAGATTTCCTAATAGTGATATCGAAGCGAGCTTCGAGCTTAAGCAATAAACATGTTAATTTACGTAGTAATTAATCGATAGATTCAACATCTAGATTCGCGATAACAAAAAAAAAATATTCGGGTAGGGAGCTCGGCCGACTGGCGGCGGCTCCCTACCATGCGGCGCCGGCGGCGCCCCTAGGGTGCTGCCGTTGGCTGGTTGTCTCAATGTGGTCCCGATTTTGTTTTTTCGTTTTGCGATATTTATTGTGCATTGATATCTCTTTTGTTTAGTTGTGTCATGTGGCTAACCAATGATTCAAATAGTTTGGGTCATTGGGATGCCAAATGACATTAAAATAATAATGGTCTTTCCAAACTTTGTTTGGAATAGGTCTAGGCTCTTTCCAAATATTTGATTTGGGAAAAAGCCTGGGCCGAGGTCTAGGCCATTTTCAAGATTTTGATTTTTGAAAATAGCCAGGCAAATCAACCAAAATATTGGTCTTTCCAAATTTTGTTTGGAATAGGCCTAGGCCCTTTCCAAATATTTGATTTGAAAAAATGCCTAGGTCTAGGCCACTTTCAATTTTGGAAAGTGGCCAGGCAGGCAACCAAATTTTGTTTGAAAAGATGTCTTTTGGTTTAGGAAACCAAAAGCATCCTTTTGGTTAAGAACCAAAAGAAAGGGAAACAAAAGAGACTTTTTAATTTTGATTTTAATTTTGAATATTTCCAAATTAATACAATTAAAATTAAAATCGATTTAAAATTAAATGTTGATTTTATTTTCGATTTAAATCTTATAATTAATTAAAAGTTAATTGATTATTTGATGTGGTAAAATAAGACGCATAAGTAGTTAAATTTTAATTTGATCTTTTTCTTAAGATATAATTGTATGGATTAGATTTCTAGATATAATATGATTATATGGATCCCGGTTGATCATGGACTCGACCAATATGATAGATGTGAATGATTTTATTTTTCTGTTGGATTTTAAAATTGTCTTAGGCCGTTATGAAGAACGTGACCTAGTTTATTTTCTGCATTATCCCATTCCCGTTAGCTCCCCCCGTATGCGGCGGGTGTTTTATTTTATTAGATAAAATTTATGTAACAAGAATGGAGCGGAAGATGAAGTCCAAAGAAAGACGAAAATAAATATCTCATTGGAGAATGGAGCATTAAAGATCTTGTTGACGGTTGCAGCTACCTTTAGATTGTGACCCGCGGTTTCGTCCGTTTGTATTCGAAACCGCACCTAGGAAAAGTCCATGATCATACCGGTTACTTTACGCATTTATTTATTTTGTGCTTGTATTTATTTTATATGATACGATAGACGCATAACTAGGCACGATCTAGATGAATGTGTAGGATGTATGTCTATAAAGATAGATATACATGATGAGACCATAATTAAATTAATTAAGAAAATTAATTCGAAATTAATTAAGTGAATTAATTTACATAAATACTTCCACAATAAAAATCAAGTCGATATATTGTCTCCCAATATTATAATGACGGTGAAGAGCCATTGTTCGGATCCAACTGATCGACCACCGCCAGGAGTTGACCTACCTTGGGTATATCGTCGTTATTGAGATATGATCGTATGAGATCTCACGAATATTGGGTTATGACTTGACTAGAGTCTTTCGGTGATTGGCCACTGTCAGGGCCTTCTGATTTTAGATATAAGGGGTTGACTATCACATAAGATGTGAATGGTCAAAGAGTTGACTAGTCAACCACCAAGAATCACATAAAGATGTGATTGGTAAAGTGTTACCTACCTTTTGAATTATTCCGGTTGATCGGCCCTCGTCGGGAATCGGGGTAACTAGATGGGGTCTTGGCCACTAACGAATTTTTGAAAGATTATCGAAAGTCAATTGGGAGTAGTTGACTAGTGGGAGCAAAATCATAAACCATAAGACCATTTTTGATTTTGCATGTATAACCAACAACACTCTTTTATCTTTATTTTATGTTGTAGTTTTTAGCGAATTTTTATATTTATGTTTTTATTCTCGATTAGTAAAACCAAATTATGACTGTTACCTCTTGAGAAATATTCTCGAGTACAGTTAAGTAATTTTAATCCTTTTAAATAAGCAATGACACGAGCAATCGCATTTTCGTAGTTGAAGACAAGGAGAATACATATTTGGTGGAGTCCTCTAAGACTTTAAATATTAACGGAAGCTCACGTATTAGACATAACGATATCCAATGGGTCACTCCGTCATACGATGATGATTATTCAAATATTAGATGGATTGGATAAGGATGACCACGTCGAATTTTGGAAAGATTGTTTTCGAAATTGTAAGATTTAAGTATCGACTTAATTCTTTAATCATTGCTTGAAATTAAATTAAATAGTTCATGTTTTAAATATGATTCAAAAGGTTAAATAGACTATTTAACAAACGTTGGATTTTCTTTATGAAAGAAAATTGAAGACACAATTCTTGTGATTTTTCTTAAGTCTTATGAAGACTAAATTAAGATATATTTACAAAAGTTTTAAGGATTAAAATGGAAAGTTAGAGCATGTGCTTAAATAAGAGAACTTATTGAAGTCTCTATTTCAGGAAAGCATGTTGAGGTAAATCTATCTAAACTCAAGTCAACTCTCGGATATATGACATCCTGTGAGTGTGATTAAATTAGAAAGATTATGCAGATTTGGAAGGTGAAGTAAACGTTGTAACTCTTACCATATTCTGAATCTAGTAAACTGATAAGTGAACTAAATAAATGTTATTATGTTCCGGTTCATATGAAGAACATATTTTCAGCTATACTTTAGGATTTAATGAACAAATTCAATTGTAAGGAATAAATGTTATTCCGATAAGGTTGAACAGTCACTGAATCTAACATGCTAGATTATTCTCACCATATAGTTGATATGATTGATGAAATCTCAACTAAACATTTATATATGGCTGTTATCCTTGATTTTATGGTTGTTCTAGACATAGTCTTTATGGAAGAGAATCGTATAATCAAATGTCATTCTGATGATGTCTGAATCGCCTGATTATGAATCATGTGGGTAATGCGTAAGATGACTAAAAATACCCTTTTATGAAAAGGGTATAAAATCTAAAAAGTTGTCTAAAGCCTAAATATACCGATGTTTGTTGGCTTGTGACAATTAAAGCCACAAATAATTATTTATTAATCTCTGCGACTATTTTTAGAAATAGTTGAATGCACTTGGTGAAGTACAACAATTCGGAATGCCCGAAAAGTTCGAGCTAGTACGAATGTGAGATTGATGAGCTACTTAGGAATTAATCTTCAATTGGATTGAAGTAATTAATACCTGAAGGGTGTTTCAGAAGTTGTCTAAAAATGAATAAGATTCCCCCTTGAAGGATGTCATTCTTGGATACGCAATCAGATTGTGCTTCTAAAATGGAAACTACACTTTATATGATAAAGGTGTGACGTAAGCCATGCAAATTATCCCTTACCTGTTGATGAGAGATAAATTTATGATCGTTTTTATGATATTTCGCCCCATTTCTGATACCATTTTGAACATTATTATATCAAATCAAGTCAAAATTACTAAGTTTTATTCAAATGTATAAGTAGTAGTTATTATATAAATTATCGTATTTTTATAAGTTTTTTATTAGTTTTTGTACCGGTTTAGTAACCGGAGTGTCGTATCGGATTTACGTTTGGTATTTTGGTGGTTCATTGCAGGATTATATATTGACCAAGATTCCACGTAACGACATGTTTTGAAGCCTAAAAGATGGATTTTGAGGGAAAGAAGAAAATGCCACAAGCTTACGAGTTCAACGGATCAAATTATTTTTCCTACGCGCTTCTACCGTAACCTGTTTTCGATGGAAATTTGACCCGAATTAGAGGCATTTTCTGGAGAATAGTTCTTCATAAAAGTTGTAGATATTCAAATGAGCTTTCCAACTCATTTTGAATCACGTCAATTGGAGGTCTACAACTCAAGTTATGGTTATTTTATCGATAAGCGCCGCAATAGAAACGCCGGGAAAAGTGCAGATTTTTTTCTCAACTTGATTATATTCTCCCATGTGGTGCATGTGAGGACTCATAATTAACCCACCATCCTCCCATGTGCTCTAACAAACTTCTATCCAACGCATGTGCTTATGATATATATATATATATATATATATATATATATATATATATATATATATATATATATATATATATATATATATATATATCTCCCTATATATACCCCTCCAACTCCATAAAAAAACCTTGCCCCATCTTGGCCACTCTTGGCCAAGATCTCTCTTCTCCACCTCCTCCCATTTCTTCCATTCCCCTCTTCTTCATGTCTCTTCTTCATCTCTTTTTATTTTGTTTTCGGGCCCGTATATACATATGTCTATGTATGTATATATGTTTTTATAAATAAAAGTAGTACCGTTGTAATGCTCGAGAGGATTATCCAAGAAAATTGTATTGAAGAAGTTGCTATTTTCAGAGGATACGACTTAGATCTACAATAAACGGGTAATTTTATCAAGTTATTACTTTTGTATCTATCACTATGTTAAACTAAAAATATATCTAGCCAAGATATGAATCTGAATTAGTTAATCTTTTGGTAAAATGAATGATCGACTCTGGTAATAATGATTAAAATCAATTATGATGAATCTCTTTCTTTCTGCGCTTAATGAAACGTTAAAATTGAAAGACCGGAGGGTAAAATTGGCCGAGTGAAAACGTGACAACGGAACCCAGTTTCCTACCCGGGGGCAGATTTGTCTTGGGAAAGATAAATTTTATTGACATTTGTACTCGAGATCGTAATAATGTTAAATCATCTTTAATTGAAACTTAAACCGGAAAGTTGAATCGTCCGGCTTTGACAACCGGAGCCTTTTAAATAAAATTGACCGTTTGACGAACGGAATGACTCCTTTTTTATCTAAAGGTAGATTTGTACTCGGGACCCGTTCGAAAAACCGTAACGAGTTGTGGACCTTGGACCGATGCAATGGACATTTGACAATTTCATACGCTCGTGTGAGGAGGAGTTGTCTAGCTTAGAGTACACCGATTCATATATAATTTACACCTTGAATAAAGGAAGATCTGTCTCATTTATTTCTACTAAAAAGATATATTGATTCAGTGACATAATTCTTGGCTAGATTCCAAAAATATATATATTATATTAGTATTTATTTACTTATTTTACTTTATGCACTACTAACAATCTAACTACTAACATAATCTAACCCAGGAAAAAGTAAAAACTGCGACTTAGATCGAGTTAATAATAGCTTCTTGGTGTTTAACCCCACTTAAAAGAGTTACCATGTTTTCCCTGAGGAATACGACCTGACTCACCAGACTAGAGCTACAATTTGACCCGGTACACTGCCGGTTAGGATCTGTATAGCCTAGGTAATGTCCGTCAGCTTTCGGCGCCGTTTCCAAGGTTAGGTTTAGGTCGTCGGCATTTTGGCGCCGTTGCCGGGGAAAACGTCGCTAATTTCTTTCTTTGTGTCTAGGGTTACTACTTGTATTAGCTCAAAATTCTCGAGGATAAGTCAACACTCTTCTTATCACATTTCTTTTTTATTTTCCGTTGGTATCTACCTTCTTTTAGTTACCAATTTTCTTCTTCTACCAATTTCGAGTTATTTTCTATTTTCGATAGTAGAAAGTAAATGCGGTTCGTTTATTTTTGTTGGTACCTACCTATTGGTAAGATACCAATTAAAAAAAAAAAATACACTCGGTAAATACCGAGTGGACTCGGTAATTACCGAGAGAAAAAAAAAAGTGGTTTTTTCTTATCGATTTCGTGTTATTTTCTATTCGATATTTTCTATTCCACAAGAATTGTCAAATCGAGTTATGAAAACGGCCGAAATCAGTAATGAAACACCATCCGATTCGGAGTTTTATCTATTTCAAGTTATTTTTCTATTTTTCGATAGTTGATGACCGAAGTGGTAAGGCCCCACTCACTCCTTATAGGTCCGATTTAAACACCTACGAAAGGCGAGTTAAGAGTAGAGAGTAAACGCGGTCATATCGATCGGGGAAATCCCGACCAAGTATCATTTTCAAATCGAAATACGAGAATGACCGAAACTAGTGATGAAACACCCGAACGAGGGCTTGATCATGCCCAAGGGAATATTAATAAATAAAATAAAAATAGAAATAATCGAATTGGAAGCGAGTTGGAAGGAACCAAGTTTGAAAGGGCCAATTCAAACCGAACCTTATCCAAACTCAACCCAAATTCATCTCGGTTCAACCAGATAAGGCAACACCATATCCAATGCATATTTTGAAGAAAAAGGTACGAATGATGAAACACAAATCATTCGAGGAAGCTTTACCATATTCATCTAATGACAAGGGTAAAGGAGGTATACATTCTATCCCTATTACAAAGATGAAGTTGGATAAAAAAGTATGTATGTTTTCTTGACGATTTTAGTAAGGGAGAAGTTTGGGAGTTAATCATGAGAGCGTTGTCTTCAACACTTACAATTCATTGAAATATCCATGCATTACACTAGAATCTTGTTCTTGTGTGTACACTTTGTGTTTTTTTTTGCCGTGGATTGTACTAACACGCAGTAATTGAAGAAGATGACTTCAAAGAATAATGTGAAAGCTCGCAAACCTAAAGCTCGAAAATCAAAGGAAAAGGTCAAGAATCGTTTGGATTGGTGGGAATTGTCTAACCTCTCGTTGGAAACCGGTATTGAAGAAGGATGCGGTGCGTGAGGATGACCCACCACCGCGTGCCTTAAAAAGCGAAGCACGGTAAAGTCCGGCTATAGACTATAAATGTAGTCAATGACGGGTACTATCCTTCCTTTTTACTCCTTAAGCATTTATTTTTAGTGGATTATGTGCTTAATTGTTACGTGCTTTTGTGAGTAATTGTTAGAAGTATCCCGTTTTGTTTAGTATATTATATTAGTTAATCCTTATCATTTTGGTCGAGCAAACGACGTTAACCAAAAGCGCTACCGGGAGGCAGCCCGTAAAAATGTTAAATATAATAATTACTCATACTTTGGATAATACTTTGCGAATACTTCGGATTGATTTTCATTTTGTTTCACCAAGTCTTAGGATGAATGTTTGAATGACATTAAACGGGAACGATTAGGTGGTTATCCGAAAATCCTGATAGAAAAAAAAAAGAGAAAATTCAAATGCATCATTTCTTAGACTTAGGTTGTTAGAACGATTTGAAATAACCCTTGAGGATCTGGGTATAAAAGACTCAGAGTTAATACTTTGTCACATGTTTCATATCATGATCTAGTCTTGTTTTAAATTTCAAATAATGTGTGACATGTATTAGTTCAACTACTGTGGAATATTGTGTGTTTTAAATCAATAAAAGTTTATGTGGTGTGTTTATCTACCCTTTTGCATTACACTGTCACACTCCACACACTTTTATTTCATTTGCACACACAACGGTCATAACTTTGACCCACCCACCCACCCTTTACTATCATCCGAGTATTTGTTTTGACTTGTTTTAGTGCACCATTGCTTTCCCAACAACTTATTTACACTCACTTTACATTGAGGACAATGTAAGTTCGTAAGTGGGGAGTGGAGTCGTTGGTCTAAAGCAATGGAATTAATGTTTATTTTGTATCAATAAATCCCTTAGTTTTCGATTTTTTTTCGAGCATTATTAGTTGATTAAAATAAACTGTATAAGGTATATATTTCATGGATTTGAAGATATAATGATCAATTTGGATGTGTATAACCAACGTGAACCGTAAGTGCATTGTAATTCCAAATATATTTGTGTAACATGAATTCATTGTTCACGTAAGCCTTTGATATTGAAGCGGAAAATTTTAAACTGTATCCATTTAGTATCCTAGTGGTTATTCTAGATAATAACAGTAACTTAGTACCTAACTTTTGAACGTGTACTGTGAATATCTGAAGGTTTGAATGTGATAGAAAGGATATAAGTTAAGTGGAATGAAAGGAAGAATACCAAAATAAAGATGAACTATATATATGTCGGTTGTAGCTACCAATGATTTGAGTGCGGTAGGCGTTATCACGAAACGTCCTATATCACTATGAGGTTTAAAAGCTCCCGATCGCTCGATGATAGTAGTCCGGCCTAGGGGTTATCACGAAATGTCCTATTGCTGGGAATGAGGGGCATATGCTACACATATGAAAAAAAAAAAAAAAAAGAAAAAGAAAAAGAGTTAGATAGGTATTAATGTATTTGATCTCACCTCATGACGCTTGCAAGATAGTCGATTTTGGCAATGAGTTCGGATATGTTAGTATTCTATGAAAAAATAGAATGTGGTTGAAAATTTAGTTATCTTCGACTATCCCCGTATAAACCGAATGATATGCTTTAGGGATTATCCTAATAAGTACACGGAAGGACTTTGTGTGGAAATGTTACTGCTTATACCTAGGAAAGTCATTAGGACTGTCTGAATGGATATTTGTGCGTTTGCTTGAATTATTCAAGAGAGGATAGTGGAAATTGAAAAGGCTTGTCACACACACACTCTGTTATACATTTATATTGAGGTTAAAGCCTGGTTATAATTCTAAAGGTTGTATTATCTGGTTGTTCCTTATACCTTCTATCTTCATGAATTTATCTCTCATTCATTTTGTTTTATCGCTTGTTTTGATCGAGGACGACCAAAAGCTAAGTAAGGGGTTGTGATGAGAGATAAATTTATGATCGTTTTTATGATATTTCGCCCCATTTCTGATACCATTTTGAACATTATTATATCAAATCAAGTCAAAATTACTAAGTTTTATTCAAATGTATAAGTAGTAGTTATTATATAAATTATTGTATTTTTATAAGTTTTTTATTAGTTTTTGTACCGGTTTAGTAACCGGAGTGTCGTGTCGGATTTACGTTTGGTATTTTGGTGGTTCATTGCAGGATTATATATTGACCAAGATTCCACGTAACGACATGTTTTGAAGCCTAAAAGATGGATTTTGAGGGAAAGAAGAAAATGCCACAAGCTTACGAGTTCAACAGATCAAATTATTTTTCCTACGCGCTTCTACCGTAACCTGTTTTCGATGGAAATTTGACCCGAATTAGAGGCATTTTCTGGAGAATAGTTCTTCATAAAAGTTGTAGATATTCAAATGAGTTTTCCAACTCATTTTGAATCACGTCAATTGGAGGTCTACAACTCAAGTTATGGTTATTTTATCGATAAGCGCCGCAATAGAAACGCCGGGAAAAGTGCAGATTTTTTCTCAACTTGATTATATTCTCCCATGTGGTGCATGTGAGGACTCATAATTAACCCACCATCCTCCCATGTGCTCTAACAAACTTCTATCCAACGCATGTGCTTATGAATATATATATATATATATATATATCTCCCTATATATACCCCTCCAACTCCATAAAAAAACCTTGCCCCATCTTGGCCACTCTTGGCCAAGATCTCTCTTCTCCACCTCCTCCCATTTCTTCCATTCCCCTCTTCTTCATGTCTCTTCTTCATCTCTTTTCTCTTTTTATTTTGTTTTCGGGCCCGTATATACATATGTCTATGTATGTATATATGTTTTTATAAATAAAAGTAGTACCGTTGTAATGCTCGAGAGGATTATCCAAGAAAATTGTATTGAAGAAGTTGCTATTTTCAGAGGATACGACTTAGATCTACAATAAACGGGTAATTTTATCAAGTTATTACTTTTGTATCTATCACTATGTTAAACTAAAAATATATCTAGCCAAGATATGAATCTGAATTAGTTAATCTTTTGGTAAAATGAATGATCGACTCTGGTAATAATGATTAAAATCAATTATGATGAATCTCTTTCTTTCTGCGCTTAATGAAACGTTAAAATTGAAAGACCGGAGGGTAAAATTGGCCGAGTGAAAACGTGACAACGGAACCCAGTTTCCTACCCGGGGGCAGATTTGTCTTGGGAAAGATAAATTTTATTGACATTTGTACTCGAGATCGTAATAATGTTAAATCATCAGTTTAATTGAAACTTAAACCGGAAAGTTGAATCGTCCGGCTTTGACAACCGGAGCCTTTTAAATAAAATTGACCGTTTGACGAACGGAATGACTCCTTTTTATCTAAAGGTAGATTTGTACTCGGGACCTGTTCAGAAAAACCGTAACAGTTGTGGACCTTGGACTGATGCAATGGACATTTGACAATTTCATACGCTCGTGTGAGGAGGAGTTGTCTAGCTTAGGAGTACACCGATTCATATATAATTTACACCTTGAATAAAGGAAGATCTGTCTCATTTATTTCTACTAAAAAGATATATTGATTCAGTGACATAATTCTTGGCTAGATTCCAAAAATATATATATTATATTAGTATTTATTTACTTATTTTACTTTAAGCACTACTAACAATCTAACTACTAACATAATCTAACCCAGGAAAAAGTAAAAACTGCGACTTAGATCGAGTTAATAATAGCTTCTTGGTGTTTAACCCCACTTAAAAGAGTTACCATGTTTTCCCTGAGGAATACGACACGACTCACCGACTAGAGCTACAATTTGACCCGGTACACTGCCGGTAGGATCTGTATAGCCTAGGTAATGTCCGTCAGCTTTCTGGCGCCGTTTCCAAGGTTAGGTTTAGGTCTGTTTCAGGATAGTGCCCTTATACAATACATATACTTAACTGAGTTTCCAAATAATAAAGTTTGAATGAATTCCATATCAGATATGGAATCGATGACATCAAATCCATCTTAACCGATGATTTAGGGTTTTCATGCTTCTAGCAAGCATGTAATGTTTGAAAGGCTTGGCGCTTAGTATGACATATGCAACTTTGTGGAACGTCTTAGCTAGCACGCTGGATATTATTTACTTGTCCGCAGAGCAAAATGTTTGTCTCCAACATGCTGTCTTCTAGAGGAAGTGTTTCTTCCAAAAGAAACGGTGGGAGTAAATTTAGATCTCAAAGGTAGTTTGAGAACCACAAAGAGATATTCAACCATAGGAACATGAGCATACGCCATATAGTGATGTGGTGTAGAGCACTACTCAGTGCACACAAAAGTTCTGTAAGTCTGTGGATAACCTCAAGCCTGAAAGGGCTGCTGATATGTTCATCTTGAAGAATGAATATCTCACGACTTATGAAAGAATGTTTGAAAGGCAAGATTGAGAGATATGGCCAGGATCCATAACATCTTAATTAGATTTCATCAGTGGCAACCAGGTTGTGAACCTAGTCTGTCTTACCTAGAGGGAATGTCTCTGAAAGGCTGACATGGATAGTAATATGATTACCATAAGTCTATAATGATGGATGAAGGGTACGGGGTGTAAACCTTGTAATTATCTTTATGCTGCCAGCTAAGCCCAGTTCTATTCAGACTATGCTTGTTATAACTTTGTATCATGGCTATATGATAGTGATGAAGACGTTGGGCAAACAACTCGATGTTCATAGACGATAACATGATATGCCAGCCCACGAGATCCATTTATGGACTCAGACAAGTTTCTCTAGACGATTTCTTTGTTTGATAATCAAAGGAGTTTGATTTAGTCAAAAGAAGGGATATGCCCAATGTGCAAGAGGGATAGTGGGAGTGTGTTACGATTTTTGAGTAAGGTATTGGATATCTCTCTCGGGAATTATCACCCCATGTCACAGTCAATTAATGTTTGGTAGTTCAACTTCTTTACGAAAGCACTTGGATTAATAGTTCTTTGGAAATAAGAGTCTATAATGATAGTTTTAACTGCTGTTAGTTTATAGTTTACCTATATAGATGTGATGCTAAAAGAGTTTAGCATAGATCACAACAGGAGATACTGCTAGCCGGTGTTCTCAAGATCTATGTATGTTAGGACGTAAGTCCTAAAGATAAGGTGAAAGATGATGCTTATGGAACGTTTCCTTCGCTAATGCGATAGGAACCATCATAAAAGTAATGTCAGATGTTCATAGTCCATGAAGAGCCATGAGCAAGTATGAAAGTAAATCTGGTGAATGTCGAGAATATCCTTAAACAAGTTAAGGATGATTTCCTAGTTTATCGAAACTTGGAATCAGATAAATATAATTATACAGACGTATATCCTGAGTCTTATTAAGACGAGTGAGAGCTACTTGTTAATTTTTATGACCACCAGCCAGATGATGTCTGCTGGTTGGTAGTGAGAGGACTCTTAGTACCAGCATACCCAAAAGGGGGCGAAAAAGAATTTTTTTTTTTTTCTTTCCCTTAGCAGCGGGAAAGGAGTCTATCTACCTACCTAGCTTTGGTAGACTTCCCCAACGCAATCCACAGATATTCCACGAATCTCTTGGTGGATAAGTCCGACGACTCAGAAGCAGTGCGGAATTGACTTTATCGTCTGGTGGATCTGATCTATAGTTAGGGGGCAATACATACCAAAAGATTCGAAGAAGGAACGCGCATAACAATCTAATAATATTCTTAAAGGAGATATCGATATCTAAAGTGTAAGTAATTATGAAAGGGAAAATGCTTGATAGGTTTGCACAACACTTTGTCTGAAACTTGAAATGACGACATTAATTGGGAGTTTTTGTTTTTGTTTTTTTCCCCATAAAATTGTTAGTATATAATGTTTTAAACTTTGACTAGTTCAAAACATTATAACTGTGAAGCTCAATTTTTATTTAAGATCTCGATTTCTATTATGGTAAAAATTAATGTCATTTCTAGAAAACTATTGAAGAGTCTTTAACCGAGGGCAACTTGCACAAGAAGTCGACGGCAACTAGGGTTTTATTATTATTATTTATTCCGTTTTTATCTTTATTATGTATTCTATATAAACAACGATTGTATTTATTATTATGCAATGAAAAAAACATTACACGATTTTACGTTTAATAAAAACAAAGTCTTGAAGCTTACCTATCAAATTCATCATCATATAATGTATAGAAAGTTTGGAATTTAGATATTGGTGGTTTAATGTGTTATAACTTTTTTAGAAAACATCGATAAGAGGGATGTATCAATAGTTTATTTTAAATTCATGTTTTGATTGCTTCTTACATTGCATTGTTTATTGCTTAAGATGTATTGGAATAAATTTATTTATTGAATTTGTATTTGGTTGTATTTTAGAGAATAGATGATTTACCATCATCGTTAATTGTAATAGTGGTCTTGGATTTTGTCAATTTGTCTCAGTTAAGTAAGGAAAGAATGGTTTCTCCACATTGATGTCTACTAAACATGACATAGTATTCATGAACTATAGTTTTGTTTTAGAGTTCAGATATATGATTTTCGTTCTAACAGTTTTGTTTTAGTAGATCCCAACATGAAGAGTCTGATCTTTCTTTATTTAACCAAGACAAACCGGAGGTCCATTATTATAGCCAAAGGAAAGGGAAACTGACCGGCCTGACCTATACTCACTAATCTTGTCTGTGAGCAAGGAAACTGGTGTCAGGGACCCTCGAGAATTCATTGGCATGTACTCACCATTCTTTCCTGTGAGCAGGGAGACTGATGCCAAGAATCCTCGAGGATTCATTGTATCTTCATTACTTTCTTTTACTTAGTGATATGCATCGTTATTTACGCCATATTGTATCTTCATTACTTTCTTTTACTTAGTGATATGCATCGTTATTTACGCCATCATGAATAACACATTATGTATCGTTACGTATCGCCGTCATTAACAGTTTAACTTAGTGGCGGACCCAGGAATATGCATCGTTATTTACGCCATCATGCATAACACATTATGTACCGTTATGTAACATAGTGGCTGATCCAGGAATATGCATCGTTATTTACGCCATCATGCGTAATGTACCGTTACGTATTGCCGTCATACACGTTTAACATAGTGGCGGACCCGAATTTCATGCATAACACATTATGTACCGTTACGTAACTGAATGGCGGACCCAGGAATATGCATCGTTATTTACGCCATCATGCATAACACATTATGTACCATTACGTATTGCCGTCATACACAGTTTAACACAGTGGCGGACCCGATTTTTTATTTTTATTAGAACCGTAGCAGTTTTATATAGGGCTGGCGAAAATTCCATATTCCCGACCCTTCCCGAAGCTCCAAGTTTTTCCGTCCCGAATTGCTTCCCGACTCGTACTATTTAGGAAACTTCCCAACCCGACTTACGTCGGGATGAGTTTCGAGCAGGGGTGGTGTTGAAATAGTGTCCTAAACCCAATCGGGTTGGACCGGATCCGATCAGGTCTGGTCATTTCTATTATTTCTTTATGATTATACATATATAATAAATGGCTTTTCTGTTGTCATATATTTATTTTGTTAAAGAACCAATTATGAATTGTTATATGATAACTCCTCAGTATTAAACTGTGATAGAGAAACCATGATAGGCGATTATGATTGATGAGATCTCTAATCACTTTAATAAGTTTGATACTTAAATGTCTCTAGGCTTATGTTCTAATAAACAGGGCATTGATAGTACAAACATGCTAGCACGTATTAGTTGTCTTCTGACTTTAAGAGCAGGGATAGATCTCGTCTATCGAAGTGTAGAGACACTTGGACTGTACGTGGACGTGTATTAGAGAATGCGTATGTTAGACTGACCCACTTACACTGTTAAGTGTCACGCTATGTGACGGTTGTGTAATTATCCTTAGGACCGGAGTCTACATGGCATCACGGTGTGGATTGTCATGCTTTGACATTATTGAGGTTTCCCCTAGCCATGGGGCGATCATGCGGAAGTGATTGGGTGTGATACTGAAGCATGCGGAGTATACATGTTTGGTCGCCCGGAAATCTCGTCCCCTATCAGTAGCGGTGAATATCCGAAAGGGCATTCTTATAAGGAATGTCTTGCTCTCTTAAATCTTTGTAAAGTAGAAGTAAATGAGTTACTTCGAGAGAGCATAATGTCCATATTATAAGATACGGTCGTTGATGTTTGACATTCGACGTACGACCGTATGGATATTATTACAGCGATAGGATTCTATTTACACGGTAACTTTTTCACATGAAAGGTAGTAGTCATTGCATTTGACTCTTCCGATGATTAGGGGTCACGGTGTGTTGCTAGACGCTATCCCGTGATCGCTAGGCATGAAGGGCATTTTCGTATTTTGCACTTTGTGTCTACGGCCAACATATTCGGAAGCTAATCGGGTCACACACATAAGAACATCTAGCCGGATTAAATTGTGGTTATAGTTGATAACCAAATAAGAAATGTTTTATCTCAAGACTATAAAGGTTATAGTGGTAAATTAATATGGTGATATTTAGTTATTATGAATAAATATAATACAAGATATTAATTATGTTGATTAATTAAATATGTATATAGATACATATATTTCGAAATATATGTGTATTTATGATACATGTATTTTGCAAATTAATTTCATAGCATTATAGTAATTAAAGAATATTCCGGATGCCAAAAAATTGGTGTTTGGGTTGCCACTTCTTGTGTATAAGATACACTTGGATTGTGTACTTTAATTAATAAGATTATCATAATATTAATATTGGATATTAATTGATTTTTTGAAAATAGATTTATGGTAATAAGATAAATATATTCAATATAAGATATTGGAAATTTTTAGTTTTTATTTAATATGAGATATTATAATAAAAGAGATAAATCAATTAAAGTGATTTTCCTTATTTTATTAGGAAAAAGTTTTCTTTCTCCTCAATCTACTAGGAAGCTAATCCCAATCAGTTTGGGAAGTGCATGGGGCACATGTCATCCTATTTAAGGGAGGCTTGACTAGCTTTTTTGTACATCACAATTCTAAGAGCTAATAGTTCGTGTGAAAAATAGAGAGCTTCTTAGAGAGAGATTTGAGAGAGAGAAAAAGCCGGTCTAGCAACCGGATTTTTCTAGTAGCAATCCAATGGTGGATTCCGGCGGGTTGTTCGTGTGGACTGGCGGTAGAGGCCGAACGCTTGGGCGGCTCCGTGCACCATTACTCTCCTTAGACGGTTAAAGCGTCGATCTCTTGGATCAGGCAAGGTAACCACCGTCTACTTCTATTATGCTTGTTGTTTAAACGAAGTCGATCCTGGTTAATAGGAAATAAATTTTGAATTCCTCTGCGTTCCCGCGTAGATTTCCTAACAGGCGGCTCCAAGAATTCTGCGACACGGGTCAGGGGTCGAGAATGACACGTTGTATTATAAGTTTATAAGCATTAATTCAAAAAATCCAACAACAGTACGATTATGGGTCAATGGTCATTATTTACAAAATTTAGCGGGTCGGTTCTAGATATTAGTACATAAAAATTAAAAAATAATTAAAATACACAATTTTTTTTTGATATGGGTCAGTTGACCCACTAGGAGCCTTATTGCCGCAGCCCCTGGTTTCGAGTATATGCTCAAAACCCGACTGGATCTCGATCCTGACCCGACTATTATAAATTATTTTTTTATTATAAATTTTCTTATTTTTTAGGGAACAATTATTTTTATTTTTAAGGGAAAAATATTTTACCTCGTAGTATTGAAGAAATCATTGACAAAAGCAAAATAGAGTTTCTTCTATAAAAAAAAACATTCTTCGTCTTCGAGTTGTCCATTTTTTCAATCACAATCATCTTTACTTCATTCTTATCTTTCTTCTTATTGTATCACCTCTCAATTCATTTTAACAAATAATATTAGTAAATGCTAAATTTTTGCTTGCGCGCGACGAACGGCTGGAAATGTTGCAATGAAATTCGACAGACGATCAATCAAGATTTATGAGTTTTTTATTTTTTTGGTACAGAACGGGGGCTAAAGCCCCTAAAAACAAAAACTACATTCAAGGCAAAAGAACGCCTCTAATGTCTATAGATAAAAGAGATTTTATACAACCAGGAGGATCATTCAGCACAATAAGATTTTCTTCAAAAGAGTGGCCAAGCCCGGCAAGACGGTCCGCAAAACGATTTCCTTCTCTAAGGGTATCTCCATTCCCTCTTCAGAAGTCGTCTACAGTCTTCAATGAGATAACCTTCCCTAGACTCCCAGTCTTCTTGTTGAATGCATCTGATGGCTGACAATGAGTCTGATTCAATGATGACACATATGTGTAAGATTTAGGAGTTGAAAATGATGTTTAATGTTTATTTATTTAAGTCGTTTATTGTAAGTTAGGTGAGTATGTATACTACTAGCAAAATGAATAATTTTCCTTACTTCCCTCAAAATTCCAACCAAAAAATAAAATAAAATTATGATGATATTTTTCAGGATATTCCGACCCGACGGGATCCCGATCATTCGGGTATCCCGATCGCCGGGTCTCGACACTTGTCGTGTACAGGGTCGGAGAGAAAATTAGATTCCCGATTCACAGTCGGGCCGGAATCGGGTATGAGGGTTACTGGACGAGTCTCGAGTGGATGCCACCCATAGTATTATTACTTTTTTGCTTGAGATGTTTTTATTGATAATGATGTAAATCCATCATGATCAACGATTTAGATAATCGTTGTGTCAATTGTTGAACAAATTTTATAATATAATCAGATTGTACCAAGTGTCATATATTATCACAATTAATTTTGTAACCTTCACACACTGTAAAAGCGTATACCATTTAAAACAACCTTCCATTGCACGATAAAATCTTTCATTTATTGGGAGTTGTACTCGTATCATTACGATAAATATATTAAGTGAACAACTAAAGGCTAAAATTGCTTAACATCTAGACCCGCATTAAGAGGTGGTGCCCACTGTTTAAGCGATAGATGGAGTACAGATACATGAACCTTGCCATCTTTCTGTCTTCTACTTTCCATTTCACATGTAAAAAATAACTTCAACATTAATTAAATAAAAATAGTACTTGTTGCTCCGTTGAAAACGTAGCTTAAAATAATCAGGAAATAAAAAGGCAGCTTAAATATGGCTCCTACTTTCAATAGTAGTAGCATCTTTGCAACGTTTCCTGAGCTCATTACTGTCTTTAATGGTGTGAAGAATAGTCGGTTCAAATTGAAGCTTTACAGGTTCAAATTATCTTTATTTTTTAAGTTGCTGATTATTACTCTATTTTCGATTTTGTCAATTATTTTCAAATGGGATTTATTGGATAAAGTTTGGATTTTTGAAAAAGATATTTTTGTGGGTATTTAGTTATTTGGGCTAATTAATTGTAGTTGCTGCCTATAGAATACTGGGTTTTTATTTATTTATAATGGACTGATTTGTGGTGCCATCAAAATGCAATTTTTGGCTCTTTGTATGCTGAGTTTATTTCAATAAAGGGGGGAAAATGTTGAATTGAGTGAATCATGTAAGAGAATGTGGGTTGATTTTGGTTATTGGGTTGTTGTGAACATACAGAGTGATCCATGAAAGGGGGGAATTTTTTTTTTGGGCAATGATAGAAAAAATGGAGTGTTTGAAGTTGTGTTAGTACATACTGTTTGGTAATAGTTGTTAGAAATGATTTAGGTTTCTTATTTGATGATCATAGTGTCAATTTGATCATCTATTGTTTAGCAGCATATATGTGTAATGTGTTTTTATGGTCTCATGAATAATGAGTATGGAAGTGTTTTTTGTGCTCTGATTCTGGTTGAATCATAAGCTATTGTGGGCTAGTTTTGGAATGTAATAGTACAATGTGCAGTTTGGAGATATTGCGTTTTACGCCATATTTGGTACGAATGTTGCAAACTATGATCTTTATTCTTTCAAGAAAGAGAACCGTTTTCTGTTTTCTGTTTTCGCGTAGTTCACGTGTAGGCTTTTTCTCGTCGTCTTGATTATGCTAATGAAAGTGGTATCGATGCACGAAGGATGTGAGTAAAGAGCACACTAGATTTGCATAAGATTTCCAGGGATTTTGGGGTTTAAAGTCCGGTGTCTTATGGCTAAGAAAAGTATGTATAGTTTTTCTTTTTGAAAGCCGGTGACTTTCGTGAACCGAAGCAATGTATAGCGTAATATAGTTCCTTGTACGTCATTCAAGCGTTTAATCTTAACAAAATTCTTTGAAATACTTGGTTTTCGTGGAAGAAGCTATGTGCATTTTACGAAATATCTCCCATTTTAGAAGAAAATCAAGTGTTTTGAAACATGTATATAGTTTGAGAATTTTCATTTAGTTGATGATGCATATCGGTTTTCGGATACAATGCCATTTGGTTCTTTGGTTGTTGTCCTATGCAATTTGTTGAGGTTGCCTTTTGTTTTTCTGACAGAGCAATGACTGCTTAATCGAAGTTCTAGACAACTGGTTTTTATGACATATCTATCAACTGTTTCATAAGTAGTTGTCTGAATTTGGAAATGGTTTGGATGGTTAGACTATACAAAACCGTATGTCTTCTCGAAGACCATCTTTAATGGAGCTTACACCTATCTTTACGGTTGGCATTAAGAATCCTCAGACAACGATTCACCATGAACTATGGCCGCTCGGTGAGATTGATCCGAAGAACGCAAAGTTCCCATGTTGTCTAGTTTGGACACCTCTTCCAGTTGTTTCATGGTTAGCACCATTCATTGGACATGTTGGAATCTGCAGAGAAGACGGCGTTATTCTTGATTTTTCGGGTTCGAATCTTATCGGTGTTGATGCTTTTGCATTTGGATCTGTTGCTAGATATCTCCAGTTAGAAAGGGAACAGGTTCCCCCTTTTTTTCTTGATTTTCTCTTCATTTTTTTGTTGAAAAATATAAAAATACCGCTAATGTCCTTGGTGGATCTTCAAATTTGCTCGTGTGCCCCCACTGGAAACGGCAGTGCTTATATCTGTGAAATACAAAAACTAAGCTAATAGCAAGAATGATCCCCCATCTTTACCGAAAAGCTGTCACATCTCTTCTTTCGTTTTGGTTTGACTAGTCCTCATCTTTCATTTCTTTTGTTGCAAGAATGGTCCTCCATCTTTATCGAAAAGCTGTGACTTAGCCCTCTTCTTTTGTTTAGGTGTAACCGGTCCCTCATCTTTCAATTTTTTTATTTTTTTTTGCAACTTTGGTCCAGTCACCCATCTTCTTTTGTTTATGTGTAAACAGCCCCTCATCTTCTTTTTTTTTGTTTGCAACTTTGGTCCAATTAAGTCACAGCTTTTCGGTAAAGATGGGGGATCATTCTTGCTAAAACGATGAAAGATGGGGATGGTAAAACAAAAACGAAAAAAAAGGGCTAAGTGAAAAACATGGGGCCATTCTTGCTATTAGCTCTACCAAAACTAGGTCAAACTAACTACATAAATTCATCATGTTTATGCAGTGTTGTTTCCCTCCAAACCTTGCTGCTCACACATGCCAGAACAGCTACAAACACGCGGAGTACGGATCCGCGATGACATGGGACGACGCCCTCCATTTGAGCACGCGTCAATACGAGCATAAATCATACAACATTTTCACTTGCAATTGTCACTCGTTTGCAGCGGATTGTCTGAACCGACTCTGCTATGGAGGTTCGATGGACTGGAACATGGTTAACGTCGCTGTCCTTATACTACGAAAAGGGTGTTGGGTGAACGGCGGGTTTTCTTTTTTGAGGGCATTTCTGCCATTTATGGTTGTGTTGTGCTTAGGTGTTTATATGGCTGGATGGCTTTTCTTGATTGCTTTGGTGTTTTTTTCTGTTTTGCTTATTGGATGGTTCATTTTGAGAACTTATGTATTCAAAAATATGCTGGAGGGCTAGGGTTTTTGTGTCTTATTTGTGTTGTTAAGTTACAAAATAGCAAGAGCCCAAACTAAATGATTAATTCAAATGTAACCAAATTGTTCAATCTTCTTTGTTGTTATATAAATAAACCCATATCTTTGTATTTTGATATAGGGATAATTTCACTTATTTTCTCAAAATTATTCTATATATGTCATTGTTACGATAAACACTTTTATGTATTCGTTTTTATTAACGATAAATACTCGTATCTTTACGTTGTTACGATAAACACTCATATGTATGTGCTTTTGTTACATTTATATGACAACTAACAGTGTGTTTATGGTAAAAAATAAATAAATACATAAAGATGTTTATCGCAACAAAAAGAATATATAGGGATGTCATCGTAACAATGAAAGATGTAGCTTAGTTTTGAGAAAATAAAAAAACATGAGAAAAGATATGGGTTATTTTTTAGAAAATAAAGAAACACGAGAGACTAAATGTGTAATTATCCCCTTTTTTTATTATTTTTTTTTATCGTTTTGGGTTGGATAAAAGTGAAAACTAAGAGAAAACAAAAAGTTGTTCCATTTTTAGTACTATATCATTATAGTATTATATACACATATCAACAGTTAATAGCATTATCTTTTTTGTATTTTTCCCTTGGGAGCTTTTAATGAACATCGACCCGTGGCGTGAGGTGCGACTTTTCAGAGGTGAAAAGGTGAACGTTCGACATTTCGAAAGTCGCACCCCCACATATTTAGGGGGAATGGCCTATATAACCCATTTTCGAAAAGGTATGGCCGAAATAACCCTGCATATTTTGACCACGATTTTCTCCTATTTTTTTCACAAATGTGCACGATCTTAAGGACCTAGAATCCCCTATTGGGTTCCCCCTTCCCAATTAGGGTTTAGTTTGGATCCAAAAACACCTAAAACGCGAAAATAAAATGTGAGGAAATGGTCTAAAACAAGTGTTTTTGGGCCACGTAAGCCACACTTGTACAGTACACCGGGTTAAGCCCACCAATTCTTTGGTCAAACGTCCTTCTTAAACCTTTGCCCCACATATTTATCAATATCAATCACTTGCTTTGATCTAGAACAACAAAATAGCAATAAGTACTACCTTCGTCCTAAAATAAGTGTCCATATTTTAGAAAACAATTGTACCATAAAAAATCACTTTATATTACCAATACATCATTTAATATTTATTTTTTAAAAATAACATTAGTCCAACATTTATTTATGGCACTCATTTCATATCCCAAAACAACCATTTATTATTCGTAAGGTGTAAATATGTCAATGTAGTATAAAACACAACACATTAATTACATTTCCTAATATTTGTGAAAACTAAAAAGATGACACTTATTTTGGGACGGAGATAGTAGTTTTTTTAATTGGAAAAAAAAAATGTACAAATTTAGTGTCATTAATCATAAAATTTCACTGGGATGAATCAATCACATACCCAAATGCTGATTCATATTCTTCCTTGAATTACCATAACTTTCTACAGTCCCGGCAAAAATCATATACACAAATTCGCCGTGGAAATATAGCAATCAACCGTTCTTCATGATCCGTGAACCAACTCAACCGATCAGCATTTTCAGTCTTCAACCTCTGTATTGAAAACGAAACTTGGGAATGCAGTTGTGATGTCCCTAAACGAAATGACGTTGAAGCAACAATAAGCATTAACAATCTGATGAAAGAATC
This sequence comes from Gentiana straminea, assembly GCA_036785695.1. Taxonomy (NCBI): domain Eukaryota; kingdom Viridiplantae; phylum Streptophyta; class Magnoliopsida; order Gentianales; family Gentianaceae; genus Gentiana; species Gentiana straminea. The sequence goes on from JAVUPR010000273.1 coordinate 813,936, forward strand.
TCTATTGCACCGCACGATTATTCAATCCTCAGTCCGGTGCAATAGAGACTATTTAATAAATAAATAAAAACGAAAATACTATCGAGTGAGCATAGCTTACTTCAGATAAGGAAGAGTCATGTTCCTCAAGAGAGAAGGGTGTCTAATTACGAAATCGTTCCATTCTTCTTTATTAATTCTACCATCTCCGTCTGCGTCTGCATCAGCAAATGTCTGCAAATATGGTATTATATTATACATGTGAAATTTGTAATAATATTTCCAAAAATATTTATTTCAGCAATCTGAAAGTATAGAAAAGCGGTACCTTGTCGATAATCAGTTCCACAAGTTCATCAGAGATTTTCATGTCACATTCTGAAAGAATTGCAACCACCATTTGCATTACCTATGGAAAAATAATTCCACTTGTTTTCAGTTATTATCATTACAAGACCTACTAAAAAAATAATATAAAAATGGTGGGATTTTCCTATAGGGGATAGTCGGTGGCACCGTATCAAACTCACTACGAGACCACACTATTGTGTTGCCACACACATCTGTTCGTGTTCTTGAGAATAGCATGAACTAAATGTACCTCGACATGCATATCAGAAAAGGGACTTTAAGGTACAAATATCAGTAGTAGATGGATATGATATAACAAATTAATATCCTCTTTCACATAGTAAGAGTGTATATGCGTGATTTGGTTATCATCTTAACCATCCACCGAATACAACTTGCTTAAAACCGTCGCACCATAAATCTGCGTGTTAAGAAACACCAGAGAATCTATCAACAAAAGATCAATTGAGTAGATTTCAGGTCCACTAAGATATATATTTCAGGAGAAACTTTCTTGTTTCACTTTCACAATTGAGCTTCTAATCAAGAATTATAGCACGGAACTTACTTCTTCCCGTTCAATAAAACCCGTCTGCCTCAGATCATAAAGCTTAAACGCAACTGCAAAAAAACACGATATTAGAGACAGTGAAAAGATGGGGTGGTGGTGGAGGGAGGGGGGGGGGGGGGGGGGGGCGGAGGCTGTTATAATCTAAACATAAGTTTGGGCATGATCAAAATAAGAATACAGAAAATGCCTTACAGTTTATTTTATCTTCTATAGGTGCATGAGGATGGAAGACATTCAAGGCATGGATAAACTCTTCAAATTCAATGACACCATCTCCTTTCTCATCGAAAAGATCGAAAACCTGGAAGCTCAGTTAATATTAGGTATATAGTCATCAAATAAGATCTATATTTTCATGAAATATATAAGAACACAGCTTGATTCCATGAAATTACTACAAATTTAAAAAAGTAATGCTATGAACTGATCTTGGCTGATCATTTTGGAATAAAAAATCAGCCTTAAAAGAATATCTGCCCTCTTAGCAGATGCTTCTAAAAAGGACACTGTTATTGGCACCACAGTCAATCTACTTTTAGGCACCACAGTGAAATTCGGCCTCTCCAGAGTCAAATTTATGCACGAAACTCGACTCTGGAGAGGTTGAAAGCAAAGTCGAAAATTCTCTCACATGTTGTGCCCATATAGATCGACTGTGGTGCCATTAATAGTACCTTTCTAAAAAATATAGGGAAAAGAGGTTTAAGCAATATATGCACCAAGTATAAAGTTTTTCTCCAGGGCATTTACCCGGTCTAGAAAGAGATTCTCACCATACGGAGTTCTAAACAGTGCCAACTGAAGCTCTTCCTGAAACAGTAATCAACATTCAAAGGTAAAATTCTGATCAAAAATCCAAACCTTATATAATTCAGCAGTAAAGATCCTTCAAACGAAAAACGACCATCAAAAAGTCAAGTATGCATACCTAACTTCATATGAGTCGAATATAGATTTTTAGCGGTGTCACAGTAGTTTGTGATGCGTATAAAAGGATCCCTTAAAAAAAAAAAAGGGGTATAGAAGTCTGTTGTACCTTATGAATCAGTCCATCATCTATAATTGAACTACTCAATTTCTTGAATAGTTCATACAATGCCTCTACTTCATTTACTGTAACTGCAAAATTGAAAACGCACGTTATACACCAAAATATTTATTCCGAAAAAAGAAATATGTTGTTTTTATTATTATTATTTCTTTACAAGATCAAACAGCTAAAGATAGAGCTTGTTTGTTTAAAGGACAAATTGATACTATTCAAATCTTCAAAACTCAGCTGAAAATCGAAGCCAAGTCAGCAAGAGTCCCACATCAGCTAGAGTTGTTTTGTAATCCTATGATGAACGGATACTTTCGTTTAGTAACGTGTCTCGTATCCGATACGTATCTGACACCGATACTTACCGGATACTTAGGATACAGACCTGGGGACAAATTTGTAATTTTCGAAGCTTGTTCATTTACTAATTAAGTTCGATTAGCTAGAGCTTATAGTAAGCTAACTTTATCACATATGAACGAAGCAGTTGCTCATTCATGAATTCTCTCTAGCTTTCTTTGCGTTTTTTTAGCTCATTTCAGTAGATTATTTTGATAGGCACCACAAATTCCTGGATTCAAAAAAGGCTTTTTGAGGAATATTATCAAACATGTTGAATACAATAAAACCAACTTCTGAATCTAAAAGTTTCCGAATAACCCGGAGAAAATAAATTCGTAGTCCTACACTACAAGGACCAAAAGCAAAACAAAAAAGGAAAAAAAAAATTTACAGACTTACACACGGATTCACGAGCAAGCCGATCGAGATCCTTGCGGCCTTGCCGGTGTTTTTTGGGATATTTCTGAACAACTGTGGTGCGGCAGCAATTAAAGCAACTCGACACCGTCAGAACTAATGCTTCGATTATCGCAATTAAAGGTATGCATGTAGCACATAACTTCTCACCCAAAGTAAATGAATTCTTTAACAAACGAAGCCAAAAAAAATAAAAAATCAAAATTAGTAACCCAATATCTTTCCTGTTGACAAATGAAAGCAAAAAAAAATTAGAACTGATGAAACAGAAATAATCCATCTTGATCTTACCAAAGAATTATCGGTGGAATCCATAGCATCATGCCGCAGCAATCATTTTACTTATCTCATTTTTTAATAGTGAAGAGTGGATAAAGATAATGATTCAAAGACTTTATTTCTGTATTGGTAGGCTAAATCAAGATGTACAACGTTGTAGGCTATCTCAATCGGGAAATACTTTTTTGAAGGGGATTTTGATGTGAATTGATGGATAAAACGATAAGAACCATACAATTTATGAAAAGAATGAAACTGTATGATGTGTATGTCTCCACACGTATCTCCATACCGTGTGAAGACACACACAAAAGGGAAATTCTACCCTAAAGACTCCAACAACATAGGGAGTGATCCGTGTGGCTGAATCTGAACCACACAGTTTCATTGCAGAATGAAACTGTATGGTCCAGATTAAGCCACATGAATCACTCTCCACCGTGTTAGAACCTCCCACACACACAAGAACCTTCCATCTGAATCTAGTTTCTGAAAAATGATGATGATGATGGATGCTGTGGTCCTATGACATCTTTGTTTCATTCGAGGATTTCTTTTTCTTTCTTTTTAATAATGGCTTTAAAACAGGGTGGAATACGGAGCTTTTGCCTTTTAAAGTACGACTTAAAATATAAGTCCGTTTAAATTTTTGATTTTGTCTCAAAATATAAATTTATTTAGAACACCAATAAAGTATTTATTATATTTTTCTCATTTTATCCTTTATTTATTATATATTCAACCACTTTTTACTATTTTGCATTAATACCAATTTAATATTGTGTAAAATGCCCCAGTTGCTATTTATGTATTTGATTAATTCTCAAAATAGTATCAATTTATGCGTAATAATATTTTTGTCACACTAATAGCCATGAAAATAACAATTTACATCATACGGCAATATTCTTGTGTTTTATTAATTTTGCAGGTTTCATAATTAATTGAATTAGTTAATTAATCAATTTATTTGGTTACTTAATTAGTTAATTAATTTATATGGATTCTTTTTATATAGTTGCTGGACCAGTCTTGTAACAAGCCCTTTGCAACATTGCCCAAGTCCAGCCCTCTTATCCTCTTATTTTATTTTATTAACCTGCCCATCTATTATTTCTTTTATCCGGCCCTTTTATCAAAGAACTTCTTTTCCAAACCTAATGACCAGACTCCCAGCTTCCATTTCACGCCGTTTTCATCAGAAATAAGAAACCCTCAACCTCTCTTCAGATACATCCGGTGCTAAAAAATCGGAGCTTTTACAGAGACCTTATCTTTCCATGGCTATCCTTTTAATCCCAGAAATTACGGTCCCCTCTGTTTATCTTCAAACCGTTTATGTGCTAGCCACTTCCCTTTCCCGAAAAAGCCGGCACCTTTTGTTCATCCATGGTTGTACCTCTGTTTTTCAGAGATTTTCGGATGATAGGTTCTTCGATGTTCCCTTATCTGAAGCGAATGCAAAACGTTCTGATAAAAACGAGATGGCCTGAATCTCGGACCTGATTTGGTGATATCTCTCTTATCCCTATCTATTTCTGATTTTTACTTTTTTTGTTTTTAATTTTTGAATAAATCTTGCAATTAACGAGTTTTAATTTGCAGATAAATTGATCCTTCGGTGGCTCAGTGCCTGTTTGACTGAGTCACAAGTCCGCTCGGTACCTGTCCCACTCAGTTTAATAGTTGTGTTTTAATCTAAAAACCATGATTAAATCATAACTCGGTTGGCTATACGGTTTAAGGGTCAGTATTGTGTATTTATACTATTATCTTAAACTTCATATAATTTTATAATTTTTTTTTACAGTATATATATTTATGAATGCTCGTATATATATAAATATCTTTCAGGGAAAATTTTGGTTTGATTTTATGATTCTAATCTTGTTACAAAATCAATTGCTTTTGGCTCGTTATTCTTTTTGGCTTTACAAATATATATATATATATATATATATATATATATATATATATATATAATATAATAATATTAAGTAAAAAAAAATGTTTTTAAAGAATGACCCACAGCTTTTGATAAATTGTTTTTTTTTTAAAAAAATCCCTGAAATTTTGCAAAATCAGCTTGTGAAATTCAAAATTTTGGCGCTATCTTCTCCAAGTTTTGACTATAAATACCCGGTATACATCAATTGGATAACAACAATTCAGAAAGCATGAGCAATCCTACATTCCATTACACTTCTTTTCAAAAGTTTAGAAGTTGAGGATTCTGACTTCGAGGTCTGCCAAGTCCTGATTTTGTGGAAGGCTATTGAAAAGTGAGGTACTGCTCAATAGCACTCACAGAATCCCTGGATTGAGGTCTTTAGTGGTTTCCTTGTCAAGGTAACACTTTTGACTCGGTTCATTTATTTTGTGTTTTGGTTTGGTTATTTGCTTATTGATTAGCTTGATAGTAGTCTAGTGATACTAGTCTTGCTTGTGTTGTTTCTGTGTTGGTTCTGAGTTTTGAAGTCCTGATTTTGGACATTGATCATCTTCGTTCAGATTACGGGTCACAAGGTTGCTTGGTTTGACGTGCCAAGACATCCTGCCTAGTGAGGCTTCTGTGGACTACTTTCTGACTGCTCAAGAAGGATCAATATCCTTGAGTCTTGACCTTTGATTTCAGACTGAAGTCTCTTTGATTCAGGTCTGTTTTGTTGTTCAGAATCCTTGTTGACTGTTAAGACTGTTATTATTTCTTTACAAGATCAAACAGCTAAAGATAGAGCTTGTTTGTTTAAAGGACAAATTGATACTATTCAAATCTTCAAAACGCAGCTGAAAATCGAAGCCAAGTCAGCAAGAGTCCCACATCAGCTAGAGGAGTTACGTAATCCTACGATGCATGGATACTTTTGTCTGGCAACGTGTCATGTATCCGATATGTATCCGAAAACCGATACTTACGAGATACTTAAGATACACACCTATGGACAAATTTATAATTATCAAAGCTTGTTCATTTACTATTTAAGCTCGATTAGAGCTTATAGTAAGCAAACTTTATCACATATGAAAGAAGCAGTTACTCATTCATGAATTCTCTCTAGCTTTCTTTGCATTTTTAGTTCATCTTCAATAGATTATTTTGATTAGGCTGTGTTGCTGTTCTTACTATCTAGTGGAATCGAGTGAATCAGTTTAGTCACCATCTCTGATTTCCACAAATTCATGTATTTGAAAAAGGCTTTTTGAGGAATATTATCAAATATGTTGTATTCAATAAAACCAACTTCTGAATCTAAAAGTTTCCGAATAACCCGGAGAAAAAAAAATCCATAGCCCTACACTACAAGGACCAAAAGCAAAACAAAAAAGGGAAAAAGAAAAATTACAGACTTACACACAGATTCACGAGCAAGCCGATCGAGATCCTTGCGGCCTTGCCGGTGATTTTTGGGATATTTCTGAACGGTGGTGCGGCAGCAATTAAAGCAACTAGACACCGTCATAACTAATGCTTCGATTATCGCAATCAAAGGTATGCATGTAGCACATAACTTCTCAGCCAAAGTAAATGAATTCTTTAACAAACGAAGCCAAACAAAAAAATCAAAAAATCAAAATTAGTAACCCAATGTTGACAAATGAAAGCAAAAAAAATTAGAACTGATGAAACAGAAATAATCCATCTTGATCTTTCATCTTACCAAAGAATTATCGGTGGAATCCATAGCATCATGCCGCAGCAATCATTTTACTTATCTCATTTTTTAATAGTGAAGAGTGGATAAAGATAATGATTCAAAGACTTTATTTCTGTATTGGTAGGCTAAATCAAGATGTACAACGTTGTAGGCTATCTCAATCGGGAAATACTTTTTTGAAGGGGATTTTGATGTGAATTGATGGATAAAACGATAAGAACCATACAATTTATGAAAAGAATGAAAGCAGTATGATGTGTATGTCTCCACACGTATCTCCATGCGTGTGAAGACACACACAAAAGGAAATTCTACCCTAAAGACTCCAACAACATAGGGAGTGATCGTGTGGGCTTAATCGAACCACACAGCTTCAGTTTCTGCAGAATGGCTTGTATGGTCGGATTAAGCGCATACGAATCACTCTCCACCGTGTTAGAACCTCCCACACACACAAGAACCTTCCATCTGAATCTAGTTTCTGAAAAATGATGATGATGATGGATGCTGTGGTCCTATGACATCTTTGTTTCATTCGAGGATTTCTTTTTCTTTCTTTTTAATAATGGCTTTAAAACAGGGTGGAATACGGAGCTTTTGCCTTTTAAAGTACGACTTAAAATATAAGTCCGTTTAAATTTTTGATTTTGTCTCAAAATATAAATTTATTTAGAACACCAATAAAGTATTTATTATATTTTTCTCATTTTATCCTTTATTTATTATATATTCAACCACTTTTTACTATTTTGCATTAATACCAATTTAATATTGTGTAAAATGCCCCAGTTGCTATTTATGTATTTGATTAATTCTCAAAATAGTATCAATTTATGCGTAATAATATTTTTGTCACACTAATAGCCATGAAAATAACAATTTACATCATACGGCAATATTCTTGTGTTTTATTAATTTTGCAGGTTTCATAATTAATTGAATTAGTTAATTAATCAATTTATTTGGTTACTTAATTAGTTAATTAATTTATATGGATTCTTTTTATATAGTTGCTGGACCAGTCTTGTAACAAGCCCTTTGCAACATTGCCCAAGTCCAGCCCTCTTATCCTCTTATTTTATTTTATTAACCTGCCCATCTATTATTTCTTTTATCCGGCCCTTTTATCAAAGAACTTCTTTTCCAAACCTAATGACCAGACTCCCAGCTTCCATTTCACGCCGTTTTCATCAGAAATAAGAAACCCTCAACCTCTCTTCAGATACATCCGGTGCTAAAAAATCGGAGCTTTTACAGAGACCTTATCTTTCCATGGCTATCCTTTTAATCCCAGAAATTACGGTCCCCTCTGTTTATCTTCAAACCGTTTATGTGCTAGCCACTTCCCTTTCCCGAAAAAGCCGGCACCTTTTGTTCATCCATGGTTGTACCTCTGTTTTTCAGAGATTTTCGGATGATAGGTTCTTCGATGTTCCCTTATCTGAAGCGAATGCAAAACGTTCTGATAAAAACGAGATGGCCTGAATCTCGGACCTGATTTGGTGATATCTCTCTTATCCCTATCTATTTCTGATTTTTACTTTTTTTGTTTTTAATTTTTGAATAAATCTTGCAATTAACGAGTTTTAATTTGCAGATAAATTGATCCTTCGGTGGCTCAGTGCCTGTTTGACTGAGTCACAAGTCCGCTCGGTACCTGTCCCACTCAGTTTAATAGTTGTGTTTTAATCTAAAAACCATGATTAAATCATAACTCGGTTGGCTATACGGTTTAAGGGTCAGTATTGTGTATTTATACTATTATCTTAAACTTCATATAATTTTATAATTTTTTTTTACAGTATATATATTTATGAATGCTCGTATATATATAAATATCTTTCAGGGAAAATTTTGGTTTGATTTTATGATTCTAATCTTGTTACAAAATCAATTGCTTTTGGCTCGTTATTCTTTTTGGCTTTACAAATATATATATATATATATATATATATATATATATATATATATATATAATATAATAATATTAAGTAAAAAAAAATGTTTTTAAAGAATGACCCACAGCTTTTGATAAATTGTTTTTTTTTTAAAAAAATCCCTGAAATTTTGCAAAATCAGCTTGTGAAATTCAAAATTTTGGCGCTATCTTCTCCAAGTTTTGACTATAAATACCCGGTATACATCAATTGGATAACAACAATTCAGAAAGCATGAGCAATCCTACATTCCATTACACTTCTTTTCAAAAGTTTAGAAGTTGAGGATTCTGACTTCGAGGTCTGCCAAGTCCTGATTTTGTGGAAGGCTATTGAAAAGTGAGGTACTGCTCAATAGCACTCACAGAATCCCTGGATTGAGGTCTTTAGTGGTTTCCTTGTCAAGGTAACACTTTTGACTCGGTTCATTTATTTTGTGTTTTGGTTTGGTTATTTGCTTATTGATTAGCTTGATAGTAGTCTAGTGATACTAGTCTTGCTTGTGTTGTTTCTGTGTTGGTTCTGAGTTTTGAAGTCCTGATTTTGGACATTGATCATCTTCGTTCAGATTACGGGTCACAAGGTTGCTTGGTTTGACGTGCCAAGACATCCTGCCTAGTGAGGCTTCTGTGGACTACTTTCTGACTGCTCAAGAAGGATCAATATCCTTGAGTCTTGACCTTTGATTTCAGACTGAAGTCTCTTTGATTCAGGTCTGTTTTGTTGTTCAGAATCCTTGTTGACTGTTAAGACTGTTATTATTTCTTTACAAGATCAAACAGCTAAAGATAGAGCTTGTTTGTTTAAAGGACAAATTGATACTATTCAAATCTTCAAAACGCAGCTGAAAATCGAAGCCAAGTCAGCAAGAGTCCCACATCAGCTAGAGGAGTTACGTAATCCTACGATGCATGGATACTTTTGTCTGGCAACGTGTCATGTATCCGATATGTATCTGAAAACCGATACTTACGAGATACTTAAGATACACACCTATGGACAAATTTATAATTATCAAAGCTTGTTCATTTACTATTTAAGCTCGATTAGAGCTTATAGTAAGCAAACTTTATCACATATGAAAGAAGCAGTTACTCATTCATGAATTCTCTCTAGCTTTCTTTGCATTTTTAGTTCATCTTCAATAGATTATTTTGATTAGGCTGTGTTGCTGTTCTTACTATCTAGTGGAATCGAGTGAATCAGTTTAGTCACCATCTCTGATTTCCACAAATTCATGTATTTGAAAAAGGCTTTTTGAGGAATATTATCAAATATGTTGTATTCAATAAAACCAACTTCTGAATCTAAAAGTTTCCGAATAACCCGGAGAAAAAAAAATCCATAGCCCTACACTACAAGGACCAAAAGCAAAACAAAAAAGGGAAAAAGAAAAATTACAGACTTACACACAGATTCACGAGCAAGCCGATCGAGATCCTTGCGGCCTTGCCGGTGATTTTTGGGATATTTCTGAACGGTGGTGCGGCAGCAATTAAAGCAACTAGACACCGTCATAACTAATGCTTCGATTATCGCAATCAAAGGTATGCATGTAGCACATAACTTCTCAGCCAAAGTAAATGAATTCTTTAACAAACGAAGCCAAACAAAAAAATCAAAAAATCAAAATTAGTAACCCAATGTTGACAAATGAAAGCAAAAAAAATTAGAACTGATGAAACAGAAATAATCCATCTTGATCTTTCATCTTACCAAAGAATTATCGGTGGAATCCATAGCATCATGCCGCAGCAATCATTTTACTTATCTCATTTTTTAATAGTGAAGAGTGGATAAAGATAATGATTCAAAGACTTTATTTATTTCTGTATTGTTTGGCTAGGCTATCTGAATCGGGAAATACTTCTTTGAAGGAGATTTTGACGTGAATTGACCGGTGAAATGATCAGAACCGCATAATTTAAAAACATAATAAAATATATGATGTGTATGTCTGCATATGTATCTCCACACCGTGTAAAGAAACACACAACAACCTTCCATCTGAATCTAGTTTCTGAAAAATGATGGTGATGGATGCAGTGGTCCTACGACAGCTTTGCTTCATTCGAGGATTTTTTTTTTTTTTTTTTTTTAATAATGGCTTTAAAACAGGGTGGAATCCTTTAAAACAGGGTGGAATCCACGTATGGAGCTCTTTGTTTTTTTTTTTTTTTTTTTTTTTTTTTTTGATAAAGAGCTCTTTGTTTTTAAAGTCCTAAAATATAAATTCGTTTAGTTTTTTGATTTTATTTTAAAAAATAAATAAAATATTTATTATATTTTTTTCATTTTATCATTTATTTATTATATATTCAAGGAAAAATTAGGTATAAGTCCACTTTTCTTCCTTTAATTAAGCATTAATCCACGCATCTTTTTTAGTTGTAATAAGGACAAATAATTTCCTTTGGACTAAATTACCCTTATTTTCTACCGTGAAGCTCGCTGAAGCTACGCATCTTATCTAAACTATGGCTTGCCTGACTCAATTTGCCGGAGATCTGATGCGTATAATGCTCGAGAGGAAATTAAGGCTATGAAACTTCAGAGAGAGAACGCCGGAGATGAACTTTTTTTTTCTTCGGAAAAGATCCATACTCTGTTTTCTTATATTTGTTAATCTAGTTGCCAAGCCACACAAAGATTCTTAACGGTAGGGATTTGAATGGTCTGAGATGGTAAATTGTACAAGTCGCTAATTTGACTTATCATTTGATCAAACAGATTCGTGTGACGACATGATAATTGAGGACTGTTACATAAGTGATGGAGATGACACCATTGCTATAAAGAGTGGTTGGGAACAATATGGGATAGCATATGCACGGCCTTCCATGAATATACTCATACGAAACTTAGTAGTTCGCTCCATGGTCAGGTAAACTTGCTTTCTGTTTGATCAAACGATAAGTCAAATTAGCAGCTTGTATTATTCGCTCCATGTTAAAGCCTCCGAGCGATGAGCCACTTAATGGAATCACTAGTGATGGCGATCCTTTAGATTTTCTTTGGAAGTTGACATACGGCTTCCAATGCTCGTTTACGTTTCCCGTGAAAAACGTCCCGGTTATGATCACATGACAAGAAATTTGGAGCTATGAATGCTTTGGTTCGAGCCTCGGCTATAATGTCGAATGGTCCCTTTATTCTGAATCTTGACTGTGATCACTACATTTACAATTCCGAGGCCATACGTGAAGGTATGTGCTTTATGATGGATCGTGGTGGTGATCGTCTTTGTTATGTCCAGTTTCCTCAAAGATTTGAAGGGTCGACCCCTCAAAGATTTCATCTCCTCTGACAAGCTTAATGTTGAATTGGTTGATATATTGGCTTTTGGATGTATACACCTTGTAGATGTCATCAATGGCACTGTTTCTACACTTCTTGTACTTCATATCATTACGGGTCTCACATGGGAGGGAAATGAAAGTCGCATAAGCAGAAATGTTTAGATAGGCCGAGTTTCCAGTTGGAATTGGAATGATGATTCTTTGCACATGCAAGGGTTTCAAAGGAGCAATTGATTTTCAGAGAGAATGTAGAGTAAAAAATATCAGTATCAGTATCAGTATCAGTATCAGGAACAGTATCAGTATCGTAATTTGCCTTCTGCTAATGTTTGAATGGCAAACGGCAATCAGAGGACCAAATGATAGGTAATTCTGATATGTATTTTGATTTCCCTTTTATTTGATGGGAAAAGCTTAAATTTGCCAAGAACACTCTGTAAACAAATAGACACAAAAGAAACAAACTGAAAATGTAGAAAGATACTCCAAGCAATGTGCTTGTCTGAATTCACCATTTCATTCTTGAACTTATCACCTACTAACATTACAGGTCCTTAAGTATGAACTTATAAGTATTTACCTTTATGAAATTGATGGAAGCATTCAGTAAAATTGGCAATGCCCTTGAGCCTAAATATGCATCTCCATCAGTTGACAAATGCTCAATATCAATTCCAACCATGTTCACAACTCAAAAATTTAATAACATTGGATTAAAAATATTTTATTCAAAAATACAAGTTTTTTCTTTATCTTACCCATCGGTCTCTCATTTTCAGGTTATGGACTAGTCCAGGTTTGGCAATTGTCATTGTGACATTTCTTTTGGTATATACAATTAAATATAAGAAATGATACTGTTAGTGATATTGTATGCCTTATATGAGCCATATATGCGCCAGATATGATATTGTGTTCCTGGAATTAAGCCTTAAATGATCCTTATATGTGTGCCTTGAAGTAATCACTTGAATTAAGCCTTAAATGAGCACGATATCGATATCGATCTTGTTTAGTGTACCGATACCGATGCGATCGTGTGCCTTAATGCAATAGATAGGCCTAGTTCATAGGCTTCTTGTGTGCCTTGGCGTCTTGAGGTTTTTTATCTACATTGTATCATCATGTAATAGATAGGCCTAGTTCATAAGCTTATCGAACTTGTAATTCAAAGACCTTGTGAATTCCGGGCATGATAATTTAGTTCTTTGAACTTGAATATCCTTATTATAATTTGGTGATAGTTCGATCGTTTCGACTTGTATTGATCTTCTATGTATTACCTTTTAGTCTGATGTACCTATTGTACTAAATCTATAGACTGTTGTATTGATCTTCTATGTATTACCTTAGTCTGATGTATCTTTTAGGCTTAATTCAAGTGATTAACTACTGAACCTGCATGTTATAAACACCACACCTTAATCAAGTTAATTTACGCTATTCCTTTTTATCAATCAAAACCACATAAACTTGACATAGGCTTAATAGTTAATCACTTGAATTAATCCTTAAATGAGTCTTATATGAGCCAGATATGTGTGCCTTGAAGTAGTAAAGGTGATACTGATACTGATACTGATACTGTTCTACCATTTTTGTTGTTTTCTGCTATTATGGTTGCTGATTTGAGGGGGGAAATGTACAAAGTTTGGGGTATTACTTTTCAGCTATTTTTGTTGTTGAATTTCGTTGTTGTTGTTGGTGTTAATTTGAGTGGAAATATGTAAAGATTGTAGCTTTATTCTTCGCCATTGTGGTCGTTTTTTGACTTGTTCTTTCTTCCATTATGGTTTGCCATTTTTGGTGTTTATTTGGGCCTTAATTTCAGCCAATTATTGCTGATAATTTAAGAGAGATATGCAAAGATTGGAGCTTTACTTCACTACAAATATGAGGAAAATATGCAAGAAGCACTTTGTTGAAGGGTTTTTTTTGGCCTTATATGAGCCAGATATGATATTGTGTCCTTTGAATTAAGCCTTAAATGAGCCTTATATGAGCCGGATATGTCGCCTTGAAGTAGTCACTTGAATTAAGCCTTAAATGATACAGATTACCTCATATGCATTTGCATCGATACTGCGTCTTTGTAATGGTATGCGATACCGATGCGATACCGATGCGATGCATCTTTATTCTTTATTCGTTATCGATGCGATCGATCGATCATTCGTGTGTTAGTGTAAATGCCGCGATTAAATTCGGCTTTCAAATACTACGTCAAAATGGTATCAAACGTGGTCTCAAAATGAAGATAAAAAAATATGAACTTTGGTGAAACAATTTTGATGATCGGTGTTCTAAATCAAAATTTACGGTCATTTATAAGAAAAAAATGCTCCGGTTAATACAACTATTTTTTCATCTTTCAAAATATACGTCGGAAGGGTATCGTATTTGGGTTCAAATTGAAAAGCAAAAAAAAACATGAATTTTGGTGACAAATTTTCGATGATCGGAGTTGTAAATCAAAAGTTACGGTTGTTTGAAATAAGAAAAAAAAAAGCATATAAACACTACGTAAATATATCATATATGCAAACAAATACACTGAAGCTACGCGTGCGTCTCACAAGGGGTATTTTGCCGTCGAAATTGTTTGTCCTTTTTGCAACAAAAAAAAAAAATGTGTGTGTCCTATTTATTTATTTTGTGTCAAAAAGAGGACTTTTGGCTCTTTATCTCTATATTCAATCACATTTTACTATTTTGTATTAATACCAATTAAATGTTATTTTAGTCTTTTTAATTAAAATTAATAACACATAACAAATTTAACTTAATAAGTGTGAAAAAATACAGACAGACTTATATTTTGGGATGGAGATAGTAATATACTATTATTATAGTTAATTATCGTTTAAGACAAAAAAAAAAGTAAAGATTAAAGGATTTTAGGACTCTAAAAATGAATGGACTCTAAAAGATTAATGTTATAGAATCTATATCTATATCTATATCTATATATATTTGAAAGCAACATTTAACCCAATTACCCGATTGACCTACTCCGTACCCGAAAAATTCCTACTTCAACCCGACTAAACAACACACGGACTCTCCCACCTCCTTTTTCCGAAAAACTCTCAAACAAACTCACCTTATCTGCTAACAAATTTCCATAGCCGAATATTCTGAATCCAAATATCCAGCTTTATCTTCAAATTCAAATCAAAACAAACTTCTTCAAATTCAAATCTAAACATACTCTGCTCATATAATGTTTTTTTTATCAATTAGGTTTCTTCAACTCTTTCAAGAGCGAAGAAAATCGTCGTTCATAGCTATGGATTTCAAAACTGAGTACAGTTTACAATTTACAATTATCATCATGTCATTAAAGGGCTATTTTAACGGTTTCAGATTAATGCGAGAGATCAAATTCTACTCACTTCAAGCTCTCCGCCACCGTGCCGTGCCGTACAGTACCGTACGTGATGCTACGGATAGGGTGCGGGCGGTGACGGCTAAAGGTAGTACGTAATGGAGTCCGCTAATGCCTGCATTACCGTTAGTTTTAGTGCTTCTTCTGCTTTTGCTAATGGCGGTTGGGGTGTAGCTAGGGGTGCCGGCTTCTTCGGGGTAGTCATAGGTACAAATTACAATTGTTCGATAGATTGGTTACTTGCTTATTCTACGACACCATGACTGATCAAAATAAGGCAAAAAGTCAATCCTTTTTTTCTTCAGCAAGTTTGTTTGATTGGTTTTTTTTATATTTATTTTTATTTATCAATTTATCTGGCTTTCATCATTTCCTTCTTCTTTTTTGGTGTTTTTTTTTTTTTTTATTTTCTTCAAGGAGGTGTCCATTTTCACATGCACGAAAGCTTCTATCCCAAGGCAGAGGCTAATTTTCAGGTAATTTATAATTAACATTATCGAAAATCGTAATTTTTTTTTTCTATCCAAAGGCAGAGGCTAATTTTCAGGTAATTTATAATTAACATTATCTTTTTTTTTGGGGGGATTCAACTGCGGTCTGCGTTAGCCTTATGCTGAGGATAAATTTTTATGCAGCTTTAATTTGTTTGTTGATATGGTAGTTTTGGGGAGGCCAGAGCTTACAAATTTTGTTCCTCATTTCTGAAATTATTATTACTTAGTTGAGTACTTTCAGTGGTTGCTAAAGTGGAGAATTGAGTATTTTCAGTGAGAGCTTACAAATTTTGTTCCTCAACTTTTTTTTTTTTCTTTTTGGTTAAGTTTAAGTTCTCAAGTTCCACTTTTAAGTTTCGTTCTTTTGGATCTGGCAATCTGCAATTTACTTCTGTGTATATAATTTTTTTCCCTTCAAATTCTCGCATTTGTATTAATTTTTGGTGCATACGCTTGGACTGCAGGTTTTTGACATTCAGATGCCCAGGAGATGTTGTTAAGTCCCGCAGGTGAGGAAAAAGTTAATTCTTAATTACCGAAATCTTTAAAAAAGTGGGACTATTTTTAAAAATAGCCTATTTAACGTAGTTATCATTTTCCTTTTAATTACCCATGGGCAAATTTTTATGGTTAAGTCCCGGTAAGTTAATTCTTAAGTGGGAACAATAGTGTAACGTAGTTATCAAATTTTTATGGTTGTCCGTGGTCCGGATCCAATCATAATTCCACTATTTTTGTTTTCGTCCACATGTTTGGGAAAAAAATATTTTTTTAGAGAACGTGATGACATGATATAACTGGACCATCATAAAATCACGGGTCATGTTTCAAAGATTCTGGCCATTGGTGAAAGGTCTGAAAAAATTTAATCGGTGCAAATAGCTGAATACGACGAATCAAGAAGGTAAAGATGGTTTAAATGGACTATATATACTTTCTAATTAAATGGGATAAATTGACAATGTTTAAATATGTTAAATGGATGTAAACTGAATCCATTACAAATTTACAATTACTTCCAATTGGTGTTTTTTAATGCTTTGTTGTGATAAATAATATTGGATACATTTCAGGTTGTTCTCTTTGGACACAGGTTACTCTTCTGTCATGGATATGATGTGCCATATGCAAGGAAAATAGGATTTTGCTGTACTCCTTCAATGGTTTCTTTTTTGTTTTCAAAAATTTCAAAATTGCTCCCTAAAGTACATGTTTTTTTTTGCTATCTGGACTAATGTAAACTGTTTAATACAGCCTATAGACTTTGTAAATTAAAATTTTATGGAACTTAATTGTAATATTCTTTAATGTAAACGTTTTTCTTTTTTTATATGTGTCATATTTTAAAAAAAAATACATTGTTAAGGACATCACGATCGATCTATCCGGACACTATATTTCGGGAAAAAAAAAATTGACTTTGCATAGGTTGAATTTTTTTTTCAACCTCTCTAGAGTCGAATTTTATATATAAATTCGACTTCGGAGCGATCGAATTACACTATTGTGCCTTTAAAAGAGATTGACTGTGGTGACAATAACTATATTTTTTTAAAAAAATACATTATTTCTTAAGATGTTTATATTCTCCGTGCATAGCACGGGTTTATAGCTAGTATTTATATATGTATAACTATATTACCAAGTAATTCGACAAAAGAGAAAGAAAACTAATGATTTGCATGTTACTATTTCAGGTATTGGAATTGTCTCTGTCCATATATTTATTTTGCAAGGTTTACCTCTTATATATATACACAAAAGCAATGGGGTTAGCAAACCCATTACCAGTACAATACATGAGGTATATTGTGGGTAACAACAGGTTACCACGTGATATGGCGGCTGACGATAATTATCCAAGATAATTATCTAATGCGGTATCGTCTAATAAAGACACGACATATTACACGTGGCCTTACGGAGTAAATACATCCGTTGATTAAATCATATATTTACGTCGATACTTATCCATTATGTTGTGCTGGCTTTAAGACTAAGGGGCCGTTTGTTAAAACTGAAATCGAAATCGAAGTACGAAATCGAAATCGAAATCCGAATACGTTAAGAATCGAATGATTTAAGTCTTGAAATTGATTAGGACCGTTTGGTAACACTATATCCGAAATTAGAAATTGTTTTATTTTTATAGTCTATATATACGAATTATTGTTTCTCTCTCTCTCTCTCTCTCTCTCTCTCTATATATATATATATATATATATATATATATATATATATATATATATATATATATATATTTGAAATGTCATAGTTATTATGCTAAGATTGTATGTATAAGTTTTTGTGATCTATAATTCATTAAATACTTCGTAACTTGAATGAAAAAATGTATTACCCATTTTTCTTTTTCATTTACACAAAAAAAAGGTTCTTATGAAATATAGAATATAAATACTTTTATCTAACTAGTTAAAAAGTATTCAAACGGGTTTTGTTATGGGAAGAATAAAATATTAACAACACATTAAAAAAAAAAAACACTCACGCATAAAATGGAAAACATTTAAAGCTAAAAACGTGGTTGCTTGACATGCGATAAAATAGGAAAGGGCCGGCACCTCTTTTTCAGATATAAGCATCCAATCCAGCGCTGAAAATTGGTTACTTTTTTATACATAAGATTATGACACTTAATATATTAAGATGTGTTAAAAATATTACCAAACACCTCTATTTCCAATTACCACTTAATTTGTTTACAATAAGTTATTTGATTACCAAACATAAGTTATAACACGTAATATTTATATTATATCCCATTACGTGTTATATTTATAACCAGTTATAACACGTAATATTTATAACACTCCCGCTTGGATGTCCATTCGTTAAAACCGTTAAAACCTTCACTATGAAAAAACCCTGTGGGAAAAAATCATAATGAAGGAAAAAGAGTACAGCCTTCATTTGTGTTTTACTTCCCCCGATTTAAACACCTCTTCAAATCTTTAAATCGGCGCATTCCGATCTTTCTCATCAATTTCTCAAATGTGGTTGTAGGCAATGCTTTAGTGAACAAATCTGCTGGATTGTCACATGATCTGATCTGTTGAACATCGATATCACCTTTCTTCTGAAGATCATGCGTAAAGAAGAATTTTGGTGATATATGCTTTGTCCGGTCACCTTTTATATAGCCTCCTTTCAACTGAGCTATACACGCCGCATTGTCTTCATACAATGTAGTTGGTTTATTTTTGTCAACGGGTAAACCGCAACTCTCCCGGATGTAATATGTCAATGACCGCAACCAAACACATTCTCGACTGGCTTCATGAATAGCTATTATCTCGGCATGATTCGAGGATGTCGCCGTCAAAGATTGTTTAGTTGAACGCCATGAGATTGCCGTACCACCACTAAGAAACAAGTAGCCCGTTTGCGACTTTGCTTTGTGAGGATCTGATAAATATCCCGCATCGGCATAACCAACGATCTCCGGACTTGATTTGTTTGAATAGAACAACCCGAGATCTATTGTCCCTTGCAAATATCGGAACATTTGTTTCACTCCGTTCCAATGTCGTTTCGTTGGAGCCGAGCTAAACCTGGCCAATAAATTCACAAAGAAAGAGATATCTGGTCTAGTATTATTGGCTAGGTACATTAATGCACCGATAGCACTGAGGTATGGTACTTCAGGACCAAGCACCTCTTCATTCTCTTCACATGGTCGGAATGGATCTTTATTGACATCAAGCAATCTAACAACCATTGGGGTACTCAATGGATATGATTTGTCCATATTGAATCGTTTCAGGATTTTCTCTGTATAGGTCGATTGATGCACAAAGACGCCATCTTCTAGATGCTCAATTTGTAAACCAAGACAAAATCTCGTTTGTCCAAAATCTTTAACCTCAAATTCTTTCTTGAGATAATCAACGGCCTTTGAAACTTCTTCAGGAGTTCCAACAATATTTAAGTCATCAACATATACAGAGATTATTGCAAATTGTGATTCACATTTCCTGATAAAAACACATGGACAAATCAGATCATTTTTGTAACCCTCTTTAATTAAGCTTTCACTAAGACGATTATACCACATTCGTCCAGATTGCTTTAATCCATATAGGGACTTTTGTAACTTGACAGAATAAATCTCTCGAGGATTTGATTTACACGCTTCAGGCATTCTAAATCCTTCTGGGACTTTCATATAAATATCAGTGTCAAGTTTCCCGTATAAATAAGCTGTAACAACGTCCATAAGACGCATTTCGACCTTTTCATGTACTGCTAGGCTCACGAGGTATCGTAATGTTATCGAATCCACTACATGTGAATATGTTTCTTCGTAATCGATACCTGGCCTCTGCGAAAAACCTTGGGCAACAAGTCGTGCTTTATATCTCAATATTTCATTTCTCTCGTTTCGTTTACGCACGAATACCCATTTGAATCCTACCGGCTTTATCCCTTCGGGGTACGGACTACAGTCCGAAAACTTCACGTTTTGCCGTTGAATTCGCTTTCCGACTTAATGGCATCTTGCCATTGTGGCCATTCTTTTCTATTTCGACAATCTTCAATCGATGTCGGTTCGTGGTCCTCGTTTTCTCCCATTATTTCAAGTGCAACATTATATGCGAAGATATGATCAACGATTACATCATCTCGGTTCCATTTTGTCCCGAAAGTTACATAATTAATTGATGTTTCTATAGACTCCCCGGGGTCTATAATTTTAAAGCTCTTCGGGATCTCATCATCAATTTTAGAATCTTTAGCTTGATCACTTTGATCATTTTGTCCTCTTTTCTTTCGAGGATTTTTATCTTTCGCACCAACCGGTCTACCACGCTTCAGGCGCGGTTTAGATTCACTTGCAATAACATTCTTATCAAGTCCTTCTGGAATTGATATACGAGCTGGAACATTCGCAGCTTCTATATACGATTTAGTGACTCTACTGGAATCATTAAATGCATCAGGCAATTGATTTGCTATTTTTTGCAAATGAATAATTCTCTGAACTTCCAGTTCACATGCACTAGTACGAGGATCAAGAAATCCTAACGTCGTTTTCCAAGAGATTTCATTATCTTTCTTATGAACTTCGGGTTCATTTTCTCCCCCTAATCTCGGGAAAACGGTTTCATCGAAATGGCAATCTGCAAACCTTGCAGTAAATAAGTCACCCGTCAGGGGTTCCAGATATCTAATGATGGATGGTGAATCATATCCCACATAAATACCCAATCTTCTTTGTGGGCCCATCTTAGTACGTTGCGCTGCCGGCGCAATCGGTACATAAACGGCACATCCAAATGTCCGTAAATGAGAAATATTAGGCTCATGACCAAAAGCTAATTGATAAGGGCAGAATTTATTGTAGCTTGACGGTCTAATGAGTAAAAGTGCAGCCCCATGCAATATTGCGTGTCCCCATGCAGACACGGGTAGCTTTGTTCTCATTAACATCGGTCTAGCAATTAACTGTAATCTTTTAATACAAGATTCAGCTAGACCATTTTGCGTGTGAACATGAGCTACTGGATGTTCCACGGTAATTCCAACAGACATACAATAATCATCAAACGCATGTGATGAATATTCTCCAGCATTATCCAACCGAATACTTTTAATCGGAAAATCTGGAAATTGTGCTCGTAGGCGGATTATCTGTGCAAGCAACTTTGCAAATGCCATATTACGAGTCGACAATAGTGATACATTCGACCATCTACTGGATGCGTCGATTAGGACCATAAAATATATAAATTGTCCACTTGGTGGATGAATAGGTCCACATATATCACCTTGGATTCTTTCCAAGAATGCTGGTGATTCTGTTGCTACCTTCATAAAAGATGGTTTCATAATCATTTTTCCTTGAGAACAAGCAACACAAGAGAATTCGCCGGCACTTAAAATCTTCTGGTTTTTCAACGCGTGGCCTTGTGAATTCTCAATTATATTTCTCATCATATTCGATCCAGGATGTCCCAGACGATCATGCCATATTTTATAAACATTAGAATCATTAAACTTCTGGTTTACTATATGGTATGATTCAATCGCACTGATTTTAGTATAATATAGCCCCGAAGAAAGTGATGGAAGCTTTTCCAGTATATGTTTCTTTCCGGAAACATTTATCGTTATACACAGATATTCAGTATCCATGTCATTCTTAGTTTCAATATGGTATCCATTTCGGCGGATATCCTTAAAACTTAATAGATTTCTTCGGGCTTTTGAAGAAAATAGTGCGTGATTGATAGTAAATTTCGTTCCTTCAGGGAGAAATATAACAACTCTTCCAGAGCCTTCTATCACTTTCGAATTGCCACAGATTGTGTTAACATTTATCTTTTCTTTCTTCAGGGAAGAAAAGTATTTTTCATGTTTAAATATGGTATGTGTAGTGGCACTGTCAATCAAACAAACATCTTTATTGATATCCAACACACCATCTGTATACATATCTTCTTCAAGAAGATAACAAAAGTACAACATTCAGAAAAACACACCAACAAAAGGAAACTACTATAGTACAAGGAAACGAAAAAAAAACTACTATATTACAAGAAAGCATTAAACTAATTTAAACATTTTCTTGATCATTTGATCCTTCAGGAATCATCAAGAAACTATCCATTTCCAAATTCACCATATCATCATCAGCATCAGTATTAGCATCAACATAAGTGTCATCATCTCCAGGATGATCACGATACACAAGATTCGCTTCACGATCTTCAACTGGTTTTTTCAATGATGCTTGATAGAGTAGGACAAGGTGCTCCGCCGTACGACAGGTACGGGACCAATGACCTTCCATTCCACAACGGAAGCATTTATCATCATTAACTTTCTTTTCATTGCTTTTCTTATGATCCGTCTTCTGGGGACCATTTATTTTCTTATCATGATCGGTATCATTATGATATGGCATATATCTTCCACGACCGCGTCCACGACCACGACCACGGCCTCGTCCACGGCCTCTTCCACGGCCACGACCACGTCCACGACCACGACCACGATCAAAATTTGATGACTGAGCCAAATTCACTTCAGGGAATGGGCTAACACCAGTCGGTCGGGACTCGTGATTTTTCAATAAAAGTTGATTATTTTGCTCTGCCACAAGGAGGCATGCTATAAGCTCAGAATATTTTTTGAACCCTTTTTCTCGATACTGCTGCTGCAGGAGCATATTCGAGATATGAAATAAGGAATATGTCTTTTCCAACATATCCTAATCAGTTACTTTATCACCACATAATTTTAACTGAGAGGTGATTTTAAACATGGCTGAATTAAACTCGGTCACGGTTTTAAAATCTTGCAGCCGCAGATTAAGCCAGTCAAATCTGGCACCAGGATGAGTCGACAACTTCAGGTGATCGTATCTATCCTTTAAATTATGCCACAATTCATAAGGATCTTTTACCGTAAGGTATTCATTTTTCAACCCATCTCCAAGATGATGTCGAAGGAAGATCATGGCTTTGGCACGGCTTTGGCTGGACTCATCATTGTCCGTAACAATAGTATTGCCAAGCCCCATAGATTCCAGATGGATCTCCACGTCCATCGTCCACGATAGATAATTTCTTCCGGAAATATCTAGTGGTACAAACTCTTGCCTTGATATGTTAGCCATAACATAAACAAACAAAAATTGATTGACTAAGATTACCTCCACGCTCTGTCAACGTTTTTCGAGTAATTTTCTGGACGCCTTACTCAACACCGGTAGAGACTCGTGCTGATAACGTGTTATAAAATATTTATATATGTATAACTATATTACCAAGTAATTCGACAAAAGAGAAAGAAAACTAATGATTTGCATGTTACTATTTCAGGTATTGGAATTGTCTCTGTCCATATATTTATTTTGCAAGGTTTACCTCTTATATATATACACAAAAGCAATGGGGTTAGCAAACCCATTACCAGTACAATACATGAGGTATATTGTGGGTAACAACAGGTTACCACATGATATGGCGGCTGACGATAATTATCCAAGATAATTATCTAATGCGATACGGGATACCGTCTAATAAAGACACGACATATTACACGTGGTTTTACGGAGTAAATACATCCGTTGATTACGTCATATATTTACGTCGATACTTATCCATTATTGTCACGTAGGAGTAGATATTATATCTAATGGACATCCACACATTACGTGTTATATTTATGGCTTTTAAAGAATTATTAACTAAACTAGCAGGCTAGTATTATACACGGAGGAGTAGATATTATACACGGACATCCACACATTACGTGTTATATTTATAACATAAGTTATAACACGTAATATTTATAACAATTAAAGGATTTTCCCGAGTGAGACATTATGCCGTTCAGTGTTTTTATGAGAGAATTTATGGTGCAACAGTTGTAGCACGGTTATACCAAGTGGCATACATTAGAGCCTCTCATTTTTCCTCTCTCTCACATAATACACTTTTATCGTGTGTGAGAGGTTAGAAATGAGTGGTTGTAATTTATGCCACTTGGTAAAACCTTTATACAACGGTTGTATTTTAAAATTTCACTGTTTTTATATATTTGTAGACTAGCCTTAAAACCCGTACATCATACATCATACATCGGAAATTTTTGTTTTAAAAAGAAAATAATTAAATTTACATAATGTACAATTGAATAATGTCATGTCAAAAACAAAAAGTACCCAACACATCATGTATTATTGAGTTCTACCTCCGTCCCGAAATATAAGTCGTTTTGGAAGTTTTCACACAGATTAAAAAAGTTTTTGAATGTCATAAATTTGAGAGAGATTTTATGGTGCAACGGTTGTAGGAAGGTTATATCAAGTGGCATACATTAGAGCCTCTCATTTTTACTCTCTTTCAAATAATACACTTTTATCGTGTGTGAGAGGTTAGAAATAAATGGTTGTAGCTAACAATTTTCTATTTTTACCCCTAATTTATTATCTATTCACCCACTTTTTACTACTCTACATTAATAATAGTCAAAGATTATTTTAGGCTTTTCCGTCAAAATTAATGACACATAACCAATTTAACCAACTTTCTTAATCTGTATGAAATACTCTAAAAAGATTTACATTTTAAGACGGAGGTAGTACTTATTATATGAATATCTTAATACTTTGGATCAGGCTACTAAAACCCCACAAACTAAATCTTTTGCACAAGAGACCGAAACAAATCAAGGCATAGATATTTTGTCAAATTCAACCAAAAAGAGGAGATTACTCTACATTAATAATAGTCAAAGGTTATTTTAGACTTGAAAACTTGGGTACTCTATTGATCTAATATAATTGTAGTAGTTTTACCCTTCACATAAGATATATTTTTTTAAAGGTAAAACATAAGATATCTTGACAATGGTATTAGCATATGGGACGGGTCGGGGTGCCAAGATATAGGATATGCAGTGGTACGTAGGGCAAAAAACTTTGAAAAGATTGCACATACTGCAAATGGAAAATTATACGCACACAATAAAATTGATACATCTTATATCATTGATTATGATGAGACATTATTTATCAGGGTGACATCTATCGGCATCACAAATTTACTATCGACACATTTATTATTATTATTATTATTATTATTATTATTATTATTATTATTATTATTTTTCATTTACTTTACCACCACCCACAAATTGTTTTTTCGATACCACGTACGCGCTTCGGTGCCACTGACGTTTTGTTTCGCTAACAACGTCAGTGGGTTTGGCGTTTTGCACCAATGATACATTTATAAATATAATATGTTAGTGTTGAAAACCAACGGTAGTACGAGTGACGTCAGTACAAAAAACAAATGTCAGTGACACGGACGTTATGTTGCACAAAAATAATAAAAATATTATGGTGGTGCCAAAAATAATTTTAAGAGTGCCTTAAATAATGGTGTCAATTGAAATAAAAACATGGTAGCAATAGAATAGGTCTTTATTAATTGGTCTTACATCATACTACCTCCGTCCCAAAATATAAGTCACTCTACCTCTTTTGGTTTGTCTTACAATATAAGTCATTCAACATTACCAATGCAAAATTTATTACTCATTTCTTCATCTTACCTCTAATTTATTATCAATCTAATAATTTTTCATTACTTAACAACTACTGCATTAATGACAGTCAATAGCATTTTAGATATTTTACCTTCAAATTTAGTGAAATTAAAGAATACAACCGTTGTAGGAAGGTTATAAATGCTTACTTGATTATTTAAATGGACTTACATTATGGGACAAAACAAAAAAGCTAAAAGAACTTATATTTTGGGACGGAGGTAGTAAGTTGCTTGGAAGCTTTCAAGTTTCTCAAAGTTATGTTATCGTTCATCTCAATCATCGAGTTAGTAAACTTGAAAAGGCAAAGTGAAAAAATAAAGAAGCTGAAGGTTGAGTTACTACCGGATAATTTTCAGTTTGTGTTGTGCACACGTCCTCCATCCAAAAAGTACTACTATTAATTGTTATCAAACCTGTAACGCCCCATTCCCGGACACCGAGTCCTTATCCGGAAAGAGCGCTCGGCACATATATTATTAAATAAATTCAATAATATATGCAAGCCTTACGTCATACATCAGAACTAAAACGACGCGGAAGATAAAACGACTCGGGAAAACAAAAGACAAAAGATCGAACACACGGTAATCAATGCTGTGAAAAACTAAATCCAATAAAAGAACTAATCATCCAACATCCAAATCCCAAGAGAACTTAAACGGAACTAATCCAAAAGAAAAACAACAGTGTTTGAATTTGAAACAACAACATTATTGAAAGAGTCAAAACTAAAAGAAACTAAGTCTTCATGAGCTCCATCTCACACGTCCTCGTCAAAGAACTCATCAGCATTAGCAACCTGTTCATCTTCTTTGGGGAAAGGGGAAGACAAACACAACGTAACGGGGTAAGTACAAAAGTACTCAGTAACGCGTAGAAGATCGTATAACTATGATCTCATAAAGAAATAAAAGCAACGCCGTCTTTTATTAATTCATTTCCGTTATTAACCCTAGCTAACTATCATATTATGTTCATAGCATAATATGAGGTTCCAAAGGGTATCTAACTCAGCTCAAGTTTGTTACATCATGAATAACAAGGGCACTACGCCTAGTAATAGGATGTACTAGGACAACGGGTGCAACCTACTTAGAGACACGCTCTAGTAGCCCCGGGAATATCCGAGTCCCGATAGTGTGATAACCGGCGAATGTACCGTACGCTTTATCTAGCCAATCGATTGACCGGCGTGGGTACGATCTACTTTGTCCGGTCGAGAGAACACATCGCGATATTGTACTATGCCTTACCAAGCATTGCATGATGTTTAAGATTATTAATCTAGCACATACGTTTGATCGATGTTTAACTAGCCACCTAAGTGTTTTCAAGTAAGCTCCTCACCACTCCTACTCTCTTTCTTAGACCACTAGACACGGACAAGTCTTAGCAATTACACAGACATCGATAAACTCTAGCTTATCGAAGCACAAGGCAAATCCAAAGCTTTCGACGGTCCCACACTTCATCTTTTAGGGAATCCATGTGGTGCCGGAACTAAACGCATCAAAAGCTAATTCAGAGCTTTGTCACATAAGGTTAAGCAGTAAATACGCTATTATGGAGCTTTAAACACATAAAAACAACACTGGAACAACCCCTGTCCGGACGGATAAACTTTCTGTCCGAAACAGAGAAATAGCCGTACGGATACACAACTCATCCGTACGGATGGACCAACACTCGGTCGACCGAATGGATAGGCTCGGTCGACCGAGCCTCCTCTTGCACCTGTTACGCGTTTTCTTTCCCCGCACCACGGAGGACGGTTTTCGCACTCGCGTTTTCTACTCAAATTCAACCCAACCTCGACTTAAACAAATTAAAACCATGGAAAACAATCATACAAATTGCTCTACCACTTTACGAAACCTTAATCATACGATAAGAAAACCACGTTACCTTAAATTGCGTGGTACAACAATCCAAAGCTTCAACCCGTCAAAAGTTTAACCTTTAAATCCAAACGTTAATGGATTTAAGGATTGTTGATATCAAAACGATCCTCGTTTCGCGGTGATCCTTTCTCTCTTGAGACGTCTAATGAAAAGGACAACGGATTAGCCTCGAAAAGCGAGAACTTCTTCTCCCTTTTTTTTTTTCAAACTTGCGGCCTCTCTTCTCAAAAATATGCACCCCTTTCTTTTTTTTTTGTCAAAAACAACTAGGTTAAAATTAGGATTAGTTTTCCTTTTATAATCCCAATTACCTAATTATTTAATTATTTTCCTTAAAAAGAAAATCCTTGTTTATCCCTTTTTCTTTTCCTTTTTTTTTTCAAAAAATCCCTTAATTAAAAATAACATAATATTCTGATTTTTGCTAAAAGACCGAATTGCCCTTTTTCAAAAATCGGGATATTACAAAACCGGACCACATATGTGGCCGGGTATTTGTCCATATTTCTTCTGTTGGTATTAAGATTTGATATGTGAAAGCAAAAAAAAAGGTGAAGAAAGGTGAAGAACAAGATGAAAATATTTATTTCCACCTCCATGGTGGACTCGATTGGTGGGCTAATCGCCGATCTTGTGACTATGGCTTCGAAGGAGCAAGCGATGGGGGTGAATGGACCGCACTGTCGACAGACGGCAATAGTGGAGGCCGGACCGACTTGGGAACGGCAGCGAGATTGAACAATGCCGCAGCAGCAGCGTATTTCAACAATCAAGGTGAATCGAGCTCGGCTCGAAGGGCGGATCGGGATGCTCTAACCGACATTACCCCAACCCAGTGGAAAAGTATCCTCGATTTGCTCAAATTGCCTAAACCAAAAGATAGACTATCGGTTCAATTATCGTGGATTATTGATACAAGAGCAACAAACCATGTAACTGGGTCCTTGAATTTGTTGATCGAAGTTCGAGAAATTGATAAATGCCCGATTGGCCTACCATATGGCACTACATCACATGCCACACATAAGGGCATTGTGATGTTGCCAAGAAATTTAAAATTGGGAAATGTGTTATATGTTCCCAATCTGACTTGCAATTTGCTTTATGTCACCCAATTTTTGGATGAATATAATTGTCATATTCAACTCTCTTCTTCCTTATGTGTTATGCAGGATAGGGTGACGAGGACGGTGATTGGATTAGGTGAACGATATGAGGGACTGTACTTCTTTCGAGGTGTTCCAGATGCACAGCTTTTGGCAATTGCCGGTGGAGATTCGATTGATTTGTGACACAAGCGTCTTGGACATCCTTCAGAAAAAATTCTTAGGCAACTTCCTGTTGTAAGTACCTCTGAAAGTCTGGGTAAAGAAGGTTGTGAGGTATGCTTTCGTGCAATACAACCTCGTGATAGTTTTCCTAATAGTTCTACTAAGGCCAGAAGAATATTTGAACTCACCCTAAAAAAAAGAATATTTGAACTTGTTCATTGCGATTTATGGGGACCATATTCCACTCGTTCTACATGTGGGCCCTCATATTTTTTGACGATTGTCGATGATTTTTCTAGGACTGTTTGGGTTTATCTTCTTTATAACAAAGTGAAAGTTGCAATCCTGTTTTTGGATTTAATTTGTGGCCTTAGTTGAACGATAATTTGATTAGAAAATTAAACGTGTTCGTAGTGATAACGGGAGAGAGTTTAAATTTCTTCAACCATATTTTCAGGAACAAGGAATTATTTTTGAAACGTCGTGTGTAGGTACCCCTCAACAGAATGGAAGGGTAGAACGGAAACATCAACATATTTTGAATGTTGCATGTGCTCTTAGATTTCAGGGACATCTCCCAATTAAATTTTGGGGAGAATGTGTGATGGCTTCCTGTTACTTGATTAATCGTAAACTTTCATGTATTCTGAACTATAAAACCCATTACGAATGTTTATTTGGCAAACCCCCAAATCTAGATGTCCTCCGTGTGTTGGGATGTTTATGTTATGCACATAATCAGCGCCATAAGGGTGATAAATTTGCTAGTCGAAGTCGACGATGTATTTTTCTGGGATACCCGTATGGGAAAAAGGGGTGGACTCTATTTGATTTAGAAACTGAAGAATTTTTCGTTTCCCACGATGTTAAATTTTTTGAGAATGTTTTTCCCATGAAGGAGTCCAATTCTATGGTTTCAGCAAATTCTGGGAATGGTACCGCGTCCCATGAGTACATTCCTCCTGCCTTTGACGAAGATGTTGTTTTAGATGTACCACAGGTTGAACCCACGGACCCACGGCGTCGGTTGGGGACGGAGTTCATGAGGGTGGTCTCGACCCTCAAGGGGGCAGGTCCCTCCGGTTGCGGATATGGAACGTGTTGAGGTTGAGCTTGGTCATGAGGAGGGTCCCGGCCCTTAGGGGGGCAGGTCCCTCAAGTTACAGATGTGGAAACTATCGAAGTTCCTGAGCTTGGTCGCGGGAAACGGGCAAAAATTCCTAATACACGGTATCAAGACTTCATCACTCACACTCGTTTTGACATAGACAGTCCCTCTTCCTCATCACCGCCTCCATCATCTTCCTTAGGTACTCGGTATCCTATTTCACATTTTGTTGATTTACATCGGTTTTCTGGCAAACATTGTGAGTATATAGCAGCGATTACCGCAGGAACTCCTCCCCGCAATTTTGCAGAAGCTATGAAACATGCAGGTTGGAAGCAGGCAATGGCCGAAGAAATTCGGGCTTTAGAGGATCAAGGCACGTGGGAGTTACAACCTCTTTCTCATGGAAAAAAGGCTCTTGGCAGTAAATGGGTGTACACAAAATGTATGATGATCATGGCACTCTGCAACGCTTGAAGGCATGACTTGTGGCCTTTGGCCATCATCAGGTTGCAGGTATTGACTACAATGAAACTTTTGCCCCCGTGGCGAAGATGGTGACGGTATGTGCTTTCTTTGCTGTTGCTGCTGTTAAACAAATGGAGGTTCATCAATTGGATGTCCAGAATGCGTTCTTGCATGGAGACTTGGATGAGGAAATTTATATGCGAATTCCCCCGGACTTTGACAAGTCTCGAGGGAATTTGGTGTGTATAATGAAGAAATCTCTTTATGGTTTGAACAAGCCCCTCGTTGTTGGTTTGCTAACTTCGGCCCTGACTGAATATGGTTTCCGACGTTCCTACTCGGACTACTCCTTTTTTACTTTGCAGAAATGGGCGATTTGTATTAATATCCTTGTGTATGTTGATGATATGATTATTGCAGGAAATGATCCCGTTGCTCTACGCCTTTTCAAGTCATACTTGGGGAACTATTTCAAAATCAAAGACTTGGGGGTTGTCAAATATTTCCTTGGGTTAGAGGTGGCTAGATCCAAACAAGGAATTTTTCTATCTCAGCGAAAATATGCGTTGGATATTATTGCTGACTGCGGTTTGTTGGGTGCTTGACCTGCGGAATTTCCCATGGAGCAGATTCATCGACTTGCCCTGGATGATGGTCCATTATTAACTGAACCAGAGAAGTATCATCGTTTAGTGGGGCGTCTTATTTACCTGGGGGTGACTCGGCTCGACTTGTCTTATTGTGTCCATATTCTCTCGCGGTTTATGCAGCAGCCGCGTGTCGCCCACTAGGAGGTTGTCTTACGTGTGGTTCGGTATTTGAAGAAATGCGCGGGTCAAGGTCTTTTGT
This sequence comes from Gentiana straminea, assembly GCA_036785695.1. NCBI lineage: Eukaryota > Viridiplantae > Streptophyta > Magnoliopsida > Gentianales > Gentianaceae > Gentiana > Gentiana straminea. Next base: position 845,374 of record JAVUPR010000273.1, read on the forward strand.
TGCCCTCCGAGAGTGATCTTTCTCTGGTGCTCTCTGAATGGATGGTTGGTCTTGCTCGGGCGTTCTTCTATTTCATGGAAGACAAAGAAACAAGTTACAGTATCTCGTTCGTCAACTGAAGTAGAGTATCGATCGATGGCGGCCATTACTTGCGAGTCAAAATGGCTCCGCCAATTGCTTGGGGATCTCGGTGTCCGTTGTTCGCGGGGCATGCGTCTTTATTGCGTTAGTCAGTCTGCTTTGCATATTGCACAAAATCCTGTCTTCCATGAGCGGAAAAAGCACATTGAGGCCGATTTCCATTTTGTGCGAGATGCGATTAAGGATGGTCTTATTCTTTCTTCGTATGTTCCGACGAAGGTTCAATTGGCAGATATATTTACTAAGGCATTAAGCAAACAACAGTTCGAGTTTTTACTACGCAAGATGGGCGTTTGGGACCTCTCCGTCCACCTTGAGGGAGGGGGAGGGGGGTATTACGATATTATTTTTTTTTTATATATTTATTGTACTATTGTAGTAAGGGTATTTTGGGAAATTGGGTAAGACCTAGGGCATCATATGTAACTATATATATTTCTGATGATGAATGAAAAGAACCAAGAACTTCTATGTGATTTGACATCTATCAAGACAATAGTGGACAAACAATTCATAGAACCATGTAATTTAGTTTGAAAGGATAAAATCATATTGAGGAAGAAAAAAAACACCGAAATTGGAAATTTATTTATACACTCCATGATAGACCACGATCAGAATCTTGAACTCGTTACACATAACATGAGTTCTTGTTTCAGAGCATGATCTTCAGACTACGGGAATAAAACACAAAAGTAACACTTGATAAACCAATCAAAATGCAAAATTATCTTTATTGATAAACAAGGAATAAAAACTAAAGTTGTGAATTGCAAAATAACTTGACTGTCTAAGATCGAAGGCTATAAATTTTAGAAAAGTGTATCATTACCGAAGAATTGCATCTCAATAAAAGCCCTGTACTATCATCAAAACTTGTCCATTTGTCAATGACATCGAACTATAGATCTCTAGTGGAACAACGGCTATGAGCCAATCATTCTATCTTACAATATATTGTTGGCCTTTTTGCTCACCTTGCCTTCAAAGCTCTTCCATTTCAACGAATCTGCATGACACCTTGAATCTACTATCTTTTTTGAAATTCAACTAAAACACAAAACACAGAAGCAAGCAAAAGTAGAGACGATGTGAGATCATAGATTTCTCGAAACATAACAACCTACTTTTAAGAAAGAAAAGGAAAAAGTTTTTAATACATAAGCATCTAACAAAAGAGTCACCGTCGGAAAGAAGTACAGCGTGATTTTCTTTGTAATTGTCGCTTCTTGTGCTTTCGAAGTACGAAAACAATTATATAATTTACAGAAGCAAAAGTATAGAAACCAGTGGAAAATGAAAGAGTGTGCTAGCTTGATGAAGGCAGATCATCTCTAATAAGTAATCCTAATTTCACAGAAAATAAGACATTACATTTGGAAGATACCATAAAAATTAAATAAAAGTAATAATAATTTGACGCAGCTGTACTGAGCAGAGAAGATCTTAGTAGAAAGTTGGTGTGTTTGGGAGCCATAAATTTTGTGTACGTGAAATGATTTTGAGGAGGTTTAAATTCAGAAGGATTTGAAGCGAAGCGATCAATTGGGTTGGTTGTTTTTTTTTTTTTTTTTTTTTTTTTGAGGGTAATTGGGTTGGTTTTTATTCTTGTCTTTTGTTTTGATTTTGGAACAATTTTTTTTGTTTTTTTGGAACAATTTTTTTAATATTATTTATCTTTTTTTTTAAGGGCTATTATTATTATATATCTTTTAGTTTGTTTGTTTTGGAACAAAATTTGTTAGGATTCCTAAATGATTGCAAGTTGTTTCGTCGGATGAGACTCGAAGCTGATAGTTTTGTTTAGTTTTATTTTATGCAGGTATAAGTAGGGTCAAAAGTGGGTTTGGGTCGAATTTTACGGGTAATTGGGTTAAATTGTCTTTTCAAATATATATATATATGTGTAGATTATCGTCTAATAAATAATTTACGGGGTTGGCTAAAGCTATAGACAATAAGGCGGGCATCTAGTGCCCCTAAAAAAAGATAGGACCCTCAATTTCAATCACTTATATATTATTATGTGGCATTTATTTACACCACGTACAATCTACTCATGCATCATTCTGAATGTGTATCACAACAGAACTAATTTTGTGAAAGTCAATTCTAGAGCCAGCCGATCTGATGTATCGTCACCTTTATACTATTTGTTAGAAAAAAAATGTGATAACACAAACAGAATTGAATGATCTCCAAGACACGTATAAAACATTTCTTTAAAGAGATGTTTTAAGATCTCTTTCAGGATTCAATGGAGTACTACTTTAGAGACGCAATATGTTTGTACTGATGATGCTTCTAAAAAAGACTTCGTGTATTCACACCGAATGCTGATGTCTCTCTATATATAGACAATGAAAAGATACTGTACCTCTTCACGAAAGAACAAATCAGTTCGTCTTCGAAGGATGTGTCCCAATGAACATGCACCACCGAAATGGTGTGTGCCAATTAAAAATCCCTTCTAGGAAATAGTGTGTCATTCGCATAGGTTCGTTTAGGTTTTTTTTCGGCGACACCTGTCGCATTCAGGGTGCAACAACACATTCAAAACAACCAAAAAAAAAACGGACTTTGTGAATAAAATATCTAACACTATTCATGGAACCGGTCAGTGTTGAAGTCACCGCCAATGATCCAAGGGATGTGGAGATTATGGATGTCGTTGAGATTATGCCATAAGTTTCTTCTCTCAGCCCGAGAACATTTTGCATAAACTTCCGATCTATGATGTGGATCGCCTGCTCAATTGAGTTAATGATCACTTCCCAAACATAAGATGTATTCCAGAATAACCATAATTTACCATTAGGAGAGACCGCTGAGAATTTAAAATTGAGACGATGATGAATAAATAAGCGTTTATTGCCGATGAACATTGGTTCTGAAACACTAATGATGAATTTTAATGAGATTTTTCAAACGAGCCACAGAAGTAGTGCTGCAAACGAACTGAGCTATTTGCGAACAAGCTCGTGTTCGTTTGTTTATGACATATAACAAATCGAGCTCAAACTAACAATCAAGCTCGTTTTATTAACGAACGAACACGATTCAAGCTTGCGAGCGCTCGATTAAGTTCGCGATCCATATATCATGTATATACATTTCACCCTGTAGAAAGTTGAAAAAGAAAAAAATATACTACTATTAGGATTTTGTTTGTTTAATACACAAACGATCACGAGCTCGAATTCAAACAACATGTGTTTGGTTTGACTCGGCTCGTTTACAGATATTGGAGAAGGAAAATTATTACTAAACAACTGAAACGAGCCGAGCTCGAATATAACACTTCTATAACCGAGCCGAACCAAAACATGATTTTTTGTTTGTTTAATTAATGAACGAACACAAACATGTTCGTTTGATAAATGAGCTCGAATTCAAACATTAAGTATTTGGTTCGGTTTGGCTCGTTTATGTTTCCATTCCACTTATGTTCCAAAATAAGATGTTATTATTCATTGATGATTTTCATGGGATATTTTTCGGGTCGAGGCTTTTGAATTCATCTAGTGTTTTTTTTTATTTTTTTTAGGGAATATTCATTTAGTTTATGCATTTGTCTTTAGGCAACCAACGACTCTTGCTACACATTAGAAACATTATCGATAATGACATTTGCCATTGACGATACCGAATATCGCACCTCCACGTGGCGTCACGAGATAGTCTTCCTGAAACAAGAATAAGTGATAGCCCAAGGGTCGAATTACGATTTGAGGCATCGGCGACCGACGTGATCAGAGAACCGAGACGATAGGGCCCATCTCGATACCGGAAGTCGGAAAGCTCGGGGTGCGGACAAAATCCACTCTAAACACGCAGGCCTCACAGTTGGTCCCCGATAATCGGAATAAACGTTAAGGCACACAGGTCGGTTCCCTGACTCGGGAATACGACAATCGACTCTAGGCAGTGTAGGATAAGGGTCCCGGTCTCGACTGACGCAAGTCGATAAAGTCGGCCTCGAGGACAGAGTCCGCACCAGCTAAGAAGGCCTATTATCCATGTGGATACTTGCATAAGTGGGTAAAGCCCATATAAGCCAGTAAAAGCCCAAAGGGCTAATACTGTCTTTTACCCAAACCGACGTGGTTTAGGGTTAGGGTAATGAACTCCCTATAAATATACACTTCCAGGAACTACGTGTGACTTGATTCCTGGAGCATAACAGGATACATAGGCAACCTGAGAGAGACTCTCAGGCTCGGTCTAAAATCACCCCAAAAATCATCCTTGATTCAATCCTCCCTAGATTAAACGACCCGGATTTATTCATAGACGAAACCCAGCATCGTCAGTCATCATTCACTCTGACTTATTATGTTAGTTGAGAACGTTAGTACATGTGATTTTTCTCGTAGCTAAAAAAATAAGGAGGATTTGGGGAGAAAATAAAGACATTTCATCAATTAAAGTGGATGATCGTTTTTTAAAACTTTACATAAAAGACAAAACTATCTATTTATTTTTTAAATTCTGGAGCCATATTCTTGGAAAAAAAAACCAACTCACTTTCTTTCTAGTCTATCTTTTTTAAACACTTATATCTTAATCTAGAACTCCAAATTTAAAAATTCTTTCACCATTTTTTTTTATTTTTTCATGCTCTATATTTTAAGACCACATTCATCATATTCTAACGTAATTTCTAAAAATCTGTTGTCGAAATTCACTAATTTTCGGATTCACTGAGAGATTTACTGGGTGAACTTCGACAGTGAATCTCACGAAAAACGATGTAATGATATCGAACCAAAACTCAAACGAAGAGAATGAAAAAATAAAAAATTTAGTGAAATTTTCATCACGTTTGGAGATCTACTTAAAAAAAATATGAGTGCTTGAAAATTAAGAGATCCTAGAGGAGATCCTATAGCTGTCTCCTTAATGATGAACTGTCTTACTGATTTTGGTATGTGTTCTGGCCTGGTTGTTAATTTGCATAAGTCCGAAATTTTCGTGCCGGATTTGGATGAGTATAACAAGCGAGGTTTTATTAGACATCTCTCGGTTTGAAAGAAGGTGTGATGTCCGTTAGGTATCTTGGCATTCCCTTGTGTCTTTGTTAGGTTAAATGTGGTGCATTATGATCCCTTATTCACTACTTTGAGGAATTACTTTTGTAATTGGAAGGGTGCCACCTTGTCTTACGTCGGTAGGTTACAAACTCGGTGAAATCGTCATTCAAGGTGTGTACTTGTTTTTGGCTAGGTATTTACCCTATCATTGGAAGTGTTAAGCTTAAAATGGATCAATTATGTAGGAGGTTTTTGTGGGGGGGATCTTGTGACTCTAACAGAAAATCAATTGTTGGCTGGAAGAAACTTTGTTTGCCAAAATCTGAGGGTGGTTTAGGAATTTTTCAGTTGGAAGCTTGGAATCTTGCTCTTTTGTGTAGGATCTTGTGGAACAATGTAAGAAAGACTGCCTTTGGGTGAATGGATCAATGCTGAGTACTTAAAGAATGCAGATTTGTGGTCTTATCCTTACAAGTCTACTGATTCTGCTTTAATCAAAACTGTCTTCAGAATTAGGGATAGGATCTTGAATTATGCTGGTTCTGCTGGTGCTGCTATTGCTGTGTTGAAATCCTGGTCCATTGGTTCCAAATTATCTCCTACTAAAGCTTATGATTTCTTTAGGCACCAAAGTCCCAAGGTTTGGTGGTACAGACTTGTCTGGAACCCTAGAGCCACCCCAAAACACTGCTTTTTGTTGTGGATGGCCATGAAACATGCTATTCTTACTACTGATAAGCTTCATTTTGATGACAAACTCTACTCCTTGTGTGGATTGGTGAATGAATCTGCCTCTCATCTGTATTCCCAGTGTCCAATCTCCTGTATGATTTGGGGCAAGGTTAGGTTGTGGCTAGGTATCAATAGAAGACTGGAAACTATAACTGTTGCTCTCGATGGATGAAGAGGAAATGCAGGGGAACTTCTCATGCAAATATGGCTAGATGTGCCTCTGTTTCTGTGGTTGTTTACTGGATTTGGTACATGAGAAACAGACAGAGGTTTGAGGGAGTACCTATGAAGATTGATGATGTGTTGTTTTGCATTAAAACACATATGTTTTACATAATGCGTGCTGCATTCCCCTTGTACACTTTTACACCTTAATGTTTAGGTTTTGTATATCTTTTGTGATTTCTAGTAGGTTTTGTTGGTGGATGTATGAGATTATTTTATTTCTCTACACACCTTGGGATATGCTCTATGAGTTATGCTCTCACATGACCCCTTTTGACAGTTTTTGGGTGTTGTTATGTGTTTAGTGGCTGTTGTTTCTTGTTGCATATAACCTCAGGGGTCTTATGCAGCTTGGAATCAACAAATCTAACCTCTTTTCAACACTAGTGTAGGTGTTAGTTTAGTTCTAAATTATGATTAGGATGTAATCTCTTGTACTTTGCATACCTTGGTTATATAAAATTTTTACCTTTAACCAAAAAAAAATATAAAACTTATAAAACTTGTCATTGTTACTATAATAATATTTGGCTTTTCTGTTACTTAAAAATATTTCGAACGTCATTATCCCTAATTTTCTGGAAAAAAAAATCTTGTGTGATATGTAGTACTATGTAAATAAATCCATTGTGTCGTAATAGTAATTAGTTATGATACCCGAAGCATTTTTCTAGTGTCCAATACCTTTTCATTTTCATGAGGGGAATACATAATTTTAAGGGGGGTTGGTAAAAGAGGGACCCTTGACAAAGTTATGGTTGGGATAACTTGTTGTCCCAAAGGTTTGGCAAAAATGACCCATATTACCATAAGGCTGTTGAATACCCAATCCCTCCAAAATATGTCACGGGTATGTCTTCTTTTTATTAGTTTTTTTTAGGATTATTGAAGTAGATGTTAGTATTGTATGTAATGAAGTGGGGAAGAAGATGCATTGAAAGTAATTGAGAAGCTAAAATTAGGATGTTGGCTTGTACAAACTTCCTACTTTGACTAACTTTGTTAGACATTTGTTGTTTCCCATATTGCTATTCTTCAACCACACCAGTCCCCTGCTATTCTTACACCCCCGTTGTTGGTTTATACAAAAACAAGTTTGAAGTTGTTATCCCTCTCGTTGTTTGTTTTTGCCCGTAATGATTGTATTGAATGGATTTACGGGACATTTTTTGATTCGTCATGGTTAGGATACGCAAAGTTTCGATATTTGTATGTTGTCCTATTGAGTTTGAGAAGAATGTCGTTGGTGATTGGGTTTGGAAGTATGTAGGAGATGAAAAGGAACAAGTGACCAAGCTTGTAAGCTTGAAAATAACAGTTCCATATAACAAATTGTATGAGATGGTGAAAGTAGATTTGAAAATTGATACAGGGTTGAATGATTTTGAAATGAAAGTCATGGCTCCTATTAGTAAAGCTTCACCAATGGTAATTGATTGTGATGAGGTTGTGGCATCGTTCTTAAGTGGTTGTGATCCAAAGAAAGATGTGATATTGGTAAGTTTGAAAGCAAAGGAAAACAGAACACAATTTGAGGGAGAAACAAGTGTTTAAATGGAGGAACCTGATTTTGGAACCAAAGAAACAAATGTTCAAATGGATGTTGGTGTAAACGATGCGGTAAATGAGAGATTTGATAGAATCGAGATCGATGAATTTGAGAGTAGAGAAATTGTTCTTGTTCATCACTGTGAAGATAGTTTCCTGTTGTCCTTGGGTGCGGATGCAATTTTAGTACCTCAAGACCCCCCGAACGATGCCCTGAATGAGGAATCATTGAATGGTGGCCCCCAGAATGTGGATTCGTTGAATGGTGGCCCCCAGAATGTGGATTCGTTGAATGGTGGTGTCTTGAATGCACCGGAACCCGAAAGAGGTTTAGAAGGCATTGGTTTCATCATGGAAGGTTTAGATATTGTGAGCATTCCAGAAGAGGTAGACATACAAGTCAACGAATTGTTCAAAGCGAAAAAGTTTTTGGTGTATAAGGTTGAGTGGTTGGCTGTGAAGCATCATTTTTATTTTAAACTGGTAAAGTCCACCAAAAGCCTTTATGTAGTGTCGTGTGAAGCGGATGGATGCAAATGGCGGATGCGAGCAACCTCCTAATAGTAGACGGTTTAAAGTTACACAGTATAAATTTAAGCATACTTGCCAACCTATTATTGGTAGAAAAGAGCACAGACATGCTTCATACAAGCTAGTTGGCAGATATTTCTGTTCGAGGTTTAAAGATGGCTACCGTACCAATGCACCGAAGGATTTAAGGGCAGACTCTTTTGAAAAATTTGGGTATGAGATAACTTATGACAAGGCTCACGATGCCAAGGCATATGCTGATGCAATCATCCGGGGACAACAAAAAAAAGTTATGGAAAATTACCCAAGTATTGTCATCGGTTGGAGTTGGTAAACCCGGGTACTTTGATGGATATTAAAACTAAACCAAACGATGAGTTCTTATATTTTTTTATGGCACTCGGTCCAAGCACTGAGGGGTTTAATGTGATGCGTAAGGTCGTTTCTGTGGACGGGACGCATTCGAAAATGGGTTACAAAGGTGTTCTACTTGTGGCAACGTGTCAAGATAGAAATAGAAATATATTTCCAATAGCATGGGGTGTTGCTGATGTTGAGGATACGGAATCGTGGCAATGGTTCTTCGAAAGGCTGAAAATGATTACAGGTGACACCGATGATGTAGCAATACTTTCTGATCGCCATGATGCTATAAAAGTAGGATTTGAGAATGTGTACGTGAATGCGCATCAAGGGTATTGTACCTATCACATGCAAATTAATTTGAGGAGTCGTTATCCAAAATTGAAAATCTCAAAGCCTTTTAGGGATGCTGTGCTGGCTTATACTGAAGGAGAATTCAAGATTTGCTACGAAAAACTATGCGGATTGGATTCAGATATAAAGAAATACTTGAATGAATCAACATTCCCTTAATGGTCTAGATGTCACTCTAAGGCTTGTCGGTACAATATAATGACAACAAATCATGCCGAGTCTCTGAACAGTAAGTTTAAGCGTGCTCGGGAATTTTCGGTAGTTGGGCTAATTGAACATATCCGGGGTGAAATGCATAAGTGGTTTGCTGCAAGAAATACAACTTTTACAAAATAGGGTGCCACTGTCACTCCCGAGGTGGAAAAGATAATAAAAGGACACTACAAGAAGGTAACTCGGTATAGTGTTTTTACTATTGTTGACAATAGCAAGTATGAGGTGTTTGATACGACAATCCAAGTGTGTTACGTTGTTCGGTTGGATGCACGGAACTGTGATTGTAAGTATTTAGATGTACACAAGTATCCATGTGTGCATGCCGTTACTGTGGGAAAGCACATTGGGAAGCATGCGTACGAGTATACATCTCCTTATTATAGCACCGAGTATTGGAGGAAAGCTTATGCTCAATGTGTGAATCCCTTGCCGAACTCGCCGGATTGTGAATATCTCGAAGACGTGCCGAGCAAAGTGGTTTTGCCACCGACACGCGATAGGGGACAAGCTGGACGTCCATCAAAAAGAGAAAAGCCTCTGCCGGAAACGCGCCTGTAGGTCGACGAAAAAAGAGAAAAGCACCTGCAGGATACGGGCATAGAAGGACTGTACAATGTAGTAAATGCAAGGGATATGGCTATAAAATTACTACTTGTTCGCGTGTGATTGCGGAGTCTGCCCCCCAAAATGAGGATGAATGGAGTTAATTGTAACAACAGCTATTGTATTCTCCTTTGTTCGTGTTTTAACTTGTTTGAGTATGACGTGTTGTCTAAGTTAAACATAATGTTTGAGTATGCTGTGTGAGCTTTTTTCTTTCTAATACTTTGTAACATAATGTTTGAGTATGATGTGTGAGCTTTTTTCTTTCTAATATTTTGTAACATAATGTTTGAGTATGATGTGTGTTGTCTTGTTTCTTTCAAATATTTTGTAACATGAAGAGGCTGTATTTGTTGTTGATTTAAGTTATTTTTTTTTGCACCGACATTATAACAAGTTAAAACTTGATTTTTGTTGATTATTGAGATGTTCACATGAATGGAGTTGAAGAATAGCAATAACCCAGGGGGAAAACATCAAGCACACTTGATCATGACAGAAGGTTTGTAGAATACAAGGCAACATTAATGTTTTCAAACTAAATCCCAAAAGAAGATACATAGTCATACAAGTTTCATTTCCATACCAACATGAACACATGATACTGACGATGACAAATTATGTCACCTTTAAGATCCGGGCTTTTCCTTATGTTATTGATGAATAATCAAGAACCCTAATGCCAAGAACAAGAAAGGGGTTTTTTATTTGCGGCTGAGTCTAAGTGAGATTCTTAGAGTGCCTACGTATCCTGTTATTATTCCAGGAATCAAGCCTTACGTAGTTCCTGGAACGTTGTATTTATATGGACAATGCATGAACTAACCCTAATATGAGTCGGTTTGTAGCTATTGTCATATTTACCCTTAATTGGGCTTTACCCCCTTGCCCAAGTTATCCTGTGGGTATTGGGCCAACGTAGCTGGTGTGGACTCTGTTCTCGATATCGATCTTCCCGACTTGGGATGATCGACTCCTGGAACTCACGTCCTGCACTGCCCGTAATTCGATAGTCGTGACCTCGAGCTCCTAGATATACTTCAGGCTCGAGAGTCGACATGCGTGTTATGGCTCCCAAGTCGATAGTTCGACTTGTATGCCTTATCTGGCTCCTGTGCCTTGGCAAATTTTTAACCCATGAAGCCTACTCGATGATGATATATCGAGGTGCGCAACCCGGTATCGTCATATAGTCACACAATCCATAATTGCCAACATCCTAACCTTGGTCTCGTTCTCATGCCTTAGCTTCACAATTAATGCATCTTTATCCCAGTCATGTGCATCAAAACGTTCAGTGCATCCTTTGATTAGCTCGGTTGATCTCCACTTGATCCATTTTGAAGACATCCTTTTGTCGCCAAGACTGTAAGAGTTGAATTTCTCTCTGAATTGTATCTGATGTGCATTGAATTTTGTCTAATTTCCGAGCCAAGTCACGGGGGTATAAAATAACTGCAGTAGCCGATTGACTTTTCCCAAGATACACAATTGAATTAACAATCAATTATAAACTTGAATAATCATCATGAATAAAGGAGAGATCAAGTTTTGTGCTACCTCAATAAAATCCATCCATCCTCGATTTCGCTAGACAAATCTTCGAAACCAGAGGCCATGTGGAAGCTTTATCAACAACATATGTTACAAAATTATACAATTACTGAAAACCCACTGCAAATCTGGCATCCAAAGATGGTGCCTTGCCATACAACATCTTAATTTTGTGATGTTTGCAATATAGCCGGCTTGTTGCAGAGGCAAAATGTGAAATGAAGCCCCAATTTAGGGTTCTTCAGGAGAGAGAGATGAGAGAGATGGGAGATGGGAGGATGTGCAGGTGAGAATGGTTGGGGAGGGAACACAATCCAAGTTAATCCCAAATTTTTCAAAACAATTCAAATGAAATTTTGATTTTTAGGAGGAAGGAAGATAGCGGGAATGATTCGATTTAGGGGGGGGGGAATCCGGGAAAAATCCCAATTGGAATCGGTTCTAATTTTTTATATTATTATAATAAGTAACATTAGATAAATGATTTATATTTAATTAATGAATTAATTAGTCATAATTTTAACATTTTGATATTTATCATTATATATAATATATAATAACAATAAATGATTATATTTAATTTAATTAATGAATTAATTAGTAACATCTTACTATGTGTGATGAACCATGATCACAGTAATCGCCTTGATCGAACCTCGATCTAACATCTTACTCTGCCTTCATCGAACCCTGATCATAGTAATCGCCTTGATAGAACCTCGATCTAACATCTTATTATGCCTTGATCTAACCCTTGATCATAGTAATCGCCTTGATCGAACCTCGATCTAACATCTTATTATGTGTTATCAAAACTGATCACAGTAATCGCCTTGATCGCACCTCGATCTAACATCTAATTCTGCCTTGATCGAACCTCGATCTAACATCTTATTATGCCTTGATCGAACCTCGATCTAACATCTTATTATGCCTTGATCTAACCCTCGATCATAGTAATCTCCATGATCGAACCTCGATCTAACATCTTATTATGCCTTGATCGAACCTCGATCATAGTAATCGCCTTGATCGAACCTCGATCTAACATCTTACTATGCGGGATGAACCCTGATCCTATTAATTGCCTTGATCGAACCTCGATCTAACATCTTATTATGCCTTGATCAAACCTCGATCATAGTAATCGCCTTGATCGAACCTCGATCTAACATCTTACTATGTGTGATGAACCCTGATCCCATTAATCGCCTTGATCGAACCTCGATCTAACATCTTATTATGTGTTATCAACCCTGATCACAGTAATCGCCTTGATCGAACCTCGATCTAACATCTTATTACGCCTTGATCTAACCCTCGATCATAGTAATCTCCATGATCGAACCTCGATCTAACATCTTATTATGCCTTGATCGAACCTCGATCATAGTAATCGCCTTGATCGAACCTCGATCTAACATCTTACTATGCGTGATGAACCCTGATCCCATTAATCGCCTTGATCGAACCTCGATCTAACATCTTACTATGCCTTCATCGAACCCTCGATCATAGTAATCTCCATGATCGAACCTCGATCTAACATCTTATTATGCCTTTATCGAACCTCGATCATAGTAATCGCCTTGATCGAACCTCGATCTAACATCTTACTATTCCTTTATCGAACCCTGATCATAGTAATCGCCTTGATCGAACCTCGATCTAACATCTTATTATGCCTTGATCTAACCCTTGATCATAGTAATCGCCTTGATCGAACCTCGATCTAACATCTTATTATGTGTGATCAACCCAGATCACAGTAATCGCCTTGATCGAACCTCGATCTAACATCTTATTATGCCTTGATCTAACCCTCGATCATAGTAATCTCTATGATCGAACCTCGATCTAACATCTTATTATGCCTTGATCGAACCTCGATCATAGTAATCGCCTTGATCGAACCTCGATCTAACATCTTACTATTCCTTCATCGAACCCTGATCATAGTAATCTCCTTGATCGAACCTCGATCTAACATCTTATTATGCCTTGATCTAACCCTCGATCATAGTAATCTCCATGATCGAACCTCGATCTAACATCTTATTATGTGTTACCAACCCTGATCACAGTAATCGCCTCGATCGAACCTCGATCTAACATCTTATTATGCCTTGATCGAACCTCGATCTTATATTTACACTATACTACGTCGTATTATCCCTTCATATATAAAGCAAGCATCCCCCACCCTAAACCCTAAAATTCATTCACTCAGGACCTCTCAACAGCAACATCAACGGTGCCTCTCCTCTCCTCTCAACAGGGCCTCTCATCGGGCTTGAATCAGGCGGCGTCACACTCCAGCTTCCACCCATTCATCGGGCTTGAATCAGCGTCTTATCGAGCTTGTTTCAGGTAATTTCTTCTTCTACGGCGGCGCACTTTAGGTAATTTCTTGTTTTTGTTTTCAAAGCACAATTCACAGGTTTTAGATTCTTAGATTTTATATTCATAGATTGATAATTTTGGTTTCATAATTGTTTGGTTTGGATTTATTTACGGGATTTAGATTCATAGATTGATAATGTAAACGTTGTTATTTACAGGTTTTAGATTCATAGATTGATAATTTCGGTGTCATAATTGTTTGGTGTGGATTTATTTACAGGTTTTAGATTCATAGATCGATAATGTCGGTGTCATCATCGTTTTTGTTATGTTTGTGTTGATTTATGTTCATTCATAATGCTCTACAATTTCTTGTTCATTCATAATGCTCTACATTGCAGCCTTGTTAATTTATTTTAGGATTTTCTCCTGTTTGCTAAACATTGTTATATCACTGAAAGATGGATAGGTGTGTTGAATGGATTGAACCAGACATGGATTTACAAGAACTTGAAAGGGAACTAAGGGTCATCGAAGAAGAGTATGAGCATAATATAAGAATTTGGAATCCGTGGGGTGTTGATGAGCCGATGCTTGATCCTCAAGAATTTGCAAGCGTAATGAGGGACATTGAAGCTCAAGAAGAGGATGAACGTACAAACAATCCGTGACTGGTTTATGACTCTGAGGACGAAGAAAAGGGCTACACATTTGAATGTGAGGATTTCTGGGAGGATGAAGTTTGTGTGTGGGGCTTTGATCTTTGATACTGTGTTTTGGTTGTATCACTATGTATTTTGTTTTCATGTTGGCAGGGAAATGAAAACTTCGTAATTTATGTCTTTGTTCTTTTTAACATGAATGAATGCTTCTCTTGTTCAATTGTGGCAATGACTTTATAATTCATTCAAAGCAAATTTTCTTTTAAGTGAATGTTTCAGATGCATAAACCAACCAATTACTATCATTTAGTTTCTTTCAAGTCTTTTTAGATTAAATGAAAAGTGATGTTATCAGCAGAACATTAGATTGTCCATCCCATTGCAAAAACAAACTTAAATCTGTTATCATGACAGTGGAAAACAAACTTAAATCTGTTATCATGACAGTGGAAAACAAACTTATATCTGTTATCATAACACTCATTGTTCCAACAAGTTAAAACAAGTTCAACAAAAAGATAAACAACATTGTTTCATACATCATAATTGTCCAACAAACCCTAGTTTCCATAACTGAATCCATTACAAAACACTCCTCAATTGTTCCAAGAAACTCATCCATCATTTTCAATTTCTATGGCTTAAATTGCGATGCTAGAAACTCAGCCACCAACTTCTTCCTCCACATTGTCATATGCCTGCTGTCAATCGCTGCCACATTCATATTTCCAAGCAAGAACTCCAAGAATTTTATTGAGTAAATCCCACAATCAGACCTATACATCATACAAGTTACTCAACACATCAAACAACTTCACAATCTGTATTAAAAAGACTAATATATACTAAGGTATGCTTTGCATAAATAGTAAGAAACATACCCGTTCTCCTTCAGGGGACACTTCACTCTCTCCAAACTAAATTTCTTTAAAGGATAATTTTGGAAATCATCCACATGCTTCCTCACTAAATAAGGTATAAGCCATTCTAGAGGCATAAGCCGTGATTGAAGAATTTTCAGTCTAATATGGTCTTTCAAACTGTCATAAACATAGATCATCCTGTTTTGTAGATCAACTTTCAAGAGAAACCAGTGATCAAGCTCAGACACCGGTATATATAAATATCTACAACCGGACTAGGGTTGCCCTCCCACTGGATTTTCGCCTCTCACATACTTCAACAGCTTGTTATCAAAACTTAAATTCCTTAATGTCACTTCCTTATTCATGCCTGCATGCATCTGTTTTATCAGTATGGCAAAATATGTCTCTAGCACGCGAGCATCTGGCTGAAACAGCTCCGGATACGCTTTTTGACGGAGGCTAATCTCACAAAATGTAGCATTCATAATCTAAATTGTATCCTAAAACATTATATATTAGTTAAACAAAAATTCACCATATATTGCTGCAAATATAACACATCATCGGGCTTACCGGGGTTGTCATCCATCCCCCATCCACAACTGCTTTCAAATCTGAAGCTTTGACATCTCCATCAACCAGCCTCACACTTCTACTATGTTCATGAAAATGTTAAAAAGAAAAAAGATACAACGACAAACGACTTCAAGTTTTCCAAATTGATACATGTTATCTGCTATATGTATAAAGGTATCAAGAGAATCCATCAACTTAGGTTCTAATTCTCGGTGCGGATAAAAAACGGGAACTGTAACAAGCTTCCTTCTCTTAAAGTTCTGAAAATAAGGATATGATGGCTCCCCCTTAGCTTTCGTCTTCCCTAGCACCTTTTTTCCTTACCATAAAATGAAATGTTAAATATCCACTTAAGAACTTAAATTTCATAACAGTATTATAGTACATTTAATTAAAGTGTCGATTTCTTTTCTTAATTACAGCTACCTTTTGGAGCTTCGATCATGGCCTCTACCGGAGCATCCATGATGGGATGTTCATCAATCCCCACATAATTCATCAATCCTAAACATATACAATTTCAACAAACCAAATAAACAACAAATTCTACTATTTATTGTATTAAATATTCATCTCTAACCATTTTACCTTCACTCTGAGATTGCTCCCCAACCTCGTCACCTCCAACCATGAGATTATCAGGATTTACAGGTTCTTGACCTTCACCTTCATGCCTCTCTTCACCTCCAACTCTGTCATTCAAAGGATTTACATGCACAACACCTTCAGATTGCTCCTTCTCTTGGCCTTGAGATTGCTCTCCAACCTCGTCACCTCCAACCATGTGATCATCAGGATTAACAGCTTCTTCAACTTGACCTTCCTGCTTCTCTTCACCTCCAACCGTGTCATTATTAATGGCAGCTCTACAATTTCCACATACAGGTTTTTTGGCAATAGCTTCCAACGAATCAACCTTTGTCCGAATAGCCTCTAGTTGAGATTGTAATGATTTGTTCTCCTCTTTAAACTCTTTTATAATCTCATCTTTCACCTTATCCATATCATAGCCACTTGCACTTTCAGAGGGTTGGGGAACTGAAGGTTGATCCACATTCACCTCACCTCCTTCTTCCTCACCACCTTCTTTGGTGGAATCAGACATATCCCCATCCACACTAACATCACTGTCGTGGACTTCCAGTAAAGCAACATAATAAGGCTTACATTTTTCAGACTTATGTATAGCAAGAGTTGGCAAAAAATCCACCTACAGTGAATTAATAATATAAAAATTAATAAGATATAAATTAGGGCATCAAACATTTAAGAAAGGACTACCTAACAAGATATACATTCAACCCTGTGATTGTTGCAAAAGAGCATTGACACTCGAAGAGCTCACCCTCATTTCCACTGTCCACTTGCGCATTCTTGGCAAGGCTTTCGTATCGCGAGAATCCGCCAACGACCGTAAACACGGGATGGATTCAAGTGCCCATACCTACGCAAACATGACATTTACAAAATAACTTCCAAAATTTTATGACTTCCGAATTAAAACATTACTACATATCATAATAT
Organism: Gentiana straminea; assembly: GCA_036785695.1. NCBI lineage: Eukaryota > Viridiplantae > Streptophyta > Magnoliopsida > Gentianales > Gentianaceae > Gentiana > Gentiana straminea. The sequence continues at coordinate 862,645 of JAVUPR010000273.1, forward strand.
ATACCATCAGAGCATGTGGGAATCCATTCAATGTATACGCCACCTTGTCTTTGTCCTTTTTGAACAACTTACTCAAGTCCCGATTAAACAAGCGAACTGTGTATTCATAACACAAGATCCCCCAAGGATACTTGTTGAATGCATCCAAATCATCCACCAACTTAAACCACCACCAATCCAACGACACTTTCTCCTCCGCAACCAACAAAACATAAGACAAAATAATCAACAATCCCAACTTATATTTATCATTTTCATCCGCAACATTAAGAAACGCTTTCAACAAATCATTTCTGTTTATTAACTTCATGTTCTTAAAGTAGCGTTCACAATACGACAACCTTGAGCTTTCTTCTCACTCACTTTCCACTCAAACATCCCAACATTTAATCCGGTAACCAGTGTAAATTCCTTCAAACTAAACCTAAGAGCCTTGTTGTTTGCAACCCTAAACCAGAAAATTTCCTTTAAATCGTCCTCCACCTGTCATCAACATATTATGCACAATTTGAGTACCATTAACCTCAGGAAGGCTAATTAAATTCCCAAAACAACTATTTCTTAGTGCTTTCTTGTGTTCTCTGTCTAATTCACCATAGACATAATCAGCTTTATCAACATGGTTTCTATTAACAATCTGAGATCTCTTCGCCCTCTCCACACTTGTCAATTGGTATTTAAGATTCATTTCTTTACTACAAAGTAAACAAAATAGATAACCCGCTTTAGTACATCATCCACTTATTAATGAGCATAAAAAACAGATTACATGGAGCTTAAATCGATTAAAGATACTAATGCACATTTTAATTTCAAACTCAAAATGTCCAATAGTTCTAATTCACAAACTAAACCCGATTAAAGAAATCACCCCCAATATCAGTTTCTACATTACAAGCTACATGCATTACCATAATCACACTTAAATCGACTGTACTAAAGAAATCATAATGACGATTCTCAATCCATAAATTAATTTTACCAGAGTGTTGCCTGACCCTCTCGCCGGAACTGAGTTGCAGACGGCAAGCTACTGTCTTCCATGCCGGAACAGACGATCTAATTCCTCCAAATCGGTACTCTTCTATGGATCGATCTATTGAAAACAACTTTGATGTTGTTATAGAAAGGAGAAGAGGAGAAGAAGAACGGTTCCTTTTCACCGACTTCGATTTGGGAATTTGGAAGGAAATGGGAGAAAGTGTTCGGGTGAAAGGGTGTTGATTGAGAGGTTATAAATGAGGGGCAAAACGGGAAGTTCAGACATTTATTATTATTTCTCCCTTTTCCGTTTTTTTTAAAAATACTAAATTGGTCAAAGGTCTTTTACACCAAACATTTTCGGAAATGGGTCATATAAGCCATTCTGCGTAATTTTAAGGGGCCGCTAATCTTTCTAACCGTGCGTGGGCCGGGCTTAGATTGCGTGAAACTCATCACTACCTCGTAAGAGCGTTGAGACCATTTGTATCATACTGTCTCGTTTCCATTTTATTTGTTTCATTTGATTTTTCACACAGTTTAAAAAAATATAGTTAATGTTTTGAATTTCATTAAATGATCTAATATTTTAACATTTATTCCCTTTAAATAGTTGTTGGAGCATTTAATGTTACATTTTTTTACCGTAAATATTGTAAAGAGTTAAAAATATTTGAAGAAATTTGATTATTAATGACACTTATTTTGGGACAAATATAAAAAAACATAATCAAATAAAATAAGACGAGGGAATGGTAAAATCGACCTTTTAAAAATCGGTTATAAAGTTAAAATTAAACCAATTGGTAAAAATTTAAACCAATTTTGGACTCAAAAGCAATTTCAATAAGGTGATTAGTGAGAAGAGTGTGGTGCATGTGGATAGATGTACTGCAAATAACGCAGTAGTTTTATGGTGGTCCTGGACCAAATAATTGGACCACCATGTAATCAATTTAGTGAAACATAATTGAGTGTTGATTTTTAAACATTAGAGACAACCACAAAAAATTAAAATTCTATTAATTTGACACACTAAATAAGATTTAGGGTTAATTACTTAAAAGTATAGTTTTTTTATACTTATTAGTCCCATAAGGACATAAAGGAATCTGTTGGACTTATAAGGACACATTTTATTCACCTTACCCAATTTACCCTCCCTTTAGATAAAACATCCAAGACAACAAAACCCAATGGCAGCCAAAGTCTTTCCTCCCTTCTGTTCTGCAACACAAATTCATGATTGTTTGCTCTGTTCGTGGCGGTATCCATCGCAGCCAACATCTCCGGTGGCCACGTCAATCCTGCTGTTACATTTGGCTTAGCTGTCGGCGGCCAGATTACCATTCTTACCGGCATCCTCTATTGGGTAGCTCAGCTATTGGGCGCCATTGTTGCCTCTTACCTTCTCAAATTCGTCATCGGAGGCTTGGAGATTCCGACACACAGTCCGGCGGAAATTACACAGTCCGGCGGTAATTACATCTCAGCTTGGGCCCTGCCAATCTTATACACAGACTATTTTCCCATATTATTACACAGGTAGCAAAACCAATCCCTTAACATATGTTTTTTTGAATAAAATATAAAGAAGATTAAATAATCACTTTCCCAATAGGAAAAGTGTGAACCCAGGTTGAAAATGTTCAGAAAAATAAGGAATATCAACCAATTATTCACATCTAAGAACAATAAACCTTTCAAAATGCTATTTTTAGTTACGCCTCAATCAAATTCAACAAAAAAAATCATATTCATCTTCAGAAAATAATCAAATTCAAGGGGAACCTAGTTGTCAAGATCATTTCTTATAGCTTAATCTCTCAATCAAATTCCAAATATGCAAAACACTAATTTCATTTGACTAAAACACGACACAGTGAACTAAAAAGGTACCAATTTACAAAGAAGTTGGTCAAATCAAAACATGAGGGATAAAATTGAGAAAATCATGAAACAAACGAGGCCAAATACTAATAATAATAATAGTAGGTAGATATCATTAGCTTGTTTGGTAGGCAATGGAACTCATTGTAGGATTTATTTTTTCATTCCATTCCGACTATTCCATTGAATTTTGGATGTAATGAAAATCATCCATTTTCATTCCGTTGGAATGAAATCATATTCCATTCATCCGTTGCCAAACAAGCCAAATTGATATAATGTAATGCAAAAAGCATTCCTTTCCATTCCATTACCGTAATCCAAACACGCCATTAGAGTTTCTCCGTTGCCAAACAAGCCAAATTGATATAATTAACGAAGTGACATTGATGTCACGTTGCGGATGTCACCGCATACATTAGACAATTAATGAAGTGACATTGATGTCATCATAGATGTCACTTCGCATACATTAGACAACTAATGAATTGATGTCACTTGTAGATGTCACTGCATACATTAGACAATTAATGAAGTGACATTGATGTCACTACATAAATCGATACAATAAGACGTCACTGAATAAATCGATACAATAAGCCGTGTCTCTGCATTGTGGTGTCTCTGCATCACGGTGTCTTTGCAATGCGGTGTCACTTCATTGCGGTGTCTCTGCATCGGGGGTGGTCACTGCATCGCGGTGTCACTTCATCGCGGTGTCTCTGCATCGCGGTGTCTCTTCATCGCGGTGTCTCTGCATCGTGGTGTCTGCTCGCATGCGGTGTCACTTCATCGCGGTATCTTTGCATCGAGTTGTCCTTCATCGCGGTGTCTCTGCATTGCGGTGTCATTTCATCGTGGTGTCTCTGCATCGTCAAATGTTATAACATCGCGATGTCTCTGCATTGCGGTGTCACTTCATCGTGGGTGTCATGCAATGTGGTGTCACTTCATCACGGTTTCTCCGCATCGCGGTGTCTCTTATTCGCGATGTCTCGCATCGTGGTGTATTTTTGAATTATTTATTTTTTATTTGCACCACATTAATAAGTCGAAAACACATTCCTTTTCCGACGTATCTAGCTTGAAGCGCATGTGCATCGCCACGGTTCGTGCCAACATTCATACGGTTTCCGGTCTTGACACGACTTCATCAAATGTATATCCGTTTGCCGATGTCATTGCGCATAAATTGTCGATGTCACTACATAAATTGTTGAAGTCACTGCATAAATTGTCGATGTCACTGCATAAATTGTCGATGTCACTGCATAAATGCGGTGTCTCTGCATCGGGGGTGTCTTTGCATCGAGGGTGGTCACTGCATCGCGGTGTCACTTCATCGCGGTATCTCTGCATCGCGGTGTCTCTGCATTGCGGTGTCACTTATCGCGGTGTCACTTCATCACGGTGTCTTTGCAATGCGGTGTCACTTCATCGCGGTGTCTTTGCATCGCGGTGTACGCATTGCGGTGTCATTTCATCGTGGTGTCCGTGCAATGCGGTTTCTCCGCATTGCGGTGTCTCTCGCATCGTCAAATGTTATAACATCGCGATGTCTCTACATTGCGGTGTCACTTCATCACGGTGTCTCTGCCTCGCGGTGTCTCTTCTTCGTGATGTCTCTGCATCGCCAAATGTTATAACATCGTGATGTCTCTGCATCGGAGGTGGTCACTGGCTCACTGCATCGCAGTGTCTCTGCATCTGGGTTGGTCACTGCATCGTGGTGTCTCTGCATCGGAGGTGGTTACTGTATCGAGGTGATCAATGGATCTGGCGTGGTCAATGCATCGTGGTGTCACTTCATTGAGGCGTCTCTGCATCACGGGTGGTCACTACGTCGTTGTATCACTTCATCGAGGTGTCTCTGCAATACGGTGTCTCTACATCGCGATGTCACTTCATTGCGGTGTTTCTGCATCACGGTGTCGCTTCATCGCCGTGTCTCTACATTGCGGTGTCACTTCATCGCGGTGTCTCTGCATCGCGATGGTCATCGCATCGGGCGTCGCGGTGGTCAATGCATCAGGATGGTCATTGCATCGAGGTGGTCAATGCATCGGGATGGTCAATACGTCGTGGTGGTCATTGAATCGCGGTGGTCAATGGATCGGGGGGTGGTCATTGTATCGCGATGGTCAATACATCGGTTAAAAAAAAAAAAAAAAAAAAAAAAACCTGAACGCCTGAGACAATGGTCAATACATCGGTTAAAAAAAAAAGAAGTAAAAACTGAACGCTTGAGAAAGAAAGAAAAAAAAAAAAAAAAGAAAAAGAAAAAACCTGAACGCATGAGAAGGAAAAAAAAAAAAAAAAAAAAAGAAAAAACAAAAATCCTGAACGCCTCCTCCCCTTTTTCTTTTATTTTATTTTTTTTTTTATTAAAGGTATTTGAGTCTATCTATCTAATTTGTGTCCTTATAAATCCAACAGATTTCTTTTTGTCCTTATAAGTCCAATAAATTCGTTTTTTTTGTACTTTTGGATCTTTGACCCTAAGATTTATTCCAGAACCATCGTAAAATTTGTGCAAATAACGGCCCCGAATTTTAATCCAAATAAATCTTCCAAACGTGGACTAACTTGCCACGTGTACCTCTTCCGTCGTCAGTCACCATTAAAGCTTCTCGGTTTCTTCTACCATTCCACCTTCAGAAATCTCTCTCCGCTCTTCATTTCCGCCACTAGAATGTCCACGATAGCTTCAAGTAGTGGTGGCTCGCCGTCAGCTGCCGAAGATGACACCGCTGAAACTCTCCGGCGAACTCGAATTCTATCCAGCAAGCTTTTATTTGACGTTCTCCCTTCCAAGGTACAACTGAAGCTATCATCTTCTCATCATGTAGTAGCTTCTTTAGTAATTTAGCTAGAATACAGTAATGAATTGTTCGATTTGCTAGAAAGCTGCATTCCTTTGAAATTGCAATCACAGTATAATTATGTGATTAGTTTTGCTACAGACTGTTCCTATTAACCCGAGAGAGTTGCCAAAATCAGGCGTATATGAAGTTGGGTTATTGATTTAACTTGGAGTAAATTTTTGTTTTTGTTTTTTTTAAGCGGAGAAATAATCATTAAGATTGTAAATTTGTAACAAAAACATCTCATTCTGAATTCATAGTCATAAGTGCATGGAATATTCACAAAACACTTTGCACATCGTTTTTATACAACATGTAGAAGTGAAATCCATAATGAAAGTAGAATAATTGATTTTGTCGACCATATTCTTTGTGATATGAGTTAGAAAGCGTTTGATTTGTGGTATTTAAAGAATAACTTAGCTTATGATATATTGATTTTTTCTATTTTTATGGATTGATGGTATAGTTAGGCCGTCGCAATTTTCATTTCCTTTAATTTGAACTCGGAAAGTTCCTTTTTTTTTCATTTCCTTTTCTCTTTATATAGAAATATTGAATTGTATAAATTAGGGGTCTCAATTTAAATTTTATCAGAGGATAGTAAATTTCGGGGTCCAAAATGTAGTTTCCCGGGGGTCTGAGGCCATGGCCTGGATTGCCATATGGCAAGGACGGCCGTGTTGGCATTGAAAATGTTGTACTCCTAGGAATAAATATTTTTGATAACCGCCTGATTTATAACAGAAGGAGTAGTTTGTGAAGATATTATCCACTTTTACTGATTTTGTTTCCCTGTTGGATCAGGTTCCTTTAATCTACTCGTCTTCTTATGACGTTGCGTTTTTCGGTATTGAGAAGCTGTAAGTATTAGAAACTGTTATACTATGCATCTATTTGCATTTCCTGTTTTGTTGATGGTGTTGTTTTGCAGCTTTTTCTGTGTACTTTGGTTAGGAAATCCATATTCAGCATTTATGTCATGTTTTGTTGATTTTACTTATGGACAAATGGAATATAGATAATTTTGGTCTAATTATAGAGGATTTTGAATTGTTTGTGGGAGGATTATTTCATGGACAAGAACACAGGAGAAAGCTAAACTTTATCAAACCTGTAATACATGTTTGAACAACAACTGTCTGAATCTACCCTAGTTGTCAAGGTTCAGAAGATAGTTCAGGGCCTTCAGGCAAAATATCCAATTTTTGTTTGTATCATGCAGCTGTATATTTCACAATTTTCTCTTTAAGCATATATTTCTCTTCCAGCTTAGCTTTCTGGAAGAAAAATATCCTCACCTTCATCACTATCAGAAGTTTAGCAGTACATATTTGTGAATTCTTTTTTCTCTCCAAATAATAAATAATTCTTTTTGCGTAGGAGACTTATCGAATTTGTAATATATATGTGGGGAAATTCATGATTTTTGTTAAGCTTTTGGCAGCTGAAGCTCTGTTTGTTGTGTGCTTCATGCTGACTTATGTCCACATTTTGTGCTAGTGGTAGTTCCATGAGTTGGCATAGATAGGAAAATTTAGCAAAAGGAAAAGTGTCAATCGCGTCATTTGTTGATGTTCAGTATCGGGTTGCCTCCCATTTAACTATGTTTTGGAACTCCAAAGGGAACATTAACTCCGTATTTGTTGATTCTTAAAGCTCATGATTATTTAGGGATGCACTAGATTAAAGGGTTTCCTCAACACAATCTACTTATCAAACATTTCCTCTGGATCATTTTCCTCATTTTCTACTGCACATTTTTTGTAGCCATGTTTCACAGAGGTGTCAAGTTTACTTTCGTGATTCCATTTATGGTTTAAGCACAGGCACCCTTTTGATTCTTCTAAATGGGGTCGCATCTGTCAGTTCCTTCTCGTGGATAGTGATTTGGAAAAGAAACAGATAGTTGAGCCTCTCGAGGCTACAAAAGATGATCTACTTGTGGTGGGTGCTTCTTCTTCGAATGGTACTTCACTCTGATTGCTTCATTTTCTTTTTTATGCTACGTGGTATTATTACTATTAGTTTGGAAGGAACCAATTATATGGTAATATATCTTAGTGATATAGTTATCCTGCATTTTCACCTGCTCTCATGGGCCATCCAGCTTTTGAGATTACAATGTCAACATGGTTGACACTTTTCTAATTTGAAAATGTTTTTGGAACCATCGTTGAATCCAAAAGTTAGGCTTTAGTGCTTTTTTGAGTCAGATTTTATCGGTAAGAAGTTGCCAAAAAAATTACCAATTGTGTTTAGGGTAGTTTAAAGGGAATTAGTTGTCAGCGAACTTTAATGCTTAAAAATTGCAGTCACGTGTGTGAGTTGTTGAGGGTGTCCACAATGTCAAATGGTTAATGGTGGGCAAGTGATTTCAAAGAAATGGCTTGTTACTTTAACTGAGTAAATATACTAGAACACAAAAGAATGACATTTTTCCTTTTATATTTCTCATTGTCGAACCTCATGTTTTATTTCCTCATTCCACTGATATCCGTGTTACCCTTGAAAATGTTTATTGTACTTCATTTTCTAAATTTTCAGCTAGAGCCACCTTCTTATGCCAATAATGTTCTAGGTTGACTTTTCCTGTCCTTTTTGTGCTTGGATTAATTATTTAGTTTTATTTGGTGAATATTTCATGGTTGCTTCTCTTTTAATAGTTAATAATTCTATCTTTCCTACGGAAAAACCAGCATACTATCCTGAAAATATTGTTAGCTACATGTTGGTTGAGTTGAGCATTCTGCTTTAACTGTGTAGGCTTTCTATGGTAGGTGCATTCAGAAGTGTACTTGAACAGCCTGAAGAACAGTGCGAATGTCGCCAGCATTCTTGAGGTCAGTATTGAATTTCATTGTACTTTTCATCATTTTGTGACTACCATTCTTGGGTTCATTTAGGAAAAATCGATGTGCAAAAACATTCGAAAATATGAAAAGTTTCTTTGAAAGAGGTGTGATCATTTGGTCTACTATGTGTTATTGCGTCTGAAAATATGAAGTAAAGTCCTTCTTAACTGCCAGATAGTTTAGGTTTTAGATTAGCTGTCAGATAGTTTAGCTTAACAGGAAAAATGAAATTTCTTGTGCTGGCATGTAGTGTTATATGTGGTTGTCCCGCGCCTAAGGCCCTAAAGTGGGTATAACAGTGTTTAAGGATATAAACTGAAGTGCTTTTAATCTAGGTTGTTGGTGAGGTTGTAATTGATGATTATGATCACAGGTTCCTCCAGTGGCTCTATTGCCCAATTGGCTTGTGCAGCAAAAGGCTCTTTTCCCTTTCCGCAAGCAGGCGAGTTTTTCTTTTCGACTGTTTACTTCTTTTGGTTTTGAAACATCAATTCTTCATACCGGACTAACTTCAGGTAGGAGGGACCATTTTGGCTGCAAAACTTGCTAAAGAGCGTGGATGGGCCATCAATGTTGGGGGTGGCTTCCATCATTGTTCAGCAGATAAGGGCGGTGGATTCTGTGTTTATGCTGACATTTCTCTTTGCATACATTTTGCTTTTACCCGATTGGACATTTCCAGGTGATTTTTCCATGATGCATTTACTCATACTGCTCTCAGGTTTCTAAATGTGTTTTGTGCTCATTCATTTTTTTCTTTAACCAGGGTGATGATAATTGATCTTGATGCACATCAAGGAAACGGCCATGAGAAGGATTTTGGAAACGACAGTGTGTCCTACATCGTTACTTGTTGATGCCGCCCAATGGGGGTATTCTGGTATTGATTTGGTTCTCTTGATTTTTGCAGGAAGAGTTTATATCCTGGATATGTACAACCCAGATATTTATCCATTTGTGAGTCTTATTTTAACCTTAACCCTTAATTCACACTCATTATTTGCATCAATCTTTTCTCCCCTACCCCATCGCCCATTTAAATTTTATGGAATTTAAACCAGACCAGTACGTGTTTCCCTCTCGTCATCCGGTCTTGTTTAGGATCTTTAACAAATATTCTGCTTGTTTAGGACTATGAAGCCAGGAGACACATTGATCAGAAAGTCGAATTACCAGTGAGTAAACTCTTTGTCAGGGTGTTTTACCGATTAGAGCGCTTATGCCTTTGTCTTTTAACATATTATCTGTTGTACAAACTCATACACTATTTTACAAAATCTCTATTCAAAGTGTAATCCATTAGAATCTCTACACTATTTAATTCGAGTAGAAAATGTATTTTGTGCAGGACAAGTAATTTAAATTTAGAGATTCTGTGTATTTTACAGATTTGGATTTCCATTTTACTTAGTTATTTGTTTTACAATATCCCCTGCAAGCGATATGTTGAGTTATTGTTCGATGCATGTTTCTTTAACAGACTGGGACGTCAACGGGTGATTACTTGTCAAAACTAGACAAAGCTCTTGAGGTACCCATATCTCTCTATCCCTATCATATTAACATTCATCTGAACTGTTTCATGTTTGCTATACATAAATAAGCGGCTTATCGTTTTTTTTCTAGGTAGCCTCTCGAAACTTTGATCCACAGTTGATCGTGTATAATGCTGGGACGGATATTCTATCTGGAGATCCCCTTGGCAAGTTGAAGGTATTTTATATGCCCAGTATAAACATGATATAGATATGTTGTTGTTTCTTATCATGAAAGATAAGGGGAAAGATCTTATTACAGTTATGGTACGGTTTATGACGTTTTAAGTCCGTCGCGTGAGAACATATATATATATATATTTATATACTTGCTGCATACGCAGATTAGTCCTGAAGGAATAGCATCAAGAGATGAAAAAGTCTTTAGGTTTGCTCTTGAAAGGACCATTCCTCTTGTGATGCTTACATCAGGTAACTGCTCCAAAACTCCAAACACGTGTCGTGTAATTTGTGTGATGGGAGATTTTACGGTACAATTGTTGTACCCTTTTCGTTTTCGTTCTTTCACCATACTCATGTACTATGTGAAAGAGGGTAGAAATGGAAGGATACGATACATGTCAATTGATATGATATGAATTTTCTGCAACAGATGTAATCTATTTTTTTTTTAAATTACCAATTTCAGGTGGTTATATGAAATCGAGTGCTAGGGTCATAGCGGATTCTGTTCTAAATCTTTCCAGGAAATCTTTGATTGATATGAAAAGCTCGCCCGGAAAAACATAACTATGTTACAAACATACGTGACCCCGGCCCCACGCCTGGTTTCGGAGATTGTGTATAGTATAGGCTCGTTTAGGCTTTTGTTTAAACCTTTGTATAATTGTGTAAAATTTGTATGTGACTGGTATACAGGTTTCTTAAAACTTGTAGTATATGAAATAAAAGTACATACAACTCTATAGAACCCTATCTCCGACGGCGGTGACTTTGATTTCTGTGAGATTCCGTCGTTCTCTACACCGTGAGCTGGCCCTTCTTCTCCTTAATATACGATTGGATGATTTGATTTCCGCATGGAAACTTCGGTACAGGAGCAAGATTTGATGGATCGAAGCATGTACATGGGGAAATCGGGTGACTGTTCTAATGGATCGGATTCATCGCAATCAAACGCTCGGGCTAGTAGAAGCGGTGTGGACGTGATTAAAGGGAGCTTAATTAGCTGATCCCAATATTAACTAATAGAAAAACTGATGAGAGTCTGGGTGTTTTCGGTGTATTTTAGAGTGTATAATGTTTTTAAACTAGTAAATTCATGGTTTTGCATGATAATGGTGTTAAAATGTGATTAAGATCAGTAACAATAGAGCCAAAATGGTGTTCATGTGTGATAATAAGACGATCTTAATAAGACGATGAACTTTTACATGATGATAAAGTGCTAATTTATGCCTTAAAATGTCACTTAAAGGTATGTTATAACGAATTGCAAGTAAAGACAAATTTAACAGATTAATCAACGTGTAAGTAAAGAACAAGAACATAAGCAAGAGAGAATACAGTTATTTAACGTGGTTTCTGGCGTTGTGTCGATTACTCCATGGACAAAAAAGAAGAATTTTTATTATGCATAGAAATTCACAAAAGATTTCACACTACATTGTAATCAATGATTGTGTATTTATAGCAATTGAAACCTACCCCAACCCACAGTCACCTTGTCGGATTTCCCATAAATGCCTGACCTAGCTTTGTTGAGTCACTCAGCTGTGTAATCAACATAACACCAGATTGCAAAAGATCAGCAGTATTCAACACTCAACAGATCGCTCTCGTCGACGAAGGTCTTCAGCTGCACTTCACCCAGCTGACTCCAACAGACTTGAACAATCTAGTCAGTAGCCTATCACTCAATTGACCCAGATAGCCTTGCCAGATTCAGACGTAGAGATCAAGTCACACTTGACAACAAATCTCCACCTTGACTTGAACTCTCGTTCAACCAGAAAACAGATTGCATAATCAGATGTACCGTACCAGATGCATTCGTCAATGCCAAATGTATTGTACCAGACTTCTCCAATGATGCACTCAGCTGATCTATCCTCAGCCGAGTTTTCCAAATTATAAGTTTCGGATGTTCAGCAAGTCCAGACACAACTGAAACTTGCTCTGCTGCACAAATTTAGTAAGCATATCAGCCGGATTGTCAAGCATGCTGATCTTCCTTACTTGGATTCCCTTCTCATTCCTTAGAAAATGATACTTCACATCTATATGTTTGGTTCTCTCATGATGAACCTGATCCTTAGCCAAACATATTACACTCAAACTGTCACAATATATATCAACTTGATCTTGATGCAAACCCGAATCACTGACCAGTCCCTTTAACCGGATCCCCTAATTGGCTGCTTCAGTAAGAGCTATGTATTCTGCCACAGTAGTTGATAAAGCTATTGTTTCCTATAGAGCTACCTTCCAACTGACCACTGAATTCTCCCAAAGTGAAAACATAACCAGTCATCGATTTTCTGTTGTCCACATCACTTGCATAATCAGCATCACAGTACCTTGTGACCAAAACCTGAGTATCTTCTCCATAAATGAGTCCAACATCTGATGTACCCCTAAGGTACATGAACATCATTTTCACAAACTTTCCAATGTTCCTTCCCGAGGTTGAGCCATAAACCCGTTGACAACACCGACATCCTAAGCCGATCATGCCTAGTGCGGACTATGACATACATCGACCGCCTTTTGCTCTATCATAGTGATCTTTTGACATGTAATCTTTCTCCTTAGCTGACTGTGAAGCATAAACAGATAGATGAGCATTGGATGCCGTTGGAGTATCTAATGGTTTTGCAGCAAACATGCCAAACCTGGCCAAAATCTTTTGTATATAACCCTGCTACGACAAGAACAACTTCCTCTAACTTTTGTCTCTAAATGCTAATGGTCCTGTCACACACTTTCTTGGAATGCAGGCTAAGAGAGATGCTAATGGTCTTTATCTTTCACAAAAGCACTATGCAACACAACTACTACAAAGATTCAATCTTGAGAATCTCAAGCCAAGTCTTACAACCATGTCCTCAGAAAACATCGAGTCCTCATTGATGTTGTCGGAAACATCACAAACAAGTTTAACGGATAGTTTTGGTGGATATCGGATTGAGAGTGATGTTTGGTGGTGTTTTAGCTCAAGAACAATATGAAGATATGAAGAAACTCAAGAACACATAAAGATAGAGAAAAGGCGACGGGGCTTGGCCTCGTATTTTCTATTATTCCCTCTTTTTAGGGTTTGAGGTGCCGCTATTTATAGGGCTTACTTGGTCTATGCTTATGTGGCGTTACAACATATATTCTTAACGAATAAGTACGGTAATATAGGTACAAGGGTCGGGATCACGCGGTGCGGGATATGGATCATCTCGACTCGGTAGAATCCGCTCCCGTAAGCTTGACTGGTTGCCGATGTTAGCGGGCTGCGGGATGAAGGGTAGGCTGAGTGGCCCCCAATGCTATGTGGCGTATGAAGGCTTCTTACCCCGAGCCTAGCTATTTTAACCAAAGTCATAGGCAATGGTATTTTAGCGGGCTAGGACTTTCTTGGCCCGGCTCATCTTATTGGATTACAATCTGATTGGGCGGATGTCCTACCTCTAATCAGACCAACTTGGGGGCCCGATGCGGGTCGTTGGGCTCCTTTACAGGTTTGGCATATCAATGCCCCCTACTCCTTGAGCTTTCCACTGTAAAGTGGGAAATCATGGAGTATAGTTATAAGCGATTTGACATACTAATTGCCGTTTGAACTGCTGTACCGCAGCCTGCCTGAATAGCGTTGGGGCTCACGAGCTTAATTTCATGCCGTGCTTTTTAGCGATCGGTCTTGGCAGCTTTTTATGGCGCGAACGCGACTGGCTGCGGGATTGCCGAGCTGAAGCGGGTGATCTCGAAGTCATGCTCAAACACGGAGGACATAGGGATCACGATGAAGCATTCGGTCTTGGGTTGCCATGCTGAACGCGAAAGGCAATTTTAACTTGGTCAGGGGGCGAGATGACGTTCATGTCGACCTATAATGAAGCGAGTTTCTGATATTTTCGAGAAGATCGGGCTTCCATTTGACGAGATGACTATGATCTTGGTTTAACACGTCATGTCTGAACCAACTGCCCAATATCAACCCACGTAGTGTTAATAACATAGGGTTTCATCAACCGTCACCGTTATCCCTTGAGCTTCTGTAACGGCGCCATTATTGCAACTTTCGAATTTTGAATTTCGAAACACTCAAGTCTTTTCAACTGTTTCAATGTGTCAGCCGAGCGTCATGAGGCCCATATAAAAGGAGAGAGGCTCTCTCTCTTCCACACTTTCCGTCTTTCATTATTCCCTTAGCAAAAAAGAATTCCGACTATCCCGTCTGCAGTTTTCTGGCGAGTGACTCCCGGTTTCTGGTCAACCCCTCCGCCTTCTTTCTTGCTTTTGTTTCTGACTGCTAAGATGAGTTCTTCATTAGATCTGCAATATTTCTTTCATTAACATGTTGTCTTTCTTTCAAAGACCTTCTTAGGCTTGATTCCTTATGCTTTGTTGGAGAACATGTTTGAATGTCGTACCGGTAGTTGAATCGTTTGCATAGCCTTTTCCCGTTTAGGTTTAGGCTGTTCGAATCGGCGCCTTCATTGTGTGTTTTTGTTTTACTTGTTCCAATCTCTGTTGTGCTTGATTTCATGTGTCGATTAAAGGATGTTGCTTGTTCCAATTTGGGTCCTTGCTCTGAACTTGTATGAATCGTGTTTCTTGACCCTTCCCCCGGTGTGCTACTGAGTTTTTTCGTTAGGGTTAGGGTTTTCAATCGTCCGGTGACGGAGAGCGAGGCGTCGAGACAACATGGGTTGTCAATCTCGGCTTGACCTTAGAGTTTGAGTGACTTACCTTCCACCTCGCTCTATTTTGCAGATGTCTAATAACAGGGGTGACACAATGAGTTCAAGTGGTTTTGTGGGCCATCGTGATCAGGTAGATCCCGACGTTGAGGTTGAGCAGGTCAAAAATGTAGAACAGGCTTTGATCATTCCACCGGCTGATGGTGCGGTTGTTTGCCTCGAGAGTTGGGAAGATGCCTAGCAGCGTGATTTTGAGAGGAGCGATATCACTTGGTGGGCGATGAGGATTGCAGATCCTTTCTTGACTGTTGAGGTTTTTATAGAACCATTTAGCCTGTCAGGACTACCGGTTTTATTTTTTTGGGTAACGACCTTAGCCACGTGGGCTATCAGGATGATCATGATATGATTTTGATCCATTTCGATTCTATGATAAGCGGGCTTGACCTCCGTTTGACCCATTTTTTGTTGAGTTCATGGACGCGCTATGGAGTGCATGCCGACTGAGTTTTAATCTCTAAAACTACGAAAGCTATGAGTTTTAATCTCTAAAACTCATCCAATAACACATCTAGGTCGAATTTACTTACCTTGATAAAGCTCCAAACTTTTAGTACTGAAACGACGCTCTCTTCACGACGATTCCCATGCTCTACTCTGATATGAAAACCGTTAAGATTTGACTTAGAAACTGGAAGAAATCTTTCAGCCCTAATCTTGCTCTCACACGCCGCCCCTCAAGAACGTAGGAAGAAATTTCTGATTTCGATCTTTTTGGTTATGGGAACTAATAGAATTTATTTTCCTTAAATAGAAAATCCCAAAAAAAACAATAATTTCTTATTATTTTTCCCTATTACTTAAAATCAGATTTTCTCCCAAATATATATACATATTTCGACTTATATATATATATTAAAGAAATACTTAACTCCATGAAAGAAGTAAAGAATAATAATTTATTTTTTTTGTAAAATGACACGTCTGCGATTTTTCGAAAATCGGATATTACAAATGGACATTTTAGTTATTTTATCTTAAATGTATTCATTCACTTCTTTGATATGTATAATTTTAACAACTACATCAAATAAATTGAAAAAAAGAAGGTAATTTGTTATAAAATATAATGACATCAAAATGTTACGACTGCAATAATTAAAGGATTCTTAGAGCGAGAGTAATGGTGATCGGGAGATCAGGCTATTGATTGGTGTTGTTTGGGTGATGTGGAGAAAGATAAGTGGATGATAAATGTAGAAGGATTGTAGAGATAATTATTGTGTGATGTGATGTTGTAGTGGTGATAAATGTAAAAGGATTGTAGAGATTATTTATGTGTGATTAGATGTTGTAGTGGTGGTAAATATTTTGAATCTAGTGATAAAATAATATTAAATATTGTTAAAGAGAGGTTTTGTGTTATTTGGGAGACAAGAATATTGTCTCATCTACTCTCTCAAATTAGAGAAGATAGTAGATAGTCTTCAAAATTTCTTGTATATTTTACTACCATTATTTGACATTCTTTCAAGTGCTTATTCTCTCTTACAAAAAAGATACAAAGAACATCTCTAGAATGGGATTACTAGGGCTGCTCTTAAGAGTGCAATAATTAAAGGATTCATTAAGTAGTCATTTATCCATCAAAATATATGGATAGTAAATGCAAATTACACTTCTCAATATGTTGGAACTTGTGATTAAACGCCTATTGCAGAGAGTAAAGGAATCCCTTATATACGGTAGTCATGCATCACTGTATATTGTTTTACGAATTATTTTTCAGAAAACAAACAAAACTTTAATACAAGGGGCAACACTGGCGGATCCAGCATACCCAAGGGGTCACGTGACCCATTCAATTTCTAAAATTAAAAAAAAAATAAAAATTTAGTATTAAAACTATATAGTTTTTTTGTTAAAAAATGTCATTTTGTCGATAAAAATTGATATTTTAGGCTTCGGTGACTCCACTGGAATTTTTTTAGATAAAAGATGTAGTTTTAGACTCCGATAACACCACTGAAATATATTCCTCGATCCGCCACTGAGGGGCAACATCCCTTCACGGTAGTCGAAGGGACAGCGACGTCCAATCGTGGAGACTTAGGAGCAACACCTTTAAAAACTAAACGACTCAATTTGAATGAGGTATGTTTGCAATGCGCAGAGACATAATTTTACATGCGAGGAGACGTAGCTTTGCAATGCGAAAGTAATGTAAGTTGTCCTTACAACATTTCCGAAATGGTTTGTTTTTCCTATATATAAAAAAGCATAAGCCTCTAACATAAATTCATTCAAATCATAAGTATCATCAGTAGGTAGAAATTTGCATTAGGTTTGGGTCGGTTCGGTTCGGTTTTCTTTTATAATTTGGTCGGTTTGGGTCGGGAATTTCTTATCCCCAAACCGAACCGAATCACTTGGAAAACCAATGGTTCGGTTTGAACCAATTTCGGTTTGGGTTCGGTTTGAACCGGTTTATCTATTAAATGGTTGTTCGGTTTGGGGTTCGGTTCGGTTTGCATATATCATAAAACCCAAAAAATAAGATCGGTTTGGATTGGTTTAAAATATAATATAATATATATATAATATATGATATATATATATATATATATATATATATATATATATATATATATATATATATAATCGGTTCGGGTTCGGTTTGGATTGGTTTAAAATAAAAAAAACCGAAACCAAACCAAAACATTTCGGTTCGGTTTGAAACCAAACCGAAAAATTCGGTTTGTATCGGTTTGGGTCAAATTGGTTTGGATCGGTTTGGTTTTCGGTTTCTCGGTTTTCCTGCTCAGCCCTAATCATCAGTATATTATTTGAATGTCTTTGATTTGATCAAACAATTCACCGTTTGAATCGAACATTGTCGATGTATCTTAAGAGAGATATTCGATAGTTTCCTTCTGTGCTAAATTGTGATCAACAAAACATCATTTAAAAGACAACGTCATTTTTTTTTTTTTTTTTTTTCGGATACGAAAGGAAGGGGGAAGGGGGATTCGAACCCCGCCTCTCACCGGCGGGGTAAAAGCTGCAGTGAGTAAGCACGGGATGAAACTTTACGCTCAAAAGACAACGTCATTACGTGTCTGCTTTGAGTTCATTTTTATGTAAATTTTCCATCAAAATCTTGTGATTAATTAATTAAAATACTTCATAAGACTTTGTTTATTCTATGGCTGAAATCAAATGTCTATATTTTTTTGAAACTAAATGTCTGTATTTGTACAACGTTCTTGATGGTTTAAAAGCAAAAATACAAATGAATTTTACAAAAATTAAATAATTAATCTTATGCTAAAGTGGTATATAAACATCAGACTACAATTTGCAGTACATTCTAAACACAACAAGACAAACTTCTAACTATAAGGGTCCAACATTAAATGTTCTTTATAAAATTTAAATTACATAAATGGCCTTAAATAAAATAAAATAAAAAATCAAGTAGTCATAAAAGATAATGAATAAGTCGGTACTTACATGTGATGTGAGATAGCTGCCTCTTTTTTCCTGTCTTAAATGAAATTAACTTCTTAGCTATATGAGAGGTTATAAATCAAGTCTAAGTCTCTTTCATAACCAGCGGGGTGAGGAAATGTAGCCGTTTTCTTAACACTCACCTTTTTTTTTTTAGCGTCAATGCCACATATTAAAAAAAAACTTTTTAAGTCGGCCAAGCTTTTTGGAATTAATTTTTGTGTGATCCATGTATTTGTACGGCATGCAGCGGCAGACCACAAAAATTTCTCACTAGAGACACCCGGGCTAATTCGAAGATACAATTAGAACATTCGTAGTGTTGTAACATTTTTTTTAGCATCAGAACTATGTTCTTTTTAATAAAAAAATGGATCTCTCAGCGGGACAATGTCCCCTTACCTAGTGTACTTACATGGGTCCTTCCCTGATGGCATGGATACACTTAAAAGGTTTTTGAACTTCTCCATTTGAAGGTAACAATTATCATTCATGGTCATGATCAATGACTATGATGTTAGAGTCCAAGAGGGTGGATCTAGAGAAAAACCAAATTCTAATTATGCTTTATATATCGTGTCTGGAGTCAATGTAACGCAGTAGTCATGGTATGGATCTTGAAATCTGTTATATCAAACATTGCCCAAAGTGTGTTATGGATTAATACTGCTAGAGAAATTTGGCTATATTTACATAGATATTCTAATATAGGTTACTTTATAGTGTCTGATTTAGTAGAGAATGTCAATCTAATCCAACAAGGAGGGATGTATGTTACTAAATATTACACCAAGATGATGACAAAATGGGATGAGATTATGGTCTTAACACTTGTTCCTACATGTCAATGTGGGCATCACACCAAAATTGATTGCTTATGTTGAAGCATATTGTGTCCTAAATTCATGAAAGATTTGAATGATGAATTTTCTCTAGTAAGGTCTTAAGTGTTCTTCCTTTACCCTTTATAAAACAAGCACTCTCAATGGCCATCAAATTAAAAAGGTCAGGTAGATAAGCAACAGGGCATCCTCAAGGATCTGAGGCAATAGCACTTGCTAGCAGGACTTATCAGAGTCACAATCCCAATTATCATCAGTTTCATGGAAATCAAAAGGATATGTTAGACCTCGAGTACAGAATAGTAGTCAAGGGTTCAAGAAATTTGGTCACACCAATGATAAAGAGGTGTAGTCCACACATTGTGGCTTCAATGGACACACTGTGGACAAATGCTACAAAAAAACATGGAAACCAATTGGGTTTAAACCAAAGTCCAATGTCAATATGATACATCAAGATCTTTGGTCAAGGATACGCTTAAAGTTCTATGTTCACAGAGGATCAAAGACAAGAAAGCGATTGACGAACCCGACTCAACATCGGGTTAGTCAACTTTTGAAACTTGTTGAAAACTATGGTGTCAATTCCCACATCGGTAAAATAATTGAATGCTCACCCTTATATAAGTGTGAGGAATAAATGTTTTGTCAACTCGGATTAGCCCGCGAGGACGGAGCTCTAAGCAGTTGACCGGACCATTTATGACTCATTTAATGCTACCAGGCTCGGGTCTGGAGGCGTTACAGAATGGAATTCAGAGCCGACTATCAGACGGAACTATGCACTGCACCGTTAAAGACGGTGTAAAGATGGCCTCTAGTTACCTCTGGTTGCGACGAAATTGAGACAAGTGACGAAACCGGTACAAGTCCAGTGGGACAAGTCTTGGCCGTCCTGGCGAGGACGCCAGTCCCTTATTAGGGGGAAAATGTAAAGTCCACATCGGTAAAGTAAGTGAATGCTCAACCTCATATAAGTATGAGACATAAATGTCTCGTCAACTTGGGTTAACCCTTTTAAACCAAGCGAGAACGACGGTCAAGCGGTTGAACGGATCATTTATGACTAACTTAGCGCGACCAGGCCCCGGGGTCTGGGGCGTTACATATGGCACTAATGGAGATCATGGAAATCATGTTGTGAATCAAGTGACAGCTCTGACAGCAAACTTTAAGCAAGATCCCTATGAAGTGCAAGGCAAACTTTAAATTTTCTTAATAACGGGATTATAGATTCGAGAGGCACTGGCGATCATATTGTGTGTGATTTTGCCCTTTTCACTAATAAGGTTAAAGTTAAGAAGTTACACTATCTATACCAAATGGAGAAAACATCATTGTAACTCATATAGGTGAAGTAAGAATAAATTATGACCTCATTTTATCCCAAGTTCTATATGTTCCCGGATTCCAATATAATTGTTATTTTTTAATAGGCTAACTAGAGATCATGTTATATGTGTTGTATTTTGTGATACAAGACAAGAACAACACTAAGATGATGGTTCAGCTAAGAAAGAAAAAAGATTATATCTTATAAGAGCATCCCTAATGATATCCACCGATTACCACTTTCAAACACATCGTTTTCCGTTTCAGTTATACTTTTTCAACACCCAAAAATATTTATTCCAATAAACAACCTCTATACAACCCCCGAAAAATAATTTTTCTCTTACGTCATCTATCATCACATTTAATTTTTAACCACATAATTTAGCCAGAGAGAGAAAGTTGTTCCTTTCAACCCATAAAGTGCTTTTAAAGGTCTCCACGGGTCACCTGAAATGCCGAGGTAGGAGTGGAGGATTTTACAAGTTGGGGATGAGGTACAGGTATCACTGTGGTTTTTGGAGACGGAAAAATATTTTTAGGGGTGAGTTGAGGGTCCATTGTGATCACTCTAAGAGCACATGCAATAGCAACCACCTATTTTACCTCGAAAGCATAAAAAAAATCCTAGATGGCATTGCAATTACATTGATATCCAAATTTACATCTACAATAGCTCCATTCATTTCTACCCAATATAAAAAGAATAATAAAATTTCACCAATTAAACATAAAAGAGAAATTAATATTGTGAAGTTGGAAGTAGGGCTGTAAACGAGCCGAACCCTACCGAACATGTGCGGGGTTCGAGTTCGGCTCGAAAGGTTCGAACCTAAGGTTCGGCTCGGCTCGGGCGGTCGAACCTTAGTTTAGCAAGGTTCGGCTCGGGTTCGAAAGTTCGAACATGTTCGACATGTTCGAACATGTTCGAACGGTTCGAACATGTTCGAACCTTATATATATAGTTTTTTTTTTTAAATATACAATAGTTCGAGCCGAACGTGTTCGATACGGTTCGGCTCGATAGACGAATATCAAATACCTAACGTTCGGCTCGACGTTCGAAGGTTCGAATCGAACTCGAATCGAGCTTTTTTCGAGCCGAATACAGCGAATCGAATCGAATACTGACGTTCATTTACAGCCCTAGTTGGAAGTGGTAAGAGCCACTTTCACATCCACTCCGATGCAGGTCCCAATGTATATATTAGAGCTATTGCAAATTATTTTACATATTCACTTGGGCATTTCTGACCACTTTCACAGTATTTGCGTCTTATTGCATGTGCTCTAAGGATTGATAAGCATGTTTAAGACAATGGTCTTATCTTTTGTGCACAAGTTTGTACATCTGACAATATAGATAAGGACATGTTATGGCACTGCAGATTATGCCATCTGTCCAATAGTAGATTAACTATTTTGCATAAAAAATGTAATAACATTGGGGAAATACTTGTGTGGTGTCTTCACACGTGTGGAGACACCGTATGGAATATACACACAACGCAGTTTCATTATGTCTTTAAATTATATGATTCTGATCGTTTTATCCGTCATTTCACCTCAAAATCCTTCTCCACACAAGTATTTTACATAACATTGTTGTTCCTAAAAGTTTTGTTTGTGATATATGTCATTTAACAAAGCAAAGAAAATTGTCTTTTTTTAAGTGATATCACATCATATAATATAATTGACCTAATGGATATTTGGACCTATATAGGAAAGGAAAAAAAAAACATACATGGTGAAACACATTTTCTAACCATAGTTGATGATAAAATTAAAGCATGTTTACTTGGATATGTTTACGGTAGGCACACTTTGGTAGTACCAGGGCAAAGTTTATATGGGAAATTAGGGGTAAAGACATAATCGAAATATTTTTAAGAATAAAGACAAATTTACATATTTTTTTATAGGGAGAAAGACAACCGCATAATTTTTATAGCGAGAAGGACAAACAGTGAATTCGAAAATCGGTAATCTAAAAGGTGAATCGAAATCAGTGAATTTCGACAGTGAATTCTGAAAATCAGAGACTTTCGATAATGAATTTTGAAAATTAGTGAATTTCGACAATGAATTTAAACAATTGATTTCGAACACAAGTGAATTTCGACAGTGAATAAATAGTGTTGTCCTTTATGCAAAAGTTTCAAAAGACTGTTTTTCTACTCAATTGATGAAAAATATTTTTGTCTTTCTCCCTCATTCCCCCAAGTTTATAATAAGATCAATATTGATTAATTTATCCTTATAGTATTCACTTTTCCCTTTGCATGTCTCCACCACAGACTGCGCCCCCTCCCTCATTCCTCGATCTCCACCACTTTCTCCGCCTCAGCCTTTCAATTTTTCTCTACACTTCACTCTCAAATTCCTTCCTCTTTTTTCCTCATCGTAATGGGAAGAGAGAAGAAAGCAACCCCTGGTTCTCACCTCAGCCAAAAATTTAAAATTACAAGAAGGGTCTCTTGAAGAAGACACTACCAAAGTGTGCCCTGGCCATACCGCCTGCGCTATGTTTACTATAAAGCAAAGTTGAATTTAGGAACATCATGATTGCCTTCTATAATTTTGTTTTGAATCAGCTTGACAAATTCAATAAAGTCATCAAAACTAATAATGGGCAAGAGTTCAGTTCGAGTATGGTATTTTCTTCCATGAGAAAGGTATAGTTCATCAAACTATTTGTGTTGAAACACCACAATAAAATAGCATTTTAAAAGGAAAATATCAACACTTTTTTAATGTATCTAGAACTCTTAGATAATGTCTTTTTTTTTTTTGAAGGGAACTACTTGTGTGGTAAGGGAATTTGTGGTGAAGTGACGGATGAAACGATCGTAACCGCACGACGTTTAAATACGAGAATAAAATTATGTGGTACGTACGGTATCACACGATGTCTCAACACCATATGAAGACACTACACAAGAATTGCCCTTTTCTGAAACGGTTGAGAAATGACATGTACAAAACACTACTTTACATCCTTCAAAAAATAAGGTATCTGTTTTGTTTGTACTTTATACTCTTTGAAAAAAAATAAGTATCGGAACACACGCAGAAGTGACGGATCCGAATTTTTTTCCGATGGAGCTAAATAAAAAAAAATTGATATAATATTCAACAAATGAAAGTCTCGACCCTACGACTTTAAGATAAATAACAAAGCCTTCTAACCAGGTTAACTAAATAAATAATTGTTGAAAAAATTGTACGTAATAATATACATACTCGGTGTTATTATTATAAAAGAGGTATATTAATAACTTCGTCCGGAAATTTGAGTGGGGGCCGTGCACCCCACCTTTAATGGGTTGGGTCCGTCCCTGCGCGCACACACATTTATATATATATTACAATGATTACCTGCTTGATTTAAAATGTTTTATAGGTGATCAGATATATGGACACATTAATGTTCAATGTTTCACGAAAATATAAGCTAGGATAATGAAATATAACATTAATGTTTCACGATATATAATATGAGGATATATATATTGTCCCTCTACATGTGGGGCATACCAAGTGGGACGAAAGAGTTCTTTGCTGCAAGTGACACTTTTATTTCAAAACCTTTTAGTTGCAAGTGAAGAAAATTTTGAAAAAGTCTTTTCTCAAAACAAAAAAATAATAATAATAATAAAAGTCAATGATTTCATTAATATGTAGTCGTTCTAGCTAAGAGCAACCATAATAAGGAGATTGTAGATTATTCTTTTTCCGTTTTGTCAGAATAGAATGGCCTTCCCTAACAAATGTAAAATAATAGATGGAGAATAGATAAGATTTTTTTTGATATTATCTAACCCCTAATCTATTTTGAGAGAGGGGATTAGACAATGTTTTCTTTCAAAAGGGGTGCCAAACATTTTCTTATCCATAGCTATATACACACAAATAATTCATATAATCTTTTTATATTTATCACCATTACAAAATCACATAACACAATAATTATCTCTATAATCCTTCTATATTTATCTTATATTTATCTTTCGTCACGTCAGTCCAACATCAACAATCAACAACCTTCTCCCCCAATTACCATTAGAGTTGCTCTAAGTGAAAGAAAACAATTGGAGTAAATATCGTTGTGTGTACGTAAAATGCCTACGTTTATAGGTCATGTAGACCACTATACAGGCAGACATTTCATTGTTAAGTGAAAAAGATTACTCAGGTCACACACACTGGCGGCGCCAGATATTTTTTCAGTGAGGTCAACCGACCGTAAAACTATTTTTATTTAAAAAATTGTTCCAGCGGGGCACCGGAGTCTAAAACTACATATTTTAATAACAAAATAACATTTATTAACAACAAAAATACATCGTTTAAATACTAAAAAAAATATCCGGATCTCAATGGGGTCACATGACCCCACGTGAGTATACACAGATCTGCCAGTGGTCACACCTTACAAATGCATCATAGATATCTGAATCAGTCAGACCAGTTGGTTTATGATTTAAAACTTCAAGCAATCTATTTGATGTTCTAAGTTTAGTTTTGTACCCTATGTCATATCGGATTCATACTACATTGTAAGTTTATTGTATCATGTTAAATATATCTGAAAAACCTTAGAAAATACCCTTAAAAGCACATGGAAAACTAACGTCGAAATACATTTTCAGAAAATTCACTGCCATGCATGGCCGATCGAGCCGGTAGAATACTGGAGCTAATTAAGCCGGTGGAGTTTGAACTCAAAAGTTGCTACTTTTCGATTTTGGCAACTTCCCGTAGTTTACATTCAGTTTTCATGCATCACTTCGTCTTAAACCTTTTTAAACGAGTTGATCCATCATTTTTTCCATCATATTGCAATCTCCCTCGAAATTCTCACCCAATTCCCTCAAAATTCAAAGGCATTTTATTTCAAGTCCAGAAAACTCATCTTCCTAAGGACTTCAAGTCATATATAGTAAGTTCATGTTTACAATCTTAAGTTTCTTACACCTTCTTATCTTAGAAAATTAGGGTTTCTTCTTTAATCTTTAAGTAAACAATGATTGTAACTAACTTGAAGGAGATGAGTTTCTTGTACTAAAGATGTAAGTATTTGCGGTAAATATTCAAGGAAATTCTTATGTGATGAGTCAGCCTGCTAGATGTTAAAGATTAACCCACTACAAAAAACATCCATTCTTTTGCTATACTATTGTTTGTCACACAACAAAAAGAGTGTTGTTATATACTTACTTTTAGCCACAGAAGTGTGGCAAAAGAGTCTAACAAGTATATATTAGCCACACTTTTTTGGTGTGTGTGACAAAAACTAGTGTAGCAATAGAGTTTTTTTTTTAGTGACCTAATGAAAGAAATGGAAAATGAAAAGAGATCACTTGTAAAAGAAAGAAAATAAGAGAAAGAATGGTTCAAGGTGATGTGCATTGACAAAAAGGGAAAAGACAATGAATCCTTGAGGGTCATCGGCATCAGTCCTCACTGACACGCAAAAATAGTGAGCATTATGCCTGGAAGGTAATCCTTGTCTATAGACAAAAATAATGGATATATGGTTTGTCTTAGAAAGTAAAGTTCAGGCTCTCTATGTTAAATTCTTCTACACATGTAGTGTTATCCATGAACCTCATAAAGATGTAACATGGAAAGATGCAAAAAATGAATGAGAAAATGGGAACAATTATTTTTACTTGTTGCTTGTTTGTACTAATTAATACCATAAGAAAAACATTCTTTTGCTACACTAGGTTTTACCACGCATAATAAAATAGTGTTGTTGTATACTTACTTTTAACCACAGTAGCATGGCAAATGAATCTAACTAAGTAGATATTAGCCACATTTTTTGTGTGTGTAAAGCTAGTGTAACAATAGGGTGTTTTTCTTGTAGTGTAATCAATTAGTGGTAGAATTATATGCTTTTAGATGCTTGATTATATGATTTTAGATTAGATTAACGATTCAATAGATTCGCATTTCATAAGCTGCGAAAGAGAAACCATAATTCGTAATGATCCCCAATTAGTGGCTTTTGTCCCTTTGATGTTGATTTCCTTGGTGAGCTTCATAACTCACCTCTTACTTTGAATCTAGATGAACTATATGGTTTTGTATGATCCAGCCAATATCAATTGGTTCGACAAAATAATTAATGTGCACTTTGGTGATGATACTATTGAGACAATGGTCTCTTATGAGAACTTGGAGTTAACTCTAGCATTCGCGATGTGATATATGTACAATGGTTTCTGGTGTGTAATTTATGAAAGGTATTTCAGGATTTTCAGGGTTCTGGTTGTAGTTGTTGATTCATAGAAGACATGTATATAATGATTTAGTGTCTATTGAAAATTGTGAATTGGGATTTGTAGTAAACTGAGTCTTTTCATGTTTATCTTTCGCATTTAATTCTACTATGCACCGTGTAACGCTTCGCAATTCCAGAATTTTTTAATGCATTCTCGGGTTAAGACCAAACGGTCCGAATCTGAATTTTTACTCGGATTTTAGGTCGGGTCATTAAATTTCTCGCATCTTTCTAACTGCTCCACCTCTTTCCACTACCAGTTCATCTCGACGCTGACGGCTTATGTTGTCGGCATCCGGTCTACTTCTTTTTTCCCTATTTTCTTTGTTTATCAAATATATTTTTTTGTGTATTGAGGTTTAGATGATGAATCGGATGAGGATGTCTTCTTTATCATCATTGATATAGGGTTGCATGTAGCTCAATCCGGTAAATCTGAGCCACCAATGGAGTTGTAAGGTCATCTGTGTAAAAATTCCACATCGGTAAAGTAAAATCACGCTTCACCTCATATAAGTGTGAGACATAAAGATCTTGTCGGGCTCGGGTTTTTTCTTTTAGGCCAAAGCGAGGGACGACGGTCAAGCGGTTAATGGGACCATTTATAACTCGTTTAGATTTCTGGGACCGGAGTGCTGGGGCGTTACAATCTCTTTTGTTTCTCTGGTTTTAGTGTCTTTTCGGTTGTCTCTCATGGTTTTTATGGCGGCGCTTCGTGTGGGACTCTGGTGGTGCTAACTTTCTTGGCTCCTCTAGAGCCCCATGCTCCTAGCGGCGGACTTTGGAGTCATCTTCCAGGTTTCTTTCTGTTGTATCGTGGCGGCAGTTGGCGGCATCAGGCTAAGAGCGGTGGCGCTTCCTTTAAAACAAAAAACGTTAAAAAGAGAGAGGTTATTTTCTTCTTATTTCGGTTTATCGGCAATGATGATTTCCTTGCAGTTTCTACTCCTCATCACATCTTTGTCAATGGTTACTATTCGGATCTCGTTGTGATTGACAACTTGTCTATTCTGTATTAGTCCTGTTGTTTTAGGTTAAGTTCTTTAATGATTTCTTTCTATCTTTCTTTCCTTTTGTTTTGTTTGTTTTTAGGCCAGCTTTTGGCTGATGCTCATCCGGTGTTAGCTTGTCCTGGTCCTCCCACCTAAGTGCCGTTGAGTCAGCATGATTAATCTCTTTATCATTCTGTTGGGTCGGGATAATGAAAGGCCCTATGGGCGAGGGATGTCGTCTTTTACACCAAAGGAAAAAAAGAAACTTCTTCTATTTATGTAATTACTAATTATTGCTCAACAATTATAATGCTAGGCTCCGTTTGTTTTGAGTTTGATTTTGTTTTGGGTTTGATTTTGTTTTGGGTTGATTTTATTTACTAGTAGATAATAAAATATGATAAAAATTATTGAAGTATAATGATTAAAAAGTTAAAATGTTTTTTTTTTTTTTGAAATTTGTGTAGATAAAAAATGATTGGTGAGAGAAATTGAAATAAAGTACTCATTTGTTTTTTGGGGGAATGAGGGAGAAGGACATAAATATTTCATCAATTGAGTAGAAGGACAGTTTTTTGAAACTTTTGCATAAAGGACAAAACTATTTATTCACTGTCGAAATTCACTTGTGTTCGAAATTCATTTGTTTAAATTCACCGCCGAAATTCATTTGTCGAAATTCACTAATTTTCAAAATTCATTGTCGAGATTCATTTGATTTTCGGGATTCACTATCAAAATTCAATTTGTCGAAATTCACCGATTTTGGGATTCACTAGGAAGATTCACCGATTTTCGGGATTCATTTTGTTTGTCCTTCTCATTTATAAAAATTATGCGGTTGTCCTTCTCCCTATAAAAAATATGTAGTTGTCCTGTTACTTAAAAATATTCCAGATTGTGTCCTTATCCCTAATTTTCCATTGTTTTTTTATTAATGTTGCAGACAGAAAATTTACACAGATTAAGAAAATAATTAATATGTTTAAAGTAAAATATAAATTACTAAATTGTATTTTTTTTTTTTTTTTGAATATATGCACTCAAAAAAAAATATGATTATCCCTTGTTAATTTTTTTTTTTTTGTTTTGGTTTGTTTTTGTTTGTATATTGCTGATGTAATATTCATGTGACATCCCACATGTTTCTTGGTTCATGGAAAAGTTTTTCTGACATAAAGCACCTGTTTTCTCACATCTTTTACCAACTGCTAACAAAAACCTTTGGATGTATCCTATTCCTATATATCAAACTTGCTAATATAAATGCATATTACCATCTTTCTTCTTCATCTTCTATATATTTGATCTTTTAATTTTCCAAAAATGGATCTTGCCCAAATCCCACAAGGCTTAAGCCCAGATGAATTCTCTGATCTTCAACCTCTTATTTCAACTTACCATTCTTTTGACCCTGTACCAAACACATGCACTTCTTTAATTACACAACGTATTGAAGCTCCGGCCAACGTTGTTTGGCCGTTTGTCCGGAGTTTCGACAATCCTCAGAAATATAAACACTTCATTAAGAGCTGTAACATGTCCGGCGACGGCGGAGTCGGCAGTATTCGGAAAGTCACCGTCGTCTCAGGTCAGTGGCAGATGTATGTTACGTACGTTCGATTTTGTTTATTATTATTCAGGTTTTCTTTTCTTCGATTCTAGTTTTGTATCTCCGGTGACTTTATCCGGTAATATTTCAGGTATTCCAGCGTCTACAAGTACAGAAAGGTTAGAAATATTGGACGATGAAAAGCATATTTTGAGTTTCAGGGTGGTCGGCGGCGAGCACCGGTTGAATAATTACCGGTCAGTGACGTCGGTGAATGAATTCAAGAAAGATGATGGAAAGATATATACAATTGTTTTGGAATCATATATTGTTGATATCCCAGAAGGGAATACATCTGAAGACACCAAAATGTTTACTGATACAGTTGTGAAGCTTAATTTACAGAAGCTTGGGGTGGTGGCAATGGCAGCTTTGAATAATGGACATGGATGATGATGCATGTATAGATATATATATATATATATCGTTTGGATTAATGTTACAGTCAGAATAATACGATAAATATCACGAAATTACATGGTAATCGACTTCTTGAGCCATTTGTTGTTCGGTATTTATCGTGACAGTAATATTATTCAATTTGTTGAAAGTTTGTTGGTTGAAAGCCGGGATACGATAAAATCAAGAAGTTTGATTAAACTTGTAATCTTCTTTATTCCTTAAATTAGATGACTTTCCAAAAGATTTCCACTCATGAAAGCTAAAAATGGGCACAATCGTTAGCATCATTGAATATGATAAATATAAATTGACATTAATTTAAAGTAATAAATTTGTTTCATATAGTAAAAACAACAATATAATTTGTTCATAATTAATTATGAAGATATTAATGTGTTTCCTAAAAAAGATATATAGCCCGGGACCTCGATCCCTTACGGTACAAAGGTGCACAGAGGGCGTGCTGTGACGCAAAACGGCGTCGTTTCGGTCCGAAATGACGTCGTTTGGTTCCGATCTAAAAAAAAAAGAAAAAAAAAGAAAAACATAATTAAAACGACATCGTTTTGACCCGAAACGACGTCATTTTGGATGCACAACACCGCACAGCACACATGGCACAGCAGGGGATCGCGAGTCATATAGCCCGATAGATATTAATGTGAATGATGTGATCAGGAAGAAAAAAAAAGTTGAAAAATATCTCTTTCTTGCGCCCCTTTTCTCTTCTTCTGGTCAAACAATTTCATGTTATTTTGTCGTATATAGATTTATACACAGGCGAAGTCGGCTAAAATTAATTTTGTCGTACAAGATAAATGAACAGGACACATTATTTAAATTGCAAAAAAGACAATGTAATAGTCCAGGGCCGGCCCTATGCTAAGGCCGGCGACATCCGGGTCTTAAGCCCAATTCTGTCGGGGGCCCAACGGTATATGTTTCGTTAAAAGAAAAAAAAAATCGTGTAGATTTAATCCGATTCAACCTAATATAATATGTTAATTTTCTTTTTTGATAAAGCGCCCAAATTTTTTTTTTTACTCTAATTGATAAAGCGCCCAATAAAAATTTTACTTGACCAAAAAAATAGATATATACAAACAAGTTTTATTATTTTTTTGCATTTACGGATGTTAAAAACGCGATAAGTGTTGGAAAAAATGTAGTACTTAAGATTTGACGAGAGAATTAGAAACTCCAAGAAGCACGTTAATAACGTTGTCTTTTAAGAGATGTTTTGTCCCACACGATTTGTCACTAAGGGATCAAATGAAAATCACTTTCGGGATACGATGGGGGTGTTTGATTCAAACAAATGACTTGTTTGAATCAAACCCGAGAACACTCAAAGTTTTTCTAATGATGTTGTCAAATTTATGGATTTTCGTCTTCATACTTACGCTTTTATAGGTTGTAAAAGTACACCGTAAACGAATTGACGTACTCATTGCACGAAAGGGTAGGGTTGTCACTGTTCACCGGATGAAAGCATGCAACCCTTACACGAAAGGGTAAGTACATATCAGTTCGAAAATGCGTGTATCTGAAAATGCATATCCCTTCATGAACTGATTCTTGCATTGGTTTAGGTTTCGTTGCGATAACATTAATTCGTACGGCAACTTGTATGCAAACGATAACCAAGATATTTATTTATGAAAAAATATCTAACAATAAGTATGTTTTAAAAAAAAAAAATTTCAACTAAAAGGCCAAATTCGGAGACTTGTTCTTAGGCCCAATAAAAGAGAGGGCCGGCCCTGTAATAGTCAATACACAAAAATACCCTTAGGTATGTAATAAGAAAAAACATGTATAATATTCCGATTTTCAAAAGAAATAAAAAAGAACGTATACGTCATATTACGGAAACGAAATATTGTATTGAATTAATTTGGATTTAGGTTATATATATATATATATATATATATATATATATATATATATATATATATATATATATATATACTAGTCAAAAACTCGTGCATCGCACGGGGATAACAATATACCGTAAAACATAAAAGATTAGAATATAATTGTGTGAAGAATAATAAGATTTAGTTAGAGATGCATTGCCTTATCATAGAGAATTTTGAAAATGTTTTATCTATATATCCACACATTACATTGGTTATCTTAAGAAAAAAGAAATATTTTAAACGAATAACTCGTGAAAAAAAGATTAGTTTTGAATCAAGAGGAAAAACAACTTACGTAAGAAACACGCTCCAACCACCAACCCTTTCCGTAGCCTCCCTCATACGCATCTTACCACTGTCCACCATCTCCTAGCCTCAGCTCACCCCTCTCCCTTGCCTAAACCTATCCCCCAACCCTACTTAAAATATAAAAAAAACCTAAATTGTGCTTAAGAAACCCTAAACCCTGTCAAATCATTTTTCTATACGAAATCATAAATAACCCTACTGTCCCTACATATCTGGACCCACAGACAGCCATATATATATATTAATGGAAAATTGGACTTTTATTATTAAGAAGAAATTAAGGAAAATAATTGGAAATTATATTTGGGAATGCTTATTTAAGGCAAATAAATCTCATAGTTCTTATAACTTACTAGAAATCAGAAATATGTCTTTTACGTTTTTTGGGGAGGCATGAGAACCAAAAAAAGAGAAAAGGCCGAGAGACTTCTTCGTAAATCTAAGTCATCCGTCAACCGTTTTCGGATTCGAGTAGAGTATCGGAATCGTCGTGAAGATGGCGTCGTTTCAATACCAAAAGTTTGGATCTTTTCTAAAGGTATGATTTCGACCTATATGTATTTTTAGATGAGTTTGAAGGATTAAAACTCATGAATTTGTATTCTTGTTTGTATAGAAGCGTGTGATCGATCTAATCTAAATTTGGATTGATCGCATAGGTTTTCAGTGAAAATGATCAAGTTTTTGCTGCAGATTTTCTTGGTTTGGGGTTGGAGTTTTCTTGCAATCAAGTAAGAGGCTCTTCCTATGATTTAGTTATGGTTTATAAGGTTAAGATTAATGTTTTGATGTGTTTAGATGTTAGAAATCATGTCTTTTCGTTGTTAAAGAAGTATGGGACGATTTGGTTTTGTAAAGGTTGAGTTTTCTGCTATTTTCTGAGTAATTTCGTTGTTGAACAAGTTTGGAATTGAGTAGGAATTGTGAAAGTACGGAAAGGTTGAGTTAGGGTTTTCTGCGCACAATGCGCACGCATTGCTGTTTCAGGTTGGTCTGTTTTGTTCCCAGCAAGAGCAATGCGCACGCATTGACCCCAGTTTTGGGGAAAATATTGTTTTAAGCCATGAGATGAGTTTTAAATGTTGTTTCTCGATCTAATAACATTAATTGAACATGAACAAGCCTTGATTGAGTTTCTGATGCATCTAGTTCTGGCACCGAATGGATTCTTCCTAAGAGTTGAAGTTCGGGATTGTCGGAAGAGCATGATAGCTTGTGCTTTGATGAGTTAGTATTCATCAAAGCCTGTGTATGTGATAGGGTGCTGTGTCTAGCTGTCGAAGTGAGGGAGTAGGTCTGTTAAGGTGAGGTTAGCCTTGAAAACACTTAGGACTAGTAAAAGACTAAACATCATGCCTTTTTGGATAGGCACCGGACCATATCGCGATGTGTGGGCGTTTAGATAAAGTGAATAACTCCGTAGGTTACTAAGACCCCAAGTACGGCGGACTTCGCCGAACGTGTACACCATCGGGCTTTCCCCGTGGCTATTGATGTGATCCACTAATAGTTGTCCTTCTTCATCCATATATAGTCTTCGTAGGGTAGGTGTAACGTTGAAGAATGAATGGCTCTGATTAACTGCTGAGTTGTCACTTGATCTTTTTAAATTGGCCCGTTCAGCTTTTAACCGTTGGAGCATGTCCTTGTTGGATTCTAAAAGATAACTTTATAGCATCCAATGTTATTTCTCCACTTGTATGATTTTGTATCCATTAGATCAAAAGTTGATCAGATGGATGGCTACACGCCCTTTAATTTATCACTTCGTATATCTTTTTAATCACTTGAGAGCATTTGTCATTTCGGGTCTGAACCTTGACTCGTCTGGATCTTCAATGCTTTACTCGTCTACTTTTAAATTTTCTTGCTGGTCCACTCTACTTTTGAATATCCTAACTTGACTAGTCTGCCAGATAAATGGACAAGAGTTTGATCTTCCAGTTGTCTGGTCTTCTTGTCTTCAAATCTTCAAGCCTAGACTAACTTAGATTCTACAATTAAAATTAAAGTCTGACTAATCCTATACAATTCGCATGTCAGACTACCAAGCAAACTTATAATTGGTTTCTAAACAAATTATTTTGGTATCATCAAAACTTTTAGTCTGTGGGGACTTAAAAAATTCCCCCTTTTTATGATGCCAAAACAAACAAGCAATATAGACTATTGATGTGATCCCTGGGCTTTCCCCCGTTGCTGTGGTTCCATTTCCTCATTGGCTTCAGATTTCACTTGGTTCTGCTTCCATTCCATCCTCTCCAGATTTGATATCATCACTTTCAGAATTTGTTTCATGCTCTTCTGATTGCCCCTGTTCTTCTTCTTTTTCCATGCTATCCTCTGCACATTCATGTTCATCACTTTCAAAATTTCTTTCATGCTCTTCTGATTGTCTCTCTTTTCCTTTCGTTTCCATGATTTCCTCTCACGGTCATGCTCTTCTTGATCATCGTTTCGGTTTAATTTCTTTTATCCTCTTCATTATCATCACTTTCGAAATTATTTCATCATCTTCACCGTCATTTCATCATCTCTAGCCTTGTGACTCGCTTCATGTCTCTTTCTTTTTGCCAAGCTTTGTATGAGGAGGAACTCGGTCAATGTTGGAGTCAATTCTTCAAAGCATTGAACCTGTTTCAATTTGCATTATGAAAGTATTCATTATTTCTTTTATCATGGACTCACATACAAGTATTATGTGTTATTAAATAAAGAACTATAACAAGAATGCGGTGCGGTGCATTTCATTGCGGTGACATGCAATAACAATGCGGTGACCATTTACCGACCTTCAAATTTGAGAGACAATGACATTCTTAATATTTACCCGATGTTCGCCTATGTGTTGGAGCTTTATTTTTGTTAGAATACCCCTGCAGTTTTCTTAGATTCTACTTTTTTATCCTTGGAATCCATATGTGTGCCAAACTTTTCTTTCCCTGTGCCGTCTCTTTTTTTCATTTGCCTGTTTGACAAGATCTTCTATGATGTCTGTATGCTTGCAGAACCAATACTATAACGTACCAGTAGATAAATATGCATTAGAATGAAGTGACATTGGTTTCCAATTAGCATTTATAATGAAATACAATTATAATCAAATGTTGAGTGAGTGAACATACCAGCGGGAACACAGTGCATCCGTTTACATATCTTGCATGCGACCATTTTCGATTAAGCCCATTCTGCAGTTCTTTGAGTATATGGGATGACCAATCAAATGAAATTAAATTACTCAAGTCATCCATATAGTATAGGAATGACCATGGTATGTTCTGCCCTGAGGTGGCGAAGAAGATTGTTGCAAGTAATAGTAGACACAGTAGTTTCACCGTGTCTTCAACTGATGTTGAATCAGTTTCTTTTACTGTTTCCTTTATCAGTTCTTTCACCCCACATATCTTCATTCTCTCAACATCAGAGAACAATCTTTTTTGAATTGATATCTTCTTTTTGAGTTATTGCTCATGTCCCCTACCTCTTTGTTTCCATCTTCTATCGCAAATATGAGCTTCACATCATTTCTCGTTGGCATGTGATGTTCCTTTCCAATCTTGAAACCCCCCTTTTCTTTGTTGTATGCCATTATCAGCTCATCTAGCATATCATTCTTCTTTTTCTCTATTATATCTTTTGCTTTTCAATTGCAGCAAACAAATGTCTAAATGGAGTTTTCTCCATTACTTTCCGATGCTCTTCTGTTATATGTCCCTTTATGTCATGGAATATCTGGTGCATATTGTTGAGTGTTGATCTATATTGTTATCTTGTCCTGTAAAAAAGAAAATGACATTGGTTAATTCATGCAGTGATATGTTATTTACACATCTGCCTTGATTCCTTATTCAGTTACATCAGAGTTTTCATTCTAATAAAACACAGACATGTAATTTACACCTATGCCTTGATTCCTTATGTAGTGACATCAGATTTTTCACTCTAATAAAAACACAGACATGTAATTTACACCTCTTCCTTGATTCCTTATGCAGTGACATCAGAGTTTTAATTCGAATAAAAACACGGACATGTAATTTAGCCCTCTCGCCTTGATTCCGTATGCGGTGACATCGAGTTTTCATTCCAAAAAGTTTGTTGCTACTCATATGATATTCTCAAAGTTATAATGTAGTGACATGAAATTTCTCACTTTAACAACTTTAAATTTGTCATTCTCTTTCATGTGAATACAATATCATGATTTTTTCAGTATTATGATATAGTGAACTACAATTTTGTCCAATGTATACACCTCTGCCATAATTTTTTCAGTGGCATCATGTTTGTACTTCAACAACTTTTCATAAAGTGTACTCATTATTCATTGACATGACATTCTACTTCTTTTGAATGCAATGACATGATGTTTTCAACCTTATTATGAAGTGACATCGAGTTCTCATTCGAATAAAAACACGGGCATGTAATTTACTACTTCCGCCTTGATTCCTTGTGCGGTGACATTATACTTCTCTAGTATTTACTGCAATTTAGTTGCAATCATGTACACACAAAACTTATTTGTATCACAATGCAGTGACTTCATATTTACATAACATTGTAATGAAGTATAAAGTGGCCTCATTATTCATTGATATGACATTCTACTTCTTTAGAATGCAATGACATGATGTTTTCAACCTTATTATGCAGTGACATCAGAGTTTACATTCGAATAAAAACGCAGGCTTCTAATTTACAGGTCTGGCTTGATTCCTTATGCAGTGACATTATACTTCTCTATTACTTACTGCAATTTAGTTCCAAGCTTGTACACACAAAACTTATTTGTATCACAATCCAGTTACTTCATCTTTACATAATATTATAATGCAGTATAAAGTGGACTCATTATTCATTGACATGACATTCTACTTCTTTTGAATGCAATGACATGATGTTTTCAACCTTATTATGTAGTGACATCGAGTTTTCATTCGAAAAAAAAACACACGCTTCTAATTTACAAAGTCCGGCTTGATTCTTATGCGGTGACATTATACTTCTCTATTACTTACGCAATTTAGTTCCAAGCTTGTAAACACAAAACTTATTTGTATCACAATCCGGTCACTTCATCTTTACATAACATTATAATACAAGATAGATAACACTCTCTACTATGATTTCAATAATGTCTACACTTCGCCCTAAAATTGCTATCCAAAGACAGTAAAATCGCATTTTTCGTCGATTTGGCTTCGGAATTTGCGTTTATCTTCATCGAATCAATGATCTTCGTATTCTTTCCGTTTTTCTTCCGAGAGGTCGTGCGTTTTCCGTTTGAAGCGTTATGAGTAATTGTTATTAAGCGTAGCATATTTGCTTGGGCTAATTTGGTCTATTTGTTAATTTTTTGTCGTTATAACTAAGTGTTTGTTTTGAGTGTCCTTTTTGCATAATTAAGTCCAATATGAGTCCTTTTCAATAATTGTCCCATTATATTATACACTCAATATAAGGATGTATTATTATATCGATTTCTTTGTTTTGATCCAAAACATACGTATGAGTGTAACACCATGGTCCCGTATACCGCGTCATCATCCGAATTGCGTGTTTGACACATAAATTTTAAAATGAATCTTTAAACTTGATCGTTATATCATAGTAATAAAAGAAATATTTTGGGACAATAAACATTTTTGTCTCAACTTTTGTGATTAAATTACTATCTCAGGGTCTCGTTCATGTTAAATTAAAGTAAACAATGAGGAAATTAAACTGAAAGTGTACATGGATTTGTTAGGAAGATCATTGTGTCGCGTAGCCGTCACGAGTAATAATCTTCTGGAGATGGGAACATAGAATGGGAAATTAGTGTGTATTGGGGACAATAACCCTCTTACTCATTTATAGGTTGTCATTTCTAATATCGACGATCCAAATATTAGAAATTACACTTTAGTTATCTTCCCTTTAAGTCCATACCAAATTTAAAACTCAGAATCCAACACAAACCAAGTGACCATTTTTATTATGATTTCATACGGATACCATATGAAGTCCTACTATTAAATTATTAAATAAAATAAATATCCAACAATATGGGGAATGAACAGAAACTAAGACTCGGGAAATTTGACCCTCAAGTGTCTCGACTATCTCAAGTTGGCGAGCACACCGCCCACGGCTGCAGCTTAACCAGATTGCAAAGATGCAAAAATAACTCTAGAAACATACTGTTGTCGTCTAAAACATGATAAACTATAGAAATTGTAGCTAACATCCTCAAAAGGGAAAGTACTTGAACATCAAAAACTAGAATATCTATATTAGCATGCATACCTTATTCAAAAGGAAACAACTTGTAACTAAACATCAACGTATTCTTGCATATTTTCTCATCTAAAAAAAGGAAGGAGTAAACATTATCTGGACGCTTAGTAAGGAGTATAATATCAAAAATGAAATTCATATTTGTAAAATGGCATGGTTTCTATTACCATGCTTTAAAGGAAATGGTTTAAAAGCAAAACACAGAATAGCAAAATAGATTTACAAATTAACATTTAAATGCACATAAGACATGATCCTACCGATGTGTTCATATGTTTACTTGGCTTCTTACGTTACTTATTTATATTTTGAATTACTTTGCATTTTTTATATTTATTGAACATAAACTACACGTATAAAACAAATTTGAAACGTAACATAATCCATTTATAACGCTCGTATGACAACACACACATAGCTAGAAAGGTTTAACGGGGTATTTGAGGGTACAATGCCA
Organism: Gentiana straminea; assembly: GCA_036785695.1. Classification (NCBI taxonomy): domain Eukaryota; kingdom Viridiplantae; phylum Streptophyta; class Magnoliopsida; order Gentianales; family Gentianaceae; genus Gentiana; species Gentiana straminea. The sequence continues at coordinate 901,599 of JAVUPR010000273.1, forward strand.
TGGTTAAACCCCTTCATAAGGCCTTAGTGAAACATGGGTGATACCATCTAAGTTACTTGTAATAATCACCGCGTTTCTTATCTAGTACATAAACAATAATAACCGTCATCAACTAATGCCTTAGTGCAACATGGATGATACCATTTAGGTACTTTTCAAAGCATTTGTTGTACTATAGGTGATGGATTAGGGACTTCCACTATAGGAATGGCAGTGAAACTGAAATTGGTAAAGGTGGTGAAGCAAGAACCAATGGATGGTAATGAGCATGGTTGCCGCTTCTTTGCCCCTCTGAAGAAGAAGATCAAGTGCTTACCATGTCTATTGGTAAACAACTAGGAAACAAAGAATGAATCTAGCTAAGTCATATCCAAACTTATCTCTGAGATCAACACCCTCATAAGAAAATAACCCCAAATACGTAAAATCGATGCTCTGATACCAATTGTCGCGATCCAAATCTAACCTAGGGGTAGAACATGAAAAGGTCACTCGGCACGTGCCTAACTCGTGACAATTACACACGCCAGCCTTACATCAGAGTGATATCATACTAGATTTTCCATAGAAGCATTAAAGGTAGAAGACAAGAAATAAAACAAGAGAGAGGATAAAATTAAAGCAATCTCTAAAAAAGAATACTTGTCCAAAACTAGAATGACCACTACTGAACCATTGGTACAGAGCCGGTAGAGCGGCAACCGTGCCAACATAGACACACCTCATATTTCCACTACAACCACAATCCAATATCCATAACTTCCATAAATAGAAAAAACAGGATTCCAAGCACAAGACAATACAAAATTCACTGATACGGAATATCCTACTTCATTACCTACCTCAATCATCACGACCTCTCACACATACTAAAAAAGAAAGGTATAAGTGCTAAGAACTAAGAACAACACTTGCTTAACAATGAGGTACTGCCCCTACAAATCAACCAAAGGGAAGAACATGAATTGAGGTCTTAAACATCATATTTATCTGGCATAAGCAAAATCTCTAATTGGATCCTCTTACACATCATCATTGGAATCACATTCATCTGAAATTGTTAAATAAAGAGTGAGCTCACAGCTCGATAAGAAAACACAATCAAAAGGGAACCATATGAGAATATCCAAGAATATTTTCACAGTTCTTTAATGACTAGTAACTTTGAAACTAATAATAATAATAATAATAATAATAATGGAAATATCTGTATTAAGTAACTAATGAAGAGTGACACCAAATAGAAAGTGAACAAGCAATCATGAATGTCAGTGATACTTGAATAATCAACTTTTCTTTAGTGATAAATTATGGTGTCAATTTAGTGAATGAATGCAGATTGGTCCTGAGCTAAGTACTACGTCTTCATAATGCCCAAGTGAGATCCCAGTATAAATATGAGCCCTGGAAGGATAGGCTCCGCTCATGTAAGCTCAGATGACGAGGTAATTAATCATATAATAATAATGCAATGTCATGACGCGTCCTCATAAATGTAAGCCCTAGAGGAATATGTCCATCTCTTGAAACCCCCAAATATGGAGGTAATGAATAATATAATAATAAAGTACTAACCACGTAAGTAAGGACCAATCGATGCTCAGACACAAGCAAAACCCCAATCTCATGATATCTACTTCACCACATGATTTTATAAAAATAAATAAAACAACATATTAAAATATCAAAAAAATGACATAGCCCTAAAATGTTGGTTGGTTGCTGACTAAATTGTTGGGACCTGAGCCACCGCTGAGCCAGTGGCAGAGCTGTTCCAGAATCATTCGTAGCACATTCTCCAAACCCCGACGCAACCCAAACGCAACCCAAACTCCAATGTTCCTAGGCAAAATGCATTAATAAAAGAAACATAAATGCATAATTTTAGGAAAACATGTAAAATCCAGAAACCCCTCGATTATGTTTTTCCTTACCTTTTAAAGCATGAATCTGCAACAAAGATCACAACCTGGGGCTAAACAGAGAAATCCCTTGAGAATGAGCTCCTAAAAGAGAAAATAGCTTTAAAAAGGTAATAACATGAAGATTCCATGGAGGATTTGGATCCAAACACCCAAAAAGGAAAGAAAGAGATGATGAACTAGAATTTCCTTTACAAATGATGAAACTTGCAAGGTGGGTCTTCTTCTCCATCTTGTATGCAAGCTTGTTCTTGATTACCTAATCACGAGATGCAAAATATGAGTTTATTGATGATTTAAGAGTGAAAAACGAGAGTGAAGAGCTTCAGGTCGGCAATTAGAGTTTAGGGCGGGGAGTTTTATGAAATCAGATCTGGAATGAGGGGGATTTTTACCTCATGTGTCAGAAGGCACCAGTACACCGGCAGCATAGCCACCGGTACACCAAAGCAGCATAGCCACCACTGGCCGACAACTGAGACCTAGAAAAGTTTAAAATGCCCTTTCTAGGGTGTTTCACGTCATTACATATAATATATCAGATTTAGTGACATACTCAAAATCTCGGGTAATGGAGGGCAATATCCCAGACAAATAAACAATTTAAGTGGGAGGACAAATAAAAATATACATGCATAGTGGTGTTTTTTTTCGGATTAAGAGATGTTGTTGCACCTTTAGGCTATGCGTGTGCCCATCTATGATCGTATTACATAGATGAACCAATGCATGTTTATTGATTATAAATCACTAAATAAAAGTTATATCAATCAATTTGTGAGGTATATTGCGACAATTATTTGTACAATGAATTAAGTAAACAAATCATGTTTTACCATTTTCATTACATACAAAGATGTCAATGTGCGAAAAAAAGATGTCAAACTCTGCAGGCACGATCCGGACCGAATTTCGAATTAGTCGAACCGTGGATTGGGATACCGAAAAGCTTTTTAAAAAAAAATGTCAATGCACGGATTTAAAACGGACTGGGCACTATGGAGTGCTTAATAATCATTTAGGCTAGTTAGACTCAACATTGAAAATTAGCCTATGCCCACGAAAGTAAGATACATTTGGGCCTAAAGTCCAAATAATCCAACTGTTATATGGATTTTATTTAGGCGGATCTATTGACACTACATAAATACCTCCGCATCATCTGGATACCAGATTGATGTTGTAAGTATACCAAATTCATGTTGTAAGTGAACTTCGTCACCTGAATTTGAGTCAAGATGTTAATTAGTTAACACACCGAATATCACTAATGAAGCATCAATTGTGTTTTTTTTATCAATATTGTGTTTAGAAATTCTTCCTTTAATACAAAGATGAATTGAAATGTCATTTTCAGATTCGTTTAATTTTTTTAATCTATGTAAATTATTATCTATAATAAAAAAAACATATACACAAACACAATATTATGCTTTGGAAAATATTTTTTACTCACTTAAGAAAATAATTTTGTTAATTTTTTTTTTTTTTTTTCCACAGGGACGAAAGCTTTTTTTCCTAATCTACGGTGATGGGGGATCGAACCCGGATCTTCCCACTCTGGAGCCCGGGTAGTCCCTAGTTGCCACCACTAGGGTAGGGGATCTCCCCAAATAATTTTGTTAATTTGAATAAAATAATTTAAATCAATAAATAAATTTACTGTAGGTAAATTGTATGAAACGGTAGAAGCACACTACTGTGTTCTCTATATATAATTATATCGCCGCCGTTCACTGTCTAGGGTTTCTGGGATCCTACTACGCTTACTCGATTCACTTAACAATGGCGGAAGAGTCGCACTACTCTACTGATAACAAGAGAAAGTACGATGACAGCCCGGCGCCGACGTCGAGGAGGCCTACGGGTTTTTCAGCTCCAATCTCTTCTCTGTCGCCGACCGATGGTTCCTCTGTAGGTCAGCAGACTGCATCGTACAACAGCGTGCCTCCTCCGATGGATGAGATCCAGCTAGCTAAGCAGAAGGCTCAGGAGATAGCTGCTCGACTCTTCAATAACGCAGCTAACGCTGAGGCTAAAAAACCTAGAGTTGAGAATGGTAACGGTGGTGGCTATGATGCTGATGAAGGTATCAGCTTATTATTTGTATCTCGTTATCTGTTATGGTATAATAGTCCGAGATGTAGTTTTCCTGAAGATGTGGTGTGCGTTGGTTGTTTGTTTTTCGACCCTAGAGCTAATGGCTTTGCTGTTAGCTACTGTATTGTAGCAAGATATGAACTTTCTCAAAGGCTTAAGTTAGGTTAATTGCAACTTCTGTGTTGATATCTTGTAAATGTATTCAATTATGCTTATGTATTTGAAGTTAATGTCCTGGACTATGCTTGCGGGTTAGGTTGTGAGAAGTGCACGGTCAATAAATTTTTTTTGTTTGATGTGATGCATCATCGTATATTCAATATGAACACTTGCTCACTTTTGGTCCTGGCGTTTATATTGAAGTGTAATCAGGATTGTATCGTTCCCCTCTATTCATGGTTTGGTTCTGGAGGATTTAATTTACATGGTCATCATAGTGAAATCTCTCTAATAATAAGTTTATTTTATTCAGGTATGTATCAGAAGTCTTATGCTTCTATGGCTCCACCACCGACAAGTTCATATGGATACTCTAGCACAAGCAAGAAAATTGACGTGCCAAATGGAAGAGTTGGGGTTATTATTGGCAAAGGTGGTGAGACCATCAAGTACCTTCAGTTACAATCTGGTGCAAAGATTCAGGTTACGAGAGATATGGATGCTGATCCTAATTCACCCACCAGAGCTGTTGAGCTCATGGGTACCTCCGAGCAGATTTCCAAAGCTGAGCAGCTCATACAAGAAGTTCTTGCAGAGGTACTGCTTGTGTATTAACTGGCTTTGATTTGGTAAATAAGTATTGTACTCTGACATGTATTCCGAGTTATTAACCTGATGCTTAGAATTGCAATTGTATTGATTAAATGCAATATGACATGGAAGATGTGGTTACACTGATATTTTGTGGTTCTGACAGGCTACCGCAGGTGGTTCTGGTGGTGCTCCTAGAAGGGGGGAACAAGGTGGATCTGACCATTTTGTCATGACAGTTCCAAATAACAAGGTTATTTATGCTTTCCATGTGTTCATATTGTTTTTCGGAAGAATTTTGCCTTCACTGTTATAAAATGTTGGAATTGGTCCTCCTAGGTTGGACTTGTTATTGGTAAAGGAGGTGAAACAATAAAAAATATGCAAACTAGAACTGGTGCTCGAATTCAGGTGTGCTTTTTTTTTTTCTTTCCGTTACCTTTTTTGAAGTTTGGATTCTTGACTTTCATAGTTTTATTAGTTACGAGTTGTTGTTTAATGGTTTTTACTGTCAATTTCTGTTTGTCTCCGTTGTGCAATGCAAATTATGCTACTTTCTTGGTTAAAGTTGTGACACAGTATAAATGCTATTATTGATCTCGGCAGGTGATTCCATTGCACTTGCCCCCAGGTGATACATCTGGTGAAAGGACCGTGCAAATTGATGGCACGAGTGAACAAATTGAGGCTGCAAAAGAGTTGGTCAATGAAGTCATCAGTGAGGTATTTTCTGCGGATACATTTTATGGTGATATTCATAGTATACATGACAATAATTTTGCATCTCTCTTTAGACTAATATATATATATATATATATATATATATATATATATATATATATATATATATATATCTGTGGTTGTCGATTTGCTAGCTTTGCTTGTGCAGACAGGTAGAGCAAGCATGGTTTGGTTTCAGTGAAGATAATATTCTTTCCATTAGTAAAATCACTTATGTATATGTGAAATTGCTTGCTTCTTTTTCTCTATGCTTCCTTTCGACATATTGCGTCTAAATTGTCATTGCAGATTTTGTTTTGTTTTATTTTATTTTATTGCCTATGTAATAAGCTAGAAATGTTCTGTTGGGTAATTTTATATTTTTTGGGCTATGATGTTGGGGACTTGCACAAGCTTGATTTATTCTAAAATGTATCAATGATTTCTGGGTTATTTCTTATCTACTTGTGGCCTTGACGATATTTCTACAACGTCTCTTTATCATGGTAATGCCTTCTTGGGTTTCTCCTATTCTGCCAAATAATACTTTTTCCCGCATACAATCTCTCATCCTTTGTCATGGCTTACATTCATTTTTCTCTTGCGTCTCATGCACGTTTGGTGTTATATATACATCCCTTTAGGCGTGTATGGTGTAAGAAGTAGACTTCCGGTAAGTATGTCGTGTGTCATCCCTGTTGTTGTATTAGGAGAATTTGGCTTGTTCCCTCTCTAGTGATTAAATCTCTTATAGTGCTCAATTGTTACTTCTATTTAGTCATGTTGATGTTGCAGATACAAAATGTTTATAGCACAAGAACCCGCTTTTGGAATTATAAGAATTTGTTTACTTATTGTTTCCACAATTACATCTTGTAGCACAAGTTCCTTGTGGAATTTTTTGTATAATTTCCTAATTGATAAGAAAGGTCACTAAAACCATTTCCATATAGGGCTAGATGAATGTTAAAACGTAAAGAGTTACATCTTTTATATTCACTGTCCTCAAAATAGAGGACTGTTTACACATGATGGAGAGTGTGAACTTGCAAATGCGGCTGCTACATGTAAAAATATCCTTATCAACAGAATGCATAAAAGACCGTTCTGTACATGTAAAACATCTCGGAAGGATCTGTTACTTCAGGACTATTGCTGTATCCTTATCGGACAGGACATAATGCATAATGACCGTTCTCTACATGTAAAACATCCCGGAAGGATCTGTAACTTCAGGACTATTGCTGTATCCTTATCTGCAGAATGGATAAAAGATTGTTCTCTATATGTAAAACATCTCGGAAGGATCTGTTACTTCAGGACTTGCTGTATCCCCAAGTTATATATTCTGTTGTAGCATTTTTTCTTCTTTCCACAGGTCAATTGGGATGAGCCGACATTTCAGGATTCGCAGTTAAGATTTGTCTTCGTTAGGTGATAGAGATGATATTCTTAAGTGCGATATGTGACATCTTATAAATCATTTTCTGTTAAAATATTCGGATATCCCTGTGTTTCTATCAGACAGGTTTTTGGTCAGTCTATACAAAGAAGTGATAGAGGCATCAAAGCTTTTGCCAGCACTAAGGAGATATTGAACAACATGTTGCCAACATCCTATTAATTAAAATTCTTTAGTGAATATTGTGCCGCGTATTTTGTTTTTGGTACTGATATTATTGCTGGGAAATCTTGTAGGACTAGTGAGTTTTGGACTATGGTTACACCACCATGAAACCGTTTAGTATTGGTCTTCCCTCAGCCCTTTCTGGTATGGTTCTGAACTTTTTTATGATAATCATATTATGGAGATAGTTTTTTGGAGGTTTAAGGTATTTAACATTCTTATCCTTTATATGATTCTGAAATGTCCGTTGATGGATCCACAACACCTGCTTTTGACCTTTCTGTTTAACTTTTTTAACTGCTGCTCAATCTCTCACTGCAGTTTTTTTCTATTGGTCTCTATGTATTGTTCCCTGCAATTTATTGTGTTACTTGGTCTCTTGTTTATTTTTAGAATTTTTTGTATTTTTTTTTTTGCTATTGCTTTTTGTCTATATACACCTCGAATAGGGAGAGCATGGGCTTCTGCTGGAGTTTTTCAATAGTGCCAGCTCACCTGTACGGTATGTGGGTGTCTACACTCCCTTAAAAAAGGATTGACATTAGGCTAAATATACTTTGTTTTTATTGATAACTTTATCTGCTCTTTGCTTGTAGCGACCTTTTTTATTGCTTTCTTTTTTTTATTCGTATGTTGTGTATCGTTATGTGGTTTTTGGTTCATATAAGATAACAAATTGGTGCAGAATCGTATGAGAAATCAAGGAGGAATGTCTGGCGGTTATTCTCAACAGGGGTACCAAGCTCGTCCCCAAACGAACTGGGCTCCTCCCGGTGCACCTATGCAACAGCCTGGTTACGGTGGTTATTCTCAGCCCGGAGCATACCCTGGTTCTGCTCCACAGTACCCGAACCAACCTGCTTACCCTGGTTACCCACCCCAGCCTACTCCCGGTGGATATGCAACCGGGTGGGATCAGACAGCTGCTCCACCCAATCAACAACAACCAGGTGGCTATGATTATTATGGTCAACAAACAGCAACACCACCGCCGCCACATCAGCAGCAGCCAGGTGCCCCTGCTGACAACAGTGGATATGCTTACAATCAGCAACCTGCTTCTGGTTATAATCAAGGGCAAGCTTATTCCCAGGACGCTTACGGCGCGTATCCTCAATCTGGGTATGGGGGTCAGCCCCAAACGAATCCTAATGCAGGGTATGATCAGCAACAAGGTTACAACCCCCCACCTGATAGTCATACACCCTATGGAGCCACCCAGGGTGGTGGTGGTGATGGTACCCAAGTCCCGCCTGGCCAGTCATCCGCCACAGGACAGCAAAGCTACCCTACAGGTCAGCAGCCTAGCCCCAAGCCTGGTTACCCACCACAACCACAACCTGGATACGGTGCGCCCCCAACTTCCCAAGGCGGTTACGGGACCCAGCCACCTGGAGCTTATTATGCACCTCAGCAGCAGCAGGTTCAAAAGCCGCCTCCTAGCGGTCAACCATCTTACGGGCAGCCTCAACAGTCACCTACTGCACAAGGTGGTTATGATCAGTCTTATCCACCTGTTCAGCCTACTTACGCACAGCCGGAAACTGCTGGTCAGCAACCTCCAACAGGTTATGGATACGGTGCCCCCCCTCCATCTTATGGAGCACCACCACCTAACTATGGTCAACAACCACAGGCACCTATATACGGTGCTAGCTATGGTGGTGGAGGTTATGCTCAGCCTCAAGCTTACTCCGGTGATGGTAGCACAAGGGGAACAAGTGATTCTACTCCGTCTCAGGCAGCAGCTGTACAACCAGGTGGGCCAGCAAAAGCCTCACCCCCGAGCTAGGCAGGTTATTGATGAAGCTGCTACTGCTGCTGTGTACATCTTTGGCCTATTGATGGAGCAGTTCTTTACTGTTAGGCCTTTTAAGTTCCGTGTTTCTAGTAACTTTTATGTTTTTTAAACTTTTTTCAGACTGCTGTAATGTGGTTGTTTCGTTTTTTTGGAGTATAATTTTTGAAAACATATTAAATCAACTGTTCTTTTCAACTTTGCACAGACCATCTGCATATTTCATTATCCTGGTTGGTGTGGACTGGACTTTTGCTATTTGGTAGCAGTTGCAATAATATGTATATATATATATATATATATTGATTGGAATGTCCAACCATTGGCGTCTCTCACCTGGCCTTACTTTAGGCACAAGTATGATTTCTTTCCGTTTCGGGTGGGAAAATTGGAAGGAGAGTTTGACACGTGGTTTTTGAGGATTTGTAGTATTGTTTCAGGTTTATTTATCATAATACTCCCTCCGGTTCTTATTTAACTGTCGTATTTGTTAAAAACACATATATTTAGAAGAGTAGTTGTTGCTTTGACTTAACATAACACTGCTTTAATATAATTAATGCAGTATAGTTTTCAATCTCCCACCCCTTAATAAATACGGGTAGATGTATATTAATGCAGTATTGTTAGAAGTTAAGAGAAGAAAAGAAGAGAGAAGGATAACTCTTCTTATTAATCTCAACCAAATGGGGTTGATATAAATAGATTACAAACTAAGCTTAGAGCTAAAGCATGCTTAAAGGCATAAAGTAAAAAGTGATAAAGTGCATTTTCTAGATAAAGTAAATTGTAAAGTAATTAACTGCCTAGATACCCTTTATAAGGTGGTTAGATACAATATAGAGTGGTTATACTCAAGTTATCCTACTAGTTTAATAAGACAAAAAAACTAAAGTTACACTACTATATTTGTACATAAACTAACATATTAATATATGTTAAATAATACGTAGTATAATCCAATACTCCTCAAGCTGAATGGTAGATGTCAAGTAATCCCAGCCTGTCCACGCACATTTGAAAAGCAGATTTAGGAGCCCTTTGGTGAAGATGTCAGCTACCTGAAGCTTGGATTTCACATAGGATAGGTTGATGCTCCCATTTGTAACCTTTTCTGTGATGAAGTGCCTATCAACTTCAATATGTTTAGTTCTATCATGCTGTACATGGTTATTAGATATTTCAATGGCCGCCATACTGTCACTGTATAAACACATAGGTTTTGACACCTGAATTTTTAGTTCAGACATGATTTTCTGAATCCACAAAAGCTCACAGATGCCAAAGGCAATTGCTCTATATTTCGCTTCGCCGAACTTCCGGCCACTACCGATTGTTTCTTGCTTCTCCAAGAGACGAGGTTGCCAAATACATAGATACACCACCCAGAAGTAGATTTTCTGTCTGTAGTAGAGCCAGCCCAATCAGCATCTACATAGCCTTCAATTCTTGAGTTTCCTTGTGCCCTAAACATAACACCCTTTCCTAGACATCCTTTTAGGAATCTGAGTAACCTTAGGGCAGCATTATAGTGAATTACCTTAGGAGAATGCATGAACTGACTAAGTTGACTTACATCAAAGGATATATCTGGTCTGGTATGAGATAGGTAAATCAGTCTTCCCACAAGTCTTTGAAACTTTTCAAGATCATAATCTCCACCATCTTCATCCTTTCCAAATCTAACAACAGTGTCCACAGGGGTGTCAGCAGGTTTGCATCCTAACAACCCATAACCAGAGAGTAAATCCATAGTATACTTCATTTGGGTTAGTAAGATACCACTGGATGATCTTGCAACCTCTATTCCCAAGAAATATTTCAGAGGTCCAAGATCTTTCACATCAAATTGTTGTTGCAAGAAGTGCTTTAGGTGAGCAATTTTAGAGTCCAAACTTCCAGTGATGACAATGTCATCCACATATACTATACGAATGGTAAGTCCTCTCTGTTCTGAATGTTTTTAGAACATAGTGTGATCACCATGTCCCTGAGTATACCTTGCAAGTTTCATGGCTTTAGTGAACCTATTAAACCATGCCCTAGGGGACTATTTTAGTCCATAGATGGATTTATTCAGTTTTAGGACATGATTGGGTTTGGATACAAAGCCAATAGTGGTACCGCATATACACTTCTTCTTTTAGTTCCCCATTTAGGAAAACATTCTTAATGTCAAGTCGATGAAGAGGCCAATTCCTTGTTGCAGCAATAGATATCAGAATTCTGACTGAGTTGAGCTTAGTTACTGGAGCAAAAGTCTCATTATAATCAATCCCCATAGACTGTGTGAATCCCTTGGCCACTAGTCTGGCTTTATACCTGTTCACTGTGCCATCTGGATTGTGTTTGATATTAAACAGCCACCTACACCCTACTGGTTTGACCCCTTTAGGTGTAGGTATGTAGTCCCATGTGTGATTTTTATCCAAAGCATTCAATTCTTCCATGACAGCCTGTTTCCATCTAGGGTGATTTAGGGCCTGATGGATGGTTTTAGGTGTTTGAGAAGAATCTAAGTTTGTCAAAAACATCATATCTTTGGCCGGCTAGACACTTTCCCATAAGACACATATCCTGTCAATAGGATGTTTAGTACACTCCCTAGTACTTTTCCTCAAGGCAATAGGTAAGTCCGCGGGTGTTTCGGGGTTAGGATCAAGATTGTGGTGGTCCAATTGGTTTAGTTTAGTTTGTTCGAGTTGGTCTCGGATTCCACGGGAAGGATAGGGTCGGGAGAATGAGTTGGCTCGATTTTCTTTTGTCCGGTATAGATTATAGGAGTAGGAATAGGAGGTTAGGAGGCTCCTCCTCACTAGGAGCAACATATGTTTCGGTGTAGGAATGCAAGTGGGACTAAAATCAGGTATGGGGAGTGTGGTGGTACTTTGTAGAAACAGATAAGGTTCAATATTATGGTTCTGTTTTGTTTGGTAGAAGGGTTGGTCCTCAAAGAAGGTGACATCATAAGACACATAGAATCTGTGTGTGTTGGGATCAAAGCATTTATACCCCTTTTGAGTGGCTAAGTAACCTACAAAGATGGTTTTTATGGCTCTAGGATCCAGTTTGTTCTTGGTTGGTGAATGGTGCACAAAGGCTATGCATCCGAAAATTTTTAAGGGTAGAGAGGATACAAGTTTGGAGTCAGGGAAGGTCGAGTGAAGAACATCAATGGGAGTTTTGAATTTTAGGATCCTGGATGGCATTCTGTTTATTAAAAAAATGGCAGTAAGGACAACCTCACCTCAATAGAAGTTTGGGACATTATAGGTATAGAGGATGGTTCTAGCAACCTCCAGAAGATGTCTGTTTTTCCTTTCTGCTACCCCATTTTGTTGGGGTGTGTTGGTACGAGGTTTGATGAATTATACCTTTTTTAGTAACAAATGGGTTAAGACAAGTGTTTAGATACTCTGTTTCATTATCAGATCTTAGAACTTGGATTTTGGTTTGAAATTGGGTTTCTATCATGTTGTAGAAGTTTTCAAACAGGTATGGGACTTCAGATTTATGTTTCATGAGGTATACCCAAGTCAGTCTAGTATGGTCATCAATGAAGGATATAAACCAGGGTTTGTGAGTTAGGTTGGATGTTCTAGATGGGCCCCATACATCAGAATGAATAAGCATAAAAGGCTTAGATGCCTTGTAAGGAATGGATTTAAACACATTTCGGTTTGCTTGCCAAAGATACAATGTTCACATTTCAAATTTTCAATACAAACATCCGAAAATAAAGAGGGTACATCCTTTTTAGGTAGGGAAAATTGGGATGACCTAATCCGAAATGTAAAGACATTATCCTATTACATTTAGAATCCAAACTAACAAGTAAGACCACTTCCACTCTCGAAAGGCCTTCGCTATGGATGAAATAAAGTCCATCATTCTCCCTAGCACCTTGCTAGGGGTGGTCAGAACGAGCCGAACCCTGGTAGGGTTCGAGCTCGGCTCGAATTTTTCGAACCTAAGGTTCGGCTCGGCTCGAACTGATCGAACCTTAATTTAGCAAGGTTCGGCTCGGGTTCGAACTGGAATATTAGGAAACATGTTCGGTCCGGTTCGGCTCGAACATGCTCGAACCGTTCGAACATGTTCGGCTCGAACTGTAACCAAATTTCCAGAAAACCCGATTTCCAAAAAAAAATACATACATTATTGGGGGGATTACAATTTACAATTAGAAAATATCAAAATAAATATTGTCCAAATACGAAAATCACAACAGTCCAAGGTGCTTACTAAGTCCAACAGTCCAAACTCACAACAGTCGTTACAGTACAACATGTGCTTACTAACTCTCCAACAGTCCAAAATAACAACACTGACAGTTCAAGATAAATGCTTGAAGAGTAAGCAAATGAAAGTTCAAGATAAATAAATGCAAGTAAATAAATGCATGTAAGCAAATGAAAGTTCAAGATAATCATTCATGTGTTTTCCTTCTTTTTTGGTTGCTTTTCTTCGACTTTGGTGGATTGACACCGGCAATCGCTAAGCCTAGGATTGTTAGCTTTGGATTGACTCCTTCCGGTTCCGGATGAGGTTGAAACAGGAGGAGGAGGTGGAGCAGGAGCAGCATCATCATCTAGGAATCAAGAATTATACACAGTTAGGCATGAAACTTAAATCCCTAATGAAAAAAAAAACCAGAAAGTAGGATCATACATATTATTAATATACCACGTACCGGCGGTGTTGATAGGATCTTTCATATCGTATTCATTTTCATGCTCCAATTCATCGGGATCATCATTCCCCTGAAAGAAAAAAAAGTAAGAAACGAATATTAAAAACATTAAAAACTTGACAACATTATTACTAAATTTAATTTACTAAATTTAGGTAAACACCTTGGCCTCGTCTTTGAATGATCTGATTCCATATAATTCCTTTATCCAATCTCCGGCACAAACTAAAACCTCAACCGTTTCCCTTTTCATGGAAACTCTTCTTTTATCTATAACTCTACCTCCGGCACTGAAAGTTGATTCCGAGGCAACCATTGTGATTGGGATGGACAAAATATCCTTTGCCATCTTGGATAACACTTTATACTTCGCCTCATTCGCTTTCCACCAAGTAAGGGCATCAAATTTACAAACATTTGGATAAACTTCTTCATCATAATACAGATCAAGATCTGATTTTTGCTTCCCCTTTGATTTTGTTTTTGTCAAAAACTCATCAAACTTCCTTTTACGAATTGTGTCGGGGAGGTAGCTTGCAAGATGCACTATCACTATGGGGAGGTTTCTCATCGCCATATACCGTAGCATACTGCTTATATAGTTGCTTGAATTTACCAAAAACATAAGATGCTTTTCCCTCATGAATAGGAATATGATCATTAACAGTGTCTACATCCTCATCATCATCATCATCATCCTTGTCTACATCATCCTGCTGATTAGGGTACATTGATTCAAAAGCAAACTTGATCAACACCTTCTTATATCTTGGATCAAGAATTGTGCCAAAGCAAAGCAAAAGATCACACTCTTCCCAGTACTTATCATACTTCAAAGCCATTTTTTCAGCCATTTTCTGCATATGTTTCTTCTTAGAGGGATCTAACTGTTCATTGATCAACTCCTTAATTCTAGATAACTCTAAAAGAAACAGATTCACCGTTGGATAATTGCTTCCAGAAATTAGGTTAGTAACATCCAAAAACACTTGAAGAAAGTCACACACCTCACTAACCTCATACCACTGACTCTCGGAAGGGCAATAATTGTTTGCAAAATTTTCATCATCCTCCCCAAACTTAGTAAAACATTGTCTATACTTATAAGCAATAGACAACATCACATAAGTGGAATTCCACCTAGTGTTATTGTCTAATACCGGCTTATTTGGGGGCAATTTCAAGTTCATCCTATGCTCATTGAAGGAGATAAGTCTACTTTCCGAACCAAACAAATACTTGACTCCATCTCTAACTTTTTCAATAACCTTCCCAATTTCTTTCAAACCGTCTCTAACCAATAGATTAATGATGTGTGCACAACATCTAACATGGAAAAGTTTACCATCCAAAAAAAGATTTGAAGAAATCGAATCATAATCACTTTTCGAGTTTAGTTATACACACATCATTTGCGGATGCATTATCAACCGTCACGGAGGCAACTTTTCGACTAATTCCAAACAGATTACACACCCTATGTACCTCTTTAGCCAATACAACCCCACTATGAGGTGGAGGTACATTGACAAAAGAAAGTACTCTCTTTTGCAAATTCCAATTTTTATCAATGAAGTGAGCTGTAATGACCATGTACCCTATCTTTTGAACCCCTGACGACCAACAATCAGTAGTCAAACTGACCCTATCAACTTTCTTCAAAAGACCCTTAAGCTTTTCCTTTTCCATATCATAAACTTTGAAGCATTCTTGTCTAACCATATACCTACTGATCTTCTTATAATAAGGAGTATATGATTTCAAGAATTCATTAAAAACCTTATGTTCTACAATGTTAAACGGGTATTCATGTGCTAATACCATGTGTGCAGCAAGTTTCTTAGTGTTCTCGAAATTAAAGATAAAAGCAGAAACAGTACTGTCACCTTCTGAAAGACCCTTCAACTAAGTTTGAATGAGATTAGAACTAGAATTCACCTTCGGGTTCAATATTTTGGGAAAGATTTTATTCCTTGCTGGACAAGAATCCTTCAAGTGCCTCATTAAATGAGTAGTAGTCTTGCCTTTCTGAACTGATAGTAATGCATTACAATGTTTGCATTTGTTCTTTGGACTTGTAGGCTGATTCACTACCTCGAAATGATCCCATACCATAGATCTTGTTTTTCCTGCGGTTGCATTGCCTTCATTGCCTTCAATTTCATCATTGTCTTTAGCAACTTCCTCATTCTCAGTCGAGTCAGTCCCCTCTTTTTCAGATGGTTCAACTTCATCTAAATCCTCCTCTTCCCCCATTATTTCAATATCATTATTAATAGGGGTATCTGAAGAATCAACAAAAGAATTAGTCATTATTCTCACTCTCTGTTTTTAAAAATCAAATATGACTCTATGCACTAAACACGTACTCTAGTCTCTGGTAAAAAAAAATACTCTCTGTTAAAAAAAAAAACTCTCTGTTCCAAAACAAAAAAAAAAAACTATTCAACACTCTGTTTCGAAAATCTGTGTATCATTAATTCATTGTACAACAACAAACTCTCTGATACCAAAAAATTTATAAAAAAAAAAAAGAAAACAAAAACGGGACCTTGAGATAACGGGGGAGTCGGATTTAGATTAAAATCGGACATTGGTAGAGGGGATCAATCTGAGAATCAATTGATGATATTTGTCACCTGTCAAAGAGAAAACGAAAAAAAAATGTCGGTATGATTGATGAGTATACCGAATTAATTCAGTAAAGATGAGCGATCGAAGAAGGAGGAGGAGGAGGACTTACCGTGGGAAAGGAGGAGGAGGAGGACCGGAGCAAGAACTGAGGAAGAGGAGAGAGTCAGCAGCAAAGATGAGCGATCGAAGAAGGAGGCACAGCGCCACAGCGGCGGGCCGGCGGCGTCAATTGGAATTTGGAAACAGAGGAGAGACGAGAGTGCTGAGAGTGCTGAGTGCTGACCCTAATTTGATTTTGATTTCCTATTTTAATTTAATAATATATATATATATATATATATATATATATATATATATATATATATATATATATATATATATATATTATTGTTTTTTTAAAATATAAAATAGTTCGAGCCGAACGTGTTCGATACGGTTCGGCTCGATAGATGAATATCAAATACCTAACGTTCGGCTCGACGTTCGAAGGTTCGAATCGAACTCGAATCGAGCTTTTTTCGAGCCGAATACAACGAATCGAATCGAATACTGACGTTCATTTACAGCCCTAAGCACTGTCAATCTTCATCCGAGATTCCAGATCCTGAAATTCACAGCGAGTAGAGTAAAACTTAGCAACACATTTCATGTCCTTACAAAGCGGGCGACGACAGAGAAAAGGTTACAATCCAGCTTAGGAACATATAGAACAGAGTTTATGGTAAGGTTTGGTAGGATTCTAATAGACCCTAGACCAACCACCTTGGAAGCAGTGCCATCAGCAATAGTAACATAGTGAGTTTTATTACTATTATTGAAAGATTGAAATAGAGAGTAATCACCTGTCATGTGGCTAGATGCACCAGAGTCCACAATCCAAGTTGGACTCTTACTGTGTGCAGTAGCTCCAGTGGAGGGATCAGTAGTTGCAGGCATCCTTTTGTCAAACAGCATGTTGAGTGCCTCCATCTGCTCCTTTGAAAAACCACAAGACTACTCAGTAGCACTGTAGGCCTTCATTTGCTCACCCAGTTGCCTTCGGATCTTGTTTTGTTGGTTGTTCATGAAATGTGGGGGTTTTCCATGGAGTTTCCAGCAATGATCCTTGATATGTCCCTTCTTTTTGCAGTAATCACAAGTAAGAGAGGGCTTTTGATCATTTCTCTTGTTTGTCCCTTGTTGTATCCAGCATTAGCAGCTTCAGTGTTGGACATAGTCAAGGCAGAGTTTTCTCCTCCTGGATTGTACATAGGAGCAGGCAGAGGGGTAGGAAGAAGACCTCCATTCATTAATCCCTTCCTGCTTTCCTCCTTCCTAATTGACGGACGTTTTCTAGTGTTATTACAATCCTTACCGGCAGTGTACCGGGTCAAATTGTAGTGCTAGTGTGGTGAGTCAGGTGTCGAATCCTCAGGGAAACGTGTGGTAATTCAGAGTGTGGTTAAACACCAAGAAGCTGTTATTAACTCAATCTAAGTCGCAGTTTTTCCTTTTCCTATTTAGTAACCGTAAAACAGTAAATAAATACATAAAACTAAAAAGTATATATAGAAATACATATATATATATATAGATATAAATATATATAGGTACCAATACAATATATAGGATATAAATACTAGTAATTAGAAACTAGCCAAGAATATGTTACTGAATCAGTATCTCTTTTTAGTAGAAATAGATGTGCTTGATCTTTCCTTATTTTAAGGTTAATCAATTATATATAAACCGGTGTACTCCTAAGCTAGACAACTCCTCCTCACACGAGCGTATGAAATTGTCATATGCCAAAAGTCCTCTGTCTAATGTCATCCTCAAGCTCGGGAACTCCGTTTTATCATACGGCCGGTATTTTGAGTATTGCTCAATTAAACAGGTGATTTTAACGTGATAATATCTTGAGTCCAATTTTCAATAAGATTGGTTTTTCTAGGACAAATCTGCCCCCGGGTAGGAAATAGGATTCCGTTTGTCAGGCGGCCATTTTTACCCTCCGGTCTTTCTATTCATGATCGCGTATCCTAACTTCTCTGGTCAGTTCATCATTAGGTTACGATTCTTGTTAAATCGAGTAGCTAATTTAATTTTAACTTTTCATTAAGCGCAAATAGAAAGAGATTCAGTATAATCGATTTTAATTCCATTTTAACATAGTCATCATCTATTTCCCTAAAAAGATAAAACTAATTCAATTTCATATCTTGGCTAGATATAGAGTTAACCTAATATCATTATAACTAATATATAGATACTAATAACAACAAACAAACATAAAGACATTAAAAAGTTACCAGATTACAATTGTAGCGTCAGAGCCGTATTCTCCGGAAATAACAACTCCTTTAGCAACAACGAGCCTTGATAATCCTTCTAAGTATTACAACGATACTTATACTACATTATTATTTCGGTGAGTGCCGTTTACGGTATTTACGAGAATTAGAAACTAACTAAAGATAATATATATATATATATATATATATATATATATATATATATATATATATATATATATATATATATAAGTGATATATATATTGGTACACTTCCTACAGCCTGCATTTGATCTGTATTTATAGGCTGAGGTATAAGGCCGGCGCGGGCCGGGTCAGTACCGGCGCGGGCCGGTCCAACATTGTAGATTCTCTCCTGTCAGAGTCCATGTGCTGGTGGCAGAGAGATTCCGGCTCGGGCCGGTTTACTTCGGTTCGGGCCGGATTTTGAAAAATATCTTTCTTCGGTTTTCTACTGTTTCGATTTTAATTCTTCAGTTTTCCATCACACGTACCCTGAAACAGTCAAAAACACGAGCCACAGTAATTCTGACCACAAAAACTATAAGTTTTACTAAAATTATAACGATAATATCTATTTGTAACGATTTAGATTTTTATGAGTTTTTAGATATATTTTTATAGAATTTATACGATATTATCGTAAATACGATATAAAAAGTCATATAATATAGTTATATTTTTATCATACATCAACTACTCCCCACTTAGCTTTTGATCGTCCTCGAGCAAAATAAGCGATAATATATAAAATGTTATAATGCAAATAATATAGTTCTTAGACTAAATTTCTAACTTAGTAACGTATCTTATCAATATTATAATTATATTAATTTTATCAATCTAAGATTATTAAAAAGATAAAAAGTGTGTATAACTTAATAAATTAGTTATAAAATATTATCTAAATGAAATTTTACATGAATTACTTAATAAATATAAAATAAAATACTTAGAATAACTTTGTAATCGCCACTTTATGAAATTTCGGAATCAAGGACTATGTCAAGTAGTTGGCAAAATGGCTTATAATGTTCAGGCTCAGGGTGCTTGGCTAATCGAAAGGATAACAAAGGAAAATCAAAAGAAATAGAAGCAAGTCGTACGTGCTTACACCTTCAACTTTTGATCAAAAATATCTTGATCAGTAACATCCACGACACTTTGTTTTTCAAATTTTAATTCTACTAACCATATTATTTCTTTTTTTTTTTCTTTTTTTTTATTTTTATTTTTATATTTACAGAATACTAACATATCTGAACTCATTACCAGAATCGACTATCTTTCAAGCGTCATGAGGTGAGAACAAATACATCAGTACCTAACTATTCCAACTTTTTCTTTTTCTAGAAAATAACAGTTTTTGATAAAAGATTGCCTTCCGAATAATATTTATTCCAATCTCAGCATATACCACTACCGAATTTCGATGTCGTCACCGCTATCCATAAGCACATACTAAACTTGCGGGAGTTCAAGGAAATGTAGACCATTTTAAGTTAAGGGTCGGTTATATCTAGTTAATCATAATGGCTAATTTCGAGTGAGGTCTTGATCACTCTACAAGGCTGAGGTGGGGACAAAAATTGGAAATTACGTTCGGGTAGGCTTATTTGGCCATAGTTAATCAAAGTAATGCCAAAAATCTCATCATTCCTAATCCGATTCCAAATTCATATTTGTCTTGAAAAGAAAATCATTCTAAAATTTTATTATAATTATAAGTAACTTTTGTCTAATTTCATAAAAAAAAATATTTCATAATATTTATCTAGGTATACATACTTAAAATCTTGATAAAAATCTAAAATAGATATAAATAATATAGAAATTATATATCGAGATTACTTTACTTAATTAAAAATTTATTCTATCAAAATATACTATCCATATTATAAGAATTATATATTATTTCGTTTATTTCCTTAAGAATAATTAAACTAAGTGCATCAGTAATTGATATAATAAATTCATTTTATTTACTAGCCAATCTCTACTCCCCACTTATGAATTGGCATCGTCTCGATGTGTAATGAGTAGTAAAAAATTGGTTTAGGAAATAAAATAAATTTTATAACGGTTGAATATTTTTTGTGTCATACAGACGAGCGTTTATATAGCATAGCATAATAATAAATTAAAACAAACAAATATATTACAATATTAAAAGAAAGTAGAGGTTAACTACTAAAATACTACTTAAAAAACTAGAAAAACTGAAACTAAGTTAATTTTTTTTCTTAAACTAACTTATTCTTACTTAACTTAACTGACTTCTTCATCATAAAACATCTAATCTTCTTCACTAGACGAACCTCCTGGTATACCCTTTGGTAATATCCCAACGAGGAAGGCGAGCGGGGAAGATTTCATATGTCGCTCTTTCTCGGATCTAGCCAAATGAGTACAAATTCGGGATATCAACCATGCAAAAGGCATTGGCTGACGGTTTGGTTGTTTCCCAAAGGCAAAACTCACAGCAGCCTTTTGAATTAAGACTCCCCAATCTATAACAGCTCCACAAGAGATGGCATATAACAACAGCATTTCATCATCACTTATCTCTGAAAAATCAGCAGTAGGGTATACTCGGGAATTGATGAAACGTTTCCACGTTCTAAGATGGGGAAGTAAGGCAGCGGTGGAAATATCATGATTATTACTATACTGTGAGAATATGACTTGGTAAGATTCCTCCCGTTTGTTAATGAATCCAGCAGTAGTATCAAGACGCCATTGATACTCAAAATGACTAGTCGGTGACATTTGGACAGGTGGTATATGAAAAACGCTATTTATGACAATAGATGTGAAAGGAACAACAACACCTCTAACTGTAACAGTCTGTGTTGCTCCGACCGTGGTAGCTTCGACAACATGGAATAAAATTCTCTAACCATCGTAACGTTAACACTTCCTCTTGGCATACGACAAAAACGTTCCCACCCATCACCTTGCATCCGTATGAATGCCCAATTATCTACTTTCCGAAAATTTAAACCACTTTTCAATCAACACCGGTGGTGATTGAAATTACGATAAAAGGATTTGGAGTTGAGTCATTCATATAATTATAAGGTATTGGGTGAAAAGTTGGATAATAATATTCGGGATATGGAAGCACATAATTTGGGGTATGAGGAGGAGAGTAACTATTAGCGACGAATGATCGGACATTTTATACGGTCTTTATAAGAAAACGAGAAGCTTTATGCACCTTTGAATTAGCAATTTGAGGAATGAGGCATCTTGTTTCCTTATATAGAAATGACAGAAACAGATAGGAAACAACCTGAAGAAGGTCGGTAGTACACCAGACCGGCGCGGGCCGGGTCAGTACCGGCGCGGGCCGGTGCTACAGTGCCCGTTCAAAGATTTTTGCATTTCAGGATGTTTTATCAGGTCCCTTCAGTGTGTAAATATGTATTTTTGTCTAAAACATGAGGCTAAAGTTTAATAAAATAGAAATAACAGTAAAAAAAACGTAAAACTACGAAGTGCACTACCCACAGAGTGCATCAAACAGTCTAAAACAAAAAAATCAAACCATAGTATATCGTCATACATCATAACATAGGAAAAGTTTATTCAAATTACTAATCTTCATCGTAATCCTCATCTTCGTCATAAGATGAGTCGAAAAATTTGAGAATGATCCATACATACTAGAAGTAAAATCAGCCCCTAGAGGCGAGTCGTGCGAAATCATAGTTGAGCTGTTGTGGATCCGGCGAAGTAGATGCTTGAAATGTAGCACGAGTTTGCCTAGTCGTCATCGTCACCGATCCTTCCAATCCAAACGAGGCGAGACCTGCTTTGTCACATCTCCCTTTGAAGTCACTCCTCCCGTACCCGTGGATGTATCAAACAAACCGTAAACTTACCACCCTGTCCTACGGATGACGGCATATAGTCCTGGAATAAAGCTGGTGGTGGAATAGGTGGAATCCAATACGGCATAGTATAGGGGTCGGGCGACTACGAGGATAACGAGCGAGAAATCTCGCATATGCGGGATCTATCTCACTTATGAAAGCTCGTGGCCTCTTTGGCCAATCCTAAGATCCTCGGCCCACTTCCTATTACGTTCACAAGCTAAAGCTATATTAGCATCAATTCTAGCGAGCACGAACCATATCTTTGAAACATAGCCTCGATACGGCTATTACGGCTCGAATTGGCTGCGCATTTCTTGTGTGTTGCCTAGTAGCTCGAGTCTTTGGAGTACGAATAGGGGATGGAGGTGGTGGTTGTTGTTGTTCTTGGCGATTTGGGTTATTGTAATCGATTCTACCCGGCGGGTAAGGCGGTTAGTTTTTGACCGATAAGTGGAGCACAAGGTGACATAATCCTATCTGAGGGTAATTTTGGTACTTCATGAAGATCACACAAGGCAGATATAAGATTAGGGAACGGCATACGTCCCCCTCGAGTTTTATTCTTAACAAAATCACATGCCTTGGTAAAGATTAGTTTTCCCAGATTTATTGGAATGTCATGAACCATAGCCCAGGCTAAAACAACATCTTCCCGACCATAAGCACATAAATGAGCCGAAGGATTAACATTATATCCTATAAATTGCTTAATAGCCCTTATGTCCCTTATACAACATCCATAAGGAAACCTATTATCCTTAAATGCTCTTTGTGGAATCAAAGGCGACAAGAGCTTCATATGATTTAGCCGAGGAGTCTATCGAGAGGTCTAAATTCCAAACAGCATGATAATCATCATCATCAAGTATCTCAGGTAAACCATAAATAGTATTAATCATAACAGGATTGAAAGTGACATTAACCGTCCTAAGAGGGATAAATTGCAGTTCTTCAAGAGTAGCCCTATCATAAGTAGACAAAACAGAATAGAACTCGGCTACCATTGTAACATTTATGTTACCAGTGTGTTCCATTGCAATTTCCATCCACTCCCTATCTTGAAAGATTTTTTCACTTCTTCTCTACACAGTCAAAATCAATACCACGTTAAAGTAACACCGCACTTACTTAAAAATCCATTATAGGCATTCTTAGCTTCATTACTAGCGGTTTTCTCAAAAGAAACGGCTTCTTCGAGTTCGTTTAAGGGCCGCGGTTCATGAGCGGTACTACAACGGGGTTATACGGCTTTCTTTTCTTAGCGGTTCTCCTAGATGATGAGGCCATCTACGATAAGGGTATGACAAAATAGCAACAAAAATCAACAACAAACAACAAAATTTAATAAGTACTTAGACCAAAATATTCAAAAATAAAATTTATAAAACTAAAAGCTTAATAAAAATTGATATATGGTTGATATATATATATATATATTGTTACCTTATAAAGATAGAAAAAGTAGATAGTTGCCGGAATGTATGGTGGTCGCCGGAAAGTGTTGAAAAGAGGAGCTTTGCTTGCAAAATCTATCCTTTTATGCAATAGTGATGAATTTATGTAGTGGAATGGAAGAGAAGATGATTAATTAAGTAGTTTGGGATAGAAAATTTGGTGAAAAGTGATGAAATTTTTGAAGAGGGCAAAAGGGGTGGGGCGGCTTTTTTGGAGTTGAAGAAATGAAGAAGATGAAGATGATGGAATTGTGATATTTTAGGTTATAAAGCTAACGAATCGAACCGAACTCTTATCGACTCGAATCGTTAGTAATTACTCGATTCTCTTTTTTTTTTTTTTTTTGTGTGTAATAATTGAAATTATATCATAGAAACATTTTTATAAAAATCATAAAATTATTTCATGATAAAAAAAATTATTACAATTTTTTATAAAAGCTTAAAAAAAATATTTTTGGTATGATAATCCTTAATTATATCATATAATTCATATATATGATATAAAAATAAGTTTATCATAAATTTTTTATGAAATTTTTGAAATTTTTTTAAAAAAAAAAAAAAAAAAACATAAAACTTAATCTAATTCTACTCCTATCATCCTTAAATCTTCAAGATTTCTATAATAACGGTCCATCAACCTAATTCCTAGAAATGACGCGTTTGAATTCTCTCTTTGTTGTCCATCGGGATTTTCGGATAACCACCTAGTCGTTCCCATCTTAATTACATTCAAACATTCATCCTGGGATTTGGTTGTGCTGTCTCCACATTTTCCATGATGTTCACTTTTTCCACAGATTCTACATCTCATTAGAAATCTTGCCCTTCTCTTTATAGCACTTCTCGATTTTCTATTACAAAGATCTCTTTCTCTGATTTCACGTAACAGCTCCTTGTTCAAATTAAAAACTAATGCTTCTATTCTAAAGGCAACATCTTTATCTAAACCTAATTTTAAAAGTAAAATACAAACTTCTATTCTATCTATAAAAGGCATTCCAGTTCTTTAACGTCTATCCGGTAAAAGACGAAACTAATTAAATTGCATATTAAAAAGTGAATTAAAAAGATAGTACCCGTAATCGGCTGAGTTTAGAATTCCTGCTTCCTTAATCTGTTGGAGGGTTGATAAGCAATAATATTTCTTCTGTTTTTGGTATCCCTTCAGTTTCCACGAATAATTTTACCCTGTGGCCATTGGCTATGAAAGTTGTTTTTCCATCAGTTAGTTCAACAGCTCCAGACTTATAAACTTTAGTTACACCGTATGGACCTGTCCATCTAGATTTAAGCTTTCCTGGAAACAACTTTAAACGTGAATTGTATAAAAGTACTCGATCATCTACATGGAACTCACGACGATAGATTTTCTTGTCATGGAAAGCTTTCGTACGTTCCTTGTAGATTCGAGCATTTTCATAAGAATCGAGTCGAAACTCTTCCAATTCTGTTAACTGGAGTAACCTATGATCACCAACAGCTTTAGGATCAAAATTTAGGAATTTAATAGCCCATAAAGCTCGGTGTTCTAATTCAACGGGGATATGACAAGATTTACCAAAAACTAATTTATAAGGAGAACAACCAATTGGTGTTTTAAAGGTACATTTTGTATGCCCATAATGCATCATCTAGTCTTTACGCCCTTTTCTACGATTTGAGTCCACTTTGTTTTCTCCACGATTCTTTTAATTTCTCTATTAGACACCCTCTACTGTCCACTTTAGTTTGCGGATGATAGGGTGTTCCTAGTTTATAAGTTACACCATATTTCTCAATTATCTTAGTAAATGGTCGGTTACAAAAGTGTGAACCTCTATCACTAATGATAGCCCTCGGAGTGCCATATCTTGTAAATATATAATTTTTAAGGAATCTTAGCACAACCTTGGTATCATTAGTGGGAAGAGCTTCAGCTTCTACCCATTTCGAGACATAATCAACCATTACTAGAATAAATCTTTTTCCAAACGATATAGGGAAAGGTCCCATGAAATCTATACCCCATACATCAAATAATTCACATTCTAAAATCGGTTGCATAGGCATTTCATGTTTTTTAGATATGTTTCCCCATTTTTGACAAGATTCACAAGATTTTACATATTTATACGCATCTTTATATATTGTAGGCCAATAAAAACCACATTGTAAAACTTTAAAAGCAGTTTTCCATCCTCCATGATGACCCCCTGCCTCACGATCATGACAAAAAGATAAAATACTTAAAATCTCATTATCAGGAATACATTTTCTGATTATTCCATCCGAACATCTTCGGAAAAGATCTGGTTTCTCCCAATAGTAAAACTTTAAGTCGTAAAAGAATTTTTTTTCTCGTTTGCCAAGTCCGGTGAGACGGGATGTACTTACGGGTAAGATAGTTAACGATATTCCCAAACCATGGTGAATTTTCTTTTGATGGTATTTTATCTTTTAATAATTGCATGGTTGAAGGAGTATCGATCCTAAAAAGTTGTTCATCCGGAAATGAATCTCGTATTTCATTTCCTTTTCCTTCATCATTTTCCATTCTACTTAGATGATCTGCTACTACATTTTCACTCTCTTTTTTATCCTTAATTTCAATATCAAATTCTTGAAGTAACAGAATCCATCTAAGAAGACGAGGTTTAGCATCTTTCTTAGTTAGAAGATACTTCAAAGCTGAATGGTCTGTATAGATAATAACCTTAGATCCAACGATATACGATCTAAACTTATCTAAGGCAAAAATTACAGCCAACAGTTCTTTCTCTGTAGTTGCATAATTAAGTTGAGCTGCATTTAATGTGTGAGATGCATAGTAAATTGCTTTGAGTACTTTGTTATATCTTTGACCTAAAACAGCTCCTACAGCTAAATCACTCGCATCACACATAATTTCAAATGGTAAATCCCAGTCTGGTGATACCAGAACTGGTGCAGTAGTCAACTTCGCTTTTAGGGTCTTAAATGCTTCCATACATTTATCATCAAAATTAAATGGTACTTTCTTTTCAAGCAAATGACTTAGAGGCTTTGCTATTTTCGAAAAATCTGCAATAAATCTCCTATAAAATCCTGCATGTCCGAGAAATCCTCTCAAAGTTTTTAGATTAATTGGTGGAGGTAATTTTTCAATTACTTCGACTTTAGCTTTGTCAACTTCGATACCTACTTCAGAGATTCTATGACCTAGAACAATTCCTTCTGATACCATTAAGTGACATTTTCCCAGTTTAAAACTAAATTGGTATCTTCACAGCGTTGCAATACTCGTTCTAAATGCGATAAGCATTCATTGAAAGAATCTCCATAAACACTAAAGTCATCCATAAAGATTTCTAAGAATTTCTCGACCATGTCAGAAAATATTGCCATCATACATCTCTGAAATGTAGCTGGAGCATTACATAGACCAAATGGCATTCGTTTGTAAGCAAAAGTTCCATACGGACAAGTGAAAGTAGTTTTTTCTCTATCTCCCGCCGCAATGAATATACGTAAGTAGCACGAATAGCCATCTAGGAAACAAGTAATATTTATGTCCACTTAATCGTTCCAACATCTGTACGATGAATGGAAGTGGATGATGATCTTTCTTAGTATGATCATTCAGTTTTCTAAAATCAATACACATTCGATATCCGGTAATTTCCTTTGTCGGAATCCATTCATTTTTATCATTTTTTTACCGTGAAACCTCATTTCTTTGGTACCACTTGAGTTGGACTTACCCATTCACTATCTGATATGGGAAAGATTATCCCCATTTCTAATAGCTTAATAACCTCTTTCTTAACAATGGATTGTAAATTTGGGTTGAGGCGGCGTTGTGGCTGAATACAAGGTTTAGCTCCTTCATTTAGAATGATCTTATGAACGCAAATCTCAGGGCTAATTCCTTGAATATCTGCCACTGTCCATCCAAATGCTTTCTTATGATTTCTTAACATTCTAAGCAATTGATCTTCCTGTTCATTAGTTAAGGTTGATGAAATAATAATCGGTAGCAGATTATCAGTTTCAAGAAAAGCATATTTCAGATTTGAAGGAAGTGGTTTCAATTCCAAATTCCTTGGCGGATCTTCTACTGAGGATTTTAAAACTGGTCCTTCTAGTTCTAATTACAAATATTGATGCCATGGGTGCTTAGAAAACAGTCCTTTATTAAGATAAAGGATTACTTCTCTCATTTCAGTATCATTTTCATCTTCTTTATAGATAGATAATGCCAAACATTCTTCTAGTCTATCTTCATAATCTAGCAATTTGTCGTCACAGAATGTAGATATCTCATCTATAAAAGAACATGATTCTGGTGATTTGTATGGATGGTTCATAGCTTTGAAGATATTGAAAGAAACTTCATCTTCGTTAACTCTTAATATTAGTTCTCCTTTTTGAACATCGATTAATGTTCTTCCTGTAGCTAGAAATGGACGACCTAGAATAATTGGCGCTGAATATCCTTCTTCCATTTCCATTATTACAAAATCCACTAGAAAGTAAAATTTGTCTACCTTAACCAACACATCCTCGATGACTCCTTTAGGATGTTTAATCGATCTATCTGCCATCTGAAGGGTCATTTCAGTATTTGTAAGCTCTCCTATGCCTAGTTTCCTATAATCCTCATAAGACATGAGATTTATACTTGCTCCGAGATCACATAGTACTTTTTTAAACAGAAATCCTCCAATCTCACATGGAATGGTAAAACTACCAGGATCTTTAAGTTTAGGAGGTAACTTATGTTGAAGTATTGCAGAACATTCTTCATTAAGGCATATATTCTCATATTCTTCTAACATTTTTTTGTTTGATAGAATATCTTTCAGAAACTTTCCATAGGTAGGCATGTTGATTAGGGCTTCGATAACAGGGATATTGACATGAATATGACGAAAAGTATCAAGGAAACGAGCATACTTCTTATCAGTTTTAATCTTTTTAATTTGATCATTTGGTGGGTAAGGTAAAGATTCCAAATCTATAACCTTTGGTTCTGAAGTTAATTTCTCTTTTCCTTTTTCCTTAAATCTTTGAGAATCAACTGGTTGCCATGTTTCATTATCATACGATCTTTTCTTTGAAACATCCCCTGTATCAATTTTTCCTTTTTCGGTTATTGGCAAATCTTCCTTCTTTTCTTCAGTGTTGTTTTCTTTAACATGTTCCTTAAATAAGGTTCTTAGGTCACTGTCCATTGGATTTTTTAGAATCCTAGGGATTTTGACCCATTCCTCATTCTTACTTTCAGGTTCAACATTACTATTTTGTCTTAAGAAATCTTCAATAATTTCTTCTTCTTCATCAGTGAATTCAAGTTCATCTGAGGTTTCTATATTCGTTTCAATTTTACCATTTAAATCATTCTCTACTTCATTATCTCCTGAGTTTTCTGCTTCAGTATTCCCACAGAGTTTTCTACTCCTAGTAATAACAGCATTTACCTCTCTCGGGTTCCTTTCGGTATTACTTGGTAATCCTCCTGGAGGTCTACTGTTTTTACGTTCTCCTTCTCTACTCAAATGATCTTCCATATTCCTTATTGATGCTTCTATAGTTCTCATTCTGGTATCATGTCCACTCATGGATGTTTTTAACGTACTCATATCCTTAGTGACTGTACCTATAGAAGTTATCATAGTTTCTACATTTTGAGCTTGAGTAGATACTACACCCATCATGTTCTCCATTAATTTCTCCCATTTATCAACTCCTTCAAGTTGAGTTGAACTTTGGGTGATGGTATACTTTGAGTAGTATGTTGTGGATATGATCTAGGCAATGATTGTAGATTTTGATTTGCGGAATCTCCTTGATAGACTTGATTACTATATGAATTCTTATATTGAAGCTGGATACGGTGGTTGGCCTTGCTTACTAGGGGTTTCGGACCAACGAAAAGTAGGGTGATCTCTTCTAATAGCATTAAACGAGTTTGAATACGCGTTGTTCAAATTCTTATGCTGTTGTAAAAAACTCACCTCCTCCCTTGAATATCCTTCTGGTTCTTCTTTCCCTAATGATGCATTATCATGATTTGAGTAGTCATTCGTTACATTATTTTCCGAGTTAATATTCTTACTAGCTTGTAGGCCATCAAATTTCCTACTCAAATTCTCCAAGTGTGCTAGAACTTCTGTATTCGATGTACATTCTCCTGCAAATGCTACTTTTCTTGTGCTAGAACCGGTTTCCCACATTCGGTTATTTTTGGAAATCTTTTCAATAGCATCGTAAACTAATTGGGCTTCACTCATCATTAAAGAACCACCACATGCATGATCAACGTCTACACGTGAGTCTTTCCTTAGTTTACGACAGAAAAGTTGGATTTGCATATCTAAGGAATAACCATGATCAGGACAAGCTCTTAATAGTTTTTAAATCTTTCCCAAGCATTCCCAAGCGTTTCTTCATATCCTTGTCTAAAGTTAGCAATTTCGGCCTTTAATTCCAAATTTCTACTAGGAGTAAAATACTGCTTTAAGAACTCGGTTTGAATCTCCTCCCAACTAGTCAATGAATGATGTGGGAGTGACATAAACCAATCTCGTGCTCTTCCTTTTAAAGAAAAAGGAAACATAGACATCCTTGTTAATTCACGATGAGCACCTTGACTTTTGGCTGTATTGCACAATTCTTCGAAAAGATAGAGATGATGATGTGGATCTTCATCATCCTCTCCTAGAAATTGGGCTCTTGTGTCAATTAAACCAAAAAGATGAGATTTTATTTCGAAATTATTCGCTCCTTCATTTGGTAAAAGAATAGGATTATTAGTCTGGTTTCTCCTTACGGTTTGATCACAGATAGGTCTCGGGTTTGGTAGGTTAGGATTATTATGATTATTCTGGTTCCGATTTTGATTATTTCTATTATTAGGATTCTGGTTATTTGGTATTGGTAGATTCTGATTAAGGTTTTGTCCATGTCCTTGGGCATGTACAATCCCTTGTTCAGGTGTTTCATCACTAGTTTCGGCCATTCTCGTTTCTCGATTTGATGATGATTCGTCAGGATTTCCATGACTAGTATGACCACGTTTACTCTCTACTCTTAACTGCCTTTCGTAAGTATTTATGTCAGGCTTATAAGGAGTGAGTGGGGCCTTACCTCTTCTGGTCATCAACTATCGAAAACAGAAAATAACTCGAAAAAAGATAGTAGTAAAAATTGGTAACTTACTTATAAGGTAAGTACCAACGAAAAAGTAAAAAAGAAATGTGATAAGAAGAGTGTTGACTTATCCTCGAGAATTTTAAGCTAATACAAGTAGTAACCATAGACACAATGAATTAGCGTCGTGTTCCCCGGCAACGGCGCCAGAAAGCTGACGGACGTTTTCTAGTGTTATTACAATCCTTACCGGCAGTGTACCGGGTCAAATTGTAGTGCTAGTGTGGTGAGTCAGGTGTCGAATCCTCAGGGAAACGTGTGGTAATTCAGAGTGTGGTTAAACACCAAGAAGCTGTTATTAACTCAATCTAAGTCGCAGTTTTTCCTTTTCCTTTTTAGTAACCGTAAAACAGTTAATAAATACATAAAACTAAAACAGATATATATAAATACATATATATATATATATATATGTATATATATATATATATATATATATATATATATATATATATATGTATATATATATATATATGTACCAATACAATATATAGGATATAAATACTAGTAATTAGAAACTAGCCAAGAATATATGTTATCGAATCGGTATCTCTTTTTAGTAGAAATAGATGTGCTTGATCTTTCCTTATTTTAAGGTTAATCAATTATATATAAACTGATGTACTCCTAAGCTAGACAACTCCTCCTCACACGAGCGTATGAAATTGTCATATGCCAAAAGTCCTCTGTCTAATGTCATCCTCAAGCTCGGGAACTCCGTTTTATCATACGGCCGGTATTTTGAGTATTGTTCAATTAAACAGGTGATTTTAACGTGATAATATCTTGAGTCCAATTTTCAATAAGATTTGTTTTTCTAGGACAAATCTGCCCCCGGGTAGGAAATAGGATTCCGTTTGTCAGGCGGCCATTTTTACCCTCCGGTCTTTCTATTCATGATCGCGTATCCTAACTTCTCTGGTCAGTTCATCATTAGGTTACGATTCTTGTTAAATCGAGTAGCTAATTCAATTTTAACTTTTCATTAAGCGCAAATAGAAAGAGATTCAGTATAATCGATTTTAATTCAATTTTAACATAGTCATCATCTATTTCCCTAAAAAGATAAAACTATTTCAATTTCATATCTTGGATAGATATAGAGTTAGCCTAATATCATTATAACTAATATATAGATACTAATAACAACAAACAAACATAAACACATTAAAAAGTTACCAGATTACAATTGTAGCGTCAGAGCCGTATTCTCCGGAAATAACAACTCCTTTAGCAACAACGAGCCTTGATAATCCTTCTAAGTATTACAACGATACTTATACTACATTATTATTTCGGCAGAGTGCCGTTTACGGTATTTACAGAACTAGAAACTAACTAAAGATAAGATATATATATATATATATATAGAAGTGATATATATATTGGTGCACTTCCTACAGCCTGCATTTGATATGTATTTATAGGCTGAGGTATAAGGCCGGCGCGGGCCGGGTCAGTACCGGCGCGGGCCGGTCCAACAGTGTAGATTCTCTCCTGTCAGAGTCCATGTGCTGGTGGCAGAGAGATTCCGGCTCGGGCCGGTTTACTTCGGTTCGGGCCGGATTTTGAAAAATATCTTTCTTCGGTTTTCTACTATTTCGATTTTAATTCTTCAGTTTTCCATCACACGTACCCTGAAACAGTCAAAAACACGAGGCACAGTAATTCTGACCACAAAAACTATAAGTTTTACTAAAATTATAACGATAATATCTATTTATAACGATTTAGATTTTTATGAGTTTTTAGATATATTTTTATAGAATTTATACGATATAAAAAGTCATATAATATAGTTATATTTTTATCATACATCACTAATAGCAATATATGCTTCTTGTATAGTGGAAAAGGTAGTCTGGGCAATAGCTCTTTCCCTTGCAGCCTCATAGATGGGTTTGAGACCACTTAGGAAGTCAAACACCCTTTCTTGCTGCATCAGTTTGTGATATAACGAAGAATCAGTAGTGCATGACCATTTCACCTGAGTAAGTTGGTCATATTCCTGCCCGATTTTGTTGAGGTTGTTGAAGTATTTGGTGACATCTTGTCCTCCTTGCTTAGTATCTTTCAGGATGTTTCTCAAGCCAAATGCTTGAGCAAAGTTGCCCTGGTCTGAGTAGGTTTTAGCAACCTCTTTCCAGATTTCATGGGCAGATTTAGCAAACAGATGTACTTGGCCTATTTCATCAACCATTGAATTGATAAGCCAAGACATGAAAGTAGCATTTTCAGTCCTCCAAGTGTTATATTCTTTGGAGGATGGATCAGTAGGTGGAAGAGACTCACCAGTGAGGTAACCAATTTTGTTCCTCCCTGTGATATACATTTGCACAGATTGTGCCCACTGGACATAATTTGGTCCAGAAAGTTTTTTTGAGGTGATTTGGAGAGAAGGATTATCAAGAGTCATCATGAGAGAATCTTGATTAGATTCTGCCATTTTGAAGGAACAGAATCAAAGGGAAGAAGGAAGAAAAATGAAGATGATGAAGCTAAAAATCTGAATATAATTCAGAGGCTCCGATACCATATAGAAGTTAAGAGAAGAAAAGAAAAGAGAAAGATAACTCTTCTTATTAATCTCAACCGAATGGGGTTGATATAAATAGATTACAAACTAAGCTTAGAGCTAAAGCATGCTTAAAAGCATAAAGTAAAAAACCTTTCCTAGATAAAGTAAAAAGTAAAGTAATTAACTACCTAGATACCCTTTATAGGGTGGTTACATACAATATAGAGTGGCTATACTGAAGTTATCCTACTAGTTTAATAAGACAAAAAACACTAAAGTTACACTACTATATTTGTACATAAACTAACATATTCATATATGTTAAATAATACGTAGTATAATCCAATAATTGTTTTCAATCATTATCTCTTAATAAATACAGGTAGATGTAGAAAAATACAATAAATGATGCTTTGGAACTGTAACTACGACAAATAAAAAAAGAACTTTTGACAACTACGACAGTTAAATGGGAATGGAGGGAGTAGTTTGCAACAGTGATTTTTCCTAAGTGTGTGTTTCCGCACCTATGTTGTGCAGACAATTCGCGGCTAGTATTTCAGTGGTGTGCTAAGATCCTGTGAGATTATTTCCCGAGTCTCATTAGTTTCTCCTGCTTTCATGAAAATTGTTATTTTTCTGCTAAAAGTCACATTTGAACACACCATTTCCAATAAGAGACTCGGTATCTGTGGGCTAAGTGTTGAAATCGAAAAGAGATTATATTGAATTTGCAATAGTTTAGCTATTTATTAGTCATTTTATTACCGAATTTTCAACAAGTTGATTTTTCTATAAAAGAGTAAATAAGTGTGAATTTATTCACAAGTTTTTATTTACCCAAATGCTTTGGTATATAAACGTAGCCGCTCGAGGAGCTCGTGTTCAACTCAGTAGTGTTGTGATCGTTTGTTTGTTTAGCTTAATTAACCAAGGTTGAACAAAATTATAAACTTGTTTCCTAAATAAACTAACACGAGTTTACTCACGAACGTTCAATTATGTTCGTGAATATGCTTACATAAAAAAATGTACAATAACTCTAACACATCAGATGATAAGCCAACTATTAATCTAAAGGACACTCTACGATAATTTTATAGAGTTTGGCTCGTGTTTTATAAAAGAGCCGAGATTGAAAATATTTTTTTTGTTCATTTAATGTTCGCAAACAAACTCATAACATTAACGATCCAAGTTTTAACATATATTTTTATTCATTTATCAAACGAATGAACATGAACAAGTTCGTGGCCAAATTGAACACAAGTTTGAACAACATATACTTGGCTCGTTAATATCTCTATTTACATGAGAAATGATTTTATGTTGAAGAACTCTGTTCAAGCCGTTGTGCTGATGTCTCAGAATCAAAAGGTCCGGCTTCAAGTCCCATCAACTACACGTTTGAGTATTGTATGTCCATTATACGTGGTTATATCATTTCGTAAATCCTGTAGATCAATGTTTTACAGGAAATTCTATTACAAGTACTTATTGCAATTTATGTGTTATTATTAAATACACATAAAATTTCTTAATTTTATTAATAATCCTATAAGACTCATCAATTATATATGTTATTATTATAACAATATAAATATTTTAAAAGTGTGTTCTGATATGTGTTGCGGTTATAACATTAAAGTGTAAGACAAATTTATTTGCCGAATAAATGAAAAAGGAAAAAGAAATAAATTGATTACCGGTAGCAAGCTAACGCCGTCCAAGATTCTTTGAATGACCAAGTAAAAGCAGTGAACGGGTTTGAAGATTCCGTCAGAGATTTAACGCCGTTAGATGCAAAACTTGACGTAAGATCGGTAGTTCTGGACTGTCG
This sequence comes from Gentiana straminea, assembly GCA_036785695.1. Classification (NCBI taxonomy): domain Eukaryota; kingdom Viridiplantae; phylum Streptophyta; class Magnoliopsida; order Gentianales; family Gentianaceae; genus Gentiana; species Gentiana straminea. Next base: position 937,006 of record JAVUPR010000273.1, read on the forward strand.
ATATCGTTACGAAGATGAACGGCTGAGATGCAAAGATATGAGGAAATGTAGAGTTGGAGCGTATAAAAACGCTTCAAAGGGAGAGAGAAAAAAATTATTTCGTTAATTCCTTCTTCTGTTTTATCTCTCGGAAGAAGAAGCTGCACCTGCTAAAGCAATCCTTTTTTTCCATTGAATTTTCTTGTCGATTTTTTTCTCAAAAACTAATGAAAAAGAGATGATTTGATCCGCAGAAGAATACGTGAGTGAAAATGATGTGATTTATCTTTAACTGAAAGAGATCTTTGAATCAGAAAATTGTTATGTATCTACATTGGAAATCGATGATGTTTTTTTTTTTGTTGTAGATGGATTCCTGTGTACGATATTGAGGATTCTGGACTGAATTTCTGCTTGACGTCCTCGATTTTTTTTGAAGATTTGAGTTCATTTCATCAGATGTCAGAGGGAGAAAAGCTCTTAGATATGTTACGGCTTTGAAGGTTAAGCCGCTGTGTATATGGAGTTGATTTTTGTTCGATTTTCATCATCTCAGCGAATTTGACTTGCCTTTTTTGATTTTGTTTCGGATTGTGCTGAACAGGTGACAGATTTAAAGATTTTGAAGGTCTTTGTTGTATTGTGCCTAAGAAGATCGGATTGAAGCTCTCATCTTAGCAATAATCTTCATCGGGTGGAAGATAAGAACTCCGGAGGCCACATTGATTCCCAAATATTGATATTTCCGACAAAAATCGGTGAAATTCAGTGTTGTCAGAGATTTGAGGACTAATGGCGTGATATCGGATCAAAAACGCTATATTGGATCTTCGATGGCTGTTTAGACTCCTAAAATTCGAGATTTTTGCTGCAGATTTCAATAGTGTGTGTGTGTGGTTAATTTGAGCAATCAATTGAATCGCTGAAGCTTCTGTTTCAGTCAGGTACGAGAATGAATTTTCAGCAGAGTTAGCTTTCTCCCCAGAGGGATTCTTTTCTCCAGTCTTCTCCAATCTTTTGATTCCCTGGATTTGTAATTTTGTTTGAAATTCATCCTTTTCATCTCCATCTCTTTCGTTTGCAACCTTTAAATCTGAAATTCACCGATAAAATTCTATATTATCAGCTGAGAATTGTGAGGCGTTTGATTGAAAACCCAACCAAACCTTCTGCATACACTCCTCAGCTACATCAAACCTGATAATTTTCAGGCATTTCACACAATTCAATCATTTTGAGCGCATCTGCTTCACTCTCATTTACAGAGAATCCATAAAAAAATAATCCTCTTATTTCCTGATCCATTGCAATTTACAGTTTTTAGATGCTAGATCTTGCATGAAATTGAATAATCCGAATGTCAGTATGGATTCTTGGAGTTTTCGAAGAATATTTGCTATGACATCGATTTAACCGCAGTTAAATTATCAGCAATTGAAAGTTTAACCCGAGTTGATTATGATGACAATTGACAGGTGGAGAAAGATTAGTGGTGGATACTTATAGATAAAGACATGGAGAGGAACTCAAATCACAATCGAGGAGGAGATGGTTTGCTATTAAGATCAGCCACCGCACAGAACATCGTCGGCGGCGGTGGCGGTGGCGGAGCAACCAGGTCTCCGATTACTTCGTCGCCGGATCTCGTTTTACAGTGGGGTAACCGGAAACGGTTACGGTGTTCGAAGGTTCAACTCAAGGATCGGGACGGCAATAAAAATAAGGATAATAATAGCATTAAAAGAAACGATTCGACCGGTTCGATTCCGGTTCAACGAACCACGGCTCGGGTTGACCGGAGAGTTATTCGGTCGGATTTTAATAAGGATCCGATTTTGAACCAACCGGGTTGCAACGGAGGGACTACTGGCTATATAAATCTGCGTCAGCGTTCGGCTTCTCCTGCCCAACGAATTCTCAGGTAATTTTGCTATTTATTATTTTAATTATTTTTTTTTTTGGAAAAAAAGATTTTCCGTCATTGTTTTTGAAGCAAAAAAAAAAATCATTGTTTTTTAATCTTATTTGTTTAGTTTCTATTGCTTTATTTTTTGGATAATAACTAATAAGTTATGCTTTGTTTGTTTTTTTTGGATAATAAGTTACGATTATTGACCGAGCAAAAAAAGTTATTCTGATTAATTAATCTGGTTTATTTAAGATCTTTCCGTCTAAATATTTTATGAAGCAGTGATAAGTTATATTGGTCACAACACAACAAAATACAAAATACGTGACACACTTTTGTATCATAAAGCCTATTAATTAACGCGAGTCTCGTAATAATTAGTAATGTAAAAATTGGGATGTAATATATTATTGCGTTCTTTTTTTATGTAACACACAAATTTTTTGATAAGACTTTTTATAGAAGTCTCTCCTTAAATATTAATATTTCTTTCAATATATATTTATGCAACACTGTACACTCCTTTTGGAACTGCCTAATAAATAAAAAAAAGGAAATTTGAAAAAATATGTTCTAAAAGAATAACATCTCTGAAAATATAATTCAAAAGTTAACGTTGAAAAACTATGCTCTCTTTGATTCTGTGTCGTTCATGCGCCGACACAGCCATCGTTTTTCAATGTTAATTTTTAAAGCATATTTTTAAATATGTTATTATTTTAAAACATATTTTTTCAAGTTTCAAAAAAAAAAAATGTTTGATTCAACATAAAAAAGATGCTTTTTTTTTTCTTAAAGAAAACCATACAAGACTTTTTTTTTTTTTTTTTGAAGAAACCATACAAGACTTCTGTTTTATCATTTTGCTTTTATTTTAATATTTAAAATATTTCATTTAAAGCTAAAATATCATCATGTGTATAACATTTTGCATTCAAAGTACAGTCGGTTTCGAATATCAGAAGTTAAAAGAAAAAAAAAAAATTGTACTCCGAAGTAAATAAATATATGAATGATAAAAAAACAAGGGGAAATTTGAGAAACTATGCCTGAAAAGTAAAACATTGAAAAAATATGTCTCGATGTATGCGTCACTCATGTGTCGCGCGTACGTAACTTATGTGTCGCGTAGTGGTCATACGAGTCTCATGCGTTGTTTATGCGTCGGCTATAGATATAATTTTCAAATAATTACTTTTAAAACATATTTTTTCAAATTTTTACCTTTTGGACATAGTTTTTGTTTCCGAAAAACAAGTGTAAAATGACAATTGGTTGGGCCTAGGGAACCGTGGCGTCTACTATTTTTTTTTTTGGTTTTATTTTTTATTTGTGGTCAGGGTCATTCAATAAAAAAATGAAAAAAATAAAATGAAAGTGGGGCCTTTTTGAAATCGTAATCGAACGGCTCAGATCTATCCATTCTCCAAACTCAGCTCAACTCCCCACAAATCTCTCTCAACCCTTTTCTTTTGTCTATTTTCCCTCTCTCACACAAAAAAAACACACAAAGACAGAACGCCAAATATGCTATTTTATAGACCTTTAAATATTCCGCCACATAAATATTAAAAAATATCTTTTGCCTCATTTTTTTTAAATTTTTTTTTTTCTCATTTCCCTTTGCGATCTGTTACCCCGGCAAGGCCATTTTTGTAAAAGTAGCATTCCTTTTTTTCAAAAAAAATTGTTTCATATAGTTTATGTTTATGTTGATATATGTATATGTTCTGCTTCTGACAACAAAAATTTATAAAATATTGTGTGTTTTTTGTTTGCTTCCAGAAATTCAGAAAGTTCAATTGCTATGAGGGGACACCGGAACGGCGCAAATGGTTTGTCTTCGCCTGATGGAGGTGGTGGTCAAGATGGGAAGATTAATGGCATAAACCAGCAAGGCATTAATTACAACAGCAGCAAAATCAGCAATAATAATCATATGAATGAGAATAATAATAATAACGGGTCGGGTTCATCGGATAGCAAAAAAGGAGGAGGTGGAGGTGGGTCATCATCTGGGAGTGATGCGATCCCAGCTGTTTGGCCACCTAAATTTGTGATTGGGTTAACGAATAAAGAGAAAGAAGAGGATTTCATGGCAATTAAAGGCTCTAAGCTCCCACAAAGACCCAAGAAGAGAGCTAAAGGCATCCAACGTAACCTCAATGTAAGTCTTTTTTTTTGTTTTTTAATATTTTTTTTCTCTCTTTTTTTGTCAGATTTTCCATGTTTTTTCCTGGTTTAGCTTGTTCATAAGTTTAAGTAAATTAGTAACATGATTTTCTTGGTTTAGCTATTCTTATGAATCACATTACCTGGGCACTGCCACATTAAGGACACTTTTCAACATTTGGGGTGCATGAATTGGGGAGATCTTAACCAAAGTTACTTTCTTTAACTTGTTGCATATTTTGTAAACCCACCACAAGAAGTGGGACTAATTTTAATCATGAAATAAATGAATGAATGAAGTGTATTTGGTATGTAAGTTATGTAACTAATTCTCATTATTCCTGGATAATTGAAGTGTATTTGGTGTGTACTTTTCATTATTTTATTTTATTTTATAATTACTAAAGTGTTAGATGCCTACTGGCATGTCTAATCTAATGAATCATGAAAGTGAAAGCTGGACTTTTCAGTGGCACAGTAAAGTACTACTACTACTACAAGATACAAAATTGTGGACAAGTGGGTTGTGTGGTACACATCTCATTTGTGGTAGAATTATATGGGAAACCCCAATTATTGACATGTCTCTGAGTACATTCTGGATTTAAGAAGCACAAGCTGACAAATTTGAATGGGGGAGATGTTATAGTAATGTGAATCTTACTAAGTTACATCATTTAGTTCCAAAGATTTTATTTCCAAGCCACTTAACTCATCCACATTATGTTAGACCCCCCCCCCCCCTTATCCCCCCTTCCCCACCCACACCACAGATAGTACCATCCTGCTTGCTTGGTGCTAATAGCTATCACCGTCATAAACCTTTTAAAAGCGTTTATGATCATCACATCATCATAAGTTATAAACCTTTTCGTTTTATAAACCTTTTATCTACTATCATAAACCTTTTATTTTGCCACGTCATCGGTTCATAATCATTTTACAAAAGGTTTGTAAACCTTTATAAAAACCTTCACACAATAAGTAAAAACCTTTACAAAAGGTTTGTAAACCTTTTTGCAAAAGGTTTGTAAATACAAACCTATTGGAAAAAACCTATTCAAAAAACCTTTTGCTGCAACGGTGAAAAACCTTTTAGAAAAGGTTTGTAAACCTTTTGGTTTCTCCCATTGGAGATAGCCTTAATAGTCAAGTTCTAACAACTTATCCTTGCAGAAAGTGGGAATAGTGTAATGTATTAGGTTTAACCTATCAGCTATACAGCTAGCAATGCTTACTTTCTAAACATTCTTTTGTTTTGTTTCCCTTTTATGTATTTTATTCACATGATGTTTGGGGTCATGTTCATAGAGTTTCTTTCACAGATGATTAGTCAATTTGATTTTATGTTCTTGATTAATGCAGCTGGTAAGTCCTGGTGCGTGGCTATGTGACTTGACCCTCGAGCGCTACGAGGTTAGAGAGAAGAAAGTCACCAAAAAGGTACATTTTTTTTTAAGTTGTGGGCTTCGATTTATAACTTGTATCGAAACTTTTAGTGGCACAACACATCACGAAACATTCAACTTTTAAAGAATCGACCATCTAAATTGTGTAGTCATGAATTAGTTTGTTTTGACATTGTATGTATTTCTCTAAAACTGCAGAGACCGAGAGGGTTAAAACATATGGGGAATATAGACTCAGATTCCGAGTGAGAGAAATTATGTTGCAACACGTATTTAAGAGGATCTATATCAAGGGGAGGGGATTCGGTTCGATGTATTTCAAAGTTGCTGTCTCTCAGACATATAGTATAAATACCCCCTCAAGATGCTAGTGCTGTTGTGTTGTACAAAGCTTAATAATGGCGATGATGATCATCTCGTCCCGGAAGAGGGTCTCATAATCTGTGTAAAAGGCGAGCTTGGTTTTTTTTTTCTTTTCCTGCAAGCATGATTTAATTTGTACTGATTTATATATATATATATATATATATATATATATATATATATATATATATATAATTATGGGAAATGAATGGAATTAAGTTACTTGTTGTACTCGTTTTGTTTTGATAATAGCACCACTCTTCTTTGCACATCCCCACATTTCTGTCCACAAATTAAAAAGTGGTTAAAAGTTGTTGATACTACGATTGTAAAATTTGAAAAATTATTGAATAGATAATAAATTAAAAATAAAATAATGAATGTAATAGTAATGATAATAAAAAAGAAAATAGATGAGCTCACCTTCAATTACATATGTTTTTTTGGATTGTCTACCGTTGTCCACAATGGCCTGATAAAAGCATAAAATTGGTTTTGGTGGAAAAGCTGTTTTATTCCAAAGCAGAAATATGTTAATTTTGTAATAGATATAAATATTGATTTAAAGTTGTTGTTGGCTTTTTTGTTTTTGTTTTTGTTTTTATTTTAGAAAAGAGAATTTTATTAATTAAGATCCATCAAATGTCTTGTATCTGTTTGGGTTTCCCCATTTTTCCTCATGAAATAAAATAAGATCGTTTCTAAAAAAAAAAAAAAAAGATCCATCAAACAAGCGGTTAAAACGTCATTATTGAGACATGGAACCCCAAGGTGTATGATCAGACCATGTCTAGTTAGAAGATGTGCTGAGGCATTTCCCATATGCCGAATGAGAAAAAAAGAAACATCTACGAAACTAGGTAGAAGAGCTAGGTAGAAAGCCAGGCAGTCCTGAATGTTTGATTAAATTTAGTTTTTTCTCTTTAGCTTAGCTTTAATTAAAGCGGTTTGATAATATTTTTTTTTTTTGTTTTTGAAAAAAACGAAAAAGTTGTTTGAATAAGAGTGGAACACGGCTTCTACTTCCACCATCCCGTGTCTGTATCATTATTATAATTCCTTTTTTGTTATAAGCAAATAATAAAATCTGTAGCATTTGTCGAATCATATTTTCTCACCATGGTATCAGTACATGTTTTATTTCTTCCCATTTAAAACTCATGTTGGCCGAAAAAAATCAGAGAGTTCAACTCCTTCAACTTAGGATAACTGTAATGCCCTCAGACTCCAAGTCTGATAGCGCTAAATGAATCATATATGATCCGGTTAATTGTTTAGACCGTCGTCATCATTTGGTCTAAAAGGGCTAATCCAAGTTGACAAGACATTTATGTCTCACACTTATATGATGGTAAGCATGTTATTACTGGGAGGTTTTTAGCTGGTGTCTTCACACGGTCTGGCGACACGTGTGGCATCACATGGACCATCTGTTTTTAAACCGGATTCAAATTGTGTGGTCCAGATCATTCCTCCCGTCACTTCAATGCATATGGAGATACTAGGCAAATATTTCCCGCTATTACTTTAGCGACGTGTGACTTTACATTCTCCCCTTATAAAGGACTGACGTCCTCGCCAGGACTTGACCATGACTTGTCCCAGTTTCGTCCCTACCAGAGGAGTCTAGAGGTGACCCTCACCGTCTAGCTTACATGGTATGACACTTAAATCCGTCTGATAGTCGGCTCTGAATTTTCTAAAAAAGGGGCAAAAATGTAATATCCTGAATTTTCTAAAAAGTGGCAAGAATGTATTTTTAGAAAATTCAGGATATTATAATAACCCTAATCACCCATGCTACATTCATCATTCTTATCAATCCAGAGTAATTCTTGTGGTTCGAATCCTTCTTAAACACGGGCAGGGCCAGCCCTATCATAAGGCCGTCGAGCGTCGGTCTTAGACCCAACGATACTAGGGAGGCCCAACATTACATGTTTTCGTTAAAAGAAAAAAGAAATTATATAGTCCCAATCCGATTCAACCTAATATAATGTAGCCCAAATTTCTTTTTACTCGAAGCGATAAAGGCCCAAAAAAATTTACTTGGCCAAAAAAAAAATTGAACATACAACACATATTTTATATTTATATATAAAATAAGTTTTATTATTATTATTTTTGGTTTGCAAAACAAGAGAATATATATATATATATATATATATATAAAGCAAACAAACAATGAAACAAAAACAAAAATCAATCGTCCCTCCCACTCCTTATCCCCTGCCTGGCTGCCTCTCGCCCTCTCCTCCCCCTCGCTTTCTTCTTCGCTCGGTTCTTCCCTTTTTTTTTTTCTTCTTTCAATTACCCACAATTAATAATAAATTAATACATATTTCCCTTCAAATTCCAATCTCAATTTTCAAGTTATTAGTTATAATATCAAGCAAGCATCGATTTTTCCCTACACAACACATGCCCTAAGTTATTAAGTGGAGGTAAATAGGTAATTTTCTTAAAGTTACAAGCTCTAATACTTTGATAGTCATTAGTTTGATTTTTGAAATTTTCTTATTGTGAGCTTGTAGATATAATTAATAATTTGGAAATTTTTTTGTATGGAGAAAGATTGAAAGAGGGTTTTAGCATAGCAAGTAAGGAAGATGACTTTCATTTTGACTGAATAAGAGAAGAACATATAGTCATTATATTAGTCAGGTATGTTTTGTTTAATTCATTACTTGATGGGGTGATTGGCCTTGCCGGCCTTACTTTTTTTTTTTTCGTTTAGCCTTTGCATTTTAGTAGTGGGGTGGCTTTTATATTGATGTTATATTATTTTGTGTTTGTAAACATTTTTAAATTTTAGGAATCTTTAATTTGAGGTACCGAGGTGGGCTTGTTGTCTATGGTTTTCCGTTTTCTTATACATGAATTGTTTATAAGCAAAATGTCACCACCAAAGTATAATTACCCTTCCGGAAATGAAAAAAGAAAGAAGAAGAAAAAAATAGAAGAATTAAAGAAGACTTTAAGTGGTTCACTTAACAAGTATATCACTATCACTCAACTAAGCGGTCTAAGCTGAGTGATGGCGAATCTACTAATGATGCAAATATGGCTATTGATGAAGAGTTCAATGTGAATCGTGATGATTCTAATGAACTAGTTGATATTGTTGACCGTGACGAACAAGAAGAAGAAGAAGAAGAAGAAGAAGGGGGCAATACTGTCAATGACGAACAAGAAGAATGGGTCAATAATGACATTCCTTTGGATCATGAAGAAGAAGGACAACCTTTAGAAAATTTTGATCCAAACAATTGGATTACCTAATCAAAATCTCATAGACTTACTTGTGAGAAAATGACCCTTAAGAGTTGAAATGAATGATAGTGAATATCCAAGGGATGATTCAAAACATAAGCGCTACTTTGCAAATTTACATTATACTCGTCGCATGAAAAATGGAGAGATGCATGATAGAAGATGGCTTGTGTATTCAAAATCCGTTGATAGAGTGTTTTGCTTTTGTTGTAAGCTTTTCAAGAGTAAAAATGATGATTCCTCTTTGGAATGTATTGGTATGAGAGATTGGCACAATATTAGAAATAGACTTAAACAACATGAATCAAGCAAGGAGCACATACTTTGTATGCAAAAATGGATTGAATTGGAAACAAGATTGAAGCATGGAATAACAATTGACAAAAGCGCTCAAGAACTAATTATGAGAAAAAAGAACGCATGAAGCAAGTTATGTTCCGAATAATTGGTGCTATCAAATATCTTGCGAAAAATTATTTGGCCTTTAGGGGGACCAATGAGAAGATATATGCGGAAGACAATGGAAATTTCTTAAGTTTAATTGAATATGTCTCAACGTTTGATTCTGCTATGGAAGATAACATACGGCATTTTGAGAAAAATGAAATCCGACATCACTACCTTAGCCACAAGATTCAGAATGAATGTATTCAGATGGTGGCCAATGAGGTGAAAATTGCTATCATTAAAAAGATCAAGTAGGCAAAGTACTTTTCAGTTATACTTGATTGTACTCCTGATGTAAGTCATGAAGAGCAAATGACTTTACTCATTCATTGTGTGAATGTTGATGATTCACCCATTAAAGTTGAAGAATATTTTCTTGGATTTTTAAAGGTTGATGATACAACGGGATTGGGCCTTTTCTCGGAGCTTGAAAATGCTTTATCTAAGTTAGGATTGAACATTGATGATATACGAGGCCAAGGTTATGATAATGGTGCTAACATGAAAGGTCATTGCAAAGGTGTTCAAAGTAGATTTCTTAGCATGAATCCTAGAGCATTTTACACGCCTTGTGGTTGTCATAGTTTGAATCTTACATTGTGTGATATGGCAAGGTCATCTCCTAAGGCCGATAGTTATTTTGGCATGGTTCAACGCCTTTATAATATTTTTTCATCGTCAACAAAGCGGTGAGACATATTTAAAAAACATGTAAATGGTCTTACACTTAAATCTTTGAGTCACACTCGTTGGGAGAGTCACATTGAAAGTGTTAAACCAATCAAACAACAATGTTTGAAAATTAGAGAAGCTTTGAATGATTTTGCAAATTCAAATGATCATTCCGATGCAACTCATGGAGCGGATACTCTAGCTATAATGAATTTCGAGTTTTGAGTTCTTGGCTAGCATGATGATTTGGTATGATGTTCTCAATGTTATCAATGTTGTAAGCAAGATTTTACAAGGTGAGGACATGCATATTGATGTCGCAATAGAACATTTGAAGAGGTTTATTGATCACTTTCATATGTATAGAGAGAATGGGTTCGATGATGCTATAAAAGAAGCAAAAGAAGTTGCTCAAGAAATGGGTATTGAGCCGGTTTTCCGTGAAAGAAGAACCGTTCGTAGAAAAATACATTTTGATGAGGGTTCAAGTGAAGAAGTCATGTTTTCTCCTCAAGAGAGTTTTAGAGTAGAGTACTTCATGTTTATAGTTGACAAAGCTCTTGCCTCACATGAAGATAGATTTGAACATTTTCGTGTGTATGAAAAAAAAAATTGGCTTCTCGTTTGATTTGAAAAAAAGCTCACAAGATGTTGAAAGTTTGAAGATTTCTTGTGACAATCCTTCAAGCATTTTGACACATGATGGAGACGAGGATGTTGATCCGGATGAGTTGTTTATGGAGTTGCAACTTCTTTCACATATTTTGTCTTCAAAAGTAGATGAACATATCCAAATTTTGGAATATTTGAAAAAGTGTAATCGATGTTATGAAAACATGGAGATTGCTTACCAAATATTGTTGACTATTCCGGTGACAGTTGCATCTGAAGAAAGAAGTTTTTTGAAGTTGAAGTTAATAAAGAACCATCTTCGAAGCACGATGACTCAAGAACATTTGAATGGGTTAGCCATGATATCAATTGGGAAGAATATGGTTGATGAAATTGACAATTCTACTTTGATTAGTGATTTCGCATCCAAATGTGGTGCAAGAGCGATCTTGAAGTAGTAATATGTAAGTATGTTTCATTGTTTTGTGTATACGTATGAATTTGGTTTTTGTTTCTAAATGTGCTAGAAAACTAAGAAAATACTACTTTTGTTGGTATGTTTTGAGGCTATCAATGAATTGAATTTTGTATCTACAGATGTTAAAACACGATTTTGAAATAATATTTTATAAGTATGTTTTTTCAGAAAAAACAACATCGAACTAAAAGGCCTAATTCGACAAATGGTCTTAGACCCAAAAAATGCCAGGGCCGTCCCTGAACACAGGATAACCCTCATCACCCAAGTTACATTCATTGTTCTGATCAATCAGGTGTTATTCTTGTACCACAATCATTAATTACACAATATGCAGACAATCCATAATTATGGCCCTGAATGTCAACCATAAGGCCGGGGTCGAAGATGGAATGATCTTCGCACCATCATCAAAGGCATTAGAAGAGTACCAATAATGGAACTGATGTAACAATCTTATAAAAACATGGTTGCTCGGATTCATGTCAGCCGAAATTGCAAGCAGTGTAATACATTGTAGGAGTGCAAATCAGACATGGCTCATATTACAGGAACAATTCTCACACATGAAATTGGTACAATTATTCAATACCAAGAATGAAATACATGCATTTGTTCAAGTAGAAATGCCCGTTGGCTCAAATTTTACAAAATTAAAGGGATTATGGGACAAACGGGGCACTCTTTATTCGTTCCCCCCGTGCACTTGTGGATCAGTTAAAGATGCATCAACATATCTGGAAATTCGAAAGATGATGACTTTTTTGATGAGATTAAACGAGTCTTACATAGGTCGAGAGGTCCCCTCATAGGTGGGGGCCCCGACATACGATTTTTTCTCTATAATTGCGAGAATATGAGTTTTGGATTGATTGAGGGGAATCAAGTCCTTACCCCGTAAAGCTCCTTTCTTCCCGGCGTGTACGTTATGTGGGTGTTGAGCCGTCATCGACATGGCTTTTATATTTTTCCCAGATCGGTCATCATTCCAATGTTTTTTCTCACCTCGGTCGGCTTCCCTTTTGAGCCGATTAGCTTATCCTCCTTGGCAATTCTTGTAAACCATCTCCACACATTCCATCATGGAATGGGGAAGTTTACTATTGAACTTTGCATACAATCTTCCCTCCCCGAGACCCCAAACAAAAGAGTGATTAAAAATGATCTCATGCATTTTAGACGCTGGACTCATCGAAGAACCTCTTCAAATATTCCAATGCCGTCTCCTACTCCCTTTTTTTGGTTAAATGTAAATATATATAACCAAGGTATGCAAAATACGAGAGATTACAACCTAAACAATAAAGGAACTAGGCTAACACCTACACAGTGTTGAGAAGATGTTAGATTTGTTGATTCCAAGCAGCATAAGACCTCTGAGGTTATATGCTACAAGAAACAACAGCCACTAAACACTTAACAACACCCAAAAACTGCAAAATGGGGTCATATGAGAGCATAACTCACAGAGCCTATCCCATGGTGTGTAGAGGAACAAAATAATCTCATACAACCACCAACAAGCACCAAAAGATATACAAAATATGTACAAAACCCTAACATCATGGGGTAAAAGTGTACAAATGGAAGGCAGCCTGCATTATATAAAAGATACGAGTCTTAATACAATGCAGAACATCAAAAAAATCTTCATAAGAACACCATCAAATCTTTTCATGTTCCTCATGTGCCACAACCAATACACAACCATAGAAATAGAAGCAGATATGGCCACATTCCCATGGGAAGTACCCCTGCACTTTCTATTAATCCATCTGACATCACTAACCATAGTTTCCAACCTTTTGCTGATGCCCAACCACATTCTGATCCTTCCCCAAATCATACATGAAACATGACACTGAAAGAACAAATGGGAATCAGATTCATTGACCAGACCACAGAGAGAGCATAACTTATCTTCAAAATGAAGCCTGTCAGTAGTGAGCAGGCAGTTCTTCATAGACATCCAGAGCAAAAAACAATGTTTAGGAGTAGCCATAGGATTCCAAACAGATCCGCACCACCGACTTTAGGACCATGCACCTTAAAGAAATCATAAGCCATCCTAGCTCTCAACTTGGATCCTACAGACCAAGACTACATTAAAGCCACCGTAAAGAAGCGAAGCAGAGCGTAACTATCCAAAGAAATTTCGTCCCCGATTCTAAACACCGCTTTGATCAAAGCGAGAATCACCATGGTTATACCGATAGTCCAAAACATCCACATTCGAAGGTACTTTTCACTCGATCCATTTAACCCAAAGACAAGTATTTTTCGAAAGTTTCACGGTATCCTACATAGAAGAGCCAAATTCCATGCGAGAAAAGCCGAAACACCCCCAGACCACCCTCAGATTTAGGCAAACAGATATCATCCCAACCAATTAAATATTTTCTGTTAAAGTCACAAGAACCCCCCCACAAAAATCTTCTACACATTTGATCCATCTTCAACTTAACACTGCTAATAATAGGGTAGATACCAAGCCAGAAGTAGTACACACCATGAATGACAGATAAAATAAGCTGAAGCCTACCAGCATAAGAAAGAGTAGCACCTTTCCAATTGCAGAAGTAATTCCTCAGAGATGCAAACAAGGGATCATAGTGGACCACATTCAACCTAATAGCACATAGAGGAATACCAAGATATCTAATAGGCAACACACCTTCCTTCAAACCAGCAATATCAAGCAGATTATATTTATCAACATCAGATAAGCCAGCACAAAACATCTCAGATTTGAGAAAATTGGCCACCAAACCTGAGCATTCACTGTCAAACAATTCATCAAAAGAGTGACAGAAATAGGGTCACCTCTAGCAAAGAGCATCAGATCACTAGCAAAGGCAAGGTGATTAATATGGAGATCTTTACAGCCAGCATGAAAATTGAATTCAGAGTCTTCTCCCAAAATCCTCAGCATTCTAGAAAAATACTCCATACCAATAACAAACAAGAAATGAGACAGGGGATCCCCTTGTCTAAGACCTATCTTGCTTGGAAAAAACCCCTTCATTTCACCATTGGTAGACATAGAATATGATGCAGTAGAAACACACAACATGATCCACTTCACAAATCTATCAGGAAAGCCAAAGCCCCTCAGCACATCCCTTAAAAAGGACCAATGGACAGAGTCAAAAGCCTTCTTGATATCCACCTTGATCAAACATCTAGGAGGGCCCCTCTTAACACCATAATGTCTTATCAATTCTTGACAAAGAAAAATATTGTCAGACATATCCCTACCATCAACAAAACCTGTCTGAGCCTCATCAATAAGATCATGCAAACAAAAGTGCATTAGTCTTGTGGCTAATTTTTTTGAAATAACCTTGTAGGTGACATTGCAACAAGAAATAGGCCCGTAATCACCAACAGAGGTAGCATGAGTATTCTTAGGAATCAAGGCAATAACAGCATGGTTCATCTGTTTCAAAATAGCATCATTTAGAAAGAACTCTAGCACAACATTAGTAAAGTCACCCCCAACAATATCCCAAGATTTTTTGAAGAATCCAGTAGAAGAACCATCAGGACCAGGGGATTTATCATTATAAAAGGAAAACAGGGCCTCATTAACATCCACATCAGTAATCTCCCTTAACAGATTGTCAATACCAGCACTGGACACTTTAGGACCAGCATTGACCACATAAACATCAATAGGTGCTGCATCAACCTCTCTACTCAACAAACTAGAATAGAACCCAACAAAAGCATCCCTAATCTGGTCATAGGAGGTAGTAAAAGAGTTATCAGCAAACTTCACAGAAGAAATGTGCTTTCTGGCATTATTCATTTTCCCCAAGGAGTGAAAAAACTTGGAACCCTTATCACTGAGCTTCATGTAAACACCTTTAGCTTTCTGAGAAAGAAAACTTGCCTCAGCAGCCTCCAAAGCATGACAAACCTTCTTCTGATCCAAAATCTGGGAAGCCAGGGTAGAGTTAGGCACCAGATTGTACTGAGATTGCAGGTCACCAAGCAACTTGAGGGCATTCTCAGTCTTGACAGAAATATGAGCAAAATGCTTCTTATTCAAATCTTTTAGAGGCCCCTTAATCCTCTTAAGCCTCTTACAAAGTTGGTACATGGCAAGCATCGGGAACATCTTGAACCCAACTTTGGGCAAGAACATCATTCTAATTATCATGCTGCGTCCACCTATTGAAAAACTTGAAGGGCTTCATTCTGTGCACAGGATTAGTAGAAAGTGTGATTCTACAATATGAGTGATCAGAGTGGAGTCCAGCAGGTTCAAAAAAAGCAAGGGCATTCAAATTCCAGTCATACCAAAAAGCATTCACCATTACACTGTCAATCCTGGTGAGAACCCCACAAAAGTCCAAGTGAAGAATTAACCAGAAGAGTTCAAATCAGATAAGTTAGCATCCAAACAACAATCCACACCATCTTTCATCTCATAGCCAGTAGGGACATTCCCAATCAACTTGTCCTCTGTTAAGGGTGAAAATCTATGTTTTATTATGATATATTTTACGGTATTTTCCCTCTTAGTTGGATTAATTGCATAATAAATGGCCCTTATATGGAAATATTGAGCATGCTAGGTTTTTAAGGACTTAATTGCAATATTGAATAAATTATGTGTTCTCATCGTGAATTATAATTAATTGGACTTTATTACAGTTTGTGATGTTTTCCCATGTGTTATAGGTATGCTTATCGTGCTCAAATAATGATCAAAAAGGGTTAAAACTCGAGCTATAAAGATTTAAGAAGAGATAATGATCGAATGGAGTGGACAGGAAAAGAGATAGAGATGATTTGATCAAGTTTTATTCCAGCTAAACTGGCGTCCAAGTCCCGTCCAGTAGTGGACGGGCGTCTGATAATCCAAACGGGCGTCCAGAGGAAGAATTCAATATTGAGGCATCATGAACTTACCGAACGAACGTCCGTAAGGAGCGAGACGAGCGTCCAAAGTGCAAAAAGAAGATCGAGAGAGTTTGGACGCCGTCCAAACGAACGTCCGCGTTGAGAGTTCGAACACCGGACGAGCGTCTACTCACCCGAACGAGCGTCCGGATTGCCGACTTAGTGAAACCGCCTCAAATCTCTATAAATACTTGCCTATTTTCACACATTGAGATACCAATTCTACAATCCTCGAACCCTAAACCTTAGGGGCGGCTATAGGCTGCGTTTTTACTCAGTTTTTTCCCAGTTTTATGTTCTTAAATTCCTAGATACAATTAGCTTAGTTTATGCAATTTACTTCAACAATTCAAGCTATTCAAGGATGCTAAGAGGCTAGGCTTCAATCAAACGAGCATTGTGAAGCCTGATGTATGAAAAATATATGATCATATTATAAGACTTTTTATTATTATATTTATGATATTTTAGTATAATTTCATATAAATGCATCGAAAACTTATAAAAATCATAGTTAGTTATAATTAGATGCATAAGTTATAAAAACGATAAAAATGATGGTTTTTTGTCAGATTTACGTTTGGTGTTTCGTTGAGTTTGTTGCGTAATCAAATGTGTACCGAGATTCCAAAATATGACATACTTTGAAGCATAAATCATGAGTTTTTGTGGGATAAAAGATTATGCCAAAATCTAACAACTTTGAAAGATCAATCGTCCTTAATGTTTCTACCGTAACTCATCTTCAACGGACATTTGATCTAACTTAGAGGCATTTTCAGAGAAAAAGTCCTTGATGAAAGTTGTAGGCCTTCAAAAGAGCTTTCCAACGAATATCAAATCATGTCAATCGAGGTCTACAGCTCGAGATAGGTTTTTACGAACATCAGATATGTTGTATGTCCGGCACGCGCCGGAGAAGGCCGAATATTGCAGAAAAATCTCTGAAACTGGGCCCACAAATCTCTGACAAGGGAATATATACTGTGTAGCCGGCACGCGCCGGTGGTAGTCCGGCACACGCCGGCCTTGTGGTACACTCTATAAATACCCCTCAATTGCAACCATTTTGAAGGGTACCAATGCATATATCTCTCTTCTATATATCTCTATAGTTTCGTTTTGTTGTTTTTCGTTAAATAAAAGCCGTAAACGGCACTCGCCGGAATAATGCCGTAGTATAAAGTCTCGTTATAATGCTTAGAGGATGTATCAAGGCTCATTGATGTCAAGGAGTTGCTATTTCCGGATGATACAACTCGAATGCTTCAATTGTAACCTGGTAACTTTTCTAATGTATTTATGTTTATGTATTAATTATAGTATCTATATTTTAGTTATTATGTTGTTAGGCTAAACTTAGTATCTAGCCAAGATATGAAATTGGATTAGTATTATCTTTTTAGGGAAATGGATGATGACTATACTAAAATTGGATAAAAATCGGTTATAATGAATCTCTTTCTATATTCGTATTGAATTAGCTACTTGATATGAAAGAATTCATAATCGATTATGAATTGACGCCTCGTAGTTAGGTTATGAACTCGTTAATAGAAAGACCGGAGGGTAAAATTGGCCGAGTGAAAACGTGACAACGGAATCCGATTTCCTAAACCGGGGGTAGATTTGTTTCGGGAGAAACAAACTCTTATTGAAATATGTACTCGAGAGATTATTACGTTTAATTCGTTTGTTTAATTGACATACCTTAAAATTGGCCGAATGACAAAACGGGAGTGACCCATGCTTGAGGATGACCTTGGACAAATGATTGGACATATGACAATTTCGATGCTCGTGTGAGGATGAATTGTTTAGTTTAGGAGTGCACCGTTCCGTATAATTGATTTAACTTAAAATAATGATCGAGCACATCTAATTTCCACTAAAAAGATATAATGATTCAATAACATATTCTTGGCTAGTCTCTAAATTATAATATCTATCTCCCTCCCTAGATATTGTTTTGGTACCTATATATATTTATATCTATATATATATGTATTGATATATATATATATATTTATATACTTATATATATATCGTTTTAGTTTTATGCTTTGTTAGTTTAGAGTTTGGTTGGATGATAAAATTGCGACTTAGATTGAGATAATAATAGTTTCTCGGTGTTTAATCACACGGTGAATTACCAAGTTTTCCCTGAGGATCGACACCTGACTCATCACTCTATCACTACAATTTGACCCGGTACACTGCCGGTGAGGATTGATAGCATAGAAAAGGTCCGTCAGCTTTTTGGCGCCGTTGCCGGGGAACGACGCTAATTCATTGTGTTCGAATGATTTCTACTTATATTAACTCAAAAGTCTCGAGGATAAGTCAACACTCTTCTTACCCCATTTCTATTTTCTTTTTCGTTGGTACTTACCTAATAAGTAAGTTACCAATCTTTACTTTTATCGATTTCAACTATTTTCGGTTTTCGTTAGTTGATGACCGAAAAAGAGTAAGGCCCCACTTACTCCTTATAAGCCCGACATAGATACTTACGAAAGGCGGTTAAGAGCGAGAAAGGAAACAAGGTCATGCGGTCGTGAAATCCCGACGGAGAATCATCATCAAATCAAAATACGAAAATGGCCGAAAACGGTGATGAAACACTCGAACAAGAGCTAGATCATGCTCAAGGGCATGGCCAAAATCTTAATCGGGATCTACCAATACCAAATAACCGAATAGAAATAATCAAAATCGGAACCGTAACAATCGTAATAATAACCCACCAAATCCGAGACCTATTTGTGATCGACCTTAAGAATAAACCGGACTAATAATCCGGTTCGTTTACCCAATGAAGGAGCAAATAATTTTGAAATAAAATCTCATCTTTTTGGTCTAATTGACGCAAGAGCCCAATTTCTAGGAGAGGATGATGAGGATCCACATCACCATCTCTATCTTTTCGAAGAATTGTGCAATACGACCAAAAGTCAAGGTGCTCATCGTGAATTAACAAGGATTTCTATGTTTCCTTTTTCTTTAAAAGGAAGAGCACGAGATTGGTTTATGTCACTCCCACATCATTCATTGACTAGTTGGGAGGAAATTCAAACCGAGTTTTTAAAGCAAGTATTTTACTCCGGGTAGAAATTTGGAATTAAAGGTCGAAATTGCCAACTTTAGACAAGGATCCGAAGAAACGCTTGGGAATGCGTGGGAGAGATTTAAAAAGTTGCTAAGATCTTGTCCCGATCATGGTTATTCCTTAGATATGCAAATCCAACTTTTCTGTCGTAAATTAAGGAAAGATTCACGTGCAGATGTAGATCATGCATGTGGTGGTTCATTAATGATGAGTGAAGCCCAAATAGTTTACGATGCTATAGAAAAGATTTCAAAAAATAACAGAATGTGGGAAAGCTGGTTCTAGCACCAGGAAAGTAGCATTTGCAGGAGAATGCACATCGAATACGGAAGTTCTAGCACACTTGGAGAATTTGAGTAGAAAGTTTGACAACCTACAGGCTAGTAGGACTGTAAAACCAGAAACTATCATACCAAATGACTACTCAAGTCATGATAATGTGTCATTAGGGATAGAAGAACCAGAAGGATACTCAAGGGAAGAGGTGAGTTTTTTACAACAGCATAGGAATTTGAACAACGCGTATTCAAACTCCTTTAATGCTATCGAAGAGAGCACCCAACTTTTAGATGGTCCGAAAACCCTAATAAGCCGGGACAACCGCCATATCCAAGTTCAAGTATAAGAATCCATATAGTAATCAAGTTCATCAAGGAAATACATCAAATCGAACCTACAATCGTTACCTAAATCTTATCCACAACATACTACTCAAACTATACCGGTCACCCAAAGTTCAACCCAACTTTGAAGGAGTTGATAAATGGGATAAATTAATGGAAAATATGATGGGTGTAGTATCTACTCAAGCTCGAATATGGAAACTATGATAACTTCTATAGGTTCGGTCTCTAAGGATATGACTATGTTGAAAACGTCTATGGGTGGACATGATACGAGGATGAGAACTATAGAAGCATCATTAAGGAATATGGAAGATCATTTGAGTAGAGAAGGAGAACGTAACGACGGTAGACCTCCGGGAGGATTACCAAGTAATACTGAAAGAAACCCGAGAGAGGTAAATGCTGTGATTACGAGAAGTAGGAAATATTGTGAAGATACTAGAGCAGAAAACGCAGGAAACAATGAGGTAGAAAATGATTTAAATGGTAATATCGTAAAGGAAAAGGGCGAACTTGAATTTACTGATGAAGAGGAAGAAATTATCGAAGAATTCTTAAAACAGAATGATGTTGAACCTGAAATTGAAGGTGAAGAATGGGTAAAAGTCCCTAGAATTCTGAAAGATCCTATGGATAAGGACCCGAGAACCCTATTTAAGGAACATGTCAGAGAAAATCAGGGAGAAAAACAGGAAGATTTAAAAGTAACTGAGAAGGATAAAGTTGATACATGGGATGTTTTAAAGGAAAAATCTCAAGATAATGAAACTTGGCGATCAAGTAATGCTCAAAGATTCAAGGAGAAAGGAAAAGAGAAAATGACTTCGAACCAAAGGTTATAGATTTAGAATCTTTGCCTTATCCACCGAAAGATCAAATTAAAAAGATAAAAGCGATAAGAAATATGCTCGTTTCCTTGACACTTTTCGTCATATTCATGTCAATATCCCCGTTATAGAAGCTTTAGTCAACATGCCCGCCTATGGAAAGTTTCTTAAAGATATCCTATCTAATAAAAAGCGATTAGAAGAATATGAGAATATATGCCTTAATGAAGAATGTTCTCGCAATACTTCAAAGATCGACTACCTCCTAAACTTAAAGATCCCGGTAGTTTCACTATCCCATGTGAAATTGGAGGATTTGTTTAAGAAAGTATTGTGTGATCTAGGAGCAAGTATCAATCTCATGTCTTATGAGGATTATAAGAAACTAGGAATAGGAGAGCTTACGAATACCGAAATGACCCTCGGATGGCGATAGATCAATTAAACATCCTAAGGGAATAATCGAGGACGTGTTGGTTAAAATTGATAAATTTTACTTCCAAAGTGGACTTTGTAATAATGGAAATGGAAGAAGGATATTCAGCGCCAATTATTCTAGGTCGACCATTTTTAGCTACAGGAAGAACTTTGATAGATGTTCAAAAAGGTGAACTAATACTGAGAGTTAATGAGGATAAAGTTTCATTCAATATCTTCAAAGCTATAAACCATCCATATAAAGAACCAGAATCATGTTCTTTTATAGATAAATATTCTACTATGTGGGATGCCAAATTTAAAGATTATGAAAATACATTAGAAGAATGTTTGGCATTTTCTATCTATAAAGAAGATGAAGATGATACTGAAATGAAAGAAGTAATCCTTTATTTAGATAAAGGAGGGTTTGTTAAACATCCATGGCATCAAAATTTGAAATTGGAAATGGAAGGACCAGTTTTAAAACCATCAGTAGAAGATCCACCAAGGAATCTGGAGTTGAAACCACTTCCTTCGAATTTGAAATATGCTTTTCTTGAAAATGATAATCTGTTACCTATTATCATTTCATCAACCTTAACAAAAGAACAAGAGGATCAATTACTAAGAATGTTAAGAGAACATAAGAAAGCTTTTGGATGGACAGTGGCAGATATCAAAGGAATTAGCCCTGAGATTTGTGTTCACAAGATTATTTTGCATGAAGAAGCTAAACCTTGTATTCAGCCACAACGCCGCCTCAACCCAAATTTGCAAACAATCGTTAAGAAAGAGGTCATTAAGCTATTAGAAATGGGAATAATCTTTCCCATATCAGATAGTGAATGGGTAAGTCCAACTCAAGTAGTTCCAAAGAAAGGAGGTTTCACGGTAAAAGAAAATGATAAAAATGAATGGATTCCGACAAGGGAAATTACAGGATATCGAATGTGTATTGACTTTCGGAAGCGAATGATCATACTAAAAAGGATCATCATCCACTTCCATTCATCGTGCAGATGTTGGAAAGATTGAGTGGACATAAGTATTACTGCTTTTTAGATGGTTATTCAGGTTATTTACAGATATTCATTGCAGCAGGAGATAGAGAAAAAACTACTTTCACTTGTCCCTATGGAACTTTTGCTTATAAAAGAATGCCGTTTGGATTATGTAATGCACCCGCTACATTTCGGCGATGTATGATGGCAATATTTTCTGATATGGTCGAGAAATTCTTAGAAATCTTTATGGATGACTTTAGTGTTTATGGAGATTCTTTTGATAAATGCTTATCACACTTAGAACGTGTTTTACAACGCCGTGAAGATACCAACTTGGTTCTAAACTCGGGAAAAATGTCATTTGATGGTATCGAAGGAATTGTACTAGGTCATAGAATCTACGAAGCAGAATTGAAGTTGATAAAGCTAAAGTCGAAGTAATTGAAAAATTACCTCCACCAATTAATTTGAAAACGTTAAGAGGATTTCTTGGACATGCAGGATTTTATAGAAGGTTTATTGCGATTTCTCAAAAATAGCAAAACCCCTGAGTCATTTGCTAGAAAAAGAAGTACCTTTTAACTTTGATGATAAATGTATGGAAGCCTTTAAGACCCTAAAAGCGAAATTAACTATTGCACCAGTACTAGTAGCACCAGATTGGGATTTGCCGTTTGAAATTATGTGTGATGCAAGTGATTTAATTTGTAGGAGCTGTTTTAGGTCAACGGTATAACAAAATTCTCAAAGCTATCTACTATGCTTCTCACACATTAAACGCAAACTCAAACTTAATTATGCAACTACCGAGAAAGAAGCGTTGGTCGTAATATTTGCCTTAGATAAGTTTCGATCATATATTGTTGGTTCTAAGGTAATAATCTACACGGACCATTCGGCTACGAAGTATCTTTTAAGTAAGAAAGATGCCAAACCGCGTCTTCTTAGGTGGATTCGTTACTTCAGAATTCGATATTGAAATTAAGGATAAAAAAGGAAGTGAAAATGTAGTAGCAGATCATCTAAGCGGGATGGATAATGATGAAGGAAAAGGAAAAGAAATTCAGGATTCGTTTCCAGATGAGAAACTGTTTAAGATAGATACTCCTTCAACCATGCGATTATTAAAAACTAGAATACCATCAAAGGAAGATTCGCCGTGGTTTGGGGATATTGTTAACTACATTACCTGTAAGTACATCCCACCTCATTGGACTTGGCAACAGAAAAAGAAGTTCTTTTACGACTTAAAGTTTTATTATTGGGATAAACCGGATCTTTTCCGAAGATGCTCAGATGGAATAATTAGGAAATGTATTCCTGATAATGAAATTTTAAGTGTATTATCATTTTGTCATGATCGTGAGGCGGGAGGTCATCATGGAGGATGGAAAAGCGCTTTCAAAGTTTTACAATGTGGTTTCTATTGGCCTACACTATATAGAGATGCATATAAATATGCAAAATCTTGTGAATCATGTCAAAAATGGGGAAATATATCGAAAAAACATGAAATGCCTATGCAACCGATTTTAGAATGTGAGCTATTTGATGTATGGGGCATAGATTTCATGGGACCTTTCCCTATATCTTTTGGAAAAAGATTTATTCTAGTAATGGTTGATTATGTTTCTAAATGGGTAGAAGTGAAGCTCTCCCTACTAATGATACCGAGTAGTGCTAAGGTTCCTTAAAAAGAATATATTCACACGCTATGGCATTCCGAGGGCTATCATTAGTGATAGAGGTTCACATTTTTGTAACCGACCATTTACTAAGGTAATTGAGAAATATGGTGTAACTCATAAACTTGGAACACCCTATCATCCACAAACTAGTGGACGAGTAGAGGTGTCTAATAGAGAAATTAAAAGAATCGTGGAGAAGACAAGTGGACTCGAATCGTAAAACTCAAGGCGAAAGACTTGATGATGCATTATGGGCATATACGAACGACCTTTAAAACACCGATTGGTCTGTTCTCCTTACAAATTAGTATTTGGAAAATCTTGTCATCTCCCCGTTGAATTAGAACACCGAGCTTTATGGGCTATTAAATTTCTAAACTTTGATCCTAAAGTCATTTGTCGGTGATCATAGATTACTTCGATTAACGGAACTAGAAGAATTTCGACTCGATTCTTATGAAAATGCTCGAATCTACAAGGAACGCACGAAAGCTTTTCACGATAAGAGAATCTATAGTCGTGAGTTCCATGTAGGTGATCGAGTACTTTTATATAATTCACGTTTGAAGTTGTTTCCGGGAAAGCTTAAATCTAGATGGACAGTCCATATGACGTAACAAAAATCTATAAGTCCGGAGTCGTTGAACTAACCGATGGAAAAACAACTTTTATAGCCAATGGACACGGGGTGAAATTGTTCGTGGAAACTGAAGGGATACCTCAACCAGAAGAAGTATTATTACTCATCGACCCTCCAACGAATTGAGGAAGCAGAATTTTAAACTCAGTCGATTACAGGTACTATATTTCTAATTTCACCTTTTAATATGCATTTTAAAGTATTTTCGTCTTTTACCGGATAGACGTAAAAGAACTGGATGCCTTTCATAGATAGAATAAGAGTTTTTATTTTACTTTTAAGATTAGGTCTAAATAAGGATGTCGCGTTTAAGATAGAAGCCTTAGTTTCTAAATTAAATAAGGAATTGCTAATCGAAGTTAGAGAAAAAGAACTTTGTAATGGAAATTCAAGGAGTGCAATAAAAAGAAGGGCAAGGTTTTTAATGAAGTGTAGAATCTGTGGAAAAATGGAACATGCTGGACAGTGTGGAAGAAATACAACCATATCCCAGGATGAGTGTTTGAATGTTATTAAGAAGGGAACGATTAGGTGGTTATCCGAAAATCCCGAGGGAATACAAAGAGATAATTCAAACGCATCACTCCTAGGAGAAAGGTTAAGGGACCGTTATGATAACAATCTTGAGAATCTGAGATTGAGGGAGTTAGCAAAAAATCCTAAGAATTTCAGTGTGTGTTTTAATTTTTCAAATTTTAATTAAATTTCGTATTTTTTAAAGTTATTTTTCTAAACTTAAAAAGAAAAATATTTTTATGAAAAATTTATAATAAACCTATTTTATCATGTAAAGTAGGTATATTATATCAAAAAAATATGTGGTTTCAATATTATATTAGTTTTTATATTTTATCAAGTTTTATATAGAAAAATAGTATTGAACTTAGATTATATAACATAAATCATAGGATTAACATCAAATGATTTTTATGTGATATAATTAGAGCTCATTACACAAAAAATGACAAAAATTCCGATTTTTGGGGGCCATGTGACCGGCACGCGCCGGTACACTACCGGCACGCGCCGGTGTGTACACACTTAACCCTAAAAAATGCGCCCCTTTCCTCATTTCTCACACCCTCATTTCGAATTGGAGAACAGCCCGAGTTCTCCCTCTCTTCTCCTCAAAAATCAACAATTTTCCATCAATTTTCTTCACTCAAACATCACATAAGTGTTAATCTCTCTTCCTCTCTTCAACTTAATCATAAAGGAAGAAACCCATTGGAAAAAGTTGAAGCTTGGCAAGCTCAAGGCTCTCTTTTCTCTCATTCCGGCGACCCCATTAATTCCGGCGACCTAAGCTTTTCATTCTAGCTTCTTAAGGTAATAATATATATATATTTCAAATTTTAGTTAAATTTCGAAATTATTTTGAATTTATTTTGATTTTATAGCCTAAGTAATTGTTTGTTCTTGTTGTTGGTGTTGTTTGTTTGTGTTGTTGTTTTGTCATACCACTATCGTAGATGGCGTCATCATCTAGAAGTAATCCTAAGAGGAAAAAGACTCGAAGTACCAATCGTAGTACCGGTAGTTCAAACTAGACCTTTAACTAAAAGGGAGAAAAGTTTAACCTTTGAGAAAACCGCTAGTGCGAAGCTAAGCGGGCACATGATGAGTACTTTAGTAAAAGTAAGGTTTGGTTAGAACGAGGGATTGATTTTTCGAAGATTGGGAAAGAAGTGAAAGAAATTTTCAAGGATAGAGGATGGTTGGATGTAGCTATGGATAGGAAAGATAAGATTAACGTTTCTATGGTATCGAGTTTTATTCGGTATTATCTACTTATGATGCGATACGGTTGAGGAGATGACCTATATCCCTCTAAGAAGTGTTAATGTTACTTTTTACCCCGCTATGATCAATGTATTCTATGGCTTAAGCGATATACCGAAGAGGAGGATTATCATAATGTATGGGGTTTAGAACATCCTATGGCTCTACAAACCAAAGCTTATGAAGCCCAACAAGCCTTTGACCCCACTGCTGAATGGATAGAAAATAGGTTTGCTTATGGGAATTGTATTAGGGACATACGGGCAATAAAACAGTTCTTAGGCCATAATGTATGTCCTTCCACACATGTTTGTGCATTTGGTCGAGAGGAAGTGGTTATTGCTTGGGCCATGGTTAATGATATTCCTATAAATGCGGGGAAATTGATCTTTTCTAAGGCATGTGAGTTTGCAAGCACTCGTTATCGAGGGGACGTCTCCCGTTCCCTAGTCTCATTTCTCGCCTTATGTGAGCTTGCGAAGTCCCTGTCTTACCCTCGGATAGAAGCGTGTCTCCCACATTCCTCCCATTGGTCTTAAGTCGAGAGCCTTACCTACCGGAGTAATAAATTACAATAATCCTAATCGTCGGCAACAACAACCTCCACCTCCTATTCACACTCAAGTACCTAGACCACCTGAGACGGTCACATCGGCCCACAAGAGAGCCAAGTTGAGGCTATGTTTCAAAGCATTTGGTTCAAGCTCGGGCTAGAACCGATGCTAATATAGCTTTAGCTTTGTGAGAAGAATAGACATTGGGCCGAGGACATTAGAGTTGGTCAGAGAGGATATCGAGATGCTATGAGTGAGTTTGATCCTAGATTTGCTGAGATATCGCTAGACACCCCTATAGTCACCGACCCATATACTATGCCAGATTGGATTTCGCCGATTTCGCCACCTATTATTTATCGGACTATACGCCGTCATCCATAGGACGGGGTGGTATGTTTACGGGTACACCGGGGACATCCTTGGGCATGGGAGGAGTGACTTCTGTAGCAGATGTGACAGCAGGATTTGGTTCATTTGGTCTTCAGGGATCAATTTCTATGTCGACGATGAGGACTGAGACATCATTTCGAACTTCTGTATCGGATCCACAGCAGTTCAGTTATGGTATTCATACGACACAGTCGCAAGGAGCTGATTTTACTTCGTTACTATCTACATTTGGATCATCGTCATCTCAGTACGACCTTACTGGTGACATTGATCTTAACTATGATGAGGACGAGTGATTTATTTTCTTTGTTGTATAACTATCTACTTTTTGGTTTGACTTAGTTTTTGTTATGTTTGTTTTGTACGTTAAACGTTTGATGCACTCTCGGGGTAGTGCACGTTGTTACGTTGTTATTTTTTCGTAGTTTTCGGATGTTTTTAGATCTTTTCCCCACGTTATAGAAATATGCAGAATTTATTGTCAGAAAATAAATCCTGGATCAAGCTAGAAATTGAAATATCTCTGACTGAGCACTATTTGACCGGCACGCGCCGGTTGGTGTCCGGCACGCGCCGGTGTAGTAGGCTGCAGGATCTTCTCAGGATATTTCCATTTCAGTCCAAGCTTTGTCTATAAAAGGAAACAGATGCAGCATTCCTAAAATGCTCATTCCCTTCCTTTGCCTTTAAATTCTCTTGCTATAAAAAGTTTAAAATGTCCGATCGTTCGTCCGTAAACAGTTATTCACCTCCACATACACCAAATTCCGTCATTCCAAATCCATTTTTTCATCCAATCCCTTACGAGCCTATGTATGCTTCGGTTCACAACCCTTATATAAGTAATTTCAATCAATCACCGGTATTGATTGAGAGAGGTTTAAATTTCAGAAAGGTTGACAACTGGGCATTTACGAGGATGGATATAGATGGGTGGGACTATTTTTGTCGTATGCCGAGAGGTAGGATTAACGTTACTGTGGTAAGAGAATTCTATTCAGTACTTTCAGAAGCTCATACTGTGTCATTAACACAATCTGTTACAGTGAGAGGAGTTGTTGTTCCTTTCACCTCCACCAACATAAATCAAATTTTCTTGATTCCACCAGTCCAAACTTCACCCAGTCATTTTGAGTACCAATGGAGATTGGATACCGCTGACGGTTTTATTACAAAATATTCGGAAGCTTGTCCACTCTTGTTCTACAATTATGATATTGATCAAAATGTCTCTACGACTGCTTTGCTTCCCCATCTTAGAACGTGGAAGCGATTCATCAATTCACGTGTTTATCCAACTCGTTAATTTCTCGGAAGTTAGTGATGATGAATTGATGCTTCTATATGCGATTACTACTGGAGCTGTTATAGATTGGGGGGTGCTGATTCAGAAATCAGCTGTGAGTTTTGCGTTCGGGAGAAGACCGAATTATCATTTACCATTTGGATGGTTGATTTCTAGGTTATGTGTTCGTTTGGCAAGGGTTCCGGAAAGAGCGACAGATGAATATTTTCCAGCTCGTATTCCTCGTATTGGGCTTTTACCAGTCGATATTCCGGGAGGATCGTCAAGTGGTGAAAATTAGATAACTATGTTGGTAGAAAAGAAGGAATAAAAAATAATAAGAGTAGTACGGTACGTTAGTATAAGTCACAATAAATTAAAATAACTTAGTTTAAAAAATTAGTTTAACTTAATTTATGGTTTTCTAGTTTAACACTCCTAGTAGTTTTAAGTTGTGTTTTAGTATTGTAATATATTTGCATGTTTTTAATTTATGTTTTTAAATGTTTTTCTTTTATATTATATAAACGCTCGTCTATTTGACACCTAAAATAATCTACCATGATAGAATTCATTTTATTTTCTAATCCAAATTTTTACTACTCATTAGCCATCGGGACGATGCCAATTCGTAAGTGGGGAGTAGAGATTGGTTAGTAAATAAATTGAATTTAATACATCAAATACTTACACACTTAGTTTAATAAGCAATAATATATAATTATTTGATAAAAATGATATATTTGGATAGAATAAATTTTTAATTAAGTAAAGTAATCTTGATATATTATTCTTATATTAATTATGTTTATCTTAGATTTTTAATAAGATTTTAAGTATATATATCTTGATAAATATTATGAAATATTTTTTTATGAAATTAGACAAAAGTTACTTATAATTATAATGAAATTTTAGAATAATTTTCTTTTAAAGACAAAGTATGAAAGTGGAATCGGATTAGGGATGATGAGATTTTTGGCATAACTTTGATAAACCAGAGCCAAAACTTGAAGGGCTTCATTCTGTGCACAGGATTAGTAGAAAGTGTGATTCTACAATATGAGTGATCAGAGTGGAGTCCAGCAGGTTCAAAAAAAGCAAGGGCATTCAAATTCCAGTCATACCAAAAAGCATTCACCATTACACTGTCAATCCTGGTGAGAACCCCACAAAAGTCCAAGTGAAGAATTAACCAGAAGAGTTCAAATCAGATAAGTTAGCATCCAAACAACAATCCACACCATCTTTCATCTCATAGCCAGTAGGGACATTCCCAATCAACTTGTCCTCTGTTAAGGGTGAAAATCTATGTTTTATTATGATATATTTTACGGTATTTTCCCTCTTAGTTGGATTAATTGCATAATAAATGGCCCTTATATGGAAATATTGAGCATGCTAGGTTTTTAAGGACTTAATTGCAATATTGAATAAATTATGTGTTCTCATCGTGAATTATAATTAATTGGACTTTATTACAGTTTGTGATGTTTTCCCATGTGTTATAGGTATGCTTATCGTGCTCAAATAATGATCAAAAAGGGTTAAAACTCGAGCTATAAAGATTTAAGAAGAGATAATGATCGAATGGAGTGGACAGGAAAAGAGATAGAGATGATTTGATCAAGTTTTATTCCAGCTAAACTGGCGTCCAAGTCCCGTCCAGTAGTGGACGGGCGTCTGATAATCCAAACGGGCGTCCAGAGGAAGAATTCAATATTGAGGCATCATGAACTTACTGAACGAACGTCCAGAAGGAGCAGACGAGCGTCCAAAGTGCAAAAAGAAGATCAGAGAGTTTGGACGCTGTCCAAACGAACGTCTGCGTTGGAGTTCAGAACACCTGGACGAGCGTCTACTCACCTGAACGAGCGTCCGGATTGCCGACTTAGTGAAACCGCCTCAAATCTCTATAAATACTTGCCTATTTTCACACATTGAGATACCAATTCTACAATCCTCGAACCCTAAACCTTAGGGGCGGCTATAGGCTGCGTTTTTACTCAGTTTTTTCCCAGTTTTATGTTCTTAAATTCCTAGATACAATTAGCTTAGTTTATGCAATTTACTTCAACAATTCAAGCTATTCAAGGATGCTTAAGAGGCTAGGCTTCAATCAAACGAGCATTGTGAAGCACGATGTATGAAAAATATATGATCATATTATAAGACTTTTTATTATTATATTTATGATATTTTAGTATAATTTCATATAAATGCATCGAAAACTTATAAAAATCATAGTTAGTTATAATTAGATGCATAAGTTATAAAAACGATAAAAATGATGGTTTTTTGTCGATTTACGTTTGGTGTTTCGTTGAGTTTGTTGCAGAATCAAATGTGTACCGAGATTCCAAAATATGACATACTTTGAAGCATAAATCATGAGTTTTTGTGGGATAAAAGATTATGCCAAAATCTAACAACTTTGAACAGATCAACTGTCCTTAATGTTTCTACCGTAACTCATCTTCAACGGACATTTGATCTAACTTAGAGGCATTTTCAGAGAAAAAGTCCTTGATGAAAGTTGTAGGCCTTCAAAAGAGCTTTCCAACGAATATCAAATCATGTCAATCTGAGGTCTACAGCTCGAGATAGGTTTTTACGAACATCAGATATGTTGTATGTCCGGCACGCGCCGGAGAAGGCCGAATATTGCAGAAAAATCTCTGAAACTGGGCCCACAAATCTCTGACAAGGGAATATATACTGTGTAGCCGGCACGCGCCGGTGGTGGTCCGGCACGCGCCGGCCTTGTGGTACACTCTATAAATACCCCTCAATTGCAACCATTTTGAAGGGTACCAATGCATATATCTCTCTTCTATATATCTCTATAGTTTCGTTTTGTTGTTTTTCGTTAAATAAAAGCCGTAAACGGCACTCGCCGGAATAATCGTAGTATAAAGTCTCGTTATAATGCTTAGAGGATGTATCAAGGCTCATTGATGTCAAGGAGTTGCTATTTCCGGATGATACAACTCGAATGCTTCAATTGTAACCTGGTAACTTTTCTAATGTATTTATGTTTATGTATTAATTATAGTATCTATATTTTAGTTATTATGTTGTTAGGCTAAACTTAGTATCTAGCCAAGATATGAAATTGGATTAGTATTATCTTTTTAGGGAAATGGATGATGACTATACTAAAATTGGATAAAAATCGGTTATAATGAATCTCTTTCTATATTCGTATTGAATTAGCTACTTGATATGAAAGAATTCATAATCTGATTATGAATTGACGCCTCGTAGTTAGGTTATGAACTCGTTAATAGAAAGACCGGAGGGTAAAATTGGCCGAGTGAAAACGTGACAACGGAATCCGATTTCCTAAACCGGGGGTAGATTTGTTTCGGGAGAAACAAACTCTTATTGAAATATGTACTCAAGAGATTATTACGTTTAATTCGTTTGTTTAATTGACATACCTTAAAATTGGCCGAATGACAAAACGGGAGTGACCCATGCTTGAGGATGACCTTGGACAAATGATTGGACATATGACAATTTCGGATGCTCGTGTGAGGATGAATTGTTTAGTTTAGAGTGCACCGTTCCGTATAATTGATTTAACTTAAAATAATGATCGAGCACATCTAATTTCCACTAAAAAGATATAATGATTCAATAACATATTCTTGGCTAGTCTCTAAATTATAATATCTATCTCCCTCCCCTAGATATTGTTTTGGTACCTATATATATTTATATCTATATATATATGTATTGATATATATATATATATTTATATACTTATATATATCTGTTTTAGTTTTATGCTTTGTTAGTTTAGAGTTTGGTTGGATGATAAAATTGCGACTTAGATTGAGATAATAATAGTTTCTCGGTGTTTAATCACACGGTGAATTACCAAGTTTTCCCTGAGGATCGACACCTGACTCATCACTCTATCACTACAATTTGACCCGGTACACTGCCGGTGAGGATTGATAGCATAGAAAAGGTCCGTCAAAGCCATCCAACTTACATTACTTTTGATTCTTCGGTTATTTTGTAAGTTTTTAATCAAGTTGTTTCCTTTATCATGTCTTATGTTGATTAATTGCATTTATATCGAAAGATGTGCATGTATGATGTTTTATATTTGATGAAAGTCTTTATAAACATTAGATCACCATGATTTAGGAATAGATCTTTAATCTATGTCAAACGAAAGTTGATAGGTTGGAAATCTAGGTTAAAACGTTAAAGTTTACATCTTTGTTTATGTTATGACGTGTTAATTTCCGTAAATCGAACGATAGAAATTAATAGGCGAATCATCTACGAAAGTAGGATTCATACCTCTGATAAGATGAACCACAACTTGGTAGAAACTGCAATATAATCGGGATGAGAGATTAGTGTTTGTTGGATAGGTGGATCAATACTCGTTTGCCCGTATTAAACTTGATTTAACCCTTGAGACTTGAACTGTTTAGTTAGTTTATTTTCTATTCGCACTTTTAGAGTAATTTGCTCGCAACCAAACCTCCCTAGCTTTGGATTCGACCTCTGTCTAGTTTATATTCAGCATATATGTTCGGTTTAGTTTTGTTTAATCGCTGTTTAGTTTAGTTTTCCGTGACATAACTTAGTTAGACAAAAACTAGGAACCACCACCGTCTAGTTCCCCGTAAGATCGACCCGGCATTAACCACTAGTACTACGATCCTTATACTTGGGGTTAACCGGATTATAAATTTATTACTTGTTTGTTTTGCATAGATAAAATCCGTAGACATCCTCCACAGAAAGGACATAGTTAAAATCCCCTAAAACCATCCAAGGAAGAGAAGAACAAACACTTAGTTCTCTAATCCTATCCCATATTGCTCTCCTATCACCAACAATGTGCAGGCCATAGACAAAGGTGATTAAGAAGCTATCCTCTGTAACCAAAATTTTCACCTTGCAGTGGATCCACTGCACATCAACTTCCAACACTTCAACATCAAAACAGGAGGGGTTCCACACCACCAAGATCCTTTTACTGACTTTATTATCAAAATTATTTACAGACTTACATGAGGGAATTTTGTTGTTCATAAAATAGTCCAAGTTATTCTGAGACAGCTTAGTCTCAAGGATTCCAAATAAGGTAATCTGGTGCTGCCTGAGAAACTTGACAACATAAGATTGTTTTAGAGCCTTATTGAACCCTCTCACATTCCAGAAACCTATCATTATTGCTTACCAAGAGGTGCTTTACCTCTAGAGACATGAACATCAGAAGATGCAGCAGATTCTTTGACAGTAGGGGTGTTATTCTTATTGTTTTTCTTTTTCTTTTTGGAGCCCTTGGAACCAGAAGCATTCTAAGCAAGTTCTTCATTCTCCATTTGATCAGCCTAAGAAACATTCTTATCAGGAGACAAAACATCAAAGGAGTTAGCAATTGGAACTTTCTTCCCTTTTCCTTTCTCATTCTCCTTAGAAACACCAGAGGTATTTGCAACATGAGGATCAACAGACTTTTTATTTGCAGCAGCAGACTTTTTCTTGTTTGCATTGGCATCGCAAAGCTGCGAGGAGCATCGCAGTTCTTTGAGTAGCACCAACAAGCTTCGAGCAAAGCATCGGCGGGGGCATCATGCTTCTTTTTATTCATTTGGTTGCTTAGATCCAACATTTGATTTCCTATTCCTTTCAATATACAACTGAGGGGCATCCAGAGCATCATTGCAAGCACCAACATTGTGTCCCAACTTTTTACAGTAAGTACAAAACTTGGGAAGATCCTCATATAACACAGGTTGCATTAAATATTTTCCACCAGACAAGTTAATGGGAATAACATCTGGTAAATCCACAGTAACATCTACCTCCACCAAGCATCTAGCAAAACTCAGAACCTTTTTTTGTAGCAGTAAGCTTGTCAGTATATTGAGGAACACCAAGGTAAGTGCAAATCTTACTCAAGCAACTATCCTTCCACATTCTGAGGGGTAAATTGGGCAATTGAACCCAAACGGGGACCACAAGAGTATGCATCTTTACAAAAGTTAAATAACTCGGGCATTTTCCTAAGAAACAAGGGCTTGCCAAAAGCATAAAAAGGACCGGCATGTAAAACATCATCTAAGTCGATGGCTTGTCAAACACAAAGACAATCCAACCGAGTTGTGATAATGGTAAGAACATTTCCTGGGCCTTACGGGATGCGACATCCCTCCGGGGAAACTTGGAAGTAAAAATGCCAATCCGACTCACCTTATCCATAGTATCATCATCCAAATCTTCAATATCAAAGTTAATAGCATCTTCAAATCACACAAGATCTATCCTCGGTCAACTTCTTCACCTCATCATTCAAAACCCTATTATTTTGAACAATATTAACCCAAGAAACAATCTTTTCAGCAGCAACATCATCAACTGATGTAGTATCATTATTCACTAGACCATCAGTGCTAACAGGGGCATCACCACAAATAACAGGAGGGCTAGCCACCACATTTGCAGTAGAGGCAGGATCCACCTCAAGAGAAACATGAGTCCCCTATTCTACCACACTACATTGTCCTAAAGCACCAGTGCCACCATCGGTAACATGTTCAACAACTGAAGAACAAGGTTCAACAGGTGCAGAAACATGTCCACCAGGTTCACTGGTACTCTCATTGGCCTTATCAACCTCAAGCACCTCCAATAAAGAAATTACAGGGGAAACATGCAAACCAATATTGGGAACATCAGCAGAGACCTCCACTATTGAATTCTTCTTAGAGACGGCAGGGGTAAGCAATTTAACCGACTTTAGCTTCATAGCTTCTTCCAAAACTCTAACATTTGCACATTTCGTTTTCAACATGATGACGATTAAAATAGTCTATCCTACGACATCAATATTATATCCATTATGAGCTAAAAATAGTTGTTTCGACCTATAAAAGTGAACCATTTACGTTAAATATCATATGTCGGGTTCGTGAGTCGAGAAAATCGCACTTAGCGTTTATTTTCCCTATTTCGGTATTATTTCATGTATTATTTGATGATTTTCAGGATACGGAATATTGGGCCGAGCATGATGGACGAATCTGGAGTGGATTGGATGAAAAGAATGGGCCTAGGGTATTCTAGAAGCATCCAAGTTAAGTCGGTTGAAGAAAAAAAGACGAAAACACCCTGGGTAACCCGAGGGGCGGTGCCGACTTACCGAGGGTCCAGAATCTTCTGAAAACATTGTGTTCGAGGCGAAGCATCTTATTTGTAGCTATCTAAACCGACTTAGAATCATCTAGTTCGACCCTCGTCCGAGAATCTTCCGAAACGCGTTTTCTTGGACGAGGGTCGAACTAGATGATTCTAAGTCGGTTTAGATAGCTATAAATAAGAGGCTTCGCCTCAGAACACAATGTACTCAAATTATTCAAGGAAATTATGCAATAAAAGTTCTTTGTTCTTTATTTTATGAGTTCTGGTCGGAGAGACGACGGAGTCGACGCCTAGGGGGAGATCCGAAGGAGATCTACGCTCGTCTTCGAGGGTATGATTTTCTATCTTTTCCAAGATGTAGCTCTATCGTCGTTATATTCGACTAGTATGTTTTAATTGCTTATTTATTTTAATTATGTAGTAGTTAGTTCATTTTACCTAATGTGTTATAGATATGATTCGTTGGTGAAGAAATCATGAAATAGTAGTTGCGTTCTTCAAATCTGCGACGGTCTATATAGCTAGATCTGGATACCTAGTAAATTACTAATTCATGATAATCGGCGCCAGCTACGTTGATCGATAGATTTAATTTACATGTTTTTAGCCTGATCAACTATTTGCATGTCATCGTAAATTAACATGAAGGACCACAAGTGAAGTGTTAATTAGGACATTATCTAGAATGGACCCTAGGAACGTGCTGGTCAATGTCGACAGCTGTCTAGGCGGGTTTGCGGTATGAGGTAACACTCAATATCGACAGCTCTAGTTCTTTATGCGTATGGGCTATTACGGACCAATTAAGGAGGGTAGCTTGCGTATAGATTGTCTACTTGCCATTGTCGGAGTAGATAGGGTTAGGAGTTGTACCCGTAGCCGTACAATGAATAAATTCATCAATGGGGAGGATTTGTTGCATATGTGGGGGGAATAACTAATTACTCACAATTGAACTAATACATTAGAAACTCTAGTTTGCTTCGTTGAACTTGCATAATCTTGTTAGTTTAAGGCACCAATACTACCGTCTATATATTATAGTTGGTCGTAGACCGTTATCGTGACAACTCAATCTTGATAATGAGACGTTCTTACGAGTCTCTGTGGGATCGACCTTAATTTGCCAGTACTCTACTACGATAGACCTAGTCCTATTGCTAGTAAGTGCCTTGCACGCGATCAAGATTTTTGGCGCCGTTGCCGGGGACTCGTGTCAAGAATACTTTTTATTTAAGATTGAGTTTGCTGTATATATTTGAGTCTGTTTAATTGAGTCTTTTTTTATAGTCTGTTTATACTAGAGTCGTACAGAGTCAGTTCTGTGAATTCTGGAAGAAAATCGCCACCGGTTACTGAGGGTCCACCCCGATAAACCGAGGGTCTAAATTCTCGCGAGAATCGTTTCGTTTGTTCGAGTCGAGTCGTAGTCGGAGTATGTATTTTTGAGTCGCCGCTGGCGTGTGTAACGACCGGCAAGGCAAGTTACTAACCTTTTAATTTTCTTTTTGTGTCTTGTAGTACGCTACACGTAGTTCGAGCGACCCGAGAGATTCATACACGAGATTGAAAAGTTTGCTAGACAAAAGAGAAAGGAAACTCGAGAGAGATCTGTTAGGCTAGCGGACGACGTGGTTTTGAACGAAGGAGATCACATCGAGAGGAAGAAGAGAGATTCCACCTTTGGAAGATACGGAAAACAACATGGCGCAGAACGGACAGAATGGAGCAGGAGTTGTGGTACAAGCAGATAGGAGAACCCTACAGAGTTATGCAATGCCAACGATTGAGCAATTCGTGCCAGCAATTGTTCAGCCCGAGGATGCAGCTGAGGTATTTCACCCTAAACCGAATGTTATACAAATGGTGACCAATTAACTACTTTTCACGGAGTAATGAACGAAGATCCTAGTGTACACATCACCAATTTTCTGGAAATAGTCAGCACGGTTAAGCCAACAAGTGTACCAGGAGACAATATCAAGTTGAAATTGTTTCCATTCACTCTGAAAGACAAAGAAAAAATATGGTTATTGTCTCTAGCACCAGAATCGATCCAAACTTGGACCGACCTGCTGCAGAAGTTTATAAATAAGTATTGCCCACCTGGGAAGTCACTACAGATGAGACAAGACATTATGAATTTCAAGCAGAAATAATGAAACAATGAGCTCGGTATATAAAAGTGTGCATACGTATGAAATAATGATGATGCACCATCGTGATCAAAGACGTTATCGCGCATTAAAGTAGCTGAGCAAATAACACAGAGCGGTGATAGTGCATGGCATAATGTCCAGAATACTTATTTAATAGGGTTTGGTCAAAAGTGAGGGCAGTATGCGCATCATCCGCAAGAAGCTGTGGGTGACCTGTGCCACGCCGGCTGCTACGGACCGAGGACGACTACACCGGTTAATTGATATAAAGGCGACCTGCACTGTGTCGACGATGAATAATGCTGACTTAACCTTCATTATTCAGTCGTGAGTATGAATGAGTGTCACGTGTAAGGTAATCGATCTCACATTCGTCATTATTATATAACCAATAAAGGCCGGACGTTACATCATTTGGACAAATAGAATGCATTTCCAAATGGTGTCCTGGACAAGGAAATCTAAATCAGAATCATCATCTCCCATATAAAAAAACAAAAAACAAAAAACAAAAACTAAACTGCTCGACTCAAACTACATGATCTCTTGTATACAAAAGAGGAAAAAAAAAACACAGGAACTTCATGAAAAGGCTCTGTATCTAAGTCTATAGAAACCCTTTCATTCAATTCCTTCAAGAATCAGCTTGCCCATACCAAGCCCGGATGACGTGGAGGACACATAAGACCACCGATCAACGAACGGGACCCATATCAATCAGCCGGTCCCATATCCATGATCTATACGCGAATAATGTATATAATGACGCGATCATTTCGGTTTGTTAAAAGCCTAGATACTTAGGTGCTAACAAGAACAACGATTGCAATGCACTGGGAGCAAATTTCCTACCAAATAAATGACAGATAGAAGAAGGCTTGCCATTGTAAATGCAAGAATTGTTTTCAAGAATTCTCCTCATGAAATCTTCTGTAATGTCTGCTGCACCGAACGTACCGGGATGTGGACCACCTCGTGACCAATCAACCCACGTAATGCTTCGGTTTGCTATACGATCCGGTTCTTCAATCGTTAACATGGTAGGAAAGTAATGCTCGTCCACATAGCAGCCCGGTTTACAAAACTCATTGAATTTCGGGAAGTATTTTGTGTCTGCAACTAGTTTAAGAGCAAGATCTCGGTTAACTTCAAACCATTGTGACCCTTTACGCCATTGAGTGATATTGACCTCGGGTCCCATGTTGTGGCTGTATCGACCTCTTCCGAATGGACCTGGATCATCAAAAGCTCCAACGAAACTATGCTTTGATTTGGTGATGTAGTTGTAGATAACGGTGAAATTGTAGAGCGGAATGCAGGATTCAGATACTAGAATAAACCGTTGATTATGGATATCTAACAATGCGTTTGCAAGTAGTCTTCTTTCTGCATCAATCATGCTCATTTGCCCCCATTCTGCTGCCTGTTTAAGAAATAAACATAAGAATATGGAAACTCAATGCAAACAAAATCTTACGAATTCAATAAAAACAATTTCTTTGTAAACATAGTATTCATTTCAACGGTAGTGAGGTGTAAATAGAGACTCTTCGTATAAGAATTTCATGAAACGGGAGATTCTTGGACAGGATAAGTAACAGGTTTCGGTTTTGGTTTTGGTTCAACTCTCTATCTCAGGTCAGGGTAGGCTCCTGGGCTCTTTGAACACTTGTAGAAGTACTTAAATATTACCCACAAACACAACGACACTGCTGATAATAGGAATCAAATGAATGAAGTGGCTCATTTGGACCAGCCTGTGCATTCATAAATATGAAAACTTTTCAATAAATGGTATCAAATCCTTCCATTTAGTTTTAAAGGTGTTTAACCCCCCCCCCCCCCCCCTGCTTTGCTCTTGGCAAAAGGCACATAAAGGCATAAAATCTGTTGACAATCTTCACATTGACTATGAAGCAGACGCACGTGCTAAAAAACAGCAGTTCTGAACTTTTCGAGCAGTTTTAAAGGAAGACATGGCATTCCTAGACGATTTTCCTCATCTATATGAACATTCTAGGGGGGGGGGGGGTTGTTGATTACAGCAGCTGTAAGGCCCTACACCAATATGTTGAGGACCATTAAGAGTATGCCGATATCAGCATATAGAGATATACACTATGTGAAGAATCTTATCCCACTTCTCATTCTCTCCCTCTCTCTCACCCCCCCCCCCCCCCCCCACACACACACACACACACACCATGGCCAAGGCCAAAACTCTGCATATCCTTTTCCCACACTTTCCCAAAAAAAATTTCTTCAAGCCTGGTTCAAATCTCAAGTTTTTGACTGTAGAAGCTTAGTTTGAATCACAGGAATAATAATCAAGATTACCGCACTAAAGATCCTGTCAAACAAGCAATAAAAACATATACCTCCACCTATTAACTTTTGATTCAAGTCTTCCATTAACTTATAGGAAAACAAGTTTAAGAAACAAATGTTCTGGAGCCTTAAAACTTTTCATGGAAAATATATCAAAATATATACGAGCAATTAGCATGACTTGCCAATAACAGCCACATACACAGAAAAACACACCAGCTCCACAGACATATAGCCCCTTGAAAATTGTCTTGATGAAGGTGTAGGCAAAGTTTCAACAGTTATACATAAACAAGCATAAGAAAGCCACGCAATCTAGTCACGAAAGCAACAAATACATGACAACCTTAAAGACTAATGAATCTCATATCCAATATATTAGCTAAATTATGTTATATCAAAAGACTAACACCATCAGAAAAGCATCATTTGGGGGGTTCGACTGGAAGAAGCTACATAAAGTCTTTTTCTTGAGGTCATACATATTGTCCAACATAAAAATCACAGACGCTTCACATCAATTTTTCAGAAACCAAACGATTTACTAACCATAAACCAAAACCCAGATGGAAAAATTAAACAATGAACAAAATATAAGCTAATTCCTGAAAAAAATAAAAAAATTACCTGACTAGGAATTTGTCTCTCGTAGAAAACCGATGAGGCTGGGAAACTGGCTTCATAAGATGGCATTGAATGAACATAAATAGAAAACAATCCCTCATGTCCCTTGAAAAATCTCTCCCATAAAGGGGCTAAAGGCAATGGTCCCTTTGTTAAAAACATGAACGCAATCTTTGGAACCAATTTGAAAGGAACCTCTTTTCTTCTAGGTGCAAAAGATGCCCTCCATAACAACTCTTTATCACTCATTGAATGAAACAAATTCGAAGGCGGCTTGATCCATTGCTCTAAATTATTGGGAATTTCTCCTTTAACACAAGGTTGTATACTTGGTTTTTCTGTATCAATTACATTAACAGTTCCAAAATGCTTGATCATATATAAACTAAAAGCAGAAAAAATGAAGCATGAAACAAGAAACAACACGAGTAACTGAATCAGCCTGCTTGGCAAAGCCCTGGTATGATTTGTCCTGCTCAAACCAGAGGAATCTTTCCCCTCTTCCATTTGAATAAAAACAAAAAACACTGATTACATCAAAGCAAGAAAAGATTATATCGAAATTGTCTCTGGAGTTTCGTAATTTGCTCCAAGAATAACAGAATTCTTGTTTCCGGGTATGGAATTCACTGAAAAACTTGGCAAAAGCAATCAGCTTTTTGCCACGGAAATGAAAACCAAGTTGTCGGATTGAACTTCAAAGACCAAAAACTGAAGCCGGACTCCAATCCATCATTTTGGGGTTACTAATTACAACAAGTAAAGCCAAAAGATTGAGACTTGTTATTATTCAACTCACGCGCAGAAATGAATATTGCTTGTTGAAATTTAAAACCGTAAAGACTAGAGTATTTTACCAACCAAAAAAGACTTTCGAAAGAAAAGAATGTTGGTGGACGCAAATTACAATGAAGAATCTACAAAGCATGTGGGGCATGTGCAGCGAGAATAAGTGAAGAATTGAATTATCTTTATTTGCGCAATACGACTATACCGGTGTATTTTATTATATTTGCATCACAGCAGAATAACAGGGAGATGGTTTTGGAGCAAAAGACTGACTTTTCACATAATAGGTTCTGAATCAACTTTGGAGGACTATAGTAAACTTATGACAACTTTCATTCATCTATCTCTCTTTTGTTAAAAGACAAGGTAAAATACCTGTCAATTTTCTTACTCGTGAAGACCTCAATCTTGTTGGTTGTCTAGAATAAATTCTTTTCCTTCCCTCATGTAATCCGTGCTTGTGTGGCGGATTATGTTTAATCAATAAATAAATCCCTTTTTCCCTAAAACCGATAAATTAAACGTTAGACTATAGATATCATACCATATGAAACTCTTTTAACATTTACGGAATAATTATATATATATATATATATAAGGTCTGAACTTGACTACTTGAATATGAATGATTAACATATGAAACTCCTTTTTGCTTAAGTGCATGTATTCATACTAAATATCAGTGGAATACTAACCAAAGAGCTTGATTCAGGGGTTAGTAGCTTGATACTGTTTAAATGTGTCATATATACCAAATAACCAAATGAATTGAAGAAATTCAGAAAATTGATCAAAGAATTTGATCAAAACTAGATAATTAGACGATCTCTCAAGTTCATCAACGTCCAACAAAATCAATCTCAATTGATCAATGTAGGAAACCAACATGCATAAATTAAAGCCAGTGATATCGGAATTTCGAGAACAGAAGAATGAATTTCATTAATGAATCAGTTGAAAACTTTACATCTGAAAACAAACAGCTTAAATAGCGCCTAATTTAACAAGAAAATCGGAAAAAAAGGACTTGGGCGCATGGTAATGTTAGTTAAAACAGCAAGTGTTTGATAATTGCCTCAAAGAGATCCCTCTATGTCTTGGGCGCACCGAACTTTCCTCATTAATGCTTCCTTAACACTCATTAATTTATCTTGCCTTGTCTTGACAACAATCAATCTTCAACTAATTTGATTCAGTCCCTACCTCATTGTTTCCTTGACAGCCATGAATGTAATACTAAGCTGAGTGAACTTGAGTGAGCTTGAGTGATGAACTTGAGCTTGAGGGATGATGTATTGTAATAGCCCCCCTCAATACGGACTGGGGAGAAAATATTAGATATATGCTATGTTGCACCGACACTCCAATATGGGTAACGTGCGCCGTATCCGACACGTTTCCGACACGACACGCGTCCGACACGCGCCGACACGGTGTCGGACACGTGTCGGTTGATTTAAAATAATGTTAAATTAAATTTTAAATCCGACACGCGCG
The DNA here is from genome assembly GCA_036785695.1 of Gentiana straminea. Taxonomy (NCBI): domain Eukaryota; kingdom Viridiplantae; phylum Streptophyta; class Magnoliopsida; order Gentianales; family Gentianaceae; genus Gentiana; species Gentiana straminea. The sequence goes on from JAVUPR010000273.1 coordinate 980,132, forward strand.
GGGACACGTCCCCGACACGCGGGGACACGTCAAGGACACGGAGCGACATGGAGGGACACGTCCCCGACACGGGGGGACACGTTCCCGACACGGCTATTTATATTTTTTTATATTTTTTTTGTATTTTTTGTATTTTTTTGTATTTTTTATATATTTTTTTTTTTGTATATATATATATATATATATATATATATATATATATATATATATATATATATATATATATATATATATACTACGTGTCCCCGGCGTGTCGTGTCCTATATTTTTGAAAGTTGCCGTGTCGCCGTGTCCGTGTCGTGTCGTGCGTCGTATCCGTGTCGGTGTCGGTGCAACATAGGATATATGCAATCTGTGAAGTAAACTATTGAAGAGGTGCATCTAAAACTTTTGTGAGAATATTAGCTAACTGATCGATTTTGAGTGTTAACAGAAAGAAGTTTCTCTAGTCCGGATTGCACTTTCTCTCAGGCACATGGCAACCTACTTCTACGAGTTTTGTATTCTGATGAAAATAGGATTGTGTGCTATGTGCATTGCTCGCTCACATATTATCACAATCTATAAAGACATGAAGTTGAAATGGTACTTATAGGCATTTGCAAACGTAGATCATCCCTTGTAATACACAGACCAAAGCCATAACTTGTTTCTTTGATTTCCAAGAAACCAGTGATTTACCAAGAAACAAACAATACCACGTTATAGACTTTCTTGTCTCATGACATCCTCCTCAATCTGAGTCTAAGAAAGCTGTTATTTTTAAGTTATTATAGAATGAGAAAATAGACCTTGAGATGGTGAGGACTTTATATATCTGAGAAGCCTTTACAAGCTTGAAAATTTTGTTTTTATCTGTTTTAAAGCCTTGAGGAGGTGTTATATACACTTAAACTATCAAATCCCCATGTACAAAACAAGCATTATTCACACCTATTTGGTGTTAAGATAACCGTTTAGCAACAACTATAGCTAATAACATCTTGATGGTGTTCATTTTAGCTACGTGTGAAAAGGTATCTTTATAATGTTTTCCAAAGGAATGTGCAACATATCTTTCAATTGAACCATCTGCCTTTTATTTTATTTTATACACTTATTTGTTAGAAACAAATACGGAAACGCAAATAACCACAACACACAATGTATCGTTGATCATTATTGAATGAATTTCAATTGACTAGTATTACATCATTATCAATTAATGATGTAAAATTGTCTTATTTGTTTCAAAATATAAGTCATTTAGTTTTTTGAATTTGTCTAAAGTCAATTTTCAAAACCAATAAAACATTTATTATATTTTTTTCTCCTTCTATACATTATTTATTATATACTCCCCAACTTCTCACTACTTTGCATTAATAACAATCAAAGTTCATTTAAGACTTTTTTTCATCATAATTAATGACACCTAATCAATTTAATAAATTTTCTTAATATGTGTGAATAAATCTAAACGAATTTATATTTTGGAATGAAGGTAGTGTTATAATCATTATTTTATCATTGTTTGTTCTATACATAGCACCGCCCAAACAACAAATTTACGATGCTTATGTAATAATAGGAAAAGGTCGTAGAGGACGGGTTTATATCTTATTTGTGTAAAAAGGACAAGAAAATAATGCAATAGTTGTAAAGGACAAAAAGTAATGTATATCCAAAAATACCCTTTATAATTATAACTACCTATCATTCCTCCATTATCCGACTCATTCATCTATTATCTCAAAATCTAGAAACCCTAGTCTCTCCACACTATCTTCAAGCTCCCCGCCGGCCGACTTCCCTCCTTCCGGTCTCCGTCTATTATACGATTCGGTTCACATCCTTGACATTCTCTCTCTCCGTCGGCGGTTAAGAAGCTTCTTAATCGATTTTTCTTCTTCTACATCGTCTTCAAAAATAAGTGGTGGTGGAGGAGGAAAAGAGAGATATTGGGTGGTCGGATGCGGAAGGGTCGTCATCGGAGACGGAAGAAGTGGTGGAGACAACGAATTCTTTGTAGAAGAGACGATGAAGAGAAGCGAGGGGAAGAGGAGAATCGATCGCTTGGCTTAGAGGCTAAGAGGCTGCTTGCATACGTTTGGTGTATAGCGGGACATCAACGAATTTGGTAGAAATTAAGCCAAAAACCTTTTGCAAAAGAGGGGGATTTTGTGGTTGAGTTGAGATCTGTTTTTTATTTTCTTTTTTTTTGACCGATGCTTTTTATTTTCTAATTTGGGTGTTTTGTTGATGAAATAATGTTTTGGAGTCTGTGTAGAGTCTGTGTTGCTATCTTATTGACGTCTTACAAAAATCTTGTTTCGTTCTTCAATTTCGCTTTCAAATTCGTTGATCTATTGGTATGGAATCTTGTTTTATTGCTATTGGATTATGAGGTAGTAACATGTAAACAACAACGTAGTAACATTTGAACAACGAAGTAGTAACATTGCTACATAATGTAGTAACGAGTCAAACAATCGTAGTAACATTTCACGAAAAAGTAGTAACGTTTCGGCATTTTTTTCATGAATGTGCACGATCTTAAGCGTACACAAATCCCACTATTGGGGTTAAAACTTCCCAAGTAGGGTATAGAAAGCTACCGAAACAATGGAAACGCGAAAAACGGAGTGATATTTTGACTTTGAACATTTCCAAGGAAAATGTAGTAACGTTTCGTTAATTTACCCGATTTTGCTGAAAAAAAATAAAAAATATCTTTAATTATCATTAAGGGTATTTTTGTACATCTCTTCTTTTTTTGTCCTTCTCAACCAGTGTCTTAGTTTTCTGTCCTATTTCATCATTTACCATCTTATATTGTCCTTTAGGCCCACCGCCCGATGTAATAACTCACATACAACCGGATGCAGTTATGTGTTTTACACCCGTCCTAAAATATAAGTCAATTTGGACTTTTCACACAATATAAGAAATTTGGTTAAATTAGTTATCTGTCATTAATTATAATGAAAAAGTCTAGAATATAATTTGACGGTCATTAATGCAATAGTCATAAGGTTTTCAAATATGGATGAATATATAATAAATGATGGATAAAAGATGAAAAATATAATACGTAAATACGTCATTGGTATTCTAAATCAACTTAAATTATGGAACAAAACAAAAATTCTAAATGAACTTATATTTTGGTACGGATCTAGTAGTGTTAATTTATTATTTTTCTTTTAATTTTATTGGTTTGAATATGCAAAATATATATAAAAAAAAAGGCCAATTTATTACATTTTTTGTTTTGTTTTGTTTTGGAAACGATCATTTTATTAAATTGGAACGTGGAAAACCACAACTTATAAGGATTGCATAAAAACAAAAGAGAACTACACAAAGAAATGCTAATCAAAATTCCACGCTAGTCTAAGGTTTCGAACTCGAGCTTCAGATTTGATAATATTTACGATATGTATTGCAAGTTAATGATAAGGATGTGAGAATGTTAATTACATATTTTGAGGCATTTTCTATGAGATTGAAACAAAAATGGTTTGCTGTATTGGGTTTTTTATTTTTATTGGTTTCATCGACATTGACATTTGCCACTCCCAACGGTTTTTTTGGGGGGCCATTTTAATAAATAAAAGATGCCATTTTAAAAAATAAAATATGTGAAGAACAAGAAAAGGAAAATTTAAATAGAACAGACAAATATATTTTCGTTTTTCATGGTTGCACGATGCAAGGCAAACTTAATTTTTATAATAAAGATCCATTTTATTGATTAAAACCAAGTTGAGGTACAAGTGTAAACAAAAAAGATCTGCAAACAAGGCAAACTTTTTCTTCAATAAATTTGTGTGTCTACTCAATCAAAGCAAAATATATATATATATATATATATATATATATATATATATATATATATATAATAAAAGCATGTTTTTCAGATTTCACTCACTATTCTGATCAAATAGGATTCATAAAATGGTTGATTATTAACAAAAAAAAAAGGATTGATTATTCTGATTTAATTTGAGTCAGATGTTGGTTGTTTTCTAAACCCAATACCTCCCCGAAAATACATTTCATACATTCTTAGGGCAACACAATACCAACATTTGACTTAAAGCTAGGTCAAAATAAATAAACACGAAAAAAATGATGATTTCTAAGGTAAAATTGGAAATAATTTTCTGTATGCTATGACATTTTGTTGTTCGAAAAGACATTCATTATAAAAAAAAAAGTCAAGTTTGTATTCTGCTACAATTTATGCATTCTCTGTTCTTTTTATTACAAAATATTAATATGTATTTTGATTTAAGCGTCAAAATATGATAATTCTTTGACCACGTTTTTTTTATGTCTGTCCTCTTTATTATTACATCTCATTTGATATTTTTTAACGTTATTTTTAGGTCATTTTAATAAAAATAAACAGAGAAACAATGGAACAATGAAAAAATAGACCGTGAGAGAACAATTGATTTGATATCTATTCAAATGTTTTTACTATAGTGGAACATTATATTTGGAGGCATTTTCACGGTGAAATTAATGATTTGTCCTTCATCACCATTTTTTTTCAACTGCCCTGATTTATAATCTTTCTCCCATTTTTTACTTTTTATTTTATTTTTGTTCCCTTAAATATATTTTAATCTACTGCAGTATCTAGCAATTTAATCACGGAGCTACCGGGCATATATGAACACCTCTCTGGACAAAAGGTAAATTGGCATAAATCTTCCTTATTCTTTAGCAAAGGTGTTGAGGAGGAAACAAAGCAAGAAATTTCTTCTATCCTTAATATGCCGTTCGGGTTGGATGATTGGAAATACCTAGGTTTGCCATATGTTATTGGTCGACCTAAAAAGGAGGTTTTTTTTTTCCTATATCAAAGACATGGTCATTAAAATATTAAATGATTGGAAAGGGAAATTCTTGTCTCCTGCGGGAAAGGAAATTTTTATCAAGACTGTCAGCCTTACCACAATACGTTATGCTATGCTTCTTGTTGCCCAAATGTCTCATTAATGACATTGACTCATTAGTAAGAGAGTTCTTCTGGGGAGGGTCGAAGGGTGAACACAAAATCCATTGAAAATCTTGGAAGGATTGTTGCAAGCTTAAATCTGAGGGTGGTCTTGGTTTTCGTGACTTTGAAAGCTTTAATTTAGCCTTATTGGTAAAGCGAGGCTTGGAAGATTCTTAGAGTACCAGAAGCAACCTAATCGAAACTCTTAAACGCAAAGTACTTCCCCTTTAAAGACTATCTAAGCGCTGGACTTATAGCCAATCCTAGCTATGTATGGAGAAGTATCCTAAAGGGTCGAGATTTGCTTAAAATCTTTAATGGGGACGATCCAGCTGACTCTGTAAACTCTTTAATAAATCGTCTTACAAGGCTTTGGAGAGCAGATTTAGTCCGGAGCAAATTTAACGCCTTTGAAGCGGAATAGATTCTATCTATCCCTTTATCTCCAATAGGGAAGGACGATATTTTGGTTTAGCACTACTCTAAAAATGGAGTCTACTCGGTGAGGACTGGTTATCACTTAGCACGTCAGCTAAAATGCTACGAAAATAATGTAGGCACGAAAAGCTCCAATTCTACTAAATTTTTTGGAGTGGTATATGGCGCTTAAAATTGCAACCGCTCATATCTCTTTTCGTGTGGAAGATGATGAATAATGCTTTACCTCTTTGGAGCAGGCCTTGCAAAACTCTGTATAGGCAACATAACATGTAAAATATGCAATGCTGAAAATGAGAATATTTGGCATGCGCTGTTTGACTGCAATATGGTAGTAGCTGTCTGGAAGCTTATCCCAGAAGGAACCATTTGGTCGCGTCTCCGAGTCGTTTCGATGGCTGATTTTCTTGATGTGCTGTTGGAGAAGGAAGATGAACCAAATGTGCTTTTCATTATCAATGTTTTGTGGCGTATTTGGAAAAACAGATGCTCACTTATTTTTGAAGGAAAGTGCGACGCCGCTTCTGTCTTAATCCGGTTGGATGTGTTAGAAAATCAATGCGGGAACGCAGCAAAATTTAAAATTTGATTTCCTTTTCAACCAAGATCGCCTTCGATTAACAGAATTCATACCAGACAGATCTAAAATAGATCGTCGCGTTATCTACGGCTGTAGTTTGTGCACGAAGCCGCCCAAGTGTTCGGCATCTACCGTTGATCCACATGAACAACTTCCGGAATCCTCCGATAGGATTGCTACCGGAAAAAGTTAGGTGATAGGCCGCATTTTTCTTCCTCCCAAAACTCTCTCTCAAAAAGCTCTCTTTTATCTCACTATAATATTACAAGAATATTGTGTTGTATAAGAGTTGACACAACTCCCTTTTTATAGGGAGATGAGATGCCATATGCACATCCCAATCTGATTGAGAAAAACTTCCTAAAGGATTGAGAAAAAAGAAAATATTTATCTTAATAAAATAAGGAAAATATCTTTTGTTAATTTATCTCTTTTAATTTGATATCTTATTTTAATTAATTTCAAAATATTGTCAATATCCAATAATGAATATATCTTTATTATATTATCAGAAATCAATTACACATGTGTATATATCATATATATACTACACGCATAAATCAATAAATTAATATCTAATATTAATACATAATATAATACTATGATTAATTAATTTTCAAAATCCATGCGTATCACATACACATATCCATGCGCCTCATACATATATAAAATATGTAAATTTAATTAATCAACATAATTAATATATTGTATTAATTTATTCACAATAAATAAATACCACAATATTAATTTATTACTATAACATTTTATAGTCGAGATAAAAAATTTCCTTATTTGGTTATCAATATAACGCGGTTTTAATCCGGCTAGATGTTCTTATGTGTGTGACCCGATAGGTTTCCGAATATGTTTGCCGTAAGCATAAAGCACATTTACGAAAATGCCCCTCATACCTAACAATCATGAATAGCGTCTAGCAACATGTCATGACCCCCCAATCATCGGAAGAGTCAAGTGCATTGACTACTACCTTTCATGTGAAATGGTTACCGTATAAATAGAATCCTATCTCTGTAATAATACCATACGGTCGTATTTCGAGTGTCAATACATTAACGACCGTATCTTATAATATGGATATCATGCTCTCTCGAAGTAACTCAGTTACTCTCACTTTGCAAAGATTCACGAGAGCTATACATTTATTATAAGAATGCCCTTTCAGATATTCACTCCTACTATTATGATACGCGATTTCCGAATGAGCAACATGAATCATACGCATGCTTCAGTATCACCCCCAATCACTACCGCACGATTGCCCCGAGGCTAAGGGAAACCTCAATAGTGTCAAAGTATTACAATCCACACCGTGATGCCATGAAGACTCCGGTCTTAGGATAATTACACAACCGCAACTTAGTGCGACACTTAATAAAGTAAGTGAGTCAGTCTAATATAAGCATTCTCTAATACACGTCCATGTACACTCCAAGCGACTCTACACTTCGATAGACGAGATCTATCCCTATCTTCATAAGATAGAAGACATTTAATACGTGCTAGTCTAATCGTACTATTAATGTCCTATTTAATAGTACATACGACTAGAGACATTTAGGCATCTAACTTATTAAAGTGATTCGAGATCTCATCAACCATAATCACTGTCATGGTTTCTTTGTCACTGTTTAATACTAAGGACGTTATCATATATACAATATCACAATTGGTTCGTTAAACGAACAAATATATAATAACATAAAGCTATTTATTATATACATAAACATAAAGAAATATTAGAAATGATCCGACCCGGTCGTATCCGGTCCAACCCGATTTAGTTTAGGGCACTATTTCAACAATCTCCCCTTGGCCTAAAGCCAATCACTCGTATACACAAGACCAAGTTGAAACACAAGAATCTCATGCAATACTCGTGACTAACCCTAAGCGTGAACGGATCACTATCCGTTGGGACTCAGACTATATTCATATCACGCTCCAAATGACCAAGTCAAAAGGAACCGCCTCAACACACACTGAATCTCTGATAAGACTCTGGTCCTTGCTTCAAGCAATGAATGAAGTACTAATCAGCTATACAAGGTAAGTGGTAGAAACGTACAAGGTTCGGGAATGAACCTCTTAGATCCACATACTGCTCCCGCCGCGCCTCTAAGGCAATGCTGAGTTTTTGATCAGTTGTAGAATCTACAGTGATCTCTTGCTGAGAACATTTCCAGCTCAATGTATCACTTAGCTAAAGTGATCACAAACCCAGATCATAGCACCTATTATCTTCATAAGACTCAGGGTTTACATATGTATATCGATGTTTATCCAATTCCATGTTTCAATAAACTAGGAACCCATCCTTGACACCTTTAAGGATATTCTCGACATTTGCCAGAATCACTTTCATACTTGTTCATGACTCTTCATGGAGTATGAACATCTAGCACAACTCTTACGATGGATCCTATTGCAGAAGCAAAGGGAATCCTTCCATACGTATCATCTTTCACCTCATTTTCAGAACTGACGTTCTGTCATAGATAGATCGTAAGGATACTGGCTAGCAGTAACTCTTGATGTAATCTATGCTAAACTCTTTTAGCATCTAATCTATGCAGGTGAACTGTGATAATTAAGCAGTATCCAAATCTATCACAATAGATTCTTATTTCCAAAATAAGAACTGCTACTCAAAGAGTTTTCGTAAAGACCTTGAATCACCAACATTAATTGATGGTGACACAGGATGTCGATTCCCGAAAAAGATATACAATACCTTACAAGAAAATTGTAACACTCCCACCAACTCTTTTACACATTAGGCATATCTAACCTCATGATGAAATCAAACTCTTTTGATTTATCAATGTAAAGAACTTATACAGAGGAACTTGTTTGAGTCCATAAGTGGATCTCATGAGCTTACATATCACGTTATCGTGTATGCAAATCAAGCCATTGGCCTAATGTTTTCAACACTATCATATAGCCATGATACGTAGCTACAACAAGCACAATCTGAATAAATTTAAGCACATCTCGCAGCATGAAGGTAATTACAAGGTTTACACCCCGTAGCCTTCAACCATCGACTTTGCCCTATGGTAATCTTATTACCATCCACATCAGTCTTTATAAAGACTTGCTACACCTTTCACAGACATTCCCTTCAGGTAAGTTAGACTAGGTTCATAACCCGGTTGTTACACACATAATCTGCTTCAGATATTATGGCTCCTAGCCACTATGTCTAGAATGACCTCAAAATATAAAGGATAACAGCCATACATTATTTGGTTGAGATTTCATCATTTATATAGACTATATAATGATACTAATCTAGTATGTTAGATTCGATGGCTATTCAATTTTATTGGAATTACATTTATTCCTTACAATTGAATTTGTCCATTAAATCCTAATAGATATCTGCAGACATGTTCTTCATAAGAACCGGAATAGAATAACATTTATTCTGTTCCTCTATCAGTTCACCAGATTCAGAATATACTATGGTAAGTGTTACAACGTTTGCTTCACCTTTTCATATCTCAAAATATTATGCAATTAATCTTTCTAACCTCATCATACTCGTAAGATATCATATATCTAAGAGTTAACTTGAGTTTAGATAGATTTATCTCAACAAACTTGCTTAGAATAGAGACTTCAATAAGTTCCTCTATTTAAGCACATGCCTTGATCTTTCATTTTAATCCCTTAAGCACTTGTAAATAATTCTTAGCTTTGTCTTCATAAGACTTAAGAAAAATCACAAGTGCTGTGTTTTTAATTTTCTTTCATAAAGAAAATCCAAAATTTATTAGATAGTTTATTTAAGCTTATGAATAATATTCATAACATTAACTATTTAATTAACCTTCAAGAAATGATTAAAGAATTAAGTCGATATTTTAATCTTACATTTGAAAACAACATTTCCAAAATTCATTGTGGTCATCCACATTCAACAAATCCAATGTTTGAATTGATTGCCATCGTATGACAGAATGACCCATTTGATATCGTCGTATTCAATATATGATTAATTCGTTGAAACTCATTTCAAGTGACTTAATCATATCGTGAGCTTCCGTTTTGATTAATAATTAAAGTCTCAGAGCACTACATCAAATATGTGGTCTCATTGCCTTTAACTACTATAACGTAGTTGCTCGTGTCATCGCTTATTTTAAAAGGATTAAAATCACTTAACCTTATTTGAGAACTTTTCTCAAAAGGTAACAGTCATTGATTTGGTTTTATACATCGAGAATAAAAACATAAAAGTTTGCTAAAAACTACAACTTAAAAATAAAGATAAATGAGTGTTGTTGTTTATATATGCAAAATATAAAATGGTATTTCGATTTATGATTTTGCTACCACTAGTCAACTACTCCCAATTGACTTTCATAAATCTTCCAAAATTCTTTAGTGGCCAAGATCACATCTAGTTACCCCGATTCTCGACGAAGGCCGATCAACCGGAATAATTCGAAGGGTAGGTAACCCTTTACCAATTACATCTCTATGTGACTCTTGATGGTTGACTTGTCAACTCTTTGACACTACACATCTCTATGTGGTAGTCAACTCCTTGTCTCTAAAATAAGACGGTCCTAACGAGGGCCAATCATCGCAATATTTTAGTTAAGTGATAACCCAATATTTGCGAGATCTCATACGATCATATCTCAATAATAACGATATACCCGAGGTAGGTCAACTCCCGACGAGGGCCGATCAGTTGGATCTGAACAAGGGCTCTTCACCGTTATTATAATATAGGGAGAAAAAAATTCCGACTTAATTTTTTGTTGTGGGAGTAATTTTAAATTAATTCTATTAATTAATTTTAATTAAATACGGTCTCATCATAACATACGTATATATATCTATCTCTATAGACACACACCCTACACATTAATCTAGATCGTCTATCTTATTGTATAAAATAAATACATGCACAAAGCGTAAAGTAACCGGTATGATCATGAATTTTTCCTATGTGCGGTTTGGAATCCAAACTGACGAAACCGCGGGTCACAAATCTAAGGGTAGTTGCAACCACCAACAGGATCTCTATGTCGTCTTTCTTTGGCCTTCGTCTTCTGCTCCATCTTGTTACATAAAAATTATCTAACAAAATTTACACCCACCGCACGGGGGAGCTAACGGGAATGTGATAAGTGCAGAAAATAAACTAGACTCGTTCTTCATAATGGCCTAGGACAAAATTTGAACCAACGAAAAATAAATCATTCAACATCTGTTCTATTGGTCGAGTTCATGATCAATCGGGGTCCATATAATCATATTATATTTATCACAACATCCAATCCATACAATAACATCTTATGAAAAGATAAAAAATCTAAAGTTACCAACTTGCGTCTTTTTCATCCAATTAATTAATTAACATTTGATTAATTATTTATTAAAATTAAAATTAACGATTAATTTTAATCTAAAATTTAATTTTAATCTTTTTATTTCGAACTATTCAAAAATAAAATCAAAATATATTATTTCGTTTATGTTTCTTTTCTTTTGGTTCTTAACCAAAAGGGATGCCTTTGGTTTAGTCCAAACTAAACCAAAAGGCATCCTAGGCCTATTCCAAAAAATTTGGAAAGCAGGCCATTTCCAAAAATCGGGAAATTCTAGGTTAACCTTAGGTCGCATTGTGGAATAGGTCCAACCAATTTACTCAACAAATTGAGTGGTAGTACTTATCATGTCATTTGATATCAATAATGGTCTAAACTATTTGAAGCGTTGGTCAACCAAATGACATCAACTTAACAAAAGAGATATTACCATCACAACTATGAACCATATGAAATCATAAAAATACACAAAACAAAAATTTCGGGGTTCTACCCAAAAACCGCCAGCCGACGCCGACAACCTGAGCTGCCGACGTCGCCGGTGAAATTCCGGTGGGGTGCCGCCGCCAATCGGCTGAGCACCCCAAGCCGCGGATTAAATTTATTTTCTTTTCGTGTATCATTTTGCTAATCTAAATCATTCATCTTTTATTATGCGATTTAAACAATGAAAATAACTTCGCAAATTTCTAATGCTTATTGCTTAAGCTCGAAGACCTCTCTGATACTACTTTTAGGAAATCAACGCGGAAACGCAACGGAATTTAAATTTTGATTTCCTTTTGAACTAGGATCGACTTCATTTAAATGATAAACAAATAAGAAATAGACAGAATTCATACCTGGCATATCTAAAATAGATCGTCGCTTTATCTACTGTTGTAGTTTGTGCACGAAGCCACCCAAGTGTTCGGTCTCTACCGTTGATCCACACGAACAACTACCGGAATCCTCCCATAGGATTGCTACCGGAAAGAGTCAAGTGATAGGCCGCGTTTTTCTTCCTCCCAAAACTCTCTCTCAAGAAGCACTCTTTTATCTCACTAAAATATTGCAAGAATATTGTGTTGTAAAAGAGTTGGCACAACTCCCTTTTTATAGGGAGATGGGAGGCCATATGCACATCCCTATCAGATTGGGAAAAGTTTCCTAATGGATCGAGAAGAAAGAAAATATTTATACTAATAAAATAAGGAAAATATCTTTTGTTAATTTGTCAAGCTTGAAAGCTATAGGCCATTTATTATTATTTTTAAAACCATTAAAAATCATCTGCAGTAAAATCTAGTTTCAAATCGGTAAAACTTAGTATACATATACATTATGCACTACATTTTTCTTTGGAAACGATCAGCTTTATTCAAAAAACGTGTTGGGTGGATCACTCCTTTGTGGAGCCCAAGCCCACTAAATAAATAAAGAAAAAAAATATATGTCAAGTATTATTTAAGGGAACAAGCTAGGTTATTTTTCCATAGTCTTTTCTAATCTTCACAACTTTATTGAGGCAAAAAGAGGAGAAAATTCGCAGTTTCTTTTGGTGTTGCATCAGACTTTTTCCGGGAACGATCGGGTATCGAAACGGACTCCGACCGACACGAACCTTCGAGGGATTGTTCTCCTATCATTCTTCTTTCAATCTGAACGGTGGAATTTGATTTTCAACGGTTCAATTTTCTGGAAATCGTCCGCGACTTGACTGCTGCGTTTCCGGTGATATTTTTCAACTCTTGTATTTTGCATTCTTAGTGAATGCTTTGGTGTAGTTGAGTTGGTTGATGTGTTTGGAACACTTTTGTATCATCTTTTGCTGATTAGTAGAATTTTTTGTGGGCCTCGGCCTCGTGGTTTTTACTCTCTCACATCGAGAAGGGTTTTCCACGTTAAAAATTGTGGTGCTGATTTTCTTGTGCTTTTGTTTCGCTTTATTTGTCATTTATCTTCGTTGGGGCTGCCTCGTTTAATTCTGTTGCGTGTCATTGGGAAGACTTTGTGGGTATTTGTGATACGTGTGGTATTGCGGTTGTTTGTTTTCCCAACAAGTGGTATCAGATCCAGGTTAGTTGATTTGGTTTTGAAGTTTTTTTGGTGAACTTTTTTGTATTGGTGAAATGGAAGCCAACTTGAATAGAATGAACACTTTGAATGGGTCTAATTATGCCATATGGAAAAATAAATGGAGGATCTTTTGTATGTGAAAAATTATTTCTTGCTGGTTTTCAGTGCTGAAGAACCGATGATAATACAGATGAAAAGTGGAATTTGTTGCATAGGCAAGTTTGTGGTTATATTAGACAATGGGTTGATGACAATGTTTTAAATCACATTAGTGAGGAGAAACATGATAGGTCTTTGTGGAAAAGCTTGAAGACTTGTATGCCCGAAAAACTGGAAACAATATGATGCTTTTGATGTATAAATTGATGAATTTGAGATATCATGATGGAACTCCTATGGCTGATCGTTTGAATACTTTCTTGGTCATTATGAACCAACTTAGTGCTATGGGTATTAAGTTTGACGGTGAAGTGCAGGGATGGATGCTTCTTGGCTTATTACCCAATCGTGGGAAATTTTCGAAGTTCTCTATCTAATTCTACCCCAGATGGTGCTATGACCATTGGTTTTGCTAAGACTAGTGTGCTGGAAGAAGAGACAAGGAGGAAAGCACAAGGTGATTTCTCACAGTCGGATGTCTTGGTTACTGAGTCACGGAGGAGAAGTCAAAGTAGGGCTTAAAGATAGAGGTCGAAGTAGAAGTAAATCCAAGGGCAAGTATAATTTTTTCAAATGAAATCACTGTGGCAAGAATGGACACATCAAGAAATTTTACTTTAAATTGAAACGGGAGAAAAAGGGAAACAATGACAAGAAAGATGATGAGAAGAAGGAAGATATAGTTAATGAAGCTTCTTCTGATGATTTCCTTGTGTTTCAAGAGGTTGATGATATTATTCTTGCTGATGATATGACTAGTTGGGTTGTTGACAGTGGTGCTTCGGTCCATTCTACTTCAAGAAGAGAGTTTTTCACATAATACACTCCAAGTGACTTTGGTGATTTGAGAATGGCTCAGGATTCTTTCTTAAAGTGTGCAGGTGTTGGAGATATTTGTTTGGAGACGTTTTATGGTACCAAACTGATTCTTAAACGGGTTAAGCATGTTCCAAGGATCCGGTTGAATTTGATTTCTGTTGGCAGACCGTGTGATGATGGTTATAATAGCTCATTTTCTTGTGATAAGTGGAAGCTCACAAAGGGGTCTTTAGTTGTGGCTAGAGGTATAAAGACATCTACACTTTTCTTGATCAAGCCAAAGTTATTGTTGATGAGGCTCATGCAGTGGAGTCACGTGATGAGACCGAGTTGTGGTTATGTCATATGAGCTTGAAAGGAATGACTGTCTTATCTAAGAAAAAATTATTGTCTTTGTCGTGAGTGGGAGATTTGTTGGGCGGATCACTCATTTGTGGAGCCCAAGCCCACTAAATAAATAAGGAAAAAAAATATGTCAAGTATTTTTTTAAGGGAACAAGCTATGTTATTTTTCCTTAGTCTTTTCTAATCTTCACTACTTTATTGAGGCAAAAAGAGAAGAAAATCCGCAGCTTCTTTTGGTGTTGCAGCAGACTTTTTCCGGCGACGACCGGATATCGAAACGGACACCGATCGACACGAAATTTTGAGGGCTTGTTCGCCTATCATTCTTCTTCAATCTGAACGTTGGAATTCAATGGTTCAATTTTCTTGAAATCGTCCGTGACCTGACTGCTGCGTTTCCGGTGATATATTTCAACAACTCTTGTATTTTGCATTCTTAGTTGATTCTTTGGTGTAGTTGAGTTGGTTGATGTGTTTGGAACACCTTTGTGTCATCTTTTGCTGATTAGTGGAGATTTTTGTGGGCCTCGGCCTCATGGTTTTTACTCTCTCATATTGAGAGCGGTTTTCCACGTTAACTATTGTGGTGTTAATTTTTTTGTGTTTTCGTTTCGCTTTATTTGTGATTTATCTTCGTTGGGCTGCCTCGTTTAATTCCGTTGCGTGTCAATGGGAAGACTTTGTGGGTATTTGTAATACGTGTGGTTTTGCGGTTGTTTGTTTTCCCAACAAAATGGGATGCCGCACATTTATTATGAGTCTAGAAAACAAAGCAACTACAATACAAATTAAATTATTGTTCTTCTAAGCCCCAGGCTAGTCTAATATTACGAGCTCTTTCCACCATCTGGGTAATAAATATATGAGGCGGAGGATGACAGAGCTCCTCCCCAAAGACTCTTTTGTTGCGCCAGAACCAAATACCATATGCAATCTCCCTCCAATTGTATATGCATTTAGAGGGCATGCAAGAGAGTAGTACATGCAGTATGTAACGAGAAATCCACCCAATCCTTGGATGACTCAGCAGCAAAAAATCGGCTTCTACAATCAGATTTCAGAAAAATGTCCCAAACTGCCTTAGACCAGCTACAATCTCGAAGAGCATGTAGAGATGTCTCCTCAGCATTGCCACAGAAGCAACAAATATCCGAATCAACTACATGGCAACGGTATAGCCGAGCAGTGACCGGTAATGACATAACAACCAAATAAAATGATTACATCCAGACGGACCTTTTAACCTCCGGATTCCTTTCCAATTAGGATCCACGTTGTTTTGTATTATCAGCTGCATGTGAAGGCGGTAGCCCGAGTGCACCGTATATCTTCCATTTGTATAATAGGCCATTTCACTTGTTAGCTAAGAAAAGGCGATTTAGTTGGCATGATTTCTTGGGGCTCCTTTCCTCATCTGGATGTAATATCTGCCGGTCAGACGGACACACTTTAATAAACTGGCTTTTCTTAAAAAAAGAAAAAGAAAAAAAAAGATATATATTAGTTTTATTTCATCATTTAATATTAATACTTAAGCTAATTTGAAATGCATTGTTTAATATTGTAATGATTGCCCTAAAAAAAAAAATTGTAATGATTGATTGGACTGCGAACGCACAAAGAGAGAGGAGGAGATTCCAAAACAAATAAATAAAAAAGCTGGCATGACCAAGATGTTTTTTGTTTTGTTTAGAAGTAATGACAATCATGTTGCATTTTTTTTCTGTGTTGTTCGGCTCATATCGAACAGATAAATAATTTAAATGATAAACCTGGTTTTGTCCAGATAGCTTTTTGACATGACTATAATATTTTCCCAAACAACTGAAACAAGCAACTAAAATGGCATATATACCCCTTTATAGAAAAGAAGAAGAAGAGGATGCTAAATCTTATAAAAACAAAACTTCATGTTTGTTCTATAAGTTAGGTCTGGACTCTCTCAACATTATTATTATTATTAATTTTTTTTGTTGCTTAAAACCCGATATCCGGAACCGTACTAAATGGCCCGACTAATCTGGAGTTCGGTCCGGGTTGTGTCTGAGGAGTCTGATTCTTATTAATGGGTAATGCCGGACCAAGAGCACTTTCAACATGACGCATCTATCGTAATTCTGTTTGTAATGGTTAGAAAGTAAAAATATGGGTATTTTTATCTTTTCAAGGACTTCACCCAGGGGCAGACATATCTTATGTCGGGGGGGGGGGGGGGGGGGAGGCAGTCGCCTCTCTCGGATCCGGAAAATAAACTACTGTATATGTTGTGTAAATTTTTTTGCCCTTCTTAAAATTTATATAGAGAATTAGGTAGGATGACAGCTTTTGGAATATTTTTAAATAATATGACATCCAACTATTTTTTATAAGGAGAAGAACAATTCCTATAATTTTTAAAGAGAATTAGGGATAATGATAGTTTTTAGAATAGTTTGAGTAACATGACAGCAACATATTTTTTATTGGAGGAATGACATATACTATAATTTTTATAGTTAAATGGACAAAGAAAATAAAAATAGAAAAAATAAAAACAAAAAAAGCGCGCATGTTCATGGGTTCACCCTGGACTTTTATTTTTCCTTTATTTTTCTTTTTCTTTTTTCTCTTTGCTCATCTATTTTCAAACACTCACATCTTTTGATTTAGAGATTAAAACGCGATAAAAATTTCACTGAATATTTTATTTTTTTGATGCGCTTTGTTTTGAGATTTGGTTCGATATCATCACATCGTTTCGTGAGATTCACTCTTGAAATAGCGAATCCCGAAAATCAGTGAATTTCGAACAATAATGAATTTCGAACAATAGTGAATTTCGACAGAGGATTTTCGGAAATCATGTCGGAATATGTTGAATGTGATATCAAAATAAAGAGAATGAAAAAAATAAAAAATTTGGTGAAATAATTTTCAAATTTGGGGTTCTAAATTGAGAGATATGGGTGTTTAAAAAAGATGAATGATAGAGAGTGTGTGTTGATTTTTTTTTTAAATTTTAAAAAAAGGCACCAGACTAATTAAAAAAAATAGTTTTGTCCTTTTTGCAAAAGTTTCGAAAAATTGTCATTCTCCATAATTGATGAAATGTTGGTGTCTTTCTCCCTCATTTCCCCTCACTTTTATAGGCTAAAGGACAAAAAAAAATTTAATAAAAAAAACATCCGACGGCTGGACACACGCTGAACGTTGTTAAACTTTTAAATTTTTTTTTTCTCTTTCCACCTCCATTTTCGAATTTTTTATTTTTTCATGCTTTAGTATAGAGACTTGGTTCGATTTAATTATATCGTTTTTCGTGAGATTCACTATCGAAATTCACTCGATGAATCTGGACAGTGAATCCCGAAAGCAATGAATTTCAAATAATAGTGAATTTCGACGGCGAATTTTCGGAAATTATGTTGGAATTTGAAGAATGTGGTTTCAAAATAAATAACATTAAAAAATAAAAAAATTTGGTGAAAGAATTTTCAAATTTGGAGTTCTAGATTGAGAGTGAGAGATATGAGTGTTTAAAAAACATGGATGAGAGATAAAGTGTGTTGGTTATTTATTATTTTTTTTTATAGAAAAAGGCGCCAAAGTTATTAAAAAAATAAATGAAATAGTTTTATCCTTTATATAAAAGTATTGAAACAGTGTGATTCTCCCGAATTGATGAAATGTTTTTGTCTTTCCCCTCAAATCCCCCTAATTTACATTCGCCCCATTTCATATGTAATAATTGGATACATTGACATAAATTTTTTTATTATCAACTATAAAATACAAAATCATTAAAAAATGATAAATCTAAACAAATACTGATATTGTTTTACTTATAAAAAATATAAATACTAATGTATGAAATGTTTTTGGTCTCAAAAAATTGTTATTAATGTGTGAAATATTTATTTATAGGAGTGAAATGGTTAATGTGTTCGAATCATGTTATATATATTAGTTTTTTCATCAATATCTATGGAAAATTGTAGTAGTGTTTGTTGTCATTATATAGTAGTAGTTCTCCTCGAATAGAAAGCAAAAAAACACCAGTACATATTTTCTTGATTGCGAAAAGAATTCTAGTATATATTATCGTCTCCTAGCCCAAGATCATGCGTCCGCCACTGACTTCACCCACCGGCGGCCCTGAGGTGGGGCCTGGACCTAGGAGGGTTATGTATAGAAACCACATTTCAAAATCCAAGGTTCATAACTTCATCTCCATAAAATCACAACCGAGAGATTGAAGAATGTTTTTACTTATTTTATTACGCCAAGCACTTAATTCTGCCATAATTGCATTTCTGCCTAAGATTTGGAGTTTGTTTGGGTACCGGGAACCTAGAAACTGGTTGTTGTGAGGTTCTAGGCGCTTCAGCCACACTCTAAGTACACATTCTGGGTCATTACTTGTGGTTTGACTATGAAATCCCAAACCTGTAACGCCCCGTTCCCGGACACCGAGTCCTTATCCGGAAATGAAACGTTCGGCACGTATAAAATAAAAGTAAATTCACTTTATACGTAAGCCTCTACTACGTCGTATCAAATTAAAGCAAACGGAAGCAAAAACTCGGGTATAAAATTTCTAAACGTTTAAGAATAGAAAAGGGGAATCTAAAAGCGGAAAAATGTAAATTTATTACATTTGAGAAAGTACGAAAGTCCCAAAAGAAAAGTACTACACTTCTCGAAAGACCAAAAGTCTACCTCAAAAGTATCAAAGAAATCCAAATGTAAAAGTAAAGCTGTAAATGATAAGTCTTCAACGAGCGCCGTCAAACGTCGTCGTCGAACTCCTCCTCGAACACCTGTTCGTCTTCTCATCCCCAAACATATAGAAAAAAAATGCATTTGAGGTAAGTACAATGTACTTAATAAGAAAGAGAAGCTATGAAAACAACTGCAGTTTATAAGGAAAAGATACTTAAACCGATTGGTTGTTTATGTGAGACCGACTCAACCTAGGGTTCATTTCATGTCCATCAACACGAATTGACTAAACGTTTCTACCTAGCTTATCTATGTTACAACCGCACTCAAGGGCACTACGCGCATCCACCTCAGCAGAGTCCCTCCGTACTTAGGGTCATTATGACCTACGGAGTTCTTCCACCTCGGGAACACTCTTTTGCAACATATTAGTGGATCACACCAATATCCACGAAGTCTAGAAAAGGTAGACTCCGATAGCTTGCGCGTCTCAGCGGAGTCCCTCTGTACTTAGGGTCTTTTGACCTACAGAGTTCCTCCACCTTCAGAGGTAGCACATGCATCACGATTTAGCCTGGTGCCTACCCAAGAGAGACATGTTGTTTAATCTTTTACTAGTCAAGTACGTTGTTTATTGGGATGATTAACTAGCCACCTAAGTGTTTTCAAATAATCTCCCTCACACAGACTACTCTCTTCCTAGACCACTTAGACACGGACAAGTCCTAGCAATTACACGAGACATTGATGAATGCTAACTCATCAAAGCACAAGCCTATCATGCTCTTCCGACGGATCCGAACTTCAACTCCCTTTAAGAGTACATTCGGTGTTTTAACTGAACGAATCAGAAGCTCAATTCAGGCTTGTCCAAGTTTGTACCACTGAATATATCATATATAAAGGTTTCATTAAGCTAAATCATGCCTATAAGGCTGAACAACAACCAACAAAGGAAGAAGGATAAAACAAGCTAGACGCCCGTTTAAGGCACTGGATGCCCGTCTGAAGCTTATTGGACGCCCGTCCAAAGCTGGACGCTCGTCCACTATACCCAGATGCCCGTCCACCTAAAACAGTTTCAATCATGAATGTAAAACAACACTTCAAACGCCCGTCCAGAAAAGCCAGACGCTCGTCCGAAATGTGCCCCAAGTAGACGCCCGTCCAGAGAAGCCAGACGCTCGTCCACCTGGGTTCGACTAGAACCCTAAACCTTCATCCTGTGATTCCCAAAACGATTCCAAACCGAACAACAGCAAGAACAACACAAAACAAAAAAAAAACTCTGAAAATTATGTCTAAACATATTATGGCACTTATGATCAATGACCAATCCATAAACTCATCAATCTAGCATCAAAACACCCTACAATTTCATCTAAACCTTATAAAAGACATTTGAGATCATAAGGATAGTTTCCTTACCTATCTGCAGCCGCAAAAACTGATCAAAACCCCTCAAAAGCCTGCAGCTTTGCCAACCAAACTGGTATCAAGACGATGCTTTCCTCACGACGATTCTAACGCTCCCGTCCGATCTGAAAACCACCAAGAGATGCTTCAGTTATTGGTGAAACTTCCCCAACCCTCAACTCTCTCCTTGAATGCGCAGAAGAGAGGAGAAAAAAAAACGTGGCTGCTCTATTTTTTTTTTGTTTGTAAAAAGGTTATGGGGATATTCAGTCAGATTTTCCTTTAAATACCCATTCCCATAAAACCTTAGTTTTCCTTATTTGCCCTTAGTCATACAAATCAGATTTCCTTAACTATATATATATATACCACTCGAAATATATGTATAACGTCCAAATTAATTAACTCCGATTAAAAGGAACCGAACCCAATATTTCTTTTTCGCAAAAAGACACGTCTGCCATTTCCCGAAAATCGGAATATTACATTCCTCCCCCCTTAAAAGGAGTTTCGTCCTCGAAACTAGAACATACCTGGTAAGTCCGCAAACTCTTGGAACTCACTGATCATGTCGCTTTCCACTTCCCAAGTTGCCTCCTCGGGTGAATGATTGCTCCACTGAACTAGCACCAAGGGAACCATTCGCCTTTTAATCGTCTTTTCTTTCCGGTCTAAAATCTTGATAGGTCTTTCGTCGTAAGCAAGATTATCCTGTAGGATTTCTGGATCAACCGTAGTTTCAACATCGTTCTTTGTCAGACATTTCTTCAACATCGAAACGTGAAATACGTTATGGACTCTCGACATTGATTCGCGGCGAAGCTTATAAGCTAACGTTCCAACTCTTTCCAAGATCTCAAAAGGTCCAACATACCTTGGACTTAGCTTTCCTTTTGTCCAAAGCGTTTCACTCCTTTCATCGGTGAAGCTCGGAGGTAAACTCTATCACCGACTTCAAACTCTGGGGTCTCCTTCTAACATCGGCCCAACTTTTCTGCTGTCTTGGCGCCTTCAAATTCTTCTTGACCAGCGAACCCTTTCCTTTGCTTGTTCAACCATTTCCGGCCCCGTAATGTCTGTCTCTCCCCAACTTCATCCCAAAACAGTGGCGTCCGACATCTTCTCCCATACAACGCTTCAAACGGCGGCATGCCTATGCTTGCATGAAAACTGTTGTTATAGGCAAACTCTGCTACCGATAGGTAATCATCCCATGATCCGCCTACCTCTAAAACACAAGCTCTTAACATGTCTTCAAGTGTTTGGATGGTCCTCTCAGATTGTCCATCTGTCTGAGGATGAAAAGCC
The DNA here is from genome assembly GCA_036785695.1 of Gentiana straminea. Classification (NCBI taxonomy): domain Eukaryota; kingdom Viridiplantae; phylum Streptophyta; class Magnoliopsida; order Gentianales; family Gentianaceae; genus Gentiana; species Gentiana straminea. The sequence goes on from JAVUPR010000273.1 coordinate 1,002,318, forward strand.
GTGCTCAAATCCAACTTGGTTCCAAAGGCTTCTTGTAAGCTCTTCCAAAACCGACTGACGAACCTCGAATCACGATCCGAAACTATAGAGATAGGAACTCCGTGTAGCTTCACTATATTATCCAGATATAGTGTCGTCATCTTCTTCAACGGCATGTCAACTTTGTATGGCAAGAAATGGGCGATTTGGTCAATCTATCCACAATTACCCAAATTGCATCATGCCCTCCCTTTGTCCTAGGTAATCCGGTGATGAAATCCATCGTAATCTTATCCCACTTCCATTCAGGGATGTCCAATGACTTAAGCATTCCCCCGGGTCTTCTATGTTCTGCTTTAACCTTCTGACAAACATCACACTCTGCCACAAACTTGGCTATTTCCAACTTCATTGAGGGCCACCAAAATCTTTCCTTTAAATCTCTGTACATTTTAGTAGCACCTGGATGAACCGCGAAAGCAATTCTGTGTGCCTCTTCCATAACTCTTTGTCTTAGGTCGCCGACATTAGGTACACACAGACGATCCTGGTACCACAGATTTCCACTCTTATCCAGCACGTAACCAACTGTAGGTTTCTCCCTAGCAACCCGCTTCAAATCAACCAAAACTGGATCTTCGTCTTGCTTCTCCCGAATGTCATTCATCAACTCAGATCTTGCTAACAACGGTGCCATAAACTGCCGGTCTTCGATCTGATCAAAGCTTCTGATTTGCAGTCCATCTAGCCTCTCTGCCACTACCTCAACACTGGAAGCTGCAAACACAGGTTTCCTGCTCAAAGCATCTGCTACTACATTTGCTTTTCCCGGATGGTACTGAATATCCAAATCGTAATCCTTTACAAATTCTAACCATCTCATCTGTCTCATATTCAGATTCTCTTGGGTGAAGAAATAATTTAAACTCTTATGGTCGGTGAAGATCCTTGCTTTAACTCCATACAAGTAGTGCCTCCAAGTCTTTAAGGCAAAAACTACCGCTGCCAACTCTAGATCATGTGTCGGGTAATTCTTCTCATGCACCTTCAACTGCCTAGATGCATAGGCGATCACTTTCCCTCCTTGCATTAACACACAACCTAGACCACGTCCCGAAGCATCGGTATAGACATCGTAATTATCAAAGATCTCTGGAACTGCTAACACTGGGGCCGTAGTCAACTTCTCCTTCAGTGTCTGAAAAGATATTTCGCACTCTCTAGTCCATTCAAACTTCACATTCTTTTGTGCCAGCTTAGTGAGTGGAGTAGCTATCTTCGAAAAGTCTTGTACAAACTTCCGGTAGTAACCAACCAACCCAAGAAAACTTCTTACTTCTGAAACGGTGGTAGGTCTAGGCCAATTCTCAACTGCCTCGATTTTCATTGGATCAACTTGAATACCATCTCCAGAAATCACATGACCCAAGAAACTAACTCGATCCAACCAAAAGTCGCACTTTGAAAACTTTTCATATAACTGATTCTTCTTCAAGATCTCCAACACTATCCTCAAGTGTTCCTCGTGTTCTTTTTCATCCTTTGAGTAGATAAGGATATCGTCTATGAATACAATCACAAACTTATCCAAATACGTCATGAAAACATGTTGCATCAAATCCATAAATGCGGATGGAGCATTAGTGAGTCCAAAAGGCATGACAAGGAACTCATAATGTCCATATCTCGTCGAAAGCCGTCTTCGGTATATACGCCACTTTAATCTTCAAGCGATGATAACCGGATCTCAAGTCAATCTTGGAGAACACTTTCTTGCCTTGCAACCGGTTAAACAGATCATCTATCCTCGGTAGAGGTACTTATTCTTGATGGTAAGGTTATTCAGCACTCGGTAATCGATACACATCCGCATGCTACCATCTTTCTTCTTCACGAACAAGACAGGGGCTCCCCAAGGCGAGGTACTGGGCTGAATTATGTTCCTTTCTAGCATATCTTTAAGTTGGGCTTTTAACTCCTTTAATTCAGCCGGTGCCATCCTATAGGGTGCCTTAGCAACTGGTGCCGCCCCCGGTAACAACTTGATCTCAAACTCGATTTCCCTATCCGGCATGTTTCCCGGTAGCTCTTCTGGAAACACCTCGGGGTACTCTCTTACTATAGGAGTTTCTTCTAACTTCGGCTTCACTTGTTCTACATCCACTGCATACAACAAGTAGCCCTCACAACCCTTCTGACAAGCCCTGATGGCCTTAACCGCCGAAATTATCGGATGCCGCTTCTTACTCGGCTTGTACACATTCCCTTGATACGTCTTGTCTGACTTTCCAGGTACTTTAAAAGTCACTTTCTTCTCCCTACAGTCCAAGTGAACATAATTCTCGGATAGCCAATCTATTCCGAGGATTACGTCAAAATCCGAGAAGTCCAAAACTGTGAAGTCGCTCTTGCATCGATAAGGTCCAACTCGAACTTCCACTTGAGGTATCATCCTAGTCACCTTTGTTACCTTCCCTAACGGTGTAGTTATTTCCAAAGTGTTCCTTAAAGGTTCTGAAGGCAAGTTCAATTTCTTAGCTACCTTGGTTGACACAAAAGTATTTGACGCTCCCGTATCAAACAAAGCCTTGACCACTAGGTTTTCAACATTATCGTACCTAGGATGCATATTCGTTTATTCAAATATAGTTACAAAATGAATGAACACGCAATAAAATATCTTACAAAAGAATAAAACAACAACATGGTACCTGAAATAACGTCATCCTCTGGTTCCACAAAACCAGCATCAACTGCAAAAACTCGAACCGGTCGGCTTGGGCCGCTCTTTCCGCTTCCTTGACTCGAGCTACCTTTGTTCCCTCTGTTTGGACACGCTCTAGAAAAGTGTCCCGGCTCTCCGCAGATGTAGCAACCAGGATTGTTCTGCCTGCACTCTCCTGAGTGATTTCTGTTGCACATAGAGCAAAGCGGTGCACTGTTCGGGGCCTTAGCTGCCGTAGGAGCCGTCGTCTTCTTGATATTCTGTTGCGGTGCTCCCCTAAAATTTCCTTGGCTTGTCCCAAAGCGTCTCTTGTTCCCAACAACTACTGTAGCCCTCTTTCTAAAGGTCTCGACTTCCAAAACTTTATTCAGTAGCTCTGCCATATTCTTCGCTGTAAATCCCAACATGCCTGATTGGATTTCATAAGCCAAGCCGTCCTTGTAAAGAGCCATCTTTCTGTCCTCCACTTTCATCAACTCGAGGTAGAACCGCCCCAATTCGTTGAATTTATTGGTGTCGGGTCACCTTGTGTCTTGAGTACCTTGCTTAAACTTCAAAAAGCGACTTGCCTTATCGGCTTGCACCGTAGCCGGGAAGTATTCATTGTAAAACATGGCTTTAAAACCTTCCCGGTCCGTTATCTTACCGTTACTGCTTTGAATGGCATCAATCCATGCTTTTCTTTGCTCCCAACGAGAAAACTAGCGCCAATTTGTGCCATTTCCGTCTCAGGAACATGTATGTTCCTGCAAGCCTTTTCAAAACCTCTCAACCACTCTTCTGCCTTCATATGTTCCACATTTCCATAAAAGTTCTCAACTCGATTCCTTCTTAACCGTGTGTACCAATCTACAACTGGTGCTTGCTCAAAAGCCGGCCTGATTGGTGGGTAAACCGGTGGGTAACCATAAGGTATCTGCTTTGTGGGTACCGTTTTGAGGAGGGTAAGCCGGATACGCTTGAGGTACTGGGCCGGTACGGGTAGTATCCCTGAGGGTAAAACTGGTGAGGCTGCGGAGGGTACTGGGGTTGCTGAAAACCAAAAGGTGGGTGACCAATGCCTTGTTGATGATCAACGCGTGGTGAAGGTGGTACAGTAGGTTGAGGAGTATGACTTACAGGATGAGGGTAAAAGACCTGCTGCTGCTGAGGATACACTGGTTGGTGGAGGGTACACGCTAGCCACAGGTGGTGGTACATAGCTAGTTGGGACATCACTTACCATGGTGAACTGAACCGAACTTCCCACGTGCCATCGTGGAGGTCGTTCCTGATGAGGTCGGGGTGACAAGCTCTGATGAGACCTCGGTGATGGTGTCGCCGTATGTGGTGGTGGAGACAAGCTCTGCTGGGATAAGGGTATCAGCCTCACTACACCACCCCTACCACCGGTACGGGACTTTCCCCTCGAACTCTAGAAGACTCTGCACCCGCTCCAGTCCTCGTGAACACCATCCTGATGATCAAGAAAACCAGACGTGACTAAAAGATCTAAAGAAGTTTATCTTAAAAGAAAGGAAGCCTAAAGGACGCTTCGCTCTGATACCAACTGTAACGCCCCGTTCCCGGACACCGAGTCCTTATCCGGAAATGAAACGTTCGGCACGTATAAAATAAAAGTAAATTCACTTTATACGTAAGCCTCTACTACGTCGTATCAAATTAAAGCAAACGGAAGCAAAAACTCGGGTATAAAATTTCTAAACGTTTAAGAATAGAAAAGGGGAATCTAAAAGCGGAAAAATGTAAATTTATTACATTTGAGAAAGTACGAAAATCCCAAAAGAAAAGTACTACACGTCTCGAAAGACCAAAAGTCTACCTCAAAAGTATCAAAGAAATCCAAATGTAAAAGTAAAGTTATAAATGATAAGTCTTCAACGAGCGCCGTCAAACGTCGTCGTCGAACTCCTCCTCGAACACCTGTTCGTCTTCTCATCCCCAAACACATAGAAAAAAAATGCATTTGAGGTAAGTACAACGTACTTAATAAGAAAGAGAAGCTATGAAAACAACTGCAGTTTATAAGGAAAAGATACTTAAACCGATTGGTTGTTTTTGTGAGACCGACTCAACCTAGGGTTCATTTCATGTCCATCAACACGAATTGACTAAACGTTTCTACCTAGCTTATCTATGTTACAACCGCACTCAAGGGCACTACGCGCATCCACCTCAGAAGAGTCCCTCCGTACTTAGGGTCATTATGACCTACGGAGTTCTTCCACCTCGGGAACACTCTTTTGCAACATATTAGTGGATCACACCAATATCCACGAAGTCTAGAAAAAGGTAGACTCCGATAGCTTGCGCGTCTCAGCGGAGTCCCTCTGTACTTAGGGTCTTTTGACCTACAGAGTTCCTCCACCTTCAGAGGTAGCACATGCATCACGATTTAGCCTGGTGCCTAGCCAAGAGAGACATGTTGTTTAATCTTTTACTAGTCAAGTACGTTGTTTATTAGGATGATTAACTAGCCACCTATGTGTTTTCAAATAATCTCCCTCACACAGACTACTCTCTTCCTAGACCACTAGACACGGACAAGTCCTAGCAATTACACAGACATTGATGAATGCTAACTCATCAAAGCACAAGCCTATCATGCTCTTCCGACGGATCCGAACTTCAACTCCCTTTAAGAGTACATTCGGTGTTTTAACTGAACGAATCAGAAGCTCAATTCAGGCTTGTCCAAGTTTGTACCATTTAATATATCATATATAAAGGTTTCATTAAGCTAAATCATGCCTAAAAGGCTGAACAACAACCAACAAAGGAAGAAGAATAAAACAAGCTAGACGCCCGTTTAAGGCACTGGACGCCCGTCTGAAGCTTATTGGACGCCCGTCCAAAGCTGGACGCTCGTCCACTATACCCAGACGCCCGTCCACCTAAAACAGTTTCAATACTGAATGTAAAACAACACTTCAAACGCCCGTCCAGAAAAGCCAGACGCTCGTCCACCTGGGTTCGACTAGAACCCTAAACCTTCATCCTGCGATTCCCAAAACGATTCCAAACCGAACAACAACAAGAACAACACAAAACAAAAAAAAACTCTGAAAATTATGTCTAAACATATTATGGCACTTATGATCAATGACCAATCCATAAACTCATCAATCTAGCATCAAAACACCCTACAATTTCATCTAAACCTTATAAAAGACATTTGAGATCATAAGGATAGTTTCCTTACCTATCTGCAGCTGCAGAAACTGATCAAAACCCCAACAAAAGCCTGCAGCTTTGCCAACCAAACTGGTATCAAGACGATGCTTTCCTCACGACGATTCTAACGCTCCCGTCCGATCTGAAAACCACCAAGAGCTGCTTCAGTTATTGGTGAAACTTCCCCAACCCTCAACTCTCTCCTTGAATGCGTAGAAGAGAGGAGAAAAAAAAACGTTGCTGCTCTCTTTTTTTTTTTGTAAAAAGGTTATGGGGATATTCCGTCAGATTTTCCTTTAAATACCCATTCCCATAAAACCTTAGTTTTCCTTATTTGCCCTTAGTCATACAAATCAGATTTCCTTTACTATATATATATATACCACTCGAAATATATATATAACGTCCAAATTAATTAACTCCGATTAAAAGGAACCGAACCCAATATTTCGTTTTCGCAAAAAGACACGTCTGCCCTTTCCCAAAAATCAGAATATTACAAAACCCCAGTCAATTATGAACTTTAGTCAACTCACCACAGACTCAATGTTTAAATTAGTACACCATAAACTCAATCCCTCAGACGTAACTCTATATGCAATGAGTTTTGTGGTTACGTAATGTATTCATTGGGTTTTTCTTGTAGCTAGTGTCATTTATATCTATGAAATTAAGCAAATAAAATTTCAATAAGAAAATATTCCTTTGGCCAAAAAAACAACACATTTTATTGTTTTTTCGGGTAGCATGCCTGACAAAGCTTACATTCACTGGATGCAAAGAGTGGGATATGAATGAATCGTCAGTTTATCACATAAGATCCTAGACATACATCTGACACATTGTGTTAACATATATGCGTTAGGCATGCTGCTCGGAAATGAAATAATGTATTGTATTAATTAAATAAAAGCAATGTTTTCTTATAATCTTTTATTTGCTTAATTACATTCATCTAGGGGTTCGTTATGTAACCATAAAGTTCAGCGCGCAAGTGTTATGTATGGAGGATTGAGTTTATAGTGAATTTTCTTAAACATGTAGTCCGTGGTGAATTGACTTGTTTCATAATTGTCTAAAGTTCGGGATCTCACAGTCAAATCACCATTAGTGCCCCAGAACACTTAGAGTGTGACCGTCTGATCGGAGCCGTCGCAGTTGGACACCTTAATGGCTGCACTTATACGTGAAATGGTTCATGTAAGACATGACCGATCCGATGTGATGGTCCCGTACTAAGTCCGTAACGAGAGATTCTAATTGAATCACAAGATGACCATTTATGGATTGAATCTTAATGCTAATGTGATTATAGACTCATACCTTTTCATGGGTGATGTTTGATTTGGAGGTATGGTTGGCTAAGTAGCACCTTCTCTAATCCTGACCATTTTAGCACCACTCAGGGATCAGTAGCCGGGAATGTAGTCATAAAGATGAAGTGCACTCCTTCTTCGTAAGAGAAAGTAGATAGACGGTCCCCTCGTTAGTTAATTCTTGTACTGATCGATAACGCGCACCTCTGGTATGATCAAAGAATATCAGTCACTAGGAATTAATAGTATTTTGAGGATTACAGAGAGGTCTTACGGACGATGTCTTGCTCCGTGTATGAACTCCGTGGTTTGCTATCCATAAGTAATGGTTATATCAGTGGGCACTCAGTAACTACAATGAGTAAGTGAAATAAATGTGTTTTACATTCCGGAAAAGTACAGACTCGGGTCTATGATGATACAACACCGAGTATAATGAAACGAGTGATTAGACAAAAGAGTTCGGTCGGTCCCTCATATCGTTGGAGCTACTCGACATAGGTCCATGGTCCCCAACTTGTCTACTCGTAAATCACAAAGAAGCAATCCAAGAGATAAATAAGTTTTTTCTCGTAATGAAGGAAAAATGTTTTCCCCAAAGACTAAGTATTTTATGTGCATGCGGAAAATAGTTTTCTAAATGATATAAAATAGTCATGGATTATTTATAAGATAAATAATAAATTAAGTTAATTAAATAAAATTCATTTAATTTAATGTAACTATTAAAATGACTAAATGATAAATTAAATAGATAGTAGATTGGGCTTATCATTTAATTAGGTTAAATGAGTTACTATTATATTGGATTTCACTTAATACGATTAAGTAGGCTTTTTAATACCTAAAGTAGTAAGGGTTTCCTAAAGAGGTTTTAAGCCGAAGACATCATTAAACCTTTTTTTTCCCGTAAGCTACACATTACCAAGGGAGCCCAAACTATGTCCGTTTAAGGAAGCTTTCATGAGATATGATGAAACCTAATCCAAATTCCATTATTTGGGAGGCTACTTATGTCATGAAAGTAGGAGAAAAGGTTCTTAAAAATACCTAGATCTAAAAGTGAGAATAGTTAGAACTTTTGAAGATTAGCTTTTTGGAGATGGATTCTTTTGAAGAATCTTGGAGCTTGTTTGGACTGGGATCACTACCAAGTTTTGGTTTTTTCTTGTTCATCATCTTCTTCAAGTGATGGTATAATCTTTAAACACCCTTATGTATTAGATCTTAATGTGATTTAGTTTATACAAGTTTTTTTTTGTGATTTTTCGAGTTATTTTTTTGTTTCCCTATGCGGTAATGAATTAGATTCATCCAGAATGACCCAAAAATGGATTTCTAAAATCTAGAAGTGAAAAGACCCTGACGGCGGTGAAGTCAATCACACCGCGGCCTGGCCGGGTTCAGTTTTGGTCGGTCCAGAATGGTTGTGGGTCAGGTTGGATCATTCGGTTTCCAACAGTATGGTCCATGGATAAAGGAGTGTTGGAGACAAAGAGGATGTACACGGAACTTCGATATCGGAAGCGAGTTGGAATCGAAGTGAAAGCGACCATTTGAGTATATTCGAATTTGGATAGGTTCGGAGCCGAAAACGATCGGTGAAAGCGAGACTTGATGATTCAGTGAGACACAAAGCAATATAAGCTGAGAACAATTCAACTGCTTATCAAGAGGCGTTATATATGTAAATTAACCGTAACCATTTTGTAACTAACTTGGAGGAGTATCATCTATAAATTCTCCACCATAAACACCACTGTAACTTGTGTTCATTATATTTGATTAATGAGAATTCTGCATTATATTTTGTCTTGTTTTTCAATTTCATAAATTTCAACATGGTATCAGAGAGTTTTTTCTCAGTTTGTGCTAACTCTGGTGTTTAGCGGAAGGAACTTGAGACTTTTCTTCAAGATTTCTGGTGTTATCATAGACACTTAAGAGTTTTTTGTTATTTGCTTATTTACTCTAGAGTTAGAATCCAGTTCTTGATCATTCCTAATCATTTTCTCTTATTTCTCTGCAAATTTGTGTTGATAGATACGATTCTTGACAGCCATGGCAGCGAAGAAGCAATGATCGAGCCCATATAATCCTTATCAATTAAGTTTGTGCAGTTCAATCTCTGTTGGGTGGCAAGAATGATCAAATACGTTCTACGCAATGGATCTTGGATTCTAAAGCCATAAATCACATTGTGACTTCTCTTTCTCAACTGAGTAATCCTAAGCCTGTTAACATGAAAGTAGGATTACTAATTCGCAGTAATATACATGTGACTCATATAGGCCAAGTTATCATCAACCCTGATCTTATACTGATTTAATTAAGAATTCAGATTGTGCAGCTGTGATCACTGCTAACAAGTGTATTTTACAAGACACCAAGAAAATCAAGGTGACTGGTTCAACTGAGATGCATAAGGGCCTGTACATTTTTATTTAGAAATCTGTTGTTAACCCAGTTGTTTCTTAGTTTGTTCATAATTCAACATCAAGTAATTGTTTGTCAAATAGAGTAGATGAAAACCATTTTTGGCATTATAGATTGGACCATCTAAAAGATAAAAAACTACAAGTCACTAGTTCTAATGCTTCATATGTGAAATTTTGTGAACATGATTTGTGTTTTGTCTTTCCTATGGCAAAACTTAAAAGAAAGCCTTTACCTTTAAGCACAACCGCTGTTAATTCTAGTTTTGATCTTGCTCACATAGATATGTTAGGGGCCTTTGAAGCATCCAATTGTAAATGGTCAGCAATATTTCCTGTCTGTTGTTAATTCGCAACTTTTCTTCTCTTTGCTGTTGTTTTCAATAAAATTTGAATTGTCGTTTGAAAATAAAAAAAGTGAAACTCAAATTTGAAATATTTGCTACACTATTTGGATCCACCAAAATTTGATCCAGGCAAACAAACTTTATTTTAATTTTAAAAAGGAGAAATGATTAGACCATAACATTTGTCATAACACCAAACTTCTCATCATTGATAATAATGTAAAACCCATCGATTGATATAGATTATACAATGATCCGTGGTATATATATAATTGTGTAGTGATACATATTATGCATCAGTATGTTGTGATCGGAACATTAGACGTAAGACTGGTCATCATCATCATCAGTCGGTGGCGGCTGGAGAGAATTTGGCATGCAATACGATTCGAAGAGATCATCATCGTAGTGGCAATAACAATCGAGGTATTCAGGACATACTTCATCTGTTACTTCGTCACAGTAATTATCCTCACATGATTCCGGCGGCTCCTCATCTTCAGCCACTGGAAGTGAAAGTAGAGGCTCCTCCTCCTCATCATCAACATCATCTTCATCCTCTAGATGTTGAGACTCATCTTGATCAACTGGTAGAAGTGAAGCTGGATCATAGATGGACTGGAGAGAATTCGGCATGCATTTATCTTCTTGTCGGTAGCAAAAACATCTTGTAGGGCAGATTACCCCTTTTGTGTAGCATTCAGTAGTGAGCTCACATGGTTTCGGGCCTGGTTTAAGGCGTGGTATAGTGACCAGCTGTTTTCTACTTGTGGCTTGTGAGTCTTCAATCCCGAGTGCTACATAAATGAATTTACAAGTTTATGCTAATCCCCTTGTTGATAAACATAATACTATAATTTTTTTTTCCGCACAAATTAGAAAAAAAATGGTTAAGTGAATTAAATTTTAAATAGAAATAACAAAAATATTTTTTTTGACTATTATCAAGCAAGCTATTAAGTAATGAAAAATAGTTTGATGAAGAGAAGAGAGTTTTATTTTTCTTGCTGTTATCATTACCCATGAAGAAAATAGTGTATTTTCATAACATGAACAAATTTATGCATACGTATTTCGAAAGTGATAAATAAATATAAACAATTCTTAAAAGTGACATTGTTTCTATGAAAAAAGCTTGATGATTAAAAACAATATAGTAGGCAAATTAAATGAACAGTAAACCGTACCTTCGGTTCGCACACATGATTCGTATCATGGGATGAAAAAAAAATTGATCGAGTCCCAACCTAAGGTATCTCCAACTATACATCTATAAAAATGTTTATAACTTTGTCACATTATTAATTTATAAATTTTTTATCTATAAATTTTTTCTCCACAATCATAAACCTATTAAAAACTTTATAGTATAGGTACGCGTACCATAAATTTAAAAAAACTATTTCACAAGCTTTATAGTATAGACCCACCATACATTTAAAAAAACTATTTTTACAAGCTTTTTTTCCTGCTACACACAACTATTAAAAAAAAGAAGCAAAAAGTCAGATTTGTCAGTAATGAACCAGTTGAAATTCTTAAAGCTTTTGCATAAAGCTTTGATGACTTGGCACAACTCCAATGGTAACCAAACATTTTGTAAAGGTTTAAACCTTTTTCATAAATCTTTAACCTTTTCCATTGGAGAAGCTCTAAAGATTATCCACTACCCCGCCCTTAAAGTTTCGTATAGGACTTCAGTTGTAATATCTCACATTGCAAAGTTGAGAGAAACAACAACTTCATATAGGTTAAGAAATAATTAAATTGATAATTCAAGTTAACTCTTTTAGGCTGTTGAAAATATATACAAGCCCACACTCATATTAGAGAATGTGTCTCATCCTTAAAACCTAGGTTGCGAGGTGAGAGAAATCCATCTCTTAATATGGTCGATGAAACAATTTCAAGTGCCTAATGTGGGACACTTTAATATAGGACAAACGAGGATGTACGACTGGTCTAAGTAGTCACTGGATTCATTATGCCTCAAATAAGCGCTGTCAGATCTGGGGTTGTGGGACGTTACAGTTGATATCGAGGCCGACTACCTGGGACGAAACAAGTGCGCGGCACGCGAGAGACAGTGGAAGGGGGCTGGAGGGAGGGGGCCGGGGGCTGTGATTATGAGAGGCGGTGAGGGCAACTCTAGTTACGTCTTGTGGGGACATGGTACTACCGAGGGCGCTGGTTCCCTATAAGAGGGGGAAAATATATATATATATATATATATATATATATATATATATATATATATATATATATATATATATATATATATATATATATATATATATACTGCTTCAATTTGTAAATGCTGCGTATACCTCTTTTCATATATATATATATATATATATATATATACTAAGTTTGAAATCGATACAGATAACGAACTGCCACAACTCTGCTCTTTTACAGCTGACTCATGACTCTGGGGAGAAATTGCATAGTAAAAAGATGATCTTATATTGTAACAAGAAGAACAAACTAACCGATTGCCATGAAGCAAAAGAGAGAGAGATAAGTAGACATAGCCATTTCAAATTAATCTCTGTAGATTACGATCTGTACTTCAAAATTGTTAATTTATAGCGGTAAGAAGACGTCCAAAAAAAATTCTTCTTACACTAAAGACAAGTGACGACAAACAAAAAAAATGATACCAACTCTTAAGACAACAGTCACATAAAAAAACAAAAAAACCAAAAATTGGACGGTAGACTATACAATTAGAAATTAACTGATTCAAATTAAATTTGAAATAAGAGAACACATGAAAACACACAAGAATCTCGATAAAATTTCTTACGACAATGGATAGGAAGATTTTAATAAACTGATGAAAAACACGAAAAGAAAGAATGCGGAATTGAAAAGAAGGAGGTGAAGGAAATTTGCAGAAATTTGAACGAAGGTGAAGGCAGGAAAATCTCAAATTTTCATTTCATCAATTTGATTAACAATACATCAAATTCATCAGTTACAAGTTCGATTGGCAGCTTAAATAAGCTCCAGAAACAACTAACTTTACTTCTAAGCTGTTGTAACTACTGTAACCGCCATTAACAACTTCACAACCATTTTTCCTTATATAGTTATATACGTATTCGACCAAATGCTTGACCGAACAAGTCATCATTTGGTGAACCTTCACATATGAAATATCAGTAGGAATCTCCTTTGTGTACTTGTCCCATGTGTGTATCTGCAACATCCCCCCTCAAGCTGGAGTTTGTAGAGAACTACAACTTGGAATCTGCCTTGTGTAGTTGTGGTTGTGTGTTGCCTGAATGGAGTGTTATGGTAACTGCAAAGGCATTGTGCATAGGATATCCGGGAACCAACCTAGTGAAAGTAGCCTTATCAATTGGTTCGGTTAAAATATCAGCTAGATTGTCCCGAGTCTTGATTGGTAAGGGAATTAGGGTCTTGTCCTGATACTTGTCTCTTACAAAGTGACATTCTATCTCTATATGTTTAGTCCTCTCATGAAACACAAGATTTTCCACAATGTAAGTGGCACTTTTGTTGTCACAAAATAGAGGGACCACCTGTGTGTGATGAACTTGAAAATCAGATAGTAAGTAAAGTAGCCACTTGTATTTCACATCTTTGTGAGTGTCATTGCTCATACTCGGCCTCCGAGCTACTTCTACCGTCGTAATTTGCTTTTTTTTTCTTTTCCAAGAAATAAGTGAATCATCTAGAAATCTTTGTATAACCGAGAAATGGATCTTATTAGTGGTGCAACCTCGCCCAATCGAATCACCGAAAGCCTTAAGAACATGTCTACATGTGGATGGGAAAAACAACCCTTTGCCTGGTTCTCCTTTGAGGAATGCGAGAAATTTATGAGCGGCGACTAAGTGATTTTACGTAGAAAAATCTAAAAAATTGACTAAGTATTGCTGAGATAGAGAAGCTTTCCTACCAGGCTTCTGAAATACTTATTGTCATGTAGAAAAGGAGAATCTTTAGGTTCCAGTTTTTGGGTTCATGGGAATTGTAGAAGGTTTAATAACCAAATTCTTGAAGAATATCTGGCAATACTTTCTTTGATTCATGAGTATACCTGCTTCATTTCTGGCAATTTCATATCCCATAAAGTACTTTAATTGACCAAGGCCTTTAATAGTGAAGGCCTTGTGTAGTATGCCTTTAAGACTCTGAATTTCCTGCAGGTTGGTACTCCCTACCACTATATCATCTACATAAACAAGAAAGGCAACGAATGTAGAACTCGTGCCTATTGTAAATAAGCAATGATCATATTTGGAGTGAACGTAACCAGCCTTGATAAGAGCATCAGTGAGCTTGACATTCCACTATCTATTGGCCTGCCTAATCCATATAATGACTTGGATAATTTGCAAACTTGTGTATTGTCTGAAAGAGGAAGGCCTGGGGGAGGTATCATATATACCTTTTCATCTAAATCTCCTTGAAGAAATGATGTACTGACATCCATCTAGTGTAAATTCCATTTGTTGAGAGTCGCCAAACTGAGAAACAATCTGATGATGGACATCTTGGCTACAAGAGAAAAGGTTTCTAGGAAATCTATACCCTCTGTCTATGTGTAGCCTTTGGCCACAAGTCTGGCCTTGTATCTGTCTACATTGCGATCAACTTTCCATTTTATCCTATATAACCATTCGCAGCCTATGGGTTTTTTGTTTTGTGGTAATGGAAAAATAAAGCAAGTGTTTGTTTTATGCAAAGCTTCCAACTTTTCCTGCATGGCCTTTTGCCAATTTGCATCTGAAACAACTTCTCTATAGGTTCTAAGTTCTTGTTCAGCAGTTAGATTACAAGAAAAAGCCTTGTAGGATGTGGACAAATTCTCATAAGAAAGAACTTTGTCCAAAGTATAAGGTGTGCTAACATGAGCTGTCAAATTTGTCTGATAGTCTGGTAGATGCACATGCAACTTTCTTTCTCTAGTGGATCTTCGAGTTGTTTGTTAACAGTAGGTGCTGACAAATCTTCTGCCACATCAGGATCTACATCTCCTGGATCTCCAGGATAAGGATGTGGAGAGGAGTAATGGCCGTTTTATAGTAAAGCCAACTCTAACTGGCAGGGTACCGAGTCGGTTGTACTATAAATGGCGAGCAAGGTCGTATACCACAGGGAATCTGGTTAAGTATCAAAGCCGGCATCGTTCCTAGTTTAGGTCAACACAACTATTGAAGACGGTGATTTGTCAGATCACCG
Source organism: Gentiana straminea (assembly GCA_036785695.1). Classification (NCBI taxonomy): domain Eukaryota; kingdom Viridiplantae; phylum Streptophyta; class Magnoliopsida; order Gentianales; family Gentianaceae; genus Gentiana; species Gentiana straminea. Next base: position 1,017,511 of record JAVUPR010000273.1, read on the forward strand.
GTTTTACAAGCTATTATACACAAAATAAAAGAGTTTAAACTATGAAAAAAGAGATAGCCAATCAATGATCCAATCTAACACTCACAGACCCTAGCTAAATCAGGAAGTGTTCTTGACCTACGTAAACGTTCTCGATATCACTCGAAGGGTGTCATTTCCTGATTCCGAGAATAGACATTATTTCAATAATCTACCCTCCTATGTCAGGTTCAACAGTCAGCTGACTGGATTTAACTAACCTAACACGGTCTATGTTCAATGAAACTCTCAACAAGTTGATACAAACCTCACACACGAAACCGAATCTAAACAACTCAGTCAGTTGTACAGGGTGATCCTAGAACCCCGGTTCCCGTATTCTCTCGCAAAATACATATATAAAGACAAAATGTGTAATACGATTATCGAGTGATCAATTCAACATACGTGATTAAGAATAAGTTCTAGAACTACGGTAACATCGAGAATCAACAATCAAAACATCAAGAACACCACATGAACAAACTAGGGTTCGATTTCGAAGATTATCACATAACTCGTCTATAAAACGATTAGCTACTTATTCTAACTACCAAATCACAAGAAATCAACATTAAAACTAACAAGAATCAAGATCAAAAGCTAGAAATCGAAATTACCGTAAAATTGAAACTTAAATTACAATGAGCTAGTAGCATGAGCCTTTGATTTACAATGATTTATGCTAAAAATAAACTAATTTGGATCAAAGGTGAACCCTAGATCTAAGAAAGTTTTAAAATGCTGAAATGGAGGGTTTTAACCCTTTGAAGATGATGATCCCGATCTAATCTAAAATTGGGGGTATTTATAGGTGGAGGAGTGCAAGTGGGTAGAAAAGTCTGTAGGTGCACACCTACTAAAATGGTAGTTGTGCACCTACCAAGTAAGCCAAATTCCCTAACTCTCAGTACCGGTAGGCGTCCACCTACCAAATTGTTAGTTGTGTGCATACCAAGTGCTCTGGTTTAGGGGTGTCTCTGATCTTGTAGGTGTCCACCTACCAAGTCTTCTTCAAAAATTGAAGTTTCTTGAATTCCAAAGCTTCCAAATCGTGTTTTCCGGGTATCTAGTACACCTAGCTCCTAAAAAATACCAAAAAAAATACCACACGTAATCCCTACGGGACACTAGGGCGATCGAGAATAACAATAATACAACGAAAAAGATCAAGAATCCTGGACTATATGTCATAGGTCTCATAAACATCGAAACGGTGCAAAATGTGTCGAAACGTAGCCAAATATTCCCGGAATTTGGTAAAACGAGTCAAAATGAGGTATAAAACACGTAGGAAAATAGAGTGGAGTTGACTCTCATCAAGGAGAATTCAGTATCCGAAGGCACATCATGATTCTCATTTGAAAAATATGAAACTGGTAAAACATATGTATTATCAGTCAAATGGTTCATTGGTGATAAATGGAAATGAATCTTCATGAAATACTACATCTCTTGAGATTAGGAACTCCCTGGTTTGCATGTCTAAAAGTGTGTAACCTTTAGTGTGTGGCGGGTTGCCTAGGTAGGCACACCTCCTTCATCTGCTATCAAACTTTGCTCTGCCCTGAGATACAGTGGTAGCAAAAGCCAAACAGCCAAAAACCTTTAAATCAGTATAATTCGGTTGTTTATCATATAAAATGGAATAAGGAGATTGTTCATTTAGCAGGGGTGTGGGTGTGATATTGATCAACATAGTAGCATGTTTAATACATAGACCCCAAAAAGAGATTGGAAAACCTTGCTTGAAATGTAAGGGCCCTAGCTACAATTAACAAATGTTGATGCTTTCTTTCCACACAACACCATTTTGTTGTGGTGTATGGACACAAGAAGTTTCATGGATTGTACCTTTTTGTGCAAAAAAGAAAGCACCCATGTTGAATTCCAGTCTATTATCAGACCTGATTCTTTTGACACATTTGTTAAATTGTGTATGGACTAAGTTACAAAATTTCTGTAGCTGGGGCCTGATTTCAGACTTTGTCTTCATCAAATGTACCCACAAAAACCTAGATTTATCATCCAAAATTGTTATAATGTAGAACTCTTCATTATATATACATTGTTTATTTGGTCCCCATATATCTACATGCAACGGATCGAAATATCAATAGCTATAGAATGACTAATAAGAAAAGTATGTCTTTTCTGTTTAGCAAGGGGACAAACAAGACACTTATTGTCTGAACAATGACTTATGGCGGGTATAGACTTGTGAAGAACATGCAATCTCTATGAAGATGGATGGCCAAGTCTTTAGTGCCATAACAAATATGTGGGTACAATAGAAGAAGTGCAAATGACTGATGCAATAGGAACACAAAAAGCATGATCTGCTTTCATGATGCATAGGCCTTTTAGGAGACTAGCTGAACCAATCCTCTTGTTCAACACATTGTCCTGCACAGTACATCCATTAGCTCCAAAAAATTAAGAATATCTATTGCCCACAGTTAGTCTTCTAACTGACATTAAATTGTAAGTGAATTGAGGCACACATAAGACATGATCTAAAATCAGATCCTTGTTAATTTTGACTTGTCCTATGTGTGTTGTAGCAGTATGTGTGCTATCAGGTAAAGTTATAGTGAGGCCAAGAACAAGTCTGGCATTAAACATTAATGATAAGGAGTAAATTACATGACCAGTGGCACCTGAATCCACTATCCAATCATAGATGTTACCTGACACTGAAGAGGAAGTATGTGTATGAACAGTAAGAGCGACAGGATGGTTAACAGCAGAATCTGTGACTTGAACATTCCTCAGCATATCCATGGTCTGGTCATATTGTGATCTGGTCATAGTATTGGAATTAGACTGCACAGCTACAGATCTTTGAGGGTCAGTGGGAATTTGAGGAGTGTCTTCAAATGTGTCTGTGTTAAGTGTGAACCCTTGATTCAAACTCACATGATTAGCCATGCTTTGACCTCTGCCTCTTCCTTTATGCCTATTTGGATAGCCATACTTCTTATAACACTTATCAATTGTATGCCCTTCTCTACCACAATATGTACATTGAGGTTTCTTTGAATTCCCAACAAAACCTCTACCAGAGCCACTTCTTCCACCTCTGCCATGAGAGGCACTGACTTGATTGGTGTAATACACATAATCTTGTCCATCCTGACCAGATTTATATGAATGAATACTCAGAATAGTCTTAACAACACCTATATCTGAGTAATTAACTTGACTTTCATGTTGTAAAGCCATGTAAAAAATTGTAGCAAGATCTGGAATTTGTTTGGCCATTAAAACTTGAGATCTGATGTTACTAAAACCATCATTCAGACCTTTTATAAACTTGATCATACGATCCATTTCATTTTTCTCTCTATACACAGGCAAAGCAGCACAAGTGTAGGGTGGGGAGGGTCTTAAAAATGAGCAATTGATCCCACAAAATTTTCAGTTTGGTAAAGTATTGAGTAATGGACATTGTACCTTGTTTTGTGCCATAGATCTCTCCTATAAATTGGATAATCTGTAAGCATTTTCCGTACCAAATCTGTGATCAGGATCTACCCATATTTCTCTTGCTGTGGTTAACCAAAAAAATACTTTGTTGTATAGAAGTGTCGACATAATCAACCAGCCAATTTGTTACCATATCATTGCATTGCACCATGTTTCAAAGTTTCTATGATTCTCAGCAGGCTTTGGTAATGTGCCATCAACGAACTTCAATTTTCCCTTTATTGATAACACCATAGAGATTGCACGCTTCCAACAATGATAATTTTCAACTTCTTTGAGAACATGATGTACAATAACCGCTGAAGGATTCTCTCCAGGATGAATCAAATAGGGATTAACAGTCCCAGTACCAACTTCTTCTCCTGCCATCTTCAGGAACTTTGTACAAACAACTAGAAATCTACAAATAAGATTGTAGCTCCACACTACAAGAAATGATGCAGTTCCACACTGCAAATTGTAAGAGAACTGATCTAACGCACAGTAAACATGCTCTCCGATACCATGATGAAAAATACGAAAAGAAAGAATGCGGAATTGAAAAGAAGAAGGTGAATGAAATTTGCAGAAATTTGAATGAAGGTGAAGGCGGGAAAAAAAACTCAAAATTTCATTTCATCAAGTTGATTAACAATACATCAAATTCATCTGTTACAAGTTCGATTGGCAGCTTAAATAAGCTCCAGAAACAATTAACTCTACTTCTAAGCTATTGTAACTACCATAACCGCCATTAATAACTTCACAACCATTTTTCCTTATATAAGTGTTCGACCAAATGCCTGACCGAAGAAGTCATCATTTTGTGAACCTTCACATATGCAATATCAGTAGGAATCTGCTTTGTGTACTTGTTCCATGTGTGTATCTGCAACATAAACTGATGACCAAATTGAAATAAATATATGCAAACATTGCATCCATATTAATGAAAAAAGATTAATCCACTTGACATTCGATTTCGGACCGCCTACATGGTTATGAAACATGTTTTGATATCATAAATAGTTTTTGTGATGTATCATGGGGTGTGATATTGGGTTTAATGGTGTTTAGTGTTTCTGTACGGGGGATAAATAGAGGTTAACATATGGTTCACGGTGTAAGGTTTTAGAAGGTGTACGTAGGGGTGGGTGTGACATTGGGTGTTCGGTTTAGAAGTGGGTTTATGTAGAGTACAAAGAAGTTGGCAATATTGGGTGCAATAGTGTTTAGTGTTTTTGTAAGGGGCTAAACGGAGGGGTAACATATGATTCAGGGTGTAAGGTTTTAAAAAGTGTAGGGTTTGGTCTAGGAATGCTTCGAATCTTTATAGTGAATACCTTTTGTATATGTGCGTATTGTGAAACATAAGGAGATAATCCGTGATTATGATGTTAGGCTTTATAAGGGGTTACATGGGTCATGGGTGTTTATGGGTTTTATAAGAATGCAATAAAAGTTTATTTTTTTGTAACGGGGTTGACATTGGGCGTAATGGTGTTTAGTGTTTTCGTAAGGGGGATAAACGGAGGGGTAACGTATGGTTCACGGTGTAGGGTTTTAATTTAGGTTTTAAGGTGGGTGTGACATTGGGTCTTGGGTTTTGAGGCAGGTTTGTGTAGGGTACAAAGGGGTTCGCAATATTGGTGCAATGGTGTTAATTTAGTGCTTTTGTAAGGGGCTGAACGGATGGGTAACATATGGTTCACGGTGTAAGGTTTTAGAAGGTGCAGGGGAGGGAGTGACATTGGTGTTGGGTTTAGAAGTGGGTTTATGTACGGTACAAAGGAGGTTGGAAATATTGGGTGCAATGGTGTTTAGTGTTTTTGTAAGGGGGCTAAATGGAGGTGTAACATATGGTTCATGGTGTAAGGTTTAGAAGGTATAGGGGTTTCCATTAGGAATGCATCGAATCATTTTAGTGAATGCCTTTTTGTATATGTGCGCTACATGAAACAAGATAAGATAATCCATGTTTAAGATGTCAGGCTTTATAAGGGGTTAGATGGGTGTCTAAGGGTTTTATAAGAATGCAATAAGACTTTAAGTTTTGTAAGGGGGTTTTGGGTTCATTGACTAAAGGTCCGGGTTTAATGTTGTCAAAGTGAAAGGTGTACGTAAAATAGAATGTAATTGAATGGAATTTTCTGTCAAGAATCATGGCTGACATGGGCTTCCCTGAGCATGTTATTGATAATGTCTCAAGATGCATTACATCAGTATCGTATCAAGTTCTGATAAATGGCCACAATAGCTCTATTATTCGCCCAAGTAGAGGAATAAGGTATAGGGATCCTTTATCTCCATTTCTATTCATTATTTGCACTGAGGGCTTTTCTTCTCTATTGCGCAAGGATGCAGCTGATGGATCTCTTAGAGGGGTAAGTTTTAATAACCAGCTGGAAATCCACACCTTCTTTTTGCAAATGATACTTTAGTTTTTCCCGAGGATACATGTGAAGCTTGCCAATCGATCATGGGTCTTTGGGACACTTATGAACGTCTCTCTGGTCAGAAAATAAATTTAAGCAAGTCTGGTATTTATTTTAGCAAGGCTATAGATGTAAAAGCCAAGCGGGTGCTCTCAACTCTCCTCCAAATTCCCCTGGGGGATGATAATGGTAAGTACCTTGGCTTACCTTTCGTTATTGGGTGTTCGAAAACAGAGATTTTCTTATATGTTATTTAAAAGGTTAAAAAGAAGCTAAATGGATGGAAGGGCAAGTTCCTATCTCCAGCCGGGAAAGAGGTTCTTATCAAAGCTGTCATCCAAGCCCTTCCCCAGTACATAATGCAATGCTTTCTTCTCCCAAGAAGATTATTGCGAAGTTAGAGTGCTTGACAAAGCAATTTTTCTGGGGGAACGCAGACGGGGATCAGAAAATTAACTGGAAATCTTAGAGCCAGTGCTGTAAATCAAAGTTCCCTTGGATTTAGGGATCTTGAATGTTTCAATACTGCCCTTTTAGCGAAGCAAGCATGGTGCATCCTTTCCGATCTGGAAGCTTTTTCATCCCGCGTTCTCAAAGCATAATATCATGCATCAAACGGGTTTGGCAAGGCAACACTAACTTCTTGTCCATCTATGATTTGGAGCAGCATCCTGCATGATCGAGATCTTCTTTTCAAAGGGCAAAGATGGCGAATAGGGAGCGGCGATAAAGCACATATTCTCAATGATCCTTGGCTACCGTTAACCCCCTTATTTAAGGCGCACCCACCTATAGAAATACGTCCCTCGGATTTGGTTAGCGGCTTGATTGATCAAGGCACATGAAAATGGAAGTGAAATATGATCACAACAGTTTTCGACCCATATGAAATAGTCAATATTTTATCTTTACCTTTATCAACTTGCTTTGCTGACGATAAATTGATTTGGCACTACACTAACAATGGAATTTACTCTATAAAATTGGACTATCATCTCGCCATGAACTTAAAGGTCCAAGAAGAAGAATGTCATACTACCACCACCTCTCAGCCATACAAGAAAATTTGGAGCTCTTTGTGGAAATTAAAGGTAATGCCTAGAGTGTCTCATTTCTGTTGGAAACTGCTTACGGACGCCTTGCGCACTGCTATTAACTTGGGCACTAGGGGAATAGGGAATGACATCTGTAAAATATGCAATATGAGCGAAGAGACTATTCAACATTGTTTTTTTAATTGCTCCAAAGTGAAATCCGTCTGGAAGCTAATTACATATGGTCATTATTGAAGGACTCTGAACTTTCGAACCTTCCAGGATTTCTTTGAATTGTTAGTGCACGAATAATCGGAAGAGAGGGTAACACATATTATTTATATTCTTTGGTGTCTATGGAAGACCCATTGCTCTCTTATTTTTTGAGAATAAAATTAATAGCCCTGATCAGATAGTGGTTTTGGCAGAGTCAGATTCTACTGCTTATCTAGAAGTGCAAACCAAACAGGGGAACGAATTGATCCCACGGAGAATGAAGAAGGCTTGGGAACCCCCACACGCCCCCTTGATCAAATTTAATGTAGTTGCGGCAATGAACGAAAACTCTACTGCTATTGGGGGCATCCTACGAAACCACAAAGGTGACATTCTGCGCAGTTTTCTATGAAACTTGAGGGAAAATATGATGTAGCTATCGGTGAAGCTTTAGCCATGCACCAAGCTATCTTTCTCGCAATTAGTTGGGGTTTTTCATAGTTGAGTTGGAGGGAGACTCCCTATCTATACACCACAAGCTAACTTCAGAAGGCGTGGATTTGTCTTATCTTGGGGGTGTAATTGATGATTATAAATCTCTTTTACCTGTTTTTTCTCATTATAAATTCTCTTTTGTAAAGAGGGAAGGAAATGTCTCTGCTCACCTCTTAGCAAAAGAAGGTCTTTCTTTGATAGGAATCAAGCAATGGGGCTCTAGGCCACCTCCTCATATTTTATTAGCTTGCTCGGTTGATATGATGAAATAAAAATACCTTTTATTCTAAAAAAACACAATGTAATTTTTCACTATTTATGAATAATTACATTGGTTTTCGTCTTGCCTATTGTAAAGTGTTTTTAGGTGATACAAAGGTTATTGATGATGTATCGAGGTGTGTGTATTTTTTTTATATCAAGTCTTCAATTTGAAATCTAACTATGATCGTAGTGAATTCTTGTAGGAGTAGTGCATTGAAAAAACATTGTACAACCTCCGTCCCAAAATATAAGTCATCATATATTTTTAAATTTGTCCTTCAATATAAGTCATTCTACATTATCAATGCAACATTTATTACTATTTTCTCTATTTTACCCATAATTTTTTTATCAATCCAATGACTTTTCATTTCTTAACAACTTTTGCATTAATTATAGTCAATGTGTATTTAGACATTTAACTTTCAAATTTATGATATTTAATGAGACCATATTTTATAGGATTTACTATGCTTATTTTATGTTCCTTCCGTCCCAATTTGTTTGAGACTTATTCCTTTTTTGGCTGTCCCAAAATAAGTCTCATAAATCTAAATAGACTTAATTTTTTTTATTTAATTGCCTAAATTGCCCCAACTCATTAATTCATGGCTGTTAAATATTGTGAAAACACTACATATAAAAGGGATAAAAATGTAAATTAGTCAAGTTTTATATGGCCAGATAACCCATTAAATGATGTCTCCTTAAATATTGTGAGTTTCAAAATGTCCCAAATAATTTGGGACGGAGGGAGTATCTATATTGTCGGGAGATGCTCTGTTTCATGTATGTTTTGTGTGATTTTCAGGTTTTGGAAACTCGAGAGAGATGCTTGAAGAATTTGTAACTTATAGAGCGATTTTGAAAAGTTTTGCGGAAGACTGGAAAAATAGAGATTTCAAGAATCATGAATTTCAGTTTCCACCTATATCAGAATCTCGACTAATGAAGAGAAAACAAAGTCCATTAAAGCCGACTGTGGATTTTCGCTCTTAATCACATTAGATTTAAATTAATAAAAGGACCCCTTTTTTTGACGGAAAAAAGGACCTTTTTTAGTTATTAAGTTTTATTATTATTATCATTATTTATTATTTCAAGAAATTAGGAATATTTAGTTTTATTATTATTATCATTATTATTATTATTTAAAAAATTAGGATAAAAAAACATGGACTGGGCCCAAATTTCCCTTGTCAATTATTTAGGTACAATACCAGAGAGTTGCAATAGATATGATATACTACCTCCGTCCTAAAATTTAAATCTATTTATCTTTTTAATTTTGTCTCAAAATATAAGTTCATTTAGAAAACCAATAAAGCAATTATTACATTTTTCTTCTTCTACCCCTCATTTATTATATACTCAACCACTTTTTACTACTTTGCATTAATACCAATAAATGTCATTTTAGTCTTTTTAATTAAAATTAATGACAATTACAAATTTAACTAATTTTCTTAATATGTATAAAAAATCCCAAACGGATTTATATTTTAGGATGAAAATAAAATTTGGTTTAAGCAATGTAAAAGAGGGGGCAGACGGAAACAAGAAACTGCCGGCGATTCCTTTCGTTTGCTATGGTTTATTGCTTTGCTTTTCTTTCCTTTCCTTTATGTTGTTTTATTTTTATGAGTAGTTAATTTTTCTTTTTCTAATTAATTAAATATTCCTTCTTTAATTCCTACGATTGATTATTGATGTAAATATGACTTGTTAAATTATTAATAAATTGGTTATAGTTGCCGACAATCGACAAGCAACCAATTTTTCCTACATTCGACAAGCATGACAATCGTCACTACTTATTCTTTAATTGTATAGCACACTTCTCAACGATTGCCAGAGGTTAGGTGAGAACAATTGCATTAACGATTAGGAAAAACTCAATTCTAGGTATTAATGCACATCGGGTTAACTTTAACCTAGATCACTTATTTTCACAACAGGGAATTCTACAGGCTACGAACCGACAGACAATATGTTGTTTACCACTTAAAATCAAATCTTTTTGACAATCGTCTAGATTCGATTTTTGGTGGTAGATCAAAGAATCGCTCAACTATTAGGCCTAAATAATCAAACGGCATATCATGATCATGAGTCGATGAAATCAGAAAATAAGCAAATACTAACAATTTAATCGAGGATTACGAACAATTCAATCTCACAATGTATAAGAATCAAGGGATTAATAATTAATTAACTAGAAAAAGAAAAATTAACTACTCATAAAAATAAAACAACATCAAACCATAGCAAACGAAAGGAATCGCCGGCAGTTTCTTGTTTCCGGCTGTCCCCTCTATTACATTGCTTAAACCTAATATATCATATCTATTGTAACTCTCACGTATTGTACCTAAATAATTGACAAGGGAAAATTGGACCAGGTCCATGGTTTTTTATCCTAATTTCTTGAAATAATAATAATAATAATAATAATAATAATAATAATAATAATAATAATAATAATAATAATAATAATAATAATAATAATAAAATTTTCATTTTGAAAAAATAATAATAAAACTTAATAACTAAAAAGGGTCCTTTTATTAATTTAAGTCCAATGTGATTTTTTTTGTTGAGAAAAGCCCAATGTGATTAAGAGCGAGAATCCACGGTCGACTTTAATGGATTTTATCTTCTCTTCATTATCCGGGATCTCGACATAGGCGAAAACTGAAATTCACGATTCTTGAAATCTCTATTTTTCCAGTCTTCCGCAAAACTTACCAAAATCGCTATATAAGTTCCAAATTCTTTCAGCATCTCTCTCGAGTTTCCAAAACCTGAAAATCACACAAAACATACCCGAAACAGAGCATTTCCCGACAAAATGGATATAAAATAAGCGTAGTAAATCTCATAAAATATGGTCTCATCACTCTCCACACTTAGATCAGTGCTTGTACTTAAGCAATGCACTCTCATCCCAAAAATAAGAAAAGAAAAATGCATGAACCTAAACCTATATGAATAATCTAAAACTACATGAATGCGAAGCACTGAAAGAATTCAAAAAATGACGCCCGTCCAACCTTTTCATCAACCTCACTGTAATGTCCCACATAGGAAAAATAGTAGAATGATCACCCCCATATAAGTGTGAGACATAAATGTCTTGTCAACTCGGGTTAGCCCTTTTAGACCAAGCGAGGACGGCGGTCTAAGCAGTTGACCGGACATTTATGACTCATTTAACGCTACCAGGCCCGGGGTCTGGGGGCGTTACAGAATGGTATTCGAGCCGACTATCAGACGGAACTATGCGCGCTGCACCGTACAAGAAGACGGTGTAAGGATGGCCTCTAGTTACCTCTGGTAGGGACGATCCGGGAACAGTCTCGGCCGTTCTGGCGAGGACGCCAGTCCCTTATAAGGGGGGGAGAATGTAATGTCCCACATAGGAAAAATAGTAGAATGATCACCCCCATATAAGTGTGAGACATAAAGGTCTTGTCAACTCGGGTTAGCCCTTTTAGACCAAGCGAGGACGGCGGTCTAAGCAGTTGACCGGACATTTATGACTCATTTAACGCTACCAGGCCCGGGGTCTGGGGGGCGTTACACTCACGTTCCATAATGCAAATAAAATGATAACCAAGAAAGGCACAACACACACAAATGTTCATACAACTAACCTTAACTCACTTGATCACAAAATTTAAAGTGGCAAAATAAAAGAGTCCCAACTTGTTCTCACGGGTAAAACTCTCAATATAATACATAGGAACAATTCACACACCCTCAAAAATCAACACACAACCAAGCATTATAATAGGTTTGCATATCAATCAAATCTCCACTATGCATTCAAAATCCAACGCACAAATCACGAGGTCTTTATAAAGGTTCCCTATGGGTTCGACCCCCACTATACTTGCTATAAGGTAGTAGGTGATTTATCTTTGATGGTTTGACGACCCACCAATATTCAACCACTTCCGTAATCTGTGTGAAAACTCATAGGATGACTTATATTTTGGGACGGAAATAGTATCATTTATTTAGTCAAACTCTTTCATATCAAAATCTATTCATTTAATGAACATTGTAGAAATTAAATCCTTAAATTTATCATATTTGGCCAAAATTCTTTGTATAAGTGGTTAAACATGATGGTGGAGATTATGGAGATAAACATTAAGCAAATCACTTCGTGGTGATATTAATTGAAGTTCGGAATCCATCCAATTAAAATATGACAAATAGTCGGAATAGCTTTGCATTTCTGTTATCAAGATGTTATTTCTTGAATGCTTAGCTTTTGATGAAAAATAAGATGTAACCTTTTTTTCCCTTAAAGCCTCGGGTATCCGGAGCAACCTAGCTTGATAAAGATGTAAACCTTTGAGATTAAGCCAATGATGCCTAGTCGAGTTGGCTGGTTCAGAGGCACGGAGACAAGAAGCCTCAAGTTATACACGGAAATTTTACTGTGAGGCTATGAGGCTTTTTTGTTGCGGGGATTATGACAAACAGTCGGATTACATGTAAAATTAATACTAGGGCCTTTATGCATTGCAAAATGAGATCTACACATTAACAAGACCCGACAATAAAACATATCGTTATACACTTGTATTTGCATTGGTAACCAACAAGACTACTGTAACATCCCCAAACCTGTGTCTTACAGCGCTAAATGGGTCATAAATGATCCGGTCATTGGATTTTATATTCTTCCCCTTTATAAGAGACTGGCGTCCTCTCCAGGACTTGGCCATGACTTGTCTCTGTTTGACTTATTTTAAGTTTTAGTGATGAGTGCCAGACTAGCTGTTATAGAGCAAAGACAAAAAGATGTCTAGATCAAATGTATAGGCTTATTAGAGTTTGATCTTTATATAGGTTTGATCAAACAAGCACTGCAAGTAGGGTACCTGAGTCAGTAGATCAAGATGACTTTCATCAGCAGACCTGTCTAGTTCAGTAGGGTACCTGAGTCAGTAGACTAGTTTAGGAACCTGCTGAAAAGTGAAGGCTGAGGGCTCAAACTTAGTTATTGAAGGTTAAGGGATCAAACTTAGTATTTAAAGTCAAGGATATGAAATCAGAATTTAGGAAAGTCTGTGATGACCTAAACTGATTGCATATACCTTGTGTACAAGGTCTAAGTTCCATAAGTTAAATGGTGATTGGAACTTGGTTATGATTAAAATGGTGTAATCTAACTTCATAATAAAAAGTTAGATATAAAAGAAGTCAGCTGCAGTGTTTTATAAACACAGCAACTTTGGATCACTCGATCGATATGCATTTCGACGAGACTTACATTCACAGGATCCTGCTGAACATATATTTCGATTTAATCAAAGGTTACATTGGAAGATTACAAGGATAGGGACAGATAACAACTCTTGATTTTGTCAACAATTCAATGGCTAAGATTAAAGGGACGTTGGAAAGAAACAGAGGTTTATCCAATGGATACAAGTCAAAGGGTGGACAGTCTGAAAACTGTCAAAAAGTAAACTGACAGTGTCAGTACTATGTACAAGGACAGAAAGCAAGTCAAGATGGGACAAATCTGAAACGTCTATGTTTGAATTTCAAACATAAGTCACAAGGATTCTCACCTATAAATAGAAGACCGCTGATACAGAATTAAAGTGATGAATGGTGATGATATATAACAATCTATCTTAAGCTATCAAGTTTCTTATCAAGAAAATCACCCTACTGACTTCACTGAGCCAAAAGCTACTGATTCAGAAAACTCTTTAAGTGTAACCTGCTATAAAGTTACATCAAGTACACACACTTGAAGACATCAAGCTGCTGATCATTTCATCCTGATCAAGTCGCGACCGTTGAATCATTTACTTGATTCAAACTTTCTTTTACAAGAAACCCGCCGAAGACAAGTGAAGCATCTTTGTGTGTCAAGGATTTGTTGTTTGTGGTGAAGTGGTGAAGAGGCAATCCTACCCTTCAAGGACCAGTGGAAGACTTTGGAGCAGCAATCCTACCTGTTCCAAGTGTGCAGTTTGTGAAGCCATAGTTATTGGTGAAGGACAAACAACTTAGGGATTTTTGTAACTGCAGCCTCAAAGATCTCTAGTGAATTACCTCCAACATCACAGGAGAAGAGTGGACTGACAGGATTACACCATCTAGAACCACTCTCCAAGGTACTTTCTGCATTTACATCCTGCATATAGTATATTTAGCACATCAACCTACTGAACTAGCAACTGAATCACACACTTTCACTACTGAGTATCTAATACTTAGTATCATATTTTAACAACAAGTATTAAGGCTTAACTTGAATATATTCCGCTGCTACAAATTCAGAAAAATCAATAGTCAGCAGGCTACTGAACTTGCTGAGTTTGTTAACTCCAAAAGTTTTAAGTGTTAAGTTTATTCACCCCCCTTTAAACTTAACCAAAGCCTTTTCAAGGGACCAACAATTGGTATCGTAGCAAAGCGCTTAGCACGTTCGAAGTAATCCTACTTGTTGTGCTTGTGAAAATACTTTGAAAACTTTTTCAAGTTTCTGATTTTCAAAGCCTTGCATCATGGATAACAACCAGTATGCTAAAACAATGTTGATGTGTTCTTTAGATCGTTTGATGAGTATAAACTTCGTATGCAGGATTTTCTAGCTGCAACACATGATGAGATGATGGATGTGCTGACTGATGGACCACTGGAAATTACAACGGTAATAACTGTAGATGGTCAAACACAGTACATTCCAAAGCCAAAAAGAGAATGGAATGCTGAAGATAGAAAAAGAGCAAACCTTAAAAATATTTCTATTGATATCATATACAGAACTTTGGACAGCAATATGTACATGAAAGTGAAAGATTTCAAGACTGCAAAGGAGCTTTGGGATAAGTTGCAATTAATCTGTGAAGGCACTGATGCAATCAAAAAGAACAAAATCAGTGTGGCAAAGAAGAAGTTCCAAGAGTTCAAAATGAAACCAAATGAAACTATTGAACAAATGGAGTCAAGATTCAATGCAATCATGGATGAAATCGCCCTACTGAGTGTGAAGTATTCAAAAGAAGAAATCAATTCAAAGATCCTAGAAGCTTTACCTGCAAAAGAAGTTTGGGAAATGAATGTGACTGCCATAGAAGAGATTAGAAGTTTACATGAAGAGGATACCTTCAAATTATTTTCAGATCTCAAGGCTTATGAATTCAGTAAGAAACTTGCACCTGAGACTGAAAAAGAAGAACCAAAGACCACTACACTGGCTGCTACACATCAAGAAGAAACATCAGGAGCTCAAGATGATCTACTGGATGAGATGCAAGAGCAAATTGCCTTACTGAGCAAGAAAATCAGAATGATGAAAACTGGAAAGGGTTCTCCAAGGAATTTCACAAAGAAATGTAGTGAAAAGAAGAAGGATGAATCCAAGAAAGACAATGATCACTTGTGCTATCAATGCAAGAAACCAGGACACTTCAAACCTGACTGTCCTGAACTAAAACAGAAGAAGGAACCTGATTATCTTTGCTTCAATTGCAAGAAGCCTGGACATTTCGGACACGATTGTCCGGACTATCGAAGAGCAAAAGTCAGCAAAGAAGATCTGACAAGAAAGCTATGGTTGCTGAAGATGAATCAGGATATGAAGTTGAATCAGAAAAAGGAAATGAATCTGATGATACTGCACTTGTTGCCGATATGGATGATTATGCTTTAATGGCAAATATGGATTAAACAGAAGTGGTATACAATTCTGTATCTATAAACACTCCTGGTGAAAGTGATTGTGAATCAACTTGTGGTTCAAATCCTAAAAATTTTGACAATGAAGAAACTTTGGATGTCATCCTTAATCAACTGAGGATAATACAATCTGGTTATGAGATTGTGAAGGCTGAAAAAGAAGCTCTTCAAACAGAAGTTTAAAGGTTAAAAGCTGAATTAAGAATTCTCAAGGGTAAGGAAAATGATTTTGGACAGAATCAACACAAGTCTACTGTACATTCAGTAGCTGTTGAATCTGCTGAACAATCTTGTTCCTCCACTGCATTCAAATCTGGAAAGCCTTATGGTGATAGAACAGGCCTTGGATTTGAAACTCATCAATCTAATAAGAGTGGATCCAGTAAGGTTACTGAACCGAGTACCAGAATTGGTCCTACGTTTGTACCTGCACAAGATCCAACTCCAAACAGGGTTGCTGAGGCAGTGAAGTCTACTGATAAAAGTTCAAGGAAGAAAAATCAGAAGTCAAAAAGGTCAACAACACCTAACAAAAAGAATAAATCTAAATGTAGGACTGTTGTACCTTCTAGACCTGCTGATAGCAGACCTGCTACCAAGTCTGCTGGACCACAAAAGGGCAAAAATAAAAAATATTCCATGGATAAGAATCCTAAACTTAAAAATGTCAATCATTCTAGGGATACTTATCTCAGGGGGAAAGGTAGATTATTCCCTACTGATGATGATTGGAATATTCCTGCTCCTACTGCTAGAAACAACAGGCATAACCATGCTGCTAGGGTAAAACCTCAGCAATGGAATCAGCAGAGGACATAGCAGAGGACTTATACAAGACCTCAGCAGGGACCTCTGCAGACTTGACATTACATGGCTGCTCCTAACAGACAGCAAACCTATGGTTATGCCGGTGCTTCTAACAATAGAAATCACTTTAAACAGCATTACGTACCAAAAGGTCAGAAAGCATATGTGAGTCCTACACAACCAAATGTTAGACCTTATGGATGTGTAAAATACATGTATGAACAAAAGTATGATACCTTTCAAAGAAGACCTTATGGAAACTTGCCAAGGGTCATGCTTACCACTGACCATCATGGACCCAAACAGTTTTGGGTACCTAAAATACATTAACTTTGTTTTGTAGGGTGTCTGGTACTTTGGTAGTGGATGTTCCAGACATATGACAAAGAATAAGCACTGTTTGTCAAATTATGTGGCAAAGGATGAAGAGTGAATTTTGGCAACAAAAACACACCTGGATACATAAGAGGATATGACACACTTGTGAGAAATGGATTAACAATCAGGAATGTTGCATTTGTGGAAGGACTGGACTACAACCTACTGAGCACTGGACAGTTTTGTGACATGGGTTACAAGGTCACCTTTGACAAGAACACCTGTATTGTCACTAGTGAAAGAGGTGATCAAGTTGTGTTGGCTGGAAGAAGACAACAAAACATGTATGTTGTGGATTGGTCTACTCATTGTTCCGAGAGACATGCCGATTGTGCATACCAAGTCGAATCGAATTGGTTATGACATAAGAAGTTGAATCATCTAAACTTTGATGATATCAATCGGTGGTGAAGAAGAGATGGTGATTGGTTTACCCGAGATCACATTCAAAAAGGATGTTATATGTGATGCCTGTCAGCAAGGTAAACAAACAAAATCAAGCTTCAAGTCAAAAACTAAGCAGTCAACAAAAAGAGTTTTGGAGCTGATGCACATGGATCTATTTGGACCAGTAACACCAACAAGTGTGACAGGAAAGAAGTACACTCTAGTAGTTGTGGATGATTATTCAAGATACACTTGGGTAGTTTTCATGAACAAGAAAAGTGAAACACTTCAAAAGATGCCTGAACTTTTGAAGAGATTGCAAAATGAGAAAAGTTTGACAGTAGTGAAGATCAGATCAGATAAGGGTACTGAATTTCTCAATAAAGTTATAAGAGAATACTGTGAGAAAAATGGTGTGCTACACCAACTGGCTGCTGCTGGTACACCTCAGCAAAATAGGGTTGCTGAGAGAAGAAACAGAACTTTAAAAGAAGCATGAAGAACTATGATTTGTGAAGCATTATTACCTGAAAGATATCGGGCTGAAGCAATCAATACAACATGCTATACACAAAACAGGACCTCGGTGAACAAGAAGCTGCTGAAGACACCTTATGAGATTTGGAATGGAAGGAAACCTAACATATCTTATTTCCATCCATTAGGAAGCAAATGTTTTATTTTAAATCATAAGGAGCAATTGAAGACATTCCAACCAAAATCAGATGAAGGAATTTTCTTGGGATACTATTCTGTCAGCAAGGCATTCAGGGTATTGAATAAAAAGACACTGAAATATGAAGAAACAATACATGTTGTATTTGATGAACCCAAGTTCACTGGAATGGAAGATGAAGCTTCAGAACCTGCTGAGAATCAACAAGTCACTGAGTCAGAACCTACCGAACACCCTTTGGTAACACTACTGATGCAACAAAAGAGGTAGTTCAAGGATACTGCTGAACCCATTACCGAAGCAACAGTAGACCCTACTGAAGATGATGTTCCTGAGAATCAATCTAACCAAAATCCACAATGGTTAAGGGATCACCATGCTGAGCAAGTTATTGGCAATATACAACAAGGTGTAACGACTAGAAGACAATTAGAAGCAATGTTTACTTGCTTTCTATCTCAAATAGAACCTAAAGTTGTTGAAGAAGCAATATCAGATCCAGATTGGATAATTTCTATGTAAGAAGGATTGAATGAATTTGAAAGAAATCAAGTTTGGACACTAGTGGAAAGGCCTAATCATGTATATATAATTGGAACCAAATGGATATATAGAAACAAATTGGATTAATCTGGTACCATTGTAAGGAATAAGGCCAGACTAGTAGCAAAAGGCTATTCTCAAGCAGAAGGAATAGATTTTGATGAAACATATGCCCCTTTTGCAAGATTAGAAGCTATAAGATTATTCTTGGCATATGTTTCTTACAGAAACTTCAAGGTATACCAGATGGATGTCAAGAGTGCATTCTTGAATGGTATTCTGGAAGAGGAGGTCTATGTTCAGCAACCTCCTGGTTTTGAAGTTAAATATCAAGAAGATAAAGTGTACAGACTCAATAAAGCACTTTATGGTTTGAAACAAGCACCAAGAACATGGTATGAGACCTTATCTCAATTCTTGGTGGACAATGGTTTTACGAAAGGTACCATTGACAATACTCTTTTCAGAATCAATGAAAGAGACAGCACCCTGCCGGTACAGATTTATGTTGATGACATAATTTTTGGTTCTGAAAATGAATTGCTATGTGAGAAATTTGCTAATCTCATGAAAAGTAAATTCCAAATGAGTATGATGGGAGAAATGAACTACTTTTTGGGATTACAAGTCAAACAGATGAAAGATGGAATCTTCATTCATCAAACCAAGTATACCAAGGAGCTACCGAAGAAATTTGGTATGGAAAACAGCACCAAAGTATCAACTCCAATGAGTACAAACATTAGATTGGATGAAGACAAGGAAGGCAAAGATGTTGATCAAACTTTATACAGAAGGATGATAGGCAGTCTGTTGTACCTTCGCGACAGAACGATATATCCTTTTCTGTAGGTGTTTGTGCAAGATTTCAATCTAAACCAAAAGAAAGTCATCTAGCTGCAGTGAAAAGGATTCTCAAGTATCTAAAAGAGACTTTGAGAGTTGGGATATGGTATTCAAAAGATGGAAGCTTCAAGGTTATATCCTACTCAGATTCTGATTATGCAGGATGCAAGATTGACAGAAAAAGCACCACAGGAACTTGTCAATTGATGAGGAATAGACTAGCTTCCTGGTTCAGTAAGAAGCAGAATTCTATATCAACTTCCACTGTTGAGGCTGAATACATTGATGCTGGAAGTTGCTGTGCACAAATACTTTGGTTAAGACAACAATTAAGGGATTATGGAATTGAAGAAAGAGAAATTCCTATAATGTGTGACAACACATGTGCAATTGCAATCACAGAAAATCCTGTTTTGCACTCAAGAACCAAGCATATTGATGTGATACATCATTTTATAAGAGATCATGTTGAAAAGAAATATGTGGTGGTTCTTTACATCCCTACTGAAGACCAACTTTCTGACATCTTCACAAAACCTTTGGATTGTGAAAGATTTGCTAAGTTAAGGACTGAACTTGGAATTATAAAAGTTGATTGATACACCTATGATCAGCAATGTACTGGAATTCACCAAGGGGATTAGTCTTTGCTATGTTGGGTGAGCTCACTTAGTAGATTAGTCATTGGTATCAACAATTCCATGTACTTATTTATGTTTGGACAATTGAGCAAATGAAGTTGCCAAGGGGATTGGTCTTTGTCCTGTTGGGTAAGCTCACTCGACATATCAGTCATTGGTATTAAACTTCATCTTGTATTATCAGTTGGACAAAACAAGAGGAATTGAAGATCAGCAGAGTAACACTGTCAGCAGGCTGCTGAGACATTCTGTCAACAGGCTGCTGAGCCAAGTCTACTGTTGGCAAAAGCTACTGAAGCATACATTACACAGTCAAACTTCAACTAAAGTCAAAAAGAAAAAGACCGGGATATTTATCATATCTTTATAACCGCAGTTACACGATCGAACGGTTACCACTCTTTATGGATCAGTTATGGGACATGTGGCAAGATCTCATTTATTCAAATTTAATCGTGGTTAATGCTACAGTACGTGTACAGTGCATTATCTGACAGTTTCAACTACCTATATATATATATATATTGACATAGACACAGAGTTCCTACTTACAACTCTTAGATTGATATTTCTCTGCAAATACTTTGTGTGAACATAGATTTGAAAACCTTTCTTCTTCATGTTTTTCATTTCTAATGGCGGAGAAAGGTGATGTTCATATTGGATCAATTCAAAGTGTGAGAGGATACGTTACTGACTGTGATACCACTGAGTTAGCCATCAACATTGGAAGACGAATCAGAAGGGTTGCTGGCTTAGAAAATGTCATTAATAGAAGATTGGAAAGAATTTCATACATCAATGTTTTGGAATTCTGGAAGAACATAGTCATACATGAAGGTAGAGAAGCTTTTACTACAACGGTTAATGGCAGAGAGATTGAAATCACTTCAGATCTACTGAGAGAAGTATTTCATTTTGGACCTGGAAATGGTGCTCCTACCAATACAGAAATGATGAACCTGCCAAGAATGAAGTTTGTTGATACAATAAAGATAAATGATACTATACCATCATCTCTAGGCATTAATGTGAGGCACGTTGGATTTGAATATAATCTACTGAGCAAGTTAATTGCCAAGACCATTTTGGGATTCAGTGGGAGTCTAGATACACTTTCTGGACCCAAGATAAACCTACTGATCATCATCTGCAGAAGTATGAAATTTGATTGTGTTGGTCCCTTGAAAAGGCTTTGGTTAAGTTTAGAGGGGGGGGGGGGTGAATAAACTTAACACTTAAAACTTTGGTGTTAACAAAATCTGCAACTTCAGCAGTCTGCTGACACTTTAGTAGTCTCTGCTGGTACCTCAGTAGCCTGCTGATAAACAGTAGTCTACTGATAGTTGAGTTTGCTGAATTTGTGCAGCGGAATTATATCAAAATTAAGCCTTTATATTTGTTGTTAAAAATGATACTAAGTATTAGATACTCAGTAGTGTATGTGTGTGATTTCAGTTGCTAGATTCAGTAGGTTGATGTGTGAAATAAACTAAGTGCAGAATGTAAATGCTGAAAGTAAGTAGGCAGATTTTATAGTGGTTCCAGGTGGTGTAATCCTGTCAGTCCACTCTTCTCCTGTGATGTTGGAGGTAATTCACTAGAGATCTTTGATGTAGCTGTTACAAAGATTCCTAAGTTGCTTGTCCTTCACCAATAACTATGGCTTCACAAGGCGAAAACTCGGGAACATGTAGGATTGTTGCTCCCGAGTCTTCCTCTCGGTCCTTGATGGGTAGGATTGCCTCTTCACCGGCTCCACCACAAACAACAAGTCTTTCACACAAGCGTGCTTCATTGTCTTCGACGGGTTCTTTATAAAATAAAGATTGAATCAAATAAATGATTCGGTTGCGGCGACTTGATTATGATGATATAATCGGCGGCTTGCGATCTTCAAGTGTGTAGCTTGATGTAGCTTGAATGCGAGAATACACTTGAAGAATTTCTCTGGATCAGTAGCTTTAAGTTCAGTAAGTTCAGCAGGGTGTTTTCAGCTCAGTAAAATATCTCTTCAAAGTTTATCAATTTTCATCATCTGTTTCTGAGTTGAAAGTCCTCTATTTATAGGTAGGAGAACATGTGACTTGTATTTGAAATTCAAATGTAACCGTTCATTGTTTTTGTCCCATCTGATTTGCTTTCTGTCACTATTCATAGGACTGACACTGTCAGAATCCCTTTTTGACAGTGCAGTCTGTCCACCCTTTGACTTGTATCTATTGGATAATAATCTTAATCATCCCAACGTCTGTTTAATCTCAGCCCTTGATTTGTTTGATAAATCAGAGGTAGTTGGCTGTCCTTATCCATGTAATCTTTCAATATAATCTTGAATTAATTGAGGTATATTATCGCGGAGTTCATCGGTCCGAACAAGCGATTCTTTGTGTATAAAATACAATGCAGCTGATTTCTTTTATCTAACTTTTAGTTGTGAAGTTAGATTACACCTTTTTTAAAATATAACCAAGTTTCAAACATCATGCAACTTATGAAACTTAGACCTTGTACACAAGGTATATGTAATCAGTTTAGGTCATCACAGACTTGCCTAAATTCTGATTCCATATCATTGACTTAAATTACTAAGTTTGATCCCTTAGCTTTCTGCAACTGAGTTTGAGCCCTCAGCCTTCAGTCTTCAGCAGGTTCCAGAAAAGTCTACTGACCTAACTACCCTACTGATATTGACCAGTCTGCTGATATGAATCAGCAGACCATTACAGTGCTTGTTTGATCAAACCTATTGATAAATCAAACTTTAATAAACCTATACATTTGATCTAGAAATCTTTTTGCCTTTGCACTATAACAGCTAGTCTGGAACTCATCATCAAAACATAGAAACAAGTCCAACAATTTCCCTCTTTTTGGTGATGATGCCACTACCCTCACCTAACAGCAAAGCAAAAAGATAAAAACAAGAACATAACAAATTTCAGTCAATTCTCATTATAAACATTTGTTCACAGTTATTACAGTCTAGATGCAGCAAAGATAAAATGTGATAAGTGTGCTGATCTACTGTCTTCTTTCTCTTTCTTGTCTAGCCTTCTCTACTTGTTCTTGGTAGGCTCTGATTTCCTCTATCATGTCCCTCATCCATTCATTTTCAATCAGTGTAAAATCAATGTAAGGATTTACTTCTTTCCACCACTTCCATGCTTCAGGCAGGAGAAGATTAATTTGATTCACTCTGAATCCAAACTTCATGTATAGTTCCTTGAATTCATCAAGCGAGTCCTTTGCTTTTGTGATAGGCAAAGTCCTATGACCTCTGCCACTTCTTCCACCTCTGTAAGTTGCCCTTAAGGCTTTGACTCTTGCTTCCCAAAATTTCAATCCCAAGAAAGAGTTTAGACCTTCATGATATCCCTTGTCATGATAAGGTTTCCTTCTGTTATAGTATTCTTTCTTGTATTGTCTGAGGAGATCATCAGTAAGTTGAACTCTGCTAGATGCAGGTTGTCTGTAAGCATTAGTCTCATCCTCCCATCTTTTCTTTGCAAAGAGTCTTGCAGCCTCTTTTGCTGCTGCTGTTTGACCCTCTTCCCCCTTAGTGACATCATCAACAAACCAGGACATTAGGCCATGAACACTCTCCTGTGAGATAACCAGATTATTCAGTTGCCCTTCCAAAATCTCAGTTCTTGTGTCAACTGCAGTAATCCTGGATTGCAAAGTTTCTTCCGGTAGATTGATCCTCTCAGTAACCTTAGGATCCAATCCAGCAGGTTGAGATGTTCCAGCAGCCTCAGCAGGTTTAGGTATTTCAGCAAGCTTGTCAAGTTTTTGATGGATGGATATGAACTGTTCTTTCAAAAACTTATCTTTCAGTGAGTTCCCTTGCTTGATACCTTTCACTTCCATAGCAAGATCTGCAAGAGCATATTGATTGGAGGTAATGTTGGAGGCAACTGTTTCTGTAGTCCTCCCTCTGTTTTCCACCAAATTAATCAAATCATCAAATCTCTGCTCTTGCCTGTCCAGTTGAGTTCTTAGATTTGCAATATCATTTCTGACAGTCCTCAACTCTTCTAGGACATGTGCTGGTACTCCACCAGCCATTTCTCCAGCAGCTTCATCAGCAGGCTCTTCTACATTGTAAGTTTGCCTCTGTCTGCTGATTACCAGTGCCCAACTCCTATCTAGGCCAGCAGGGTTAGGTCCTTGATATTCTTCCAAGATAGGATCAAGATTTGGTTCTTCAAAAATAGGGACAAATGCCGTGGGGGATCAACATCAACATTTTCTTCTTCGGGCATTTGGAACTCCTCATCACTAAAGTCATAGTCCAAAGATCTCGCTCATCCTCATGTAAGCCTCGCGACCATCTTTCCCTTTAGTGGTCTTGACTCCAGTAGGCTCCACTACAGCAGCCTCTTGAACAGCAGGGGTTTCTTCCAAACCCAAAATTGGTTCCAACCTTTGTCCAGGTGCTGTTTGTAACTCAGCAGCCTGTACCTCCTGTTCCAACTTGTGTCCAGATGCTGTTTGTGACTCAGCAACCTGTACCTCCTCTTCAACTCTTTGTGGATTGAATATAGCCTCATTATCCACTTGGAATTCTTCAGCATGACCAATTTTTGTTAAAATAATGGCAGTTTGGATAAAGTATCCTCAGTGTCAAATCCATCTTGATATTGACAGGAGTCCTCTGAACTAGCACTTGGCTCAATATAATCAGTAACTTTCTCTTCATCCAAATCAGCACTCTGTTCAGCTTCAGTTTGTGCAGTAGGCTCTACAACATGGAGTGAAAATGATTCATCAGCTAGCCTACCAGCACTTAAATTGACTCCTTCATTGATCAATGCCTCCAGATCATCCATGGTGAGATCCTGCAGATCCTCATCCATCTCTCCAGTCTGCTGGCCCTCAGCAGACTTACCAGTATCAGTGGACTGTTGTGCAGGTGGTTCTATCAATATTGCAGTCCTACTGGTTCCTCTTGTTCCAGAGGGAAAATCACCTCTAGAATCTGATGATGAGGATGAATCATCATTGTCATCTCTTGGATCCCTAAACTTGATACCCTGCTCTTTCTGTTGTTCATCAAATAAGTCCATCAATCTAGATTGTAGCAAAGTGGTATCAACTAGGTCCAATAAATTCTCTACTCCCAACTTGTCAAAAGCCCATTCTTCAAAGTCTGTCATAGGTTCAGCAGCTGGCTTTTGTCTCTTGTAGAAACCAAACTTCCATTGGAGGTAGTCATCAACTTGCTGAAGTTTGGGATCTACATACTCTTCTGTTTTCTCCTTTTCTTTCACATGCCTTTCAAAGGGCATGAATGATCTTCTGGGAGCTACTTCAGTGCCTTGTTGACCTCCAAAAGTTCCAACAAGTAGGTTCATTGTTTCTTCAACAGATGTTTGAAAGTCAGTAGGTTGCCGAGATTGTATATTTGTGCCTACTACTTCCATCTGTACAACACTCGGTTCCCCCTGACTTCCATGCTCCTCAGCAGGGTTAGCAGGAGACTGCTCTTCACCCTGAGTTCTTGCAACACTTGCAGGGTCTTCAACCAACTTTTCAACTACCACAGCAGGTTCAGGTTCAGTGGTTTGCTGTGGGTCTTCAGTAGATACTACAGCAGGCTCAGGGTCAGTAGACCGCTGTATATCTCCAACATATTGCTCAACAACAACATGTGCAGCTTCAGTAGATTGAATAGTTTCTTCAGCAGGCTCTAGTGCAGTAGACTGCTGTGATACTTCAACAGATTGTTCAACAGCAACCTGTTCACTACCAGGAGGCTTAACAACCTCCTCTGGTGAGGAGTCAGTAATTTCAACAGGCTTGATGATAGTTAAGGGCTCAGCCTCAATAGCCTCTTCTTCCTCTTCTACTGATGCTTCTTCTTGGACTCTTTGTTCTTCCAAGATTTTCAATTCCTTTCCTTTGCCATACTTTTTCTTTGTGGCAATCTCCTTCATTCTCTTGGAGAGGGGTTCATCATCATCTGTTCTAGTAGACTTTCTCTTTCTACTAGCTTCCTTCTGTTGTTCCCTCAGAATCTCAACAACGGCTTTTTTACGGTAGCTACAAACAGGTCGGTAATTTCTTCTTTGGTGGACCCTCGGCGGACACAACGATGCTGTCTTTGTTTGCTTCTTTGTTCTTTTAGGCTTTAAGATCTCAGTGATCTTCCTTGTATCTGCAGCCTTCCTTTTCTCAGTGGTCTTCTTTGGTGCAGCAGGTTTAGTGGATTTCTTAACAGTTTACTTTACCTGCTCACCACCAGCATCACCATCATCTCCATCACTATCATCATCAACAGCAGGGTCAGCAGCATCTTCATCATCATCTAGACCAGGAATAGCATAATCAATTTCCTTCTTGTATCTAGACTGATTAATCTTCTCAGGTTCAATATCAGGAACCTTCAAGTGATTCAGCAGGGTCTGAACCATTAATCCTAAGGGCAAGGCCTTGGATTTCCTTTTTCCATCTTTTTCTTCCTTGGCTACTTTCTTCATGTAATGAATGAAGTATCCAGCCCAATCAAACTTCATGCTTCTGCAAATGATCATCATCAGCTCTAACTTGGGTCCTGATAGAGTGTCCATACTTCCAACCAGTCCAAGTATGTTCTTTGCAATGAGTTTGCTCAGCAGACTGTACTCATTCCCAATATGTCCGCAATTGATGCCTGGAATGGATTTGGTGGCTGCATTTGTTTTGATTTTGTCAACAAAATCCATCTTGGATAGTCCCATTGCTTCGGGATTTGTTGGTGCATCCGCCACTTCTTCAAAACCAAAAACTTCCCTCGACGTAGACTAGGGGAAACTTCAATCTCTTCAGCATTCACAGTTGTCTTGAATGCTTCACTTCCTTCTTCCACAACCATGTTCTTCCAGAAATCAATAACATTTGTGTATGATATTGTTTCCAATCTTATATTGAGTATATTTTCCAAACCTGCAAACCTCATTATTCTTCTACCAATGTTGATGGCCAACTCTGTTTTGTTTGCATCAACAACAAAGCCTCTAACACTTTGGCTTGATTCAATCTGAACATCAATCCTTTCCGCCATTGTTATGAGAAAAATGAGATGGAGAAGATAGATTGTAAATCTGTGTTCACACGGTGTAAAAACAGAGATATAACAGATTTTGCAAGTAGAGAGAATGTCGCGTGTAGGTCTGTATAAATAGACAGTGAGTAGTTGTAACTGTCAGTGCACGTACATCCATGTCAACCACGATTAATCTGAGTGAATTCTGTCTTGACACGTGTTCCATAACTCCTCTATAACGCTTTGTAACCGTTGGATCGTGTTAACTATGGTAATAAAAAATAGGATAAATATCCTGCCAAACTGCTTTTTGACTTTAATAAAGTTTGACTGTATAACGTTCCATTCAGCAGGGTTGTCCTCAGCAGGGTAGGCTCAGCAGTCTGCTAAAAGGGTGCTTTAGCAGCCTGCTGATAAAGTGACTCTGCTGATCCTTGATTTCTTCTTGTTTTTCTCAATTGATAATACAAGATGAAGTTTAATACCAATGACTGATCTGTCAAGTGAGCTCACCCAACATGACAAAGACCAATCCCCTTGGCAACCTCATTTGCTCAATTGTCCAAACATAAGTACATGGAATTGTTGATACCAATGACTAATCGCTAAGTGAGCTCACCCAACATAGCAAAGACTAATCCCCTTAGTGAATTCCAGTACATTGCTGAACATCAGTCAACTTTTATAATTCCAAGTTCAGTCCTTAGCTTGGCAAATCTTTCACTATCAAGTGGTTTAGTGAAGATGTCAGCAAGTTGATTTTCAGTAGGGATGTATAGAACCACCACATCTTTCTTTTCAACATGATCTCTTATAAAATGATGTCTCACATCAATATGTTTGGTTCTTGAGTGCAAAACAGGATTTTCAGTGATTGCAATTGCACTTGTGTTGTCACACATGATTGGAATTTCCTTTTCTTCAATTCTATAATCCCTTAACTGTTGTCTTAGCCATAGTACTTGTGCACAGCAACTTCCAGTAGCTATATATTCAGCTTCAGCAGTGGAAGTTGATATTGAATTCTGTTTCTTGCTGAATCAGGAGACCAGTCTACATCCCATTAACTGACAGGTTCCTGTGGTGCTTTTTCTATCAATTTTGCATCTAGCATAATCAGAATCTGAGTAGGATATAACTTTGAAACTTCCATCCTTGGAATACCATATCCCTACTCCCAAAGTCTCCTTTAGGTACTTGAGAACTCTCTTGACTGCACCTAAATGACTTTCTTTAGGTTTAGATTGAAATCTTGCACAAACACCTACATCAAAGGATATATCAGGTCTGCTGGCAGTAAGGTACAGCATACTGCCTATCATCCTTCTGTATAAAGTCTGATCAACATCTTTGCCTTCTTTATCTTCATCCAATTTGATGTTTGTACTCATTGGAGTTGATATCTTGGTGCTGTTTTCCATACCAAACTTTTCCAGCAACTCTTTGGTGTACTTGGTTTGATGAATGAAGATTCCATCTTTCAACTGTTTGACTTGCAATCCCAAGAAGTAGTTCAATTCTCCCATCATACTCATTTGGAATTTACTCTTCATTAGATTTGCAAACTTTTCACAAAGTAAATCATTTTCAGAACCAAATATTATATCATCCACATAAATGCGTACCCGGCGGTGTCTTTGTTCCCTTCACTGATTCTGAAAAGTGTCATGTCAATGGTGCCTTTTGTAAAACCATTGTCCACCAAGAATTGAGATAGAGTCTCATACCATGCTCTTGGTGCTTGTTTCAATCCATAAAGTGTTTTGTTGAGTCTATACACTTTATCTTCTTGATCTTTAACTTCAAATCCCGGAGGTTGTTGTACATACACTTCCTCCTCTAGAATGCCATTCAAAAATGCACTTTTGACATCCATTTGATATACCTTGAAGTTTTTATATGCAGCATGTGCCAAGAATAATCTGATAGCTTCCAATCTTGCAACAGGTGCATAAGTTTCATCAAAATCTATTCCTTCTGCTTGAGAATAGCCTTTTGCAACTAGTCTGGCCTTATTCCTTACAATGGTACCAGATTCATCAAGTTTATTTCTGTATACCCACTTAGTACAAATGATATTTGCATGACTTGGCCTTTCAACTAGTGTCCAAACTTGATTTCTTTCAAATTCATTCAATTCTTCTTGCATAGTAATTATCCAATCTGGATCTAAAATCTCTTCTTCAACAACTTTTGGTTCCATTTGAGATAGAAAACAAGTAAACATAGCTTCCAGTTGTCTTCTAGTCCTTACACCTTGCTTTGTACATTGCCAATAACTTGTTCAACGGGGTGATTCCTTAACCATTGTGGATTCGGTTGGTTTGATTATCGGGAACCTCATCTTCGGTAGGGTCCGTGTAGCTTCTTCAACAACGGGGGTTCGACGGATCCTTGAATTGCTTCGATTGTTGCATCAGTAATGTCACCAGCAGGGTGTTCAACAGGGTGTTCAGCAGGGGCAGTATTAGAAACTTTTAAGTCATTGAATCTTTCCAAAAATTCAACACAATCTGGATCAGTGACTTGTTGATTCTCAGCAGGTTCACAATCTTCATCTTCCTTACCAGTGAACTTTGGTTCATCAAACACAACATGGATTGTTTCTTCATGTTTCAGTGACCTCTTGTTCAGTACCTTGAATGCCTTACTGACCGAAGAATATCCCAAGAAAATTCCTTCATCTGACTTTGGTTGGAATGTCTTCAAATGAACCTTGTGATTTAAGATAAAACACTTGCTTCCAAATGGATGGAAATAGGATATATTTGGTTTCCTTCCATTCCAAATCTCATAAGGTGTCTTCGCAGCGGCTTCTTGTTCACCGATGTTCTGTTTTGTGTATAGCATCTTGTATTAACTGCTTGACCCAATATCTTTCGGGTAGCAATGCTTCACATATCATTGTCCTTCCTGCTTCCTTTAAAGTCCTGTTCCTTCTTTCAGAAACCCCATTTTGTTGAGGTGTACCAGCAGCAGCAAGTTGATGTAGTACACCATTCTGTTCACAATATTCTCTTATCACTTTGTTGAGAAATTCAGTACCCTGATCTGATCTTATTTTTATTTCTTGTTAAACTTTTCTCATTTTGTAATCTCTTTAAAAGATTAGGCATGCTTTTGAGTGTTTCACTTTTCTTGTTCATAAAAACCACCCAAGTGTACCTTGAGTAATCATCCACAACCACTAAGGTGTATTTCTTTCCTGTTACACTTGTTGGAGTAATTGGTCCAAATAGATCCATATGCATTAACTCCAACACTCTATTAGTTGATTGTTTGGTTTTTGACTTGAAGCTTGACTTTATCTGTTTACCCTGCTGACATGCATCACATATAGCATCCTTTTTGAATGTGATCTCAGGTAAACCAATCACCAGCTTCTTCTTCACCAACTGATTGATGTCATCAAAGTTTAAATGATTCAACTTCTTGTGCCATAACCAATTGAGTTCAGATTTGGTATGCACAATCAGGCAGGTTTCTGGAACTGCAGTAGACCAATCCACAACATACATGTTTTGTTGTCTTCTTCCAGCAAGTACAACTTGAT
The DNA here is from genome assembly GCA_036785695.1 of Gentiana straminea. Lineage (NCBI taxonomy): Eukaryota > Viridiplantae > Streptophyta > Magnoliopsida > Gentianales > Gentianaceae > Gentiana > Gentiana straminea. Next base: position 1,048,018 of record JAVUPR010000273.1, read on the forward strand.
CACCTCTTTCACTAATGACAATACAGTTGTTTTTGTCAAAAGTGACCTTGTATCCCAAATCACAGAATTGTCCAGTGCTCAACAAGTTGTAGTCCAGTCCTTCCACATATGCAACATTCTTGATTGTAAGTCCATTTCTCACAAGTGTGCCATATCCTCTTGTGTATCCAGGTGTATTCTTGTTGCCAAAATTCACTCTTGGACCATCTTTTGCCACAAAGTTTAACAAACAGTGCTTATTCTTTGTCATATGTCTGGAACATCCACTGTCAAAGTACCAGACACCCTACAAAACAAAGTTAATACATTTTAGGTACCCAAACCTGTTTGGGTCCATATTGGTCAAGATAGTAAGCATGACCTTTGGTAAGTTTCCATAAGGTCTTCTCCTAAAGGTGTCATACTTTGGTTCATACATGTATTCCACACATCCATAAGTCCTAACGATAGGTTGTGTAGGATTCACATATGTTTTTACGGCCTTTTGATTTATAATCTTTGTTTGAAGTGACTCTTGTTGTTAGAAGCATCGGTATAACTATTTGTTTGCCGTCGGTTAGGAACGGCTACGTAGTATGGAGTCCGCCGAGGGCCCTGCTTTGAGGCCTTTTATAAGTCCTCTCGCCGAGTCCTTTGCTGATTACATTGCTTAGGTTTTACCCTAGCAGCATGGTTATACCGGTTGTTTCTATCAGCAGGTACAGGAATATTCCAATCATCATCAGCAGGGAACAGTCTACCTTTCCCCCTGAGATAAGTATCCCTTGAATGATTAACATTTTTGGGTTTAGGATTCTTATCCTTGGAATATTTCGACCTTTACCTTTTTGTGGTCCAAGCATACTTGGTAGCGGGTACGCTATCGGTAGGTCTAGAAGGTCCAACAAACGTCCTATTTTTGGATTTGTTCTTTTTGTTAGGAGCTGTTGACTTCTTTGACTTCTGATTTTGCTTCCTTGAAATATCCTCAGTAGGTTTTACTGCCTCAGCAACCTTACTTGGAGTTGGATCTTGTGCTGGTACAAACTTAGGACCAATTCTGGTACTAGGTTCAGTAACCTTACTGGATCCACTCTTTTTGGATTGTTGAGTTCCAAATCCAAGCCCTGTTTTATCACCATAAGGCTTTTCAGATTTGTATGCAGTAGAGGAGCAAGATGGGTCAGCAGATTCAGGGGCTGCTGGATGATTAGCAGACTTACACTGATTCTGTCCAACATCTTTTTCCTTACCTTTGAGAACTCTTATTTCAGCTTTCAATCTTCCAACTTCTAATTCAAGAGCTTCTTTTTCAGCCTTCACAATCTCATAACTAGATTGTATTATCCTCAGTTGATTAAGGATGGCATCCAAAGTCTCATTATTGTCAGAATTTCTAGGATTTGAACCACAAGTTGATTCACAATCACTTCCAAACAGAGTGTTTATTGATACAGTATTGTATACCTCCTCAGTTTCATCCATATTGTCCATCAAAGCATAATCTTCCATATCAGCAACCAGTGCTGTGTCATCTGATTCATTTCCCTTTTCAGATTCCACTTCATACCCTAATTCATCTTCAGCAACCATAGCTTTCTTGCCATGTCTTCTTTGTTGACTCTTGGTCTTCGTAGGTACGGACAATCGAGTCTAAAGTGTCCAGGCTTCTTGCGGTTGAAGCAAAGATAATCGGGTTCCTTACTTTGTTTTAACTCGGGACGATCGAGTTTGAAGTGTCCTGGTTTCTTGCAATGAAAGCACGAGATAGTCATTATCTTTCTTTGATTCTTCTTTCTTTCTTTCGGTAGGCCTTTTTGTGAAATTTCTTGCGGGGGCCTTTCTGTCTTCATCATCCCGATTTTCTTGCTCGGGAGGGCAATGTTCTGCATTTCATCCAATGGATCATCTTGTCCTCCGAGATGTTTCTTCCGATGTGAAGCGACCAATGCGATGGTCTTTGGCTCTTCCTTTTTAGTCTCAGGCACAAGCTTTTTGCTAAATTCATAGGCCTTCAGATCTGAAAACAACTTGAAGGTGTCTTCTTCATGCAACTTTCTCATTTCTTCTATTGCAATCACCTTCATTTTCCAAACATCTTTTGCAGGTAAAGCCTCCAAGATTTTGGTGTTTATTTCTTCTTTTGAATAACTTACACTCAGCAGTGTAAGTTCATCCAGGACAGCATTAAATCTTGATTCCATTTGCTCAATGGTTTCATTTGGCAGCATCTTGAACTTTTGGAACCTCTTTCTGGTCACACTGATTTTATTCTTCTTTATTGCATCAGTGCCTTCACGGATCAATCGTATCTTGTCCCAAAGTTCCTTTGCGCTTTGCAATCTTTAACCTTCATGTACATATTGCTATCCAAGGTTCTATAAATGATGTCAATAGCAATATTATTGAGGTTTGCTCTTTTTCTCGTTTTTCGCATTCCATTCTCTTTTTGGTTTAGGAATGTACTCGGTTGTATCACCCATCTTTATTCTTGCCTTGGTAATCTCCAGGTGGTCCATCCGTTAGTACATCCATCATCTCATCATGAGTTGCAGCAAGGTAAGTCTGCATACGACCTTTATATTCATCAAATCTGTCTAGAGAACACATCAGCATAGTTCTAGCATACTGAGTGTTATCCATGATGCAAGACTTTGAAAATCAGTGATTTGAAAAAGTTTACAGAGAATTTTCACAAGAACAACAAGTAGGATTTCTTCAGAACAGAAGCACTGCTCTGATACCAATTGTTGGTCCCTTGAAAAGGCTTTGGTTAAGTTTAGAGGGGGTGAATAAACTTAACACTTAAAACTTTGGAGTTAACAAATTCTCGCGACTTCGAGCGGTCCGCGACACTTCGCAGTCCGCCGACACTTCGATAGTCCGTCGGGTACCTCGCAGCTCCGCCGATAAACGATAGTCTCTCGATAGTTGAGTTTGCGAATTTGTGCAAATGCGGAATTATATCAAAATTAAGCCTTTATATTTGTTGTTAAAAATGATACTAAGTATTAGATACTCGCAGTAGTGTATGTGTGTGATTTCGGTTGCTAGATTCAGTAGGTTGATATGTGAAATAAACTAAGTGCAGAATGTAAATGCTGAAAGTAAGTAGGCAGATTTTATAGTGGTTCCAGGTGGTGTAATCCTGTCAGTCCACTCTTCTCCTGTGATGTTGGAGGTAATTCACTAGAGATCTTTGATGTAGTCGTTACAAAGATTCCTAAGTTGCTTGTCCTTCACCAATAATTATGGCTTCACAAAGCGAAAAGCGGGAACATGTAGGATTCTTTGCGCTCCCGAGTCTTCCTCTCGGTCCTTGAAGGGTAGGATTGCCTCTTCACCCGGCTCCACCACAAACAACGAGTCTTTCACACAAGCGTGCTTCACTTGTCTTCGGCGGGTTCTTTATAAAATAAAGATTGAATCAAATAAATGATTCGGTTGCGGTAGCTTGATTAGGATGATATAATCAGCAGCTTGCAGTCTTCAAGTGTGTAGCTTGATGTAGCTTGAATGCAGAATACACTTGAAGAATTTCTCTGGATCAGTAGCTTTAAGTTCAGTAAGTTCAGCAGGGTGTTTTTCAGCTCAGTAAAATATCTCTTCAAAGTTTATCAATTTTCATCATCTGGTTTCTGAGTTGAAAGTCCTCTATTTATAGGTAGGAGAACATGTGACTTGTATTTGAAATTCAAATGTAACCGTTCCTTGTTTTTGTCCCATCTGATTTGCTTTCTGTCACTATTCATAGGACTGACACTGTCAGAATCCCTTTTTGACAGTGCAGTCTGTCCACCCTTTGACTTGTATCTATTGGATAATAATCTTAATCATCCCAACGTCTGTTTAATCTCAGCCCTTGATTTGTTTGATAAATCAGAGGTAGTTGGCTGTCCTTATCCATGTAATCTTTCAATATAATCTTGAATTAATCGAGGTATATTATCAGCAGGTTCATCAGTCTGCTGAGATACCTATCATCTATTTCGAAAAACATTTTTTGTGTATAAAATACAATGCAGCTGATTTCTTTTATCTAACTTTTAGTTGTGAAGTTAGATTACACCTTTTTTAAAATATAACCAAATTCCAAACATCATCCAACTTATGGAACTTAGACCTTGTACACAAGGTATATGTAATCAGTTTAGGTCATCACAGACTTGCCTAAATTCTGATTCCATATCCTTGACTTAAATTACTAAGTTTGATCCCTTAGCCTTCTGCAACTGAGTTTGAGCCCTCAGCCTTCAGTCTTCAGCAGGTTCCAGAAAAGTCTACTGACCTAACTACCCTACTGATATTGACCAGTCTGCTGATATGAATCAGCAGACCATTACAGTGCTTGTTTGATCAAACCTATTGATAAATCAAACTCTAATAAACCTATACATTTGATCTAGACATCTTTTTGCCTTTGCACTATAACAGCTAGTCTGGCACTCATCATCAAAACATAGAAATAAGTCCAACAGATTGTGCTGGATTCTTTATACACTACATGAAGAAGGTGTTTACTGAAGATAGAGATGGTATAAGGAAGTCCAAAACCAAGCCCCTAGGTCTACTAATTCAGACCTTGCTGAATCATTTTCAGATACCTGATGTTGCACCTGAGAAACTAAACAAGTCTAGATATAAGAAGGAGATCAGTTATCCTATTCCTGGATTAGATGATGATGAAGATGTAGATGATGAAGCAACATAAAGTGACAATGATGGGGATGATGATGCTGGTGGTGAGCAGGTTAAGCAAGTTGTTAAGTCTGCTGCACCTAAGAAAGTTGCTGAAAAGAGAAAGGCTGACGATACTAGGAAAATCACAGAGATGCTAAAGCCTAGAAAAACAAGGAAGCAATCAGGAGAGACTGCTGAGTCGATAGAGGGTCCAGTTGAAGTTGAAGTCACTGACCCTGCTGAAGTAATAAGGAAGAAATATGCTGCTGAAATTTTGAAAGAGCAACAAAAGGAAGATAAAAGAAAGAGGAAAGCTATAGAGATTGAAGCATAAAGACCTTCAAAGAGAATGAAGGAGATTGCACACAAAAAGAAACATGGAAAAGGAAAGGAATTGAGGGTCCTAGAAGAACAAAGGAAGAAGTAGAAGAAGAGGCTGTTGAGCCTACTACTGATGCTCGTGTTGCTGTTAAGCAACACACTGAAGAACCACATCAGAATGCTGTACTTGAGCCTGCTTTGGAAGTCATTGATTCCACACCTCTAAAGGCTGCTGAGCCAACTGAAGCTGCAGAAGTTGTTGTTGAGCAATGGTACAAGACCCTGCAGCAGACTACTGAATCTGCACCTGCTGTGGAAATTGACATAATGGTACAAGACCCTGCCATTTCTGTAATAGTTCAGGGGGAAGAGCAATCTATTGCTGACCCTACTGATGAGCATGTAAGTCAGGGGGAACCAAGTGTGGAACAAATGGAGGTGGTAGGTACAAATTTACAACCAGAAGAACCTACTGACCAAGATGCATCCATTGAGGAAACTTTGAATCTACTTGTTGAGACCTTTGGAGGACAACAAGTTGAACAAGCTGCTGCAAGGAAGCCTTCAATGCCATTCGAAAGAAAGGAGAAGAAAAGAATAGAAGGATATGTTGATCCTAAACTCAAGCTGGTGGCTGATTACTTTCAATGGAAGTTTGGTTATTATAAGAAACAAAAATCAGCTGATAAGCCAATGACAGACTTTGAAGAATGGGCTTTTGAAAAGTTGGAGGTGGAAAACCTACTTGACCTGGTCAATACCTCCCTGCTGGAAATGAGGTTGATGGAAATCATTTATAGAGAAAAGGGAGAAGGAGGTATCATGTTCAAGACTCCTAAGGATGGACCAGACAGTGATGATTCATCATCATCCGACTCTGATGATGATCATCCTCCACATCAAGGAGAGGCCAGTGAAACTGCATTGATAAATAAACCTACAGCAGAACAGTCTACTGGTGCTGGTAAGTCTACTGAGGGCCAACAAGATGAACAAATGGATGAGGATCTGGAAGATCTCACCATAGATGATTTGGAGGCTCTAATTAACGATGGAATAAATATGGGAGGTAACAGGATGGTTGGCACATATGATACATTCAAGGTTGTGGAGTCTGAAGTGAATCCTGATGATCAGCAGACTGAAGATATGGATGAGGAAAGGGTTTTTGAACATAGTGAGCCTGATATCAGTTCTAAAGATTCAGTTCAATATCAAGAGTGGATTGATACTCAGGGCACTATATCTAAATCTGCTGATACTTTACAGAAGATTGCTGATGCCAGAGGATCACTAGAGGAAAACTTGGCTATTTTTCCTTTTATTTTTGTGGAAGAGAGAGTCCTACTCACTGAGGAACAGACAGTGATTGGACAAAGATTGGACATGGTGATGGGTTGTGAAGAATCACCATTACTTTTTGAGGAGGTTCAGGCTGCTGAGGAACAGACAGCACTTGAACAAAGGTCGGAACTAGTGGTACAGGTTGCTGAGGACCAAACAACACCTGGACAAAGGTCTGAACTTACAATGAGTTTGGAGGAAACCCCTGCTATTGTTGAAGAACAGGCTGCTGTAGTAGAGCCTACCGAAGTAAAGGTCACTGAAGGGAAGGATAGTCAGCAGACTGCTATTATTGATGAGGATGAATAGCTACTGGACTATGACTTCAGTGATGAGGAGTTTCAAGTGCCTGAGGAAGAACCTTTTGCTGCTGAACCACAACAGGCATTTGTACCAAATTTTGAGGAACCTGCCCAAGATCCAATCTTGGATGAAATTTTTGAAAATATAATTGAAGAAGAACCTAACCCTGCTGGAAGGGATATGAGTTGGGCCATGGTTGTCAGCAGACAGATGGCACAATACAATGTTGAAGAGCACAACTCGCGATGAAGGCTCTTTGGACATATGGCTGAAGGATTGGCTGGTGGGGTACCAGCATAGGTGTTGGATGAGTTGAGGGCAGTCAGAAACGACATTACAAGGTTAAGAACTCAACTTGACAGACAAGAGCAAAGGTTTGAAGATTTGATGAATCTGGTGGAAAATAGAGGGAGGACTACTGAAACAGTTGCTTCCAATATTACTTCCACTCAATATGCACTTGCTGACCTTGCCCAAGATGTAAAAGGAATAAAACAAGGCAATACACTAAAGGAGAAGTTCTTCAAAGAACAATTTACCTCCATTCACCAGAAACTTGACAAGCTTACCGAGGCACCCAAGCCTGCTGTGGCTGAACCTGCTGGAACACCTCACTCTGCTGTATTGGATCCTAAGATTACTGAGAGGATCAATCTATTGGAGCAGACAATGGAGGGAAGGATCACTACAGTTGACATTAGAACAAAAATCATGGAGGGTCAACTAAACAACTTGGTGATCACACAGGAGAGTGTTCATGGTCTGCTTTCCCGTTTTGTTGATGATGTCACTAAGGGGGAAGAGAGCCAAACAGCAGTTGCAAAAGAGGCTGCTAGAATATTTACTCAGAAGAAATGGGAGGCCGACACCAATGCATTCGAGAGAACACACACTGCGGACTTCCACTGACTGATGACCTCTTCAAAGAATACAAAAAGCTATATTACAATAAGAGGAGACCTTACCATGATAAGGGATTTCATGAAGGGCTAAATTCCTTTTTGGGACTGAAATTCTGGGAAGCCAGGGTCAAAGCTCTAAGATCTTCACACAGAGGTGGTAGAGGTGGAAGAGGTGGAAGAAGTCTACCCACTACATCAGCAAGAGATTCATTGGATGAGTTCAAGCAGTTATACATGCGTTTAGGGTTTAGAGTACACTAAATTAACCTTACTCTACCTGAAGCATGAAATTGGTGGAAGGAAGTGAACCCCCATATTGATTTTTCCCTTATTGAAAATCAAAGGATGAGAGAAATGGTTAGAGATATAAGGGAATATCATGAGCAGCAAGAGAAAGAAAGAAAAGAAAGAGGAAGAAGGAACTAGATCATCATACTTAAACCTGCATTTTATTTTTTTGCTGAATCTAGCTTGTAATAACTTTTGAACAAACTGATTATAATAAGAATTGACTGAATTTGTTCTGTTTTTGTTTTTACTCTTTTTGCTTTGCTGTAAGGAGGGTATTGGCATCATCACCGAAAATGGGGAAATTGTTGGACTTATTTTAAGTTTTAGTGATGAGTGCCAGACTAGCTGTTATAGAGCAAAGGCAAAAAGATGTCTAGATCAAATGTATAGGCTTATTAGAGTTTGATCTTTATATAGGTTTGATCAAACAAACACTGTAAAAGGTCAGCTGACTTTCATCAGCAGACCTGTCTAGTTCAGTAGGGTACCCGAGTCAGTAGACTAGTTTAGGAACCTGCTGAAGACTGTAGGCTGAGGGCTCAAACTCAGTTATTGAAGGCTAAGGGATCAAACTTAGTATTTAAAGTCAAGGATATGAAATCAAAATTTAGGGAAGTATGTGATGACCTAAACTGATTGCATATACCTTGTGTACAAGGTCTGAGTTCCATAAGTTAAATGGTGATTGGAACTTGGTTATGATTAAAATGGTGTAATCTAACTTCATAATAAAAAGTTAGACATAAGAGAAGTCAGCTGCAGTGTTTTATAAACACAGCAACTTTGGATCAGCTGACGATATGCATTTCAGCCGACTTACATTCACAGGAACCTGCTGAACATATATTTCGATTTAATCAAAGGTTACATTGGAAGATTACAAGGATAAGGACAGATAACAACTCTTGATTTTGTCAACAATTCAATGGCTAAGATTAAATGGACGTTGGAAAGAAACAGAGGTTTATCCAATGGATACAAGTCAAAGGGTGGACGGTTTGAAAACTATCAAAAAGTAAACTGGCAGTTTCAGTACTATGTACAGGGACAGAAAGCAAGTCAAGATGGGACAAATATGAAACAGATATGTTTGAATTTCAAACATAAGTCACAAGGATTCTCACCTATAAATAGAAGACCCCTGATACAGAATTAAAGTGATGAATGGTGATGATATATAACAATTTATCTTAAGCTATCAAGTTTCTTATCAAGAAAATCACCCTACTGACTTCATTGAGCCAAAAGCTACTGATTCAGAAAACTCTTCAAGTGTAACCTACTATCAAGTTACATCAAGTACACACACTTGAAGACATCAAGCTGCTGATCATTTCATCCTGATCAAGCTGCTGATTGTTGAATCATTTACTTGATTCAAACGTTCTTTTACAAGAAACCTACTAAAGACAGTGAAGCATCTTTGTGTGTCAAGGACTGTTGTTTGTCGTGAAGCTGGTGAAGAGGCAATCCTACCCTTCAAGGTCCAGTGGAAGACTTTGGAGCAGCAATCCTACCTGTTCAAAGTGTTCAGTTTGTGAAGCCATAGTTATTGGTGAAGGACAAACAACTTAGAGATTTTTGTAACTGCAACCTCAAAGATCTCTAGTGAATTACCTCCAATATCACAGGAGAAGAGTGGACTGACAGGATTACACCACTTGGAACCACTATAAAATTTGCCTGCTTACTTTCTGCATTTACATCCTGCATATAGTATATTTAGCACATCAACCTACTGAACTAGCAACTGAATCACACACTTACACTACTGAGTATCTAATACTTAGTATCATATTTTAACAACAAGTATTAAGACTTAACTTGAATATATTCCGCTGCAACAAATTCAGAAAAATCAATAGTCAGCAGATATTTTGGAACGGAGGGAGTATAACTCTTCTGTTGAATAGTTCCACATATAATTGCAAACAGACTATATAATTAATTATTTAATATTATAAATAAATGCACCACAATTAGAAATAAAATACTACTGCCTTTATTAAGAAATTATTAATATAAAAACGCATTTAGTTTCAAAATTTCTCAACGTTGTCAGGAATAGTAGTAACATAAAATATATTTTGATTCTAAAAGATGGTAACTGATTCAAACATTATAAAAAAATTACTTAAAAATGCTTGGTATCATAATTCAGTAATTTATATATTATTAGTTTAAAATTTTACGTATATATAATTTTCCAATTGAACTGGGTGATCGATCGGTTGAACCAGCGATCTTATTATGTAATGCATTAGCTGGTTCGATGAACTTCCCAAGTTTAATAACAATGAATTCAACTGAGGTAAAAAAATGCACAAATTAACCACCAATTTTTTTGATTAAAAACTAGTCTGATTAGACATGAATTAACTAATCTTAATTCTTATTTAATAATTTATGATTAAGATGTTGTCTGAATTGAATGAGTATGTTGAATAAAAGAAATTTCATACTTAACTAAATGGAATCACTTTGTTGGCGGAAATGTTGGCGCTACCAACAAGACATGTCAAAGTGTCACGGACTGAAAATTTGAAATGTGAAAAACTCGAACATTACATCCAGCTTTCGATTTCTTGTCCCACTTAAACAGCGAAAACAACACGAGTTTGCATTGGAAAGAAACAAAATTGCTCGATGAAAATAAGAGACATTTATGGGAAATAAGGTCCTTCGTAGCAGAGTCCGTATAAGGTGCTCAATTAAGTTCTAGCGTTTAATATTCTATTAAACCAATTGGTGTTAGTAAAAATGCTACTATATTTCTTTATACATTCAAGAGTGTGGGCAATCTCTCCCAACACCCCCTCTAGTGTGAGCAATCTCTCCCAACACTTGCACAATTTTCTAAATAATGTTCACACTAGAGTTTGATCTTATTACCTCTGGCTCCGATACAATGTTAAGTTCAAGTGCTTACCATTCTGCTAAAACCAATTGGTGTTAGTAAAGACGTTACTATATTTCTTTATACATTCAAGAGTGTGGGATTCTCTCCCAACATGCTCTATCCCTAAAATAAGGATAAAATATAAGGATAACACCAAAAGTCTTCTACATCAGAAGATCTATTCCTATTTATTTTTAGGGATTTGAACAGTGCATCCATACATTTAATGTGTATGAATAAGGCTGTGAGGTTAAATATATATATTCTTTAATAGTATTTGTAATGTTATATGGATAAGGATAGAGATGATGTTGTGAAGTGTTTTGAATTGGAATGTTGTAAAATACGGATATGTATTATTTTATATTATTTTAAGGATAAAAAATTGTGTCTCCGGTGTGAATGTCCTACATGCACAATTAATTTTCGGGATGGAAATTGTGAGAAAATGGGAAATCAGATCTCAACAGTGATCCAATTTTGTTGTTCTCAGGTAGCACATGTTATGAAACATCTAATAAATAAGGATGTTCATTAAGAGTTTACTTAATATTATTTAATGTATAAGTTAAGGATCCAAAAAGGTCTACATTATGATCTTCATTCATTGTACATATTTAGTATCTTGTAAGTTATAAATACTTTTAAAGTTCCTTAGCTTAAATGTAATAGGAAGATGCTCATTTCTTTGCTAGCTATATATATATAAAGTGAAACATTGAAATGAAGTAAGCATAAACATTTTTCCTTCTTTTGTCCATATATTTTGCCTTGTTAGTTTGGTGTTATATCAATTATATTATAACACGTTATCAGCACGAGTGTTCGATCTCCGGTGAACGGTTAGACATTTCATAACAGTCAAATTTTGATGCATATGTATCTATTTATTTTATATTATGTTGTTAGATTCTTTTTCTGAAAATGTTTGTTGTGTAGTTTTTTTCTAAACGCGCGAGGGAGAAATCTTCTTATCTTTGCAAAAAATTAGGTTTTGTTATTGTCACTTATGTGATGAATTTTACATAAAAAAGTGTGGAACATATTTTCTGTCTTCCGTCTTTTGTTCAACTCCCTTGCATTTCCTTCTCCTGATAAATAATCTGGTATTTGCCATTACATAAATATTTAGGACTGTTTGAAATGGGAGCCTTGTCAAATTCTTGAGATATAGGGCTTATGCACAATAAACTTTCGTGTATGAAACCTCAGTTACCGTTTCGTGGTGTACTTATTAATGAGCGTAAGCAACTATGCTAATAAATTCTTGCTTCTAAATGTTCTTAGTCACTTCGACACCTAACCTACCTCTCAAGGATAAGTGTTTTATGCCCCCACCCATAATACTTTTTAGACTCAACAGGTGGATTAGCAAACACGCCATCGGACAACACAAAGGGTTAGGCAAATTAACTGAAGATGGGATACACCTGATGAACGTCATTTGGGACGGATTTGAGTTCGATTGGGTAGGATATATTTTCAATCAGATCAAGAAACAACACTTGGCTGAAATAGCAAGTGCCAATAAAGCCCAAGCTGAAGGAAGACAAGCTGAGGGAAGATTTCGACTCAAGAAATCACTTAGCTTAGTGATTCTATATTATTTGGAAAGACTCAGCGGTGGGAAGAAGCGAGAACAAATTGTTGGTGCCTCTATAACCACTGAGAAAATTGCAACAGGTGCCAGTTCAAGCATAAGGACTTCCCAACCTGAAGCCAATAAGAAAATTGTGTCTCAGCAGATCGCTCAGCAGAAAAGGAATTAAAAGGAAAGCTGAAACACAGTGAGAAAAGTCAGTTGGACGATGTTTGTTCCCAGGTACTTCAAGTCAGTTAGCACCAACTGAGGGGGAACAACAACAGATAACTGAAGTTAGTCAGAAGAAGACCTTGGTTACTGAAGTTGTTTCTCACGATAAGCAGAAAATATCAGAGAGACAAGTTTCTGCTATGCATGTTGAGCAAGAGGAACAGGTAACTCAGCAACCAAAGGAGTACATCTTCGATGCTGAAAGGATCGTCAAACTGATGAAGATGAAACTCAAGACTGAAGACTCTCGTAAAGCTGTTGAACTTGATGAAGAAAAACTATTGTTGGAGAAACTTGAGATTCAAAGCCTATATGCACTATTTCCAATGGAAGAGTTTCTCACCAACTTCTTCAATAGATTCAAAGAGATAGCTTGGAGAACTGAATCAACCACATCATCTATACCGAAGGAAGTTTTAAAGAAGAAAGATGATGATAAAGATGATGAATCAAGGAAATATGCTCAGAAAAGTACAGTTTTGCAGCCAAACACTCAACCTGAACAAAAACTAGTGCAAACTGATACTCAGCAGGACAATTTTCCAGTTGGAAATCAGGCAACTGACAACAAGGAAGAAGAAGCCAGAGCTGATGATAATCAGCAACCGATGATAATTGAAGATGCTAGTCAGTCTAAAATCCAAGAAACAGAACAAGAAGATACATCTGAGAAGCTCACAACAGAAGAATTGAGCAAAGTACAAGAAGGGTTGAAGATTATGCTCAACCAAACGATGAATACAATGGTCTTCTATCACATATCTCCAGCTACTTGGATTACAGGAAGAAGACTGATATCTCAGTTCATACTAAGTTGGATGTTATCAAGAAATCCACTTCAAATTCAGTTTTAGAATTCTCAGTCTCAAGGAAAAACTTGAAGTTACAACTATGGAAGATCGAGAAACTCATGCTCAAACTGAATGTCACCTCAATCAACGCATTTATGGTTTAGAAACTCAGCTCAAAGAAGTTATTACCTCCCAGAAAGACATCTCAGCAGATCAAAAGGCAACTCAAGAGTTTATCACCTTGTTGTATGATGCCAAAAAGGGGGAAGTAGAGAAAGAAAAGCTGAAGTTATGTGAGAAGAAAATGAAGCTTGAAGCAGAACTGACAAAACTGAAGCAAACAAAAGCAGCATCAGCACTAGAATCCAACATCATAAGAGTTTAAGAACAAACTGATGAACAGCTGATACTCAAGTACAGTCAACCTGAAGAAAGAAGAGCAACCCTAAATGAAGATCTTTGGTTGAAGTTCGTTCAAGATTACAATCATGTTAAGGCCAAATACAGACACAAGAATTATGAAGAGTCACTCAACTACTTCCTGTCTGATCTCTAGCTTGCAGGCCAGCAAGCAGGAGCTTACCGTATTGCCCTAGAATCAGCTGATGCTCCTTTGGCCCTTTAGATAGTTAGAGCTTGCTTGCTCTCAATGAATGGCGAGCGGGGCACGTATCGAAAGTAAACGAGTGAGCGAGTTGTTTTGGCAGTACTTCTTGGTGCTTAAGGCTATCTTTCTAGCTCCGATTTTGTGTAACCTCAATTACATTACTTTGAATTAAAAAATAATTTCACACTGAGCTTTTGATAGATGCAATCAGAAAATGGAAAATTACAAGAAGATCAAGAGGATTGAAGAAAACTTCAAATCAAAGATAAAGTTGAACAAATGAAGACAGATGTCAATGAATTTTAAAATTACTACAAGGATGAAGTCATTTTCCTAAGTTAGCTATGTAGAGAAAATGGAAGCTAACAACCCAAGTGGACTACCTCAAAACTTTTAACAAGGAAGACACAAAGATTGAAGAAGGATAGCTTCTTCATGACAAAAGAAGAAAATTTATCTTAGTTACATAGAAAGCTGATTAGTTTTTATTCCAGTTTATGTAAAATGTGTAACTAGATCCAGTTTTTGCAAACTCTTAATGAAATCCAGTTTCCAGTTTTACTTTGTTTTGTATTGTTATTATCTTTAAGATTTTCTTTTAAGGAGGGTTTTGGCATCATCAATAAAGGGGAAATTTTTGGAAATAAAATTTTAGTTTTGATGATGATTCATCTTATTTGGTTACTTATTTGTTTACACCCCATTGATGAAGTGCTGAAGGTAGCTGTTATAGTGAAATGCTAAAAGATGTCTAGAACTGAATGTATAGGTTTTACTAGAGTCCGATAATTGTATAGATTACATCAGACAAGCACTGTAATAGGTAGAAGTGTCGTAAAACTGAAAACTGGAAATCATCCAGAAAACCGGAACCTGACATAAAATTGAATATGTCACTTAGAACTGAAGTTTTCTCAGAACTGAAAAAGGTAAGTTCACCGAGGGACACAAACTCGGTTGACTTATCTAGAACTGAAAAACTGAGGGACACAGACTCTGTTGAAGAAGATTGAAAAACTGAGGGTTCAAACTCAGTTGTGAAGATTTAAACCGAGACTGTAAAGATAGAATTCAGGTAAGTCTGTGATGGCCTAAACTGACTTTATGGATCTTGAAAGAAGACCTAAGTATCATAAGGACAATGATATCCTAGATTTTTGTATTAGGAATGGTGTAATCTGATTCAGTTATATAAAATCAGGTAAATAGAGCACTGAACTTTTGAAGAAGAGTAAAAACTCAGTTAATGCTCTAAGTCAGTTAACAATCTGAAAACTGACACACTCAGTATAAAACTGAACAAGAAATTCAGTTTTATAGTTAGTCATCCAAACAACTGAAAGTACATTCGAACGTTATAAATCAGGGATTTCTATTGGATGAAGAACTGACATGTCAGAACGGTCACTGACATCTGAAACATGAAAATATAGGCGTTGATACAATTCAAATTCAAGCAAGATGAATGTTGGACCTCACACTATAAATAGAGGACTTGACATCAAGGATCAAACACACAACAACACCGATTTACAAGCATTTTGATTACAAGTCTAGTTCATCTGAATTGTTATCAATATCTGCGCTCAACAAGATCATATCTAGATTTCTTCAAGTGTTCAAGCTACATCGATAATATCCAGATTTCGACACTTTGAAGAACCACAAGAAAGAATCAATTTGTTGATTCTCAGCCCAACTTTGATTCTTAATCAAAGGTTTAGACTGTGAAGCCATCCGGTCAAGGACTTGCTAAGGACAATTGTCATTTGCAGTCGGGTAGACTGTGTTTGTGTTGGTAGCCGGTGAAGAGGCAACACAACCCTTTAAGGACCAGTGGTTCAAGAAGTTGAAGAGCAGCAATCCAACCTGTTATTTAGTTGTGTATATTGTGACACTAGGGATTAGTCAAGGACTATCGTTTAGGACTTTTTGTAACAGTGCACCTCAAAGAGTTCTAGTGGAATTTTCCTCCTACATCACATGGGAAGAGTGGACCGACAGGATTACACCACCTGGATCCACTATAATTCTTGCTCTACTTACTTTACACATTTATATTATGTTATTTACTTATGCAGCATTTATACTTGTTCATACAACATACTGAAATTGATTGTTATACGCATACACAGCTCACAAACTGACATTCACCAGAATTCAGTTTTGCACACTCAGTTTTTTCTTATAGAATCAACAAGATCCAGATAAAGGCTAAAACTTATATCCGCTACCAGTTGACTCAGTTTCGTTATAATTCAATTTGACTTAGACTCAGCTTTGTCAGCTTAACTCCACACAAGTTAAAACTGAACGTTAATTGTTATAATCTAGTTTTTGGTGACAAGTTTATTCACCCCCCCTCTAAACTTGTGTTAGCCTTTCCAAGGGACTAACACTTTTCCACCCACCTCTCTTATGTCCACTTCGGCCTCAGCATCTCCCTCCTCTTCTCCTGACTAACCTGCTCCCACTCTTATCATGGTTACTCAAACCAAAACCAATTCCCTTAAACCTAACTCTCAGCCTGACTTTATCTGTTATCCGATTCCTAAAGCCCTTGCTTCTTTTACTGATTTCCTCGAACCTATGTACTATACCGATGCCTCCAAACACCCGAATTAGCGTAATTCTATGAGAGAAGAAATTGACGCGTTGTTGTGCAACCATAGCTAGAATGTCGTCCATCCACATCTTTGTATGATATTGTTGGAAATAAATGGGTTTATCACACTAAGAATCATGCCGATGGCCATTTCGAGTGTCACACAACTCGCCTTGTGGCCAAAGTTTTTCATCAGGCAGAAAGGGTTAATTTCATTGACACATTTAGTCCGGTTGTTAAAACGGTCACTATTCGTCTTCTTATGTCCCTTGCTGTCTCGCAGTGTTGGTCTCTTCTCTAGGTGGACATTCAGAATGCTTTTCTCCATGGGCATTTATCTGAGCCCGTTTATATTCAGCAGCCACAAGGATTTGTTTACCCTGATTATCTTGACTGTGTTTGCCGTCTTTGCTGCAGTCTTTATGGACTTCGTCGGGCTCCACATGCTTGGTTCTCTTGCTTCACTGATGTCTTGACTTAGTTTGGGTTTGTCAGCTCCAAAGACGACACCTTCTTATATTTATTCTCGTGATGGTGCTCGCGTTTATAGTTTGATTTATGTGGATGATATTATTATTACTGGCTCGTCGTCTTCTCTTGTTGAGCAGGTTATCTCTTATCTTGGTCAGCACTTTCCGGTTATGGACCTTGGTTTTCTGTCCTATTTTCTTGGCATTGAGGTGCTTCCTACCTCCAATGGGCTATTATTTACTCAGCGCAAGTATATCTTTCATCTTCTTCAGCGTGGCTTTCTGGACAAAGCCAAGCCTTGTATGACACCTATGTCGGCCTATACCCAACTTACACTTGACGACGGCCCTCCCTGTGCCGATCTGTCTCTTTACCTTACTATTGTTGGTGGTCTACAGTATCTCAGTTTCACTCGGCCTGATATTGCATTCACGGTTCACAAGGTTTGTAAGTGTATACATTCGCCTACCGAATCTCACTGTGTTGCTGTTAAACGTATTCTTTGGTATCTTAAGCACACTATCTCTGATGGTCTTTTATTCTCTCACCGGTCACCTATTTCGCTCCAGGCTTATTCCGATTCTGATTGGGCCGCTGACACCGATAATTGCCATTATTTTGGGGCATATTGTGTCTTCCTTAGTGATAATCTCATTAGTTGGCATAGTAAGCAACACTTGACGGTGTCAAAGAGTAGCACTAACGCCGAGTACAAGACTCTTTTAACACCGCCGCTGAACTCCAACAGATTTGCATTCTTCTTCGTGAAATGCATGTTCCGTTGTCTTCCCCGCCTACTCTTTGGTGTGATAATATTGGCACCACCTACCTTGCTCTGAATCCGGTGTTTCATGCTCGTATGAAGTACATAGAGATCGAATTCTATGTTGTTCACGAATTAGTTGCAGCTTTCAAGCTCGGCATCTCTTTTATCTCCTCGAAGGATCATTTAGGCGATGTCCTCATCAAACCGTTGGCTCAGCCTCATTTTACCAGTTTAAAGTCCAATCTCCGTGTTCAGCCACTTCCCACGGGATTTCGGGGGAGTGTCGAGGATAATATAGTATGAATATTATTATCTACTTTAAATATTATTATTATCGTATTTATCTTGTAGTGACTTATTGACTAAGCCACCGGACCCCATATATTTGTACTCTCTCTATTCAGTTGAAACAATGAAATACAATACACTTTGAATCATGATAAAGGTTAATAACTTCATCTCCATAAAACCATGATCGAGATATTGAAGAATGTTTTTACTTATTTTATTACGTTAAGCACTCAATTCTGAAATAATTGCATTTCTGCCTAAGATTTGGAGTTTGTTTCAGTACCGGGAGCCTGGAAACTGGCTGTTGTGAGGTTCTAGGCGCTTCAGCCACATTCTAAGTGCATGTTCTGGTTCATTAATGATGGTTTGACTATGAGATCCCGAGATCCAATCAATTACAAACTTTTGTCAATTTACCGCGGACTCAATGTTTAAGTTAATACACTATAAACTCAATCCCCCATACATAAGTCTTATGCAATGAGCTTTATAATTACATAATGTATTCCTTGAATTTTACTTGTAGTGTCATTTATATTTATAAAATTAAGCAAATAAAAGTTCAATAAGAAAATATATATATTCTTTTTGCCAAAAAAAACACATTTTATTGTTTTTTTTCGGGTAGCATGCGTGACCAAGCTTACATTCATCTACATGAATGCAAAGAGTGGGATATGAATAAATTGTCATTTTATCACATAAGATCCTAGACATACATCTGACACATAGTATTAACACATATGTTTTAGAAATGGTGTCCGGAAAAACAATAATTTATTGTAAAAAAGGAGTAGTAGAAATCAATTTAGTCATGCTGATTAATTGAGCAATGACGGAGGTTTGACATCACCTCGCCACGTGTCATCCCCACACTAACCAAACATTATAAAACCATAACATTAAGGTCCAGGAGCCCCACCTTTTAGCCTAAGGGCAGACCTAAACCCCGGGAGGGGAGGTCGGTCTGGCTAGCTTCTCAATCCACCGTGCGTCGTTCAGGGCGCAACGGAGCCGAGGCAGTGCGGTTCGGGCCATAACGGATTGTGGGGCTCGACGCAGGTCAGCCAAAGCTATCCCCAGTATTTAGCCCACGTGTTATAATATCAGACAATTATGGGAAGAATCTCAGGCGTAAAGGCTCTGATCCTTTTATTTTAACACTGGGATTATCTCCTTAAATCAAGGAGATTAACACGGACATATCCAATCCTTGGAGGATACGAAATAAGAGTCCACAATGGACAAGGCACAGGCATGCTTTAGGGAAAACCCCTCTATATAAACGATCCAAAGAACTACGAAGAGACTTGATTCCTGAACAATTACAAGATACATGGCAACTTGGGATTCATAATCTCAGGCTCATTCTAAAAATCACAAACACCACCCACGTTTTCCATCTTGTTCTGGGGCTTATTCTTGAGTTAATTGCCACTAATACGCCCCGGATTTACACTCAGACGATTTCCAGCATCGTCAATTGGCGGTAGAATGACGGTCTCCTATTGACAATTTACTCAAGATCATCACCATGCCACCAAAAAAGGCAAAGAACACGTAAGGTGAAAGCATCCAGGATGTTGCTCTAAACACTGAAAGGGTGGCAGTAGATCCTGCCACCACCAACCAGCCTCAACAAGGCCAAGAAGTTGATTTGAATCCGGCACACCAAGCAACATGTTAGGAAATCAACAAGTCTACACAGCGGATTTTAAAAAATTGATTTCCGATCCCAAGATCGACTCTGTTTAAAACAATAAACACGTTAAGTAGTTGACTGTGATTACCTTAGTTGATCTATAAGATCGACCATTTGACCGTCAATGGAAAGTAGTAGAGCGCGCGAGCCATCCACGTGTCCAGCCTCTATCGAAATCCGCACGAGCACCCCACCGGAATCCTCCTTGGATTGCTACTAGAAAAATCTAGTTGCTAGCCTAGCCTTTTCTCTCTCGCTCTCTAAATCTCTCTCTAAGAAGCTCTCGGTTTTTTTTTGAAAATTTGAACTCTTCTAATTGTGAAGTACAAAAGAGCTTGCTAACTCCTTTCTCATATAGGGAGAGTGGCGCCGCAGATGATCCCAATCTGATTTGGGACAAGCTTCCTAGTAGATTAATGAGAATGAAAACCTTTTACTAGTAAAATAAGGAAAATACACTTAATTGATTTATCTCATTTAATTTAATATCTTATATTAAATAAATCCAAGATATTGTCAATACCTAATATTGAATATCTTTATCATATTACCAAAAATCTAATTTCCATAAATCTATTAATATCCAATATTAATATATGATAATACCATTAATTAAATTGCACAATCCAAGTGTATCTTAATACACTCGTGTCTGCGCCCCATAGACATAAATTGGCATCCGGAATATTCTTTAATTAATCAATATAATTAATATCTTGTATTTAATTTATTCATAATAAATAACTACCACAATATTAATTTAATCACTATAACACTTTATAGTCGAGATAAACTTTCCTTATTTTGTTTTCACTATAACCGCATTTTAATTCGGCTAGATGTTCTCATGTGTGTGTGGCCCGATAGGCTTCTGAATATTTTGGCCGTAGACATAAAGTGCAAATTACGAAAATGCCCTTTATTGATCACGGAATAGCCTCTAGCAACACACCGTGACCCCTAATCATCGGAAGAGTCAAAAGCAACGACTACTACCTTTCATGCGAAACAGTACGTTACCGTGTAAATATAATCCTATCGCTGTAATAATATCCATACGATCGTATCTCGAGTGTCAGTACATCAATGATTGTATCTTATAATCTGGATATCATGCTCTCTTGGAATAACTCATTTACTCCCACTTTTCAAAGATTCACGAGAGCTAGACATTCCTTATAAGAAAGTCATTTCGCATATTTACTCCCAATCATAGGATACGCGATTTCCGGATGAACAAACATGTATCCTAGGCATGCTTCAATATCACACCCGAGCACTACCGCATGATCACCCCATGGCTAAGGGAAACCTCAATTGTGTCAAAGCATGACAATCCACACCGTGATTCCATGAAGACTCCGGTCTCAGGATAATGACACAACTGTTCATACTGCGACACTTAATATAAGTGAGCCAGTCTAACGTACGCATTCTCTAATACACGTCCACGTACAGTCCAAGTGTCTATATATACACTTAGTTAGATGAGCTATATCCCTAACTTCAATAAGATAGAAGACATCCAATACGTGCTAGTCTAATAATACCATCAATGTCCCGTTTGACAGTACATACGACTAGAGAGATTTAAGTATCAAACCTTGTAAAGTGAACCGAGATCTCATCAACCATAATCACTATTATGGTTTCTCTTTCACAGTTTGACACTAGGGACATTACTATATATTCAATAAAATAATTGGTTCATAAAGATAAACATAAATATATAATAACAAAAGTGTTTTTATTAATCATAATAAAGTTATTACATGAACTAAATAGACTGTAAATGACCCGACCCGGTCGGATCCGGTCCAACCCGATTGCGTTTAAGACACCATTTCAACAATCTCTCACGTGGCCCAAAGCCAATCACCAATATGCCTAAGCCCATGCATGTGAACATGTTTCTCATGCTTTGCCTGTGACAATTCCTTGGTTAACGGATTAGCTATGTTATCATCCGTGTGGACTTTCTCTATCTTTACATCTCCTCTATCAACTATCTCTCTAATCAAGTGATAGCGCCGTAGCACATGTTTGGACTACTGATGAGACCTTGGTTCCTTTGACTGAGAAATTGCCCCATTATTATCACAGTATAGTGGGACTGGACCTTCAATGAAGGGAACCACACCTAGTTCAGTAATGAACTTCTTCATCCAAACCGCTTCGTTTGCCGCCTCCGAGGCTGCTATATACTCGGCTTTCGTTGTAGAGTCTGTAGCAGTCTTCTGTTTGGAACTCTTCCAGCTAACTGCTCCGCTATTAAGCGTGAAAACAAATCCAGACTGTGACTTTAAGTCATCCATGTCAGTTTGGAAATTGGCATCTGCGTAACCTCATAATACCAAATCATTATTCCCGAAAACCAGGAACATATCCCTAGTACGTCTCATGTACTTGAGAATATTCTTGACCGCAACCCATTGACCATCACCTGGATTCTCCTGGTACCTAATAGTCATGCTCAGAAGGTACAAAACATCCGGTTTACTGCACAACATGGCGTACATGATGGACCCAATAGACGTGGCATAAAGGATCCTACTCATATGCGCCCTTTCCTCCTCTTTTTTAGGACACATTTTCTTCGACAGGTAGACCCCAAATGACATGGGAAACATCCCTCTCTTGGATTGTTCCATGCTGAATCTCTCCAGCATCTTGTCTATATAGGTGGATTATGACAGACCAAGCAACCTCTTAGATCTATCTCTATTGATCTTGATTCCTAGAATATTGGCTGCTTCTCCCAAGTCCTTCATAGAGAAGTTCCTGGATAACCAAACTTTAACCGACTGTAACATAGGAATATCATTCCCTATGAGCAATATGTCATCTACATAAAGCACTAAGAAAACTACGGCACTCCTACTAACCCTTTTGTAAACACATGGCTCATCTTCATTCTTGATGAAATCAAACTGTTTGATTGTCTCATCAAAGTGAAGATTCCAACTACGAGAAGCTTGCTTCAATCCATAAATGGATATTTGCAACTTGCACACCATCCTAGCATCATCGTTTGTGAAACCCCCAGGTTGTTTCATGTACACTTCCTCAGATAGATTCCTGTTAAGGAAAACAGTTTTCACGTCCATCTACCAGATTTCACAATTATGGTATGCTGCAATCGCAAGCATAATTCTAATGTACTTTAGCATAGCCACTGGCGAAAAGTTTCATCATAGTCAACTCCTTGCCTTTGCTTATAACCTTTTGCCCCCAACCTTGCTTTGTAGGTAGTCACATTAGCATCCATGTTCGTCTTTCTCTAAAAGACCCATTTACACCCTATAGGAACTATTCCCTCAGGTGGATCAACTAAGTTCCAAACTTGGTTGTCTTTCATGGAATCCATTTCAGAATTCATGGCTTCCATCCATTTCTCTTTGTCATGCCTCATCAACACCTACTCAAAAGTTTCAGGGTCCTCATCTTCCATGAGATGTACGCCAGTGTACCTTTCGGGTTCACGACACTCCTTAGTGAATTTTCGAGGTGTCTGTGTTTCTACATCAGGTGTTTGCACCTCATCTATATGCGGCGTCTGCTCTACTTCCATCAACTGGATGTTGTCTGCAAGTGGTTCTTGAATTTATTCAAGATCAATCTTACTCCCACTGACCCTCTCCAGAATAAACTCTTTCTCCATAAAGTGACCAGTCCTGGAGACAATCACCTTTTGTTCTCCTGGATGGTAAAATTGGTATCCTCTAGTTTCTCTCTGATCTGGCCTCTAATTTATCGGGCATCTTGGATAACCCTAAGGTTTAAGATATGCCAGACTTGGTTTCCTCTTATGCCATACCTCTTATGGAGTAGAGTCAACCGTCTTTGATGGAACTCGGTTAAGTGTATAGGATGTTGTTTCGAGAGCATTGATCGCGTGCAAAGCACTTACTAGAAATAGGACTAGGTCTATCGTAGTAGAGTACTGGCAAATCAAGGTCGATCCCACAGAGACTCGTAAGAACGTCTAATTATCAAGATTGAGTTGTCACGATAACAGTCTACGACCAACTAAATATATAGACAGTAGTATTGGTGCCTCAAACTAACAAGATTATGCAAGTTCAACGAAGCAAACTAGAGTTTCTATGTTATTAGTTCAATTATGAGTAATTAGTTATCCCCCCACACATGCAACAGTCCTCCCCATTGGTGAATTCATTCATTATTGAGCTACGGGTACAACTCCTAACCCTATCTACTCCGAAAATGGCAGTAGACAATCTATATGCAAGCTACCCTCCTTAATTGGTCCGTAATAGCCCATACGCATAAAGAACTAGAGCTGCAGATATTGAGTGTTACCTCATACCGCAAACCCGCCTAGACAGCTGTCGACACAGACCAACACGGTCATAGGGTCCATCTAGATAATGTCCTAATTAACACTTCACTTGCGGTCCTTCATGATAATTTATGATAACATGCAACTAGTTGATCAGGCTACTAACATGTAGATTAAATCTATCGATCAATGCAGTTGGCGCCGATTATCATGAATTAATAATTTACTAGGTATTCAGATCTAGCGATATATACCGTCCCAGATCTGAAGAACGCAACTACTATTTCATGATTTCTTCACCAACGGATCAGATCTATAACACATGGGGTAAAATAAACTAACTACTACATAATTAAACTAAATAAGCAATTAAAACATACTAGTCGAATATAACAACGATAGATCTACATCTTGGAAAAGGCAAAAAATCATACCCTCGAAGACGAGCGTAGATCTCCTTCGGATCTCTCCCTAGGCGGTGACTCCGTCGTCTCTCCGACCAAAACTCATAAAATAAAGAACAAAGAACTTTTATTGCATAATTTCCTTGAATAATTTGAGTACATTGTGTTCTGAGGCGAAGCCTCTTATTTATAGCTATCTAAATAGACTTAGGAACCACTAGTTTGACCCCTCGTCCAAGAAAACGCGTTTCGGAATATTCTGGACCCTCGGTAAGTCGGCACTGCCTCTCGGGTTACCGAGGGCATTTTTGTCCTTTTTCTTCAACCGACTTAACGTGGATGCTTCTAGAATACCATGGGCCCATTCCTTTCGTTCAGTCCACTCCAGATTCTTCCATCATGTTTAGCCCAATATTTCGTTTCCTGAAAATCATCAAATAATACACGAAATAATATCGAAACAGGGAAAATAAACGCTAAGTGCAGATTTCACGACTCACGAACCCGACATATGATATTCAACGTAAATGGTTAATATTTATAGGTTGAAACAACTATTTTTAGCTCATAATAGATAGAATATTGATGCCATAGGATAGACTATTTTAACCGTCTTCAACTACCCCCCATTAGCCTTCTGCTCATCCGCGAGCAGAGTATCAAGGCGGAATGTAACTCCAAGAACAATCCCCATCAACTACCACGTATTCAATAAAGATTTCCGGTAGAAACACACATCAAGACACAATCCATAAGCTCCCCATTATTCACTACTTATCATGCATCAATGTGTCGTGTGATGAATCAGTTGTGATAGTGTATTCGTGAAGAAAATTAAGTTGTATTAACCCCACAATCTTAACTTGCTTGCACATACACTCGCTCATCTTGCCTTTAGACTTGGTTACAACATGGTACCGATATTGGTTCGGGCGGACTTGGGGACTGTTTGGAGGATTTTGCATCACTAAACAAAAACAATTTATAAAACCCTAACCTATATGCAAACTAACTCCTAACCGACCGAATATCGGGTAATTGCTAGTAAAGCGTAATGAGTAAGGGGTCGATCCACAGGGAATTGGGCTGTTGAATCTAATTTTATTAATTCCTCTAAATTATCACTCAAGAAAACAAATAAAGGAAAAACAAACATAGAACAAATAAGATAAATCTAAGATAAGAACAATAAAAACGACCTAAGCTAAAGATACATGGGATCAAACGAGAATACAAACTAAGTGATCTCAATCCTAGTTCATCTCATGATTTTAGTTCAAATTGTGGTTTCACCTTTACATGAGATACAAATTCCTAATCTCTTAGTGAATCCGTTTCTCAAGCTATGAATTCCTAATTCCTTAGTGAATTCAATTATCGATCTCTCCTCTTCCGAATGTTGAGACCAATATTCCATACAAAACGAAGGTGTAGATTCAAGTTAACTCTCGTATTTTAGAATCTAACAACCTAGATAATTAACCGATTAACTTGTCACGAATTAACGATTAAAGATCCTATCTTTCTATGGTGATCTAGCCTAACAACGATTCTCATCACGTTAGACAACGATTAGTAACCGATCTCTCGATCTAGTCACACATAGCATCATAATTCATGGAAAGATACAAGATAAATTAAAGATCATAAAAATAAACTAGAGATTGAATAAATTAAAAAGAGATTAAACTCACATAGTTTATACAAGGGTTGATCTTCAAGCATCAACGATGAAAAAAAACGAGAAAAAGACATCCTAATCTAACCCGGATCACCCAAGCACAAGGCTCGGGTGATCGGCCTTGAAACCCCTCAGAAGTGCGGCTGCCTCTTTTTTTAGGTGAATGGTAGTGTGTATTTTTTGTGGTGATGGAGGTGTGTATATATAATGGGAGGTGTATAAGGGAGGTATCATTTGAGGGAGGTGTATAAGGGAGGTAGCATTTGAGGGAGGTGAGAAGTTGGTTAGAAGTTTGTTAGGATGTAATGATGAGTTTGTTAGTTTGTTGGGATATGGTGGGTAGGAGATGGTGGGTAGGGGTGATGAGTCATGCAAGAGTTAGTTACAAGCATGTGGAGTTTGTTGGGGAGGAATCTTTGCCATAATTGAAGGTAACATGCAAGGAAATGAGCCAAATATCTCCCAATTCGTCCAAATTTCAGCTGTTTGGAAGAAAAAAATCATAACTTGAGTTTTAGACCTCCGATTGACGTGATTCAAAATGCGTTGGAAATCTCATTTTAGTATCTACAACTTTCGTCAAGAACTCTTCCCCTGAAAATGTCTCTAAGTCGGGTAAAATTTCCATCGAAAACAGGTTACGGTAGAAGTGCGTTGGAAAAATGATCCGTTGATCTTGTAAGCTTGTGGCATATTCTTCCATCCTTCAAAATCCATATTTTAGGACTCCAAAACGTGTTGTTACATAGGATATTTTGAAAGCCTTAATCACCAAGTTTGGGGTAGAAAATATCCAAGATATTTTTCCTTGCAAGCTAAGCACATGGGGTGATCATTCAAGCCTTGGACGCCCGTCCACTTCCTCTGGACGCCCGTCCGGTAAGTTTTACGAACTCTACGATCGACTTCGCTCCGGTGGACGCCGGTTCACTTCTTTGGACGCCTTGATCCGGTGAAGATCACAATCTTGATTTCTTTCCTTAATCTTCCAATCTTCCATAAATCTCTTTAGCTCTTTCCAACTTCGAATTTAGCTCTCTAAAATCATCTTTTCCATCATCAATGAGTATCTACAAGAGGATCAAACATACCAAAGCGTAACATAATTCCAAAATAATATAAATTCATCATTTAAGCACACAATTCGTTACGTTTTGCAATTTAACTCTTAAAAACATCATTTACTCAATATTTCAATATAACGCTCGATTTCTATGGAAAACATCCATATATGGGGGAAATTGATAGAAAATATATCGTTAAAAATCATACAATTTGACCCTAAACAGGGACTGAGCATCGCTCTTAAGTCCTCGCTTGTTTCTTTTTATGCGAGGGTCGTGCCCTTTTTACACGAGTTCGCTACCCTCACTGCCTCTATTGCATATTCTTTTCAATTTTTCTTTTCTTTCTTTTTTTTCTATATATTTTTTCTTGGCAGATTTCCTCACTTTTTTTTCTCTCTCTCTCAAGTCCGTTTGTCCCAGTTGCCTTTCATCATCCAAGTTGCTTCCCTTGTTCTTACAACAAGTTGTTAAAGTATATAGACAGACAAATAATGATTCCCGGTTAAAACAACTCATCATCTAACCGTAAACACTTCTCACTCAGATTATGTGCTCAAATATTGATTGCAATGATAGAATAATAATTAATAAGTTACTACTTCACGCAACATAACATATGCTCGTTCTTACACCTAAATTGAATATGCTATAGCTCACTTCAAATTGAACTTGGGCTCATTTTCTACCGATTCCTTACTCGAAAACGTGCAAATAGCGAGCTAAAAACAGTGTTAAAAACTTTAAAAAATATTCCCTTTTTCGACTACCCAGCTAAGACGCCTTACGCCCCACTTATTATAGACATTTTCCCCAATGACTAATAATAAATAAAAGAAAAAGTACTTAGCTTTGGAAATGATGGCTGAGTCAAAACGAATCCCGGAGCATAATCATTAGCTCCTAGGTCATTCCTCTTCCAAGTTATTACCTGTTGTCCAAATGCTTCCAAAAACTATGAGTAACATGCGAAGGGCAACAATAAAATAAGGTGGCGGTAATTGTGCATTGATTGAGCTAAAATTCACCCTCCAAAACAATTAATAAAGACTCGAAACCGTGGGCAAACTAACTCTCTAACCGGCAGTGTACCGGGTCGATTGCTAGCATAGCTACAGGAGTACGAGGTCGAACCCAAAGGAATATGGTTGTGAATACCAAAGTAAACGTCAAACTTAGTCTAGGCAAATCGATGGTTGAAAAGGTTTATACAACTACAACGACATTAAAGCGATTATTAACGAAATTTAACTAAGGGAGAGGGACATAGCCGAACCATGATCCAAATAGATAATTTCAACCCTAAGGATAGACAAAACCGGGAGTGTGCATTAAAACAAACGGAAACATGCAAACGATCTCACGGGTGCGTGCTCCTAATTCTGGTGCTAAGATCTGAACAACTCTCCTTTAACACCCTATGCCATGTTAACTACCATTCCCTTTAGAAGATTCACTAACAAGACATGATACTCACTAGGGCCGCTTAAACGTTAAAACGAGTAACCTCACTTTGCGCCCGGGCTTAACAACTAAGCCGGGTCTACTCCGTGATCCTAGAACCCTTTATCCCACATCTTCCCATAGAAAACCTCATATACGGTTGTTGTGTGTGATATTTGACCTAGGTAGCTAATCTAGTCCAAATCCGTTATAACAATTTCTAAGACGCGAAATATGCAAGATAAAACATTAAAAAGCACCACCCACTCCCAATTTCATCACCCAAAGGGTTATTTCACCAAATTTCACATGATTCGACTATGTTAAGGAATTAGCTACTCATTATACTAATTCAAACATACATATAACAGTAAATAAAAGCCATATGAGGTAAGGGAGAGAAGAAATATACCATTAATTCAAGAAATCCAAGTTTGAGATCCAAAAGTACAAAATAGAGAAGTAATTAAAAGGTAGTCTTTGAGTTTGGAATTGAGATTTGAGCTTGGAAAGAGTAGAATCTAACTATATTTAAGCTAATCTAAGCTAAGAGAAAGTTTTTTAAACTACTACAAAAATCGAGCAAAAGAGGGGCTAGGGTTAGCTAAGAGATGGGAGAATAGATAAGTGAAATTCGATGGAAGAGGGTATTTATAAGGTCAAAAATCTGCAGAAAAATGACTCCAAATGCCAGTTTGGAGGTCCCCAAACGCGCGTTTCGCTTCATGTACTCTCTGTCCAAAATTAGCAGTTTGAAACGCCGGTTTGAGAGTTGAAACGCGCGTTTGAGATGATGCAGTTTTCTGGCTGCAGTAAAACCATGATATCTTCGCGTGTAGAACTCCGATTTGAGTGATTCAAAATGCGTTAGAAATATCTTTCAATTATCTACAACTTTCATGAAGAATCCATGACCAGAAAATGCCTCCATAATAGGTCAAATTGCTTGTGAACAGAACATAGGAGTTGAGATACTAACAGTTCTCCCCCATTTTCTTCATTTTTCTTCTTCCTAGGTTCATTTTTGCATCTTGATCATACTTATCATCATAAATATTCGCCTTCCGGGTTCTCATGACACCTAGACCCTACAATCTCATGAACGAACAAGACACACAAACGATTCCGAAGGGTAAAAGTGCTCGGAATGGGGTTAATATCAATAAAAAACGAGGCTTTACCATCAAAAGATGATAAAAGCCCTTGTGCTCTAAAACATGTGATACCAACCCGTTTTGAGACCTTAATATGTCAAAATATACCAAATATGCATCAAAATGGGGGCTAAAAGAGTGCCGGAGTCATGCAAAGTTGACTCCTATCAACCATCCCACACTTAGCCTTTGCTCGTCCTCGAGTAAATTAGGCGTTTTAAAACAAGCCAAGGGATTCAACTTTGTGACGTATGTGCAATACTCACACTTTCGAGGTACTTGACAAGTAAGAGAACGAATATGTACACCGCAATACAATATTATAAAGCAAATGGAGTGTGTGTGTTGTGCAAAATTACCCAAAAAGGTTATTGCGTTTGAATCGCAATCAACATGTCTACACTCAAATCTCATACCACCTAGCATCTCCACTAATCGAGGCCACAAAGGATAGATACGATCAATTAGGACTTTAATGTTATAACGTTAGGCTAGGGTATTGGGGTTAACAGAAAAGGATATTTAGTAACTGGAGAAAAAGAAGTACGAGTGAACCTAATCAACAAGTGTACCACTTCATCTCTACCATACAAACCATCCAAACTTCTCTTTGATTACTTTAAGCAATTGGGAACTATAGGATACTAACATACCCAAACTCATTGCCAAACTCAACTATGTTTCAAGCGTCATGAGGCGAGATCGAATGCATTAGCACCTATCTAACTATCCCAACTATAACATCATATAAAACACTTATAAGCTCATTATTGGCTAGTCTTTGATCTCTAACCCTTTATTGATTTATCTACTTTGAGCTTTATTCATTGAGAACTTCTCAATTTATTTTGAAATTTGATTTTTTTTTAATAACATACTTTTCTTTTCTTCTTGCGCAAAATCCAAACACTAGGCCCAATTGAGCTCCTCCTCTCCTTATAGCTCAAAACCGAGAAACCACCAACCCGAACTTAAAACACCATTTCCCCCACCCAGCAAGTGTGGCCTAACAAAAGACTAGATCCACTCATAGGGTATAGAATGAAGGAAACGTGACCAAAATAAGGGCTAGGGCTAGGTTTCTGACTAAGTAACAAAACGGCTATAAAACGAATGGTGGTCAGACCATTCTAATCAGGCTGAGAGGGGCTAAGAGGATCATATGTTGGGATTTAGGCTTATTGGGCTCTGGTCGGGTCAAAGAAGCGCCAGGAACTGTCATCCCGTATCCTACCTAAGGAACCTTTCTATTTCGCCTCGAATACTAGAGATATGAGTGAGTTTAGCAACCAAATTGTGTACAGGTGTAGCTTAACGTGTATAATAAGCCTCCATTTCCATTATAAGACTGAATCAAAATAGACATATTCGAAATCCCGCTAAAACAAGTACCACTCAAATGTGAGCATTACACATACCCACGGTGTTGAA
Organism: Gentiana straminea; assembly: GCA_036785695.1. NCBI lineage: Eukaryota > Viridiplantae > Streptophyta > Magnoliopsida > Gentianales > Gentianaceae > Gentiana > Gentiana straminea. Next base: position 1,079,263 of record JAVUPR010000273.1, read on the forward strand.
AACCCTTGAAATTTTTTAAAAATTGCTCAAAAATCGACTCGAAACCGGTCAAAGACCGAGTTTCAACACATATAAGGTATAATGCAACTCAAAACATCGAAAACGGCTAAGTCCACCACCCCACACTTTGAAATCACCACTGTCCTCAGTGTGTGCGAAAAAAGGATTAAAAGACTCAGTTGTTTTAGAACCCGGCAGAAAGGCGCACTAGAAATATCGTGACATCTTCTTTCAATGTCCATCTCGAGCACCTAGAGCCCTGTAGACAGAAAACAAAACAAACACATGCACGGGAAAAGTCCACGTGTCAAAGGATAGCAATAGGTACGAGTTATAAAGGTAGAAGCCATGCCACAAATATCAACCATACTAGACGGGAATCGCACTGGATGTAAAGATAATCAAAAGAAACACAGAGCATCCACGCATAAAATAAGGCCACAGAGGCTCACATAAAAACATCCCCTTCTACGTACAAGAGCCGGAACCAAAAGGAAATTCTCACCCCAACTTCTCTTTAAAGACAAAACTCTCCCCTCTTGCACCCAAAGACAACTCCAAACACATTATTACTACCAAAAAGGTGGGTTTCCTCCCCCAAGGGCCTTTGTTTTGTGTCGTTGGCTCGACGGGATGACTTATACAGTGCCAATTTTTTCAAAGTTATACTTTTGGCACAGGCGAGAAAAGGTAGAAGTGCTTTGTTTAACGTCGTTAGCATCGACGTAGTGGCACTAAACGGACTCATACATCAAAAGACTCAAAACAACAATTCATATTTTATTTCAAACAAGTATCACCAAAACCATCAACCAAAATCCGAGCTCAAAAATATCAACAACTCAAGAAGACTAAAAATAGCAAGCATCATGAAACCGAATTCTCTAGAAACTTATCTCTCATTGCCCACGATGCTAGTTTTTCCCAACTCGGGAATCCTCTTTTCTCAAAATCTCTCATCATCTTCTTCTTGAAATTGCCATTCCATGGTAGTTGTCCCCTTTTACAAATTCTATGAGCTCCATATACCGGTGAGTACACAAAATTGATGGCATAATACTCATCAACACAAGGTGGAAGAGTGTAATAATCCGGGACCGGCATGCTAATAATCTCCACTTCTCCCGGTAGCTCTACCATAGATGGCTCTTCAGTCTCATACGATTTCACCACACTCTTCATAATGACATCTTCATTTACTTCAATTGGGAGTGAGGGTGAAATGGGCGAACCCAGTTTCTCTTCCGACTCTAATTCTGTCTCATCAAACAGTGTGCTCAAATCTATCATACACTCTTCGAGGTCATCATTTTGCATTTCTTCGGGAGGCGGTGTAATAGATAAAATTTGCACCTCTTCCATCTCCAAATCTTGCACTTCCTCTTAATCCCAAAACGAGCTATTCTTATCACCAAAGAATTCTTGCTCAGTCATAACAATGGTCGGTTCCACCACACACTCCACCAAGGTTTCATCAATTTTCATCTCAAGGGGTGAAGGTGCAGTAGGTAGAACGTGAAACCTGCCATAATCAAATATCGCAATTGGAGGTGGCACTATGAGCAATCCCAACTCACTATCTGGCTCAGAAATCTCATCATAGCAAACTGAATCATCAACCTCACTCTCAACCTGAACTTCTTCACTGATAACATCATCATCCCGGACCACCTCTATTGCACATGTCTCTTCCTCTTTCTCATGCCTCCTCTTTTCAATCAATTGCCCCATCCCGCCTTCAAGATTTCTTATGTCGGAGTCAAAGCTTCTATTGAACTCTTGCATATCCTTGTTCATTTGAATCAAACTCTCGTTCAATTGAATCAACTGCTCCATTTGAATGTCGGTGAAGCCTTCTTGTGGAATGGGGGGAAACTGATCATATTGACTTTGATTCATTGGAGGTGAGTAGTAGGCTTCTTGCCATGCCAGACTCTGATCAAGTGGCTGAATCTAGGTGAAGCTATCAACGCGTTGAGTATGAACACTATAATCCTGATAAGCACTAGGGTTCGGACAACCCTCATAATGTTGTGGCTCATAACTTGAATAAAACCATAATTTTGACTTTGGCATGCACTAGGCACCGATAAGCCCATGAACCTTGGTTACTCGCTTGTGGATATCGAAATTTGAGGCACGAACCGTTGTTGATAACATTGTTCAGGTGCCTGATGTTGGTAGGGGTATTGTTGTTCAGGTGAGTAGTATTGATTGAAAAATCCATCCATTTAAGCTCAAGCTGCAAGATCTCAGAAAACAACAAGAACACAATCACGGTGTCTAGTCACCACCACCACCGCAATAGGTGGTGTGACTTTTCAACAAAAAGCCATCATCAAGAAAAAAAGAAAAAGAAAACAACCTAGACCTAAGATTTCGGTTCACTTACAAGATATCACAAAAACATATTCCCCGGCAACGTCGCCATTTTGATTGAGCTAAAATTCACCCTCCAAAAACAATTTATAAAGACTCGAAACCGTGGGCAAACTAACTCTATAACCGGCAGTGTACGGGGTCGATTTCTAGCATAGCTACAGGAGTACGAGGTCGAACCCAAAGGAATATGGTTGTGAATACCAAAGTAAACGTCAAACTTAGTCTAGGCAAATCGATGGTTGAAAAGGTTTATACAACTACAACGACATTAAAGAAATTATTAACGAAATTTAACTAAGGGAGAGGGACATAGCCGAACCATGATCCAAATAGCTAATTTCAACCCTAAGGATAGACAAAACCGGGAGTGTGCATTAAAACAAACGGACTCGTGCAAACGATCTCACGGGTGCATGCTCCTAATTCTGGTGCTAAGATCTGAACAACTCTCATTTAACACCCTATGTCATGTTAACTACCATTCCCTTTAGAAGATTCACTAACAAGACATGATACGCAGTAGGGCCGCTTAAATGTTAAAACGAGTAACCTCACTTTGCGCCCAGGCTTAACAATTAAGCCGGGTCTACTCCGCGATCCTAGAACCCCTTATCCCACATCTTCCCGCAGAACAACTCATATAAGGTTGTTGTGTGTGATATTTGACCTAGGTCGCTAATCTAGTCCAAATCCATTATAACAAGTTCTAAGACGTGAAATATGCAAGATAAAACATTAAAAAGCACCACCCACTCCCAATTTCATCACCCAAAAGGTGATTTCACCAAATTTCACATGATTTGACTATGTTAAGGAATTAGCTACTCATTATACTAATTAAAACATACATATAAAAGTAAATAAAATCCATAGGAGGTAAGGGAGATAAGAAATATACCATAAAATCGAGAAATCCAAGTTTGAGATCTAAAAGTACAAAATAGAGAAGTAATTAAAAGGTAGAGTCTTTGAGTTTGGAATTGAGATTTGATCTTGGAAAGAGTAGAATCTAACTATATTTAATATAATCTAAGCTAAGATAAAGTGTTTTAAACTACTACAAAAATCGACCAAAAGAGGGGCTAGGGTTAGCTAAGAGATGGGAGAATAGATAAGTGAAATTCGATGGAAGGGAGTATTTATAGGGGCAAAAATTGGCAGAAAAATGACTCCAAACACCAGTTTGGAGGTCCCCAAACGCGCGTTTCTCTTCATGTACTCTCTGTCCAAAATTAGCAGTTTGAAACGCCGGTTTGAGAGTTGAAACGCGCGTTTGAGATGATGTTGTTTTCTGGCTGCAGTAAAACCATGATATTTTCGCGTGTAGAACTCCGATTTGAGTGATTCAAAATGTATTGGAAAGCTCTTTCAATTATCGACAACTTTCATGAAGAATGCATGACCAAAAAAATGCCTCCATCATAGGTCAAATTGCTTCTGAACAGAACATAGGGGATGAGATACTAACACTTCTCCCCCATTTTCTTCATTTTTCTTCTTCCTAGGTTCATTTTTGCACCTTGATCATACTTCTCATCATAAATATTTGCCTTCCGGGTTCTCGTGACACCTAGACCCTACAATCTCATGAATGAACAAGACACACAAACGATTCCGGAGGGTAAAAGTGCTCGGAATGGGGTTAATATCAATAAAAAATGAGGCTTTACCATCAAAAGATGATAAAAGCCCTTGTGCACTAAAACATGTGATACCAACCCGTTTTGAGACCTTAATGTGTCAAAATATACCAAATATGCATCAAAATGGGGGCTAAAAGAGTGCCGGAGTCATGCAAAGTTGACTCCTATCATGCATACCGAAGGAATGCGCAAAAACTGTTTAAGCCACTTTATTCTGTTATCGGCCTAAGCAAGACGTGAAAACTTTTACGAGGTTATCACATGAGAATCGTGTAAGAAAAACCACATATATCTCTAGTCAGATGACTGAAGATATATGTGATGAAAAAAACCTGGCGATTGTCATGCTACTTTATTGACTCAAAGTAACCTAAATAAACAAAAGCAATAAATAAGGGTTTAGAAATAGTTCTGAGTTTATAGTCATCAGCTCGACTGTACTAATTGGGCTCCTTTATTCATAATCCGGCTATTCTAATGCAAAGACTTCCAATTCAGGGTTATAATTGTGCTCTAAGTAATGTTTCAGCCTGTGGCCGTTAACTGTGAAAGTTTGCCCAGAGCGTCCATTTCTTACTTCACATGCACCTGAATTGAAGACGTTCGTGACTACATATGGTCCATACCATCTAGACTTCAATTTCCCAGGAAAAAGATGAAGACGCGAATTGTACACCAGCACTTTATCTCCAACTTGGAATGTGCGGTTCAGAATCTTCTTATCATGCAGACGCTTCGTTCTTTCCTTGTAAATCCTTGCATTCTCATATGCTTGAAGTCTAAACTCCTCCAATCTATTCAACTCTAGCATTATCTTTTCACCGGCTAAATCCTCATCCATATTCAGAAATCTCGTAGCCCACAGTGCTTGGTGCTCGAGTTCTACCGGTAAATGACATGCTTTTCCAAACACTATCATATATGGTGACATCCCAATCGTGGTCCTATAAGCTGTTATGTACGCCCACAGAGCGTCATCTAATTTCAAAGACCAATCTTTCCTCGTGGGATTCACAGTGTTCTCCAAGATTCTCTTAATCTCTGTTCGTGACTTCTACATGTCCACTCGTCTGGGGGTGATATGCTGCTGCAATCTTGTGTCTAACCCCATATCTCATCATCAATTTCTCAAACAACCTATTACAAAAATGACTCCCTCCGTCACTAATTATGGCTCTGGGCACACCAAACCTCGTCAAAATGTTTTTCTTAAGAAATCTCAGGACGACCCTGGCATCATTAGCAGGTGAAGCCACTGCTTCCACCCATTTGGAAGCATAATCGACTGCTACCAGGATGTAACGATTTGATTCTGACGATGTGAATAGCCCAACAAAATCAATTGCCCATACATCGAATATTTCCACTTCTAAGATACTCTGCAGTGGCATCTCATTCTGCTTAGAAGTATTACCAGTCATTTGATAGGAATGACAGGATCTTGTAAACTCATAAGCAGATTTATGAATTGTTGGCCAATAGAATCCACACTGCAGTACCTTTGCTGCTGTCTTGTCTGGCCCATAGTGACCTCCAGCTTCTCTAGCATGACACATGTGCAAAATACTTGGAATCTCATCATCATGGACGCATCTCCTAAGAATGGAATCAGGGCACAATTTGTATAGGTATGGATCATCCCAATGATAATACTTCAGATATGTGAAGAACTTCTTTTTATCTGCGTTGTTGAATTCTGGTGGTAGGTACTTTCCCGCTAAATAATTGACAATGTCAGCAAACCAAGGGCATACCTTGCCCAATCTTGATGAATGATATCGGGTCTGAGATTCAACCTGAGCGACCACTGAGACGGCAAACAGTTGTTCATCAGGAAAGCTTTCTCTGATCTCAGTCGGTTGCTCTTCTTCTAGCAAAGTTAGCCTTGACAGGTGATCAGCCACCTGGTTCTCCGATCCTTTCTTATCTTTAATTTCCACATCAAACTCTTGTAAGAGTAGAATCCATCTCAATAATCTCGGCTTGGAGTCTTGTTTGGTTAGAAGGTATTTCAAAGCTGCATGGTCAGTGAATACGGTGACTTTCGATCCTATCAGATAAGGTCGAAACTTGTCAAATGCAAATATGACAGCTAAGAGTTCCTTCTCTGTAGTTACATAATTCCTCTGGGCACTGTTAAGGGTACCCCTAGCGTAATAAATAGGCTTAAAGATTTTATCCTCCCTTTGTCCCAGGGCTGCTCCAACTGACGCGTCGCTTGCATCACACATCAGCTCAAAAGGTTTATTCCAATCTGGTGCCACCAGAATTGGAGCGGTTATAATCATTCGCTTCAATGTGTTGAATGCCTTCTTGCACTCTTCTCCAAATACGAAAGGTACATCCTTTGCAAGTAATTCCGTCAAAGGTCTATAAACTTTAGAGAAGTCCTTGATAAACCTCCTATAGAATCTTGCGTGGCAAAGAAAGGCTCACAACGTCTTTAAGTTCGTTGGAGGGGGTAACGTCTCTATCACCTCTACCTTTGCTCTATCAACTTCCATTCCTTTCTTTGAAATCCTATGACCCAACACTATTCCTTCTGTAACAATGAAATGGCGTTTTTCCCAGTTAAGTACAAGGTTGGTTTCTTCACATCTCTTTAACACTTTACACAAATTGTCCAAGCATTTGTCAGAGCTATCTCCAAATATAGAGAAATCATCCATAAAAATCTCCAGAAAATCTTCCACCATGTCCGCAAATAATGACATCATGCACCTTTGGAATGTTGCTGTTAGGTGTAGTGCCCGAAAGACAATTTGTGTAATTGTTTTTAATAATGGATGATAGAACTTATCTCACATTATTACTTGCTTTGTTCTTGTAAAGTAATACACTGATGCAAACCCTAAGCATATCTGTATGTAACCGCTTAACTCAGTGTATGACATGCACGTGAGGAATGAGTTAGTGGAGATATGCTTAAACTGTTAGTCCGTGGTGAACTTAATCAGAGTTTAGGGTCTCTTGATTAAAACACCAATAATGCGCCCAGAACACCTTAGGGTGTGATAATCTTATCCGGACTGTCAGTAGAGGGTATCTACGTGGGACATTTATATATGATGGCATTCATATAGGACTGGACCGATTTAATATGAATTTCTCGATATAATTCCGTAATCGAGGAATCTTATTAAATCATTAGATGATCATATATGGATCAACCTTAATCCTGAGGTGATCACAGGGTGCTACTTGTCTCGGGGTAGTGTTTGATGTGTTAGTTACGGTTCACTTAAATATGTGTTCCAAGCCACTTCTCATTGGCACTATCTGCGATGAGTGAGTAGTTCGATTTTCACGGACATGGAATCCATTCCTTCCCGCGGGAAGTAGAGAGACGATCCCCTTATTTGTTAGCCCTAAGAAAGTGATCGATCCCGGGAGTTCGCATTTGACTAATTAGCTACTAGTCAGATATGCATACTAATTGATCATCAAGGGGTTAATGGTAAATAAGGATAAGATATTCTGAGTCGGGTTCATGGAGACTTCCCACTCAGAATGGACAGTCTATGGAGGGTTAATCCGTATGAAGTGATTATATCAATGGACGCTTATTCACTCTATGGGTTGAGTATAAGTATACATCTATAATCGGTAGAGTTCAGTATCGGGTATATGGTGGCGTAATCCCGGAATTAATAATTAATGTACTTATTCAGTTCGATGAATAATTAATTATTGGAGCTACTGGTTATAGGTCCATGGTCCCCGATGTGGCTTCTATAATTCGGAATGATATTCTTGTTATTTGGGCCTCAGTGATAATTAATTGGTTGGGCTAATTAATTGATATGCATGGATATTATTTAGTTAAATAAATAATATAATACGACGAAAAGACATTTTACGTGGGCAGTGGGCTTAGTGTGGCGCCAATATGTCTTGGATTTTCTAAGAAATTAGTTTTCTTGGATAATGACATATTGTGTAATTAGTTATTTATTTGTTAAATAATTAATTGGATAAATAAAAGAAAATAATTTATTTATTATTTATCTCTTAACTATAAGGATAATTATATTTTCTTATTATAAGATTATAATTATCTCTTATTTTTATTGGATAATAATAATTAGAATTATCTATTTTATTTTGTCAAACCGATTGGGTATAGGTTTTCTCTCTTGGATTTTGCCTATGAAAAGAGAGTTCTCCCCGAGCCCTAGGTGAAGAGAAGGCCACGAAATTCATAGATAAAAAAGGCTAAGGAGTTCGATCCTTAGCTCCACCCGGTTGGAGAAAAACTTAGGGTTTTTCTCGGTTACATATCAAGGAGGTTCCAATTCCAAGAATCGGTGTCCACCAACCACCGTTTGGAGAACACATTGGAAGATCAAGACTTCTCATCCAAAGATTAAAGCTTTTCTTCCTACTATTGGTAAGATAAACTTCACCCCCTTGTAGTAGTTTAAGTCCTTTAACTATGTATTGTGATGTATAAGTCGTGATCCATCCACTGCGCGTAGATCTAACCCGTTTAGATCTAAGATCCTACATCCTTCATGTGGTATCAGAGCAAGGTTCCACGATTTATATAGTCATAATCATAATTAAACGATTTAAAGGAGTGAAATTGCATGTAGGTAAATTTTATTTATTGTTTTATGCTTTGATAATGATTAATTGCTATGTTTGAAGAGATGGATTGGGGGTTGGTGCTTTGTTTACCCGTTAGATCTTTGTAAACTCATATAAACGATGAAAATTCGTTCATATGAGTATAGGAAATTATGTAATTTATTTTTATTGCAATTTTAATTTCCAGAAAATAGATCTGTTTAGTAGCTGTTTAGTTATTTCGTTTTTCCCGTTGATCGAGCCGTTGAAACGAGGATCCCTCCGATCAGAATCAAGATTGGAAGATGGTGAACAATTCCACAAAATTTGGCATCTATCGGAGACCTGTTTGATATCCGTTCGTTGCTGCAAAGAAGCTGGTGTAACAGAAAAACGCAGGATTCACAGAAACCCTACCTATGACTTCCTCGAATTTCTGGAAGAGTTTAGACCGTTGAAACTCAAATCCGACCGGTCAGATTAATAAACATGGAGTCATTGAATTGGTATAAAAATGTCAGGTCGATCGGGTTTCATCTCGATTCCCGATCAACCTCGGGAAGTCACTGATGCGCTGCTGTAAGAGACAGATTCAGCAGCATGTTAGGCGGCTCACTGGAGAAAATTGACAAGTCAAAACTCCGATCCAACTGTCCATATTGAGGCCCAAGGAGTGAAGAACAGATCTGGAAAGTTTCGTCACGATCCGAGTTCGTTTGGTTTCACGATCATCGAAGAATTTGAACAGCTGCAGATTATGTTAGAAGGTAGTAAACCCTAGTTAGGGTTTTGGTTATTTATTTTCTAATAGATTAGATACGGGGGTGCCAACGGTACATCTCGGTGTTTATTTTTCCGCACTAGTATACATGTTTAGATTGTATGTGTAGAACCGGAAAATTGCCATGACATGCATCATATCATGAATTCCACTCCATATGCATACATGTAGAAATTAATTCGAGGAATTAGTTAGGCATGTATAAAACACGCAATTAGTTTTAATTAATTGTTTGATATTAATTAGAAACTAATTAGGATAAAAACCGAGGATCACGGGTTTTTTCAATCATCGAGGTTGGGTGATGGATTCTCGGTGAATCCCACTCTGCGAAAGCATAGGGAGTAAAATCCCGAAACCTCGTGGTTAAGGTGTTGGATTCTCGGTGAATTCCACCTTACCTAGACGAGATTACGTTTTTTGTTCCGTAGTGTCTACGTGAAAGTTTGATGTTTAAGGATTGGATAATCACGGGCAAACATGGTTCGAAAGTGGTTTAACCACAGTTGTGTGGTCAACAGTAGCTACGGCTCGATCGACTTCACCCTCCACGTGTGGCGTTTGCACGGGGTTCCGGCAAAGCTGAGCTATCCGAAGAGCCACTACGGCTCAACGGAGCTCCCCTAGTCTTGACCCGTCCGACGGCCACATATGTTCCAACGCTTAGGTCGGGTGGGCTAGCCCACATAACCGACACCATTCAGGCCTGTGATTTATTGTTTCTTAATGTAACATCAAGTCCAAAAACGTGAACAGTAAACCCACCACTTTTTCAAAATATTGAGTGGGAGCGGGAGAGGTGACAGCCGACCCCACGGCCTCTACTGTTGACTCAAGCACCGTGAGTGAATGGTGACGCCTCATGCCGGCTTTAATTTCGGCCCCCTAAGGAAGGCCTTCACCGCTATCAAAATTCAAGGCTTGGACTCCGAAAGGATAGGATTTTGGGTACTCGCCGGGTCACTGACCGACCCTAAGGCGGCACACTCGGGGTCTACCTAAAAATCTGAGACAGTAGGTCATACTCATAAATGGTATTTTTGGTAGTACCTTGGCGGAAAAAGGAAAGGTGATTGACGATCACAAATGAGATGTTCGATTCTCAATCTGATCTTCAATATTAATCGAAACCTCTTTGACCTACCCTAAGGCGGCACTGAGGCATTAGATTAAATCCTTGGAATGGTAGGATAGACTATAAGTACTTAGTTTATGTTCCTAAAATTTATTAGTAGTGTATGATTTGGATTTATTTTTCCGTCAATTTTATTTACAATCGTTATACATATCTATCTAGGGTGCTAGACTCGCTAGTGTAAAATTGACTAGTAATGACTTCGTTAAAAAGTGGTAAGTAACTAGAACGTTGTACTTATTGATCTTACATGCGATTAATTTTTCGGAAGAGATATTTCTCTTGAGCCTTCAAGACTTAAGTGACGTAAATAAGTATGTCACTGCTGTCACTCGTGTTGAACGAGAGACAACCATAGTTAGTTTGAAAGATGATTGGGACGATAAAATTCTTCTAGTGAATTTTAATTGTTTAGTGTCTACACGAGAAATCTTCTAATAGAAAAATTAGAGAATCATAAATTAAAGTGTCTCTAGTTAGACGGTATTTGGAAACGATAAACTAGTGGGAGCTTTAATCTTATGTTGTTTTTCTAATTTATTAGAAAATTAGTCCCACTGGGTAACACTTTCATTAGACATCCCACAGTTCACCAGTAGTGTCTACTCAAACGAATTGCTAGTTCAAGACTATTTCCTTTTAAGGAAATTCAAGAATGGGAAAGAATGTCTACAAGTGTTAATCATCTAAACTAAGTTTGAGGCTAAACCGAAATATTAATTAAAGAAAGTATAGGATAAGGAAAGTGATTTCGGATCACTAACTAATGAATCCTTAGCTAGAATAGTGGGAGCGATATAAGGAAATGAATTTCGGATTCCATCCTTGAATATCACAGAAAAAATTATTTTTCTGTTTACATATTCGTTGAAAGAAATGGATTCACTTTCATCTCGATACTACAGTTTCCTTAAACAAAGTGAAGATGACAGTACGAATCTGAGACTCAGACTTTTGCTTGATAAAGACACAACCACTTAGAAAAGCTGAATAGGTATGTGTACAACATCTAAAACTATTAAAGGTAAGAGGTTTCCGTATTAAGATAAACGACCTTTCAATATCTATTAATTAGTGCATATATCCTAGAGATAAGACCTGACGACTGGCTAAGGGTGATTCCTATCTCCCAGTCTACGAACACTATCTCAAAGGAACAATGACTAAGTTTCCTTTTGTTGGACTTATTTTTAAGTTTTAGTGATGAGTTCCAAACTAACTGTTATAGAGCAAAGGCAAAAAGATGTCTAGATCAAATGTATAGGTTTATTAGAGTTTGATCTTTGTATAGGTTTGATCAAACAAGCATTGTAAAGGCCAGCTGACTTGTTTCAGCAGACTAGTCTAAGTCAGTAGGGTAGATAGGTCAGGAGACTGATCAGGAACCTGCTGAAGACTGAAGGCTGAGGGCTCAAACTCAGTAAATGAAGGCTAAGGGATCAAACTTAGTAGTTAAAGTCAAGGATATGGAATCAGAATTTAGGGAAGTCTGTGATGACCTAGACTGATTACATATGCCTTGTGTAGAAGGTCTAAGTTCCTTAAGTTAGATGATGTTTGGAACTTAGTTATATTTTAAAAAGGTGTAATCTAATTTCACAAGTAAAAGTTAGATAAAAGAAATCAGCTGCATTGTATTTTATACACAGCAAATTGCTGTTCAGCCGACTGATGGGTATCTCAGCAGACTGATGAACCTGCTGATAATATACCTCAATTAATTCAAGATTACATTGGAAGATTACATGGAAAATGACAGCTAACTACCTCTGACTTATCAAACAAATCAAGGGCTGAGATTAAAAGAACGTTGGGATGATTCAGATTTTTAGCCAATGGTTATAAGTCAAAGGTTGGACAGATCGCATTACATCGTCAAAAGGAATCGACACATCGTCATCATATGAATAGTGACAGAAAGCATGTCAAATGGGACAAAACGGGGAACGGCTATATTTGAATTTCAAATACAAGTCACATGCCATCCTACCTATAAATAGAGGACTTCCAACTCAGAAAAAGATGTTGATTGATGATTTTTACAAGAGAAAAATATAAGAGATAATTCTGAGCTGCAAAAGTACCCTGCTGAACCTACTGAACTTAAAGCTACTGATCCAGAGAAAATCTTCAAGTGTATTCTATATTCAAGCTACATCATGTTCACACACTTGAAGACTGCAAGCTGCTGATTATATCATCCTAATCAAGCTGCTGCAACTGAATCATTTACTTGATTCATTCTTTATTTTATAAAGAACTCCGCACGAAGACAGTGAAGCACTTGTTCGTGAAAGACCGTTGTTTGTGGTGGAGTGGTGAAGAGGCAATCCTACCCTTCAAGGACCAAGTGGAAGACTTTGGAGCAAAGCAATCCTACATGTTCCTTGTTTTCGGTTTGTGAAGCCATAGTCATTGGTGAAGGACAAGCAATCTTAGGAATCTTTGTAACGAGATACATCAAAGATCTCTAGTGAATTACCTCCAACATCACAGAGAAGAGTGGACCGACGGGATTACACCACCTGGAACCACTATAAAATCTGCCTACTTACTTTCTGCACTTACATTCTGCATTTAGTTTATTATACACATCAACCTACTGAATCTAGCAACTAAACACACACACACACATACACTACTGAGTATCTAATACTTAGTATCATATTTAACAACAAGTAATAAGGCTTAATGTTTGATATAAATCCGCTGCACAAATTCAGTAAACTCAACCATCAGTAGACTATCGTTTATCGCCAGTTATCGAGGTATCGCAGTCGTCGAAGTTGCTGAGTTTGTTAACTCCAAAAGTTTTAAGTGTTAAGTTTATTCACCCCCCCCCCCCCTCTAAACTTAACCAAAGCCTTTTCAAGGGACCAACACCTTTCAATCGGGAGAGGGTAATAGATTTGAAGGGTAACATAGCTTGTTCATCATGACCTTCGGGGTCTAGTGAGAGACACAAGCTAGTGGGAGTTTTTGAGTGGTGACATTTTGTCTGATAACTACTCGAAACGTGATTTAGTTTATCAAAAGAATACGAGGAGGAGTCTCTGATTTTAGCAGAGAATAGAGTATTCCATGCTCAGAAATAGCCTATAGCATAGTCTTGGGACTGATGCTCAGCCTGCCTCCTAGTGGAATGTTTCTCACTGAGAAAGAAACCATAGACTTGCCCTATATAGTTATTGATGTACTACAATACACTGCTAAACTCGAGTAAGATAACTGGTTGCAAAATAACGGTTAACATTATTATGTAACCCGAGAAGTCTACCTAGAAGATGCTAGTGAATTTATGGATAAGGAGTGACTTCGGTTCACACCACTTCCGTAAATATAGGCATTTAGCATTTAATGCTTGAAGGTAGGACTGTAGATTTTGCGCATACGTTCAGATTTTGACTGTTCGTGAAATGCCTTAATGAGACGAGTGAAGGTTGGTTATAAGATTCTTGAGATCAGAATGTGACAGTTCAACTGTCACAAGGCTTCTGATAGAATCTATAAGTAACAACCTTAAACCTTGGAGTACGGTTACCCAAAGGTAGTTACTATCTGATTTAATCAGACCACGTCTAACATCGGTTGTTGGTGATTACACTGATAAATACTACTAGATCAGAATGTCAATCCACCCAAAACACAGTGGGAGTATGGTTTAACCGTTGACCCATTGTGGTTTTGTGGTTTTGTGGACTTTATAGTCTACTGGGGTGATTGATAACCTATGGCTCTTAGTGGGCTGTATAGGATTCTGATCATAGAGGTTGGTTTGAAAGCCTTAACCTTATGAATGGAGTTTTGATACTCCAGTTCTGTTCAGCCTCTTGTAGAACCACCTGAGTGTCTCGTGCCTAGTGGGATCAATTGGATCTACGCCGGAAAGGAGTCGAATGAATAGGAAAGTTTAAATTTTTCGCCGTAAAGCCGAGTGGTATAGGGTGATTCCACGACAAGTAGAGAGTTAACCGGACCTTGAACTCTCTCACCACTCGCCTTGCAAGATTTCGTTAGAAAGCGGAAAATAGGGGTGATACCCCGAGACTTTCTTGCCCAAAAATGGATTCGAATTCATTCGAATGTAAGGGTCTTGGTTAGAACAAACGGCAAGATGACTGCCGGGACTTATGTCTTTTGTGGATGTAAGAGAACCTCTCGGTCACTAAAAGTCGCATGTTTTAAAATATGTGGACTTGACCAGAATATTGATAAGTCTTTTGTAGACTGGGTATCAATATTGGTAAAATAGTAGTATTAGTGTTCGCGAAAGGTAACACTGAAACGGTTGGAAACAACATGGGTGTGCTATCAGAAGTCAGAAACTGACACGCCAAGATTCTCTGGATGAGAGAATTGGACTATATTCTAAGAATTTGATTTGGTCAAATTCACGAGAATGAGTCATTGGCTATCCCACCTATCTTATTGTATAAGATGATTATGCATATATGGTTGCCGCATTCATCGAGCGTAGTCCTACCCTACCTCTCAGGAATGATTCTCCAAATCTTCGGATAAAGAGAAAATATGATAGAGTCTCTCTGGGATAAGGGCAAGTCAGCTTAACACGAGTCAATTGCAATCGAATCTTGGATTCGAGCAATAAGTAGCGGTTTAATACGTCCTCAAGTATCTTTAGAGAACGAGGAATCATATGCTTGTATATTCAGGTGCAAACTTGAATATGGTTGACTACACCGATTCTGACTTGTAGTCAGATTAAGGATGATCATTAAGTTGATCTCGGGCTCAGTGTTTACTCATAGTGCTTAGAATTCCCTTTTGGTTTGGGAGTAATTCCAAGTCTGATAAGCCGATATCACTTCATTGTGAAAACAGTGAAGAGATAGCTTAAAAGGATCTTCTCAGTCACTAGAGGTCAAAAGCATATTAAGAGAGAGTACCGCCTGATTAGATGGACCGGCGACGTTTCGATCCTAAAGATCGTCTCGAGCCGACAACCTAACTAAACAGTGTACCAAATCGAGTGCTTGGAGAGTACGGCATTGATGGATATGTCTCATCTGCTTTTAGAGCAAGTGGGAGAGTGTTGTGAATAAGATGAGAAAGGGTGTGCTCTAAAAACAATCGTTGCTTGTCATTTCGTGCAAGTGGGAGATTGTTAGGTGTAGTGCCCGAAAGACAATTTGTGTAATTGTTTTTAATAATGGATGACAAAATTTATCTCACCTTATTACTTGCTTTGTGCTTGTAAAGTAATACACTGCTGCAAACCCTAAGTATATCTGTATGTAACCGTTTAACTCAGTGTATGACATGCACGTGAGGATTGAGTTAGTGGAGATATGCTTAAACTGTTAGTCCGTGGTGAACTTAATCAGAGTTTAGGGTCTCTTGATTAATACACCAATAATGCGCCCCGTAACACCTTAGGGTGTGATAGTCTTATCCGGACTCGTCGGTAGAGGTGTCTACGTGGGACATTTATATATGATGGCATTCATATAGATCGGACCGATTTAATCTGAATTTCTCGATATAATTCCGTAATCGAGGAATCTTATTAAATCATTAGATGATCATATATGGATCAACCTTAATCTTGAGGTGATCACAGGGTGCTGCTTGTCTCGGGGTAGTGTTTGATGTGTTAGTTACGGTTCACTTAAATATGTGTTCCAAGCCACTTCTCATTGGCACTATCTCCTGATGAGTGAGTAGTTCTGATTTTCACAGACATGGAATCCATTCCTTCCTGCGGGAAGTAGAGAGACGATCCTCTTATTTGTTAGCCCTAAGAAAGTGATCGATCCCGGGAGTTCGCATTTGACTAATTAGCTACTAGTCGATATGCATACTAATTGATCATCAGGGGGTTAATGGTAAATAAGGATAAGATATTCTGAGTCGGGTTCACGGAGACTTCCCACTCAGAATGGACAGTCTATGGAGGGTTAATCCGTATGAAGTGATTATATCAATGGACGCTTATTCACTCTATGGGTTGAGTATAAGTATACATCTATAATCGGTAGAGTTCAGTCTCGGGTTTATGGTGGCGTAATCCCGGAATTAGTAATTAATGTACTATTCAGTTCGATGAATAATTAATTATTGGAGCTACTGGTTATAGGCCCATGGTCCCCAATGTGGCTTCTATAATTCAGAATGATATTCTTGTTATTTGGGCCTCAGTGATAATTAATTGGCTGAGCTAATTAATTGATATGCATGCATATTATTTAGTTGGGCTAAATAATATAATACACAGAAAAGACATTTTCTGTGGGCCTAGTGGGCTTAGTGTGGCGCCAATATGTCTTGGATTTTCCAAGAAATTAGTTTTCTTGGATAATGACATATTGTGTAATTAGTTATTTATTTGTTAAATAATTAATTGGATAAATAAAAGGAAATAATTTGTTTATTATTTATCTCTTAACTATAAGGATAATTATATTTTCTTATTATAATTATCTCTTATTTTTATTGGATAATAATAATTAGAATTATCTCTTTTATTTTGTTAAACCGATTGGGTATAGGTTTTCTCTCTTGGATTTTGCCTATGAAAAGAGAGTTCTCCCTGAGCCCTAGGTGAAGAGAAGGCCACGAAATTCATAGATAAAAAAGGCTAAGGAGTTCGATCCTTAGCTCCATCCGGTTGGAGCAAAACTTAGGATTTTTCTCGGTTACATATCAAGGAGGTTCCAATTCCAAGAATCGGTGTCCACCAACCACCGTTTGGAGAACACATTGGAAGATCAATGCTTCTCATCCAAAGATTAAAGCTTTTCTTCCTACTATTGGTAAGATAAACTTAACCCCTTGTAGTAGTTTAAGTCCTTTAACTATGTATTGTGATGTATAAGTCGTGATCCATCCGCTGCGCGTAGATCTAACCCGTTTAGATCTAAGATCCTACATCCTTCAGTTTCTGGTGCATAACATAACCCAAAGGGCATGCAATTGTACGCAAATGTTCCATATGGACATGTGAAAGTTGTTTTCTCGCGGTTCTCGGGTGCAATATGGATCTGATAATAACCAGAATATCCATCTAAGAAACAATAAAACGCATGACCGCTTAATCTTTCCAACATTTGATCAATGAATGGTAAGGAAAATGATCTTTATGAGTTGCATCATTCAGTTTCCTAAAGTCAATGCAAACTTGATGTCTAGTAATTAATCTCACAGGGATTAACTCATCAAACTCATTAGGTCTGACAGTGAATCCTCCTTTCTTGGGCACCACATGAATCGGGCTCTTCCACTCACTGTCTGCAATTGGGAAAATGATTCCCATCTCCAACATCTTTATGATCTCTTCCTTAACAACATCCTTCAGTTGTGGCGTCAACCTCCTTTGAGGTTGTGCTACCGCTTTATTTTCAGGGTCCACGGAGATCTTATGCATGCACACCGATGGGCTTATTCATCTAATATCCACAATGGTCCACCCAAACGCTCCATTATGCTCTCTCAGTACTCTCAAAAGTTTCTCCTCCTCTAAAGGTGATAATGACGCTGAAATTATAAGGGGGAGAGTATCATCTTGTAAGTATACGTACTTCAGGTGAGAAGGCAAATGTTTCAAGGTTAAATTCCTTGGTGGCTCTTCTAATGATGATCTTAACAACTTACCAGTCAACTGTAAGTCAAGGAACTTGTGCCATGAAGGTCTATGAATGGTTCCTCCTAAATCCATAGAAGATATAGGCTCTATTTCTCGCACTTGACCTTCATAGCACCTAGGCCATGTTTCCTCATAACTTTTCTCATCTTTCAGGAGCAAAGTCTCTGCTACTTCAGGGTCTAGTGCCACCTGCTGATATAACTCCAAAACAAGTTCGTCTATGGCATCTAGCATGCAGCATGCTTCTCCTTCATCCTTAGCATACTTCATTGAATTCATCACATTGAATACTACTTTGTCCTCATTCACTCTCAGAATCAGCTCACCTTTATGAACATCTATCAATGTTTTGGTCGTAGCTAGGAAAGGTCTTCCTAAGATCAATGGAACATCGTGATTAGCTTCCATGTCTAGCACCACAAAATCTACAGGGAATACAAACTTATCAACTTTCACCAAAACATCCTCCACCACTCCACAAGGTTGCTTCATAGACCTATCTGCTAATTGAAGGGTTATAGATGCTTCATTCAACTCCTTCATGCCTAACTTATGAAAAATGGAGAGTGGTATTAGATTGACACTGGCTCCAAGATCACATAATGCTTTGTTCAGGCATACTCCTCCAATTGTGTATGGTATGAGGAAGCTCCCAAGATCTTTACACTTAGGAGGCAGTTTGAGTTGCAAAACTGCCGAGCATTCCTCGTTAAGGCATATAGTCT
The DNA here is from genome assembly GCA_036785695.1 of Gentiana straminea. Taxonomy (NCBI): domain Eukaryota; kingdom Viridiplantae; phylum Streptophyta; class Magnoliopsida; order Gentianales; family Gentianaceae; genus Gentiana; species Gentiana straminea. The sequence continues at coordinate 1,098,101 of JAVUPR010000273.1, forward strand.
CAAGGTCCAACAATTTCCTCTTGGTAGAGATGGCTTCTTTCAATAATTTTGCATACTCTGGCATTCCGGCCTTGCATCTTTTTAAACATCTCTATAAACTTTTTATAACGCGCATCATCATTATTCGGCTTATATTTTCTAGGGGGATAGGGTAAAGTAGCAGGATTAATATTGACAGTTCGTGAAGACTTACCTGTTGACTGCTGCTGCTCTGCCTGCTTGTCTGCTGAATTTTCAGACTCCCGGTTTACCGGAGCATTGTCCCGGGTTACCGGCCCCTCTTTTTCTCCAGATTCTGCTGCGTTCTGCCGCTGACTGCTTTCTGATTCTTCCTGGACAATTGGTATAACTGGTCCAGGTATTTCCTTTCCGCTTCTAGTCATAATTGCATTCACGTCCTTCGGATTCTTCTCAGTAATACTTGGCAATCCTCCCGGAGGACGGGCTAACACTTGTTCTACTATCTGCCCCACTTGGTGCGACAGATTCCGCACTAATGCCTCTTGATTGGTCAGTCTAGTATCATTCTTCTGACAATATATATGGTGAAGTTTGTATCAGCTCAGTCATGGATTTCATAAGTTGATTGACCGTGTCGGTCACAGTTGAGCTCATCTTATCCATGGCTGCTTCCCAACCACCGGACTTGTTAAATTGAGGCATGAATCCACCATTTTGTCTCGGTCTCTCTCCACCATTTGAATCACTTTGTCGAAAACCCCCAGTAGGGTCGTTCATTCTAAAACCAGGATGGTCATGAGAACCTGGGCGATATCCGCCCCTATAAGGATTTCCTTACCTCCCTATATAGTTCACGTCCTCATTGTTGGTTGCTTCTATATCTTGACTTTTCTCAACCTTGGCTATACGAACTTGCATGCCATCTATCTTTTCATTCATTGCCATTAGCTGGTATAAGATCTTTTGAGAAGTATCTTCTCCAAATACGCCCTCAGCTACTTTGGCAGTTTCAACTTGATATGTTCCCCATTGACTTGTATGCACAATTTGCTCCAATTTCTCTTCAGCTTCTTCAGGTGATAGCAGCGGAAAATATCTGTTGCTTGATGCATCAACTCTCATTTGTTCACTTGGCCGCAATCTGTGATAAAAACTATGCATTCGTACGGGCAAAGTGATGTCACGATGAGGGCATCTCCTCTGTGCTTCGTTGAATCTTTCCCAAGCCTCTTCAAATGTTTCAGTGGGTCTTTGCTTGAAGTTCATGATTTTTTGTCTCATCTGTAGTGACTTCCCAGGCGGGCCGTACTTATTCATAAATTTTCGCAACAGATCGGTCCAAGTTTGAATCGATCCCGGTGCTAGAGACAATAACCATATCTTCGCTTTGTCTTTCAGAGTGAATGGAAACAATTTCAACTTGATATTTTCTATTGATACTCCTGCTGGCTTAGCTGTGCTGACTATTTCCAGAAAGTTGGTGACGTGTACACTAGGATCTTCGTTCATTACTCCATGAAAAGTAGTGCAGTTAGTCACCATTTGTATAACATTCGGTTTAGGGTGAATACCTCAGCTGCATCCTCAGGCTAAACAATTGCTGGCACGAATTGCTCAATCGTAGGCATTGCATAACTCTGTAGAGTTCTGCTATCTGCTTGTACCACAATTCCTGCTCCATTCTGTCCGTTCTGTGCCATGTTGTTTTCCGTATCTTCCAAAGGTGGAATCTCTTTTTCCCTCTCGCTGTGATCTCCTTTGTTCGAAACCACATCGTCTGCCAGCCTAACAGATCTCTCTCGAGTTTCCATTCTCTTTTTCCTAGTAAAATTTTCAATCTCAGGTATGAATCTCTCGAGTTTGGCTGCTGAACAACGTGTAACGTACTACAAGACACAAAAATAAAAGGTTAGTAACTTGCCTCGGCGGCTGTTACACTCGCCTGGCAGACTCAAAAATACAGACTCTGACTACTGACCTGATACTGAATTAACAGAAACGATTCTGGCAAAATCGGGACCCTCGGTTTATCGGAGGTAACCCTCGATAAACCGGTTGTACCTTTTTTTTTCCAGATTTTAACAGGACTGACTCTATATGACTCTAGTATTAACAGACTATAAAACATTCTCGATTAAACAGACTCAAATATATACAGGAAACTCAATCTTAAATAAAAAGTATTCTTGACACGAGTCCCCAGCAACGGCGCCAAAAATCTTGATCGCGTGCAAAGCACTTACTAGCAATAGGACTAGGTCTATCGTAGTATAGTACTGGCAAATCAAGGTCGATCCCACAGAGACTCATAAGAACGTCTAATTATCAAGATTGAGTTGTCACGATAACGGTCTACCACCAACTAAATATATAGACAGTAGTATTGGTGCCTCAAACTAACAAGTTTATGCAAGTTCAACGAAGCAAACTAGAGTTTCTAAGGTATTAGTTCAATTATGAGTAATTAGTTATCCCCCCACACATGCAACAGTCCTCTCCATTGGTGAATTCATTCATTGTTCAGCTACGGGTACAACTCCTAACCCAATCTACTCCGACAATGGCAGTAGACAATCTATACGCAAGCTACCCTCCTTAATTGGTCCGTAATAGCCCATACGCATAAAGAACTAGAGCTACCGATATTGAGTGTTACCTCATACCGCAAACCCGCCTAGACAGCCGTCGACACTGACCAGCACGTTCTAGGGTCCATCTAGATAATGTCCTAATTAACACTTCACTTGCGGTCCTTCATGTTAATTTACGATAACATGCAAATAGTTGATCAGGCTACTAACATGTTGATTAAATCTATCGATCAACGTAGCTGGCGCCGATTATCATAAATTAATAATTTACTAGGTATTCAGATATACTATATAGACCGTCGCAAATCTGAAGAACGCAACTACTATTTCATGATTTCTTCACCAACGGATCAAATCTATAACACATGGGGTAAAATAAACTAACTACTACATAATTAAACTAAATAAGCAATTAAAGCATACTAGTCGAATATAACAACGATAGATCTACATCTTGGAAAAGACAGAAAATCATACCCTCGAAGACGAGCGTAGATCTCCTTCGGATCTCTCCCTAGGCGGCGACTCCGTCGTCTCTCCGACCAGAACTCATAAAATAAATAAAATAAAGAACAAAGAACTTTTATTGCATAATTTCCTTGAATAATTTGAGTACATTGTGTTCTGAGGCGAAGCCTCTTATTTATAGCTATCTAAACAGACTTAGGAACAACTAGTTCGACCCCTCGTCCAAGAAAATGTGCTTCGGAAGATTCTAGACCCTCGGTAAGTCGGCACCGCCTCTCGAGTTACGGAGGGCATTTTTGTTCTTTTTCTTCAACTGACTTAACTTGGATGCTTCTAGAATACCCTAGGCCCATTCCTTTCGTTCAGTCCACTCCAGATTCGTCCATCATGCTTAGCCCCATATTTCGTATCCTGAAAATCATCAAATAATACACGAAATAATATCGAAACAGGGAAAATAAACGCTAAGTGCAGATTTCTCGACTCACGAACCCGACATATGATATTCAACGTAAATGGTTCATATTTATAGGTCGAAACAACTATTTTTAGCTCATAATGGATAGAATATTGATGCCTTAGGATAGACTATTTTAACCGTCATCAAGCATACCCCCAAATTGATCACACCATGTCCAACAATGTGTGATTTCTCCTATCAGATACGTCATTCATCTGAGGCGTTCCGGGTGGAGTCCATTCAGGTAGAATCCCATTATCCTTTATGTAATCTTGAAACTCTCCATCTAGGTTTTCTCCACCTCGATCAGATCGAAGTGTCTTAATTTCTTTACCTAGTTGTTTCACCACTTCACTTCTGAACTCTTTGAACTTTTCAAAAGCTTCAGACTTATTTCATTAAGTATACATAACCATAATGAGAATGGTCATCAGTGAAGGTGATAAAATAAGAGTATCCTCATTTGGCTTGAATTGACATTGGGTGCAGACATCAGTATGTATGAGCTCAAGAAATTCGTTGGATCTTATCCCTTTGCCACTAAATGGTGACTTTGACATCTTGCCAAGTAAACAAGCTTCGCATGTATCAAACAATTCGTAATTGAATTGATCCAACATTCCATCTTTATGGAGTTTGGAAATGCGATTCTTATTTATATGGCCAAGTCTACAATGCCACAAGTAGGATTCTTTCAAGTCACTTGTTTTAGCTTTCTGATTGTTTATATTAAGTACATCAACATTCATATCAAATATGTAAAGACCATTGTCAAGTTTGCCAGTACCTTAAAATATTCCATCATGTGAAAAAAGAACAATATTGTTTTCTTAAACGTAAAAGAAATTCTTCAACATCCAATGCAGAAATAGAAATAATGCTCTTCGTAAGAGCAGGAACACAATAACAGTTATTTAATTCTAGTACTAGCCAATTGGGCAACGAAATAAATTAAATTCCTACGGCTCGGGCAGCAACATTTGCTCCATTCCCAACGCGCAGGTCCACTTCTCCTTTCCTCAAATCTCTAGTCCTTCTTAATCCCTACATATCTATACAAATATGAGAACCACATCCAAAGATCTAATACCCGGTGGTTAGACTTAGAAGAAGCAACATTAATCTCAATCATAAACATACATGAAGTCGAAGCATCGTATGCTTGTTCTTCTTGGTGCTCCAGAAAGCCTTGCAGTTTCTCCTCCAATGACCAGTCTGGCCACAATGGAGCAAGCAACCATGGATTTGTCTTTGGCTATCTTAGGCTTCGGCTTGGTAGCCTCATTTGCCTTCTTATCTTCTTTTGGGCCTTTTTCTTGCCCTTGGAAGAAGAAGTCACGATCAACACTTGCTTACCCATGCCAACAGTGCCTTCAGCAGTTTTGAGCATGTTCAATAACTCCGCAAGAGAGGAATCAATCTTGTTCATGTGATAATTCATCACAAACTGTGAGTAAGAATCCGGTAGAGATTGCAGAATCAAGAAAACTTTTAACACACCCCATCTTATGGCCAAGCTTCTCAAGCCTCTCTATATTACCGATCATCTTCAGCACATGTGACCCAACTGGAGTACCCGGAGCCATCTTACACCCAAACAGTGCCTTCGAGACCTTGTACCTCTCAGTGTGAGACTGGGAAGCATAGAGTTCCTTCGGGCGAACCATAATGGTATGTGCATCCATGGACTCATGCTGTTTCTGAAGTTCCGGTGTCATAGAAGCAAGCATGATGCAAGTAGCTTCCACACTGTTAGTAGCGTGCTTCTTAACCGACTCCTCATTAGTAGCATCTTCGGGGTCCTTAGTTAAGGGTTTTTCCAAAACATAGCCAATGCCTTCATGTCTCAAAACGATTTTGAGGTTTCTTTCCCAGTCAATAAAGTTTGATTCGTCAAGTTTGTTTTCATTGATAAAACGAAGATTCAGTTTGTTCAACTATGATAATTATGGGAAGAATTTGAGTCAACTTTACATGATTCCGGTGCATCTTTTACCCCCGTTTATCCCACTTTTAGCACGTTTCTTGGTGATTTAGACCGTTTTAGGGGCAATATCGTGAATTATTAGCACGGGGAGTAAATCCGTCACTTTGATAGTTTACTACCTCTTTTTAGTGATATTGACCCTATTCCGAGCACTTTTACCCTCCGGAATGTTTTGGTTGTTTTTGGTTGTTGTGATGATGTAGGGTATTGGTGTCTCGAGAACCCGGAAGGCGAAGATTTATGATGATAAGTGTGATCAAGGTGCAAGAATGAGCCAAGAAAGAAGAAAGAATAGGAAAAGGAAGAGAAAGAGTTGGTGCCCGAGTGACTGTTCTGATTCAGAAGCATTTTGACCCATGATGGAGGCATTTTCTGGTCATGACTTCTTCATGAAAGTTGTAGAGAATTGAAAGAGCTTTCTAACGCATCTTGAATCACCCAAATCGGAGCTCGGATGAAGAAGTTATGAAGGTTTTACTGCAGCAGAAAAAATTCATCATGCGAAACGCACGTTTGGAGCTTTAAACGTGCGTTTGGACTGTTTTTTCTGCTGTACAGAGTGTTAGAGGCTGAAACGCACGTTTAGGAACCTTCCAAACGTGCGTTTGGCTCATTTCCTGCTATAAAAAGCTGCAAATTTCACAGAGAAGAGGGGAGACGCGAATGGAAGTAGTTTAAGATCAATTTGGGCGATTTCCTTCGTTTTTAGGAGTTAGAATTAGTGTAATATACCGTTAGAAAGCTCTTTCAATCCTCTCTTTGATTCTCTAACTCTTAGCTTCGATTTATAACATTTCATTGGGCAAAATTCGATCTTTTGTATTCAACTTTTGTGCTCTTCTTCTCCAAACTCGAATTTCTACACTTTAATGGTACATTTCTTCTCTCTTTTACTTATTATGTCTTTAATTCATTGTTTCTTTCATGTTTTAATTAGTATAATGAGTAGTTAATTCCTCCCCATAGCCGGGTCATGTGATATGTGATGAAATCACCCTTTGGGTGATGAAATTGGGAGTGGGTAGTGTGTTTTATTGTTGTTTCTTGCATGTTTCACGTCTTAGAACTTGTTATAACGGATTTGAGCTAGATTAGCTACCTAGGTCAAATATCACACACATCACTCTTGAGAGTTGTTCAGAGAGAGGGGTGTGGGAAAAGGGTTCTAGGATCGTGGTGTAGTCTCGGTTTAGTTGTTAAACCGAGCTCATCGTGAGGTTACTCGTTTATACGTTTAAGCGGCTCGAGTGCAAAACATGACTTGTTAGGAGAGAGTTGTTCAGACCTTAACATGGCATAAGGTGTTAGAAGAGAGTTGTTCGGACGCTAGCACCGGGTTTAGGAGTTCGCACCCGTGAAATTGAATGCAAGAGCTCGTTTGTTATATTGCACACTCCCGGTTTTGTCTATCCTCGGGGTTGAAATTAGTCATTTTGATCATGGTTCGGCTATGTCCCTTTCTCCCTTTAGACTTGTTAGTTTAATTTACTTTAGTTTAATTGAAGTGTACAAACATTCCAACAACTTGTTTGCCTAGACTAAGCAATAAGTTCACTTTGGTACTTACAAGCACATCTTCTCTCGTGGGATCGACCTCGGACTCCCGTAGCTTTACTCGCAATCGACCCGGTACATCGCCGGTTAGAGAGCTTGTTTAGTCACCGTTGTCTTGAGTATTTAATAAATTTGTTTGGTGAAAATAAAGCTCATCAAAATGGCGCCGTTGCCGGGGAACGGTGTGTGTTATTTGTGATATCTTGTAAGTGAACCGAAGGCTTGGGCCTAGGTTTTGTTTTATTGTTTTCTTGTTGTTTTCTGAGATTTTGCAGTTGTGCTTAAATGGAAGGATTTTTCAATCAATGGTACTCACCTGAACAACAATACCCTTACCAACCTCAGGCACCTGGGCGATATTATCAACAACAGGTTCATGCCTCATCCTCAATATCAGCAGCAGAGTAACCAAAGTTCATGGGCTTATCAGTGCCCTAGTGCATACCAAAGTCAAAATTATGGTTATTCGAGCTATGAGCCACAACATTATGAGGATTTTCAGTATGATCAGTTCCCCTCCATGCCACAAGAAGAATTCACTGACAATCAAATGGAGCAGTTGTCGAATCAATTGCAAGAGTTCGAGAAAGATATGCAAGAGTTCAAGAAGGATATGCAAGAGGTCGACAAAAGATTTGACTCCGACATAAGCAATCTTGGAGACCGGATGGGGAAATTGCTTGAGCGATGAGGCACGAGAAAGAGGAAGAGACTTGTGCAATAGAGGTGGTTAAGGAGGATGAGGTGCTCATTGAAGAAGTTCGGGTTGAGAGTGAGATTGATGATTCGAGTTCACTATGACGAGGTTTTCGAGCCGGACATTGATTTGGGGTCATTCATCACACCATCACATTCTATTGAAATATCTAATGATACCTTGGAAGAGTGTGTGGTGGAGCCAACCATCGTTATGACCGAGCAAGAATTCTTTGGTGATGAAACCCTCCGGGATCAAGAAACCGCAAGATTTTGAGATGGAAGCGGCGCAATTGTTGTCTACTACACCACCTTCCCATGATGTGCAAAATGATGAATTGACAAGAGAGTGTGGTGGATTCGATTGCGGTTGTTGATTTTGTGGAGATAGAGCCGAAAGAGAAAGCGGGATCGCCCATTTCACCATCACTCCCGATTGAAGTGTATAATGATGCAATTTTGGAGTGTGTGATGAAATCACATGAGCTTGGTATGACATCCGTGGTAGAGCTACCGGAAGAGTTGGAGATTATTAGCATGCCGGTCCCAGACTACTACACTCTTCCACAATGTGTTGAGGAGTATTATTCGATCGAGTTTGTGTACTCCCCGGTAGATGAAACTCACAAGATTCTTGAAAATGGACGACTACCATGGGATGGCAACTTCAAGAAGAAGAAGATAAAAGACTTTGAAAGGAAGGGACTCCCGAGTTGGCAAGAGGTGGCCTCGAGAGCCATGCGAGGTAAGTTCCTTGTGAACTCGTTTTTCCCTATGCTTGCTATTTTTGTTCTTCGAAGTTGTTGATCTTTTTGAGTTCGGATTTCGGTTGATAGTTTTTTGGTGATTTTTGATTGAAATAAAAATGTTGTCTTGAGTTAGTTTGAGTCTTTTGTGGTTTTGGTCCATTTAAGTGCCACTTGGTCGAGCCAACGACGTAAAACAAAGGCGCTTTGTGGGAGGCAACCCACCTTTTTTTGGTAATAATGTGTTTGGAGTGGTTTTTGGTTGCAAGAGGGGAGAGTTTTGTCTTGAAAAAGAGAGGTTGGGGTGAGAGCTTCCTTTTGGTTTTTGCTTTTTTGTACTTAGACGGGGATGTTTTTATGTGAGCCTCTGTGGCCTTATTTTATGCATGGATGCTCTGTGTTCCTTTTGATTATCATTACATCCAGTGCAATTCCCGTCTAGTATGGTTGATGTGCTTTGATACTTTGTCTGTGGCATGTCTTCTATTTTTATATATCTCGTATCTATCACCATCTTTTGGCACGTGGACTTTTCCCGTGCATGTGTTTGCCTTGGATTTTGTTTCTATGGTTTCGTATACTCGAGATGGAGCTTACTAGAAGATGTCACGTGGGCTAAAATGCGCCTTTCGCCGGGTTTTGGTCAAACAAGCCTAAGTCTTTTACTCTTTTTATCTCTCACACACCGAGGACAGTGTTTCGTTTAAGTGTGGGGTGGGAGACTTAGCCGTTTTCTTGTTTTCGTTGTTAAATGTGCTATAAATGTGGTATACTTGGCCTATGACCGGGCTCGAGTCGATTTTTGGGTAATTTTTAAAAAAATTTCAAGGGTCTTAACACCGTGTTGTATGTGTTATTTTCACATTTGAGTGGTGATCACTTTAGTCGGGATCCCGAACATGTAAATTGTGGTTTGATATTATCTTGAGAATGGAGTCTTATTAATTTCACGAAAGCTACACTTTGTGCACAATTTGATTGCTACCACCTCTCATATCACTAGTCTCGAGGCGAAATGTTTAAGGTTCACCTAAGTAGGACACGGGATGACGGTTCTGGCGTTCTTTTTGACCCTACCATAGCCAAATAAGCCTTAACCGGAACATTTTCCCTTCGTTGCCCATCTCAGCCTTGGTAGAATGGTCTGACCACCATTCGCTTATAGCCGTTTTGTTACTTAGTCAGAAACCTACCCTTGAACCTTATTTATGGTCACATTTCCTTCATTTTATACCCTACGAGTGAACTTAATCCTTTGTTAGACCACACTTGCTAAGGCAAGTGTGGGGTGGGGGAGATGATGTTTTTTGATTGGGTTGTTGTTTCTCGTTTTGAGCTATAAGGTGTTGAGGAACGTATGTAGGCTTGGTGTTCAGTGTTGAGCCAAAAGAAAAGAAAATCTCTTCTTCTATCTTTTCTCAAAAAAAAAAAAAAAAAAAAAAAAAAAAAAAAAAAAAAAAAAAAAAAAGAAAAACACGAACAATGGATGTATATAGAAATAAAGGTTGGAGTCAAAAGTGTTGAGCTCAAAAGTAACTTTCGTGATGTTAGAGTTGGGATAGTGAGATAGGTGCTAGTGTGCTCGGACTCACCTCATGACGCTTGAAACATAGTCGAGTTTGGCAATGAGTTCGGGTATGTTAGCATTCTATGGTTCCAAAAGTGTTAAAAATAATCAAAAAGGAGTTTTGGGGTGGTTTGTATGATAGAATTGAAGTGGTACATGGGTTGATTAGGTTCACTCGTACTTCTTTTTCTCCAGTTCCCAAAATATCCCTTTCGATTAACCGAAATTTCCCTAGCCTAACGTTATAACCCTTCAAGTCCTACCCGATCGTGTCCAAACTTAGTAAACTAGATTAGTGGAGAGGCTCGTGATTATGAAACGGTTGGTAGACTTTTGGTTGGGATTCAAGCCCCGACAATCATTTTGAGCATTTGGTTTTAGCTTGGCACCACACACACTCCATTTTCTTGATAATGTTGTACCAATGTGTTTATGTTCGTGTTTCTTACTTTGGGGACACCTCGAGAGTGTGAGTAGTAGCACCTACATCATAAAGTTGAATCCCTTGGTTTGTTTTAAAACGCCTACTTTACTCGAGGACGAGCAAAGGCTAAGTGTGGGGTGGTTGATGGGAGTCAACTTTACATGATTCCGGTGCATCTTTTACCCCCGTTTATCCCACTTTTAGCACGTTTCTTGGTGATTTAGACCGTTTTAGGGGCAATATCGTGAATTATTAGCACGGGGAGTAAATCCGTCACTTTGATAGTTTACTACCTCTTTTTAGTGATATTGACCCTATTCCGAGCACTTTTACCCTCCGGAATGTTTTGGTTGTTTTTGGTTGTTGTGATGATGTAGGGTATTGGTGTCTCGAGAACCCGGAAGGCGAAGATTTATGATGATAAGTGTGATCAAGGTGCAAGAATGAGCCAAGAAAGAAGAAAGAATAGGAAAAGGAAGAGAAAGAGTTGGTGCCCGAGTGACTGTTCTGATTCAGAAGCATTTTGACCCATGATGGAGGCATTTTCTGGTCATGACTTCTTCATGAAAGTTGTAGAGAATTGAAAGATCTTTCTAACGCATCTTGAATCACCCAAATCGGAGCTCGGATGAAGAAGTTATGAAGGTTTTACTGCAGCAAAAAAAATTCATCATGCGAAACGCACGTTTGGAGCTTTAAACGTGCGTTTGGACCTGTTTTTTCCATGGCTCAAACCGCTGTACAGTGTTAGAGGCTGAAACGCACGTTTAGGAACCTTCCAAACGTGCGTTTGGCTCATTTCCTGCTATAAAAAGCTGCAAATTTCACAGAGAAGAGGGGAGACGCGAATGGAAGTAGTTTAAGATCAATTTGGGCGATTTCCTTCGTTTTTAGGAGTTAGAATTAGTGTAATATACCGTTAGAAAGCTCTTTCAATCCTCTCTTTGATTCTCTAACTCTTAGCTTCGATTTATAACATTTCATTGGGCAAAATTCGATCTTTTGTATTCAACTTTTGTGCTCTTCTTCTCCAAACTCGAATTTCTACACTTTAATGGTACATTTCTTCTCTCTTTTACTTATTATGTCTTTAATTCATTGTTTCTTTCATGTTTTAATTAGTATAATGAGTAGTTAATTCCTCCCCATAGCCGGGTCATGTGATATGTGATGAAATCACCCTTTGGGTGATGAAATTGGGAGTGGGTAGTGTGTTTTATTGTTGTTTCTTGCATGTTTCACGTCTTAGAACTTGTTATAACGGATTTGAGCTAGATTAGCTACCTAGGTCAAATATCACACACATCACTCTTGAGAGTTGTTCAGAGAGAGGGGTGTGGGAAAAGGGTTCTAGGATCGTGGTGTAGTCTCGGTTTAGTTGTTAAACCGAGCTCATCGTGAGGTTACTCGTTTATACGTTTAAGCGGCTCGAGTGCAAAACATGACTTGTTAGGAGAGAGTTGTTCAGACCTTAACATGGCATAAGGTGTTAGAAGAGAGTTGTTCAGACGCTAGCACCGGGTTTAGGAGTTCGCACCCGTGAAATTGAATGCAAGAGCTCGTTTGTTATATTGCACACTCCCGGTTTTGTCTATCCTCGGGGTTGAAATTAGTCATTTTGATCATGGTTCGGCTATGTCCCTTTCTCCCTTTAGACTTGTTAGTTTAATTTACTTTAGTTTAATTGAAGTGTACAAACATTCCAACAACTTGTTTGCCTAGACTAAGCAATAAGTTCACTTTGGTACTTACAAGCACATCTTCTCTGTGGGATCGACCTCGGACTCCTGTAGCTTTACTCGCAATCGACCCGGTACACTGCCGGTTAGAGAGCTTGTTTAGTCACCGTTGTCTTGAGTATTTAATAAATTTGTTTGGTGAAAATAAAGCTCATCAGAATTCTCAACTATAAAGGCTATGATCCTTTTATTTAAACACCGGGATTATCTCCTTAAATCCAGGAAATTAACACGGACAAATCCAATCCTTGGAGGATACGAAATAAAAGTCCACAATGGACAAGGCACATGCATGCCTAGGGCAAAGCCCCTCTATATAAACGGTCCCAAGAACTACGAAGAGACTTGATTACTGAACGATTACATGATACGTGGCAACTTGGGATTCATAATCTCAGGCTCAGTCTAAAAATCACAAACACCACCCTCATTTTACATTTTGTTCTGGGGCTTATTCGTGGGTTAATTGTCACAAGGGAAAATACGGCCCGAATTTATACTCAGACAATTTTCAGCATCGTCAAGCAACAATATACATCAAATCATTTGCAATTATTAGACCATGGTCCATAAAAATAGCACATCAAAACAAGTTTAAAAAAAAGTTGAAACTCAAATACCACATAATGAAATACATTCAAAGTTCAAAAAGCACAAGGAGTGAAATTATTCTCCACGCATGTAGTCGGTTAGGTGTCGTAATTCGTAACTTTTCTTCTTTTTGCTGTTGTTTTCAATAAATTTTTAATGGGTTCTAAAGGCATCCTTACTTTTACTTCCGGCACCACATTACTTCCGATACCAAAAAAAATTACTCCGGCATCACGTTTATTTTTAATGAACGGACGTCAATGGCACTGACGTTGCTATTGAAAAGCAACGTCAGTGACACTGACGTTGTTGTTCAAAAACGAAAGTCAGTGGTATCGACGTTTACAGTATATAAGTGTCACAACTTAGAAACGTTAGGTCATTGACTTTCGTTTTTGAATAGCAACGTCAGTGTTCAATATCAACGTGAATGTCACTGACGTTCCGTTTATCAAAAAAAATCCAAAAATAGGTGTCAATAGTAAAAATGGAGTGCCTTAGAACCCCCTATTTTTAATTGTCGTTCGAGAAAAAGAGAAGTGAAATTCAAGTTTGAAATATTTGCTAAACTTTTTGGATCCACCCAAAATTTGATCCCGGCAAACAAAATTTATTCTATTTTAAAAGAAAGAGAAATGATTAGGCCATAACATTTCTCATAACACCAACTTTACATTATTGATAATAATGTAAAATGCATCAATTGATATAGATTATAGCACGATCGATGATGTATAATTGTGCAGTGTGATACATATTATACATCGTAGGTTGTGACCGTAACATTAGCCGTAATATTGCTCACTATCATCGTGGTGGTGGTGGAGAGATTTTAGCAAGCAATACGATTCGAAGAGAACATCATCGTAGTGGCAATAACAATCGGGGTATTCAAGTCATACTTCATCATCTACTACTTCGTCACAGTAATTATCCTCACATGATTCCGGCAGCTCCTTCTCATCATCATCTTCATCTTGATCATCGGGTAGAAGTGGAAGTGGAAGTAGAGGCTGCTCTTCCTCATCATCATCTTGATCTTGATCATCAGGTAGAAGTGAATCTGGATCATAGATGTTCCGAAGAGAATTCGGCATGCATCTATCTTCATCACGATAGCAAAAACATCTATCTAGGCAGACTACCCCTTTTGTGTGGCACTCTATAGTGAGCTGACACGGTTGAACGCCTCGTTTAATGCGTAGCGGCGGCTCTTCGTCTTCGCCTCGTTTAATGCATTTATCTTCTTGCCGGTAGCAAAACATCTTTCAGGGCAGATTACCCCTTTTGTGTAGCATTCAGTAGTGAGATCACATGGTTGGGGGCCACGTTTAATGCGTGACATAGTGACGAAATGGGACTTGATTCGGTCCCCTTTTCTACTTGTGGCTTGTGAGTCTTCAATCCCTTTTGTTGATGGACATAAATTTAAAAAAAATATTGGTTAAGTGAAATAAATTTTAAAAATAATTAAGAAAAATATCCTTCGACTATTGTTAAGTAATAAAAAATAGTTAGATGAAGAAAGGAGTTAAAATGATTTATATTTTGAAAAAAAAAATAAATAGTACTACTTATTTTCTGGGAGAGAGTAGTATTAAACACTTATTTAGGAAACAGTGTGATTCAACACATTTCCCTGCTCTGCGTTGATCACGTGACTTTATTGAAAATTGCTTTGACAATATCTGTATTTTCTTGTAGTGGTACACTAATGAAACATTGAATAAAACCATAACGTTAAGGGTCAGGAGCCCCACATTTTAGCCTGAGGGCAGACCTAAACCCCAGGAGGGGAGGTCGGTCTGGTTAGCTTCTCAGTCCAGCGCATGTCGGTCACTGCGCAACAGAACTGACCAAGCACGGTTCAGGCCATAACGGCTTGGGGGCCTCGACGCAGGTCGGCCAAAGCTATCCCCAGTCTTTAGCCCACGTGTTTATAATATCAGATAATTATGGAAAGAATTCTCAACCAAAAAGGCTCTGATCCTTTTATTTAAACACCGGGATTATCTCCTTAAATCCAGGAAATTAACACGGACAAATCCAATCCTTGGAGGATACGAAATAAGAGTCCACAATGGACAAGGCACAGACATGCCTAGGGCAAAGCCCCTCTATATAAACGATCCCAACAACTACGAAGAGATTTGATTCCTGAACAATTACATGATACGTGGCAAATTAGGATTCATAATCTCAGGCTCAGTCTAAAAATCACAAGCACAACCCCCGTTTTACATTTTGTTCTGGGGCTTATTATTAGGTTAATTGTCACAAGGGAAAGTACGGCCCGAATTTATACTCAGACGATTTCCAGCATCGTCAAGCAACGATATACATCAAATCATTTGCAATTATTAGACCATGGTCCATAAAAATAGCACTATTATTTTTAACATGATAGTTTTATATTTATTTTTGTATTTCCGTTTATAGCCCTTGTGGCTCACTATATAAACACTTTGTAATGGTTCGTGTTTTCCTAATGACAAATACATTGTTGTTCATCTAAATCTATCAAATGTGAAACATCAAAACAAGTTTAAAAAAAAAGTTGAAACTCAACTACCATGCACCTAATTTGAAATATATACATTCAAAGTTCAAAAAGCACAAGGAGTTCTTTTTGCTGTTGTTTTCAATAAATTTGTAATGGTATCTAGAGGCACCCTCACTTTTAGTTCCGGCACCACATTACTTTCGGTATGACAAAAAATTACTCCGGTATCACGATTATTTTTAATGAACGGAACATCAGTGCTATTGAAAACCAACGACACTGACGTTGTTGTTCAAAAACAAAAGTCAGTGGTACCGACGTTTACGTTACTAAAGTGTCACAACATGGAAACGTCGGGTCATTGACTTTCGTTTTTGAATAGCAACATCAGTGTTCAATATCAACATCAGTGTCACTGACGTTCCGTTTATCAAAAATATAAATCAAAATTAGGTGTCAATAGTAAAAACGGGGTGCTTTAGAACCCCCTGTTCTTAATTGTCGTCCGAGAAAAAGAGAAGTGAAATTCAAGTTTGAAATATTTGCTAAACATTTTGGATCCACCAAAATTTGAGCCCGGCAAACAAAATTTATTTTATTTTAAAAAAGAGAGAAATGATTAGGCATAACATTTCTCATAACACAAACTTTACATCATTGATAATAATATAATATCTATCAAATGATATAGAGTATACCATGCATGATTTATGATGTATAGTTGTGTAGTAATCGATACATACATATTATGCATCACTATGTTGTGACCTAATATTGGACGTAAGACTCGTCGTCGTCATCATCGTCATCATCAGGTGGTGGCTGAAGAGAGTTTGGCATGCAATACGATTCGAAGAAATGATCGTCGTAGAGGCAATAACAATCGGGGTATTCAAGACATACTTTATCATCTACTACCTCGTCACAGTAGATTCCCTCACATGATTCCGACGGCTCCACATCTTCATCCACTGGAAGTAGAGGCTGCTCCTCCTCCTCATCATCTTCATCTTGATTATCAGGTAGAAGTGAATCTGGATCATAGATGTTCCGAAGAGAATTCGGCATGCATCTATCTTCATTGCGATAGCAAAAACATCTGTCTGGGCAGACTACCCCTTTTGTGTGGCACTCTGTAGTGAGCTGACATGGTTGAACGCCCGTCTAATGCGTAGCGGCGGCTCCTCCTCGTCTTCAACCACAGAAGGTAGAAGTGAATCCGGATCATATATGGATCGGAGAGAATTCGGCATGCATTTATCTTCTTGCGGGTAGCAAAAACATATTCGAGGGCAGATTACCCCTTTTGTGTAGCATTCAGTAGTGAGATCACATGGCTGGGGGCCACGTTTAATGCGTGACATAGTGACCAAATGGGACTTGATTCGGTCCCCTTTTCTACTTGTGGCTTGTGAGTCTTCAATCCCTTTTGTTGATAGACATAAATTATAAAAAAAAATGGTTAAGTGAAATAAATTTAAAAATATCCTTAATGAAAAATAGTTAGATGAAGAAAAGAGTTTTAAATACTTTATTAGTAATTTAAAATGATTTATATTTCGGATGAAAAAAAAATAGTACTACTTATTTTCTAAAAGAGAGTAGTATTAAACACTTATTTAGGAAACAGTGTGATTCAACACATTTCCCTGCTCTGCGTTGATCACGTGACTTTATAGAAAATTTCTTTGAAAATACTACTACTCTTTTGAATCCCAGAGACATGTGCGCCCATTTTCATTGGGTTTTACATTTGTTTTCTTGCTATATTCAAATTGTAATTTGAGAGAAACATCACCTTTATATGGGGTGAGAAATAATTGAATTGATAACTCGAGTTAACTCTTTTAGGTTGTTGAAAATTCAATCTCACACCCATATAAGAAGAAATGCGCCATATTCAAAACCAAGGTTTTGAGGTGCAGAAGTGCATCTCTTAAGAATGTAGGTGAGACAATTACGAGTGCCCAATATGAGACACTTTAACATAGGCCAAACGAGGACGTACGACTGTATTTGGTTTAAGTAGTCACCGGATCCATTATGCGCCAAGTAGAACGTGCCGGATCGACCCGAGGTTGTGGGGCGTTACGGTTGATATCATATTCGACCGCCACACGGAAGTAAGTGTCACACTGTGAGAGATAGTGGAGGGGGCCGGAGGGAGTGGGGCTGTGAGATCGAGGCGATGAGCGCAACTATATATATATATTACTAGTGGGGGCCACCGTGTGATGCACGGTGTGCCCTCACTTTTTTTATGCACAGATTATAATTTTTATATCTGCAATAAATTTACTTTAGCAAAAATAAAGAAGATATCAACCTAATTCAATGCTTATAAAAACATTTAAACCATCATTTAGAGGTGACAATATGTCTGCGTGTTGCAGCAAGAAAGGTTACATGTGGGGAAAAAATCCTGAAGATCAAAATGCACATTCGTGCAAAAAAAGTCAAACCAGAGTTTCTGTGAACCAATAAAAACTACATAATAATAAAATTAAAATTTCCTTTGAGTGCGGTTTGAACTATTGATTTACGTAATTGGAAGTAACCAATTAGGTTTACGACGAAACCTAGAAATCGATCACTCGATCCAATTTGAGTCCCTCTACGGGATAGACCTCAACGTAAAAGCGAAGAGTAATGGCAGCAAGTGATTGAGTTCAGTAGTTCCTCATATCAAATTTGTTGACTCTAGAAATATAGTAATATGGAGAAGACAAATTTATTTCAAGCAACTCGAATAAATGAATTGTTAGTCGTAGACTATTATTCATGTCAGACTTAACCCTAACTAATACTAATAAAAAAAATAAAAAAATAAAAGGTTTCGGAAGATTTTCATTTTCTTATCTTTTATCGAAGTAAATTAACCGAAGGATAAATAAGATAAATGGGAGTTGGATCTCGTTTTTTATTTTTATGTATCTTTTATGTATCATAAATCGAATGAACATTCTCATTCCTTATATAATTTATACAATATTTTATTTTCTAGTAGTTTTTGTGGCACCGTACCAAATAATACGACTTTGTTTTACTTAACCAAAAAATTCTGAAGATCGAAATGCACCTTCGTGCACAAAAAGTCAAACCAGAGTTTCAGTTTACCAATAGAAACTACATAATTAAAATTTCCGAAACTTGAATCAGAGAATTGAATGCTTCAAATAAAAACCTTAGTGATAAACACGTTGATGTGATAACACCGTACCAAATCATACGACTTCGTTTTACCTAACAAAAAAAAAAAAAAAAGGAAAAGACAAAAATTTTGGTATAGCGACGACCAAAACGTCGCTAAAGCCGGACGACCAAACAGGCAAATTTAATAGTATGTACTAACTATATGATATATATATATATCAGTGCTTCCGCTTGTAAATGCTGCATGTACATATATATATGTCAGTGCTTCAGCTTGTAAATGCTGCATGTATCTATTTTTTTTTTACTAAGTGAAATCGATACAGATAACGAACTGACTCATGACTCTGGGGAGAAATTGCAATGTAAAAAAGATTAACTTATATTGTAACAAGAAGAACAAAATTAACCAATTGCCATGAAGCAAAAAAGAAAGAGATAAGTGGACATAGCCATTTCCAATTAATCTCCTGTAGATTGCTTTCTGTACTTCAAAATTGTTAATTTATAGTGGTTAATTGTCACAAGGGAAAATACGGCCCGAATTAATACTCAGACGATTTCCAGCATCGTCAAGCAACGATATACATCAAATCATTTGCAATTATTAGACCATGGTCCATAAAAATAGCACTATTATTTTTAACATGATAGTTTTATATTTATTGTTGTATTTCCGTTTATAGCCCTTGTGGCTCACTATATAAACACTTTGTAATGGTTCGTGTTTTCCTAATGACAAATACATTGTTATTCATCTAAATCTATCAAATGTGAAACATCAAAACAAGTTTTAAAAAAAAGTTGAAACTCAACTACCATGCACCTAATTTGAAATATATACATTCAAAGTTCAAAAAGCACAAGGAGTTCTTTTTGCTGTTGTTTTCAATAAATTTGTAATGGTATCTAGAGGCACCCTCACTTTTAATTCCGGCACCACATTACTTTCGGTATGACAAAAAATTACTCCGGTATCACGATTATTTTTAATGAACGGAACATCAGTGCTATTGAAAACCAACAACACTGACGTTGTTGTTCAAAAACAAAAGTCAGTGGTAAAGACGTTTACGTTATTAAAGTGTCACAACATGGAAACGTCGGGTCATTGACTTTCGTTTTTGAATAGCAACATCAGTGTTCAATATCAACATCAGTGTCACTAACGTTCCGTTTATTAAAAAAATAAATCAAAAATAGGTGTCAATAGTAAAAACGGGGAGCTTTAGAACCCCCTATTCTTAATTGTCGTCCGAGAAAAAGAGAAGTGAAATTCAAGTTTGAAATATTTGCAAAACATTTTGGATCCACCAAAATTTGATCCCGGCAAACAAAATTTATTTTATTTTAAAAAAGAGAGAAATGATTAGGCATAACATTTCTCATAACACCAACTTTACATCATTGATAATAATATAATATCTATCAAATGATATAGAGTATACCATGCATGATTTATGATGTATAGTTGTGTAGTAATCGATACATACATATTATGCATCACTATGTTGTGACCTAATATTGGACGTAAGACTGTTCGTCGTCATCATCGTCATCATCAGGTGGTGGCTGAAGAGAGTTTGGCATGCAATACGATTCGAAGAAATGATCGTCGTAGTGGCAATAACAATCGGGGTATTCAAGACATACTTTATCATCTACTACCTCGTCACAATAGATACCCTCACATGATTCCGACGGCTCCTCATCTTCATCCACTGGAAGTAGAGGTTGCTCCTCCTCATCATCATCATCTTCATCTTGATTATCAGGTAGAAGTGAATCTGGATCATAGATGTTCCGAAGAGAATTCGGCATGCATCTATCTTCATTGCGATAGCAAAAACATCGTCCGGCGTACTACCCCTTTGTGTGGCACTCGTAGTGAGCCGACATGGTTGAACGCCTCGTCTAATGCGTAGCGGCGGCTCCTCCTCGTCTTCAACCACAGAAGGTAGAAGTGAATCCGGATCATATATGGATCGGAGAGAATTCGGCATGCATTTATCTTCTTGCGGGTAGCAAAAACTTATTCGAGGGCAGATCGCCCCTTTTGTGTAGCATTCAGTAGTGAGATCACTTGGTTGGGGGCCACGTTTAATGCGTGACATAGTGACCAAATGGGACTTGATTCGGTCCCCTTTTCTACTTGTGGCTTGTGAGTCTTCAATCCCTTTTGTTGATAGACATAAATTATATTAAAAAAAAATGGTTAAGTGAAATAAATTTTAAAAATAAATAAGAAAAATATCCTTAATGAAAAATAGTTAGATGAAGAAAAGAGTTTTAAATACTTTATTAGAAATTTAAAATGATTTATATTTCGGATGAGAAAAAAATAGTACTACTTATTTTCTGAGAGAGAGTAGTATTAAACACTTATTTAGGAAACAGTGTGATTCAACACATTTCCCTGCTCTGCGTTGATCACGTGACTTTATATAAAATTGCTTTGAAAATACTACTACTCTTTTGAATCCCAGAGACATGTGCGCCCATTTTCATTGGGTTTTACATTTGTTTTCTTGCTATATTCACAAATTGTGAATTTGAGAGAAACATCACCTTTATATGGGGTGAGAAATAATTGAATTGATAACTCGAGTTAACTCTTTTAGGTTGTTGAAAATTCAATCTCACACCAACATAAGAAAAGTGCCTCATATTCAAAACCAAGGCCATGAGTGAGAAGTGCGCATCTCTTGAAGAATGTAGGTGAGACAATTTACGAGTGCAATGAGACACTTTAACATAGGCCAAACGAGGACGTACGACCGGTTTAAGTAGTCACCTGGATCCATTACGCTCAAGTAGAACACCGATCGACCCGAGGTTGTGGGGCGTTACGGTTGATTTCATATTCGACCGCCACACGGAAGTAAGTGTCGTCACACCGCGAGAGATAGTGGAGGGGCCGGAGGGAGTGGGGCTGTGAGAGGCGGTGAGGGCAACTATATATATATATATATATATATATATATATATATATATATATATATATATATATATATATAAATGAGTTCATATACATACCTATTGATCCACGCTTACCGTACATACTACTAAAATAGTGCATCCGATCACTATTTTAGTGCACCTGGTTATTGTTTGAGTGCACCTAGTTAATGAAGCGGGGGAAATCGCTATTAGGTAATACTAAACCTAACTAAACCCGCTCCTCAATTTGTAGTTGACCGAAACAATAACATTGCGCACTAAAATAGTGATCGATGCACTATTTTAGTAGTATGTACGGTAAGCATTGATAAGTATGGTATGTAGTAACCCAACCCTATATATATATATATATATATATATATATATATATCAAGTGCTTCCGCTTGTAAATGCTGCATGTACATATATATATATCAGTGCTTCAGCTTGTAAATGCTGCATGTATCTCTTTTTTTTTACTAAGTGAAATCGATACAGATAACGAACTGACTCATGACTCTAGGGAGAAATTGCATTGTAAAAAAGATTAACTTATATTGTAACAAGAAGAACAAAACTAACCGATTGCCATGAAGCAAAAAAGAAAGAGATAAGTGGACATAGCCATTTCCAATTATTCTCCTGTAGATTGCTTTCTGTACTTCAAAATTGTTAATTTATAGTGGTAAGAAGATGTCCAAAAAAAATCTACTTACACTAAAGACAAGAGTAATTGAGACGACAAACAAAACAAAATGATACAATTGGACGGTAGAATATAAAATTTTATATAGCGACCGATTACAGAACTAGCTGATACAAAGAAAAGTAACCAACATGATATTATATTTTTAAGAAACGCTTAGGGGATACAGGATTGTTATATTAACTGATTCAAATTAAATTTGAAATAAGAGAACACATGAATGTAAACACACAAGAATTTTGACAAAATGTCTTGCGACCATGTAAAGGAAGATTTTAATAAACAAATGACCAAATTGAAATCAATATAAGCAAACATTGCATGCATATTTTTGCATCAGAATTAGGGGCGACAGCGGGATTTTTTATTAAGAGTCAAGACATGACACAAGACTCAAGTCCAGACAATGGTGGTTCAGACACAATTCAAATAAAAACAGATCGACCTAAGATTTAAAAATGGAGAGATAAGGCTGGAAATTGGAGTGATAAGGTTGAAATTCAAATACAGCAAGATGTGTGAAGTGATAAGTCTACCTAGAGCCATAATCTCTTAAATAAAGAGTTAATTTATCTCAAGAATATTTTCAAGAGTATGATTCAATTATTCAGTCAAAAGTTAGGTTTATCTCTTAGATTTGATTCAAAAATAAAGTCGGATAATGCAAATAAAGTCTGGTATTGTTCAGACTCTCTAGAGAACTTGTATAAATTCAGGCATCAGGCACTTGAGAAGAATGCGAAAGAAATACAATTTTACCTTTGTTTTGTTCTTTGTTCTTCACTGCAAAATCTGTTTTTCCCATTCTCCATTGCTCTTTGCTGTGTTTCTGTGTTTTATTATGGTATCAGAGCCAAATTCTGTCTAGAACACACACAAACAAACAAACAATTCACAAACAAATTAAATCCAAACAATCAAAAGCAGTCATACAGATCACACAACAATCAAAACTCATCAAATACAGTATCAGCTTGCAAACAAACAAACCACAGAAAAATCAAACAAATCACAGATCTCAAGCACAATGGCAACACTCTCACTGAATGTCAGCAATTTCATCACACTGAAATTGACCCAAAGCAACTATCCTCTTTGGCGAGAACAAGCTCTAGCCCTTGCAGAAAGTCAAGATCTTGTAGGACACCTCACAAATGAAGATCCATCACCAGAAAAACTCATCAAAAGCACAGGACCAGACAATTCAGAAATAACCACAGAGAATCCTGAATACCAAAAATGGAAGAAATCTGACAGGCTACTCAGAGGGTGGATCATTGGATCACTTTCTGAAGAATCACTAGGTATAGTGATAGGACTGGACACATCACTGGCTGTATGGACAGCACTCAAAGATGCATATGCACAGGATTCACAGGAACGAGAGTTCACCCTCAAACAGCAGTTGACCTACCTAAAAAAGGATGAAAACAAAACCATTGCAGAACATATAAGGAGCTTCAAAGGAATATGTGATAGCCTTGCAGCTATAGGCAAACCAGTGGGTGATTCTGAAAAAGTCTATGCCCTTCTTACTAGTCTTGGACCAAGCTATGAAACCTTCACTACAACCATGCTAAAACCCCCAAGACCTACTTACACAGAATTAGTTTCCCATTTACAGAACCTGGATCAAAGAAGAAGTTGGTTCTCCTCAGTCTCAACCCCATCCTATCAACAACCCTCTCAACAGATGGCCTTCTATGGTCAGAATCAAGCTAAGTCTCAGTCCAACTACAGATCACCAGCAACACAAACCAACAGGTTTGAATCATCTGGAAGAGGTTTTCAAGCACAACAGTCTACAGGCAATTATTCTGGTACAGGCAACTATTCAGATAACAACACACAAAGGAGACCCCCTCCACCAGGAGAAAGGAGGATGACTGTGGAAGAAAGAGAGCAGTATCGAAGTGAGAGATGCCAATACTGTGGAGTCATGGGTCACATAGCAAAAATCTGCTGGTGGGTTCCAAAGAAAGACCAGCAGAACAATCAACTACCACAAGCATTGGCTGCCCTCACCCTGGACACATCAATTGCAGACACTGAATGGACAGTGGACACAGGTGCCTCTCACCATATGACAGGTAAATCAGGTATGCTTCATAATCTTCATAGACCTTTTGGTTCAGACTCAGTTATAATAGGCAATGGCACCACACTACCTATCACTGCAATAGGACAGTCTCAACTCAAACAAAAGCACACAACACTGCCCTTAAAAGATGTATTACTAGTTCCTCAACTCACAAAAAATCTGTTATCAGTTAGCCAACTTACCACTGATCAACCTGTGATATGTGAATTCACTAATGAAAATGTTTTTGTTAAGGAACCAACAACAGGTCAGACACTGACTACAGGGAAAAGAAAGGGTGACCTGTATGTACTTGAAACAGCACCTGAATTACACTACTCAAACAGATTCAGGTCAGGCTCAAGTGAACTATGGCACCAAAGGCTAGGCCACACACAGATGGGGACAGTTCAAACTCTGAAAGCAAGAGGTTTAATAGATGTTATTGGAAAAATAAAGACAGACCACATTTGTGAGAGCTGTCAATTAGGGAAACTAAGTAAACTACCTTTTTTTGATTCTGAAAACATTAGCACTGCTCCTTTTGAAATAATACACTGTGATCTATGGGGACCTGCTCCCATTAGATCTATTGGTTGCTTTAATTATTATGCAAGTTTTGTGGATGATTTTTCAAAATTTACTTGGATTGTTCCATTGGTGCACAAGTCTGATTTCTTTCAAGCATATATAAACTTTGAGAATTATGTACATAGATAGTTTGACAAACATATTAAGGTGTTCCATTCAGACTGTGGAGGTGAGTTTGTTAATAACAAAATGAGTGATCATCTTCAGACTAATGGCATTTTGCATCAATTATCTTGCCCTCACACACCACAACAAACAGGGATTGTAGAAAGAAGACATAGGACCATAAGGGAACTAGGGATGACCATGATCTTTCACAGTAAACTACCTCTATTCCTATGGACAGAAGCATTTGCCACTGCTGTGTACATTATGAATAGGACACCTTGTGCCTCCTTAAACTCTGAGTCACCTTATCATAAACTCTACAATAAAGATCCCAGTGTATTCATCCCTTAGGGTGTTTGGAACAAGGTGCTACCCCTACACCTGGGACACAAGACAGAACAAATTTGATCCAAAAACTGTACCCTGTGTCTTCATAGGTTACAGTATGCAACATAAGGGGTACAAATGCTACCACCCCACAACTAGGAAGATAATCATCTCCAGGCATGTAGTTTTTGATGAAACCCTATTTCCCTACAAGACTCAAGACTCACCAAATCCCATACCTCCTCACTCCAATCCCCTAAGTACTTTTGAAGATTGGATTCAGTCCACATCAGGTCACACACCACACTTTCATCCACACTTACCCCAGTCAGACAGTGTCACTCCCACAACCAATTTGGACATTCCCATTCCTCAACAACAAAATGCAGCAGATGCACCTACCACTCCACCAGATCATACAAATCCCACTCTAGGATCCCCCACTCCTTCAACACCAACATCTGAACCTTCCACACCAACCTCCATAAACAACCTGGTCACTGACTTGGACACCATATCTCAAGACCAACCTACTCCAAACTCAACAACACCACAATCTGATTCAGTAAACTCAATGCCACCCATCTCTCCATCCTCAGACACTGATCCCACTGTTCCTGATCCCAACCTCTTAAGCACTCACCCTATGACCACCAGGGCACAACATGGAATCCTCAAACCAAACCCAAAATATGCTCTCACAGTGTCTAACTTCCCTACTATACCTAGGGAACCAAGAACTGTCACTGAGGCACTCAAACACCCTGGTTGGAAGACTGCAATGATGGAAGAACTACAAGCTATTCACCAAAATCAGACCTGGGATTTGGTCCCCAGAACCCCACAAATGCACATAATTGGTTCCAAATGGGTGTTCAAAGCCAAACTCCACCCTGATGGATCCCTTGAGAGACTTAAGGCTAGACTTGTGGCTAAGGGCTACAATCAAGTAGATGGAGTAGATTATACTGAAACCTTCTCTCCAGTCATCAAACCTGGCACCATTAGACTTGTCCTAGCTGCTGCACTTAGCCAAAATTGGGTCATTAGACAATTAGATGTTAAGAATGCCTTCTTACATGGACTTGTCCATGAAGACATATACATGTCCCAGCCCCCTGGTCTAGCAGATTCTCAGTTCCCTACACATGTATGCAAATTGAGAAAGGCCCTCTATGGCCTCAAACAGGCCCCAAGGGCCTGGTTTGACAGATTCAGCTCATTCCTTATTACTTATGGGTTTTACTGCAGTCTTGCTGACCCCTCACTGTTTGTATTTCATTCAGAGTCTGGTTCTTTGTTTTTATTGTTATATGTGGATGATATGTTGTTAACTGGATCCAATGCTCAACTGGTATTCTCATTTATTACATTATTACACACTGAGTTTGCTATGAAAGACCTAGGCACTTTACATCATTTTCTTGGAGTGGAAATTTTCTATGCAAGTCCCAACATGCATCTGTCCCAGACACACTATGCTCTCACCATTCTGGAAAGAGCAACAATGGTGGACTGCAAACCTATGGCTACCCCCCTGGAGCTCAAGCCCCAACCTCATGCTGAGTCACCTCTCCTAGAAGACCCCACTTATTACAGGCAACTCATTGGTGCACTCCAATATCTGACCTTTACAAGGCCAGACATTGCCTACAGTGTGAACTATGCATCTCAATTCCTTCAGTCTCCCACTCAAGTTCATCTAAAATTAGCTCACAGGATCCTCAGATATGTCAAGGCCACATTGGACCTAGGCTTACAATTCACAGCAGCTAATACATTGGCCCTTACAGCCTACTCAGATGCTGACTGGGCAGGCTGCCCTGTAACTAGGAGGTCTACAACCGGTTTCTGCACCTTTCTAGGCCAGAATCTCATCTCCTGGTGTGCCAAGAAGCAGCCCACAATCTCCAGATCAAGTACTGAAGCAGAGTATCGTGCATTGGCAAACACAGCAACAGAACTCACCTGGCTGCAATATCTCACTCAAGACCTACAGCTTGGACATTCAGTCACGCCTACAGTATATTGTGACAATCTAAGTGCATTGTACCTCACAGTTAATCCAGTTTTTCATGCTCGAACTAAACATATTGAGTTAGATTATCACTTTGTGCGAGAGAAAGTGGCTCAAGGAAAACTTGTCACTAAACACATTCCTGCTCACCAACAAGTGGCCGATTTGTTCACTAAACCAGCCACCAAGTACCTCCTTCATCAATTCCTCAACAAACTCTGCCTTCACCCCAGGCCCAGTTTGAGGGAGGGTATTAAGAGTCAAGACATGACACAAGACTCAAGTCCAGACAATGGTGGTTCGATCGACAAAATGGAGAGATAAGGCCGGATAATTCAAATGACAACAGATCGGCCTAAGATTTGAAAATGGAGAGATAAGGCTGGAAATTGGAGTGATAAGGTCGAAATTCAAATACAGCAAGATGTGTGAAGTGATAAGTCTACCTAGAGCCATAATCTCTTAAATAAAGAGTTAATTTATCTCAAGAATATTTTCGAGTATGATTCAATTATTCAGTCAAAAGTTAGGTTTATCTCTTAGATTTGATTCAAAAATAAAGTCGGATAATGCAAATAAAGTCTGGTATTGTTCAGACTCTCCTAGAGAACTTGTATAAATTCAGGCATCAGGCACTTGAGAAGAATGCGAAAAGAAATACAATTTTACCTTTGTTTTGTTCTTTGTTCTTCACTGCAAAATCTGCTTCCCTCCGTTTTCCATTTC
This sequence comes from Gentiana straminea, assembly GCA_036785695.1. Classification (NCBI taxonomy): domain Eukaryota; kingdom Viridiplantae; phylum Streptophyta; class Magnoliopsida; order Gentianales; family Gentianaceae; genus Gentiana; species Gentiana straminea. Next base: position 1,126,036 of record JAVUPR010000273.1, read on the forward strand.
TCCATTGCTCTTTGCTATGTGTTTCTGAGTCAATTTCACACACACACACACACACACACACACACACACACACACACACACACACATATATATATATATATATATATATATATATATATATATTTTATTAATAAGACACAATTAATTTAGAGTTCCGATAACAATGACACAATTATCTTTTCATTGAGATAATTGTGGATGTCGTCTCTTGGGGGCGACTCATAATTTTGACCGCCTTGATCGCATATTGCAACACCTGTCACATCCGTAATCCGTAGAGGATTCTGATTGGTCCTCTTGGCGGGGTTGGCAGGTATTACGGTCTTTCTTCCGGTCATGTTGATGTCATAGGAAAGCTTGTAGAACAATCAAAGTGATAATGCAACTCTTGAAAATGCAGGCTTGAAGAACTGGTGGAGCTGATGAAGATTTTGACAAGAACTTGATGGAGAACTTGGTTTAAGCAAAGTTCAAAGCTTTGGTAATGAATCCGTAAAGCTTGCAACAAACTTGAAGAAGCCGTGCCAGATTCGTGGAACTTGACAGAAATTTGGGAGATTTCGGCAAAGATTCGTGGAATCAATTCTTTGCGAGATTCCGACAAAGATTCGTGGAATCAATGCTGAATCTGGTGAATCTGACGTGATTCTGGGTTTTTAGAGCTGAAAAAACCCTCAGTCTGGAAGCTTGAAGTCGCCGAAACCGGCGTAAAGACAATTTTTAGGCTGCAATTTTGACCGGAAAAATGCTAAAAAGCGTAAGTCCTGGTAACGAAGGCAACTGATAATGTTGGAATTATCACAAACAAGTTTGGAAGTGTTTGACGGTGGATATCTGGCTAAAGTGTTTGATTTTGCCAGTGGTGCACGGCGGTGCTTAGACCTGGGCGGTTCCGGGTCCAAATCCGGGTCGGACCCGGCGGTTCCCGGTTCCGAACCGGCGGTTCCACGGGTCCGGCGGGTCCACGGGTCCACGTGGGTCCACTAACCGGCGGTTCCACGGGTCCAACCCGGTTCTAGGTTCCACCGGACCCGCCCGCCCCCGGAACCGGCCGAAAAGCGGCGGTCGAACCGGCCCGGAGGACCCGAACCGGCGGTTCTATGTTTTTTCATTTTTTTTTCCTGTTTTTCTTTTTTTTTCCTTTTCTTTTCTCCAAGTTGGACCACCTTGAATCCAACGTATATTATTTCAAAATTTTGAATATTTATTTTTTATCAATGTCACCATCATTTATTTTCTTAGCAATTCTTTTATTTATAAATAGTGTTGTTATTTAATGTATAAAATATACCATAAAATGTTGGAAAGTCTATTTTTGATTAAAAATATATTGTGACACTAGTGTCACAACATACTAATATATTGCTTTTTACTATTACTTTTTGGCCGAAATATATTGTGACACTTTGACTTATCAAATACTACTACTATTTAAATTATTATGACAAGGAAGAGCACGTGCTAGTGTTTAGCAACCAATAATTTTTTTTTGTAACACTTATTCAATACACAACATACTAGTGTTTAGATTTATGAAATTATAAAATAAATTATATAAAACACATAAAACTTGAATGACAATTTTTTTTAAATGTTACAAAATATGACACTACTAGAAAAAGGGTTTATTGTGAGGAAAAAATTGTGAGAGCATGCAAATCCTCTCACAAAAATCATATAATTTAAATTTTTTATGAGAGTAAAAGATTTATATAGCTAATTGATGTACTTTTAGTTATAAACTCTCTATTCCCGTCACTTTTTGTATAATATCCCATCATTATTTACACACTAAAATGATCCTCTCATTAACAAATTTATTTTTTCTTAAATTTTTTAAAATAATGATACAGACACAACCGTTGTGTCACATAAGCGACACGACTGTCATTTGCACCGTTGACAAAAATAAGTCTAAATTGATCATGATATACACCCATCATAATCAAAGATGAAGATGATCATTTTGTTATTCGTTGTGACACAATCGTTAACCCATATCATACCATTTTATTTATGTTTTAAAATTTGGAGACCCAATGATAAATTTTTTTAGTGATACAGGCGGCAAACCTTCCCTCCATTTATTTGGAGAACAATTTGCAAATATAATAACCCCCCCCCCCACACACACACACACACACACACACACACACACACATATATATATATATATATATATATATATATATATATATATATATATATATATATATATATATATATATATAATAATAATAATAATAATAATAATAACATAAATTAAACAAACCAAAACAGGAGAAAAATAAAAGACCAAATTTGTTCCGTCAAAATATCTTCACCCTCTGAACGCAGTTCTTCCTCCGTTCTTCAGTCGTCTAAGAAGATTGTGGCTTTTATGTTTGATATAAATGTTATTCATATGTCCTATTTCTCACAATCAATTGACCGATTGTATTTATTCATTTTGATCTAATCATTAGGGTTTGGTACGCAGCAGCATCGGTGAGCTTCAATTGCAACCACAAATCAAGGATTAGTATAATCAAATCAACCTAGTAGCATTCTTCCTACCATGTCTAAGAATCATTCAATTAAGGTAACAATAATTTTGTGTCGGATTGATATTTTGGTGTTGGGTTTGTAATTTTTTTTCGTCTTTTACTTCTCTAATGAGAAAGGGTGCCTATGATGATACAGAGATATGTGCTTTCTTAGGCTATGCAAAAATGTCTTTTTTGTCTATTTTGAGCTATTCGGTGGAAAAAATTGTTTGTCTTGAAAATCTCACTGGATACTTCCCTTGATTTGGATGAATTTTGTACAGTTTGGTCCAAATCGTGCAATTTCTAGGCTTTAAATGAAGTTTTTGGCTTGAAAGACTCGTTCTTTATCCTTATAAGCTATAACTATATGTTAGTAACCGTTGGAGCTTTCTTCATGGTGGTTGAACTGAATCTGAATAACTCTCTACTCGTTTAGAAAAGATGGATATATTGATATATTGATATTGTGGCATTTTACACTCTTGGCTGAAGTCATATATAGTTAACTATTTATAGCCTCATAGTGCTAAAGCAGGCCATAGATTCCAACTCTGTAACTTAGATGTGTGTAAAGTGGCTACAACTTGTTGCTTAATACATATCCGAAAACCTTAATCTGTCTAACAGTGTTGGATAAAATATGAAGAAGATGAAGACACATCTGTTCCGACCGCGATTGGGATCCGGTGATTCCATAAATTATGAAAAGAGGGGAATTCTTACTGGTGTTTATAGCATCGGGCTGGAGACGGCCAAAATGCATATCCCATTAACAACACCGCTAAAACAATTCTCACATTACTCCTCTTTATACACAACTGCTAATACCCATTATCATGAAGGGAAATTATTGATAAAAGGGAAAAAAAAAAAGGTTTCTTGGTTTTCTGTTCATTATTGATTCTCAGTTAGTCGGTTGTTTGACGTTTTGTATAGTAGTATTTAAAATTGAAGGGAATAATATGTTGTTTATCAGTCATTGAAAGTGAGTTTTTTCATATTATCAATCTTTTTGTACATCTTATAAAGAACACAACTTCATTAAATTATTGTTTGTAACTTACCTTTTAATGCTCTAACCCATGTATCTTGTGAGTTGTGATGTAGTTGTATCAAGAGTTGGTTACAATGGTATGTATAACGTTCAAACTTTTGATTTCAGTGAAATGACAAGTGACGACACATCGTAAGACAAAAAGAGCCAGAATAGGTTATAGGTACTATTTAATTTTTTATATTCCATGCATGACATTGCTTAACATTTTATTTTTTTATTATCAGTACCAAAGACGGTAGTGGGTTTTCTATGGCATTATTTCTTCGATTTCGTCGGGTTTCTGTGGCGTAATGTTAGGTTGTGCTTTGTGAATTGGTAGGGAGTGAACATTGCACTCAAATAGGGCTCTCAAATCCTTCCTACAGATAATAATTTGTTGGATAACCTTGGCTTTCAGAAGGTTATAATAGAGAAGGTCATCCAAGATTGCAGATTATACATTGTATTGTGTAAGCATATAAAGGTAGATAGTGACAATTTTATTTGTTTAAAGTTCTTGCATAATTTTCGTTAAATTATTGATAAGTCTTTCATTTCCTCTTCATTTCTCTGTTTACGTGTTTGTTCATTTCCACTTCCTTTCTCTATTTACATGTTTTTTCTGATCTCCGTAAGTATTTTGGTTTTTATGAGTTATGAGCAGTTACTATCCAAAGCTCATAAGGGATCACAAAAAGATGGAGCCTGAAACTTCTAACTATGTCCGTGCTGCAGAAGAAAAAACAGTAAACAATGAATCTTCTCTATTTGGTTAGTGAATGCTCATAGCTTTGTCGTTGTTTTCCTCATTATGAAGGTTTGCTGTCACAATTACTTATTGCTTATGCCTTTTATTTATTTGTTTCCTTCAGCCGACCTTTTTTTTTCTTCTCGATCTTAATTGATTTTCTAAATATTGTTGTTCTGTTTGATGTTTGGTATCATTTTGTAATATGGACTATGGAGGAATCATGTGCTTAAATTCTTCTTTTTGTTTGTCCTTACGATCATCGGTGATACGCTTGGTGGCAGCAGTTTCAATCATGTGCGTAAATTCTTCTTTTTGTTTGTCCTGCCTTTTTTTTGCCGCAGGTTCTTGGAGGCGCTTCCATTCTCCGTAAGTTGTTTGATGGCCTTTTGAATCGGAGTAATTGGCTTTGGTCATTTGGCCTTTTCTAAATCATGGTAGAAGCTTTGCATACTCTATTGTTCAATGTAGTCAAGAGCCTTAAAATATTTGTCAATAACTAAAACGTTGATATTCTGGGAATCACAAGATTATATAGTTGTTGTGCAATTGTGCGTATAGCTGCGTACATAGGATTTTGCACATTTATCTTTCTGCTACATAATTTCCTTACAATTTCTTTAGTGTTCAACAAGCGAAATTGACATCTACTCAAGCAGCATAAGCAATTGGGACAAAAGCGAATGAAACCAGATGGATAGGAGGCCTAATTGAGTAACCGAGACACGAGATCCTTTTTGTCATTTGTGTACATATTTGTTGTCTCTTTTGAAGCAGCTACGACTGGAGCTGAGCCGAGAATCCTTGGTAGCTACTCACATTATAAAGGTAGTTTTTTGGTGGACTAATACTCTTATATCTACGAGAAGATTTGGGTGGCTAATGTTTTTTATTATGGGCATTCGGTATTGACATCTTTTGATATGATCTTCTAAATAACCTGCATGCTATTTCTTTGTATCAGTTTTTGAGGCATATGTTTATGTTCCCTTACCATGCTGCTGTAAGTGTGCCGTATCTTGATTCTTACATTGTTTACTTCATATGGTTCCTGGAATATGATTGCTGCAGTGTTGTGATTTTGATCTATATCAAACATGGAAATTTGCTCTACCCTTTTTCTTTATGATTCGGGAATCTTTGGTTTATACTGAACGATGGTTTCGCAAAACAATGGTGTAGAAATATCGATTCGATTTGGGAATATGTTTGTAGATGTGTCTTCTTTTGTCTTCTATCTGCTGAATGTTTTTTTCTCTCTTCCCTGATGAAGAACATTTGAAGTACATATATTTCAATGTGGATATTAGCTGCTATTGAAAAATAAAATTCTGGTTGTTCTTTTCTGATTTATCATTGTAATGCAATTTATTCAACTGCTTTTATGATAAGATGTTGTTTGCTGATGCATTCATATATTTGCATATGCTCCTGATTCAACCCCCTCCCCATTTTTCTTTAAGATTTGCATATGCTCCTGCATCTCTTCATCATTTCATCTAGGTAGTTGTTCTTGGGTTTTCATGCTACTACCATTCAAGATTATGAGGATTCAAATGTAGTGTTTTTTTTTTTGCAGAAATCTTGTTGTACCACCGGACTAGATTTGTCATCGAAGCTGTCAAGGTTCCAAGCTGTACACTTTTACCATTGCTAGTGCAGAACCCGGATCATCATGGGCAAAACCACCTGTAAAGCTCAAGAAAGTAACAAGAGCAAGTGGTATTGTTTTTCTTTAAAAAAAATTTTTTTGGTGAAACATGAAAAAATGTTTTTAAAAAGTTGAATATCTATTGAATATGTTCTGTTTTGATGTCATATGACTGCATGCATTTTACTACGAAATCACTGTGAATTTGTTTCGGAGCATATAGTCCAAGTTATCAAAACAGAACATATTTTGTAAATTCTCAACTTTTCAGGCATACTTATTTAAATCTTTTTTTTTTTTCCGGATGAACATATTATGTCAAGGTTAGTTTCTAATTTATTCTAGTTGATTTTTTTTTTCTTTTGGTGTATAAATGGCATCATGAAAAGTGGATCTGTTAAAGTAGTAGATCTTCATATTGGTTCAAATCATTAAGCATTGAGATTTTATTGCATATTGTGGTGACAGTTTTTAAAAAACTATAATACCATCCATTTATTTGCAGTCGGTGTAGATGAAAATGATGAAACTATGGGTGTGGACTCATGATGAGAAATTTGCAACTTTGACAAATATGCTCCTCTTAGCAATAAGGAGTTTGAAGGTTAAATTCTATTTATTGCCTTTTTGTGCAGCTTGTGATGTATTTCTTTTTCTTGGACCTTTGGATGAACATAGTAAAGTAATTGTGAGGATGATTTATAGTTTTAGAGGTCACCCTTGAATGTTTCATATGTATACTTTTGCAAACAGTTATTTTACTGGTTATCAATGTGATTTTGTTGGGCTTGGTGAAGCATTGTTGTTTTTTTTGCTTTGTCTCCTGATGGGTTCATGGTCATCTTCATGCGAATGACCCCGAAATGATTTGGCTAGGGGTAGATTTATATACAATGAGAGTAATATATTATCATTTAACGAAGGGAAATCCGGTCATTAAAAGTCATTTTCCCGTCATTAAAGACTTTTAATGACGGGAAATTCACTTTTAATGACGGGAAATTTACTCTCGTTGCCATTCATTGCTGCTTCTCTATATAAAAGCATATAATGAGAGTAACATTTCCCGTCAGTATTGATTTCCTCTTTTAGTGACGGGTCTTTCACTCTCATTAAAAACACATTTCTAATGAGAGTGAAAGAACCGTCACTAAAAGAGAAAATCAATACTGACGGGAAATGTTACTCTCATTATATGCCTTTATATAGAGAAGCAACAATGAAGGGCAACGAGAGTAAATTTCCCGTGATTAAAAGTCTTTAATGACGGGAAAATGACTTTTAATGACCGGATTTCCCCTTATTAAAACTCGATTTTCTTGTAGTGTTAATAAACTACACCTTACTCTTTTATTCGTATAAAATAAGTTCATTGGGTCCAGAAAGGTTGTCTGTATCATATTACTTACATATTATCTAGAATATAAGTTATAAAATTAAATATTATATATAGATTGGTTGAAAATAAATATTATACAAGCCGTGTGTTTTTTTTTAAAACATACTTATGAAATTAAATATTATATATAGTTTAATAACCAATTAGAATTTATTAATAATTTTAACGTAAGTTATACAAATTTTGTAAAAAAAAATTGATGTTTTTGGAACCGTGATTGGAACCGTGATTGGAGCCGTAATCGGAACCGTGATCTGAACCGTCTGACCGGGGAACCGCCGAGACCCGGACCCGGACCGGGGAACCACCAAACCCGCCGGTTCCCGGGAACCGGCAGAACCGGCTAGAAATTGGAACCGGCGGTTCCGGTTCCATTTTGGACCCGGAACCGGAGGGTCGTGCCATGGACCCGGAACCGGCCCGGAACCGGTCACGTCTAGCGGTGCTCAAGAAATTTATAAAGATGACAAGTGGAACCGACGGGCGAGCTCATTGTCGACAAATTGGCAGAGAGTTTCTGCTGTGTGTATTAGATCATATGTGTCAAATGAGTTACACTGTGCCGCTATTTATAGACGCGGGCTGCTAATGACGGTAATTAAAGTGTGACAAGACATAATAAAGTATGATATAACATAATTAATCTATACAGATGTCGGGTCGGCTATAGAAAGGGCGAGCTTGACACTTAGCCGTTTGTTGATTCTTCATCTTGTACTCGTCATGTTTGAACCCTGTTCACTTGGTCAAGTGGGCATGATCCATGAAGGTGGATGCATGAGCTGGAGGGCGGACTGACCGGCCCCTAGTGCTTCATATCGCGCTGTGTGTGGAGGGTTGAAGGCTTGCTGATCGACGCATGTTGCCTGGTCAATGATATGGATCGTAAAGGCCTTAGGTGGGCTGGATTATACCCGGCCCGGTCCGGCTTATGTTGGTGCGGACTAGTTGGGCCGATGACCCTATCCGTTATCGGGCCTACGTACCGTCGAGGACAATATTGCAATTAGCTAAATATTATTTTGTATTTGAAATATTTATGACTTGTTGCCTAAGTTAGTCTAGGCCTACATATTTGTACGTACTCTATTCAGTTGAATCAATGAAATCAATCGTATACGAATCATGATATGGTATCAGAGCATATCAATTTTATCTCTCTCGTTATGCCATTTCCTCTTTAAACCCTAACTTTTTTTTCAAAAAAAAAAAAAAAAACAGCCACAACCTACTTCTTCGGTGGCAATGTTCATCCCCACCACCCTCTCCGGTGAATCTTTGGCAGTACCCTCAATCCCCGCTGCCATGATTGCTCAATCCTGCTCTATTCGGCCTTTCTCCCTGGCATTTGCCATGGCGCCCACTTCCTCCCTGAATCACCATCACCTACCAGAACTCACGTTGGCCTGCTATTACTCTTTGTCGTCCACGTCTACTAATTCTCCGTTCACTACGCCGTCTCCCTCAGCATACTTCATAGCCTTGTTGGCCCTTCCTTCTCCAACAACTACTGTTGTTGCTTATCCTCCCAGTCTGCCCACGTCCCTCACTTACAACAGAGGCCTCAGCATCACTGCTGCTCGAGACATGGGGCTTGACTGCAAACCTGGTGTTCCCTCATTCCATTCTACAAACTCGACGACCATTGCTTCCTCCAATCATGGCTTTGGCAATCCTCGTTCCCTATTTTCAGGTGTTTATTATGATCAAGAGCCCTCGGATTTTCAAAGTTGTGCCAAAACAGGCCATCTGGGCCCGGCCTGTTCTTTTCGATATACTTATCCCCATCCACCAACCCATCGGTTACCACCATCTCAAACTCCTTAAGCATATATGGCTTCTCCATACACATCCTGATTTTGATCGAATTGTGGATGCAAGGGCTACTCACCATCTTATTCATGATCTTCGCAATCTCAACTTATCATCTGCCCCTTATTCTGGGCCAGATAAAGTGCATGCAGGTGATGCTACAGGTTTATTCATTACTCACTACGGCTCTTCTTCTGTTCAATCTCCCTCCAGTCATTTTATTTATCTAATGTTCTTCTTACCAATTCCTTTACCTGAAACCTCTTATCTGTGCACCATGCCTCTGACAACTCCGTGTACTTTGAATTTCATGGCTCCTACTTTCTTGTGACAGATTACTCCGGTCATGTTCATCTTAGAAGATTGGTAAAGGATGGACTCTATCACTTCTCCACTCTGCCCTCCCAACCCTCTGTCCCTCATGTTGAACTACCATCTCTCCCAAAATTTTAAGCTGATGGGAGGAAGATAATTAACATTTTATATATTCATAATGCCCCCTCAAATGTGGGCCTGTTATATTTTTAGAGAGGCCCAACACTTGTTTTTTTTATTTGTTTGTTTGGGTGACTGTGCTTGGAGCGGGGTTTGATCCCAAGACATCTCGCTCTGATACCATGTTGAACTACCATCTGTCCTAAGAGCTTAAGCTAATAGGGATGAAATAATTAATATTTTATATATTCACCCTGATTATGTCTACCGCCTTCGCCCCAGTCTCTATGGCCTTCGTCGGGCCCCTCGTGCGCGGTTTTATCCCTTTACTGATGTGCTCTCTCGGTTTGGGTTTGTCGGCCCAAAGCGGACACCTCCTTATATGTCTACTCTTACAATGGTGCTCGTGTATTTATACTTATTTATGTGAATGACATTATTATTATTTGTTCTTCGTCTACTCTTGTTGAGCAGGTTATTTCGTATCTTGGTCGGCATTTTCCGGTTAAGGACCTTGGTTCGTTGTCCTATTTTCTTGGTATTAAGGTGATCCCCGCCTCCGATGGTTTATATCTCACTCAACGCAAGTATATTTTCCAACTTCTGCAGCGTGCTTCTTTGGACAAGGCTAAGCATTGTCAGACACCTATGTCGGCCTCCACCCAGCACACTCTTGATGATGGCCCTCCTTGCTCTGACCCGTCTCTTGCACCATCGTAGTTGGTTTGCAGTATCTTAGCTTCCCGCGTCCAGACATTGCCTTTTCGGTTCATAAGGTTAGCAAATTCACACATTTTCCTACTGAAGCCCATTAGGTCGCTGTTTAACGCATACTTCGGTAGCTCAAGCACACTATCTCGGATGGACTCTTCTTCACCCGCCGTTTCTCTCTCATGCTTTGGGCTTATTCTGATTCCGATTAGGCCGTTGATCGTGATGATCGTCGCTCTGTTGGGGTGTATTGTGTTTTTCTCGGAGATAATCTTGTTAGATGGCGCTCTACGAAGCACTTGACCGTTTCCAAAAGTAGCACTGAAGCTGAATACAAGACACTTTCTAATACAGCGGCCGAACTCCAATGGCTATGCGGCCTTCTTCGTGACCAGAATGTTTCTCTCTCCTCTCCGCCTACCCTTTGGTTGTATAATATTGGGGCCACTTACCTTGCTCATTGTCCGGTTTTCCATGCCCGCATGAAGCACATCGGGGTTGATTTCCCCCACGTTCGTGAATTGGTTGCTGCCCTCGTTATCTCATTTATTACTTCGAAGGATCAATTAGCCGACCTCCTTACCAAGCCGTTGGCTCAGCCTCGTTTTACAAGTTTAAAGGCCAATCTCTGTGTCCAGTCTCTTTTCACGGGATTGAGGGGTGTGTCGAGGACAATGTTGCAATTAGCTAAACATTATTTTGTATTTAAATATTTATGACTTGTTGACTAAGTTAGTCTAAGCATATATATATATATTTGTATGTACTCTATTCAGTTGAATCAATAAAATCAATCGTTTGTGAATCATGATACGTAAAGGCCCAATGTGGATCTGCGGGCTCTTTTGCGGGTTTGGCGTATCAGGACTCTTCACACAGCTTAAGAAAATTGGTTAAATTAGTTATCCGTCATTAATTATATTGAAAAAGTCTAAAATATCATTTGATTGTCATTCATGCAATAGTTGTAAAGTATTGAAATGTGGGTGAATATTTAATAAATAAGGGATAAAGGAAGAAAATTATATTAAATCTTTGTATTGGTATTCTAAATTAACTTATACTATGGAACAAAACAAAAAACTTAAACGAACTTATATTGTGAAACGAAACTAGTATTTGTTTTTTCTTCTAATTTTACTGGTTTGAATATCTAAAATATTAATTTTTTTTGGCCAATTAAAATATTAGTTTATTAATATTTACGTTATGCATGGCAAGTTAATGATAAGAATGGGAGAATGTAAATCATTTATATTTCGAGGCATTTTCTATAAGATTAAAACAAAAAATGGTTTGCTTTATTGGTTTCATCGACCATTGACACTTCCATTTAGAATTTTCAATGTCCAATCGCCTTTTTTTTGGGGGCCATTTTAATAAATAAAAGATGCCATTTTAATAAATAAAATATGTGAAGAACAAGAAATGGAAAATCTAAATAGAACAGACAAACATATTTTCGTTTTTCATGTTTGCACCATGCAAGGCAAACATAATTTTCATAAATAGAGATCCATTTTATTGATGTAAACCAAGTTGAGGTACAAGTGTAAACCAAAAAAAGAACCGCAAACAAGGCAAACTTAATCTTCAATAAACTTGTGTCAATCATTTTTTCAAATTGACACACTATTCTGACAAATATAAGTCAGAAAATGGTTAATTAATTTGACTTAATTTGAGTCAGATGTTGGTTGTTTTCTAAGCCTAATATATGTCCGAAAATACATTTCATACATTCTTAGGGCAACACAAATACCTACATTTGGCTTAAAATTGAGCCAGAATAAGTAAGCACGAAAAAAGATGATTTCTAGGGTAAAATTGGAAATAATTTTCTGTGTGTTAAGACATTTTGTTGTTCGAAAGAATATTCATTATAAAAAATAAAATAAAAAAAGACATTTTTTCTTTGTATAAAGAGACAAGTTTGTATTCTGTCACAATTTATACATTCTCTGGTCTATTTTATTACAAAAAGATAAATATATATTTTGATTTAAACGTCAAAATATGATAATTCTTTGACGAGATTGGATTTCCTCAAGTATACTTAAGCCTCATGTGATGTTCACACCTTTGTCCTATGTTTAAAAGAATATTAAGGAAAAAATATAAAAAAGCCAACAGTGTGAACATCACATGAGACTTAAGTGTACAAGCGGGGAACCAATCTCATTCTTTGACCATATTTTTTTATTTTTGTCCTCCTTATTCTTTGAACATCAATGTTTAAGTTAATAAGCCATAAATTCAATCCACGCATACATAACTCTTATGCGTTGAGCTTTATAGTTAGGTAATGTATTGTGGTGTCATTTGTATCTATGAAATAAAGCTAAAAAAAGTTCAATAAGAAATATTCCTTTCGCCAAAAAACAACAAATTTTGTTGTTTTTTCACGTAGCATGCCTAACAAAGCTTACATTCATCTACATGAATGCAAAGAGTGGGATATGGCATGTCATTTTATCACATAAGATCCTAGACATGCATCTAACACATAGTGTTAACATATATGCGTTAGGCATGCTGTCCGGAAATGCAATAATGTAATGTATTAATTAAATAAAAGTAATGTTTTCTTATTGATATTTTTAATTGCATAGATATAATGACATTTCAAGAATATCCCTCGGGGTACGTTAGTAACCATAAAGCTCATTGTGTAAGTGTTATGTACGGAGGATTGAGTTTATGGTGTATTATCTTAAGCATTTAGTCTGTGGTGAATAGACTTGTTTCATAATTGACTGGAGTTCGGGATCTCAAAGTCGAATCACCATTCGTGCCCGAAAATACTTAGTGTGACCGCCAGATCCGGGCTGTCGGTGTTGGAAACTTTTATGGATGCAATTTTATGTGTAATGGTTCACGTACGATTCGACCGATTCGATGTGATGATCCCGTATTTAGTCCGTAATTAGAGATTCTAATTGAATCACAAGATGGCCACTTATGGATTGAATCTTAATCCTAATGTGATTATAACTCTCACATTTTCATGGGTGAAGTTTGATTTGGCGGTATGGTTGGCTAAATAGTACCTTCCTTAATCCTGACCATTTTAGCATCACTCAGGGATCGGTAACCGAAAATGTAGTCATAAAGATGGAGTCCACTACCAAGTGTGGAGTAGGTCTTGTTGGAAGATCTTGGTTTTCCATTGTTCATCATCTTCTTCAAGTGATGGTATAATTTTTTAACACCCTTATGCGTTAGATCTTTATGTTATTTAGTTTATACAAGATTTATTGTGATGTTTCGGTTATTATTCTTTTGTTTCCGATGATGTGATGAATATGATTCGTCCAGAATGGCCCATAAACGGATTTTTGAAATCTAGAAGTGAAAAGACCCTGGTTGCGGTGAAGTCACTCACGCTGTGGCTTGTCCAGGTTCAGTTTTTGGATCAGTCTAGAATGGTTCTGGGTCAGGCCGGGTCATTCGGTTTCCAACAAGAAGGTCCATGGATAAAGAAGTGTTGGAGACAAAGAGGAAGTTCCCGACACTTCTGATATCAGAGCTGTTGGAATCAGAGCTAAAAGCATTCCACTGAGTATATTCACCTGAATAGGTACGGAGCTGAAAACAGTCAGCTGAGAAGACTTGATGATTCAATGAGACAGAAAGCAATATAAGCTGAAAATAGTTCAGCAGCTTATTAGGAGACGTTATATATGTAATTAACCGTAAACATTTCGTAACTAACTTGGAGGAGGATCATCTATAAATTCTCCACCATAAACTCCACTGTAACTTGTTCATTATCTTTGATTAATGAGAATTGCGCATTATATTTTGTCTTGTTTTTCAATTTTATCAACTTCAACATGGTATCATGGATTTTTTTCTCAGTTTGTGCTAACTCTGGTGTTTAGCAGAAGAAACTTGAGAGTTTTCTTGGAGATTTATGGTGTTATCATAGATAGTTGAGAGCTTTCTGTGATTTTCTTCTTTGTTCTATAGTAAGGATCCATTTCTTGATCAATTCTTGATAGTTTTATCTTTTTTCTCTGCAAATTTGTGTTGATGATACGATTCTTGACAGCCATAACGGTGAAGAAGCAATGATCAAGCTTATACAATCCTCATCAAGTTTGTGCAGTCAGTTATTGGGCGGCAAGAATCATCATATACGTTCCACGCAACGGATCTTGGATTCTGATGCCATAGATCACATTGTGACTTCTCTTTCTGAATTGAGTAATCATAAACCTGTTAACCTGAAAGTAGGATTACCTAATGGCTGTAACATACATGTGACTCATATAGGGCAAGTTGTATCAACCCTGATCTTATACTGAATAATGTTTTGTACATCCCTAGATTACGTTTCAACTTGTTGTCTTAACCTGATTTAACTATGAATTCACATTGTGTGGCTGCTATCACTGCTAACAAGTGTATTTTACAAGACTCCAAGAAAATCAAGATGATTGGTTCAACTGAGATGCATAAAGGCCTTTACATTTTGATTCAGAAATCTGTTGTTAACCATGTTGTTTCTTAGTTTGTTTGTAATTCAGCAACAAGTAATTGTTTCTCTGATATTCTTTGGCATATTATAGATTGGGCCATCTACCAGATAAAAAACTACAAGTCATTAGTTCTAATGCTTTAGATGTGAAATTTTGTGAACATGATTTGTGTTTTATATGTCCTATGACAAAACTTAAAAGGAAGCCTTATCCGGTAAGCACAACCATTGTTAATTCTAGTTTTGATCTTGCGCACATAGATATACAATATAACCTCGATAAATTAATACCCTCGGGACCGAAAAATTTATTCATTTGACGAGGTTATTCATTTATCGAACGTTCATTTAGCTCTTTTGCCCAAGTCGGGACGGGAGAAAATTATTCATTTGGCGAGGTTATTCATTTATCGAATATTTATTTATGGTTATAGTGTATGGGGGCCTTTGAAGTATCCATCTGTAAATGGTCAGCCATATTTTGTAACTGTTGTTAATTCGCAACTTTTCTTCTTTTTGTTGTTGTTTTCATTGAAATTTTAATTGTCGTTCGGAAAAAAAAGGTGACATTGAAATTTTGCTAAACTATTTGGATGATAATGTATTTTAGTAGAAAACAAAATTTATTTTAGTTTTGAAAAGGAGAAACGATTATGCCCCAAGATTTCTCATAACACCAACTTTACATCTTTGATGATAATGTATAATCCATCAATTGATACAGATTATACAATGATCCATGATGTATAATTGTGTAGTGATACATATTATGCATCAGTATCTTGTGACTATGTATAACATTAGCCGTAAGACTGGTCGTCGTCATCATCATCATCATCAGTCGGTGGCTGGAGAGATTTTGGCATGCAATACGATTCAAAGAGATCATCATCGTAGTGGCAATAACAATCGAGGTATTTGGGACATTTTTGATCCCGGAAAACAAAATTTATTTTAGTTTTGAAAAGGAGAAACGATTATGCCCAAAGATTTCTCATAACACCAACTTTACATCTTTGATGATAATGTATAATCCATCAATTGATACAGATTATACAATGATCCATGATGTATAATTGTGTAGTGATACATATTATGCATCAGTATCTTGTGACTATGTATAACATTAGCCGTAAGACCGGTCGTCGTCGTCATCATCATCAGTCGGTGGCTGGAGAGATTTTGGCATGCAATACGATTCAAAGAGATCATCATCGTAGTGGCAATAACAATCGAGGTATTTGGGATATTTTTCCATTACTTCGTCACAATAATTCGATCCTTCTCTTTTTTCCCTCGAAGGTATTCATTGTGGGGCTATAACAAGGCTGATAAATTTAATGCACCGTAGATATAGAGAATGAGAGTCATACCTAACTGAATTCGATCTTTCTCTTTTTTCCCTTGAAGCAGTAACAATTTAAGAGACATTCAAACCAAAAACTAGGATATATTTGAAGTGCATTCTTGTTTCGTTGAGCTGAAGAAGAATGGAAGAATGATTTACCCGATAGAGAAATCTAGGGCATCAATCCAGACAATTAGAAACTTCCTTCACCGAAACAGCTGGAACTCGATCGATTTTGTGCAGGTGATGAGACTATCACCTGATTGAGAAATATAGGGTTCAAAAACCACCGACTTACCACTGCACAAAACCACTGACTTACCCGATTGAGAAATCTAGGGTTCAAAAATCATTCATCATGAATCGAGACAAATAGAAACTTCCTTCAGCGAAACAACTGGAACTCGATTAAAGCAACGAAGTCGATTTACCTGATGCGATTCATTATTGATTAATTGATCTGAAGAAGAATGGAAGATAGATTTACTCGATAGAGAAATCTAGTTTTCAAAACTGATTCTTAAATCCACACGATTAGAAACTTCCTTCCCGGAAATAGCTGGGAACTCGAGTAAGCAACGAACTCGGTTAAATGAAATATGAAGCAGGTTGGTTTATTTTAGTCGCTCAAGAAACAAAATAACCTGACGCAAAATCCCTTCGAGTTTTTTTTTATTTTATTTATTTATTTATTTATTATTATAAAGTAGGGAATATAGTTTAAAATATGGTAAGATAAAGAATAAAAAAACGATACATAATATTTTTTGCCACACTTTGAACCCTTTCCGACACAATTGGTGTGGTGCGAAATTTATCCGCCAAAATTTTGACTTTGGCAGGGAGAATATCTTTTGGGGCGGATGTTGTAAAAAATGCGACTAAAAAATACTTATTGCGGCAGAATTTCATTATGCAGCAAAAAAAAGTGACGCAATATCCGTATTTTCTTGTAGTACGTGGTACACTAACCAAATCATAACGTTAAGGGCCAGGAGCCCCACATTTTAGCCTAAAGGCATACCTAAACCCCAGGAGGGGAGGTCGGTCTGGCTAGCTTCTCATTCCACCGCAGGTCGGTCGCACTGCGCAACAGAGCTGACCAAGCGCGGTTCGAGCCATAACTGCTTGGGTGGCTCGACGCAGGTCAGCCAGAGCTATCCCCAGTCTTTAGCCCACGTGTTTATAACATCAGATAACTATGGGAAGAATTCTCAACCATGATCTTTTTATTTAAACACCGGGATTATCTCCTTAAATCCAGGAAATTAACACGGACAAATCCAATCCTTGGAGGATATGAAATAAGAGTCCACAATGGACAAGGCACATGCATGCCTAGGGCAAAGCCCCTCTATATAAACGGTCCCAAGAATTACGAAAAGACTTGATTCTTGAACGATTACATGATACGTGGAAACTTGGGATTCATAATCTCAGACTCAGTCTAAAAATCACAAGCACCACCCCCATTTTACATTTTGTTCTGGGGATTCATAATTTCAGGCTCAGTCTAAAAATCATTTGCAATTATTAGACCATGGTGCATAAAAATAGCACTATTATTTTTGACATGAATGTGAAACATCAAAACAAGTTTGAAAAAAAAAAAGTTGAAACTCAAATACCACCTAATTTGAAATACATTCAAAGTTCAAAACGCACAGGGAGTGAAATTTAATTTGAAATACATTCAAAGTACAGTACATTCAAAGTTCAAAAAGCACAAGGAGTGAAATTATTCTCCACGCATGTAGTCGGTTAGGTGTCGTAATTCGTAACTTTTCTTCTTTTTGCTGTTGTTTTCAATAAATTTTTAATGGGTTCTAAAGGCACCCTCATTTTTACCTCCGGCACCACATTACTCCCGATACCACAAAAAATTACTCCGGCATCACAGTTATTTTTAATGAACAGAACGTCAGTGGCACTGATGTTGCTATTGAAAAACAACGTCAGTGACACTGACGTTGTTGTTCAAAAACGAAAGTCAGTGATACCGACGTTTACGTTATATAAGTGTCACAACTTAGAAACGTCTGGTCATTGACTTTCGTTTTTGAATAGCAACATCAGTGTTCAATATCAACGTGAGTGTCATTGACGTTCCGTTTATCAAAAAAAATAATCAAAAAATAGGTGTCAATAGTTAAAATGGGGTGCCTTAGAACCCCCTATTTTTAATTGTCGTTCGAAAAAAAGAGAAGTGAAATTCAAGTTTGAAATATTTGCTAAACTTTCCGGATCCACCCAGAATTTGATCCCGGAAAACAAAATTTATTTTATTTATTAAAAAAGAGAAATGATAAGGCCATAACATTTCTTATTACACCAACTTTACATCATTGATAATAATGTAAAATACACCAATTGATATAGATTATAGCACGATCGATGATGTATAATTGTGCAGTGTGATACATATTACATTAGCCGTAATATTGCTCATTATCATCAGGTGGTGGCTGTAGAGATTTTAGTAAGCGATACGATTCGAAGAGATCATCATCGTAGTGGCAATAACAATCGGGGTATTCAAGACATACTTCATCATCTACTACTTCGTCACAGTAATTATCCTCACATGATTCCGGCAGCTCCTTCTCATCATCATCTTCATCTTGATCATCGGGTAGAAGTGGAAGTGGAAGTAGAGGCTGCTCTTCCTCATCATCATCTTGATCTTGATCATCAGCTAGAAGTGAATCCGGATCATAGATGTTCCGAAGAGAATTCGGCATGCATCTATCTTCATCGTGATAGCAAATACATCTGTCTGGACAGACTACCCCTTTTGTGTGGCACTCTGTAGTGAGCTGACACGGTTGAACGCCTCGTTTAATGCGTAGCGGCGGCTACTCGTCTTCAACCACAGAAGGTGGAGATGGATATAGAAGTGAATCCGGATCATATATGGATCGGAGAGAATTCGGCATGCATTTATCTTCTTGCCGGTAGCAAAAACATCTTTCAGGGCAGATTACCCCTTTTGTGTAGCATTCAGTAGTGAGATCACATTGTTGCGGGCCACGTTTAATGCGTGACATAGTGACCAAATGGGACTTGATTCGGTCCCCTTTTCTACCTATGGCTTGTGAGTCTTCAATCCCTTTTGTTGATGGACATAAATTTAAAAAAAAATTGGTTAAGTGAAATAAATAAGAAAAATATCCTTCGACTATTGTTAAGTAATGAAAAATAGTTAGATGAAGAAAAGAGTTATAAATACTTTATTAGTAATTTAAAATAATTTATATTTCGAAAAAAATAAATAGTACTACTTATTTTCTAGGAGAGAGTAGTATTAACTATTAAACACTTATTTAGGGAACAGTGTGATTCAACACATTTCCCTGCTCTGCGTTGATCACGTGACTTTATTGAAAATTGCTTTGACAATATCTGTATTTTCTTGTAGTGGTACACTAATGAAACATTGAATAAAACCATAACGTGAAGGGCCAGGAGCCCCACATTTTAGCCTGAGGGCAGACCTAAACCCCAGTAGGGGAGGTCGGTCTGGCTAGCTTCTCAGTCCACCGCAAGTCGGTCACTGCGCAACAGAGCTGACCAAGCGCGGTTCAGGCCATAACGGCTTGGGGGCCTCGACGCAGGTCTGCCAAAGCCATCCCCAGTCTTTTAGCCCACGTGTTTATAATATCAGATAATTATGGAAAGAATTCTCAACCATAAAGGCTCTGATCCTTTTATTTAAACACCGGGATTATCTCCTTAAATCCAGGAAATTAACATGAACATATCCAATCCTTGGAGGATACGAAATAAGAGTCCACAATGGACAAGGCACATGCATGCCTAGGGCAAAGCCCCTCTATATAAACGATCCCAAGAACTATGAAGAGACTTGATTCCTGAACAATTACATGATACGTGGCAACTTAGGATTCATAATCTCGGGCTCAGTCTAAAAATCACAAGCACCACCCCCATTTTACATTTTGTTCTGGGGCTTATTCTTAGGTTAATTGTCACAAGGGAAAATACGGCCCGAATTAATACTCATACGATTTCCAGCATCGTCAAGCAACGATATACATCAAATCATTTGCAATTATTAGACCATGGTCCATAAAAATAGCACTATTATTTTTAACATGATAGTTTTATATTTATTGTTGTATTTCCGTTTATAGCCCTTGTGGCTCACTATATAAACACTTTGTAATGGTTCGTGTTTTCCTAATGACAAATACATTGTTATTCATCTAAATCTATCAAATGTGAAACATCAAAACAAGTTTAAAAAAAAAGTTGATACTCAACTACCATGAACCTAATTTGAAATATATACATTCAAAGTTCAAAAAGCACAAGGAGTTCTTTTTGCTGTTGTTTTCAATAAATTTGTAATGGTATCTAGAGGCACCCTCACTTTTAATTCCGGCACCACATTACTTTCGGTATGACAAAAAATTACTCCGGTATCACGATTATTTTTAATGAACGGAACATCAGTGCTATTGAAAACCAACGACACTGACGTTGTTGTTCAAAAACAAAAGTCAGTGGTACCGACGTTTACGTTATTAAAGTGTCACAACATGGAAACGTCGGGTCATTGACTTTCGTTTTTGAATAGCAACATCAGTGTTCAATATCAACATCAGTGTCACTGACGTTCCGTTTATTAAAAAAATAAATCAAAAATAGGTGTCAATAGTAAAAACGGGGTGCTTTAGAACCCCCTATTCTTAATTGTCGTCCGAGAAAAAGAGAAGTGAAATTCAAGTTTGAAAAACATTTTGGATCCACCAAAATTTGATCCCGGCAAACAAAATTTATTTTATTTTAAAAAAGAGAGAAATGATTAGGCATAACATTTCTCATAACACCAACTTTACATCATTGATAATAATATAATATCTATCAAATGATATAGAGTATACCATGCATGATTTATGATGTATAGTTGTGTAGTAATCGATACATACATATTATGCATCACTATGTTGTGACCTAATATTGGACGTAAGACTGTTCGTCGTCATCATCGTCATCATCAGGTGGTGGCTGAAGAGAGTTTGGCATGCAATACGATTCGAAGAAATGATCGTCGTAGTGGCAATAACAATCGGGGTATTCAAGACATACTTTATCATCTACTACCTCGTCACAGTAGATACCCTCACATGATTCCGACGGCTCCTCATCTTCATCCACTGGAAGTAGAGGTTGCTCCTCCTCATCATCATCATCTTCATCTTGATTATCAGGTAGAAGTGAATCTGGATCATAGATGTTCCGAAGAGAATTCGGCATGCATCTATCTTCATTGCGATAGCAAAAACATCTGTCTGGGCAGACTACCCCTTTTGTGTGGCACTCTGTAGTGAGCTGACATGGTTGAACGCCTCGTCTAATGCGTAGCGGCGGCTCCTCCTCGTCTTCAACCACAGAAGGTAGAAGTGAATCCGGATCATATATGGATCGGAGAGAATTCGGCATGCATTTATCTTCTTGCGGGTAGCAAAAACATATTCGAGGGCAGATCGCCCCTTTTGTGTAGCATTCAGTAGTGAGATCACTTGGTTGGGGGCCACGTTTAATGCGTGACATAGTGACCAAATGGGACTTGATTCGGTCCCCTTTTCTACTTGTGGCTTGTGAGTCTTCAATCCCTTTTGTTGATAGACATAAATTATATAAAAAAAATGGTTAAGTGAAATAAATTTTAAAAATAAATAAGAAAAATATCCTTAATGAAAAATAGTTAGATGAAGAAAAGAGTTTTAAATACTTTATTAGAAATTTAAAATGATTTATATTTCGGATGAAAAAAAAATAGTACTACTTATTTTCTGAGAGAGAGTAGTATTAAACACTTATTTAGAAAACAGTGTGATTCAACACATTTCCCTGCTCTGCGTTGGTCACGTGACTTTATATAAAATTGCTTTGAAAATACTACTACTCTTTTGAATCCCAGAGACATGTGCGCCCATTTTCATTGGGTTTTACATTTGTTTTCTTGCTATATTCACAAATTGTGAATTTGAGAGAAACATCACCTTTATATGGGGTGAGAAATAATTGAATTGATAACTCGAGTTAACTCTTTTAGGTTGTTGAAAATTCAATCTCACACCAACATAAGAGCAGTGCCTCATATTCAAAACCAAGGTTGTGAGGTGAGAGAAGTGCGTCTCTTCTTGATGAATAGGTGAGACAATTACAAGTGCAATATGAGACACTTTAACATAGGCCAAACGAGGACGTACGGCGGTTTAAGTAGTCACTGGATCCATTATGCGCTCGAGTAGAACAGCCGGATCGACCCGAGGTTGTGGGGCGTTACAGTTGATTTCATATTCGACTGCCACGCATGGAAGTAAGTGTCGCGGCGCGAGAGATAGTGGAGGGGGCCGGAGGGAGTGGGGCTGTGAGAGGCGGTGAGGGCAACTATATATATATATATATATATCAGTGCTTCCGCTTGTAAATGCTGCATGTACATATATATATCAGTGCTTCAGCTTGTAAATGCTGCATGTATCTCTTTTTTTTTACTAAGTGAAATCGATATAGATAACGAACTGACTCATGACTCTAGGGAGAAATTGCATTGTAAAAAAGATTAACTTATATTGTAACAAGAAGAACAAAACTAACCGATTGGCATGAAGCAAAAAAGAAAGAGATAAGTGGACATAGCCATTTCCAATTAATCTCCTGTAGATTGCTTTCTGTACTTCAAAATTGTTAATTTATAGTGGTAAGAAGATGTCCAAAAAAAATCTACTTACACTAAAGACAAGAGTAATTGAGACGACAAACAAAACAAAATGATACAATTGGACGGTAGAATATAAAATTTTATATAGCGACCGATTACAGAACTAGCTGATACAAAGAAAAGTAACCAACATGAAATTATATTTTTAAGAAACGCTTAGGGGATACAGGATTGTTATATTAACTGATTCAAATTTAATTTGAAATAAGAGAACACATGAATGTAAACACACAAGAATTTTGACAAAATGTCTTGCGACCATGTAAAGGAAGATTTTAATAAACAAATGACCAAATTGAAATCAATATAAGCAAACATTGCATGCATATTTTTGCATCAGAATTAGGGGCGACAGCGGGATTTTTGACATGAGAGTTAGAAATTTATCTGTATATTTAAATCTATACGTGTAATTATGAAGCAATAGATAAAAAATGGGGTCAATGCATAAAATAAATGAGTCAATTTCACACACACACACAAACACACACACACACACACACACACACATATATATATATTTATATATATATATATATATATATATATATATATATATATAGAGAGAGAGAGAGAGAGAGAGAGAGAGATTTTTGCCAAGAAGGACAAATTTACTAATAAATCATGCTAGAAGTACACACATGATTAATAAGACACAATTAATTTAGAGTTCCGATAACAATGACACAATTATCTTTTCATTGAGATAATTGTGGATGTCGTCTCTTGGGGGCGACTCATAATTCGACCGCCTTGATCGCATATTGCAACTTTTGTCACATCCGTAATCCGTAGAGGATTCGATTGGT
Organism: Gentiana straminea; assembly: GCA_036785695.1. Classification (NCBI taxonomy): domain Eukaryota; kingdom Viridiplantae; phylum Streptophyta; class Magnoliopsida; order Gentianales; family Gentianaceae; genus Gentiana; species Gentiana straminea. The sequence continues at coordinate 1,149,750 of JAVUPR010000273.1, forward strand.
CCTCTTGGCGGGGTTGGCGGGTATTACGGTCTTTCTTCCGGTCATGTTGATGTCATAGGAAAGCTTGTAGAACAATCAAAGTGATAATGCAACTCTTGAAAATGCAGGCTTGAAGAACTGGTGGAGCTGATGAAGATTTTGACAAGAACTTGATGGAGATTTGAAGAACCAGGGTTGGTTTAAGCAAAGTTCAAAGCTTTGGTAATGAATCCGTAAAGCTTGCAACGAACTTGAAGAAGCCGTGCGGATTCGTGGAACTTGACGAAATTTGGGAGATTTCGGCAAAGATTCGTGGAATCAATTCTTTGCGAGATTCCGACAAAGATTCGTGGAATCAATCTTCGAATACGGTGAATGCGAGGTGATTACGGGTTTTTAGAGTGAAAAAACCCTCAGTCTGGAAGCTTGAAGTCGCCTGAACCGGCGTAAAGACGATTTTTAGGCTGCAATTTTGACCGGAAAAATGCTAAAAAGCGTAAGTCCTGGTAACGAAGGCAACTGATAATGTTGGAATTATCACAAACAAGTTTGGAAGTGTTTGACGGTGGATATCTGGCTAAAGTGTTTGATTTTGCCCGTGGTGCACGGCGGTGCTTAGACCTGGGCGGTTCCGGGTCCAAATCCGGGTCGGACCCGGCGGTTCCCGGTTCCGAACCGGCGGTTCCACGGGTCCGGCGGGTCCACGGGTCCATGGGTCCAGGAACCGGCGGTTCCACGGGTCCAACCCGGTTCTAGGTTCCACCGGACCCGGCCCGGCCCGGAACCGGCCGGAAAACTGACGGTCGAACCGTCCCGGAGGACCCGAACCGGCGGTTCTATGTTTTTTCATTTTTTTTTCCTGTTTTTCCTATTTTTTTTTTTTCCTTTTCTTTTCTCCAAGTTGGACCACCTTGAATCCAACGTATATTATTTCAAAATTTTGAATATTTTTTTTTTATCAATGTTACCGTCATTTATTTTCTTAGCAATTCTTTTATTTATAAATAGTGTTGTTATTTAATGTATAAAATATACTATAAAATGTTGGAAAGTCTATCTTTGATTAAAAATATATTGTGACACTAGTGTCACAACATACTAATATATTGCTTTTTACTATTACTTTTTGGCCGAAATATATTGTGACACTTTGACTTATCAAATACTACTACTATTTAAATTATTATGACAAGGAAGAGCACGTGCTAGTGTTTAGCAACCAATAATTTTTTTTTGTAACACTTATTCAATACACAACATACTAGTGTTTAGAGTTATGAAATTATAAAATAAATTATATAAAACACATAAAACTTGAATGACAATTTTTTTTAAATGTTACAAAATATTAATAAACTACACCCTACTCTTTTATTCGTATAAAATAAGTTCGTTGGGTCCGAAAGGTTGTCGTATCATATTACTTACATATTATCTAGAATATAAGTTATAAAATTAAATAGTATATATAGATTGGTTGAAAATAAATATTATACAAACCGTGTGTTTTTTTTTAAAACATACTTATGAAATTAAATATTATATATAGTTTAATAGCCAATTAGAATTTATTAATAATTTTAACGTAAGTTATACAAATTTTGTAAAAAAAAATTGATGTTTTTGAAACCGTGATTGGAACCGTGATCGGAGCCGTAATCGGAACCGTGATCTGAACCGTCTGACCGGGGAACCGCCGAGACCCGGACCCGGACCGGGGAACCGCCAAACCCGCCGGTTCCCGGGAACCGGCGGAACCGGCTAGAAATTGGAACCGGCGGTTCCGGTTCCATTTTGGACCCGGAACTGGAGGATCGTGCCATGGACCCGGAACCGGCCCGGAACCGGTCACGTCTAGCGGTGCTCAAGAAATTTATAAAGATGACAAGTGGAACCGACGGGCGAGCTCATTGTCGACAAATTGGCAGAGAGTTTCTGCTGTGTGTATTAGATCATATGTGTCAAATGAGTTACACGTGCCGCATTTATTTATAGACGCGGGTTTGCTAATGACGGTAATTAAAGTGTGACAAGACATAATAAAGTATGATATAACATAATTAATCTATACAGATGTCGGGTCGGCTTTAGAAAGGGCGAGCTTGACACTTAGCCGTTTGTTGATTCTTCATCTTGTACTCGTCATGTTTGAACCCTGTTCACTTGGTCAAGTGGGCATGATCCATGAAGGTGGACTGCGAGCTCGAGGGCGGACTGACCGGCCCCTAGTGCTTCATATCGCGCTGTGTGTGGAGGGTTGAAGGCTTGCCGATCGACGCATGTTGCCTGGTCAATGATATGGATCGTAAAGGCCTTAGGTGGGCTGGATTATACCCGGCCCGGTCCGGCTTATGTTGGTGCGGACTAGTTGGCCCGATGACCCTATCCGTTAACGGGCCTACGTACCGTCGAGGACAATATTGCAATTAGCTAAATATTATTTTGTATTTGAAATATTTATGACTTGTTGCCTAAGTTAGTCTAGGCCTACATATTTGTACGTACTCTATTCAGTTGAATCAATGAAATCAATCGTATACGAATCATGATATGGTATTAGAGCATATCAATTTTATCTCTCTCGTTATGCCATTTCCTCTTTAAACCCTAACTTTTTTTTCAAACAAAAAAAAAAACAGCCACAACCTACTTCTCCGGTGGCAATGTTCATCCCCACCACCCTCTCCGGTGAATCTTTGGCAGTACCCTCAATCCCCGCTCCCATGATTGCTCAATCCTGCTCTATTCGGCCTTTCTCCCTGGAATTTGCCATGGCGCCCACTTCCTCCTTGAATCACCATCACCTACCAGAACTCACGTTGGCCTGCTGTTACTCTTTGTCGTCCACGTCTACTCATTCTCCGTTCACTACGCCGTCTCTCTCAGCAAACTTCATAGCCTTGTTGGCCCTTCCTTCTCCAACAACTACTGTTGTTGCTCATCCTCCCAGTCTTCCCACGTCCCTCACTTACAACAGAGGCCTCAGCATCACTGCTGCTCGAGACATGGGGCTTGACTGCAAACCTGGGGTTCCCTCATTCCATTCTACAAACTCGACGACCATTGCTTCCTCCAATCATGGCTTTGGCAATCCTCGTTCCCTATTTTCAGGCGTTTATTATGATCAAGAGCCCTCGGCTTTTCAAATTTGTGCCAAAACAGGCCATCTGGGCCCGGCTTGTTCTTTTCGATATACTTATCCCCATCCACCAACCCATCGGTTACCACCATCTCAAACTCCTTAAGCATACATGGCTTCTCCATACACACATCCTGTTTTTGATCGAATTGTGGATGCGGGGGCTACTCACCATCTTATTCATGATCTTCGCAATCTCAACTTATCATCTGCCCCTTATTCTGGGCCAGATAAAGTGCATGCAGGTGATGCTACAGGTTTATTCATTACTCACTACGGCTCTTCTTCTGTTCAATCTCCCTCCAGTCATTTTATTTATCTAATGTTCTTCTTACCAATTCCTTTACCCGAAACCTCTTATCTGTGCACAATGCCTCTGACAAGTCCGTGTACTTTGAATTTCATGGCTCCTACTTTCTTGTGAAAGATTACTCCGGTCATGTTCATCTTAGAAGATTGGTAAATGATGGACTCTATCACTTCTCCACTCTGCTCTCCCAACCCTCTGTCCCTCATGTTGAACTACCATCTCTCCCAAATCTTAAGCTGATGGGAGGTAGATAATTAACATTTTATATATTTATAATGCCCCCTCAAATGTGGGCCTATTATATTTTTAGAGAGGCCCAACACTTGTTTTTTTTATTTGTTTGTTTGGGTGACTGTGCTTGGAGCGGGGTTTGATCCCAAGACATCTCGCTCTGATACCATGTTGAACTACCATCTATCCTAAGAGCTTAAGCTAATAGGGATGAAATAATTAATATTTTATATATTCACCCTGATTATGTCTACCGCCTTCGCCCCAGTCTCTATGGCCTTCGTCGGGCCCCTCGTGCACGGTTTTATCCCTTTACCGATGTGCTCTCTCGGTTTGGGTTTGTCAGCTCTAAAGTAGACACCTTCTTATATGTCTACTCTTACAATGGTGCTCGTGCATTTATACTTATTTATGTGAAAGACATTATTATTATTTGTTCTTCGTCTACTCTTGTTGAGCAGGTTATTTCGTATCTTGGTCGGCATTTTCCGGTTAAGGACCTTGGTTCGTTTTCCTATTTTCTTGGTATTAAGGTGATCCCCGCCTCCGATGGTTTATATCTCACTCAACGCAAGTATATTTTCCAACTTCTGCAGCGTGCTTCTTTGGACAAGGCTAAGCGTTGTCAGACACCTATGTCGGCCTCCACCCAGCACACTCTTGATGATGGCCCTCCTTGCTCTAACCCGTCTCTTGCACCATCGTAGTTGGTTTGCAGTATCTTAGCTTCCCGCGTCCAGACATTGCCATTTCGGTTCATAAGGTTAGCAAATTCACACATTTTCCTACTGAAGCCCATTAGGTCGCTGTTTAACGCATACTTCGGTATCTCAAGCACACTATCTCGGATGGACTCTTCTTCACCCGCCGTTTCTCTCTCATGCTTTGGGCTTATTCTGATTCCGATTGGGCCGTTGATCGTGATGATCGTCGCTCTGTTGGGGTGTATTGTGTTTTCCTCGGGGATAATCTTGTTAGTTGGCGCTCTAAGAAGCACTTAACCGTTTCCAAAAGTAGCACTGAAGCTGAATACAAGACACTTTCTAATACAGCGGCCGAACTCCAATGGCTATGCGGCCTTCTTCGTGACCAGAATGTTTCTCTCTCCTCTCCGCCTACCCTTTGGTTGTATAATATTGGGGCCACTTACCTTGCTCATTGTCCGGTTTTCCACGCCCGCATGAAGCACATCGAGGTTGATTTCCCCCACGTTCGTGAATTGGTTGTTGCCCTCGTTATCTCATTTATTACTTCGAAGGATCAATTAGCCGACCTCCTTACCAAGCCGTTGGCTCAGCCTCGTTTTACTAGTTTAAAGGCCAATCTCTGTGTCCAGTCTCTTTTCACGGGATTGAGGGGTGTGTCGAGGACAATGTTGCAATTAGCTAAACATTATTTTGTATTTAAATATTTATGACTTGTTGACTAAGTTAGTCTAAGCATATATATATATTTGTATGTACTCTATTCAGTTGAATCAATAAAATCAATCGTTTGTGAATCATGATACGTAAAGGCCCAATGTGGATGCGGGCTCTTTTGCGGGTTTGGCGTATCGGGACTCTTCACACAAACTTAAGAAAATTGGTTAAATTAGTTATCCGTCATTAATTATACTGAAAAAGTCTAAAATATCATTTGATTGTCATTCATGCAATAGTTGTAAAGTATTGAAATGTGGGTTAATATTTAATAAATAAGGGATAAAGGAAGAAAATTATATTAAATGCTTTATTGGTATTCTAAATTAACTTATACTATGGAACAAAACAAAAAACTTAAACGAACTTATATTGTGAAACGAAACTAGTATTTGTTTTTTCTTCTAATTTTACTGGTTTGAATATCTAAAATATTAAATTTTTTTGGCCAATTAAAATATTGGTTTATTAATATTTACGTTATGCATTGCAAGTTAATGATAAGAATGGGAGAATGTAAATCATTTATATTTCGAGGCATTTTCTATAAGATTAAAACAAAAATGGTTTGCTTTATTGGTTTCATCGACCATTGACACTTCCATTTAGAATTTTCAATGTCCAATCGCCTTTTTTTTGGGGGCCATTTTAATAAATAAAAGATGCCATTTTAATAAATAAAATATGTGAAGAACAAGAAATGGAAAATCTAAATAGAACAGACAAACATATTTTCGTTTTTCATGTTTGCACCATGCAAGGCAAACATAATTTTCATAAATAGAGATCCATTTTATTGATGTAAACCAAGTTGAGGTACAAGTGTAAACCAAAAAAAGAACCGCAAACAAGGCAAACTTAATCTTCAATAAACTTGTGTCAATCATTTTTTCAATTTGACACACTATTCTGACCAATATAAGTCAGAAAATGGTTAATTAATTTGACTTAATTTGAGTCAGATGTTGGTTGTTTTCTAAGCCTAATATATGTCCGAAAATACATTTCATACATTCTTAGGGCAACACAAATACCTACATTTGGCTTAAAATTGAGCCAGAATAAATAAGCACGAAAAAGATGATTTCTAGGGTAAAATTGGAAATAATTTTCTGTGTGTTAAGACATTTTGTTGTTCGAAAGAATATTCATTATAAAATTAAAAAAAAGACATTTTTTTTTGTATAAAGAGACAAGTTTGTATTCTGCCACAATTTATACATTCTCTGGTCTATTTTATTACAAAAAGATAAATATATATTTTGATTTAAACGTCAAAATATGATAATTCTTTGACGAGATTGGATTTCCTCAAGTATACTTAAGCCTCATGTGATGTTCACACCTTTGTCCTATGTTTAAAAGAAAATTAAGAAAAAAAATATAAAAAAGCCAACAGTGTGAACATCACATGAGACTTAAGTGTACAAGCGGGGAACCAATCTCATTCTTTGACCATATTTTTTTATTTTTGTCCTCCTTATTATGACATCTAATTTGAAAATTTTCTAACGTCTTTTTCTAGGCCATTTTCATAAAATAAATAGCGAAACAATGGAACAATGAAAAAATAGATTGTAATGGAACAATTGATATGAAATCTATTCAAATGTTGTTGTTGTTTTTTTTTCTTTTTTTTCTTTGTTGTAACGTTGAAAGGGAAATTCATTGACATAACATTTAATTTACATCATTGTTCACTGCTTGACGAAGCCAATACGGAAAAGCTGAAGTCCAAATGACTTCACTCTTAGATGAAAAAACAAACCGGGCAAACCCATGACTGATATACCAAACCCGAATACGGCCAACTGGACCATCATCGGACCCAATCTAGCGGTCACATCTCAGATTCTGACCTCCATTGCCACTAGCTCGTCTGGTATAAGCCGAACAGGTCATCGAGTCCGCACGATCAGAGCATCGCCTAGGCTGGGGGCCGAGCGTTCGGCCCACCAGTCCGCTGGACCGATCAGCCGGACCTTGCCCGTGATACATAGGCGAACGTGATCTACATTTGACGTTAGCAAGGACAAGACTCGGCAAACAAGAGGACATTAAAGCGACCGACGGGCTCATTGATCCGCTCCTTGATGTTGTTTAATCTCTTAATTGTACTTAATAATGTCTTGTCACAGTTAGCCTAACCGTCATTAGAGGTGTGTCTATAAATAGGGACACCATGTAACCCATAAAGGGAGGGAGAAATTAATATAAGCAGATACACTCTGCCAATTTGTCGATGACGTGCTCGCATTTATACCTAGTCGTGTCCGCCGGCTGAGCACCGCCTCTTGTTCATAATAACCACCACATTTTTACTAAAAGATCATCACTTTTAGCTAGATATCCACCATGCAAATGCTGTAACACTCACCATGATATTTCCGACGATATCACTTGTGAAAATTGAATCATCCACATAGACCAAAACATATATAATAATAGTGCCAAAAGAAAACATAAACAGTGAGGTATCGGCTTGTGATTTTTTGAAGCCACGGGAGAGAAGAAAGCTCTTGAGTTCCTCGTACCAAGCCCGGGGTGCTTGTTTAAGACCATAGATAGCTTTTTGAAGTTTGCATACATTATCCGGAAAATCTGTACTAGCAAATCCAGGAGGCTGAGAGAGATAGACGTCATCAGAGAGGTGACCTTGTAAGAAGGCATTATTAAAGTAAAGTTTCCTGAGAGACCACCCCTGCGAAAGAGCGAAAGAAAGAACAACACGAACAGTGGTAGTCAATTCCCGGTCTTTGAATGAACCCCTTTGCGACTAAACGAGCTTTGTAGCCGGCGAATGAACCCATTCACCGAAACAGCTGGAACTCGATTAAAGAAACAAAGTCGATTTACCTGATGCGATTCATTATTTATTAATTGATCCGAAGAAGAATGGCGATAGATTTTCTCGATAGAGAAATCTAGTTTTCAAAAGCGATTCTTAAATCCACACGATTAGAAACTTCCTTCCCGGAAATAGCTGGGAACTCGAGTAAGCAACGAACTCGGTTAAATGAAATATGAAGCAGGTTGGTTTATTTTAGTCGCTCAAGAAACAAAATAACCTGACGCAAAATCCCTTCGAGTTTTTTACTTTATTTTATTTATTTATTTATTTATTATTATATAGTGGGGAATATAGTTAAAAATATGGTAAGATAAAGAATAAAAAAACGATACATAATATTTTTTGCCACACTTTGAACCCTTTCCGACACAATTGGTGTGGTGCGAAATTTATCCGCCAAAATTTTGACTTTGGCGGGGAGAATATCTTTTGGGGCGGATGTTGTAAAAAATGCGACTAAAAAATACTTATTGCGGCAGAATTTCATTATGCAGCAATAAAAGTGACGCAATATCCGTATTTTCTTGTAGTACGTGGTACACTAACCAAATCATAACGTTAAGGGCCAGGAGCCCCACATTTAGCCTAAAGGCATACCTAAACCCCAGGAGGGGAGGTCGGTCTGGCTAGCTTCTCATTCCACCGCAGGTCGGTCACTGCGCAACAGAGCTGACCAAGCGCGGTTCGAGCCATAACTGCTTGGGTGGCTCGACGCAGGTCCGCCAGAGCTATCCCCAGTCTTTAGCCCACGTGTTTATAACATCAGATAATTATGGGAAGAATTATCATTCATGATCTTTTTATTTAAACACCGGGATTATCTCCTTAAATCCAGGAAATTAACACGGACAAATCCAATCCTTGGAGGATATGAAATAAGAGTCCACAATGGACAAGGCACATGCATGCCTAGGGCAAAGCCCCTCTATATAAACGGTCCCAAGAATTACGAAGAGACTTGATTCTTGAACGATTACATGATACGTGGAAACTTGGGATTCATAATCTCGAGCTCGATCTAAAAATCACAAGCACCACCCCATTTTACATTTTGTTCTGGGGATTCATAATCTCAGGCTCGTCTAAAAATCATTTGCAATTATTAGACCATGGTCCATAAAAATAGCACTATTATTTTTGACATGAATGTGAAACAATAAAACAAGTTTGAAAAAAAAAGTTGAAACTCAAATACCACCTAATTTGAAATACATTCAAAGTTCAAAAAGCACAGGGAGTGAAATTTAATTTGAAATACATTCAAAGTACAGTACATTCAAAGTTCAAAAAGCACAAGGAGTGAAATTATTATCCAATGTAGTCGGTTAGGTGTCGTAATTCGTAACTTTTCTTCTTTTTGCTGTTGTTTTCAATAAATTTTTAATGGGTTCTAAAGGCACCCTCATTTTTACCTCCGGCACCACATTACTCCCGATACCATAAAAAATTACTCCGGCATCACAGTTATTTTTAATGAACAGAACGTCAGTGGCACTGATGTTGCTATTGAAAAACAACGTCAGTGACACTGACGTTGTTGTTCAAAAACGAAAGTCAGTGATACCGACGTTTACGTTATATAAGTGTCACAACTTAGAAACGTCTGGTCATTGACTTTCGTTTTTGAATAGCAACATCAGTGTTCAATATCAACGTGAGTGTCACTGACGTTCCGTTTATCATAAAAAATAATCAAAAAATAGGTGTCAATAGTTAAAATGGGGTGCCTTAGAACCCCCTATTTTTAATTGTCGTTCGAATAAAAGAGAAGTGAAATTCAAGTTTGAAATATTTGCTAAACTTTCCGGATCCACCCAGAATTTGATCCCGGAAAACAAAATTTATTTTATTTATTAAAAAAGAGAAATGATAAGGCCATAACATTTCTTATTACACCAACTTTACATCATTGATAATAATGTAAAATACACCAATTGATATAGATTATAGCACAATCGATGATGTATAATTGTGCAGTGTGATACATATTACATTAGCCGTAATATTGCTCATTATCATCAGGTGGTGGCTGTAGAGATTTTAGCAAGCTATACGATTCGAAGAGATCATCATCGTAGTGGCAATAACAATCGGGGTATTCAAGACATACTTCATCATCTACTACTTCGTCACAGTAATTATCCTCACATGATTCCGGCAGCTCCTTCTCATCATCATCTTCATCTTGATCATCGGGTAGAAGTGGAAGTGGAAGTAGAGGCTGCTCTTCCTCATCATCATCTTGATCTTGATCATCAGGTAGAAGTGAATCTGGATCATAGATGTTCCGAAGAGAATTCGGCATGCATCTATCTTCATCGTGATAGCAAAAACATCTGTCTGGACAGTACCCCTTTTGTGTGGCACTCTGTAGTGAGCTGACACGGTTGAACGCCTCGTTTAATGCGTAGCGGCTGCTACTCGTCTTCAACCACAGAAGGTGGAGATGGATATAGAAGTGAATCCGGATCATATATGGATCGGAGAGAATTCGGCATGCATTTATCTTCTTGCCGGTAGCAAAAACATCTTTCAGGGCAGATTACCCCTTTTGTGTAGCATTCAGTAGTGAGATCACATGGTTGCGGGCCACGTTTAATGCGTGACATAGTGACCAAATGGGACTTGATTCGGTCCCCTTTTCTACCTATGGCTTGTGAGTCTTCAATCCCTTTTGTTGATGGACATAAATTAAAAAAAAAAATTTGGTTAAGTGAAATAAATAAGAAAAATATCCTTCGACTATTGTTAAGTAATGAAAAATAGTTAGATGAAGAAAAGAGTTATAAATAGGTTATTAGTAATTTAAAATAATTTATATTTCGAAAAAAATAAATAGTACTACTTATTTTCTGGGAGAGAGTAGTATTAACTATTAAACACTTATTTAGGGAACAGTGTGATTCAACACATTTCCCTGCTCTGCGTTGATCACGTGACTTTATTGAAAATTGCTTTGACAATATCTGTATTTTCTTGTAGTGGTACACTAATGAAACATTGAATAAAACCATAACGTTAAGGGCCATGAGCCCCACATTTTAGCCTGAGGGCAGACCTAAACCCCAGGAGGGGAGGTCGGTCTGGCTAGCTTCTCAGTCCACCGCAAGTCGGTCACTGCGCAACAGAGCTGACCAAGCGCGGTTCAGGCCATAACGGCTTGGGGGCCTCGACGCAGGTCTGCCAAAGCCATCCCCAGTCTTTTAGCCCACGTGTTTATAATATCAGATAATTATGGAAAGAATTCTCAACCATAAAGGCTCTGATCCTTTTATTTAAACACCGGGATTATCTCCTTAAATCCAGGAAATTAACATGGACAAATCCAATCCTTGGAGGATACGAAATAAGAGTCCACAATGGCACAGGCATGCCTAGGGCAAAGCCCCTCTATATAAACGATCCCAAGAACTATGAAGAGACTTGATCCCTGAACAATTACATGATACGTGGCAACTTAGGATTCATAATCTCGGGCTCAGTCTAAAAATCACAAGCACCACCCCCATTTTACATTTTGTTCTGGGGCTTATTCTTAGGTTAATTGTCACAAGGGAAAATACGGCCCGAATTAATACTCAGACGATTTCCAGCATCGTCAAGCAACGATATACATCAAATCATTTACAATTATTAGACCATGGTCCATAAAAATAGCACTATTATTTTTAACATGATAGTTTTATATTTATTGTTGTATTTCCGTTTATAGCCCTTGTGGCTCACTATATAAACACTTTGTAATGGTTCGTGTTTTCCTAATGACAAATACATTGTTATTCATCTAAATCTATCAAATGTGAAACATCAAAACAAGTTTAAAAAAAAAGTTGAAACTCAACTACCATGCACCTAATTTGAAATATATACATTCAAAGTTCAAAAAGCACAAGGAGTTCTTTTTGCTGTTGTTTTCAATAAATTTGTAATGGTATCTAGAGGCACCCTCACTTTTAACTCCGGCACCACATTACTTTCGGTATGACAAAAAATTACTCCGGTATCACGATTATTTTTAATGAACGGAACATCAGTGCTATTGAAAACCAACGACACTGACGTTGTTGTTCAAAAACAAAAGTCAGTGGTACCGACGTTTACGTTATTAAAGTGTCACAACATGGAAACGTCGGGTCATTGACTTTCGTTTTTGAATAGCAACATCAGTGTTCAATATCAACATCAGTGTCACTGACGTTCCGTTTATTAAAAAAATAAATCAAAAATAGGTGTCAATAGTAAAAACGGGGAGCTTTAGAACCCCCTATTCTTAATTGTCGTCCGAGAAAAAGAGAAGTGAAATTCAAGTTTGAAATATTTGCTAAACATTTTGGATCCACCAAAATTTGATCCCGGCAAACAAAATTTATTTTATTTTAAAAAAGAGAGAAATGATTAGGCATAACATTTCTCATAACACCAACTTTACATCATTGATAATAATATAATATCTATCAAATGATATAGAGTATACCATGCATGATTTATGATGTATAGTTGTGTAGTAATCGATACATACATATTATGCATCACTATGTTGTGACCTAATATTGGACGTAAGATCGTTCGTCGTCATCATCGTCATCATCGGTGGTGGTGAAGAGAGTTTGGCATGCAATACGATTCGAAGAAATGATCGTCGTAGTGGCAATAACAATCGGGGTATTCAAGACATACTTTATCATCTACTACCTCGTCACAATAGATACCCTCACATGATTCCGACGGCTCCTCATCTTCATCCACTGGAAGTAGAGGTTGCTCCTCCTCATCATCATCTTCATCTTGATTATCAGGTAGAAGTGAATCTGGATCATAGATGTTCCGAAGAGAATTCGGCATGCATCTATCTTCATTGCGATAGCAAAAACATCTGTCTGGGCAGACTACCCCTTTTGTGTGGCACTCTGTAGTGAGCTGACATGGTTGAACGCCTCGTCTAATGCGTAGCGGCGGCTCCTCATCGTCTTCAACCACAGAAGGTAGAAGTGAATCCGGATCATATATGGATCGGAGAGAATTCGGCATGCATTTATCTTCTTGCGGGTAGCAAAAACATATTCGAGGGCAGATTACCCCTTTTGTGTAGCATTCAGTAGTGAGATCACATGGTTGGGGGCCACGTTTAATGCGTGACATAGTGACCAAATGGGACTTGATTCGGTCCCCTTTTCTACTTGTGGCTTGTGAGTCTTCAATCCCTTTTGTTGATAGACATAAATTATATAAAAGAAAAATGGTTAAGTGAAATAAATTTTAAAAATAAATAAGAAAAATATCCTTAATGAAAAATAGTTAGATGAAGAAAAGAGTTTTAAATACTTTATTAGAAATTTAAAATGATTTATATTTCGGATGAAAAAAAAATAGTACTACTTATTTTCTGAGAGAGAGTAGTATTAAACACTTATTTAGGAAACAGTGTGATTCAACACATTTCCCTGCTCTGCGTTGATCACGTGACTTTATATAAAATTGCTTTGAAAATACTACTACTCTTTTGAATCCCAGAGACATGTGCGCCCATTTTTTTGGGTTTTACATTTGTTTTCTTGCTATATTCACAAATTGTGAATTTGAGAGAAACATCACATTTATTTGGGGTGAGAAATAATTGAATTGATAACTCGATTTAACTCTTTTAGGTTGTTGAAAATTCAATCTCACACCAACATAAGAGCAGGTGCCTCATATTCAAAACCAAGGTTGTGAGGTGAGAGAAGTGCATCTCTTAGCAATGTAGGTGAGACAATTACAAGTGCCCAATATGAGACACTTTAACATAGGCCAAACGAGGACGTACGACTGGTTTAAGTAGTCACTGGATCCATTATGCCTCAAGTAGAACGACGGATCGACCCGAGGTTGTGGGGCGTTACGGTTGATTTCATATTCGATCGCCACACGCGGAAGTAAGTGTCACACGTTTGTGAGAGATAGTGGAGGGGGCCGGAGGGAGTGGGGCTGTGAGAGGCGGTGAGGGCAACTCTATATATATATATATATATATATATATATATATATATATATATATATATATATATATATATATATATATATATATATATCAGTGCTTCCGCTTGTAAATGCTGCATGTACATATATATATCAGTGCTTCAGCTTGTAAATGTTGCATGTATCTCTTTTTTTTTTACTAAGTGAAATCGATACAGATAACGAACTGACTCATGACTCTAGGGAGAAATTGCATTGTAAAAAAGATTAACTTATATTGTAACAAGAAGAACAAAACTAACCGATTGCCATGAAGCAAAAAAGAAAGAGATAAGTGGACATAGCCATTTCCAATTAATCTCCTGTAGATTGCTTTCTGTACTTCAAAATTGTTAATTTATAGTGGTAAGAAGATGTCCAAAAAAAATCTACTTACACTAAAGACAAGAGTAATTGAGACGACAAACAAAACAAAATGATACAATTGGACGGTAGAATATAAAATTTTATATAGCGACCGATTACAGAACTAGCTGATACAAAGAAAAGTAACCAACATGATATTATATTTTTAAGAAACGCTTAGGGGATACAGGATTGTTATATTAACTGATTCAAATTTAATTTGAAATAAGAGAACACATGAATGTAAACACACAAGAATTTTGACAAAATGTCTTGCGACCATGTAAAGGAAGATTTTAATAAACAAATGATCAAATTGAAATCAATATAAGCAAACATTGCATGCATATTTTTGCATCAGAATTAGGGGCGACAGCGGGATTTTTGACATGAGAGTTAGAAATTTATCTGTATATTTAAATCTATACATGTAATTATGAAGCAATAGATAAAAAATGGGGTCAATGCATAAAATAAATGAGTCAATTTCACACACACACACAAACACACACACACACACACACACACACACACACACACATATATATATATATATATATATATATATATATATATATATATATATATATATATATAGAGAGAGAGAGAGAGAGAGAGATTTTTGCCAAGAAGGACAAATTTACTAATAAATCATGCTAGAAGTACACACATGATTAATAAGACACAATTAATTTAGAGTTCCGATAACAATGACACAATTATCTTTTCATTGAGATAATTGTGGATGTCGTCTCTTGGGGGCGACTCATAATTTTGACCGCCTTGATCGCATATTGCAACACCTGTCACATCCGTAATCCGTAGAGGATTCTGATTGGTCCTCTTGGCGGGGTTGGCAGGTATTACGGTCTTTCTTCCGGTCATGTTGATGTCATAGGAAAGCTTGTAGAACAATCAAAGTGATAATGCAACTCTTGAAAATGCAGGCTTGAAGAACTGGTGGAGCTGATGAAGATTTTGACAAGAACTTGATGGAGATTTGAAGAACCAGGGTTGGTTTAAGCAAAGTTCAAAGCTTTGGTAATGAATCCGTAAAGCTTGCAACGAACTTGAAGAAGCCGTGCCAGATTCGTGGAACTTGACAGAAATTTGGGAGATTTCGGCAAAGATTCGTGGAATCAATTCTTTGCGAGATTCCGACAAAGATTCGTGGAATCAATGCTGAATCTGGTGAATCTGAGGTGATTCTAGGTTTTTAGAGCTGAAAAAACCCTCAGTCTGGAAGCTTGAAGTCGCCGGAACCGGCGTAAAGACGATTTTTAGGCTGCAATTTTGACCGGAAAAATGCTAAAAAGCGTAAGTCCTGGTAACGAAGGCAACTGATAATGTTGGAATTATCACAAACAAGTTTGGAAGTGTTTGACGGTGGATATCTGGCTAAAGTGTTTGATTTTGCCAGTGGTGCACGGTGGTACTTAGACCTGGGCGGTTCCGGGTCCAAATCCGGGTCGGGCCCGGCGGTTCCCGGTTCCGAACCGGCGGTTCTATGGGTCCAGGAACCGGCGGTTCCACGGGTCCAACCCGGTTCTAGGTTCCACCGGACCCGGCCCGGCCCGGAACCGGCGGTTCAAGGCACCGGCCGGAAAACTGGCGGTCGAACCGGCCCGGAGGACCCGAACCGGCGGTTCTATGTTTTTTCATTTTTTTTTCCCGTTTTTCCTGTTTTTTTTTTTTCCTTTTCTTTTCTCCAAGTTGGACCACCTTGAATCCAACGTATATTATTTCAAAATTTTGAATATTTATTTTTTATCAATGTCACCGTCATTTATTTTCTTAGCAATTCTTTTATTTATAAATAGTGTTGTTATTTAATGTATAAAATATACTATAAAATGTTGAAAAGTCTATCTTTGATTAAAAATATATTGTGACACTAGTGTCACAACATACTAATATATTGCTTTTTACTATTACTTTTTGGCCGAAATATATTGTGACACTTTGACTTATCAAATACTACTACTATTTAAATTATTATGACAAGGAAGAGCACGTGCTAGTGTTTAGCAACCAATAATTTTTTTTTGTAACACTTATTCAATACACAACATACTAGTGTTTAGAGTTATGAAATTATAAAATAAATTATATAAAACACATAAAACTTGAATGACAATTTTTTTTAAATGTTACAAAATATTAATAAACTACACCCTACTCTTTTATTCGTATAAAATAAGTTCATTGGGTCCAGAAAGGTTGTCTGTATCATATTACTTACATATTATCTAGAATATAAGTTATAAAATTAAATAGTATATATAGATTGGTTGAAAATAAATATTATACAAGCCGTGTGTTTTTTTTTTAAAACATACTTATGAAATTAAATATTATATATAGTTTAATAACCAATTAGAATTTATTAATAATTTTAACGTAAGTTATACAAATTTTGTAAAAAAAATTTGATGTTTTTGGAACCGTGATTGGAACCGTGATCGGAGCCGTAATCGGAACCGTGATCTGAACCGTCTGACCGGGGAACCGCCGAGACCCAGACCCGGACCGGGGAACCGCCAAACCCGCCAGTTCCCGGGAACCGGCGAAACCGGCTAGAAATTGGAACCGGCGGTTCCGGTTCCATTTTGGACCCGGAACCGGAGGGTCGTGCCATGGACCCGGAACCGGTCACGTCTAGCGGTGCTCAAGAAATTTATAAAGATGACAAGTGGAACCGACGGGCGAGCTCATTGTCGACAAATTGGCAGAGAGTTTCTGGTGTGTGTATTAGATCATATGTGTCAAATGAGTTACACTGTGCCGCTATTTATAGACGTGGGCTGCCAATGACGGTAATTAAAGTGTGACAAGACATAATAAAGTATGATATAACATAATTAATCTATACAGATGTCGGGTCGGCTTTAGAAAGGGCGAGCTTGACACTTAGCCGTATGTTGATTCTTCATCTTGTACTCGTCATGTTTGAACCCTGTTCACTTGGTCAAGTGGGCATGATCCATGAAGGTGGACTGCGAGCTGGAGGGCGGACTGACCGGCCCCTAGTGCTTCATATCGCGCTGTGTGTGGAGGGTTGAAGGCTTGCTGATCGACGCATGTTGCCTGGTCAATGATATGGATCGTAAAGGCCTTAGGTGGGCTGGATTATACCCGGCCCGGTCCGGCTTATGTTGGTGCGGACTAGTTGGGCCGATGACCCTATCCGTTATCGGGCCTACGTACCGTCGAGGACAATATTGCAATTAGCTAAATATTATTTTGTATTTGAAATATTTATGACTTGTTGCCTAAGTTAGTCTAGGCCTACATATTTGTACGTACTCTATTCAGTTGAATCAATGAAATCAATCGTATACGAATCATGATATGGTATTAGAGCATATCAATTTTATCTCTCTCGTTATGCCATTTCCTCTTTAAACCCTAACTTTTAAAATAAAATATAAAAAAAACAGCCACAACCTACTTCTCCGGTGGCAATGTTCATCCCCACCACCCTCTCCGGTGAATCTTTGGCAGTACCCTCAATCCCCGCTCCCATGATTGCTCAATCCTGCTCTATTCGGCCTTTCTCCCTGGCATTTGCCATGGCGCCCACTTCCTCCCTGAATCACCATCACCTACCAGAACTCACGTTGGCCTGCTGTTACTCTTTGTCGTCCACGTCTACTAATTCTCCGTTCACTACGCCGTCTCTCTCAGCAAACTTCATAGCCTTGTTGGCCCTTCCTTCTCCAACAACTACTGTTGTTGCTCATCCTCCCGCCCGCCGCGTCCTCACTTACAACGAGAGGCCTCGCGCATCACCGCCTTGCTCGAGACATGGGGCTTGACTGCAAACCTGGTGTTCCCTCATTCCATTCTACAAACTCGACGACCATTGCTTCCTCCAATCATGGCTTTGGCAATCCTCGTTCCCTATTTTCAGCCGTTTATTATTATCAAGAGCCCTCGGCTTTTCAAATTTGTGCCAAAACAGGCCATCTGGGCCCGGCCTGTTCTTTTCGATATACTTATCCCCATCCACCAACCCATCGGTTACCACCATCTCAAACTCCTTAAGCATACATGGCTTCTCCATACACACATCCCGATTTTGATCGAATTGTGGATGCGGGGGCTACTCACCATCTTATTCATGATCTTCGCAATCTCAACTTATCATCCGCCCCTTATTTGGGCCAGATAAAGTGCATGCAGGTGATGCTACAGGTTTATTCATTACTCACTACGGCTCTTCTTCTGTTCAATCTCCCTCCAGACATTTTATTTATCTAATGTTCTTCTTACCAATTCCTTTACCCGAAACCTCTTATCTGTGCACAATGCCTCTGACAACTCCTTGTACTTTGAATTTCATGGCTCCTACTTTCTTGTGAAAGATTACTCCGGTCATGTTCATCTTAGAAGATTGGTAAAGGATGGACTCTATCACTTCTCCACTCTGCCCTCCCAACCCTCTGTCCCTCATGTTGAACTACCATCTCTTCCAAAATCTTAAGCTGATGGGAGGAAGATAATTAACATTTTATATATTCATAATGCCCCCTCAAATGTGGGCCTATTATATTTTTAGAGAGGCCCAACACTTGTTTTTTTTTATTTGTTTGTTTGGGTGACTGTGCTTGGAGCGGGGTTTGATCCCAAGACATCTCGCTCTGATACCATGTTGAACTACCATCTATCCTAAGAGCTTAAGCTAATAGGGATGAAATAATTAATATTTTATATATTCACCCTGATTATGTCTACCGCCTTCGCCCCAGTCTCTATGGCCTTCGTCGGGCCCCTCGTGCGCGGTTTTATCCCTTTACTGATGTGCTCTCTCGGTTTGGGTTTGTCAGCTCTAAAGCAGACACCTCCTTATATGTCTACTCTTACAATGGTGCTCGTGCATTTATACTTATTTATGTGAATGACATTATTATTATTTGTTCTTCGTCTACTCTTGTTGAGCAGGTTATTTCGTATCTTGGTCGGCATTTTCCGGTTAAGGACCTTGGTTCGTTTTCCTATTTTCTTGGTATTAAGGTGATCCCCGCCTCCGATGGTTTATATCTCACTCAACGCAAGTATATTTTCCAACTTCTGAAGCGTGCTTCTTTGGACAAGGCTAAGCGTTGTCAGACACCTATGTCGGCCTCCACCCAGCACACTCTTGATGATGGACCTCCTTGCTCTGACCCGTCTCTTGCACCATCGTAGTTGGTTTGCAGTATCTTAGCTTCCCGCGTCCAGACATTGCCTTTTCGGTTCATAAGGTTAGCAAATTCACACATTTTCCTACTGAAGCCCATTAGGTCGATGTTTAACGCATACTTCGGTATCTCAAGCACACTATCTCGGATGGACTCTTCTTCACCCGCCGTTTCTCTCTCATGCTTTGGGCTTATTCTGATTCCGATTGGGCCGTTGATCGTGATGATCGTCGCTCTGTTGGGGTGTATTGTGTTTTTCTCGGGGATAATCTTGTTAGTTGGCGCTCTAAGAAGCACTTAACTGTTTCCAAAAGTTGCACTGAAGCTGAATACAAGACACTTTCTAATACAGCGGCCGAACTCCAATGGCTATGCGGCCTTCTTCGTGACCAGAATGTTTCTCTCTCCTCTCCGCCTACCCTTTGGTTGTATAATATTGGGGCCACTTACCTTGCTCATTGTCCGGTTTTCCACGCCCGCATGAAGCACATCGAGGTTGATTTCCCCCACGTTCGTGAATTGGTTGTTGCCCTCGTTATCTCATTTATTACTTCGAAGGATCAATTAGCCGACCTCCTTACCAAGCCGTTGGCTCAGCCTCGTTTTACTAGTTTAAAGGCCAATCTCTGTGTCCAGTCTCTTTTCACGGGATTGAGGGATGTGTCGAGGACAATGTTGCAATTAGCTAAACATTATTTTGTATTTAAATATTTATGACTTGTTGACTAAGTTAGTCTAAGCATATATATATTTGTATGTACTCTATTCAGTTGAATCAATAAAATCAATCGTTTGTGAATCATGATACGTAAAGGCCCAATGTGGATCTGCGGGCTCTTTTGCGGGTTTGGCGTATCAGGACTCTTCACACAGCTTAAGAAAATTGGTTAAATTAGTTATCCGTCATTAATTATATTGAAAAAGTCTAAAATATCATTTGATTGTCATTCATGCAATAGTTGTAAAGTATTGAAATGTGGGTGAATATTTAATAAATAAGGGATAAAGGAAGAAAATTATATTAAATGCTTTATTGGTATTCTAAATTAACTTATACTATGGAATAAAACAAAAAAACTTAAACGAACTTATATTGTGAAACGAAACTAGTATTTGTTTTTTCTTCTAATTTTACTGGTTTGAATATCTAAAATATTAAATTTTTTTGGCCAATTAAAATATTAGTTTATTAATATTTACGTTATGCATTGCAAGTTAATGATAAGAATGGGAGAATGTAAATCATTTATATATCGAGGCATTTTCTATAAGATTAAAACAAAAATGGTTTGCTTTATTGGTTTCATCGACCATTGACACTTCCATTTAGAATTTTCAATGTCCAATCGCCTTTTTTTTGGGGGCCATTTTAATAAATAAAAGATGCCATTTTAATAAATAAAATATGTGAAGAACAAGAAATGGGAACAGACAAACATATTTTCGTTTTTCATGTTTGCACCATGCAAGGCAAACATAATTTTCATAAATAGAGATCCATTTTATTGATGTAAACCAAGTTGAGGTACAAGTGTAAACCAAAAAAAGAACCGCAAACAAGGCAAACTTAATCTTCAATAAACTTGTGTCAATCATTTTTTCAATTTGACACACTATTCTGACCAATATAAGTCAGAAAATGGTTAATTAATTTGACTTAATTTGAGTCAGATGTTGGTTGTTTTCTAAGCCTAATATATGTCCGAAAATACATTTCATACATTCTTAGGGCAACACAAATACCTACATTTGGCTTAAAATTGAGCCAGAATAAATAAGCACGAAAAAGATGATTTCTAGGGTAAAATTGGAAATAATTTTCTGTGTGATAAGACATTTTGTTGTTCAAAAGAATATTCATTATAAAATTAAAAAAAAGACATTTTTTTTTTGTATAAAGAGACAAGTTTGTATTCTGCCACAATTTATACATTCTCTGGTCTATTTTATTACAAAAAGATAAATATATATTTTGATTTAAACGTCAAAATATGATAATTCTTTGACGAGATTGGATTTCCTCAAGTATACTTAAGCCTCATTTGATGTTCACACCTTTGTCCTATGTTTAAAAGAAAATTAAGAAAAAAATATAAAAAAGCCAACAGTGTGAACATCACATGAGACTTAAGTGTACAAGCGGGGAACCAATCTCATTCTTTGACCATATTTTTTTATTTTTGTCCTCCTTATTATGACATCTAATTTGAAAATTTTCTAACGTCTTTTTCTAGGCCATTTTCATAAAATAAATAGCGAAACAATGGAACAATGAAAAAATAGATTGTAATGGAACAATTGATATGAAATCTATTCAAATGTTGTTGTTGTTGTTGTTTGTTTTTTTTTTTTTTTGTTGTAACGTTGAAAGGGAAATTCATTGACATAACATTTAATTTACATCATTGTTCACTGCTTGACGAAGCCAATACGGAAAAGCTGAAGTCCAAATGACTTCACTCTTAGATGAAAAAACAAACCGGGCAAACCCATGACTGATATACCAAACCCGAATACGGTCAACTGGACCATCATCGGACCCAATCTAGCGGTCACATCTCAGATTCTGACCTCCATTGCCACTAGCTCGTCTGGTATAAGCCGAACGGGTCATCGAGTCCGCACGATCGAGCATCGCCTAGGGCCGGGGGCCGAGCGTGCGGCCCACCGATCCATTTGGACCGATCGCCCGGACCTTGCCCGTGATACATAGGCGAACGTGATCTACATTTGACGTTAGCAAGGACAAGACTCGGCAAACAAGAGGACATTAAAGCGACCGACGGGCTCATTGATCCGCTCCTTGATGTTGTTTAATCTCTTAATTGTACTTAATTATGTCTTGTCACAGTAAGCCTAACCGTCATTAGAGGTGTGTCTATAAATAGGGACACCATGTAACCCATAAAGGGAGGGAGAAATTAATATAAGCAGATACACTCTGCCAATTTGTCGATGACGTGCTCGCATTTATACCTAGTCGTGTCCGCCGGCTGAGCACCGCCTCTTGTTCATAATAACCACCACCTTTTTACTAAAAGATCATCACTTTTAGCTAGATATCCACCATGCAAATCTTTGTAACACTCACCATGATATTTCCGACGATATCACCTGTGAAAATTGAATCATCCACATAGACCAAAACATATATAATAATAGTGCCAAAAGAAAACATAAACAGTGAGGTATCGGCTTGTGATTTTTTGAAGCCACGGGAGAGAAGAAAGCTCTTGAGTTCCTCGTACCAAGCCCGGGGTGCTTGTTTAAGACCATAGATAGCTTTTTGAAGTTTGCATACATTATCCGGAAAATCTATACTAGGAAATCCAGGAGGCTGAGAGAGATAGACGTCATCAGAGAGGTGACCTTGTAAGAAGGCATTATTAAAGTAAAGTTTCCTGAGAGACCACCCCTGCGAAAGAGCGAAAGAAAGAACAACACGAACAATGGTAGTCAATTCCCGGTCTTTCAATGAACCCCTTTGCGACTAAACGAGCTTTGTAGCCGGCGAATGAACCCCTTCACCGAAACAGCTGGAACTCGATTAAAGCAACGAAGTCGATTTACCTGATGCGATTCATTATTGATTAATTGATCTGAAGAAGAATGGAAGATAGATTTTCTCGATAGAGAAATCTAGTTTTCAAAACTGATTCTTAAATCCACACGATTAGAAACTTCCTTCCCGGAAATAGCTGGGAACTCGAGTAAGCAACGAACTCGGTTAAATGAAATATGAAGCAGGTTGGTTTATTTTAGTCGCTCAAGAAACAAAATAACCTGACGCAAAATCCCTTCGAGTTTTTTTATTTTATTTTATTTATTTATTTATTTATTATTATATAGTAGGGAATATAGTTAAAAATATGGTAAGATAAAGAATAAAAAAACGATACATAATATTTTTTGCCACACTTTGAACCCTTTCCGACACAATTGGTGTGGTGCGAAATTTATCCGCCAAAATTTTGACTTTGGCGGGGAGAATATCTTTTGGGGCGGATGTTGTAAAAAATGCGACTAAAAAATACTTATTGCGGCAGAATTTCATTATCAGCAAAAAAAAGTGACGCAATATCCGTATTTTCTTGTAATACGTGGTACACTAACCAAATCATAACGTTAAGGGCCAGGAGCCCCACATTTAGCCTAAAGGCATACCTAAACCCCAGGAGGGTAGGTCGGTCTGGCTAGCTTCTCATTCCACCGCAGGTCGGTCACTGCGCAACAGAGCTGACCAAGCGCGGTTCGAGCCATAACTGCTTGGGTGGCTCGACACAGGTCAGCCAGAGCTATCCCCAGTCTTTAGCCCACATGTTTATAACATCAGATAATTATGGGAAGAATTCTCATTCATGATCTTTTTATTTAAACACCGGGATTATCTCCTTAAATCCAGGAAATTAACACAGACAAATCCAATCCTTGGAGGATATGAAATAAGAGTCCACAATGGACAAGGCACATGCATGCCTAGGGCAAAGCCCCTCTATATAAACGGTCCCAAGAATTACGAAGAGACTTGATTCTTGAACGATTACATGATACGTGGAAACTTGGGATTCATAATCTCAGGCTCAGTCTAAAAATCACAAGCACCACCCCCATTTTACATTTTGTTCTGGGATTCATAATCTCAGGCTTAGTCTAAAAATCATTTGCAATTATTAGACCATGGTCCATAAAAATAGCACTATTATTTTTGACATGAATGTGAAACATCAAACCAAGTTTGAAAAAAAAAGTTGAAACTCAAATACCACCTAATTTGAAATACATTCAAAGTTCAAAAAGCACAGGGAGTGAAATTTAATTTGAAATACATTCAAAGTACAGTACATTCAAAGTTCAAAAAGCACAAGGAGTGAAATTATTCTCCACGCATGTAGTCGGTTAGGTGTCGTAATTCGTAACTTTTCTTCTTTTTGCTGTTGTTTTCAATAAATTTTTAATGGGTTCTAAAGGCACCCTCATTTTTACCTCCGGCACCACATTACTCCCGATACCACAAAAAATTACTCCGGCATCACAGTTATTTTTAATGAACAGAACGTCAGTGGCACTGATGTTGCTATTGAAAAACAACGTCAGTGACACTGACGTTGTTGTTCAAAAACGAAAGTCAGTGATACCGACGTTTACGTTATATAAGTGTCACAACTTAGAAACGTCTGGTCATTGACTTTCGTTTTTGAATAGCAACATCAGTGTTCAATATCAACGTGAGTGTCACTGACGTTCCGTTTATCAAAAAAAATAATCAAAAAATAGGTGTCAATAGTTAAAATGGGGTGCCTTAGACAGTGGCGGATCCAGGATGAAAGTTCAGTGGGGTCACAAAAATATCGCAAGCCTAAAAAAAAAAAAAAAACAAAGCCGACAAATTGAAACTTTTTTCCGGCAAATATTACAAAAATAGTTGATGGATTATAATTGATCCTGGCTCAAAAGTACAATATATAGCCATAAATTTCAACTTATCATGACACAAAATTACAAAATATAGCCAACCAATTAAAACTGTTTCAAATCAAGCACAAAATAACCGTACATCGCCCATAAATTACAATTGTCCCCTACGAGTTTTCATGTTTTGAAATCGTTCAATAACGACATCAGTGCTAATACTATTTAGCAAATCCTTTTCAATGTCACAAATAAGACAATCGCTTAGCAATTCATCAGCCATTCGATTCCGTAACGGTGTCTTAACAATGGTCATTGCGAGAGAAGCCTCTTTCCACACTTGCTTTGTTGCTACCCGGCAAAACCAAAGCTAGCCTCAAAAGCCGATACACCAAATTATACCCCACGTGCTTTCTTGTTTGCACCAACAATGTAGATAGGCGCCAATCCCATTCAAGTCACTAAATCGTCATCCGTTGACACATCCATAATATATGTATCCGGTTGAGTTCTTAACACCATACATTCATACGGAGAGAAGTCATTAGGATAAAACTCAGCCATCTTCATCAACCTTTTTACATCAAACCCCGCAAAATTATCGAATGGACTCAAACTAGCAATACAAAAAGTAACTCGAAATTGATCTCGGTAAATCGATCATTTATCTACGAAAGTTGCATATCCACAATTGCATAAAAACATTGCACACGATAACGAAAATCATTAGTGATGTTACTTTTACGCCGACGATTGAATGAAAAAACATACTCGCATTCATATCCAAACAATCAATATCATGCTTATCACAAAATGCGGTGATATTACCTAAGAGATCCTCCCATCCATGATCTCTTAACTCTTGCAATTGCTTCTTTGTCATTTCAACAAATCTCATAGCATTCACAATGTCTTGATCTTTTTTTTGCAAAGCTATTGACAACCCATTTGTGATCATCAAAATTTTCAACATCAAGCGTAAATTGAAGACAAAATCAAAGGATTCAAAATATATCAACAAACCTTTTGCTTGGTTCTGTTTTGGAGTATCGTGAGCATCACACTCAACAAATTTTAGAACCTCAACAACACTAGAGAACAAAAGAACCAAGTTTATCAAAGAATCGTGATGAGATCCCCAACGTGTATCTCCGGCCCTTTTAAGACTTACCTCTTGGTTTAATCACGATCTGTTTCAATCAAACCACTTATTGATATCTTCCAATATCTTTTTCGCTTGGAATTCTCGAACCATATCTTCACGCTTGCAAGATGCACCGACAACACTCGTCCACATGGATGTCATAGAAAAAAATGATTCGACATCTTGATGTTTTTTAGCCACGGCAACAAGAGCCAAGCGAAGTTGATGGGCAAAACGAGTGAATATAATATGCGGACTTGTTTTCTCTCATAATCAAAGTTTTCAACCCATTGAACCTACCCTTCATATTCTTGGCCCCATCATACCCTTGACCACGAATTGTCATCAAACTCAAGCCCAACTCGGCAAATAAATTATCAATGGCGATTTCAAATTCGAAGACGATGTCTCCTTCACATGGGTAACACTAATAAATCTCTCTTTTACATTCCCCATGTTGTCAACAAATCGAAAAATCACAGCCATTTGTTCTTTCCACGAGACATCACTAGACTCGTCCACCAACAATGAAAAAAAATCACCTTTCATCTCATCAAGTATACGAAGTTGTATCTCCTTAGCAAAAAAATTAATAACGTCTTTCTGAATACTTGGAGATGTCATTTGATGATTTTTTGGAGCATTTTCAAGGACAACTTTACGGATATGCTCACTTATATTAGTAGAGTATTTAAGAAATTCAAGAAAATTTCCTTGATTTGAAGAACCTTCGGACTCATCATGACCACGAAAAGCCGACCCTTGATGTAACAGAATTCTACATACTTCAATGGTAGCACTTAATCGAGCCAAATATTCCTATTTTTGAATATTTGTATGTTTATGAAAAGAAACATCAATGGAACGCTCTTGTCTCCTTAGATCCTCACATTTCCTCAATGCAAAATTATGAGAACTAGATTCATTACCAACATGGATGCCTAACCTCTCTTTTTTATTCCAAGCATTAAAACCTTCACTTACAAATGCGCCACCACTACCTTGATTCCCAAATTCACCTCTAAACAAATAACAACATAAGCAATATGCTTTGTCTTCCTTAATGCTATATTCTAACCAATTAGCATATTCTTTAAACCACATTGGATTAAATCGACGAGTTTTCGTTCCATACTTTGTCTTAGGAAATTCATGATCATGGGGTTGACAAGGTCCCTTTAAGATATAAGCTCTTCTAATTTCATCAATTTGATTCGGATGATACTCGGATATTTTTTTCCTTTACGAAGGCTCTGCGGGAGGCTACTCAAATCAACAATTTGTCTACTATGAGAACTAACCCCACTAGATGCACCCACCCCCGAATTCTCAAACTCGGTAACAATTTCCTCAAATTCACCAACCCGACTTCGTTTATTAAGAAAACGGTCCATATAAGCGATATATCAATTAATCGTTAAGAAAATAAAAATAAAAATAAACAATCAGCTATATATTGTAGTAATTACTAGTTTATCAAATTATTAAAATAAAAAAAAATCCAACCAAATTATTTACACTCAAACAGACACAGCACACTAGCACAGCCGCAAGCCCTCAAGTACCACGCACACAGCCACAGGGGGTGTAAATTGTAAAAATTAGGGTAAAAAGTAACAATTAACAACACAACAAATGGAATTATTACCTTCCTAATTCCTAAATGAGCGATGAGCACCGGAGAAGAAGAGGACCGATTGATGGCTGCGGCGGCACCCGGAGAAGAAGAGAGAGGAACTCGGAACTCACGAAAGGCCCGAAGCGAGTGAATCGGCGGCGGCACGAACGGAGACGGAGATGGACGGATGGAGTCTTGGAGAGTGGAGGTCGGAGTGTCGGACTTCGGAGGACTGGAGTGGAGGAGGCAGGCAGCGTTCTTCCCGTTCTTTTTTCCTTTTAGGTGTTATATTCTCAGAATGGGAGGGAAAGGGAATTTTTATTAAAATTAGGTTAAAATTGGATTTTTTTATCAAAACGCAAAAACGACGCCGTTTTGCAAATTTTTTTTTATTTTTAAAATCGAGTGGGGTCACGAGACCCCCCCCCGGGGCACGTGGGTCCGCCCCTGCACCACTGAAACCTAATCGTTACTTTGCATGTTAGAAATTGGAAAATCAGGTCGTGTCAGACCTGACACTTGAAAATCAGGTTGTGCCTTTTCTGACATGAAAAATATGGTAAACGTAGAGATATCTACGTTCAGACGTAGAGATATCTACGTTCAGACGTAGAGAAATATAACTAACATTAAACGATGCAGTTGATCTTTCCTTACGTTTAAACGTAGGTTTTCTACGTTTGAACGCAGGGTTTCCACGTTTAAACGTAGACAAACTACGTTTAAACGTAGGGAAATCAAAGGTTATATTTTGAAAATTCGCTACGTACGAACGTAGTAAAATCTACGTTTAAACGTAGGTATATCTACGTTTAAACGTAGGTGACAATGATTAAACGGTTCACATACTTGTCCTTCATAATCTCGCATAATCCTTAATCTTCTTTCTTCCTATCATATTTCAAATTCTGAGTGGCGATTTTTGGCGATTTTGGCAAGAAATTCTGATAGAGCAATTTCACAATTTCACAATCTCTCAAGTGCAATGGCGGTTGAAAGCGAAAGGGTATGTATTTTCCCTAATATTCTTTTATAGTATATCATATTAATTTCACTTTAGCATGTGCTTGTTATTTCCGAATATTTATTGTAGAGTGGTTTGTGGTGGTCCTAGATAATCATTATATTGATTTTGATTGTTTGATTTGTCGTTTTACGGGTTTAAGATGGGTTTTTTGTATGAAGGTTCATACGTTTGGACGTATGAAGGAAGTATTATACGTTTGGACGTAGAGAAATGCGGTCTCTACGTACGAACGTACGGATTATGCTTCGGGACGTAGAGATGCGGGTCTCTACGTACGAACGTAAGGTTTTTACGTTTGGACGTAGAGATGCATTTCTCTACGTACGAACGTAATTTGTCTACGTTTTGGCGTAGAAACACTACGTTTGGACGTAGAAAGCTGCAGATTTCTACTTTATATTGAATTTAATGTATATGTTTTTCATATTGTTATTTGATTCGAATTAATGGGGCTAATTCTATTAAAATGAACTGTAATGATATGTATGATAGGTTTTTAGAAGTAAATTAATGTAAAATTATTAATATGTGAGAATATGTATGATAGTGTTATAATTTTTGATTTGATAATGTAGTGTAATTTATGATATTGAATTTGATAGAAAAATGGGAAATAGAAGCATGTGTATGGTGTTACATTGGGATTGATAATGTATATGTTATTTGATTGTGATTTATGTTTGCTTTCATTCTAATGACCTAATTATGCCCTTGAAAGTATGACTAACATGGGGAACAATAAAAATGCCCTTGAAATTATGGCTAAATGTATGTTAATTAAAAAATTGAACCAAACGACAAACTACTGTTGTTTGAAAATCCAAAAATCAATATCTCGGAGTGAATTCCATGGTACGCCTCGGCACGATGAGGTTCTTAGAATTGCATGCTTTCCCTAGGGTGTTTTCGATTCCTTCGATCCATTTGTGTCATGCCTAAGCTCCGGGCTTTGTATTGGGGCTCCTGGTAGGTAGCTCGTAGAAAATTTCATCGGGTACGCTCAATAGAGCATCTTTTCTTGTCCCCAGCGGCTGGTAATCCTCGGCCGGAAGTGAGGCACCCTTTAGATTGAAAATATAAGGTACGTTCCGCCGGCTCCGTACGGCCTCTGTTCTCCTCGTCATCATCAAGTATTCTATGACGTGGTAAAAACCATATTATCTTCTTCTCTTACCCCCCTAACGTTACAAACAACAGAACACAACACAAAACAACGATGTTCCAAAAAACAAAAAGAGATGATAAGACATTTCGCGTGTATATATATGTATATATAGATGTGTATATATATGTATATCTACATATATATGTACATATATATACACATATATAGACACATATATAGACACATATGTATATATACACATTTAGATATATGTGTATATATATGTACTTACATATGTATTTATTTACTCCATATACATATTGGAGTAAATAAATACATAGATATATATCTACACATATACATATTGGAGTAAATAAATACATATATATACACATATATCTATATGTGTATATATATATATATATATACTTACACACACACACACACACACACACATATATATATATATATATATATATATATATATATATATATATATATATATATATATATATATATATATGTGTATATATATATATACATATATATACACACACACATACATAGATATATATCTACATATATACATATTGGAGTAAATAAATACATATATAAGTACACATATATACACATATATCTATATGTGTATATATATATACTTATATATACACACACACACACACACACACACACACACATATATATATATATATATATATATATATATATATATATATATATATATATATATATATATGGAGTAAATAAATACATATCCTATTTACAATGTATATGTTCATGTTGACGATTGGTTGGCCCTCATGGTACGATGTATACAAGGTAAAGGAAAATTTGACTTGGACCTTTAGAGGGGAAAAGTCCAAGCTCAATCAACTTCTCGAGATCCACATGAGAAGGATCGGATTTGAAGACACGTTGAAAGATGGGGTTTTTAAAGAATTTATTAAAATGTACGAGCAACGGCGTTTTCCTCCAAAGTACGCCAATATGTATGTTTCGGTGCCATATATCCGAATATGCCTCATGAGTTGCGGTTTAGATTCGGTGGTACGGCGCAAAGTTCGGTAGGAGGGAGTTCAGCATGATCACCGGTTTACCGTTTGGTGATCTCCCAGAAGATCCCCAACCTTATTCAAGGTGTTTTGAAGATGGGACATACGGCCACATCCATTTTCCTAACAATAAACCGATAACCATACCGGATATTGAGAAGTGGTTATTGGATGAGCGAGGAGCATCCGAAGTTCTCCAACGTGTAGGTTTAGTCTACCTAATTAACGGGATAATGATGGGTCACGATGAGACCGATAGGGTACCCCGTTCGCTTTTTATTTGGTGGAGAATGTAGAAAGCATAAACGACTATCCATGGGGCACTTATTTGTGGGACCAGACTTTTAGAAAGATATGTCATTTGATGAACACATACAAGGAAAGTTCAGAGGGCAGGGTGACCGTACAGGGGGTTATACATGCGTTACAGTTTTGGGCTTACGAGACCCTCCCCGACATTGGTGTTCCATTGTTGCGGCCACCCTCATAGCTAGCTCGATGCGGCTCCTCGGATGATGAGATGGAGTTGCAAAACTCCCCCTCCGCATTGGAAAGGATTAGTGGCGAAGGCAAATAAGGTAATAAGCTTAATAAACATTGTTATTGTCTTTTAATTATATCCGGATTTGGTAAACATTTTGTTCTTCTTAATTGTAATGAAATATACATTGTTCGCAGAGTCGTGTGATAGGGTATCGATTTTGCAAGGGAAGTTGATAGGCAGTTGATGCTAGGTAGGGGCATTCTGGATGCCGAGATTAACGAGCCGCCACGTGTGATCAATCGCCCTGCACTTATTGCACGTCCACACCCTAGACATGCATCCACTACACAGCAGTCACGACCTGCTACACAACAGTCAGCCCATGCTACACAACAGTCACCCCCTACTTCACGACCTCCTACTTCTGATCCCTCTCATTCACATGCCTCCACTTCACGGCGTGTGCCGCACACTTCCTACGTTCAGATGCTAGAGGCGGAAGATGACCAATCGATGAAGAGGATGAAGGCTGTGGCCTTTATAGAGTTTGTGAGGAGAAGGATTGATAGTGGGTTGAATGAGCTTCGGGAGGAAATTCGCCGGGTGGCTCGGCGTCGGAATGAGCATGGGGCGATACTTCTTGAACTCAAGGGGATGATGCAAACGTTGTTATCCAGAGATCAGGTAAAAAATTATATCATTGTCAAATTTTTTATGCGATAAATTTATTTGTTTTTATTATGATACTAACTGGGCCACATTTTTTTCAGACTACCCCTCATCGGCATTCATCTCATCCACCTCCTCCATCTTCTCCACAGGTAAAAAATTATATCATTGTCAAAATTTAGTTATATGTATTATGATACTAACTAAGACACATATTTTTCAGACTACCCCTCATCGGCAACCATCTCCTCCACCTCCTCCACCTCCTCCACCTCCTCCATCTCCTCCACATGATACCTACCGGGCTACACATGGTCAGCATGATGATCGGGCTGCGACGACCGGACGTTGACGTTCGGGTTTGATAAGATTCTTCTTTGGAGTTTCCGAGCCCGTTGAAGAGGGAGTGCATGGGGAGGATTTCGTAGACGATTTATTGGTGGACGATCCTTATATGGATGCAGAGACGGCGATGCTACGGCCTCTCCTACTCCTCACGAGACTACAGCCTCTGCTCCTCACGAGGCTACAGCCTCTCCTACTCCTCACGAGGCTACACCCTCTGCTTCTCACGAGGCTACGACAGGAGGCTCAGCTACGACCACCGACCAGGCATCGTCTACGCTTCAGTATAGTAAGTAATTTGAATTTAAAATTCAAAACTATAGTAAGTTATTTAAATTATAATGTGAAAAAGTATATAAGTTGATCATTTATTGAATTTTGTGTAGCTGGGGGTCCAAGTGAGAAACAATTGGGTAAACGAAAAGCCGACGATGCTTCTGATAGAAGATTGAGGACACGTCAGACTGTGACCCGTCCACGTTATTTAACTGATGGGTCGCACATAGTCAGTTTTCCCGGAGATACCGTTGTGAGGTGGACACCGCGAAAAAAGTTTTCGGACGAGTTTGAAAACAAGTTCATCAAATGGTTCAATCAAGAAAAACCGCCCCCAATTGAAATTCCCGTCGGGATGTCGGTGGTTTTCGCCCGACTCTACCACTTCCCAAGGCTTGGTGGACACGTCTCCGCAGTCCACTTATGGAGTTGGAGGCTACGGTATATTCTTTTGACTTCACTTGCATATTTCTTATTTCATTATCTCTAACTTCAATTTTGAATACGTACGGCATGTGGATGCGTATATGGACTTGGTAGAACGCCAAATGGAATCATATCCGGCATGCTTCACACCACATTCGGCCATTGCGTACTCGGATTTTGCTTATTATTACGGATCGGTGATGCACTCACAAATGCGAAATTCCGGTGTTTGTGACTCGGTACCTTCGAAGTGGGATGAAAACACTGTGATATACACTCCCTGGGCCATTACTATATCTCACTGGGCAGCCGTGCAAGTGTCTATTCCCCAATGGAAGGTTATGTTGTTTGATTGTCTGTCGGAGCAAAAGTACAAGCCTGATGTAGAAGCCAGCATCAATAGGTTGGGAGTTTCGTTTAGGAAAGTGTTCGAGACCGATGCACGATTATGTCAACTCCCAAAAATGGTTGATCCGGCGAAGCCTCCTTTGGAAGTGAAAATAGTAGAAGGCGTACCACAAATGCCAATTCCGTAAGTGTTATAAACTTCTAACTATTTATCACATTATACAATCTACACTATTCTGACACTATCCATTTTATACAGGGGTGATTGTGGGTTATACACGGCAAAATTCATTGAGCATTTGTTGCACAAGGAAGATTTTTCGCTCCTCCATCATAAGAACATGCCGTTGTTCCGGAAAAAAGTTTATGTCCAACTTTTTAATCAAATAGTACAGTTGTAAACTAATTTGTAGAAACATTGTTTTGGTGTATGTTAATTTTGGAATTTTTGGTGTATGTTAATTTTGGAAATTTTTGGTGTATGTTATATTTTTGGTATTTTGTTGTATGTTGGTAGCCATTTATATTTTTGGTGATGTTGTTTTGATGAGTATTCAATTTGTTTAAAAAACAACTCAACTTAAAATGATAATGATCGTTCTTTAAATATAAATGTATGGTTTGCAACATTCCTACGTTTGAACGTAGACAATGCAACATTCTCTACGTTCAAACGTAGGGAATACAACAATCCCTACGTTCAAACGTAGACAATGTTGCATTATCTACGTTCAAACGTAGGGAATGCAACATTCCCTACGTCCAAACGTAGCAAAGCAACATTATCTACGTTCAAACGTAGGTAATGCAACATTATCTACGTTCAAACGTAGGTAATGCAACATTCTCTACGTTCAAACGTAGGGAATGCAAGTACTATTGTGGTACATGCAATTATTGTTGTTGAACAAGTACGAGCCCTTTAAATGATTTCTTCAAACTCTTTTAAGTAGTGTAAAGAGAAGCACTTCTTCACCTTTCAATTTACACTTCTTCACCTTCACTTTCAATTTACACTTCTTCACCTTCAAACTCTTTGAAATGGATAATGATCGTTTCTTTAAAGTTCTTGATGGCGGTTTCGCAACAAGTTTGGTATGTCATTATTAATTTATTTACTTTTATTTACTTTTATTATGATCAAACAAACGTGAAATGTTTCTTTTTTCATAGACACTACCTCCAGCATACGTTAATAGGTTGAACGACACGCTGAGGAACCTAGATAGGGCCGTTCTCAAAAGCCGATTAGGGACATGGGAAGTGAGAGTTGGAGCCACAGACAATGGAAATCTTCGTTTCTTTGGGGAAGGTTGGGAGGAGTATGTGGCGGCTCATTACTTGAATGAGAGGGAGTTTATAGTGTTTGAACACAGGGGGGATTTCATTTTCGACACTCTTCTTTATGATCACACTTCTTGTCAAGAAGACTTTTTTTGAGATCGATGATGCGGATGATGATGCAGGTGATGATGCAGTTGATGATGCAGGTGCAGGTGCAGGTAACCGAAATCCCCATTTTCAAACGACGCTGCCAAACTGGGTATTTTCACATGGTTGTTATTATGTGGTGAGATATTTAATATATTTTTAGTTGTCTTCTTGTTTTATATTTTTTTTACCCATTTTGAAACAGTATTTAAATTTGTTTGTGATTTGTAGAGTATTCCAAAGGCATTTGCGAGAACAAACGACATGTTGCGAAACAAGACCGTGGAAGCGCGAATTGCCACGGGGGAATCATGGCTGCTAGAATTGTCTATATGGTAAATGAAAAAGTTCGTTTAAGCGGGTTGTATGTTTTCATTACGGACAATGACCTAAACGCGGGAGATGAATGCAGCTTTGAAGTCATTGATCAACCTATAGAAAATCACGTCGTGTTTAATGTGGTGATTACTAAATATTGAAGATCATTTATTTAGGTGTCATCATATCCTATATATTGATCACCCTTAGTGTATTTAAGCGTCATCTTATTGTTAGCTCAATGTAATATTACTCTTTTTTCTTGTGTGTAAACCCCGTAATAATTCTTGTTAGTTTTACGAGAGGTAGTGTAATACAAGACAAACTTGATTCCGATTAATAACCGAACACAATCATTACTACAATCCATTAATAAAATACTACATTCTATTAATACGTTACACAATAACGATCCATTATAATACCACCATAAAAAAAATCAATAACAATCCATTCTGATAACGATCCTACCGGTATTGCGTGCAACTAGCTACGTTATGTCCTGGATGTTTGCAGTTAGTACATACATTCTGATGGCCTGGACGTTCCCATTCAGAAGGAATTCTAGTGGTATTAATTCTACCTCTTCTTGGAGCTCCACTAGCATCAGGCGCATATCTCATATTAGGCACTCCGACTTTCATGTTTCTTACCGCCTCCGGAACATCCCAATCCTCCCTGTTAGGAACTGGATATATGCTACCCATGTAAATCTCCTTGAAACATTCGGCTACTATAATACGTGAACGAGTTCGGGTGGACTAATTCTACGTGTTCTTTGCGGTACATTTGTTATAGCATGCGTACATGGTATTTCCATTTTCTCAAAATAACCACAATAACACTTCCTCTCTCGTAGATTTACCACCCCATGAAGAAGGTTATTTCCATGAATCTCAAATTCATCGCGGTTAACAGGCTTAACCCTGAATTTCCTTCTATCAGTAATATTCTCAGCCACTATTTTCTCGATCTCCGGTGCTAACACAGTCGCACAATCAAGCGCCTTCTGTCGTCTATCATTATACCATCTCTGCAGTGTAGCTCTAATGAATTCCAAGAGGCTAGGAACCAGGCCAACGACGAGCTCCTCTAATCGCACAGTTGAAACTTTCAGCGTAATTGCTTGTCATTAAGGCGTATCTTTTCCCAGGAAATTTGGCACGCGCCCACCGTTCAACACCTATTTCTTCTAGTTTTAAATATGCGCCAAGACATTGTGTCTTGATTAGGGCGTACTTTCGGAGAAATTCGGCCTCCGAGAATGCATAAATTTGTTTGATAGAATGTGTCTTCACAAAAACCATAATCCTTCCATTTTTTGTTAGATTGCCCTTTAAATGATGATAGCAAACACCGTGATATGCATTAGGAAATACACGACCAACCGCATTTCTAATAGCCTTGTGTACGTCGGATATAAAGCTCAAATTTTCAGCATGGATACCTTCAATGGCCACCCTCAATTGTCTCATGAAATACCCCCATGAATCGTTGCATTCTTTTTCGGCAATACCGAAGGCTACGGGGAATAGGTGGTCACCGGCATCTACGACAACGGCAACAAATAGTTGACACGAGAAACGGGTTTTTAGATGAGTGGCGTCCACACACAAAATAGGTCGACAATACTTGAAACCACGACGACTTGCTCCCAAAGCCATGAAACAACTACCGAACCTTCCCGGATTATCAAGCCGAAAGTCAACATAGGTCCCTTCATTGGCCTCACGCACCATCCACGGGTACGAGGGTATCGCATTGTAACACTCCGTCGGCGAACCTCTAACCGGCATTCTCATCATCTCGTGAGCTCGGTATGCTTGGTCATAAGTCAAGCGTACACTATAAGTTGTGAGCATGTCTTCCATAATATGTCCGGGTTTATACTCATTGCCGAGTTCTTCCATTTTTCGACTTAGAAGACTTGCAATAACAATAGGTGTTGCTTGTCGATTGTCATTATCCGCATTCGAGAGGCACAAGTATGCACATCATTCAATGTTGTGATCTCAAATGTATTTGTTGTATTTGTCTTCACCCTTTTCGCCCTTACATGCCATTTGCATGTATCGTTTAGACATGTGTAATACAAGCAACGTGTGTCCGACCTACCCAATCTCATCGAAAATTATTGGCAACCGCATACGATTTTATTTTCAAATTAAAATCTTCTTTAGAATCATAATGCTTCCCAATGAACAATTCGTTCACGTCATTCATATGTAACGTACCGGTAGATACACACCGCGGTAAATCATCATCTTCAAATGTGGGAATCCTCCATGAATAATCTTCTCGTACACTAGCCACTAGCATTGGCACCACGATTATTGTTGCCATCCCCGCCCGTTTGATCGGTTTGAATATGAGGTGCAAACGGAGAAGCCAAAAAACTAGTGATTGATCCACCAAACAAATTATATGGTTGTTGGATAGGTTGAGCACGACTACTTGAAGGTTGGTTAGGAGGATGCGAAACGGATTATGTGATTGGCTATTTATAACATTATAACTTGGAGGACCGAATTCAAACGGAGCGAGTGTATTCACCAACCATTTCAACACGAACATGACTACTTGAAGGTTGATTTGAAAGATTATGACTTGGTCGGCGGGTGCGAGATCGAAGCTGTTGGTCCGAAGCTTCACCAAGCCTTTGTGTAGGAACATTGTTTTCAAACCCACTACATCCATAATGTTGCTCGAATGGATTAAAATTTGGATCCGTAGCAAGTTCTTGTACCGGAGAAGGAAATTACCAAGACTATAATCCGAATTATTGTTATCATCCGGGGCATTGTAATCTTGATTTAAATCAATGCCATCATCCTCAAATATCGGTTCATTGTTTGCCTCCATTGGTGTAGCATTCACGCAAAAAATCACATTTTTCTTGTCGAGAGGCCGCTTGGATGTAACCATTTAGTGTCTCGTCGTCTAAGATATCATCGGGTGGTATATTCCCCACACTATCATAAGTAAACAAAGCTTTTACGCCAAGCTTTGAAACGAGACCGGTCAATACCAAGCCTCACATGCAATTTATCCAACAACGCATTCAATCTTATGTTCTTTCGGACAAATAATGAGAACATCGATCCATTTACATGATTCCACCGGTTATAGAGAGGATCGTACGTAAATTCTCCGTTGAACGAGACAACAATCATAGAGTTGCGATTATCGTTTTTTTTTTTTTATAAAAACAATTCAAGTCATTATAGACATTCAATATAATAATTCAAAACCCTACCTAAGCAAATTGATCACAAATAGAAAACAAAATATACTTACAAGAAAACCCTACTAATTAAACCCCAACAAGGAAACAAAGACTATTTTCCCCTTTTAAGATGTTTCAAACAAGGAAACTAAGACTTTTAACACTTAAAACTCTTTCATTCTAATAAACAACCTACTTAAAACACACATTTCGGTTAAATACATATCATTACTACAATATAAATAACATAATCAATACTTAAAACACACATTTCGATAAATACATATCATTACTACAATATAAATAACATAATTACTACTAAAAACACACATTTCGTTTGAATACATATCATTACTTACACTAAACCCTATTAATTAAACCCTAAACAATAACACTAATTAAGAAAAGACTTAAACACACAACTTAAATGTATAAACATTAAATAAACAACCTACTAAAAATACACAATTAGTTTAAAGTACATTTCATTACTAGCATAAATAACATAATCACATTGAGCAATTGAATTAAGACAAATTAAATAGCAAAAACTTACCCATTTACACTTGAATGATGAGGAAATGGACTTGAAAGATGAAGAAATGGACTTGAAAGATGAAGAAGTGGTTAGATAATGTATATTAACTTGCAAGACTCTGAAAGAATGAGAAAAACAGCCCGAAATGTGGTGTATATTGAACAAGTACCTTACAATAACATTAATTGCCATCTACCACTTGCAAACGTAGATAATTGCTATGTAAACGTAGTTAAATGCGTTCTAACCTACGTTCAAACGTAGAGAAATATACATTTATTGCTACAACCCATAATTTACTGAAATAACCTACGTTTAAACGTAGGTTCTCTACGTTTAAACGTAAGGAATCTACGTGTAAACGTAGGCTATTTCAGTAAATTATGGGTTGCAATTATTCAGATTTATCTACGTTTAAACGTAGATTTCCCTACGGTTAAACGTAGAGAACCTTACGTTTACCTGATTTTCAATGTCAGAAAAGGCACAACCTGATTTGCAAGTCAAAGGTCTGACACAACCTGATTTTCCAATTTCTGCTTTGCATGTCAATGTCACAGCCACCGCCGCTACATATGCAGCAGAAAAACAACTACAATGCCCTTTTATTTTATTTTTTTATTTTATAATTAATTAATCGCCAAAATATTTTCAAAGTGCCCAAAACAATACACCATAAAACCTAATTTACTTCATGACCTGAAAAGCTGTCGCCGAATTCATTCAACAGATGAACTGCTCAAAATACAATTCGAGAATTTACAGCCACGATGCATGAATATCCATTTTTTTATTTTATTTTTGGCAAACTCAAACGATGATACTCCACTTTCATTCAACAAGATTAGTCGGGCATACAAGAAGAAAAGTCACTGATAACAGCACTTACTTTAATTTCCAAAGACGAATCGAAAATCTGGATCCATATTCAATCAAAATAAAATCGATTCTCGATAATTCAAACATAATTCTCTCTGATACCACTTGTTGGATCTAACTTTATGTGATATGAATCACTTCAATCCAGGATCGTTATGCTAAACTATCAAGAATCAAAACAAGAATTAAACTGTAAACATACCCGAATCCATAGCAGCGGAAGACCCCGAATCCATAGCAGCGGAAAACTCTGTAGATGTTGTAGGATCGATCTTCTAGATCTACACACCGTCTAGTAATTTTCAGAGGAACCCTTTAGAATTCTCTGTAGTTCTCTTTCTGGTAATGGGAGGCAGAGGAGAATAGATCGGTGTGACCTAGGGACCATAACCCTCCTTATATAGTGAAATATATTTTAGGTATTTCCATTTCTACCCATCAACGAAATAGAAATTACCACTTAGTCTCTACACATAAAAGGCCCACACCCTAATGATACATCATAACCCAATAAAACGAATACCGTATTAGATCACTTTTACATCGGGTTAATATTTATTGACAGTCCATAATAAATAATTATTTCACATATAAGCCAACGTTGGATTAATGATCCAACAGTTATGAGTGGCTAGGCTTTTCTAGCCAAGATTCTGTCGTAGTAGTAGTTTATCCTCTTGTGATTGATTGGGAATGATTGTTTGTGTTGTTAGTTTTGATTGTTATGAAGCTTTGCCTACTTGTATTGCATCGTTTGTTGACATTGGAGTAATTGCCTAGTGTTAGCATTTACACGTTTAACGGATACCGAACGGAGATGTTAGACGTGGGAAGAGGGTAGGTGAACCGGAAGGTAAAATCGACCTCTCGTAGGCATTCGATTTCTTATCCGGGGATAGTTGGCTTTGCCATTGCATTCACGGGCGTAGCATACCGAATCATTAGGTTTAGGGCACCTAGACCAAGGAGGAGGTAGAGAGCAATTTCATTCACTCGTATGAGGGGAGATTGCTTGATTAGGAATGCACCGCTTCACACTTTTGACACGAATGGTAGGTAGGTAGGAAGTCGTTCCCATGACTTTGCAAGAGGATAGCTAGTCTACGCATTATCTTGGCTAGCTTCTTTTATAATTTACCATCATTGTTAATTCAGCACATTATTTATGCAATTGATTAACCTTTCACTAAATTGCGACCTAGATCGAATTAATAGAGACTTTTTAGTGTGTAACCTCATTTGGAGTGTACGTTCCCCGAGGAGATGACATTGACTCACCAAACTAGACTACAATCGACCCGGTACACTGCCGGTTAGATTGGACACCTCGTTGTGGCCACGTCAGGGGCCATGCCCCCCTCCATGCTGGGTCCGTCCCTACATGCGGTCACACTTTAAATGTTTTGAAGTACTAATGGTTGTTTGACTTGGAGACCTTGAAATCTCTGTCATTTTCACCACCAGCTCAATATTTATGGTAGTCCAACATAAACTCAATTCTCATATACATAATTATTATGCACCGAGTTTTACGGTTACATAGTAAATTTTTAGGGATTTTTATGTGGTGCATTTATATGCAATTTTTTATGCAGATAAAAGAATAAAAATAAATGTCAATTTATTTAATCAAAACAATAAATTATTATTTTCCGGGTGTCAGGACTAACAATTATATGATAGTGAGATCCTTATAAATAGATGTCATGATAATTATCGATGTCTGTTCATTTTGTCATAT
Organism: Gentiana straminea; assembly: GCA_036785695.1. NCBI lineage: Eukaryota > Viridiplantae > Streptophyta > Magnoliopsida > Gentianales > Gentianaceae > Gentiana > Gentiana straminea. The sequence goes on from JAVUPR010000273.1 coordinate 1,191,281, forward strand.
TTGTTGTAGGAATCAATTTAGTCATTAATTAATCGAGCAACAATATTCATCAACACATTTGCAATTATTAGACCATGGTCCATAAAAATAGCACTGTTTATTTTGGGCGGTGGGCGGCACTAATGACAGAGCATTTTTCCTCCAACCAGAGCAAGTTTTCGAATTTACCCTCGTAAACAAATGATAAAAAAGTTCACGCGCTTAACCGTGATGTTTAATTCACGGATCCAACCAGCACTATTTTTATTTGAGTGGTGTTATGAAGCGTCAGGTGTCTTGCGCGACGGTGTCTTGCATGACGGTGATCTTCACCGTTGATCTGTACGGATCTAGATGATCATCTAGATCCCGCACGATCAATCAACAGTGAAAATCACCGTCATAAGACACCGTATAATGCGGATGTGTATGCACTAAGATTGCTGTTTTTATTTTTCGTTTGTTACTTTACTTTTTTCCTTCTTTCTTTTTACGTGATTTTTTTCCAATATAAGGTTTTTGTTAGGAAGGACAAAATAATAAAGAAATCAGGATGCAAGGACATTACTAATTAGAAAGGACAAAAACTATGTGACTTTCCAAAAACACCATTTCCCTATATATTTATAAAATAAAAAACCTTCCTTCTAAAAAAACAAAACAACCTGCAACAAACCCCTTGCCGCATGGTTCAGAAAATTCATGGCCGCCGGAAAATTCATGGCCGCCGGAAGTTGCAGACAAAACCCTAGCCGCCTCCACCCCTCTATAAAAAATAGGCATCATCGTTCAGAAACCTCATCAACCACATTTCGTATCTCGAAATTGGAAGGCTCGAAGATGGAAAGTTGCTCCTTTTAAACCGATTTGGTGCTGATTCAATCAGCCCCAAATTCCCAGCAACGCGTGAATTCACATGAAGGCTGTACATTTGTTATTCAATGCTGCGATTTTGGGAGGTTTTCCTTTCCGAAGGCCGGATTCGATGGTGGCCATGATTTCTGATTCTAGATCAGATTTCTGCCTGATTCTATTGCCCATTGTGTCGATTGAAGGTACAGTCTGAAAGGTCCGACCTTCTTTTAGAACGGAAAAAAAAAAAAAAAAAAAAAAAAAGAGGGGACGATTATTGCTAATGGCTGGTCGTGATGGTGGCCGGACGATTATTTTTTTGGTGGTGGCCGGACGTGATGGTGGCTGGACGTGATGGCTGTATTGTTTCTTCAGGCTGTCTGTTACTACTTATTTTTAGGATGTTACGACATTTTTACGGGACGATTACGACTTGTTTATTGGCCATTTCTATATTTTACGGGTACTTGTTATTACTTGTTTTAAGACTTATTTTTCGTTACTACTTGTTTTTATTTTTCATTGGATGTTACGTTACTTATTTTTCATTGGGTGTTACGATTTTTTTCGATTTTAAAATTTCGTTACCATTTACTTGTTTTTTAGGTCGTTAATTATTTTTCATTGGATGTTACGACATTTTATAGGAATATGTTATTACTACTTCTTCCTTTTCACCATACAAACTTTAGAATTTGACTTATTAAAATTATAAAAGGGCATTTTTGTCACTATATTAGCAATTTGTCCTTACTAATCTCTCGATTTTAAAATTTGTGCTTCTCGGACCCATTTATCATTTTTTTTTTTGTCCTTCTTTAGCCCCTTCAATATTTGTCATTATATATATATATATATATATATATATATATATATATATATATATTTTTTTTTTTTTTTTTTTAAATTTTTTTTTTGCTCCTAACGTGATTCGAATCCTGGTCTCTATGCCAAATTATAGTCTAGCTCACCACTAAATAGATGCATCTTGTGCCTCATTATTTATTTTTGAATCGATTAATGATTGTCGTTAATTATGCATAAGGATTTGTTAGTCATTTTAATATAAATTGACACTCAAAAAATAAAATATGAATGGTCTATTTTTTAATTTCTTTTAGTTGAAAATTGTTCTATTTAAATTTTTAAAAAAAAATTGATTACCGCTGAACGCACGCTTCCAGCTTTTATGGGAAATTGGCCCTTCTTAAATAGCTGTAGCTCTAAGCGGGAAACTTGCTCTGGTTGGAGTAAAAATGCTCTGACAATAGTGTTGGCCGTTTATTTTTTTGACATGAATGTGAAACATCAAAACAAGTACACAAAAAAAAAAAAAAAAAAAAAAAAAAAAGAAGAAGATGAAATTCAACTCATGTGACGGAAGAAAAGAGAATCAAAACGTTGAAGTTCGGTTTGGTGCATGTTTTCAATTAAACTTTAATTGTCGTTTAGAAAAAAAAAAGTGAAATCAAATTAGAAATACATATGCAAAACTATTTGGATCCACCCAAATTTGATCCCGGCAAACAAAATTTATTTCAGTATTTAAAACGAGAAACGATTAGGCCACAACATTTCTCATAACACCAACTTTACATCATTGATGTTAATAATGTAAAATCCATCAGTCGATATACATTATACCGCGATCAATGATGTATGATTGTGTAGTGATACATATTATGCATCAGTATGCTGTGACCGTAACATTAGCCGTAAGACTGGTCATCATCATCATCAGTGGTCGGTGGTGGCTGGAGAGAGTTTGGCATGCAATACGATTCAAAGAGATCATCATCGTAGTAGCAATAGCAATCGAGGTATTTGGGACATTCTTTATCTACTACTTCGTCACAGTCATTATCCTCACATGATTCCGACGGCTCCTTCTCATCTTCAGCCACTGGAAGTGGAAGTAGAGGCTGCTCCCCATCATCTTCATCCACTGAAGGTGGAAGTAGAGGCGGATCTTGATCTGCATCTTCAATCACCGAATAAGGCAGAGATGGATTATACTCCGACCCATATACGTTTTTAAGAGACTTCGGCATGCAATGCGTATAAAGAATTTGTGGATCCCGCTGGTAGCAATAACAATAACTGGGGCAGCTAAAAGCTGTGTTGTGGCAGTTAAAAATGTTCTCACATTTTCTTCTACCGCCCATTAGGTTCCGAGAGATAAACGTTGGGTGATGCGACTTGATTTCATCCACTTTTCTCCCGGACAATTCGGTGGCATGTGAGTCTTCGATCCCGACTAGTGCTACTACATATGTAAAAGTTTATGATAATAATTCTCAATAACAAGAAACATATATGATAGAATCCCCTTTATTTTCGGGGGCTATCTATTGCATGCACTGTACCCCACATGTTCCACCGGGGCACCCCTCCTATACTGTTGCACCACATCGTTTTTATAGGATTGGCTTTTTGAAATTCGATTCTAAAGCAAAAGTTTTTTCCTTTTCTCAAATGACTAATAGTATGTGAAAAAATATGCTAAAATTATGGGAGACGGAATAATAAGACAAACAATCAAAATGAACTTTAAACCCTACATACCGTTTGCACACGTGTAATTGTTAATAGAGTTTATTGTTAAAAAGGACAATTTGAACCTTGAAATATTCAATAAGGACAGTAGATTTTTTTTTCGGATAAAAGTGACATGTCCTTATTCCACTGTGATAGTGAAACATTAGATTTGAGGTCAGTTCCACTGCAGAAAACAGTGGATTTGAAGTTATGAACAGTGGATTTATCCTTATCACTCATTTTATATTTCCATTGTCCTGATTTTTATTCTTCTCCTTTTTTTGTCCTTTTAAACCACGGCCCTCTGTTAATATCAATTAACTGCTTGCCGAAGAAATTAGAGTTTAACGAAAAGTCATTCTAAATTCATAAAAAATGAAAACTCAATAAATAAGGTAAGTGAGCATAGCCATTTTTTATCTGTGTTGATAACAATAAATACTTCATTCATTTATAGTGTTAAGAAGACGTACAAAGATTCTTCCTATACTAGGGAACAAGTGTAATTGGGACGAAAAACAAAACCTAATACATATATATCACTAAGTAGGAAATGAGTTGGACTTTTTAAAACCTATATAAGATTTTGATGTAGCGACCGATTGTGAAGTTTGATACAATGCTAAATTAACTTACATGACATCCATATTGTAACGAAACGCTTGGAATTAACTAAATTAATTAAAAGAAATTTTAAAATATATATACCTTTGAGTAAAAATAGTTTTTTTTTGTTTATACCATTATTTTTAATTCTTACAATCATAACCCCATCAAAATCCTCAGTATGCCGGGCTATTTTTTCAAATGGCTGGGTTGTTTTTTCAAATAAATGTGCTGATTTTTAGTGAGGTCGTGCTATTATTTAGTGAGGCCGGGTTATTTTTTTAATATTTTTTTTTTCAAATTCCTATGTTCCACCAACCTGCACATCCCTCCACCACCCGGCACGCTGCTCCCTCCTCTCTTCCTCTCTCTCTCCCTCCCTCCCTCTTCTTCCTCAATCTATGGCAATTTACGGACCCGAACCCGAACCCAAATCTGCTGATATCTGCTGTTAATTGATTTCTTTTCGTCGACTTCCCTGAACATCTGCTGTTAATTGACGCTACTGTATTTTGGTGGTTGCACTGCCTTAATTTTGATTAAATCCACCATTTTTCAATGTTTATTATAAAAAAAGTGTTTCAGAGGGAAAGATTACGAGCCTTGTATTTTGGTGGCCCCACCGTTCGCCGTCTTGATTGTGGACTTTTCTCCGATCATTTTACCCTAGCTTGTATCCTCTTTTTTATTTGCAACGGGGTGAGTTTTGTCAAAAAAATTTGTAAAAGACAGCAGTAAACATAGCAATTAAAAAAAATTAAACAAAAAATTGATATTGAAATTAACCCGGCCTCACTAAAAAATAGCCCGACCTCACTGAATATTAGCCCGGCTTTTTTGAAAAAATAGCCTGGTTGATTGAAAAAAATAGCCCGGCTTAGTGAGTATTTTTACAGGGTTATGATCGTAAGAATTAAAAATAGGCGTATAAAAAAACTATTTTTGCTTTGAGGTATATATCTTAAATTTCCCCATTAACTTACAAGGGTCGAAATAAGAAAACACATGAAAGTAAACAAAGTTGAGGATGCAATGTGTTTCTTGTTAATGTATTATTTTCTATTTTGTATAACCTTATTTATTTTTAACAATAGTGGTAAAAGTGATATAGATATAGTGCCGGTGTGAGTAATAGAAAGAGATGTACCGTCACCAATCATGATATCCTCAGACCCGTGGTAGGGAGAATGAAGAGATAAGTTTGCCAAATCGTTGGTCACAAGGGATCAAATGTTGAGAGAGATTGCTCACACTCTTAAATAAATAAGCAAATATAATAACAAATTTACTAACACCAATTGGTTTTAGTAGAACGATGAGCGTTTTATCCTAGCATGAAAAGACAGTTACTACATGTGTTACATTTTTGTACATTTTTATTCTTACGTATTATTCTTATATTTTGTCCTTCTCAACCATTTTGTATCTTATCTTGTGTTTCTGGCCTCTGACCCCTTATCTTTAAAATTCGTAACATTCATCAATTTTGTAAAACTGTCACATGTCCAAACGAACATTTATTTTGGAACAGAGACAGTATTTTTATTTTATTTTTTTCTTTCCCTTTTCCGTTTAATCTGAACAACGGAAATGTTAGCACTACCAACAAGACATGTCAATGTGTAAAGAAAGGCCGACATGAACAAAATTTGATCCTTTCAATTATTTAATGTGAAGTTGTGATGAAATTTTCACATTTGCTCCATTTGTTGCTGCACATTACATTCAGCTATCGTTTTCTCATCCTACGTAATTATGCAAAGCACAACAACACATTATATTCAGCTGTAAATTTCTTGTCCTACTCCATCATACAACAACGAACAGGTCTTAGATAAACAACACGAGTTTTACCCGGGCAGGAAATCAAATGGGAACGGAAATAAGATATTTTATGATATAATCGGTACATGAAAATTGTATTCAATGGTGTATATCATAGTCTTTTAGTAATACTAGTAAAATGCACGTGCATCCGCACGTGGTTTTGTGAAATAAACTTTTAGAATTTGAAAAATAACAATATTAATTAATATATAATTTATTAAGTATGCTATTATAAAATATAATAATATAAATATTCTATTAATGATAATTATAAAAAAAAACTAAATACAAACTATCCTATGTTTTTTTAGTATTTCAAATTCATATATGCATGTATTCGATACATTTATCGCCCTTTTAAAGATAATAAGTATTATGAATTTACAAATCTGTGTATTTAATATACAGCTACAACATGTTTCTCATAATTATCTAGTAAACCTGTGGAGATGTACAATATTTTTTAAAGCAACTTTTGCAAAGTTCTTACTCTAAACATAAACAACTCATTTTGATAGAGTGAATGCAAAAAGTATAGCATGTGTGTTTCATGTACATATAAGTTTATATGTTTATTATATGTTAGTTATGAATTTATAATTTAATAATTGTAAACTAACACTTATTAAACAAAATAACATTTGAGATAAAGGTTGGTACATTTAAAAAAATTGATGAATGAATCTAAGATTCAATTTAATTAGTATGACAGGAAAAATTGTGAAACCATACAATTTTATTGTAGGTGTAAAAGGTTAAACATATACTTTAAAAACATTATAACTATCATATACTTCCATCGGTTCTTAACGCCCTCATTTCACTTAGAACCCAACCCCCATGTCAGGGCTCGACACCTATCTTTTCCTATTTAATCGATAAATTTGCCAAACCATTCATACCAATCCAACATATTTCCATGTATAATCAATGCGTTCCTATTTAACAGATGAATTATGCAACCTGGTATTATTCTTTGTCCTCAATCTTATCCACCATACTATCTTTGAAGTAGACATCACATGATCAACTTATATTTAATTCCCTCAATTCTTCACTTTTTCTCAAAATATCATTCCGTTTATTACTCAGGCAAAGACTTCTCGATCTCATGAGTCATGAACTAATTTATATGATAAATATGAATTGACCTCTCGTGGACAAATCAAACAAATTAAACAGTACCTCAAATCTATACAAAAATGTACTCAAACAATCTCTAATTATCTTCACGATGTGAAAATTAAAGCCGATTAATTAGTCCACGAAACGGATGATCATGTGAATCTTATTTCGGACAACTTGAGAGACCATTAAGAGTTGGCTAGGGTTGTTCAAGCACATGACACCCCCATCGATTTTGAAGAGCTCCATGAAAAGCTACTCAATTATAAGACTCTTCCGTCTTAGTTGCAAAACCGGTCGTTTTTTCTCGGTCTTGCTATGTACTCGTTCGACAAGTATGACATCCCTCTCCTAATGCCAGTTTGTTTCACATCTTAATATTCCTAATATTGGAAACATACACAAAATAAAATCTTATGCAGTAGGCCCGAGTTTTCGCCCTAAAATACTTACTTGGGTATTTTCCGTGTGCAAAGTGCAAGGACATTCAGAGATAGGGTGCAATTATTACAAGGTTTAACCTTTTACAACTTTTTCTCATTCGGTCTAGCCCTCTAACATTGTGTCCACTTCAAGCACCTTTGAATGCTCCGTTAGTTTCTCGGTGGCTTCTTTATAGTGGTGTCATTCATCATGTTACCACCGATCTCAGTAATTTGGAATGACACATGCCTTATTCTGGAATGAAGACATCATGATTGATGATGGATATTATATTTCCATCACACACATATGTTCTGTTTTTATCTTCAATCTTTCAAAAAAAATTTATATGAATGATGTTTGACGATGTCTAAATTTGTCCGGGTTACAGTTGAGTTGATTTGCCGGTAAATGGACATTTGAGTGATGATCCAAATGATTTTTTCAAGTGGATTTGAAAGTGGGCCTACATAACTCAAAAAGAGCATGAGGGTCCTAAGGAAGACTCCGAGGCTCAAGTTAGTATTTGAATAGAGGGATTTCTATTAAGACACTAAGGGAGAATGTATAGCAAGCATATTATGTGCGTACCATGTAATTGAGGATGATAATCCCTTATATGGTCCCTCGTTGGGGAGTGAATTATGATACATTGAAGTCGTGGCCAAGGGAGTTTACTACGTATTGATGTAACGGAGCCTGTTATGGAGAAGTTATGGCTCAGACTATAACGAAACATTTATTTTAGATCCATCACTATAGCAATTACTATCATGGAGTATTATCTGTGTGAATTCCGGACCGATCTTTGAAGAGAATGTAACTGTTGCTTGAGGTCGAGGATGACATGTGTTGTATTGAGCATAAATGACTTGGTGACCTACACTACGTTAGCAATAAGAGACCGTGGATGTCTCACATCTTGCCGGTTATAGGGGATAGAAGGCGACCTACGGCATGTCGGACGGAGGGCGACCTACGGCATGTCGGACGGAGGACGACTTGCATCATGTCGGTATGATATAATGGCGGCATGCGTTGTATTAAAGATGGACCTTGCTGGTTGAGGCCCGAAATCGAGTTAAGCCCATGTCGACCCACATGCTGATATGGCCTTTATCACTCTATGTGAGACCCAATGAGTGCCACGTGTATGATGACCGATCTCACCCATGCCAATCTTCGTTGTGTTCCCAACATGTCTCATAATTTATCATCCATATCTTATCTTTGTCAAGCCCATAATGTTTCTATTGAATTCTTACCCTTCAAATTTATTTTAAGGTTCTTCAGACCAGTATTCCTGTGATGTAATGACCGCTTAAAAATGGATTGTATGAATGACTAAATTCCCCCTTCTAGCTTTTCCCGGTGAGTAAAACATCGAAAGTGACTGGCATCATCGTCTTTGTCACTCAACTATGCCCATTTTAGAGTTATTCTTTGTCAAAATGATCTAGATGTTGTCACCACGACTGCTTCTTCCCATCGTTTTGTTTGTTTAACAAAATTTTGTTTTTAATACCAAATAATCATGGTTCTGTCCATTATTGTGAATATGGCGTGGCTGATGTTTTTATGCATTTTAAAGCTCTTGTTCAAAAATTCTTTGATACTACTATTAAAATCATATTGATACATAAGGTGAATACATAGACTTAAAAAGTTATCTATAACCTATCAAACCACACTCATGAGCACAATGTTTTTTCTAAGATACGTCATCTTCATCTTATCTTTATTACCACACATTTTATCTATGTTATTTAATATTTAAAAATGATTGTTATATTTACTGAGAAAATTAATTAAAGATTTTGAGAAAAATATTTAGGAAAAAATTACACTTACAGTTCTTTTGTATTTCTATTTCTACAAGTTGGATAATGCTCAACACATTTTTCATCCACACTAATCTTCTATGTTATTTGACGCCTGCTAATGATCATAATATTTAATGTTTTAAAGTAATTGGGAGAAAGATTTTTTAAGGAAAACATGCTCGCTCACACTCACAGCTTTGTAAAATTTCCACACTCAACATTATCACACCACACGTTTTCCATTTGTAAAATAAATTTGAAAAAAAAAACACAATTGCCCACAACCACAAGATGATATTGAGTATAGACAATATGTAAATCTTTGGGGCTAATGCATTAAGTTGAATAATGATCACCACAATTGTCATCTATAGAGACAACATTATTATCAATGTTATTTAATATCTAAAATGTTCATTATATTTAATAAAAAGTAAATTAACTGGACAAAAACAATTTTTAAGGGAAACATTAACGGAAAACACGTAGTCACTTTTAGTATCTTTCTGTATATCTATAAATTGGATAATGATCAGTAAATTAAGTTTGATAATCACCGATCGATACATTTTCATCTATATCAACAAATGTTTATCTATCATTACTATAATAAAAGAGTCATTATTGTATTTAATGAAATGTATTCATTAGAGGAAATACTTAGAGAGAAAACACATCAACGATTAATATCTAACGGTGGTTATATCTTTGATTAAATAAATTAGTTTGAGAGAAATAATTTTGGGGGGAAACACACCGGCTCAATTAGAGGGGACACGCGTTTAGGGGGAAACACTTTCAGGGAAACACATCGACTCTTTTATTTTAGTAATGATAATGATATATAGACATCATTTTTATCTTTGTTATTTAATATCTAAAAATGATTATTATATTTAATATTTTTTTGTTGGAGAAAAACACTTTCTAAGGGAAACACTTACGGAAAACACGTAGGGTCTTTTAGTATCTTTCTATATCTATAATTTAGTTAATGATCAATAAGTTTAGTTTGATAATGATCTATCAATACATTGTCATCTATATCAACAACTTTTTATCATTAATATTATAAAAGAGTCATTATTGTATTTATTTAAATATATTTATCAGAAGAAAACACTTATAGGAAAAACACATTGACTATGAATATCTAACATTGATTATTATCTTTGAGGAAATAAATTAATTAGGGATCATAAGGAAACACTTAGAGGGAAAACACACTTTCGCGTGTTCTTTTTTGATTTAAAATAAATTAGGGACACATATTTAACTGTGATTATATCTTTGATGGAATAAATTAATTAGGGATAAAAAGGAAACACATAGAGGGAAAACACTTGTTCACGTGTTCTTTTTAAATAAATAAATTATGCACACTTACGGAAAACACGTAGGTACTTTTAGTATCTTTCGATATCTATAAGTTGGACAATGATCAGTAAATTAAGTTTGATAATGTTCTATCAATACATTTTCATCTATATCAACAAATCTATCAATACTATAATAAAAGAGTCATTATTGTATTTATAAATAAATAAGGGACACTTAGGGAAATCACGTACGCACTTTTACTATCTTTCGATATCTATAAGTTGTACGATGATCAATAAATTAAGTTTGATAATGATCTATCAATATATTTTCATCTATATCAACAAATCTATGAATACTATAATAAAAGAGTCATTATTGTATTTAATGAAGTATATTCATTCGAAGGAAACAATTAAAGGGAAAACCGTTGACAATGAATATCTAACCTTGATTATTATCTTTGATAAAATAAATTAATAAGGGACAAGAAGGAAACACTTAGAGGGAAAACGCACTGTCATGTGTTCTTTTTAAATAATTCTATTTTGATTTTATGATTAATGGTATTTCATTTATTCTGATTGATTTTTTAAAGATATAACGGTATTTTTTTTGTTGCAAACCAACGTGTTTATATATAACATGTGTTTTTATGTGATTGAATTTTTTTGTTCTTAATTTGATTTTTTTAAAGATTTTAAACGTGTTTTCTTTTTATTAATTTTTCCGTCAAAAGATTTATTTTAATTTTTAAACGTGTTTTTATTAATTTTTCTATAATTTAGATAATATGATTGACTCTTTCACGTGTTTTCTGATTGATTTTTATTAATCTAACAATTTGATTGTATGATTAATGGAATAATGTTTTAATGTTTTTTTTTTTTTTTTTTTTTTTTTTTTTTTTTTTTTTGCAAAGTAACGTGTTTTTTTAAATCATTCCCTTTATGGTTATATTTATAATTGATTGGATAGATATATATGGAATTTAATTAAGACTTATGATTGATTGTATGTGTATATGGAATAGTTGTTAAATGTATAACAAATTTCAAGGGGGGAAACACTTGGCGAGGGAAACACACCCGCTCTTTTATAATAGTAATGATATCCCATTTTTAATATACGATAATAACCTCAAATGAAAATAAGGCTTTTTTTGTAAATTCCCAAGATTTAGGTCAACTGCCACAACGGTGGGTATGGCCGCTGCAGCATCCGCCTTTGTCTCCTTGTTGGTGTAGAAGATCTACGATAAACAGATAAAATACGAGCTAATCCAAGCTCAAAAGAAATATCATTCTCAAAGAGAATAAGATTCAATATTTCAATATTACATTCTACCCTTCATCTAGGAAGCTTAGGCTATTTAAAGGGTAAGAAGCCCAATAGATAATCTTAAACTAGAAAAGCCCATATGACGATCCACTTAATTTAGAAACATAAATAAAATACTATTAATATACTAATAATGTCCTACATCATCTCCATCCCCTTATTCAAAGAAATGCTCGTCCTCGAGCGAACTCATAAGAATCAGATTGAGACCTCACAAGCTTATCATTGAGATCTATTGGTGGCTCAAGCCCATTCACCAGCTTGTGAAAGAATTTCAACATCTTAAATCGTCCATTATTGCCCACATTGCTCAAGCATAAAGAGATCGTAACAACACTTAACTTAGACATGATGAACTTCTCTTTTATATTGTAGTTGTTTACATCATTCCAACCCTCTCATTGAATAACTCGTCCACGAGTTAAATCGGAGCTTGTATATGTTCCTAGATCACACCGTGACACAAGAACGTCAATTAATCTACCCCATTTCTGCTTCACCTCTTTCCAGAGTTGGTCACTTGTCCAAGTCCCAAATGGACAAAGCCTCTTAAGAATATATTTCTTCAGCAAGTCATGTGAATCCAGATCAAGATGCTCTTCTGCAACATTTAAGTAGTTGACATGGTCACCAAGCCCACAAGAAAAGCAACCAAAGGCAATCATTACTACATGATCAAAGCAATATTCATTAGCACATCTTGGGTCAAAATGGAAAATTATCATATCACTGTTGTCATCATATCCCTGTATTAGTGCACCAGCTTGAGGTATTAAAATGGAATTTACTTCATCAGGCTTGAGCTGAGCTAAGTTGATATGTTGAACCTGGCCTGCACATTCTACAATATTCACCTGATGCGTTTGTAATGTTTGTCTCGTTATAGAAAATTTAGTTTCCTTGATCAAGTCCTTAATTGCATGCTTAGACTCTGCAATTTCTTTTCTCATGCTCTCAACAACATCAAGGCTATTCAGGACGTTTGTCTCAATAGCATATCAGAAAGACTTGCACATACATGCATCATGGAGCAACCAGCCTCTCTGCTATCATCTAAGCACTCCCTCTGGTTGTAAATCTGCGCAACAAAATGGTACCAGCTTAACATATTCACTTCGTTCCAGAGGTTTTCAACCATTGAAGTCGCCGTAGCATTGCCTCCGGGATCAAAACTGACCACTAACATCCCACACAACATCCAATCGTACATAATTGAGCCACATAATTGTTATAAGCTGAACTATCCCATTCACAACCATAATAATTCTTGAAGTCGTGAACAATTTCAAAAGATATAAGACTAAAGTCCATTACTTCACACACATTCTCAAGCATATTAAGGTTAATTGAGCAATCCATTAAGCCATGACAATAATATCTCCCACCTACATGAAATAGCTCATTCAACATGCTACCAAACAACTTCAAAGCCTCGCCATCATCAAACCTAACCACACTCAAGGCCCTTTGAGGATTATGACCATACGTGGACATCGCCGGAAATTTGTGTTTTCCCTTTATAACGAGTAGAAATTTGTGTTTTATCTTTGGTAACGAGTTCGAATTCATGTTTTCTTCATATTAACGAGTTCAAATTCGTGTTTTTCTCTGGTAACGAGTTGTCCTTGAAGAAAAAAAGGTTTTTTCTCTGATAACGAGTGGACATCGCCGAAAATTTGTGTTTTCCCTTTATAACGAGTAGAAATTTGTGTTTTATCTTTGGTAACGAGTTCGAATTCATGTTTCCTTCATATTAACGAGTTCATATTCGTGTTTTTCTCTGGTAACGAGTTGTCTTTGAAGAAAAAAAGGTTTTTTCTCTTATAACGAGTGGACATCGCCGGAAATTTGTGTTTTCCCTTTATAACGAGTAGAAATTTGTGTTTTATCTTTGGTAACGAGTTTGAATTCATGTTTTCTTCATATTAACGAGTTCAAATTCGTGTTTTTCTCTGGTAACGAGTTGTCCTTGAAGAAAAAAAGGTTTTTTCTCTGATAACGAGTGGACATCGCCGGAAATTTGTGTTTTCCCTTTATAACGAGTAGAAATTTGTGTTTTATCTTTGGTAACAAGTTCGAATTCATGTTTTCTTCATATTAACGAGTTCATATTCGTGTTTTTCTCTGGTAACGAGTTGTCCATGAAGAAAAAAAGGTTTTTTCTCTGATAACGAGTGGACATCGCCGGAAATTTGTGTTTTCCCTTTATAACGAGTTGAAATTTGTGTTTTATCTTTGGTAACGAGTTCGAATTCATGTTTTCTTCATATTAAAGAGTTCAAATTCATGTTTTTCTCTGGCAACGAGTTGTCCTTGAAGAAAAAAAAGGTTTTTTCTCTGATAACGAGTGGACATCGCCGGAAATTTGTGTTTTCCCTTTATAACGAGTAGAAATTTGTGTTTTTTCTTTGGTAACGAGTTCGAATTCATGTTTTCTTCATATTAACGAGTTCAAATTCGTGTTTTTCTCTGGTAACGAGTTGTCCTTGAAGAAAAAAGGTTTTTTCTCTGATAACGAGTGGACATCGCCGGAAATTTGTGTTTTCCCTTTATAACGAGTAGAAATTTGTGTTTTATCTTTGGTAACGAGTTCGAATTCATGTTTTCTTCATATTAACGAGTTCAAATTCGTGTTTTTCTCTCGGTAACGAGTTGTCCTTGAAGAAAAAAGGTTTTTTCTCTCGATAACGAGTGGACATCGCCGGAAATTTGTGTTTTCCCTTTATAACGAGTAGAAATTTGTGTTTTATCTTTGGTAACGAGTTCGAATTCATGTTTTCTTCATATTAACGAGTTCATATTCGTGTTTTTCTCTGGTAACGAGTTGTCTTTGAAGAAAAAAAGGTTTTTTCTCTGATAACGAGTGGACATCGCCGGAAATTTGTGTTTTCCCTTTATAACGAGTAGAAATTTGTGTTTTATCTTTGGTAACGAGTTTGAATTCATGTTTTCTTCATATTAACGAGTTCAAATTCGTGTTTTTCTCTGGTAACGAGTTGTCCTTGAAGAAAAAAAGGTTTTTTCTCTGATAACGAGTGGACATCGCCGGAAATTTGTGTTTTCCCTTTATAACGAGTAGAAATTTGTGTTTTATCTTTGGTAACAAGTTCGAATTCTTGTTTTCTTCATATTAACGAGTTCAAATTCGTGTTTTTCTCTGGTAACGAGTTGTCCATGAAGAAAAAAAGGTTTTTTCTCTGATAACGAGTGGACATCGCCGGAAATTTGTGTTTTCCCTTTATAACGAGTATTTGTGTTTTATCTTTGGTAACGAGTTCGAATTCATGTTTTCTTCATATTAAAGAGTTCAAATTCATGTTTTTCTCTGGTAATGAGTTGTCCTTGAAGAAAAAAAGGTTTTTTCTCTGATAACGAGTGGACATCGCCGGAAATTTGTGTTTTCCCTTTATAACGAGTAGAAATTTGTGTTTTTTATTTGGTAACGAGTTCGAATTCATGTTTTCTTCATATTAACGAGTTCAAATTCGTGTTTTTCTCGGGTAACGAGTTTTCCTTGAAGACAAAAAGGTTTTTTCTCTGATAACGACTGGATATCGCCGGAAATTTGTGTTTTCCCTTTATGACGAGTAGAAATTTGTGTTTTATCTTTGTAACGAGTTCGAATTCATGTTTTCTTCATATTAACGAGTTCAAATTCGTGTTTTTCTCTGGTAACGAGTTGTCCTTGAAGAAAAAAAGGTTTTTTCTCTGATAACGAGTGGACATCGCCGGAAATTTGTGTTTTCCCTTTATAACGAGTAGAATTTGTATTTTATCTTTGGTAACGAGTTCGAATTCATGTTTTCTTCATATTAACAAGTTCAAATTCGTGTTTTTCTCTGATAACGAGTTGTCCTTGAAGACAAAAAGGTTTTTTCTCTTATAACGAGTGGATATCGCCGGAAATTTGTGTTTTATCTTTGGTAACGAGTTCGAATTCATGTTTTCTTCATATTAACGAGTTCAAATTCGTGTTTTTCTCTGGTAATGGAGTTGTCCTTGAAGAAAAAAAGGTTTTTTCTCTGATAACGAGTGGACATCACCGGAAATTTGTGTTTTCCCTTTATAACGAGTAGAAATTTGTGTTTTATCTTTGGTAACGAGTTCGATTTCATGTTTTCTTCATATTAACGAGTTCAAATTCGTGTTTTTCTCTGGTAACGAGTTGTCCTTGAAGAAATAAAGGTTTTTTCTCTGATAACGAGTGGACATCGCCGGAAATTTGTGTTTTCCCTTTATAAGGAGTAGATATTTGTGTTTTATCTTTGGTAACGAGTTCGAATTCATGTTTTCTTCATATTAACGAGTTCAAATTCGTGTTTTTCTCTGGTAATGAGTTGTCCTTGAAGAAAAAAAGGTTTTTTCTCTGATAACGAGTGGACATCGCCGGAAATTTGTGTTTTCCCTTTATAACGAGTATAAATTTGTGTTTTTTCTTTGGTAACGAATTCGAATTCATGTTTTCTTCATATTAACGAGTTCATATTCGTGTTTTTCTCTGGTAACGAGTTGTCTTTGAAGAAAAAAAGGTTTTTTCTCTGATAACGAGTGGACATCGCCGGAAATTTGTGTTTTCCCTTTATAACGAGTAGAAATTTGTGTTTTATCTTTGGTAACGAGTTTGAATTCATGTTTTCTTCATATTAACGAGTTCAAATTCGTGTTTTTCTCTGGGAACGAGTTGTCCTTGAAGAAAAAAACTTTGTTTCTCTGATAACGAGTGGACATCGCCGGAAATTTGTGTTTTCCCTTTATAACGAGTAGAAATTTGTGTTTTATCTTTGGCAACAAGATCGAATTCATGTTTTCTTCATATTAACGAGTTCAAATTCATGTTTTTCTCTTGTAACGAGTTGTCCATGAAGAAAAAAAGGTTTTTTCTCTCGATAACGAGTGGACATCGCCGGAAATTTGTGTTTTCCCTTTATAACGAGTAGAAATTTGTGTTTTATCTTTGGTAACGAGTTCGAATTCTTGTTTCTCTTCATATTAAAGAGTTCAAATTCATGTTTTTCTCTCGGTAACGAGTTGTCCTTGAAGAAAAAATGTTTTTTCTCCGATAACGAGTGGACATCGCCGGAAATTTGTGTTTTCCCTTTATAACGAGTAGAAATTTGTGTTTTTCTTTGGTAACGAGTTCGAATTCTTGTTTTCTTCATATTAACGAGTTCAAATTCGTATTTTTCTCTCGGTAACGAGTTGTCCTTGAAGAAAAAAAGGTTTTTTCTCTCGATAACGAGTGGACATCGCCGGAAATTTGTGTTTTCCTTTATAACGAGTAGAAATTTGTGTTTTATCTTTGGTAACAAGTTCGAATTCATGTTTTCTTCATATTAACGAGTTCAAATTCGTGTTTTTCTCTGGTAACGAGTTGTCCATGAAGAAAAAAAGGTTTTTTCTCTGATAACGAGTGGATATCGCCGGAAATTTGTGTTTTCCCTTTATAACGAGTAGAAATTTGTGTTTTATCTTTGGTAACGAGTTCGAATTCATGTTTTCTTCATATTAAAGAGTTCAAATTCATGTTTTTCTCTGGTAACGAGTTGTCCTTGAAGAAAAAAAGGTTTTTTCTCTGATAACGAGTGGACATCGCCGGAAATTTGTGTTTTCCCTTTATAACGAGTAGAAATTTGTGTTTTATCTTTGGTAACGAGTTCGAATTCATGTTTTCTTCATATTAACAAGTTCAAATTCGTGTTTTTCTCTGGTAACGAGTTGTCCTTGAAGAAAAAAAGGTTTTTTTCTCTTATAACGAGTAGAAATTTGTGTTTTATCTTTGGTAACGAGTTCGAATTCATGTTTTCTTCATATTAACGAGTTCAAATTCGTGTTTTTCTCTGGTAATCGAGTTGTCCTTGAAGAAAAAAAGGTTTTTTCTCTGATAACGAGTGGACATCACCGGAAATTTGTGTTTTCCCTTTATAACGAGTAGATTTTTGTGTTTTATCTTTGGTAACGAGTTCGAATTCATGTTTTCTTCATATTAACGAGTTCAAATTCGTGTTTTTCTCGGGTAACGAGTTGTCCTTTGAAGAAAAAATGGTTTTTTCTCTGATAACGAGTGGACATCGCTGGAAATTTGTGTTTTCCCTTTATAACGAGTAGAAATTTGTGTTTTATCTTTGGTAACGAGTTTGAATTCATGTTTTCTTCATATTAACGAGTTCAAATTCGTGTTTTTCTCTGGTAACGAGTTGTCCTTGAAGAAAAAAACTTTTTTTCTCTGATAACGAGTGGACATCGCCGGAAATTTGTGTTTTCCCTTTATAACGAGTAGAAATTTGTGTTTTATCTTTGGTAACAAGATCGAATTCATGTTTTCTTCATATTAACGAGTTCAAATTCATGTTTTTCTCTGGTAACGAGTTGTCCATGAAGAAAAAAAGGTTTTTTCTCTGATAACGAGTGGACATCGCCGGAAATTTGTGTTTTCCCTTTATAACGAGTAGAAATTTGTGTTTTATCTTTGGTAACGAGTTTGAATTCATGTTTTCTTCATATTAACGAGTTCAAATTCGTGTTTTTCTCTGGTAACGAGTTGTCCTTGAAGAAAAAAACTTTTTTTCTCTGATAACGAGTGGACATCGCCGGAATTTTGTGTTTTCCCTTTATAACGAGTAGAAATTTGTGTTTTATCTTTGGTAACAAGATCAAATTCATGTTTTCTTCATATTAACGAGTTCAAATTCATGTTTTTCTCTGGTAACGAGTTGTCCATGAAGAAAAAAAGGTTTTTTCTCTGATAACGAGTGGACATCGCCGGAAATTTGTGTTTTCCCTTTATAACGAGTAGAAATTTGTGTTTTATCTTTGGTAACGAGTTCGAATTCTTGTTTTCTTCATATTAAAGAGTTCAAATTCATGTTTTTCTCTGGAAAAGAGTTGTCCTTGAAGAAAAAAATGTTATTTCTCTGATAACGAGTGGACATCGCCGGAAATTTGTGTTTTCCCTTTATAACGAGTAGAAATTTGTGTTTTTTCTTTGGTAACGAGTTCGAATTCATGTTTTCTTCATATTAACGAGTTCAAATTCGTGTTTTTCTCTCGGTAACGAGTTATTCCTTGAAGAAAAAAAAGGTTTTTTCTCTCGATAACGAGTGGACATCGCCGGAAATTTGTGTTTTCCCTTTATAACGAGTAGAAATTTGTGTTTTATCTTTGGTAACGAGTTCGAATTCATGTTTTCTTCATATTAACGAGTTCTTATTCGTGTTTTTCTCTGGTAACGAGTTGTCTATGAAGAAAAAATGGTTTTTTCTCTGATAACGAGTGGACATCGCCGGAAATTTGTGTTTTCCCATTATAACGAGTAGAAATTTGTGTTTTATCTTTGGTAACGAGTTTGAATTCATGTTTTCTTCATATTAACGAGTTCAAATTCGTGTTTTTCTAGGGTAACGAGTTGTCCTTGAAGAAAAAAAGGTTTTTTCTCTGATAACGAGTGGACATCGCCGGAAATTTGTGTTTTCCCTTTATAATGAGTAGAAATTTGTGTTTTATCTTTGGTAACAAGTTCGAATTCATGTTTTCTTCATATTAAAGAGTTCAAATTCATGTTTTTCTCTGGTAACGAGTTGTCCTTGAAGAAAAAAAGGTTTTTTCTCTGATAACGAGTGGACATCGCCGGAAATTTGTGTTTTCCCTTTATAACGATTAGAAATTTGTGTTTTATCTTTGGTAACGAGTTCGAATTCATGTTTTTTCTTCATATTAACGAGTTCAAATTCAAGTTTTTCTCTGGTAACGAGTTGTCCTTGAAGAAAAAAAGGTTTTTTCTCTGATAACGAGTGGACATCGCCGGAAATTTGTGTTTTCCCTTTATAACGAGTAGAAATTTGTGTTTTATCTTTGGTAACAAGTTCGAATTCATGTTTTCTCCATATTAACGAGTTCAAATTCGTGTTTTTCTCTGGTAACGAGTTGTCCATGAAGAAAAAAAGGTTTTTTCTCTGATAACGAGTGGACATCGCCGGAAATTTGTGTTTTCCCTTTATAACGAGTAGAAATTTGTGTTTTATCTTTGGTAACGAGTTCGAATTCATGTTTTCTTCATATTAAAGAGTTTAAATTCATGTTTTTCTCTGGTAACGAGTTGTCTTTGAAGAAAAAAAGGTTTTTTCTCTGATAACGAGTGGACATCGCCGGAAATTTGTGTTTTCCCTTTATAACGAGTAGAAATTTGTGTTTTTTCTTTGGTAACGAGTTCGAATTCTTGTTTTCTTCATATTAACGAGTTCAAATTCGTGTTTTTCTCTGGTAACGAGTTGTCCTTGAAGAAAAAAAGGTTTTTTCTCTGATAACGAGTGGACATCGCCGGAAATTTGTGTTTTCCCTTTATAACGAGTAGAAATTTGTGTTTTATCTTTGGTAACGAGTTCGAATTCATGTTTTCTTCATATTAACGAGTTCAAATTCGTGTTTTTCTTTGGTAACGAGTTGTCCTTGAAGAAAAAAAGGTTTTTTCTCTGATAACGAGTGGACATCGCCGGAAATTTGTGTTTTCCCTTTATAACGAGTAGAAATTTGTGTTTTTTCTTTGGTAACGAGTTCGAATTCATGTTTTCTTCATATTAACGAGTTCAAATTCGTGTTTTTCTCGGTAACGAGTTGTCCTTGAAGAAAAAAGGTTTTTCTCTGATAACGAGTGCACATCGCCGGAAATTTGTGTTTTCCCTTTATAACGAGTAGAAATTTGTGTTTTATCTTTTGTAACGAGTTCGAATTCATGTTTTCTTCATATTAACGAGTTCAAATTCGTGTTTTTATGTGGTAACGAGTTGTCCTTGAAGAAAAAAAGGTTTTTTCTCTGATAACGAGTGGACATCGCCGGAAATTTGTGTTTTCCCTTTATAACGAGTAGAAATTTGTGTTTTATCTTTGGTAACGAGTTCGAATTCATGTTTTCTTCATATTAACGAGTTCAAATTCGTGTTTTTCTCTGGTAACGAGTTGTCCTTGAAGAAAAAAAGGTTTTTTCTCTGATAACGAGTGGACATCGCCGGAAATTTGTGTTTTCCCTTTATAACGAGTAGAAATTTGTGTTTTATCTTTGGTAACGAGTTCGAATTCATGTTTTCTTCATATTAACGAGTTCATATTCGTGTTTTTCTCTGGTAACGAGTTCTCTTTGAAGAAAAAATGGTTTTTTCTCTGATAACGAGTGGACATCGCCGGAAATTTGTAATTTCCCTTTATAACGAGTAGAAATTTGTGTTTTATCTTTGGTAACGAGTTTGAATTCCTGTTTTCTTCATATTAACGAGTTCAAATTCGTGTTTTTCTCTGTTAACGAGTTGTCCTTGAAGAAAAAAAGGTTTTTTCTCTGATAACGAGTGGACATCGCTGGAAATTTGTGTTTTCCCTTTATAACGAGTAGAAATTTGTGTTTTATCTTTGGTAACAAGTTCGAATTCATGTTTTCTTCATATTAACGAGTTCAAATTCGTGTTTTTCTCTGGTAACGAGTTGTCCATGAAGAAAAAAAGGTTTTTTCTCTGATAACGAGTGGACATCGCCGGAAATTTGTGTTTTCCCTTTATAACGAGTAGAAATTTGTATCTTTGGTAACGAGTTCGAATTCATGTTTTCTTCATATTAACGAGTTCAAATTCGTGGTTTTCTCTGGTAATGGAGTTGTCCTTGAAGAAAAAAAGGTTTTTTCTCTGATAACGAGTGGACATCACCGGAAATTTGTGTTTTCCCTTTATAACGAGTAGATTTTTGTGTTTTATCTTTGGTAACGAGTTCGAATTCATGTTTTCTTCATATTAACGAGTTCAAATTCGTGTTTTTCTCTGGTAACGAGTTGTCCTTGAAGAAAAAAATGTTTTTTCTCTGATAACGAGTGGACATCGCCGGAAATTTATGTTTTCCCTTTATAACGAGTAGAAATTTGTGTTTTATCTTTGGTAACGAGTTCGAATTCATGTTTTCTTCATATTAACGAGTTCAAATTCGTGTTTTTCTCTGGTAACGAGTTGTCCTTTGAAGAAAAAATGGTTTTTTCTCTGATAATGAGTGGACATCGCCGGAAATTTGTGTTTTCCCTTTATAACGAGTAGAAATTTGTGTTTTATCTTTGGTAACGAGTTCGAATTCATGTTTTCTTCATATTAACGAGTTCATATTCGTGTTTTTCTCTGTTAACGAGTTTTCTTTGAAGAAAAAAGGTTTTTTCTCTGATAACGAGTGGACATCGCCGGAAATTTGTGTTTTCCCTTTATAACGAGTAGAAATTTGTGTTTTATCTTTGGTAACGAGTTTGAATTCATGTTTTCTTCATATTAACGAGTTCAAATTCGTGTTTTTCTCTGGTAACGAGTTGTCCTTGAAGAAAAAAAGGTTTTTTCTCTGATAACGAGTGGACATCGCCGGAAATTTGTGTTTTCCCTTTATAACGAGTAGAAATTTGTGTTTTATCTTTGGTAACAAGTTCGAATTCATGTTTTCTTCATATTAACGAGTTCAAATTCGTGTTTTTCTCTGGTAACGAGTTGTCCATGAAGAAAAAAAGGTTTTTTCTCTGATAACGAGTGGACATCGCCGGAAATTTGTGTTTTCCCTTTATAACGAGTAGAAATTTGTGTTTTATCTTTGGTAACGAGTTCGAATTCATGTTTTCTTCATATTAACGAGTTCAAATTCGTGTTTTTCTCTCGGTAACGAGTTGTCCTTTGAAGAAAAAATGGTTTTTTCTCTGATAACGAGTGGACATCGCCGGAAATTTGTGTTTTCCCTTTATAACGAGTAGAAATTTGTGTTTTATCTTTGGTAACGAGTTCGAATTCATGTTTTCTTCATATTAACGAGTTCATATTCGTGTTTTTCTCTGGTAACGAGTTTTCTTTGAAGAAAAAAAAGGTTTTTTCTCAGATAACGAGTGGACATCGCCGGAAATTTGTGTTTTCCCTTTATAACGAGTAGAAATTTGTGTTTTATCTTTGGTAACGAGTTCGAATTCATGTTTTCTTCATATTAACGAGTTCAAATTCGTGTTTTTCTCTCGGTAACGAGTTGTCCTTTGAAGAAAAAAGGTTTTTTCTCTCGATAACGAGTGGACATCGCCGGAAATTTGTGTTTTCCCTTTATAACGAGTAGAAATTTGTGTTTTATCTTTGGTAACGAGTTCGAATTCATGTTTTCTTCATATTAACGAGTTCAAATTCGTGTTTTTCTCTGGTAACGAGTTCTCCTTGAAGAAAAAATGGTTTTTTCTCTGATAACGAGTGGACATCGCCGGAAATTTGTGTTTTCCCTTTATAACGAGTAGAAATTTGTGTTTTATCTTTGGTAACGAGTTAGAATTCATGTTTTCTTCATATTAAAGAGTTCAAATTCATGTTTTTCTCTGGTAACGAGTTGTCCTTGAAGAAAAAAAGGTTTTTTCTCTGATAACGAGTGGACATCGCCGGAAATTTGTGTTTTCCGTTTATAACGAGTAGAAATTTGTGTTTTATCTTTGGTAACGAGTTCGAATTCATGTTTTCTTCATATTAACGAGTTCAAATTCGTGTTTTTCTCTGGTAACGAGTTGTCCTTGAAGAAAAAAAGGTTTTTTCTCTCGATAACGAGTGGACATCGCCGGAAATTTGTGTTTTCCCTTTATAACGAGTAGAAATTTGTGTTTTATCTTTGGTAACGAGTTCAAATTCATGTTTTCTTCATATTAACGAGTTCAAATTCGTGTTTTTCTCTGGTAACGAGTTGTCCTTGAAGAAAAAAAGGTTTTTTCTCTGATAACGAGTGGACATCGCCGGAAATTTATGTTTTCCCTTTATAACGAGTAGAAATTTGTGTTTTATCTTTGGTAACGAGTTCGAATTCATGTTTTCTTCATATTAACGAGTTCATATTCGTGTTTTTCTCTGGTAACGAGTTTTCTTTGAAGAAAAAATGGTTTTTTCTCTGATAACGAGTGGACATCGCCGGAAATTTGTGTTTTCCCTTTATAACGAGTAGAAATTTGTGTTTTATCTTTGGTAACAAGTTCGAATTCATGTTTTCTTCATATTAACGAGTTCAAATTCGTGTTTTTCTCTGGTAACGAGTTGTCCATGAAGAAAAAAAGGTTTTTCTCTCGATAACGAGTGGACATCGCCGGAAATTTGTGTTTTCCCTTTATAACGAGTAGAAATTTGTGTTTTATCTTTGGTAACGAGTTCGAATTCATGTTTTCTTCATATTAAAGAGTTCAAATTCATGTTTTTCTCTCGGTAACGAGTTGTCCTTGAAGAAAAAAAGGTTTTTTTCTCCGATAACGAGTGGACATCGCCGGAAATTTGTGTTTTCCGTTTATAACGAGTAGAAATTTGTGTTTTTCTTTGGTAACGAGTTCGAATTCATGTTTTCTTCATATTAACGAGTTCAAATTCGTGTTTTTCTCTCGGTAACGAGTTGTCCTTGAAGAAAAAAAGGTTTTTTCTCAGATAACGAGTGGACATCGCCGGAAATTTGTGTTTTCCCTTTATAACGAGTAGAAATTTGTGTTTTATCTTTGGTAACGAGTTCGAATTCATGTTTTCTTCATATTAACGAGTTCAAATTCGTGTTTTTCTCTGGTAACGAGTTGTCCTTGAAGAAAAAAAGGTTTTTTCTCTGATAATGAGTGGACATCGCCGGAAATTTGTGTTTTCCCTTTATAACGAGTAGAAATTTGTGTTTTATCTTTGGTAACGAGTTCGAATTCATGTTTTCTTCATATTAACGAGTTCATATTCGTGTTTTTCTCTGGTAACGAGTTGTCTTTGAAGAAAAAATGGTTTTTTCTCTGATAACGAGTGGACATCGCCGGAAATTTGTGTTTTCCCTTTATAACGAGTAGAAATTTGTGTTTTATCTTTGGTAACGAGTTTGAATTCATGTTTTCTTCATATTAACGAGTTCAAATTCGTGTTTTTCTCTGGTAACGAGTTGTCCTTGAAGAAAAAAAGGTTTTTTCTCTGATAACGAGTGGACATCGCCGGAAATTTGTGTTTTCCCTTTATAACGAGTAGAAATTTGTGTTTTATCTTTGGTAACAAGTTCGAATTCATGTTTTCTTCATATTAACGAGTTCAAATTCGTGTTTTTCTCTGGTAACGAGTTGTCCATGAAGAAAAAAAGGTTTTTTCTCTCGATAACGAGTGGACATCGCCGGAAATTTGTGTTTTATAACGAGTAGAAATTTGTGTTTTATCTTTGGTAACGAGTTCGAATTCATGTTTTCTTCATATTAACGAGTTCAAATTCGTGTTTTTCTCGGTAACGAGTTGTCCTTGAAGAAAAAAAGGTTTTTTCTCCGATAACGAGTGGACATCGCCGGAAATTTGTGTTTTCCCTTTATAACGAGTAGAAATTTGTGTTTTATCTTTGGTAACGAGTTCGAATTCATGTTTTCTTCATATTAACGAGTTCAAATTCATGTTTTTCTCTCGGTAACGAGTTGTCCTTGAAGAAAAAAATGTTTTTTCTCGTGATAACGAGTGGACATCGCCGGAAATTTGTGTTTTCCCTTTATAACGAGTAGAAATTTGTGTTTTATCTTTGGTAACGAGTTCGAATTCATGTTTTCTTCATATTAACGAGTTCAAATTCGTGTTTTTCTCTCGGTAACGAGTTGTCCTTGAAGAAAAAAAGGTTTTTTTCTCGATAACGAGTGGACATCGCCGGAAATTTGTGTTTTCCCTTTATAACGAGTAGAAATTTGTGTTTTATCTTTGGTAACGAGTTCGAATTCATGTTTTCTTCATATTAACGAGTTCATATTCGTGTTTTTCTCTGGTAACGAGTTTTCTTTGAAGAAAAAAGGTTTTTTCTCTCGATAACGAGTGGACATCGCCGGAAATTTGTGTTTTCCCTTTATAACGAGTAGAAATTTGTGTTTTATCTTTGGTAACGAGTTCGAATTCATGTTTTCTTCATATTAACGAGTTCAAATTCGTGTTTTTCTCTGGTAACGAGTTGTCCTTGAAGAAAAAAAGGTTTTTTCTCTGATAACGAGTGGACATCGCCGGAAATTTGTGTTTTCCCTTTATAACGAGTAGAAATTTGTGTTTTATCTTTGGTAACAAGTTCGAATTCATGTTTTCTTCATATTAACGAGTTCAAATTCGTGTTTTTCTCTGGTAACGAGTTGTCCATGAAGAAAAAAGGTTTTTTCTCTGATAACGAGTGGACATCGCCGGAAATTTGTGTTTTCCCTTTATAACGAGTAGAAATTTGTGTTTTATCTTTGGTAACGAGTTCGAATTCATGTTTTCTTCATATTAAAGAGTTCAAATTCATGTTTTTCTCTGGTAACGAGTTGTCCTTGAAGAAAAAAAGGTTTTTTCTCTGATAACGAGTGGACATCGCCGGAAATTTGTGTTTTCCGTTTATAACGAGTAGAAATTTGTGTTTTTTCTTTGGTAACGAGTTCGAATTCATGTTTTCTTCATATTAACGAGTTCAAATTCGTGTTTTTCTCTGGTAACGAGTTGTCCTTGAAGAAAAAAAGGTTTTTTCTCTCGATAACGAGTGGACATCGCCGGAAATTTGTGTTTTCCCTTTATAACGAGTAGAAATTTGTGTTTTATCTTTGGTAACGAGTTCGAATTCATGTTTTCTTCATATTAACGAGTTCAAATTCGTGTTTTTCTCTCGGTAACGAGTTGTCCTTGAAGAAAAAAAGGTTTTTTCTCTCGATAACGAGTGGACATCGCCGGAAATTTGTGTTTTCCCTTTATAACGAGTAGAAATTTGTGTTTTATCTTTGGTAACGAGTTCGAATTCATGTTTTCTTCATATTAACGAGTTCATATTCGTGTTTTTCTCTCGGTAACGAGTTTTCTTTGAAGAAAAATGGTTTTTTCTCTCGATAACGAGTGGACATCGCCGGAAATTTGTGTTTTCCCTTTATAACGAGTAGAAATTTGTGTTTTATCTTTGGTAACGAGTTCGAATTCATGTTTTCTTCATATTAACGAGTTCAAATTCGTGTTTTTCTCTCGGTAACGAGTTGTCCTTGAAGAAAAAAAGGTTTTTTCTCTGATAACGAGTGGACATCGCCGGAAATTTGTGTTTTCCCTTTATAACGAGTAGAAATTTGTGTTTTATCTTTGGTAACAAGTTCGAATTCATGTTTTCTTCATATTAACGAGTTCAAATTCATGTGTTTTTCTCTCGGTAACGAGTTGTCCTTGAAGAAAAAAAGGTTTTTTCTCTGATAACGAGTGGACATCGCCGGAAATTTGTGTTTTCCCTTTATAACGAGTAGAAATTTGTGTTTTATCTTTGGTAACGAGTTCGAATTCATGTTTTCTTCATATTAACGAGTTCAAATTCGTGTTTTTCTCTCGGTAACGAGTTGTCCTTGAAGAAAAAAAGGTTTTTTCTCTGATAACGAGTGGACATCGCCGGAAATTTGTGTTTTCCCTTTATAACGAGTAGAAATTTGTGTTTTATCTTTGGTAACGAGTTCGAATTCATGTTTTCTTCATATTAACGAGTTCATATTCGTGTTTTTCTCTGGTAACGAGTTTTCTTTGAAGAAAAAATGGTTTTTTCTCTGATAACGAGTGGACATCGCCGGAAATTTGTGTTTTCCCTTTATAACGAGTAGAAATTTGTGTTTTATCTTTGGTAACGAGTTTGAATTCATGTTTTCTTCATATTAACGAGTTCAAATTCGTGTTTTTCTCTGGTAACGAGTTGTCCTTGAAGAAAAAAAGGTTTTTTCTCGATAACGAGTGGACATCGCGGAAATTTGTGTTTTCCCTTTATAACGAGTAGAAATTTGTGTTTTATCTTTGGTAACAAGTTCGAATTCATGTTTTCTTCATATTAACGGGTTTAAATTCGTGTTTTTCTCTGGTAACGAGTTGTCCATGAAGAAAAAAAGTTTTTTTCTCTGATAACGAGTGGACATCGCCGGAAATTTGTGTTTTCCCTTTATAACGAGTAGAAATTTGTGTTTTATCTTTGGTAACGAGTTCGAATTCATGTTTTCTTCATATTAAAGAGTTCAAATTCATGTTTTTCTCTGGTAACGAGTTGTCCTTGAAGAAAAAAAGGTTTTTTCTCTGATAACGAGTGGACATCGCCGGAAATTTGTGTTTTCCGTTTATAACGAGTAGAAATTTGTGTTTTATCTTTGGTAACGAGTTCGAATTCATGTTTTCTTCATATTAACGAGTTCAAATTCGTGTTTTTCTCTGGTAACGAGTTGTCCTTGAAGAAAAAAAGGTTTTTTCTCTACGATAACGAGTGGACATCGCCGGAAATTTGTGTTTTCCCTTTATAACGAGTAGAAATTTGTGTTTTATCTTTGGTAACGAGTTCGAATTCATGTTTTCTTCATATTAACGAGTTCAAATTCGTGTTTTTCTCTCGGTAACGAGTTGTCCTTGAAGAAAAAAAGGTTTTTTCTCTGATAACGAGTGGACATCGCCGGAAATTTGTGTTTTCCCTTTATAACGAGTAGAAATTTGTGTTTTATCTTTGGTAACGAGTTCGAATTCATGTTTTCTTCATATTAACGAGTTCATATTCGTGTTTTTCTCTGGTAACGAGTTGTCTTTGAAGAAAAAATGGTTTTTTCTCTGATAACGAGTGGACATCGCCGGAAATTTGTGTTTTCCCTTTATAACGAGTAGAAATTTGTGTTTTATCTTTGGTAACGAGTTCGAATTCATGTTTTCTTCATATTAACGAGTTCAAATTCGTGTTTTTCTCTGGTAACGAGTTGTCCATGAAGAAAAAAAGGTTTTTTCTCTGATAACGAGTGGACATCGCCGGAAATTTGTGTTTTCCCTTTATAACGAGTAGAAATTTGTGTTTTATCTTTGGTAACAAGTTCGAATTCATGTTTTCTTCATATTAACGAGTTCAAATTCATGTTTTTCTCTGGTAACGAGTTGTCCTTGAAGAAAAAAAGGTTTTTTCTCTGATAACGAGTGGACATCGCCGGAAATTTGTGTTTTCCCTTTATAACGAGTAGAAATTTGTGTTTTATCTTTGGTAACGAGTTCGAATTCATGTTTTCTTCATATTAACGAGTTCAAATTCGTGTTTTTCTCTCGGTAACGAGTTGTCCTTGAAGAAAAAAAGGTTTTTTCTCTCCGATAACGAGTGGACATCGCCGGAAATTTGTGTTTTCCCTTTATAACGAGTAGAAATTTGTGT
This sequence comes from Gentiana straminea, assembly GCA_036785695.1. Taxonomy (NCBI): domain Eukaryota; kingdom Viridiplantae; phylum Streptophyta; class Magnoliopsida; order Gentianales; family Gentianaceae; genus Gentiana; species Gentiana straminea. The sequence goes on from JAVUPR010000273.1 coordinate 1,220,254, forward strand.
TTTATCTTTGGTAACGAGTTCGAATTCATGTTTTCTTCATATTAACGAGTTCAAATTCGTGTTTTTCTCTGGTAACGAGTTTTCTTGAAGAAGAAATGGTTTTTTCTCTGATAACGAGTGGACATCGCCGGAAATTTGTGTTTTCCCTTTATAACGAGTAGAAATTTGTGTTTTATCTTTGGTAACGAGTTTGAATTCATGTTTTCTTCATATTAACGAGTTCAAATTCGTGTTTTTCTCGGTTAACGAGTTGTCCTTGAAGAAAAAAAGGTTTTTTCTCTGATAACGAGTGGACATCGCCGGAAATTTGTGTTTTCCCTTTATAACGAGTAGAAATTTGTGTTTTATCTTTGGTAACAAGTTCGAATTCATGTTTTCTTCATATTAACGAGTTCAAATTCGTGTTTTTCTCTGGTAACGAGTTGTCCATGAAGAAAAAAGGTTTTTTCTCAGATAACGAGTGGACATCGCCGGAAATTTGTGTTTTCCCTTTATAACGAGTAGAAATTTGTGTTTTATCTTTGGTAACGAGTTCGAATTCATGTTTTCTTCATATTAACGAGTTCAAATTCGTGTTTTTCTCTGGTAACGAGTTGTCCTTGAAGAAAAAAAGGTTTTTTCTCTGATAACGAGTGTACATCGCCGGAAATTTGTGTTTTCCCTTTATAACGAGTAGAAATTTGTGTTTTATCTTTGGTAACGAGTTCGAATTCATGTTTTCTTCATATTAACGAGTTCAAATTCGTGTTTTTCTCTCGGTAACGAGTTGTCCTTGAAGAAAAAAAGGTTTTTTCTCCGATAACGAGTGGACATCGCCGGAAATTTGTGTTTTCCCTTTATAACGAGTAGAAATTTGTGTTTTATCTTTGGTAACGAGTTCGAATTCATGTTTTCTTCATATTAACGAGTTCAAATTCGTGTTTTTCTCTCGGTAACGAGTTGTCCTTGAAGAAAAAAAGGTTTTTTCTCTGATAACGAGTGGACATCGCCGGAAATTTGTGTTTTCCCTTTATAACGAGTAGAAATTTGTGTTTTATCTTTGGTAACGAGTTCGAATTCATGTTTTCTTCATATTAACGAGTTCATATTCGTGTTTTTCTCTGGTAACGAGTTGTCCTTGAAGAAAAAAAGGTTTTTTCTCTGATAACGAGTGGACATCGCCGGAAATTTGTGTTTTCCCTTTATAACGAGTAGAAATTTGTGTTTTATCTTTGGTAACGAGTTTGAATTCATGTTTTCTTCATATTAACGAGTTCAAATTCGTGTTTTTCTCTGGTAACGAGTTGTCCTTGAAGAAAAAAGGTTTTTTCTCCGATAACGAGTGGACATCGCCGGAAATTTGTGTTTTCCCTTTATAACGAGTAGAAATTTGTGTTTTATCTTTGGTAACGAGTTCGAATTCATGTTTTCTTCATATTAACGAGTTCAAATTCGTGTTTTTCTCTCGGTAACGAGTTGTCCATGAAGAAAAAAGGTTTTTTCTCTCGATAACGAGTGGACATCGCCGGAAATTTGTGTTTTCCCTTTATAACGAGTAGAAATTTGTGTTTTATCTTTGGTAACGAGTTCGAATTCATGTTTTCTTCATATTAACGAGTTCAAATTCATGTTTTTCTCTCGGTAACGAGTTGTCCTTGAAGAAAAAAAGGTTTTTTCTCCGATAACGAGTGGACATCGCCGGAAATTTGTGTTTTCCCTTTATAACGAGTAGAAATTTGTGTTTTATCTTTGGTAACGAGTTCGAATTCATGTTTTCTTCATATTAACGAGTTCAAATTCGTGTTTTTCTCTCGGTAACGAGTTGTCCTTGAAGAAAAAAAGGTTTTTTCTCTCGATAACGAGTGGACATCGCCGGAAATTTGTGTTTTCCCTTTATAACGAGTAGAAATTTGTGTTTTATCTTTGGTAACGAGTTCGAATTCATGTTTTCTTCATATTAACGAGTTCAAATTCGTGTTTTTCTCTCGGTAACGAGTTGTCCTTGAAGAAAAAAAGGTTTTTTTCTCCGATAACGAGTGGACATCGCCGGAAATTTGTGTTTTCCCTTTATAACGAGTAGAAATTTGTGTTTTATCTTTGGTAACGAGTTCGAATTCATGTTTTCTTCATATTAACGAGTTCATATTCGTGTTTTTCTCTGGTAACGAGTTGTCTTTGAAGAAAAAATGGTTTTTTCTCTGATAACGAGTGGACATCGCCGGAAATTTGTGTTTTCCCTTTATAACGAGTAGAAATTTGTGTTTTATCTTTGGTAACGAGTTTGAATTCATGTTTTCTTCATATTAACGAGTTCAAATTCGTGTTTTTCTCTGGTAACGAGTTGTCCTTGAAGAAAAAAAGGTTTTTTCTCTGATAACGAGTGGACATCGCCGGAAATTTGTGTTTTCCCTTTATAACGAGTAGAAATTTGTGTTTTATCTTTGGTAACAAGTTCTAATTCATGTTTTCTTCATATTAACGAGTTCAAATTCGTGTTTTTCTCTGGTAACGAGTTGTCCATGAAGAAAAAAGGTTTTTTCTCTGATAACGAGTGGACATCGCCGGAAATTTGTGTTTTCCCTTTATAACGAGTAGAAATTTGTGTTTTATCTTTGGTAACGAGTTCGAATTCATGTTTTCTTCATATTAAAGAGTTCAAATTCATGTTTTTCTCTGGTAACGAGTTGTCCTTGAAGAAAAAAAGGTTTTTTCTCTGATAACGAGTGGACATCGCCGGAAATTTGTGTTTTCCCTTTATAACGAGTAGAAATTTGTGTTTTATCTTTGGTAACGAGTTCGAATTCATGTTTTCTTCATATTAACGAGTTCAAATTCGTGTTTTTCTCTCGGTAACGAGTTGTCCTTGAAGAAAAAAAGGTTTTTTCTCCGATAACGAGTGGACATCGCCGGAAATTTGTGTTTTCCCTTTATAACGAGTAGAAATTTGTGTTTTATCTTTGGTAACGAGTTCGAATTCATGTTTTCTTCATATTAACGAGTTCAAATTCGTGTTTTTCTCGGTAACGAGTTGTCCTTGAAGAAAAAAAGGTTTTTTCTCTCGATAACGAGTGGACATCGCCGGAAATTTGTGTTTTCCCTTTATAACGAGTAGAAATTTGTGTTTTATCTTTGGTAACGAGTTTGAATTCATGTTTTCTTCATATTAACGAGTTCAAATTCGTGTTTTTCTCTCGGTAACGAGTTGTCCTTGAAGAAAAAAAGGTTTTTTCTCCGATAACGAGTGGACATCGCCGGAAATTTGTGTTTTCCCTTTATAACGAGTAGAAATTTGTGTTTTATCTTTGGTAACGAGTTCGAATTCATGTTTTCTTCATATTAACGAGTTCAAATTCGTGTTTTTCTCTGGTAACGAGTTGTCCTTGAAGAAAAAAAGGTTTTTTTTCTCTGATAACGAGTGGACATCGCCGGAAATTTGTGTTTTCCCTTTATAACGAGTAGAAATTTGTGTTTTATCTTTGGTAACGAGTTTGAATTCATGTTTTCTTCATATTAACGAGTTCAAATTCGTGTTTTTCTCTGGTAACGAGTTGTCCTTGAAGAAAAAAAGGTTTTTTCTCTCGATAACGAGTGGACATCGCCGGAAATTTGTGTTTTCCCTTTATAACGAGTAGAAATTTGTGTTTTATCTTTGGTAACAAGTTCGAATTCATGTTTTCTTCATATTAACGAGTTCAAATTCGTGTTTTTCTCTCGGTAACAATTTGTCCATGAAGAAAAAAGGTTTTTTCTCTGATAACGAGTGGACATCGCCGGAAATTTGTGTTTTCCCTTTATAACGAGTAGAAATTTGTGTTTTATCTTTGGTAACGAGTTCGAATTCATGTTTTCTTCATATTAAAGAGTTCAAATTCATGTTTTTCTCTGGTAACGAGTTGTTCTTGAAGAAAAAAAGGCTTTTTCTCTGATAACGAGTGGACATCGCCGGAAATTTGTGTTTTCCGTTTATAACGAGTAGAAATTTGTGTTTTTTCTTTGGTAACGAGTTCGAATTCATGTTTTCTTCATATTAACGAGTTCAAATTCGTGTTTTTCTCTGGTAACGAGTTGTCCTTGAAGAAAAAAAGGTTTTTTCTCTGATAACGAGTGGACATCGCCGGAAATTTGTGTTTTCCCTTTATAACGAGTAGAAATTTGTGTTTTATCTTTGGTAACGAGTTCGAATTCATGTTTTCTTCATATTAACGAGTTCAAATTCGTGTTTTTCTCTGGTAACGAGTTGTCCTTGAAGAAAAAAAGGTTTTTTCTCTGATAATGAGTGGACATCGCCGGAAATTTGTGTTTTCCCTTTATAACGAGTAGAAATTTGTGTTTTATCTTTGGTAACGAGTTCGAATTCATGTTTTCTTCATATTAACGAGTTCATATTCGTGTTTTTCTCTGGTAACGAGTTTTCTTTGAAGAAAAAATGGTTTTTTCTCTGATAACGAGTGGACATCGCCGGAAATTTGTGTTTTCCCTTTATAACGAGTAGAAATTTGTGTTTTATCTTTGGTAACGAGTTTGAATTCATGTTTTCTTCATATTAACGAGTTCAAATTCGTGTTTTTCTCTGGTAACGAGTTTTCCTTGAAGAAAAAAAGGTTTTTTCTCTGATAACGAGTGGACATCGCTGGAAATTTGTGTTTTCCCTTTATAACGAGTAGAAATTTGTGTTTTATCTTTGGTAACAAGTTCTAATTCATGTTTTCTTCATATTAACGAGTTCAAATTCGTGTTTTTCTCTGGTAACGAGTTGTCCATGAAGAAAAAAAGGTTTTTTCTCTGATAACGAGTTGACATCGCCGAAAATTTGTGTTTTCCCATTATAACGAGTAGAAATTTGTGTTTTATCTTTGGTAACGAGTTCGAATTCATGTTTTCTTCATATTAAAGAGTTCAAATTCATGTTTTTCTCTGGTAACGAGTTGTCCTTGAAGAAAAAAAGGTTTTTTCTCTGATAACGAGTGGACATCGCCGGAAATTTGTGTTTTCCCTTTATAACGAGTAGAAATTTGTGTTTTATCTTTGGTAACGAGTTCGAATTCATGTTTTCTTCATATTAACGAGTTCATATTCGTGTTTTTCTCTCGGTAACGAGTTGTCCTTGAAGAAAAAAAGGTTTTTTCTCGATAACGAGTGGACATCGCCGGAAATTTGTGTTTTCCCTTTATAACGAGTAGAAATTTGTGTTTTATCTTTGGTAACGAGTTCGAATTCATGTTTTCTTCATATTAACGAGTTCAAATTCGTGTTTTTCTCCGGTAACGAGTTGTCCTTGAAGAAAAAAAGGTTTTTTCTCTGATAACGAGTGGACATCGCCGGAAATTTGTGTTTTCCCTTTATAACGAGTAGAAATTTGTGTTTTATCTTTGGTAACGAGTTTGAATTCATGTTTTCTTCATATTAACGAGTTCAAATTCGTGTTTTTCTCTGGTAACGAGTTGTCCATGAAGAAAAAAAGGTTTTTTCTCTGATAACGAGTGGACATCGCCGGAAATTTGTGTTTTCCCTTTATAACGAGTAGAAATTTGTGTTTTATCTTTGGTAACGAGTTCGAATTCATGTTTTCTTCATATTAACGAGTTCAAATTCGTGTTTTTTTCTCGGTAACGAGTTGTCCTTGAAGAAAAAAAGGTTTTTTTCTCCGATAACGAGTGGACATCGCCGGAAATTTGTGTTTTCCCTTTATAACGAGTAGAAATTTGTGTTTTATCTTTGGTAACGAGTTCGAATTCATGTTTTCTTCATATTAACGAGTTCAAATTCGTGTTTTTCTCTCGGTAACGAGTTGTCCTTGAAGAAAAAAAGGTTTTTTCTCTCGATAACGAGTGGACATCGCCGGAAATTTGTGTTTTCCCTTTATAACGAGTAGAAATTTGTGTTTTATCTTTGGTAACGAGTTCGAATTCATGTTTTCTTCATATTAACGAGTTCAAATTCGTGTTTTTCTCTCGGTAACGAGTTGTCCTTTGAAGAAAAAAAGGTTTTTTCTCTGATAACGAGTGGACATCGCCGGAAATTTGTGTTTTCCCTTTATAACGAGTAGAAATTTGTGTTTTATCTTTGGTAACGAGTTTGAATTCATGTTTTCTTCATATTAACGAGTTCAAATTCGTGTTTTACTCTGGTAACGAGTTGTCCTTGAAGAAAAAAAGGTTTTTTCTCTGATAACGAGTGGACATCGCCGGAAATTTGTGTTTTCCCTTTATAACGAGTAGAAATTTGTGTTTTATCTTTGGTAACAAGTTCTAATTCATGTTTTCTTCATATTAACGAGTTCAAATTCGTGTTTTTCTCTGGTAACGAGTTGTCCATGAAGAAAAAAAGGTTTTTTCTCTGATAACGAGTGGACATCGCCGGAAATTTGTGTTTTCCCTTTATAACGAGTAGAAATTTGTGTTTTATCTTTGGTAACGAGTTCGAATTCATGTTTTGTTCATATTAAAGAGTTCAAATTCATGTTTTTCTCTGGTAACGAGTTGTCCTTGAAGAAAAAAAGGTTTTTTCTCTGATAACGAGTGGACATCGCCGGAAATTTGTGTTTTCCCTTTATAACGAGTAGAAATTTGTGTTTTATCTTTGGTAACGAGTTCGAATTCATGTTTTCTTCATATTAACGAGTTCAAATTCGTGTTTTTCTGTGGAAACGAGGTGTCCTTGAAGAAAAAAAGGTTTTTTCTCTGATAACGAGTGGACATTGCCGGAAATTTGTGTTTTCCCTTTATAACGAGTAGAAATTTGTGTTTTTTCTTTGGTAACGAGTTCGAATTCATGTTTTCTTCATATTAACGAGTTCAAATTCATGTTTTTCTCAGGTAACGAGTTGTCCTTGAAGAAAAAAAGGTTTTTTCTCGGATAACGAGTGGACATCGCCGGAAATTTGTGTTTTCCCTTTATAACAAGTAGAAATTTGTGTTTTATCTTTGGTAACGAGTTCGAATTTATGTTTTCTTCATATTAACAAGTTCAAATTCGTGTTTTTCTCTGGTAACGAGTTGTCCTTGAAGAAAAAAAGGTTTTTTCTCTGATAACGAGTGGACATCGCCGGAAATTTGTGTTTTCCCTTTATAACGAGTAGAAATTTGTGTTTTATCTTTGGTAACGAGTTTGAATTCATGTTTTCTTCATATTAACGAGTTCAAATTCGTGTTTTTCTCTGGTAACGAGTTGTCCTTGAAGAAAAAAAGGTTTTTTTCCGATAACGAGTGGACATCGCCGGAAATTTGTGTTTTCCCTTTATAACGAGTAGAAATTTGTGTTTTATCTTTGGTAACGAGTTTGAATTCATGTTTTCTTCATATTAACGAGTTCAAATTCGTGTTTTTCTCTGGTAACGAGTTGTCCTTGAAGAAAAAAAGGTTTTTTCTCTGATAACGAGTGGACATCGCCGGAAATTTGTGTTTTCCCTTTATAACGAGTAGAAATTTGTGTTTTATCTTTGGTAACGAGTTCGAATTCATGTTTTCTTCATATTAACGAGTTCAAATTCGTGTTTTTCTCTCGGTAACGAGTTGTCCATGAAGAAAAAAAGGTTTTTTCTCCGATAACGAGTGGACATCGCCGGAAATTTGTGTTTTCCCTTTATAACGAGTAGAAATTTGTGTTTTATCTTTGGTAACGAGTTCGAATTCATGTTTTCTTCATATTAACGAGTTCAAATTCGTGTTTTTCTCTCGGTAACGAGTTGTCCTTGAAGAAAAAAAGGTTTTTTCTCCGATAACGAGTGGACATCGCCGGAAATTTGTGTTTTCCCTTTATAACGAGTAGAAATTTGTGTTTTATCTTTGGTAACGAGTTCGAATTCATGTTTTCTTCATATTAACGAGTTCAAATTCGTGTTTTTCTCTCGGTAACGAGTTGTCCTTGAAGAAAAAAAGGTTTTTTCTCCGATAACGAGTGGACATCGCCGGAAATTTGTGTTTTCCCTTTATAACGAGTAGAAATTTGTGTTTTATCTTTGGTAACGAGTTCGAATTCATGTTTTCTTCATATTAACGAGTTCAAATTCGTGTTTTTCTCTCGGTAACGAGTTGTCTTTGAAGAAAAAAGGTTTTTTCTCTCGATAACGAGTGGACATCGCCGGAAATTTGTGTTTTCCCTTTATAACGAGTAGAAATTTGTGTTTTATCTTTGGTAACGAGTTCGAATTCATGTTTTCTTCATATTAACGAGTTCAAATTCGTGTTTTCTCTCGGTAACGAGTTGTCCTTGAAGAAAAAAAGGTTTTTTCTCTCGATAACGAGTGGACATCGCCGGAAATTTGTGTTTTCCCTTTATAACGAGTAGAAATTTGTGTTTTATCTTTGGTAACGAGTTCGAATTCATGTTTTCTTCATATTAACGAGTTCAAATTCGTGTTTTTCTCTCGGTAACGAGTTGTCCTTGAAGAAAAAAAGGTTTTTTCTCCGATAACGAGTGGACATCGCCGGAAATTTGTGTTTTCCCTTTATAACGAGTAGAAATTTGTGTTTTATCTTTGGTAACGAGTTCGAATTCATGTTTTCTTCATATTAACGAGTTCAAATTCGTGTTTTTCTCTCGGTAACGAGTTGTCCTTGAAGAAAAAAAGGTTTTTTCTCCGATAACGAGTGGACATCGCCGGAAATTTGTGTTTTCCTTTATAACGAGTAGAAATTTGTGTTTTATCTTTGGTAACGAGTTCGAATTCATGTTTTCTTCATATTAACGAGTTCAAATTCGTGTTTTTCTCTCGGTAACGAGTTGTCCTTGAAGAAAAAAAGGTTTTTTCTCTGATAACGAGTGGACATCGCCGGAAATTTGTGTTTTCCCTTTATAACGAGTAGAAATTTGTGTTTTATCTTTGGTAACGAGTTTCGAATTCATGTTTTCTTCATATTAACGAGTTCAAATTCGTGTTTTTCTCTCGGTAACGAGTTTGTCCTTGAAGAAAAAAAAAGGTTTTTTCTCCGATAACGAGTGGACATCGCCGGAAATTTGTGTTTTCCCTTTATAACGAGTAGAAATTTGTGTTTTATCTTTGGTAACGAGTTCGAATTCATGTTTTCTTCATATTAACGAGTTCAAATTCGTGTTTTTCTCGGTAACGAGTTGTCCTTGAAGAAAAAAAGGTTTTTTCTCTGATAACGAGTGGACATCGCCGGAAATTTGTGTTTTCCCTTTATAACGAGTAGAAATTTGTGTTTTATCTTTGGTAACGAGTTCGAATTCATGTTTTCTTCATATTAAAGAGTTCAAATTCGTGTTTTTCTCTGGTAACGAGTTGTCCTTGAAGAAAAAAAGGTTTTTTCTCTGATAACGAGTGGACATCGCCGGAAATTTGTGTTTTCCCTTTATAACGAGTAGAAATTTGTGTTTTATCTTTGGTAACGAGTTCGAATTCATGTTTTCTTCATATTAACGAGTTCATATTCGTGTTTTTCTCTGGTAACGAGTTGTCCTTGAAGAAAAAAAGGTTTTTTCTCTGATAACGAGTGGACATCGCCGGAAATTTGTGTTTTCCCTTTATAACGAGTAGAAATTTGTGTTTTATCTTTGGTAACGAGTTCGAATTCATGTTTTCTTCATATTAACGAGTTCAAATTCGTGTTTTTCTCTCGGTAACGAGTTGTCCTTGAAGAAAAAAGGTTTTTTCTCCGATAACGAGTGGACATCGCCGGAAATTTGTGTTTTCCCTTTATAACGAGTAGAAATTTGTGTTTTATCTTTGGTAACGAGTTCGAATTCATGTTTTCTTCATATTAACGAGTTCAAATTCGTGTTTTTCTCGTGGTAACGAGTTGTCCTTGAAGAAAAAAAGGTTTTTTCTCTGATAACGAGTGGACATCGCCGGAAATTTGTGTTTTCCCTTTATAACGAGTAGAAATTTGTGTTTTTCTTTGGTAACGAGTTCGAATTCATGTTTTCTTCATATTAACGAGTTCAAATTCATGTTTTTCTCTGGTAACGAGTTGTCCTTGAAGAAAAAAAGGTTTTTTCTCTGATAACGAGTGGACATCGCCGGAAATTTGTGTTTTCCCTTTATAACGAGTAGAAATTTGTGTTTTATCTTTGGTAACGAGTTCGAATTCATGTTTTCTTCATATTAACAAGTTCAAATTCGTGTTTTTCTCTGGTAACGAGTTGTCCTTGAAGAAAAAAAGGTTTTTCTCTGATAACGAGTGGACATCGCCGGAAATTTGTGTTTTCCCTTTATAACGAGTAGAAATTTGTGTTTTATCTTTGGTAACGAGTTCGAATTCATGTTTTCTTCATATTAACGAGTTCATATTCGTGTTTTTCTCTCGGTAACGAGTTGTCTTGAAGAAAAAAAGGTTTTTTCTCTGATAACGAGTGGACATCGCCGGAAATTTGTGTTTTCCCTTTATAACGAGTAGAAATTTGTGTTTTATCTTTGGTAACGAGTTTGAATTCATGTTTTCTTCATATTAACGAGTTCAAATTCGTGTTTTTCTCTGGTAACGAGTTGTCCTTGAAGAAAAAAGGTTTTTTCTCTCGATAACGAGTGGACATCGCCGGAAATTTGTGTTTTCCCTTTATAACGAGTAGAAATTTGTGTTTTATCTTTGGTAACGAGTTCGAATTCATGTTTTCTTCATATTAACGAGTTCAAATTCGTGTTTTTCTCTGGTAACGAGTTGTCCATGAAGAAAAAAAGGTTTTTTCTCTGATAACGAGTGGACATCGCCGGAAATTTGTGTTTTCCCTTTATAACGAGTAGAAATTTGTGTTTTATCTTTGGTAACGAGTTCGAATTCATGTTTTCTTCATATTAAAGAGTTCAAATTCATGTTTTTCTCTGGTAACGAGTTGTCCTTGAAGAAAAAAAGGTTTTTTCTCTGATAACGAGTGGACATCGCCGGAAATTTGTGTTTTCCCTTTATAACGAGTAGAAATTTGTGTTTTTTCTTTGGTAACGAGTTCGAATTCATGTTTTCTTCATATTAACGAGTTCAAATTCGTGTTTTTCTCTGGTAACGAGTTGTCCTTGAAGAAAAAAAGGTTTTTTCTCTCGATAACGAGTGGACATCGCCGGAAATTTGTGTTTTCCCTTTATAACGAGTAGAAATTTGTGTTTTATCTTTGGTAACGAGTTCGAATTCATGTTTTCTTCATATTAACGAGTTCAAATTCGTGTTTTTCTCGGTAACGAGTTGTCCTTGAAGAAAAAAAGGTTTTTTCTCTCGATAACGAGTGGACATCGCCGGAAATTTGTGTTTTCCCTTTATAACGAGTAGAAATTTGTGTTTTATCTTTGGTAACGAGTTCGAATTCATGTTTTCTTCATATTAACGAGTTCATATTCGTGTTTTTCTCTGGTAACGAGTTGTCTTTGAAGAAAAAATGGTTTTTTCTCTGATAACGAGTGGACATCGCCGGAAATTTGTGTTTTCCCTTTATAACGAGTAGAAATTTGTGTTTTATCTTTGGTAACGAGTTTGAATTCATGTTTTCTTCATATTAACGAGTTCAAATTCGTGTTTTTCTCTGGTAAACGAGTTTTCCTTGAAGAAAAAAAGGTTTTTTCTCTGATAACGAGTGGACATCGCCGGAAATTTGTGTTTTCCCTTTATAACGAGTAGAAATTTGTGTTTTATCTTTGGTAACAAGTTTGAATTCATGTTTTCTTCATATTAACGAGTTCAAATTCGTGTTTTCTCTTGTAACGAGTTGTCCTTGAAGAAAAAATGGTTTTTTCTCCGATAACGAGTGGACATCGCCGGAAATTTGTGTTTTCCCTTTATAACGAGTAGAAATTTGTGTTTTATCTTTGGTAACGAGTTCGAATTCATGTTTTCTTCATATTAACGAGTTCAAATTCATGTTTTTCTCTCGGTAACGAGTTGTCCTTGAAGAAAAAAAGGTTTTTTCTCTGATAACGAGTGGACATCGCCGGAAATTTGTGTTTTCCCTTTATAACGAGTAGAAATTTGTGTTTTATCTTTGGTAACGAGTTCGAATTCATGTTTTCTTCATATTAACGAGTTCAAATTCGTGTTTTTCTCTGGTAACGAGTTGTCCTTGAAGAAAAAAAGGTTTTTTCTCCGATAACGAGTGGACATCGCCGGAAATTTGTGTTTTCCCTTTATAACGAGTAGAAATTTGTGTTTTATCTTTGGTAACGAGTTCGAATTCATGTTTTCTTCATATTAACGAGTTCAAATTCATGTTTTTCTCGTGGTAACGAGTTGTCCTTGAAGAAAAAAAGGTTTTTTCTCTGATAACGAGTGGACATCGCCGGAAATTTGTGTTTTCCCTTTATAACGAGTAGAAATTTGTGTTTTATCTTTGGTAACGAGTTCGAATTCATGTTTTCTTCATATTAACGAGTTCAAATTCGTGTTTTTCTCGTGGTAACGAGTTGTCCTTGAAGAAAAAAAGGTTTTTTCTCTCGATAACGAGTGGACATCGCCGGAAATTTGTGTTTTCCCTTTATAACGAGTAGAAATTTGTGTTTTATCTTTGGTAACGAGTTCGAATTCATGTTTTCTTCATATTAACGAGTTCAAATTCATGTTTTTCTCTCGGTAACGAGTTGTCCTTGAAGAAAAAAAGGTTTTTTCTCCGATAACGAGTGGACATCGCCGGAAATTTGTGTTTTCCCTTTATAACGAGTAGAAATTTGTGTTTTATCTTTGGTAACGAGTTCGAATTCATGTTTTCTTCATATTAACGAGTTCAAATTCGTGTTTTTCTCTCGGTAACGAGTTGTCCTTGAAGAAAAAAAGGTTTTTTCTCCGATAACGAGTGGACATCGCCGGAAATTTGTGTTTTCCCTTTATAACGAGTAGAAATTTGTGTTTTATCTTTGGTAACGAGTTCGAATTCATGTTTTCTTCATATTAACGAGTTCAAATTCGTGTTTTTCTCTCGGTAACGAGTTGTCCTTGAAGAAAAAAAGGTTTTTTCTCTCGATAACGAGTGGACATCGCCGGAAATTTGTGTTTTCCCTTTATAACGAGTAGAAATTTGTGTTTTATCTTTGGTAACGAGTTCGAATTCATGTTTTCTTCATATTAACGAGTTCAAATTCATGTTTTTCTCTCGGTAACGAGTTGTCCTTGAAGAAAAAAAGGTTTTTTCTCCGATAACGAGTGGACATCGCCGGAAATTTGTGTTTTCCCTTTATAACGAGTAGAAATTTGTGTTTTATCTTTGGTAACGAGTTCGAATTCATGTTTTCTTCATATTAACGAGTTCAAATTCGTGTTTTTCTCTCGGTAACGAGTTGTCCTTGAAGAAAAAAAGGTTTTTTCTCTCGATAACGAGTGGACATCGCCGGAAATTTGTGTTTTCCCTTTATAACGAGTAGAAATTTGTGTTTTATCTTTGGTAACGAGTTCGAATTCATGTTTTCTTCATATTAACGAGTTCAAATTCGTGTTTTTCTCCGGTAACGAGTTGTCCTTGAAGAAAAAAAGGTTTTTTCTCCGATAACGAGTGGACATCGCCGGAAATTTGTGTTTTCCCTTTATAACGAGTAGAAATTTGTGTTTTATCTTTGGTAACGAGTTCGAATTCATGTTTTCTTCATATTAACGAGTTCAAATTCGTGTTTTTCTCTCGGTAACGAGTTGTCCTTGAAGAAAAAAAGGTTTTTTCTCTGATAACGAGTGGACATCGCCGGAAATTTGTGTTTTCCCTTTATAACGAGTAGAAATTTGTGTTTTATCTTTGGTAACGAGTTCGAATTCATGTTTTCTTCATATTAACGAGTTCAAATTCGTGTTTTTCTCTGGTAACGAGTTGTCCTTGAAGAAAAAAAGGTTTTTTCTCTGATAACGAGTGGACATCGCCGGAAATTTGTGTTTTCCTTTATAACGAGTAGAAATTTGTGTTTTATCTTTGGTAACGAGTTCGAATTCATGTTTTCTTCATATTAACGAGTTCAAATTCGTGTTTTTCTCTGGTAACGAGTTGTCTTTGAAGAAAAAAAGGTTTTTTCTCTGATAACGAGTGGACATCGCCGGAAATTTGTGTTTTCCCTTTATAACGAGTAGAAATTTGTGTTTTATCTTTGGTAACGAGTTCGAATTCATGTTTTCTTCATATTAACGAGTTCAAATTCGTGTTTTTCTCTGGTAACGAGTTGTCCTTGAAGAAAAAAAGGTTTTTTCTCCGATAACGAGTGGACATCGCCGGAAATTTGTGTTTTCCCTTTATAACGAGTAGAAATTTGTGTTTTATCTTTGGTAACGAGTTTGAATTCATGTTTTCTTCATATTAACGAGTTCAAATTCGTGTTTTTCTCTCAGGTAACGAGTTGTCCTTGAAGAAAAAAAGGTTTTTTCTCTGATAACGAGTGGACATCGCCGGAAATTTGTGTTTTCCCTTTATAACGAGTAGAAATTTGTGTTTTATCTTTGGTAACGAGTTCGAATTCATGTTTTCTTCATATTAACGAGTTCAAATTCGTGTTTTTCTCGTGGTAACGAGGTGTCCTTGAAGAAAAAAAGGTTTTTTCTCTGATAACGAGTGGACATCGCCGGAAATTTGTGTTTTCCCTTTATAACGAGTAGAAATTTGTGTTTTTTCTTTGGTAACGAGTTCGAATTCATGTTTTCTTCATATTAACGAGTTCAAATTCATGTTTTTCTCTGGTAACGAGTTGTCCTTGAAGAAAAAAAAGGTTTTTTCTCTGATAACGAGTGGACATCGCCGGAAATTTGTGTTTTCCCTTTATAACGAGTAGAAATTTGTGTTTTATCTTTGGTAACGAGTTCGAATTCATGTTTTCTTCATATTAACGAGTTCAAATTCGTGTTTTTCTCTCGGTAACGAGTTGTCTTGAAGAAAAAAAGGTTTTTTCTCCGATAACGAGTGGACATCGCCGGAAATTTGTGTTTTCCCTTTATAACGAGTAGAAATTTGTGTTTTATCTTTGGTAACGAGTTCGAATTCATGTTTTCTTCATATTAACGAGTTCAAATTCGTGTTTTTCTCTCGGTAACGAGTTGTCTTTGAAGAAAAAAGGTTTTTTCTCCGATAACGAGTGGACATCGCCGGAAATTTGTGTTTTCCCTTTATAACGAGTAGAAATTTGTGTTTTATCTTTGGTAACGAGTTCGAATTCATGTTTTCTTCATATTAACGAGTTCAAATTCGTGTTTTTCTCTCGGTAACGAGTTGTCCTTGAAGAAAAAAAGGTTTTTTCTCCGATAACGAGTGGACATCGCCGGAAATTTGTGTTTTCCCTTTATAACGAGTAGAAATTTGTGTTTTATCTTTGGTAACGAGTTCTGAATTCATGTTTTCTTCATATTAACGAGTTCAAATTCGTGTTTTTCTCTCGGTAACGAGTTGTCCTTGAAGAAAAAAAGGTTTTTTCTCTCGATAACGAGTGGACATCGCCGGAAATTTGTGTTTTCCCTTTATAACGAGTAGAAATTTGTGTTTTATCTTTGGTAACGAGTTCGAATTCATGTTTTCTTCATATTAACGAGTTCAAATTCGTGTTTTTCTCTGGTAACGAGTTTTTTGAAGAAAAAAAGGTTTTTTCTCTGATAACGAGTGGACATCGCCGGAAATTTGTGTTTTCCCTTTATAACGAGTAGAAATTTGTGTTTTATCTTTGGTAACGAGTTCGAATTCATGTTTTCTTCATATTAACGAGTTCAAATTCGTGTTTTTCTCTCGGTAACGAGTTGTCCTTGAAGAAAAAAGGTTTTTCTCTCGATAACGAGTGGACATCGCCGGAAATTTGTGTTTTCCCTTTATAACGAGTAGAAATTTGTGTTTTATCTTTGGTAACGAGTTCGAATTCATGTTTTCTTCATATTAACGAGTTCAAATTCGTGTTTTTCTCGTGGTAACGAGTTGTCCTTGAAGAAAAAAGGTTTTTTCTCCGATAACGAGTGGACATCGCCGGAAATTTGTGTTTTCCCTTTATAACGAGTAGAAATTTGTGTTTTTCTTTGGTAACGAGTTCGAATTCATGTTTTCTTCATATTAAAGAGTTCAAATTCGTGTTTTTCTCTCGGTAACGAGTTGTCCTTGAAGAAAAAAAGGTTTTTTCTCCGATAACGAGTGGACATCGCCGGAAATTTGTGTTTTCCCTTTATAACGAGTAGAAATTTGTGTTTTATCTTTGGTAACGAGTTCGAATTCATGTTTTCTTCATATTAACGAGTTCAAATTCGTGTTTTTCTCTCCGGTAACGAGTTGTCCTTGAAGAAAAAAAGGTTTTTTCTCTGATAACGAGTGGACATCGCCGGAAATTTGTGTTTTCCCTTTATAACGAGTAGAAATTTGTGTTTTATCTTTGGTAACGAGTTCGAATTCATGTTTTCTTCATATTAACGAGTTCATATTCGTGTTTTTCTCTGGTAACGAGTTGTCTTTGAAGAAAAAATGGTTTTTTCTCTGATAACGAGTGGACATCGCCGGAAATTTGTGTTTTCCCTTTATAACGAGTAGAAATTTGTGTTTTATCTTTGGTAACGAGTTTGAATTCATGTTTTCTTCATATTAACGAGTTCAAATTCGTGTTTTTCTCGGTAACGAGTTGTCCTTGAAGAAAAAAAGGTTTTTCTCCGATAACGAGTGGACATCGCCGGAAATTTGTGTTTTCCCTTTATAACGAGTAGAAATTTGTGTTTTATCTTTGGTAACGAGTTCGAATTCATGTTTTCTTCATATTAACGAGTTCAAATTCGTTTTTCTCTCGGTAACGAGTTGTCCATGAAGAAAAAAAGGTTTTTTCTCTCGATAACGAGTGGACATCGCCGGAAATTTGTGTTTTCCCTTTATAACGAGTAGAAATTTGTGTTTTATCTTTGGTAACGAGTTCGAATTCATGTTTTCTTCATATTAAAGAGTTCAAATTCATGTTTTTCTCTGGTAACGAGTTGTCCTTGAAGAAAAAAAAAGGTTTTTTCTCTGATAACGAGTGGACATCGCCGGAAATTTGTGTTTTCCCTTTATAACGAGTAGAAATTTGTGTTTTTTCTTTGGTAACGAGTTCGAATTCATGTTTTCTTCATATTAACGAGTTCAAATTCGTGTTTTTCTCCGGTAACGAGTTGTCCTTGAAGAAAAAAGGTTTTTTCTCCGATAACGAGTGGACATCGCCGGAAATTTGTGTTTTCCCTTTATAACGAGTAGAAATTTGTGTTTTATCTTTGGTAACGAGTTCGAATTCATGTTTTCTTCATATTAACGAGTTCAAATTCGTGTTTTTCTCCGTGGTAACGAGTTGTCCTTGAAGAAAAAAAGGTTTTTTCTCCGATAACGAGTGGACATCGCCGGAAATTTGTGTTTTCCCTTTATAACGAGTAGAAATTTGTGTTTTATCTTTGGTAACGAGTTCGAATTCATGTTTTCTTCATATTAACGAGTTCAAATTCGTGTTTTTCTCTGGTAACGAGTTGTCCTTGAAGAAAAAAAGGTTTTTTCTCTGATAACGAGTGGACATCGCCGGAAATTTGTGTTTTCCCTTTATAACGAGTAGAAATTTGTGTTTTATCTTTGGTAACGAGTTCGAATTCATGTTTTCTTCATATTAACGAGTTCAAATTCGTGTTTTTCTCTGGTAACGAGTTGTCCTTGAAGAAAAAAGGTTTTTTCTCTGATAACGAGTGGACATCGCCGGAAATTTGTGTTTTCCCTTTATAACGAGTAGAAATTTGTGTTTTATCTTTGGTAACGAGTTCGAATTCATGTTTTCTTCATATTAACGAGTTCAAATTCGTGTTTTTCTCTCGGTAACGAGTTGTCCTTGAAGAAAAAAAGGTTTTTCTCCGATAACGAGTGGACATCGCCGGAAATTTGTGTTTTCCCTTTATAACGAGTAGAAATTTGTGTTTTATCTTTGGTAACGAGTTCGAATTCATGTTTTCTTCATATTAACGAGTTCAAATTCGTGTTTTTCTCTCGGTAACGAGTTGTCCTTGAAGAAAAAAAGGTTTTTTCTCTGATAACGAGTGGACATCGCCGGAAATTTGTGTTTTCCCTTTATAACGAGTAGAAATTTGTGTTTTATCTTTGGTAACGAGTTTGAATTCATGTTTTCTTCATATTAACGAGTTCAAATTCGTGTTTTTCTCTCGGTAACGAGTTGTCCTTGAAGAAAAAAAGGTTTTTTCTCTCGATAACGAGTGGACATCGCCGGAAATTTGTGTTTTCCCTTTATAACGAGTAGAAATTTGTGTTTTATCTTTGGTAACGAGTTCGAATTCATGTTTTCTTCATATTAACGAGTTCAAATTCGTGTTTTTCTCCGGTAACGAGTTGTCCATGAAGAAAAAAAGGTTTTTTCTCTGATAACGAGTGGACATCGCCGGAAATTTGTGTTTTCCCTTTATAACGAGTAGAAATTTGTGTTTTATCTTTCGTAACGAGTTCGAATTCATGTTTTCTTCATATTAAAGAGTTCAAATTCATGTTTTTCTCTGGTAACGAGTTGTCCTTGAAGAAAAAAAGGTTTTTTCTCTGATAACGAGTGGACATCGCCGGAAATTTGTGTTTTCCCTTTATAACGAGTAGAAATTTGTGTTTTATCTTTGGTAACGAGTTCGAATTCATGTTTTCTTCATATTAACGAGTTCAAATTCATGTTTTCTCTCGGGTAACGATTTGTCCTAAGAAAAAAAGGTTTTTTCTCTGATAACGAGTGGACATCGCCGGAAATTTGTGTTTTCCCTTTATAACGAGTAGAAATTTGTGTTTTATCTTTGGTAACAAGTTCGAATTCATGTTTTCTTCATATTAACGAGTTCAAATTCGTGTTTTTCTCTGGTAACGAGTTGTCCATGAAGAAAAAAAGGTTTTTTCTCTGATAACGAGTGGACATCGCCGGAAATTTGTGTTTTCCCTTTATAACGAGTAGAAATTTGTGTTTTATCTTTGGTAACGAGTTCGAATTCATGTTTTCTTCATATTAACGAGTTCAAATTCGTGTTTTTCTCTGGTAACGAGTTGTCCTTGAAGAAAAAAAGGTTTTTTCTCTGATAACGAGTGGACATCGCCGGAAATTTGTGTTTTCCCTTTATAACGAGTAGAAATTTGTGTTTTATCTTTGGTAACGAGTTTGAATTCATGTTTTCTTCATATTAACGAGTTCAAATTCGTGTTTTTCTCCGGTAACGAGTTGTCCTTGAAGAAAAAAAGGTTTTTTCTCTCTGATAACGAGTGGACATCGCCGGAAATTTGTGTTTTCCCTTTATAACGAGTAGAAATTTGTGTTTTATCTTTGGTAACAAGTTCGAATTCATGTTTTCTTCATATTAACGAGTTCAAATTCGTGTTTTTCTCTGGTAACGAGTTGTCCATGAAGAAAAAAACTTTTTTTCTCTGATAAC
Organism: Gentiana straminea; assembly: GCA_036785695.1. Classification (NCBI taxonomy): domain Eukaryota; kingdom Viridiplantae; phylum Streptophyta; class Magnoliopsida; order Gentianales; family Gentianaceae; genus Gentiana; species Gentiana straminea. The sequence goes on from JAVUPR010000273.1 coordinate 1,239,510, forward strand.
GAGTGGACATCGCCGGAAATTTGTGTTTTCCCTTTATAACGAGTAGAAATTTGTGTTTTTTCTTTGGTAACGAGTTTGAATTCATGTTTTCTTCATATTAACGAGTTCAAATTCGTGTTTTTCTCTGGTAACGAGTTGTCCTTGAAGAAAAAAAGGTTTTTTCTCTGATAACGAGTGGACATCGCCGGAAATTTGTGTTTTCCCTTTATAACGAGTAGAAATTTGTGTTTTATCTTTGGTAACAAGTTCGAATTCATGTTTTCTTCATATTAACGAGTTCAAATTCTGTGTTTTTCTCTCGGTAACGAGTTGTCCATGAAGAAAAAAAGGTTTTTCTCTGATAACGAGTGGACATCGCCGGAAATTTGTGTTTTCCCTTTATAACGAGTAGAAATTTGTGTTTTATCTTTGGTAACGAGTTCGAATTCATGTTTTCTTCATATTAAAGAGTTCAAATTCATGTTTTTCTCTGGTAACGAGTTGTCCTTGAAGAAAAAAAGGTTTTTTCTCTGATAACGAGTGGACATCGCCGGAAATTTGTGTTTTCCCTTTATAACGAGTAGAAATTTGTGTTTTATCTTTGGTAACGAGTTCGAATTCATGTTTTCTTCATATTAACGAGTTCAAATTCGTGTTTTTCTCTCGGTAACGAGTTGTCCTTGAAGAAAAAAAGGTTTTTTCTCTCGATAACGAGTGGACATCGCCGGAAATTTGTGTTTTCCCTTTATAACGAGTAGAAATTTGTGTTTTATCTTTTGTAACGAGTTCGAATTCATGTTTTCTTCATATTAACGAGTTCAAATTCGTGTTTTTCTCGTGGTAACGAGTTGTCCTTGAAGAAAAAAAGGTTTTTTCTCTGATAACGAGTGGACATCGCCGGAAATTTGTGTTTTCCCTTTATAACGAGTAGAAATTTGTGTTTTTTCTTTGGTAACGAGTTCGAATTCATGTTTTCTTCATATTAACGAGTTCAAATTCGTGTTTTTCTCTGGTAACGAGTTGTCCTTGAAGAAAAAAAGGTTTTTTCTCTGATAACGAGTGGACATCGACGGAAATTTGTGTTTTCCCTTTATAACAAGTAGAAATTTGTGTTTTATCTTTGGTAACGAGTTCGAATTCATGTTTTCTTCATATTAACGAGTTCAAATTCGTGTTTTTCTGTGGTAACGAGTTGTCCTTGAAGAAAAAAAGGTTTTTTCTCTGATAACGAGTGGACATCGCCGGAAATTTGTGTTTTCCCTTTATAACGAGTAAAAATTTGTGTTTTATTTTTGGTAAAGAGTTCGAATTCATGTTTTCTTCATATTAACGAGTTCAAATTCATGTTTTTCTCTCGGTAACGAGTTGTCCTTTGAAGAAAAAAGGTTTTTTCTCTGATAACGAGTGGACATCGCCGGAAATTTGTGTTTTCCCTTTATAACGAGTAGAAATTTGTGTTTTATCTTTGGTAACGAGTTCGAATTCATGTTTTCTTCATATTAACGAGTTCAAATTCATGTTTTTCTCTAGTAACGAGTTGTCCTTGATGAAAAAAAGGTTTTTTCTCTGATAACGAGTGGACATCGCCGGAAATTTGTGTTTTCCCTTTATAACGAGTAGAAATTTGTGTTTTATCTTTGGTAACAAGTTCGAATTCATGTTTTCTTCATATTAAAGAGTTCAAATTCATGTTTTTCTCTGGTAACGAGTTGTCCTTGAGGAAAAAAAGGTTTTTTCTCTGATAACGAGTGGACATCGCCGGAAATTTGTGTTTTCCCTTTATAACGAGTAGAAATTTGTGTTTTATCTTTGGTAACGAGTTCGAATTCATGTTTTCATCATATTAACGAGTTCATATTCGTGTTTTTCTCTGGTAATGAGTTCTCTTTGAAGAAAAAATGGTTTTTTCTCTGATAACGAGTGGACATCGCCGGAAATTTGTGTTTTCCTTTATAACGAATAGAAATTTGTGTTTTATCTTTGGTAACGAGTTTGAATTCATGTTTTCTTCATATTAACGAGTTCAAATTCGTGTTTTTCTCTCGGTAACGAGTTGTCCTTGAAGAAAAAAAGGTTTTTCTCTCGATAACGAGTGGACATCGCCGGAAATTTGTGTTTTCCCTTTATAACGAGTAGAAATTTGTGTTTTATCTTTGGTAACGAGTTCGAATTCATGTTTTCTTCATATTAACGAGTTCAAATTCGTGTTTTTCTCTCGGTAACGAGTTGTCCTTGAAGAAAAAAAGGTTTTTTCTCCGATAACGAGTGGACATCGCCGGAAATTTGTGTTTTCCCTTTATAACGAGTAGAAATTTGTGTTTTATCTTTGGTAACGAGTTCGAATTCATGTTTTCTTCATATTAACGAGTTCAAATTCGTGTTTTTCTCTCGGTAACGAGTTGTCCTTGAAGAAAAAAAGGTTTTTCTCTCGATAACGAGTGGACATCGCCGGAAATTTGTGTTTTCCCTTTATAACGAGTAGAAATTTGTGTTTTATCTTTGGTAACGAGTTCGAATTCATGTTTTCTTCATATTAACGAGTTCAAATTCGTGTTTTTCTCTCGGTAACGAGTTGTCCTTGAAGAAAAAAAGGTTTTTTCTCTCGATAACGAGTGGACATCGCCGGAAATTTGTGTTTTCCCTTTATAACGAGTAGAAATTTGTGTTTTATCTTTGGTAACGAGTTCGAATTCATGTTTTCTTCATATTAACGAGTTCAAATTCGTGTTTTTCTCCGGTAACGAGTTGTCCTTGAAGAAAAAAAGGTTTTTTCTCCGATAACGAGTGGACATCGCCGGAAATTTGTGTTTTCCCTTTATAACGAGTAGAAATTTGTGTTTTATCTTTGGTAACGAGTTCGAATTCATGTTTTCTTCATATTAACGAGTTCAAATTCGTGTTTTTCTCTCGGTAACGAGTTGTCCTTGAAGAAAAAAAGGTTTTTTCTCTGATAACGAGTGGACATCGCCGGAAATTTGTGTTTTCCCTTTATAACGAGTAGAAATTTGTGTTTTTATCTTTGGTAACGAGTTCGAATTCATGTTTTCTTCATATTAACGAGTTCAAATTCATGTTTTTCTCTGGTAACGAGTTGTCCTTGAAGAAAAAAAGGTTTTTTCTCTGATAACGAGTGGACATCGCCGGAAATTTGTGTTTTCCCTTTATAACGAGTAGAAATTTGTGTTTTATCTTTGGTAACGAGTTCGAATTCATGTTTTCTTCATATTAACGAGTTCAAATTCGTGTTTTTCTCTGGTAACGAGTTGTCCTTGAAGAAAAAAAGGTTTTTTCTCTGATAACGAGTGGACATCGCCGGAAATTTGTGTTTTCCCTTTATAACGAGTAGAAATTTGTGTTTTATCTTTGGTAACGAGTTCGAATTCATGTTTTCTTCATATTAACGAGTTCAAATTCGTGTTTTTCTCTGGTAACGAGTTGTCCTTGAAGAAAAAAAAGGTTTTTTCTCTGATAACGAGTGGACATCGCCGGAAATTTGTGTTTTCCCTTTATAACGAGTAGAAATTTGTGTTTTATCTTTGGTAACAAGTTCGAATTCATGTTTTCTTCATATTAACGAGTTCAAATTCGTGTTTTTCTCCGGTAACGAGTTGTCCTTGAAGAAAAAAGGTTTTTTCCTCTGATAAGGAGTGGACATCGCCGGAAATTTGTGTTTTCCCTTTATAACGAGTAGAAATTTGTGTTTTTTCTTTGGTAACGAGTTCGAATTCATGTTTTCTTCATATTAACGAGTTCAAATTCGTGTTTTTCTCTCGGTAACGAGTTGTCCTTGAAGAAAAAAAGGTTTTTTCTCCGATAACGAGTGGACATCGCCGGAAATTTGTGTTTTCCCTTTATAACGAGTAGAAATTTGTGTTTTATCTTTGGTAACGAGTTCGAATTCATGTTTTCTTCATATTAACGAGTTCAAATTCGTGTTTTTCTCCGGTAACGAGTTGTCCTTGAAGAAAAAAAGGTTTTTCTCTCGATAACGAGTGGACATCGCCGGAAATTTGTGTTTTCCCTTTTATAACGAGTAGAAATTTGTGTTTTATCTTTGGTAACGAGTTCGAATTCATGTTTTCTTCATATTAACGAGTTCAAATTCGTGTTTTCTCTCGGTAACGAGTTGTCTTGAAGAAGAAAAAAAGGTTTTTCTCCGATAACGAGTGGACATCGCCGGAAATTTGTGTTTTCCCTTTATAACGAGTAGAAATTTGTGTTTTTATCTTTGGTAACGAGTTCGAATTCATGTTTTCTTCATATTAACGAGTTCAAATTCGTGTTTTTCTCTCGGTAACGAGTTGTCCTTGAAGAAAAAAGGTTTTTCTCCGATAACGAGTGGACATCGCCGGAAATTTGTGTTTTCCCTTTATAACGAGTAGAAATTTGTGTTTTATCTTTGGTAACGAGTTCGAATTCATGTTTTCTTCATATTAACGAGTTCAAATTCGTGTTTTCTCTCGGGTAACGAGTTGTCCTTGAAGAAAAAAAAGGTTTTTTCTCTGATAACGAGTGGACATCGCCGGAAATTTGTGTTTTCCCTTTATAACGAGTAGAAATTTGTGTTTTATCTTTGGTAACGAGTTTGAATTCATGTTTTCTTCATATTAACGAGTTCAAATTCGTGTTTTTCTGGTAACGAGTTGTCCTTGAAGAAAAAAAGGTTTTTTCTCTGATAACGAGTGGACATCGCCGGAAATTTGTGTTTTCCCTTTATAACGAGTAGAAATTTGTGTTTTATCTTTGGTAACGAGTTCGAATTCATGTTTTCTTCATATTAACGAGTTCAAATTCGTGTTTTTCTCTCGGTAACGAGTTGTCCTTGAAGAAAAAAAGGTTTTTTTCTCGATAACGAGTGGACATCGCCGGAAATTTGTGTTTTCCCTTTATAACGAGTAGAAATTTGTGTTTTATCTTTGGTAACGAGTTCGAATTCATGTTTTCTTCATATTAACGAGTTCAAATTCGTGTTTTTCTCTCGGTAACGAGTTGTCCTTGAAGAAAAAAAGGTTTTTTCTCCGATAACGAGTGGACATCGCCGGAAATTTGTGTTTTCCCTTTATAACGAGTAGAAATTTGTGTTTTATCTTTGGTAACGAGTTCGAATTCATGTTTTCTTCATATTAACGAGTTCAAATTCGTGTTTTTCTCTGGTAACGAGTTGTCCTTGAAGAAAAAAAGGTTTTTTCTCTGATAACGAGTGGACATCGCCGGAAATTTGTGTTTTCCCTTTATAACGAGTAGAAATTTGTGTTTTTCTTTGGTAACGAGTTCGAATTCATGTTTTCTTCATATTAACGAGTTCAAATTCGTGTTTTTCTCTCGGTAACGAGTTGTCCTTGAA